>OX465427.1:4149969-5533292 GCA_950005045.1 Agrotis exclamationis
GATGAAAAGTGACGAAGCGATTGTTTGTCACGTGAAATAAAGGAAAACAGAGATAGTTTATAAAGCGCTTTTCTTCTCACGCAGCCAGCGAGAGTACCTCGAGGTAATTGAGTCACAATAGGTAATAACAATTACTGTAAACTTGTATGCTATTAAACAGCAGTTTTATTAGTTGATGACGAAGATAACGGTGGCAGATCATGACCTATTTAGAAATATTTCAAGACTTCTTTCAGCGCAACGAATTTTAACGTAATTCTCCATATGCATGCTATAGAATTAAAAGAGAATGGTAGCGACTAGCGAACCTTTAAGTGTCCTACCATCACTCAAAGGTTCTAGCTAATTCATACCTGTCTGCAATTAAATAGTTCAGTTAGACACCGCAATCTTTATTATACAGTCACGAAGTATGTCTTTTGTAGTATTCTCAAGAAACTGGTGCGGTTTCTCATAACTCGATCGGACCTTGTAGTCTGATTAAGCATTCCTTTGATTCCATTCACTGAACAAGATCTGTGTGATTTATGGTGTCGATTTTTTAAAATCCTGTATGTAGGCACATAGACAACTTCTCAAATGAACTCATGTATTGGAAGTATCGCTTCGGGGCCTTTCAAGTGCAATCATAGATCTTCTCTTTACTTTCTTTTGCATCGTAATTTTATCTGTCTTCACTACGTTATCGGTCCATCTGGCCACGGGACAACCAGTTCCACTTTGTCAGAGGTCACTGTCATTATTTTTTTTAATTCCTACCACCGGAACACATAAACAGGCCATTAAAGAGATAGTATCGCCGACCGACTGCAGATTCTCACTCCGCCATGATTAGCAACATCCCGAAACTACTGTCATTAATCATTAGCTGAGCTTTCCATCCATACTTATCTCCTGCATTTGCACCTTCGACGAACTGTACAGTTTGCAAAATAAGAGTTATAGTTCAATGTGTAAGTGAAAATATAAAGTTGTCTGCAAAATAATGACGGTGCTCATTATGAATCGTATTGCAAAGTACTTAAGTATGAAATACTGTGGCGGATGCTAACGGATGCAGAATCGCGTAAGCTTCTCAACAAACGGATGGATGCGGGCATACCGATCGCTTTCCTGTTATCTTTGTTGCATGTTCAAGTTCTTATTTTGATTTAAGACTTCTATAAATATTATCTGCATTAGGTATGCAATGTACAGTCGTTTTAAAATGAAAAATATGTGACGCTGATAACGAAAACGTTAAAAACAATTTTAGACAGACTAAATTCTAAAAACTGGCCGACTGGCAAAGTTTTTTCTTTTTTGGTTATGAATGCTGTCCTTTGTTTTATTACTCGTCTAACTTTTTCTTAGCTGTAACGTGGTATCGTCATTATAATTAATTTTGGTAACTTTTTTGTTACAGACGCAGAGAATGGACTGCGGGGCAAATGAGCTGGGCAGGAAACTGCGAGTTGATCAGGTAAATTATTTCATATCATTAGACACGTCTACCACCAAAATTACATCTGACATTCCATTAACCATAAACACATGACCGTTATAATTAATCGAATAGAATGACAGTAGCAAATTGTCGTGCACATTGATGAATGGCAGCCGAAAAAAAAAACAAACGAGCATAGATAATCACTCTCCCGATTGACATAAGTGTCATGTGTGTCAGCTGTCAAATTACGAGTCTAGTGACGTAACCGGTTTGCACACACCTGTAGGAAAGAAGTAGAGTATCCGATCAGCTGTTTGTAGGTTAGTATTTATTACTGGCAATTATAAACTAGTTGTAGTCTTATTGGTCGGCAATTACTTCGCATTTTAAACGTAACCGTCCCATCTATTTCATGAGAGTTTAATTATTTTATTGGGCTTAATTAATAGTTATAAATTATTTTTTTATGATTACAACACATTGATAAATACACGTAATTGGTTTTATGTCTGCGACTTGTCAATCCTTTGATTTAGTTTCGATTTCTTTTGATTTTTATTACCATTTATTTAATGACGATTACATCGAAAGAAGTTCGTAGACCACAATCAAATGAACAATCCCAATCTCTAATTCGTAAACTCGACACACTGGCAATTGCTCTCGCATTAATCAATGATTAATAGAACAAAAACGAGTATTGGAATCGATTCCATTGAATATCGAGTCGTGAGCGGTTTATGTAACGGTTCCGTCCTAAGAGAGATGGTCCGATATATCGGACACCGGTTACTCGATTCTTCAGCGCGTCTGAATTGTTGAACTTTAAATTGGTATCGATTATATTCGTAAGTGAGAGGATTTAAATCGTGTATGGTGCTAGTAGGACAGATATACAGCCTGTTTTTATGATTGCCATAAACAAGAAACTACAATGGATTGATAAATGACTGCCAAACAGTCTCACAAGTTGATTTCATCATCATCATCATCATATCAGCCGTAAGACGTCCACTGCTGAACATAGGCCTCCCCTTTAGACTTCCAATAGGACCGGTTGTAAGCGGCCTGCATCCAGCGTGATCCTGTGGCCTTCATAAGATCGTCTGCCCACCTAGTGGGTGGACGTCCTACGCTGCGCTTGCCGGTGCGTGGTCTCCATTCGAGAACCTTACGGCCCCATCGGCCATCAGTTCTGCGTGCTATGTGGCCTGCCCACTGCCATTTCAACTTGCTAATTCGTTGGGCTATGTCGGTTACTTTGGTTCGTCTACGAATCTCCTCATTTCTGAGTCGATCGCGCAGAGAGACTCCAAGCATAGCCCTCTCCATAGCTCGTTGGACTATACTGAGCTTACTAATGAGGCCTACGGTAAAGGACCACGTTTCGGCACCATACGTCATCACTGGTAACACACATTGGTCGAAAACTTTCGACTTGAGGCACTGAGGTATTTTGGACGAGAAAACGTTACGCAAGTTGATTTATTTTATTTTTTTATTTAAAACTTGAAAAAAATGAATGAACCTGTAGAGTATAAGAATAAATACATATTTTCAAGTGTAACATAACCCTGAAAATCATTTTGAAGTTCAATGAACGTTGAGTTGTGGCTGCTATTAGTTAGAAAAAGGTCAACGTGACTGAGAAAGCTTTTCGTGACAAATAACTACTTTAAGAGCGTACTAATGGCCTTAGGATTATAAATAATACTAAGTACGCGCATAAAATATTCAGGCATTTGAAATTATTTTATGTTGGTATCAAAATTGTTTAAAAATAACAGTTACTCGTATACTCAAATCTTTTTATACTATGAAATAATACTGAAAATATATTGATTGATTCGGTATGAGTAATCGGTTTATTAGCGAGAGCGACCTCCTTTCTACGCACACACGAAAAATAGTCGACTGTTAACAAAATAAGCTGAATAGCCTACAAATTAGATTACGTAACGTCATTTAGATAGAGATATGTTTATTTTTTTTTATTATTTCGCATGTAGATCGTACGTGATCGATTTAATGTAATCGTTCGTTAATTTGTTAGTGATGTGCCTGGTATTAGCACTTTAGCAGTGAGAGCAGTGGTGGCCCAGTGGTATCGGCCTCGACTTACGAGTTGTAGGTCGTGGGCGCGAACACCACTGCTCTCAAAACGGTGAAGGAAAACATCGTGAGGAAACCGGCATATCCTTGAACCAAAAATTGGAAGACATGTGACATCCACCAACCCGCACTGGGCCCGCGTGGTGGATTATGTCCCACTCCCTCTTTCAGAGAGGAGGCCTGTGTCCCAGCAGTGGGAACATTTTTATAGGCTGATGATGATGATGATTTAGTGAGAGATGACAACAATGCTTGTAAGATACTAGAGAGAGCTTTCAAAGCGCGGTTTTGAGGATATTATTTATTGCACTATTGTTAACATAAACTTTATGCTGCATAAACAAACGACGTTGTTAAACTTGGCCTAGTTTACTAAGAGATGAAAGTTGAAAATATTTTCTTGTAATTTTTTTGTTTGTGAGATTATTATCCTGAAATCTGATATAATGGTTTTTTTATAAAAAGATTGCTCCACACTAGGATTTTCTTCCTGTATCGTGGGTGCGTTTACAAACATATGTAAACTCACATACACAAAGGTTTATTTAGATTTTTTACATTAAATTAAATTTTTAGAATTAATAACTTTGGCGGCTTAATTATTTCTATCATAAGAGGTCATCGTCAATAACAGGTTAATTTGACCCACTTCTGGTATACCTACACTTCCAGTTTTTCCACGTTCGTAATATTAATATTTGCATCATAATTTGAACAAAAAATAATCACAGTAAAGAAATTTCATGATCAAATTACATACCTACCACTGAATACCTAATACTCAGGCAAACCTACCTAGCAAATATTTTCAACTATGGGGCGGATGCAATTAATTGTTCTAATATTGTAAATAGGAAAGTTTGTGAAAAGGATGTTTATTTGTTACTCTTTCACGCAAAAATTTACGATTTGGATTAAATTGATTATTTTCGAGTTGAAGCGGGTGAAGCCGCTGCAACAGCTAGTTTTAAATCATTTCTTTTTCATTAACACTAAAAGCATGAGCTTTTGTTTACCACAAACAGCCAAGTCCCAGATTGAAACGGAACAAAATTCTTATATTCATAACCTCCTTAAGACAAAAGCCAGCATGCCAATACGTCAATAAATAATATCCATTTGTGCGACGCGTGCGCACGCTGACGATTGTACAGTCACGATCACGAATATTTGAGAATATTCATTGCAAATTTTTTTAAAAGATTTTTTCCTCTTATAAAACAAAGATGTCCGTAAGTTTCGAAAGATTGCCTAGTTCAATAATAATTCTTTTTTTTGTGTTATTCACAGCCTAGGTTACCCAGCAATAATTTAAAAGATTGAATTGGTTCAATTTACAAAAGTTTTCGGAAAATTCACTAGGTGGGTCGACATTTTGAAAACGTGCAAAACCACAGTCGCTTGTTTATTATAATTTAATGCTGTTACAAAAATATAAGTTTCGATTCGACAAAATAGTTTTACAATTTTTCTATGAGAGTACAAAATATTATTGTTTGTGACTGTACTTGCAGAGACGTGGGAATAGACGTACAGACATATTGGCGAGTCATCGTGTCATCTTCACGCTTAAGTTTCTCCTGTTTATCTCTCTTGTCTTAATAACCTACTGTCTTAGAATTTTGATACACAGTGTATTTTTTCGATGCGGATCATTAGTTTTTGAAATTTTAATCACAAATTGTGATAAAGTTATTTAAAATTGACAAAGTTTCATACAAACTTTATTTTATCCCCTTGGGGGTAGAATTGAACGAAATCCTTTCTTAGCGGATGCCTACGTCACAGTAGCTTTATGCATGCAAAGTGTTAGTCTGATCGGTTTAACTTTGGAAGAAATGCATGTTAGTCTATTAACTTATAGAACAAGTTTATTTCCCACCATGACATAAAGTAAGCCTATTTTCCATCAAATCACCATAACACAAAAAAAGTGATTGAAAGAAAGCGGGAAAAAGCTTCAAAAAGGTTCCGAGTAAACATGAAGCTTTTGATTCGGCAAAATTACGATTCACCCAGATTTTATACGTGTGACATTCGAACGGTGCCCGACGTCACGACGGTAATCCATCACGGAACGAGCCGTACCGTCCAGACCGGTCTGAGGAACGGTACAGCGGCCATAAGGCGAAGTTTCCACCAACTGAATGAAGTAATACCAAGAATAAAATGAAAACATGCGAATTAATGGTGTCTTACTGGAAGCTGGAAAGGCCTTGTTTAGGTAACTGGATTAAGGAAATAAATAACGGGATTAGATTTTTGCACTGTGGTTTTGAATGAGCTTAAAGTAACTTCTGCCGAATAGAGAAATTTTCATAATTCCTCGTCAAAGTAGATATTTTCCAGAAATGGCTTACACTTTATTTCACTATGAGAATGAGACCATAAAGCCTCCTGCAGACACACGCGATTAATCACACGGGGCGACATGTCGCGGTCCATTCGCAGTATTTTTAGAGTGGAAATTAGCTTGGCTCGTTGTCGCAGCGCGATTAATCGCGTCTGTCTGCAGGAGGCTTAACAAGAAAGAAACTGGTTGCGCCATATTGTGACGTCATTCACACTTTTCTAAAACTAATGAAAATAACAGTGACAAGATAATAACGTTAAAAAAGGCTAAACTCATGTGGGAAATACCGATACAGACAGATGTTACTGTAACACACAATAGACCAGACTTGATAGGTATATGTAGATAAAACCAATAATATAACCCACTTGATAGATATTTCCGTACCTTCAGATTACAAATATAGGAGCCAAAGAAATAGAAAAGCTAAGCAAATACCACGTATTAAAGACCGAGATTCGACGCCTATTCCTATTCGATGGGACACATAAACCAACTGTGATCCGAGTAGTAGTTGGAGCGACTGGAATAATAAGCAAAAGCTTACAAAGATACATAGACCAATTAAACACAACAATAGACATAACAATATTGCAAAAACAAGCAGCCATACAACTATCATACTAATTAAAGTACTGGGAAACACAGTGTTTGTGAACAGCGCATCAAACTCACAGGAGCCCACGCCAGACACACAGCAAACATCACACACGTCATTACCAGCCACACAACAAACATCTCTCATAGTAACCTCACAGCACAGCAATCATCTATCATACAACATTCATCTACCTCATACACATCAAACACACAAAATCAACCATCAACTAGCACAAACAAGAGACGAAGAAGAGGAAGAAGAAAATACAGGTAGTGGGGAAATGGATATCTTTTTTCCTGCGGAATGCGGGACGGGATATCTATTCAACCGACCGACACAAGGTCGAGTATCGGAAAACCGAAAAAAAATGCATAGAAAATTGAGTATCACGAAATGTTTTTTGTTAAACATAATTTTCAATTGACAGATGGAAGTCATTGACGTTTCCGTTCTTATAGTGGTCACATAAAACATAAAATCATCGACCTAAGAGTCTACAACAGACTTACAGTCTAACCATTAACAGCATCCGATATCGGCGGCATCTGCGACGTTTTTATACGTTCATACGTTTCCGCTCTTGAGCACTTACCCTTAATGACAGGGCAGTACCTGCTTGCGATCAGGTTTTACTCGTTCCGCGATGTGGACTATTAGGTTATGTCCTTAGCTTCTCAACTGACGGACGGGTGGCCAATCATTGTCACTGGGGTAGATCCGGTCTTTAGCAAAGACATGACTTCCGAGTTGAACTTTTGATATCTGATACTAAAATAGACGACACTGGATATTGTTCAAACAAAATTTTAGCCCCAGACATTTTTCAATGAATGGAAGCTCGAAACTTTGCGAACCAGTCTTTCCTAGGGGTATCGTATCACCCAGTTACTGGGTTGTGGAGATCACATAGGAAGTCGCTCTATATAAAATACTGATATTCAGCTGTATTGGGTTATCGCATAGTTTAGTTAGTTTGGAAAAGGCTAGGCAGATTATGTTTGGTAAAATGCTAGGCAGGCTTTTCAGATCGATGTGCTCTTTTATGTTTAGTACCTATTTTGTTTTGGAGCCCTAGCTGGTCGATGCCAGGTTAAAAAGATACCTGGTTGAAAACTCCACAAAACACGTGAATTTGGTTTTAATGCTGCAACTCTGCAGGAATTCAATGAGACCATTTTCTTGTTCCTGGTGGATCTAGTGCGTATAAAGGATGTTGGATGCACGTAATTTCGATCCAAGGAATGGTCAACACTCTTTTCGTACATATGACACCTCTCTGTACTTTCAACGGTGCACAGTTTGGGAAACTCTGTTTCTAAGGAATAATCAAAAGATTGTACGAAAGTAGAAAAGACATCTGGAAACAACTAAAAATATCCTAAAGTTACCATCAATCGACCTGTCAGACCTGATATTTACGCATTATCCCCCAAGAATGTTCCGTTTCAGTTCGTGGGAGATGCAAGGGTGCACATTGCACATGTTTGATATAAGAAACGAGTGAATCCGTGATGGGAAGTTAGTGCTGTGGATATTTTTAGTGCAGCTTTTGTTTTTCTGTGTACGTAAGAGTTTCAGCATACAGTATTTAATACTCAATACTGTTATTGAATTCCACGTATGTATTCAGCGGTATAACTTATAATTAGATCATAACATGGACCCTGTCGAGTTCTGCAAATCACGTGAGTTTAGAACAGAGGAAGCATATTAATGATAATATTATATTTAGAAATATTACTTATCAAATTACTATTTAATAAAAAAAAATATGGTCAGATATTCATTGAACGGTGTGGTAACAGTATGAGCTTTGGGTGCCTGAGTTAATTAATAATTGTGTAGGATAATTTGTTCTAACACTAGATAATAGACTGATTTATTTAATTATGTCGGTACCTAATCAACACCTGATATTTCTCAGCTGCTAACTGTAATTACATAACAAGTGTAGGAAACCTGTGTTAATCGAATGCATATTCTTTTAAATTAGCTTCTGATCAATTATTTTTGGAGAAAATTACTTCATGATTGTGTGGATAATTATTTCAAAACACCGCCTTATACATATACGTATCTACAAACGCCTTATATCTGGTTTAATGGTGTATCAAGCAATTAACCCCTATTCCCTAAAATTTAGTTTTTTCTTCTCATACTTATGTTATGCTACATACTTGTTATGTTAGTTTAGTTATATTTTATTTTGGGCCTCATTTTATCTTTTTTCCTTTTACCAAAGCGTGATGAAGTTAAAAATGTGTTTTTACCATTACCTATAAATAAAATATCAGGTGAAAAATGCTCGTCTCGTAAATTTCTTTATAAAAATAATCCTAACAAGTTGATATCTGGTAATATTACATAAGTATGTATTTGTTTAGCTTTTTTGCTAATAAAACATTTGTGACATTACACGCATCCTTACATCTGCGCGCCCTCGATCGTGGTTTACATTGTTATGTAAAAATGTAAAAGTTTTCGTCTCAAGTTATTTATTGGTTTACACTGATATTGTGCAATTTAACCTTTTACTTGACTTTCGTGCATTCTTTAGGCCGCAGGTTTATTTTAAACCATTGCCTCAATGGTACGACGTAAGTATATTATGTACAGACGCCAACTTATACATGAACCTACCCCAACCCGTGAAATTTTCTAATGTTACCACCAAATAAGTAGGTTGTACATGTTCGATTGGGAAAATATGACTAAGTGTGCTGGCGTCAGTACATCAAATATTGAGTCAGCCTTTTATAACTTTCTTGACATTAAAGAATCTTATAGAAAAGTTTTGTTGTTGTATCAATAAGGAAATATGTAATAGTAATATTTTATTAGTTGACTATTGTAAATAAGATATTACTAGCTTCTGCCCGCGTTTCACCCGCGTCATGTTAGGCGTTGACCCTATGGTCTCTTCTCCATCAGTTCCCTGGATAGCGAAGGAGGAGGCGGGACGCGTGAGGGGGGAGGACAGCGTCTAACTCACAACCCAGGCGCAGTGGTAGACGCCCACGGCGACGGACGTCGCAAGACGATCTCCGGCGATCGTAGGCGTATCTTTAACCGTTTACGCAGCGCACGCAGCAGAAGCTCTCGAAAAGGAATACATTTTCCCGATTTTGAAACATCTCTTTACTGCTCCGCTCCTATTAGTGATAGCGTGATGTTATATAGCCTATAGCCTTCCTCGATAAAAGGACTATCCAACACAAAAATATTTTTTCAATTCCAACCAGTAGTTCCTGAGATTAGCGCGTTCAAACTCTTCAAACAAACAAACAAACTCTTCAGCTTTATAATATTAGTATAGATAAGTATATATATAGATTGAGGAAAATGTCATAGGGAAATTCACACTAGATGATAGGTTAACTTTGTGATGCATTGTGAAATTATGACCATCGATATGTTTTAAGCCATTTTTATTATTCATTATACTTATACCATTATTACTGAGTTATAGTAACAGAATAATTCAAAAATAAAAGAAACTTTACCACACCAATAATTTCCCCACTGGTCTTCTTATAAGACGTATTAGACAAAATTAATCCCACTTTACATTTTTTAAATTCATTCATAAAATATTGGACATTATGCTGACAAGTGTCTTATAAACCTTATCTTCGAAAAATCGAGTCTTATCGAATAGAAAATAAAGGTTATTAGACCAGAAGTAGTATCTTGGTAAAATTTGAAACAGGTAACCCAAAATGATGTCGTGATCCCTTTTCGGTCGTCTACATTCATTCCTTAGAACCGGTTTTTGCTTTGGGTTCATTCAGTGAACTATGTTTTATATTTTTTCTCATGTTCAGTATCATGTTACACAATTTTTTTGGGGAATTCTTTTACTTTTTTGTGTTCAGCGGCGCGGCGTTTTGGCTATGAATTTTGATGAATGGTGTAGATTTTTTCTAACTATAATATAATATAATAATATTCCACAACTATCACACAACGCCACCTAGTCCCAAGCTAAGCCATAGTTGTTATAGCCATAACTGTTAGTTATAGGTTTATGAAAAATGTATTAAATAGATTTTATGCTCTTTTATTAAGACTAAACAGAAACAAAAAACAAGGAGAAGCAAATTAAAGTTATTATTCCATAATTAGACGGAGGCGCCAATTTAAAAAAATATTTTCGTTGAGGTTTATTCCATACATGTGCTAACAAATTATCTCTAAGTAGGCATAATTAAAATAATCAGCACATAGCCAGCTAATAACATTAATAACTTCGGCTCATATAATGTCTGAGGCGATTCTTATCAATGTTGTCACGCCTCAGCGATGCAACGACAAGAAGTAAATGTGCCAGCGGAAGTGTCTGCATTCTCACGTGCATCAGATTTTGCGTAATCCATCAAGATCATGTTTGATAACTTGCAAGGTTTGGGAGATACTTGCAAGGCTTCTGTGATTTTTGACAAATAATAATTTAAAAAAAAATCTCTGTATAAATTTTGTGGTTTTTATCCACCACCTTTGTAAGGATGCGACACTGTGTAATTTGAAATAAAAAAAATATTTAATGATAAAAACGCATTTTGGCATAATTTATGCATACATTTTTTTTGACTGTCATGGTATTAACCTAATAAACACATTGTCCTCCTTTGCGTCGCGCAGTCGGGTAAAAAAAAAACATTTTCAAACCTAGCTTAAACTTTTATTAATGATATGCACATAAGATAGATAAACAAACATTTCATTTCCTTTTCACTTGATAACAAAGAAAAACCCGTCATATTTAAAAATCGGAAGTAAATTCTAGATACACAAAGGACAAATCCAAATATCACTTGACATTTGATAATACTATAACTCAGCAAGAAACTCAGAAGAATTCTTGTCATATTCATTACAAAGAACACGCCGGTAGTAGCATGAAATGGTCATCTTATGGTACAGGTGCTCCACCCACATGATACCAGCGAAGTGGTCCATCGTCCCACTTATGACCACTTTCCCAAACCGTCTACATGTGGGGGTCACAAGTTTATGAACCTACTTTTATTGTGATTTGTATGAGAACTGTATTATTTTGGGCCCAATGTTGTATGGGTGGTGTCATCTTTCTATTAGCGGTGTGCTTTGATTGATTTTTTGTAAGTTTTGTTGTTGATATAACCGGTATTTTAAAATCTAATTTATCTTCTTGCAAACAAATTCAATGGTAAGTATGTACCTTATGTATAGGTTAGACAATATCCACTTTATTCTGGTTGCCAGCTGCTTCACTCGTGTTTATGCCGAAAATAGTCCGTCAGAAACGTGACTCTAAGATCAAAGGTACGAGTAAATTAAGTACCTTTTATTCCAGAATAATCTATCTCTGCACCAAATTCCATCCATCCATCTAACCATCCTGACTAACTTTCCGTTTATATTTTCCATAGATATTCATAATTACTTTTGAAATATCTCTTACAGGGTGACTGAAATTGGTGTAAAACTATAAAACGGATTTCAAAATCATAATAAAACATCTTTGAATATCTTATTGAACAACTTACGACCACTTGAAATACCATGATGAGTACCTACTGCTAATATTCAGGTATTACACGAACAGTTGGCTAAATTAGGTACTTACAAGAATGTATCGTTAAAGGGAATTGAAAAACAATAACCGTCCAATCGATTACATAATCGAGTAATGGAATAATCGAATGTAATCGATACGAAACATGGATGCAGTGGTGAAAGTCGGCCGGCCGGTGCAAGCGCATCTCAGAATGTCAAAGGTTTCGGCGACGACCCAGCTTTTTATCGAAACTCGTTATCACGATCGTACCGCTTGGTCTGTATGTAATTAATTTTATTTTCTAAATTGAGATGTCAGTTGTCTTACTCATATTAATTTGTTGAATTAACTTGCTTACTTTTTGAGACAGAAATAAAAAAGCTCCTCTGTTTACTAAGATTCTCACTTATTAAGATTAAATCTATTATCACAGTAGTTTAAAAATCAAAGCATAGCACACTATGGAGGAATAAGTGATGACTATGAAGCCATCTAGCCGATTTCGGTAACAATGACTACATTCGAAGGCTTTCTAGAGGGGTTGTTGAGAGCTTTGATAATAAGCTGATCATTTTCGATAGTAGTAATCGGAATGAATAGTGAGAAACACAAGCCGTCCAATATAGCAAATGCAATGACTGTTTTGTGGAGTACAGTACCCTGAGCACGAGTTTTCAGTATTTGAGACGTAAAGTAAACTGGAACTTTGACAATTTCAAATTGGCAATTTTCAAGGAAAAAATTAGTTCCTTCTTCGCACACCAGAGGCGCTGTTCCATTTTTTCATACAAGAAACGCTGTAAATACTGGAAAGACGCTGTAAAGTAAAAGAGTGAAAACTCGTGCTAAGGGTACAGAACCTCTCTTTTGTATTACGGTAAAAGTAATGGGTAGGGAGACACTTTTTTTTATAATTATTTATTTTTGATAGGTACTCGTAACTGTGGTGTTTTGCGGTGCGTCTTTGTTATACGTAAAAAAAAAAAAAAAATTGACATCTCCAAAACGGGCCACGTCTTGAAAGTAAACCTACTAACTACTACTACTTTTAATCTAGTATCGAATAGATTACAGAGACAAAATGCCAGATGGATGCCTATACTCTTTTGAGTTTTATGACTGTTTTAATTGCGCATTCACAGACAAGTCAATAAGCCCAAATTACCATTAAAACACATTAAAAACTAGTTCCATTTCTCTCAAAACCTATCAAGTAGCAATCTGAGCCTAGGACCTGCTCACGACTAGTGCGGCGCCTTTATCGATAACTTTCGATTTATTACAAGATCGATCCCGACGATAGTGTTGGATTTATACCGAGTTACGATAAACATGAATTATCGTGTTGTCTGTGTTACACAGTGTTATTTACAGCATTTCGTGTTATGTGATTTATTATCATTATGAGAACTTGTTTTGTGCAGTTTAAATTATTAATTCGTCGATTTATTTTGTCAACTTTATGGCAGTCGGTGAAATTTTTATATATGAGCACTGATTGAATTACGATAATTATGTAAATAGCGCGTTTGTTATCATTCGTATTTGGATCGGCATTTGTAATTTGATTAGTGGTCTGACGAATTCTTGCCGCTAAATTTTTAATAAAGAGACGCACAAGGCTAGGATACTAGAGTCAGTAACCATACTTTAACCTCATTAATATTTTTATAGTTTAAGTTTTGTCATTTGATTCTTCTTTCCATAAACAGGTGCAAACACAAACTTGATGAATAATGTATGCCGATTACTTTACGTTTTACAAATATTAATATCACGTTACCTTTTTTTATGATTTGTACCTAAAAAATAAAATTTATCTCCTTGCATATGAAGCTCCTTTTCCGCTTGCTAAGCAGCCGCAATACGTTGCATTCTATACTTAAAAACACGTCACGTTTCAATGTATGCGTGACTCAAATACCTAGAATTGTTTGTATGTATGTGTATAAACAAAACGGAAATTTTACGACATCCTGTTGTATGTATTCAGGTATTTGATAAAAGTAAGAGTTACGTTATTTTGTTTGGTTTTACATTACCTTAGTTCTTTAGTTCGGTCAATTTTGAATTGATACAGTACCACATTTATTTTGTTAGGATTCTTTATTTATCTTCATTTAAAAAAATAATTAACTACAGTAAATAAAGTCACGACAATAGCCCTGAATCCTTTTTCAAATATCTCTTAAAAATTGCCGGTTAATATGTATAAAAATCGAGAGTGGGAAATTCGGAATTACTACTTGAAGCACAGATTACCTGAAGGCCAAACAAAATATTTATTTCATCGAGAATAAAACCCGCGACGCACACGCTGCAGCGTCTATCGAATAGCTACTGCATCGATAATTACAGTCTACTCTACAACACGCATCACCGACTAACGGGCAAATTAAATTTACAAATCCTTGAAAGAACCAACCCAGTTCCAAATACATTGTTCTAAGAACGTTATGAAACAGAGAAACATAACAGAATCAATATACCGGTAAATCAGTCTATAAAATTTGCTATCGAGCTGTAGATACTTGCAGAGCATGGGAACTGGGGCAAACAAACGGGCTTGGAACAAATAGCCCATGACTAGGGACAGTCGCAGTTTGCTCTACAAGGACATTTGGATTTTGTAGCTAGCTTAAAGTAACAAGGATATTGTTTTGGAATGGCTTAAGATACAAATACTGATAGAGAGAGATACTTCTATTCGGGTAGTTAATCTTTGTTTATGTAAAACTTCCCAGAAATTACCAAGAGCAGAGAGGTAGCTTTTCGAACCTTTTAGACTTTTTTTTTCAAAATAATCTTTGCCTTATACTAGGAATTTCGTCTGTACCGAGGGTGAGTTGACAAATATTTGAACTCACACACACCCAGAACGACTAATTGTAGACCATACAAATATTTTTTTCCGTGCGTGAATTGAACCCGCGACAAGAAGCGCAGCTGTCAATCGCTCAGCCATTCCGCCAACCAAGGCAAAATTGGGAGAGGTTTTATACAGCGAGATTATGGCGAAACTTCGATCAATAATAGTTGGCGAAACCTAACTTTAGATAAATACCCAATCAAAAGAGTTCCGGTAATGTATTTGTTTTCTCTGAACTGTTCAGGTATAGCATTAGCCCTGTCATAAAACAATAGTGGATACTTTTTTTTTGAATAAAATTTCAATTAAAATAATGTTATCAGCTACAAGCTTCTATATTTTGTTTATCTTACTTAGCCATACTTATTAGATTTACAGTTATGTAAAGTTAAGAAACGATCTAAGTACTTATTCCGTTAAAAAAGTACATAGTGTCATTAGCAAAAACGCAAGTCATACGTATGCGTAAATACATATCTATAGAAAGAAAAAATAACCCGGTCACGGATACCAGTTTTTCGGTATTATCGACATACGTCATCGAGCATCGCCCATCACTATTTATTAGATTATGTTGGAGCAATATTTGACTTTCGCAGCTTTCATTACGAATTCTAATTACTAAGAACAATGTAATGTGGGTAGTGAAAGTTTTTGGTCAGATTCCAAGTGGTCTTAGGAATTAAATGAGGGATTCAAAGGCGGTACTGTTCTACTGATTGTCGTCATTACAGTACGTGAGTTCTGATGAACTGAATTTACTGCTGAGTCTCATTTATTATTCGCTTTGAGTTTACAATGGATGGCCACTTACTTAATTTTGCTACGAACGTTGGCAAATGTTACTTTGATTTGGATGATGTTGTAAATACTAATTTTATTATTTGGTATGCATTTGTTTACCTGCTTTTATGTATGTTGCGATAAACTTGGCAAGATGTACTCAATTACATACTTTTAAACTGTTTTAAGCTTAAGGAAAATGGATCAGAAATTCTTTCTGTAAAATGAATAGCAAAGAAGATACGGCAAATCAAAATAATAATCAACTCTTTAGTCCAATCAAATCATTACGGTATCACAATTTTATCGATACAATCAATCAATCAAATCACAGCCCTATCGTATTCAGGGCAGCATGATCTCGCAAATAACTACAGATGATCACATGTGCTTCCACAACTTTCTATCGACTTTCGCTAATCGAATAGTAACGATCCCCACGGGAATCGAGAAGTGTAAAAGCAAGTATTACTATCGCGGTATCGAATAAATTGGTTACTGGTACTTGAATAATCAGATGTAGAGTAAGTTTCATATTTAGAATTGCATATTTAGAATTGAGTATTCGATTTGATTACGTAGTGTTGTGATTGATATTTCTACCTCAATAACGGTATTTTTATGATTTAGTATATAGGTACGACTACTTATTATATTTACTTTTAACTCATTTTTTTTTGCGTGGTAAAATCATCAAATGAGTCCTCCCGCCCAGGGTGGGGCGGGAGGGACTGAGACGCTTTTAGAAAAGTCCATTTCTCACTCGTTAATCAACACTTATAAATCAGATCCGTTTTGACGGCACGATTCGCGCAGTGGCTTACCCAATGTCTGCTGCGCGGCGTGTCGCGGGTTCGATTGCCGCATAGAGTAAATACTTTTATGGACAACAAGTAGTTGTTTGTGTATGTCAGTTGAAATATTCCTAAACGCTCCTTCGACAGTATTCGACACAACGCAAAACCTACTTTATGTTTGCACCATAGTTTTCAAATTAATTTGACTACGCTTTCTTCCAAGTGGTTGTTTATTGGCAATAAAATGCCCAGTACAGTCAGTAGCACAAACCATTTCCAAATACTTACATTTTCACGCGTTAGAATGCGCATTAGTCATTGCGTTTTGGCGCAAATGTGTTAACATTTCGACGATTCATGACATTGCGCATTGTTTAAAACCGATTTTTACGGTTTTTGTTACGGCTCAACGCTTAGAATAACCGTATAATTGACTATGCATTTGCTTAAAACCGTTTCGGTTTTTGGGTAAAAATACGTAGTTTGTAAGAATGCTCTTCTAATAAAAATAAAACGTTGAAGGAAAATATGTTGAGGAAACCGGCATGTCCTAAAACCAAGAAATTCTTTAAGTTGTGACTTCCACCCATTTACACTGGGCTCGCGTGGTGGATTACCGCCCAGCGTCCCATGCAAGCGTCCCGTTCCCGCAGTGGGAACGTTTACCGTAAGTTCTAATAACGTTCAACGTTATTAGAACTTACGGGGTATGATTTTGTATCTAGTAACGCCATCTCTCGGTCAACATAGGGTACCCATGATATTGGTTCCTGATTTTTATCTTAGTAAGAAATTAAACCGTAAAAACGTTACTTTTCCCACGTTCAAGTATATTTTACAAGAAAAAGGCTGTCCAGCTACGTTTAGATCGGGTAAAACTTTCTATAAAATAAAGGGTTGTATTCAACCGGTCGAACAGGACGGTGCAGCGCGCAGCGGTGGTAGTACTAATGTTAAGAGCTAAAGTTCAGAATGATAATCTATCTGTTACTAGTACAGCCATTTGTGGAAAATTATGCCATAAGTTTATACGGTCGAGAAAACTAAATGGAAAAGTTGAATAGGGCAAAGAAAATGAAAGTCATTCCAAATGTATTCAAGAGTGAAGTTTAAACGCCTGATTATAAAGCAATGACTTCACGCATGTCAGAAACTTTGCTATTACAAATCGTGTAGGCGCTCGGACTAAGGACGAAGGAAAGAATTGAATACACTATGACAATAGAGAAGAACAAATAATATAATCTTTATTTATTTGAGTACACAACTAATTAAGTTAAATAAAATTAACCTAACAAGTTGACGCTAATTTTAATTAAGCCTCTAAAAAAATGTCTAACTCACTTAACCAGCTAAAGAGAAATAAAATTACCTACCTAGTTTTGAAATTCAGCTATTGCAGCCGAAATAAAATCTGGATTACAACTAACTACTCAATCGACATAATAACTGAATAACCGTAAAACTAACAATCTCGTTACAATACAAATCAAGTCAAAGGCTCATTAAACATTTCGCAGTTGGCATGTCATTCAAATCATAGAGCTCAGCTCCCACGATACGAATCATAAACAAGTAACCACTTTTATTTTCGTTAGCGTGTCGTAACTCGCTATCGAGTTAACTTTACCGGTCACGACCCAGTCCTGAGGTATGGTCAACGTCTGTTGTCAAGCCGCAGGCGGTCACTGGTGACTGCTGACAGATGTAAAAGGAATTTAGAACCTGCTTGAGATGGAAGATAGAGGGATTGTAAGACTTATGACTGATGTTGGGTGCAAGGTTGCAGTTAGGAAATGTTTGGTTAGTCATTTTTGGCCGCTCCGACTTAAGGAAAGATGGTTGCTGATTAGATGAAGGCACGCCTGTTCTTCTGTGATCCCTGAAGGGTTAGGCAGAGATCACCTAATAGTACACCTACATTTCGCCACTTACATAGTAGGACACGAGCCTATTGCCATCAACTGGGTACAGACCCAGACTTCGTGGCTGCTACTGAGAAATTCCTAATGTAAAAAATCTAGTACCTAACACTTTGACCGGCCCAGGAATAGAACCTGCGATCTCATCTTCAGCAGTTTATTTTGCGACCATTGGATCAACGAGACAGGCACTAAGTGTTTTAACTTAACTTTTGTCTCTGAGTTTTATCATTATTATTTTTTCAATAATAATGATAAAACTCAGAGAACTTAGCACTATAATTTAAATGAAATTCATAAAACTACGGGCACTACGGGAATTCTAAATAACTATTACGTCAATCAACAATAGCAGTTAGTTTTTTACAACAATTATAATAAAAAGCAAGTGACTGATGGTGGCCTCGTAACTAAATCTACTTATTAAAATTAAATATTCATAGAAGGCTTTGATTGTTACAGGAAAAAGGGAAGACCAACCGAGAGGATTTGAAAACAGACATACAGCATCGGAAAGAAACCTTTTACAGGGTATGTATTATTATAACAGTTACTACAAGTATATAATGAACTTATCACTGCAAAGGCACGCAGACAGTTCTAACGAATCATGCACGTTTTGAAAAAGGTCACAGGTTCTACATTCTATAATTGCGACTCAGCATTTCGACCGTTAAAAGATAAGAATAATAATAACTGTTCAGGAGAGCAGTTTAAAGTTTGAAATTGCAGAACATAAATGGACATAAGCCTGCAGTATTTTGATTGGGCATAAGTGGCATATAATCCATGGAAATCCATAAGATAAGAAATGGGCAAGTTTCCTGGATACATCATGGGAACCGAAGTTAGGTCATGCTGAAATGGCAGGCATTTCATTTCTTGATAAGACAGCCCCCGTCCCGTGACCAAGTAGGTACTTAGTTAGAATCCGGGTATTTTTGATTAATTCCTTGCCTATTTACTGTTATTGTTAGCCTGCGTATATGCTGCTGGGCAAATTCCACTCCCCATGACTTCCTTCGATCAAATGTGGAGTATCACATAATCCTGGGACCACATCGAGCCCAAGTGCCCACTCCCTTTCCCAGAAATAGTCCTGTGTCCCAGCAGTGAGATCATAATAACCTAGACTGAACATTGTTGTTTGTGTTGCAGGAGGCTCCGTCAGACGAAGACTCGGCGGTGTCGTCCGCGCCCGCCTCGCTGTCACCCCAGCCGCTCAACGACATGTGGGTCAGTATCATATTACAGAAGAACACTATACAGGCGTATCCATAAACACAAACTCGCATCTTTTTACCATGGCCGTAGGCAAAAAGTACAGATAAAAATAAAATAAAAATGTATTTATTTCAATAAATCTTTACAAGTACATTGCGGGAGCTTCCCAGAAAGTAATCAGATGATACTTGTGTTGGGAATGCCTCGCTCTTCCGATGTAACATAAATTTAGACTTACTACTAACAGTATGGCTTACAATCTTACAGTAAGTACCTTAAAAATAAATAATAAAAGAAAAATAAAGAAAAAAGAGTAGTTTGGCGTGTTGTGTCCGTTTGATTGAGTTCCTATTGGTTGTAACGTTATGTTATATAGCCTATTATAGCCTTTATCGATAAATGAACTATCCAACACAAAAAGACTTACAATTTTAACCAGTAGTTCCTGAGATTAGCACGTTCAAACAAAGAAACCCTTCAGCTTTATAATATTAGTATACACGCGAGAATGTAAGTTAGGTTAGTACACTATCCGTTATGGCGGTTTTATCGACCACTCAAACGCATCCTTGATCTAAATTACATAACTAGCACTTATAGAAAATACAATATACCAATTATGCTCTATACATAATCAGTTATCTTCCAGATTTATTGACATTAATCATTAGCTTTAGAACATTATTTCCGCTTGAAGTAGCAAGTAGCTGTTGGTCGGAGCAACTTGCTTTCCAAACAGATTCTTCCTTGTATTCACAATTAGGTAATTCCGATACATTTGGCTTGATACCTAGTAGTAATAATAAATCTAACTGAGCCGGAGCCCTGACCACTGGCGGCCCGGACCCTGTTCCCGATGCTGGTGGACTGCTATTTTTTATGTGTTTAAATCTTTTTTTATTTCTTTTTGTAAAAATATTTAAAAATGTAATCAATTAGAAAAAAGATGAATAAAGGGATAATAATCTAACTGATATTATAAATGCGAAAATTTGGATGACTGATAGATTCTGATGGATTTATGTTATAGAACCACCTCATAACTGTTGATAAAATTTGCCTCTGGTCTGGATTATCACTTAAGATACCGCTTATCCCGTCTTTTTTTAATAGCCTTTTCTATATTGCACTGCTTGGCAAAGGCCTCTCCTTTCCTCCTCTTTATTTTAGGCAATTAATAATGAATTGGACCACGGATCTCTCAAAAGGTGCTGTGGTCCAACTATTTTTTTAAAGTTGGACAACTGCCCCTAGTAAAGCCCCATGGTCCAACTGGTTGGACAACTGCCCCTAGTAAAGACCCATGGTCCAACTGGTTGGACAACTGCCCCTAGTAAAGACCCATGGTCCAACTAGTTGGATAGAGCAGTTGGACCACTGCCCCGCACCCTATCGGGCCATAACTGCCTTGCAAATATTATCAGTTCCTCACACCATCTCCGCCGCGGTAGACTTCGAAGGCGATGTCCTCCTGGTATTATGTGGGATACTTTTCGAATTACGTATGGTTGAAGCAGCTAGCCTTATCTAGCACAGTTTATAGACTTCACGGAAGCATTTAAACTAGGTTTACTTTACATGGCTTAGATTTGGACATTAGTTAAGACAAGTCTATAGATTATGGAGACAAGGACAAGCTCCTGTGTCGACAGTTTTGTCTATTGAAAATTATTATGGCTTGTGGATGTTGCAAGCTTGGGCAACGATACAGATTAGATAGTAGTTAATAGTGCAGTTTGAGATGATTCCGATACAGATGCATTAGTGACTGCAGTTCTGACATAATAATTAGGTACTGAAACATACATTTAATTAATTTAATCAATGGTAAAATATGGAAAAGGTAAACGATATGATCGGTGGGAGTCTAGAGTCCAAGACTAATAGGTGCTTTGTTGTTAAGGGTTTTTTCAATAAAAATACCTGAAAATGGCGGTAGGATAAGTTCTTGTCGTATTGAGTAGGCTAGGAGCTGATTTGAAACTGTTTGCACTTCAGTTTTAGCGGAGGGAGATACTCTGGCGAAATTTGGGAGAAAATATAGGACGTAAGTCATGGAAACGTCTTAAAGGTCACCATGACTCTGGAAAGTAAATAGTAACTGAAAGAACATGGTGGATTTTAATTAGTAGTAGTCCACCCCCAGGCTCTCACTCTTAGTGAGGCGGAAGGTAATGAAAAAGTACGGTCAGTGCCTACATTACCCTACCCACCTCATTTTATTCACTGCTTTATAAGATGCGTCACGAAATGCAGAACACTGACTGTATCATGTGAGCAAAATGCTATTGCACAATGACGGTCATTCCTTTTCCATACATAATGCTCTTCTGCCACTCTCTGCTCTCTGGAGGTGCAAGTGATTTTCGTCTTATAGGTGAGAAACCTCAACTCTCTTTGTACCAGCTGCAAAGTATAAAATAACATCACTTTTACGAGACGTAGGTAGCTGTTATAATAAAATAAGTTGCAATATATCACCAACGCCTCTTGTCGCGCCTTAATAAATATTGATTCATAGAGGCTGGAGGTCGAATGAAGTCATTAAACTAATACTAGTAGCAATGTAACCTCTGGCTGGCTATTAAATAAAGTACTAAACATCGTATTTTCGTGCCTATATGTGTTATTATCGCCTTTAAAGATATGTAGAATAGAATAGAAAGTTCCTTAATTACCAAAGCTAAGGGAGGGTTCTCCGATTGGACGGGTGTAGTGTCTGGTGGGTTCCTACTACCCAATGATTTTGTAATACTGTTGTCCCAGAATAACTTTGCCCTCACGATGTACTGTATTTTTCGTCTAAAAATGTAGAGTGTTTCTCATGTATAATGTTCTGATAGAAACCAGCTGAAGTTTCCGATTTCCCTTGTTGGTCTTCTTTCTCCTGAAGAGGCAGAGGGCTATAAGTAACTTTTTACCATATTGTATCTAACCCAGTTATTTTCTATTTCCCTGAATACAATCTCCCACATCACGGAAGTTAGTCCATAAGCAAAAGCTATTTATAATAACACGTAAAATCAATTAGATTTATGAACATCAATAACGATGAAATCTTAGTGGCTGACCATTGCGCCTAACAAAAGGCGATTACAGCAGTAACGGCCCAATTAAACCCACACAGAGCGACTTATCTAACTTGATGTGTATTTCCTTTTATGTGTTATGTAGCCGCAGCTTCAACTGAGGTAAATTCTGTTAAGCCTAGCATTATATAGCAAATGGAACAAAATATTATGGGGGCAATTGTCACTATTCTAGCTTCTTAAAACTGCGCCCTGGTCTGGCCAATTGCGGTCCTGGTCTGGCCTATTCTGCGCCCCTCCAGGGTCTGCGCCCTGTGTCTGGGCACTATTGGCACACCCCTATTTACGGTACTGACAATAGGCATGATGAATTTGTAAATCTGTTAGTACGGGCATTGAAAAACAATCGGCATGAAATAATTTTTGTTTTTAAATGAATAAATATTGTCAACTTTAAAATGCTTCAAAACTTGGGATTCCTCGCTATATTCAAAAATGCTGCTCATTTTTAATGGATGCTTGATGTTGCTGGACACTACCATTACTTATCATTGGGTTTTTAGGCCAAGTTAAGGTGGTCTTAGCCATAAAACCCTACGACAGCTCATCTGTGATCTGGTTAACAGATGCACTCAAGCCACTGAATTCAAAAGTGGTTAGATTACATCATCGACAACAATTTGTAGTCAATTGTTTAAACTTGTGTGTGAATTTGTGATCTTGGCTTGGCTATTTTTTTTTTTTTTTTCGTGGTAAAATCATCAATTGAGTCCACCCAGCCCCGGGCAGGGCGGGAGGGACTGTCAGACTTGTACTGACTAAAATCCACGGTGTCCTTCGGTAGCCCTTTTGCGTACCGGAGTCGCGGTATACGTATGTCCCGCGACTGGCTTTTTCTCGTTTTAACTTATATTGTGTGACATCTAAATGAATATTGTAGCTCTTTTGGAATTTAAACTATCGGCTCAGAACCGAGGGATGAAATTCAAAAAGGTTTTATGTATTATTTTGGTATATTTGCTTAGCTCACCATCACACACATTAAAATATCTTAACAAGCTGGGTACTCACTTAGCAGCGTAGCACGTATAACGTATCAGATACGGTATCAACCTGCAAGTGGGTACGGCTCGTCCGAGCACACTGCGAACCGCCTTTGTGTTTGTATGACCCGCCGAGTGTTGGTATCACTGCGAACTTACAGCGAGCGGTTCACAGCGGGCTCGTGTCTACGTACTCACTTGATACCGTATCTGATACGTTACGTGCTACGCTGCTAAGTGAGTACCCAGCTACAGAGAGAGTATTTTCAGATGAATCGCGACTGTATTTAGTTCAAGTTCGTATTAAATAATCAAGATCTCAGACCTAGTGTTAAATGTGAATGTGGTGAATTCAATTTCGTACTGTCATTTAGGTACAATATGAATGGTCTGCACGCAACTGAGATTAAGTCAAGAGATAATAAAGATCAGCTGAGTGGTAGTTAGTGTCATATTATCTGTTTTTGTAACGCGTAAATTAAACAGCAGGCTAGCTGATTAATGGCTACTTATTTACATTTTTACCCGACTGCGCGACGCAAAGGAGGATAATGTGTTTATCAGTCTATGTATGTATGTATGTATGTATGTACGTTTGTTTCTATGTGGCGTTCTAGAGACCAAACGCGTAGGCCGATTTTGATAATTCTTACGTCAATCGATTCGTCTTAACCTTGCGAGTGTCACTAAAGACATGACAGTAATCATAATTCACCACAGCGACAACCAGACGCCATATTGTCAAAATGAAAAAAAATAAAGTCCATGAACTATGTCAAGTGGGGTGTCGTTGAATAGGTATTTTAAAATCATCTTTAGGTTTCTTAAATCATTTTTCATTTTAAGTAATAGTTTAGGGTATATAACGATTTAAAGTTATTTAACAAAACAATCATTCTCGCTAATTTTCTTACTTATTGATTTAAGTTTTTATTTCAAGTATAAACGATATACAAACACAAAAAACAGTGAACAATGAATCGTAACTAAAAAGTGTAAAATAAAGAATATAATTTAAAGAAAAACAAAAAACCAAATTCAAATTTTACCAATCAAATCTTCCCAAGGGGCCCCGACTGTGAGTCGTTCTGTTCTGCTTCTTCCTGCTGTTCTGTTGGGCTTGTTTCTTTCTTTTTAGTTTTTATATAAGTTAACTTTTTCACGTATTTTTCAAAAATTAGTTTTTACGCAGTCGGGTTTTTTGTTTTTCTTTAAATTATATTTTTTATTGATGCTGCGATTAAAGTGACCACCTACTGGGCCTAAGTCACATTGAAAAGAAGAAAAATCTGCTTGTTGTGCATTTGGACGCTGAACTTGAAAGAAAAGACTTGTGGCATGTGATACGAAATGACATATCGAAAGAGTGGAACTCTACAAACCTAATACGTCTGGGTTTTTGAACGCATACAACCCTAATCTATTCAAAGTTACTGTACACAGGATTAAGACCAAAACAGAGAACGATAAAGCTTGCAATGTGTTAAAACTCTTGCACCTTTGAATGAGAAAACGCTAAAGCCGCAATTCAGCGATGCTCACAGAAATTAGTTAGTAGACTCGCCCCTAGTTTACCAAAAAATAGCCGAAACTTTATGAGCTTGTTTTGACAAGAAACTTTATTTCCCCTTCTGGGGTCCTCCGAAAGCGATGAAAACGTTGAAGTCGAATGAAGCGATTAATTTTGAAGGAAGACACACTTAATTATAAAGGCGGTCATCACATTCCAATCTAATTTAGGACTTCCAATTTATAGCAATGAATACAATAGGTACGTGAAAAACATATCAAATTGAAAAGTAGGTTAGTAATTCGCGTACCTTACTTGTTCTACTCAATCGTGACAATTTATTTATACCTCATGAAAAGTTCAACTAAGTATTTTATCAATGCAATGTCGCGAGAATTCCAGAATTTACCAAAAACACAAACAGGAAATGAAATGGGTTTTTGCCCAGCAATGGAACAGTACAAGCTAATAAATAAAAATATGTGTTGTGAGTTCAAGCGCCAGGAGACTTGAATTGAAGCACTGTATCCGTTTACTACCATTTTCCTTCATCAAAATTATATGCGTCTGTCTTTAAAGAATGCTCAACGGCCTTGGGACATATGAGAGGATCGCAGAACTAAGCGTATAATGTCAAATAGTATTGCAGTATAAACATTTTGTCACCTAGTAAACTATTGGCTTGGTTCTTGCGTCACTGCATTGTGTTTCTATGTTATGTAGGGAGACTACGCTTCTTGTGTTTACTCGGACACCACCACGTACTTAATTAGATAGATCACAGTTTGAATAAATCGTTGTTTGAATAGATCAACTCTTAAGATAGACAATAAGAAACAGACAAAGACTTGCGTGGTATGTCCAATATTTCTACAAACACAAAATGATGTTAGGAAGACCGAAGAAGCGCGTAAACAATAGTGAATTGTATTCGTTTAGAGGCAACTGTATTCTTCCGATAAATACATACACACTGAATCAATAAAAATAGAATAGATTCGTAAATATAATATACGAATCTATTCTATTTTAATTATTAATGCATTGTATTGCAAGCAAAACACTTCAGATCATCTTACAAGAACCTTGAGTCTGGTGATAGGTAATTGTAATGCACATATAAATTGTAATTTAAATAATAATAAAATACCTAATAATGGAAAACTTGTACAACCTATCATTAGAATTGCAAACAGGTTTTAACAATTAGAAATTGATATGTTGCACTAAGTAGGTTAAAAAGGTTTTAATTATTTTCCGTTTGGTGTATTTATTTCAAAAGGCTGGTTTTGAATGAAATATCTTCACAATAGTTTCAACATAATCTAATTTTGTTTTACTGTGGAACATGAGACAGGCCTTTTTAGTGGAACTGCGCCTTAGTTTCGACCCGAGTGGGTGTAGCTCGTGTAGGCTCATAATTTGTTAGGTAATCTTATACACACAATCGCCCCAATTTGGGCACAGCCATATAATCTAGGCTGTTTGTATGTAGAAATGTCCACCTGTCTTGCCAACAATAGAAAAAGATAGGTATATTTAATATTTTTGTATTTGGACGCTGAGATAAATTAAAAGTTTATAATGTGTTTTATTTTTTCGGGATAGTAGATAATAAATTAATTTGACATTAATTGAGTTTATTAAACAAACGGAGCAGTGGTGGCCCAGTGGCCTCGACTTATGAGTTGTGGTCGTGGGTTCGAACCCCGTCAGGCGCATTACTTTGTGTAATTTATTTCAACACCACTGCTCTCAAAACGGTGAAGGAAAACATCGTGAGGAAACCGGCATGTAGAACCAAAAATTCGAAGACATGTGACATCTACCAATCCGCACTGGGCCCGCGTGGTAGGTTATGGCCCACTCCCTCTCACAGAGAGGAGGCCTGTGTCCCAGCCCAGCAGTAGGCTGATGATGATTAAAAAACGCTATAGTAGTTGAACGTAGATCATTTACACAGATAATGTAGAATATGACTGCTCTGAAAGGAAACATTGTTGTATGTATGTACTTACTTGCCTACTAATTGTCATTACTTTATATTTGATGTTAAAGAAAATGATAAACAATATCTAATTTTATAGCTATTATTGCTCCTGGGCATAGACTTCCTCTCATAATTGACGACAAAATATAATTTTGCAAAAAATTGTCCTTTCTCCACAAAACTGATGGTCTCTTCCGTTCCAGTCATGCGGCCAATGCCGTTCGTCGGCGGAGCGCGCGTCGGCCGCTGCGCGGGAGTGCACGCGGCTCGCGGACGCGTTGCGAGACGCGCGCGACCAACTCGAGCTCATGGAGTTCAGGCTTCTAGAGTTGGAAGACGCACATCCCGATAAGGTAAAATAATAATCTCTTTTTTGTTTTTTTTTTTTTTTTTAATTTAGTTCATAGTGAGTCTTTATAGGAACCATAAAGTGAGGTGATTTTCATTTGTTTTCCGCTGTGACGTAAGTTTTCGCGCGTGATTCGAATGTTTTATGCATTGTAGTGTTTTGTGTTGATCGTTGCGGAGGTGAAGGCTCTGTTAGTTCTCAATTGAGTTTAGAAGCGACGTGATGAATGGCGCACGCGTCGATCAGGTACTTTTTTGTTAATTTATTGCTGTATTTTTATCTGCAATATTGTTACTTTTCGATGATGTTTATTATCTTATCAGCAGTAATTTGAAAGATATGATATATACTTAATATGTTTTTTCTGTTATCTTGTATTGATCCTTTTTGAGATAAGTATTACTTACCTATGTAAAATTCACTTAGCTAAACGATTATTTAATTTTTATTGCTGACGTAGGCAAACGGCAAACATTTTTTAAAACTTTCGAATTGTTTATTTAACATTATTAATTATTCTCTCGGCTAATCAAAACATGTTTTAATAACGACGGCATCTTAATTAAAAGTAATGTGGTCACACTACATAAATGTATACAGGTACCTACCGAGTTTTTTTTACGTCTTCGGATAAAGTTAATTAAAATTGAAAACAGACATAATAAGTACGTAAGCAAGCCATTTTGCATCACTCAAAAACATTTTTTTGAGAAAAAAAATATTGAAAAAAAGCCGGGAAAGTTGAGAAAACAAAACACAGGTATTTCCTTTGATTCACGCATTCACGACATTCCACATAACTTAAACAATTTACCTTTTTACTAAGTTTTATGTATATCAAACATGTATGTAGGTTTTATGTAACAAAAGAAGTCGGTCTTCTTTTGTTACTGATAAAATAGCCTTCCAAATAGGTGTTTAACAATTAATCACTTATAATACTACAAGAGCTTCAAAATTATCGGGTATTTCCCGATAGGTTCGTTGCAAACAAATGAAGGAGTCAAGTTTTTCAGGTTAAAAAATCACGAGCGCGAAGCGCGAGTGATTTTTCCTGAAAAACTTGACGACTTTATTTGTTTGCAGGGAACCTTGAGGGAAATGCCAGATAATTTTGAAGCTCGTGTGGTATTCAGGGGATTATTTTTCCGTCCCAAATGTCGGCCAATAGAATTGCACCATTCGACGTCACGTGGTACAACCTACAAATTTTCAAAAAATTATCAGTATAATACCATGTAGGTTGTACCACGTGACGTCGAATGGTGCAATTCTATTGGTCGATATTTGGGTCGGAAAAATAATCGATAATATTCAACATTCATCCATCTTTATAACAGTATGGACTAAAGTACTTTCTCAGTTTTCTCACGTAACATTGATTACCAATAACCTTGACCCTAGACTGCACACATTCTCTATGCAAGCCAGAGGTCAACTAGAAATAGTTGCGGGAAGTTAAGCGCAGGTCGCACCGTGAGCTAAGCTGACTTAGCTGAGCTTATGTCTTATAATAAATTACTAAAATAAGGAACTTATAAACAAAGCTTTTAAAATGCCCAAAGGATTGGGGATTAAGACTATAGGTATATACGCAAGCAAATTTATCTAACAACCAACACAAGCGAACAAAAAACATAAAAATGTTTTAATAAATTTCTTGTCTTGTAATTTGTCTGTAAAAGCAGCAGATTATAAGATACAGAGACCTTATCACAAGATTTCTGTATTTTACTTACAGCGTACTTGAAGTTTTTACGGCGTTAAATAGAAATTGGAAAATTAAAAAGCGCCTCTAGTGGGTTTTATTTCCTTCAAATTAACGTCAAAGTTTCCGTTTACGTCACAAAAACGTGAAATGTCGTGCTACGTGGTCATTACTGGATTCAAGATATTTAGAAGAAGAAGAAGAATGAGTTTGATTGAATGACTTTTTGGATTCGAAATACGAAAAGGCGTCCGTTTTTCGAACGCTAAAGTTTAGCAGCTAAGTTTGCTTAGCTGTCGGTGCGACCTACGCTTTATGTTCTTACAAATATAACTTAAGGTGTTAACGGAAACACCATTGATCATTATTAACGGTTTTGTTACTTATTTCTATGGTGGCTCGTATATACATATACTTAAAAAACTTAAAAACATATACTTACCTAAGTATATTTATGTATTAAGTAAACATGTACGGTATGGACAGTAATGCGCAGTAGTTTAGAGGTTGTTTGTGTAATAAATCGAGAATCAAGACGTAAATCAAATATTGCATTTTTTGGGTTCCGTAGCCAAATGGCAAAAACGGCACCTTTATAGATTCGTCATGTCTGTCTGTCCGTCCGTATGTCACAGCCACTTTTTGTCAAAAGTATAAGAGCTATCCTGTTGAAACTTGCTAGGTAGATGTATTATGTGAACCGCATTAGGATTTTCACACAAAAATAAAAACAAATCCAATTTCGGGGGTGCCCCCCATACTTAGAATTGAAACTCAAAAATTTTTTTTTCACCTAACCCATACGTGTGGGGTATCTATGGATAGGTTTTTAAAAATGATATTGAGGTTACTGATATCATTTTTTTCTAAACTGAACAGTTTGCACGAGAGACACTTCCAAAGTGGTAAAAAGTGTGCCCCCCCCCCCGTAACTTCTAAAATAAGAGAATGATAAAACTAAAAAAAATATATAATGTAGACCTCAACCAAAACTACCAAAGAAAATTGGTTTGGATGAGATACAGTTAGCAGTTTTTGAGATATAGTACATTTTCAAAAACTGCAAATAAAACTTTGCCATTCATACAAACACTATGAAAAACAAAGTTATTTTTATTGTTTGTGTATATTACTTACTAATCTCAATATAATTATATCCCTAATCTATGCTTGCTACTACGGAACCCTTCATGGGCTAGTCCAACTCGCACTTGGCCGGTTTTTTATTCAGCTTCTTTTCTTAAAATAAATTGCTGTTTATCGATCGATATTAAAGTATCACTATAGATTATGTCTATAATTTCTCACGTATCCTAATTTATTAGAATTTTTATATTTATCTTAAAATTTACCTAAGTTTAGAGCACGTTTTTTAAATGAGCAGGCAAACCTATTGAGGCCGTTAAAACTGTCATAAAAATAATTTATGCAACAGTCACATTGTCAATCATGATTCACTGAAACATGACCATTTTTTACCGGATGATTTCATAAAATATCATCTGTGGGATATTCACTTGAAGATCCACCGCGGCGAGTTTCACACGAATACGTATTATTTTGTATTACAGCAGCTCAAAATCATATATCGCGTGAATCCCCGTTACTATCTGCAACTTGATACGGTCCGCAAAACTAATTTAATATCCCATCAATAACGCTAGTAAGTCACAATAAACATGTCTCGTTGTCTACATTCTCTCAATTAAAAACTACCACAGTAATTATGAAGTAAGTTTATGCTTTGGGTAATTTAACCGCTGTTCAGTCTCGCAATGTTTGAAGATCGCCAACCATCAGTTATCTCAGACGTGGTAGTTACCGCGGAACTAATTTGTCGGCATAGAGCAATTGATTAATCTTTTTTTCTAGAAGACGCCCCGCCTGTATGTAATTACTTGAACGAAATTGATCAGCCACCTATTTGTTGATAGTGGGATGTTGACGATAAAATTGTCGGGCTCTAATAAACATCCATTTGCTCCATTCATTTGTCTTGTTTACGTATAATCTGCATGCTTAGGCCAATCATAATAATCATTCATAAAAGTAAATACTTTTGTATATCACAGACAAAAGGCCGGTGAAGGAGGAAACGAAACTAGTCCCATAACTCCATGTTAGTTTATTATAAACGTCTCCACGTACGACGAACGACCTCCTATTATAGTAGTAACATTCTACAACATATTTAATTTGTATCAGAAAGAAAAAATCGTTTTACATAGCATATTTGTCAACGCCTACTGCAAGTCGCTCGTTAAGCTCTGCTTAAACAGAACCACAACGGTCCAGCTAATGAGAGAGTACGGTCAGATTTCTAGTGTCCATTTTTGTCTCGATTTAATAATACGTGTGTGATGTGATGTAAAGTGATTGTTGTGTTACGAAAAATTTGTAACGTAATACTGTGTAACCTTATTTCAGTTGTATAGTTTCGTGATTCTTAAAAGGATTGTTTTATTCAGCGGCATGAATATTGTAAGGTGATAATTATTTGTGTCATGTGTTCATTTCGATAACATCTAAGTTTAATTTCTCTGTTCCAGGGTGCTAGGGACAACCTAACCGACTCGGATTCGGGCTGCGTGTCCCCAGGCTCCCGTATCAAGGACTCCGCGTCGCCCGAACTCAAACGAATGGATTCCGGATACAAATCCCCCCATGCCCCGAGCAGCCCCAACCCCCGCCGGCACCTGGGCACGCCACACGATGACTTCAAAGAAGATTTCGCCAGGGCCCAAGTGTTAGCCGATATTTTAGACAAGAATTCCGAAACCACCAGTGATTCCCTCAAAAGTAACCCAGTTAAGGAGCATTTGGAACAGATGATACTAAATGCGGCGTCGGCGGAGGACAGGGCGTGCTTGGAACAAGTTCTGATGCTGCTATACAACCTTCAAGCGTTGAGCAGTTCTGTCAGTGAAGACGAGTGCTTTCAGGTGAGTTAGAAACTTTTTACACCTTAACCACATTTGACATTTATGTAACAAGAAAACCAAAAAAATGTAAAGTAAATGACAGTTGACAAAACATGCAAACAAAAACAAAGTCCATATTAGTTTTGTAATCTTTATTTCCAAATTCCCGTTGATTTTCAGGCTAAACCGAGAAAATTCTGTGACCTGAGGTTCAAGCAAGAAACTGACAAAACTCAAAAGGCCATCGCAACTGTTACACCATATCAACAGAAAGGGTACAAATGCGAATCCTTGGAGAGTCTTTGCAGCGAAGAGCGGAAACCCAGTAACATTCTCCAAGAGAGTGGCATCTTCGAAGGTGTCGAGACAGAGTCAAAGAGTACCCAAACAGACGTCAACGAAAGCTTTGAATGTAGCGGTGAACTAAACACCGAAATACAACGACTGAATAGTATAAGAGAGAAGTTAGAGAGACAAGGAGTTAGAAATAGGACATTAAGTACTAAAGAAGATGGAGACGGCCTGGAGTGCAGGTGTGTGAAGTTGGGAAAGAAACACAAGCAGTATTACGAGAGGAGGCTTAAGTTTTTGGAGGGAAAGATCTCGATATACGAAGCGGCACAAGACGTTAAAGAGGCTAAGTTAGCACAGAGATTGCAGAAAGAGTTCCTTCTTGAAAACAGAATACAGGTACCTATAATTTAATTTCTTGTTGACGTTTTGCACCTACTGTTTTAAATAGACTGCGTACTTTTTGATACCATGCTTCCGTAAATTTGTATTTGTTGACGATTCCGGGCTGGCACATGTCTCAACAGTTAGAATCTTTAGTAGTTTTCGTAATTTCGGCAGTCGCCCCCTATCTAAACCTATCATTATTATACATTCAGATATTTAATCTATCGTTTATTTGATCTCCCTCTACTACTCTACAAAGAATTTGTCTAAAATATTTTGTTTTTGTTTAACAGGAGCTCGAATCGCAACTATCCGAACTACAAGATAAGTACGAGAGATTAGAGGAGGATTGCTGTGAACTAGAGGAAATTGAAAACGATACACGTTTACATTGGCAGCAGTAAGTAGCTTGCTCTCATTGAAGTAAATTACCATAGCACTGTTTACCTTGTTTTATAGTTGCGACTAAATGAGTAAAATGCAGCCGATCACAAGGTCAAGAGCAGATTCATTTGCTTGGTAGTAAAGTCTCTTTCAAATTTTAATAAATTTAAAATTTTTAAATATAAATTTAATTATTTCAAATTTTTATACACTTAGCGTCAATGGAAAGGTGGAAAAGAAACTGGCATTCCGTTTTTATATTTTATTATGTGTAAGTGATTTCTGCCCGCGATTCTGTTTTGGCTCCCGACTCACCGCGTCGCATCCCATCGCACAAGTTACGTTCAATATCACCCAATTGTTTAGTAACTTGATATTTATTTCTATTACCAGGCTAGAAATGGACTATGAGCTTTGTTCTGCACAACTAAGAGACATGACGGAGCAACGAGAGTGTTCGCGGGCACAGGCCGAACGGCTGATGCACGAACTGTCCGCTAAAGAGATCGCTTTGAAGACTAAAGAGGTGAGTTATTTGTTTTTAAATTGCTATTTTAATTTTACCTACTATGATATGAACAGGAACGTCTTCTTCTACAGAATGAACAGGATCGTCAATGATCTTCATCTGTTAAGAAACACAATATGAGACAAGCACAGGATTTTTAATTACTGCCTAGTACACACATTGTTCACACCTTTTTGTTTTTGTTGGGCAGAATCAGCAGTATCTCTCCTTACCTTAACCCTTCCTCCGATCCTTTAATCTGCCGATTTGATCGCCCACCGATTACGAGTACTTTTTCTTTATTCAGTATGGTAATTTTGTCAGAATTCTGCAACCTTAAATTGACCCCAGTAATATTGGACAAGTGCAGGAAAATAATTACGACGACTTACGCCAGCTGCAAGAAAAAAGGTAAAAAAAAATTAAGCCACTGACCTAATCTAATCGTCTGTTACTTCTGTAATGTTCCAGAAAGAGGTAACTGCGCGGTTGGAGAGGCTAGAAAAGGCGGTTCCGGCGCTGATCGCGTTTAACGTGGTCCAAGCGGTGGGCGCACAACTGTCGTATGGTGTCAAGGTACGTTGCTGTTATTTAAATCCCATGGGGTTTAAAGATAACGGGCTATTTATATAGGTGTTACATTAATAGAAAACTCTCTGTTTGGTGAACAGCAAACGCTTATGAACCGTATCGGCGGCTACAGCGAGAATACACACGCCTTCGTGAGGCAACTGAAGCAGGAGGCGCGCGACAAGCCGGGCCAGCTCGTGGCCTGGCCCGCGCTGCAGCCGGTGACCACGCCGCACGAGCAGAACTTGCAGAAACAAGTCACTAAGTAAGTGGTATCTAATATCATATCCATCTGGAACTTTCGAAGTCTGGTTGATTGCTGCTGGTGCAACATGATCTGATGCATGCCAATAAAGCAGGGTGCGATTGTGGGACCTAAAGCATCTAAGGTACCCATGACGCGAGTCATGCGATTTGCAATTTCTACTAACTAAAAATGAAAATCGTCCTTAGAGCTCATTTACACTGGGTCCGTCATAACGATTCGCGATTTACCTAAAACTGAAGGTTTTTGAAAGACGAAACGTCTTTTAAGACGTATCCGTCATTTTTCACGATTCCCTAATAGTGAGAACACGGGCAATTAAAATGTATAGCCGCCCATACAAATCAAAATAATGATTCGTGAAAAAAGACGATTCGGCAAAAACACGAATCGTCTCGTCGGATTAGTGTGAATGAGCAACTACGATAATAATATAATGATGCAATTCAGTGTTTTGTTTTTCACTTACTACTACGATATAATGATGCAATGCAGTGTTTTGTTTTTCATCTACCCGTAAACAACCGCACGTTTTATGTCATATGTCGTAGTGGTAAGGATGATTTTCACTTGTAGTGGAGTCGGCCGAATCGCGTCACATCTCTTCATGGGGAAGCTCCCTAAAAGACATTGCTGTCAGTAGCTCACGCTGGGGCAGCGCTTCCTAAAAGGCTGTATCCTTAGAGAGCACTGCAAACTTAAATGGTTTATGTATTGGGTACATTTCCGAAGGCGGCAGCCGCAAACCGTAGTGGCGCGTCGACGAAAAATGTTTTAAGTTGTTAACCAAGTTTTAAACATAAATATTAAGGTCTATGGTCTATCAGCCAGAAATTACCATTACGGCCTGTTCACGACTTTGATCTTCAGCAGGGCATGGCACAACGGAGGGTGGTAGAGCGTTTTGCACGCCACGTACGTAGTAGTGCTTGGCGGCAGCCGCCGAACCTCAGACCCCTCACCTTTACTAGTACAGAAGCCAGTACATTAATCTAGCTCAATCTGTCAAATTTCTTTAAGATTTTCAACCTTGTCACAATACTGGAAGGTTAAAGTTCGATTGGTAGGTTGACCTGCTGGCGTCTGTACTTTTTTCCCACCGCTCCAAACAGCGCGCGTCTCTGTAGCGCTTCGTTCGGAGAAAACCGCACGCGTTATCGCTATGAGCAGCATGTCATGCCATGCTTCCAACATTTCTATACATTTGATCTTACCTCTCGCAGTCCCGCACAAACCACCGCTCACAGCGACATGGTCGTGAGCGGGCCATTACATAGGCAGTGTTTCAGATAGTAGGTACACTTTGTATAGTATCTTTTTATTATTATTATTATTATAAGCCCGTGTCGTCCCACTGCAGGGCAAAGGCCTCCCTTCCCTCCTTCCACTTTTCGCGATCTAGTGCGATTGTAGGCCAATCTCTTAAAAATGAGTCGAGCTCATCCCGCCATCTCCTTCTGGGCCTGCCGCGTTGTCTTTTACCGCCATTTGGGATCCACTGAGTAGTTATTTTTGCCCAATGCTCATCCGACATACGGCATATATAACCAGCCCAGTTCCACTTCAACCTTGCAGCTGTTAGGCCAACATCGGCTATTTGTGTTTTGGAGCGAAGTATGGAGTTTCTAATAATAATAGTATCTTTTGCGGCTGCATATTTTAAGCAACTTAAAAAATTGATCAAAATATTGAAATCAAAATATTGACCAGTATTCTTTTTATTGTCAGATTATTAGCCGAGAAAAGAAATATAGAAGAACAAACAACAGAAACAAAGAGGAAGCTTGAAGCAAAGGTGCGAGATTTAGAAGAACAATTGAAGACTGCAAAGCGACAGATATGTGCGACCATATGCGGCGGAGAAGCAAAGAAGGAAAGCATTGAAGAAAAGATCGTGAGCTTAGAAACAAGACTCGTGAATAATAAAGAAAGTTCAAAGGTTAGTTATGTATACTTTATCATTCCAAAAAAAAAAACTGTACAGATGCGAGCCGGACCAAGTGCAATGAAAACGGTTCCGTAGTTGAAAATGATTTATCGCATGCGCAAACTTAGCATTATAGTTGAACTACCTGTTGCCAGCGGCTTCTCTCACTACAATTCGAAAATTATACTACGGGAGCAGAAAATCGGAATTAAATCCAGGTTTAAAAACAAAACAAGAATTATTCATTTCGGAGCATTTGTTAGAAAATTTGACGCCTTTGCTTTATGATTATGTGAAGAAGATTATTGTAACTGGTTTAGACATTTTCCTAATAGGGTATTAGAAATTGGTTTAACCCAAATACCATTCACACTGATGTTTGATAACGTAAACTCACAGTCATATACTTGTGCGAAGTAGAGCGTTGTAACAATGTAACACATTAAATCTTTAACCATGACGATTATTTTCATGAGATTAATCTTTATCGGCTTTGATTTCTTCAGGGGAATCTTTTCTCTCAGGAGAAAATGAACTTACTCTTTTCTTCCTTTACAAAGTTTCACTTAAACCGAAAAGATCAGACTTTAAATAATATGATTAAAAACTAGGAATATCTTCAGATTAAAATCAAGCAATACGACGCAGACGTGGTTGCTAAGCGTCAAAGCCCTCTAAAAAAAAATTGATTATCGTAATTTTGTAGACACCTTACACCGGTAAATGCTGAGCCCGCATGAATCGGTTCTGGTTCTGTCGATACCGACCTGTGTCTATATGTGGGATCGTATAAGTTAACATGGGTTTATTTTATTTGTACGTATCCGTTCCGACTTGTCTGCACCGGCAATCAACTTTTTTATGAAAACACCCTAAGGGCTAAGGAGGAAGGACTTCGCAGTACGTCTTGCGGCTGATGATTATGATGACCCTAAGATATAAAATTCCCTTGCCATGCCATCTATTTGTTTTTTTTTCACCTTAGTGCTTTCTTTTTCAAATAAAGCTTGCTTTTGTCTCTTCTAGCAACAACCAGCCGATCCGACCATGGGAATGAAGATCCGAGCGTTACTGATCAGTGAACAAGAATTAAAGAACAGAGTATTAGAGCTGGAGAGAAGAGAGGCGGCCTACTTGGAGATGTTGACGCAAGCAGACGACATGTGGGCCGAAATGGAGGGCGGCTACAAGAAGAGGATTCAAGAGTCGCAGACCACGGAATCAACGCTCAAGGGGAAGGTACGGTGAATACTTTATTTGCATTTCAGGAAGTTGACATTGGAACCACCATACATAACACTAAAGAATTACAGCCGCACAGTCCGATCTTCCGGGTTAATCCGCGCTTGCCGAGATTGGTCTGTAGATGGGTCCATCTGTCAAAGCGAGTTTCCTCCGTGTCTCGAAAAGCACGAAAATCCGTTGGTCGTTATTAGTCAGAAGCTCTAAAAGTCTGACAACCATTCTTACCTTGGGGTGTCCACCATTATTACCCAGTTACTGGGTTGTGAAGGTCCGATAGGCAGTCGTTCCATTTAAAATCAAGCATCTGGTTCTACTGAAAGCCGACCTCAATTAATTATAGTTGGGAAAAGCCTAGGCAAATGATGAACAAGTACAAACAGCATTTCATCAATATACAAACAATGACACAGAAAGTGTGTAGGCATTTATTTTGTTATTTATTTCAGATCAAGAAACTAGAAACAGAGCGTGATCAATGTAAACAATGTTTTGAACCACTCAAGAAGAAGTTAAGACAAGTTGAAGAATCTGAATCAGTGATGCGTATCGCGTTAGAAAAAGCTGAGAGGGATAAGAAAACCCTCGTAGATAAAGCCACAGGCATGGATGCCGAGATTAAGAAGCTGGAAGCCGAAGTCAGGAAATCTGAAGTCGCGTTTAAAGCTCTCGATAACAAGTTCAAGGTATTGTTCATATTGTACTAATTGTTTTTCGATACTAATAAGTAATTATACGGAATACAGTAATTCTTTCCCATTATTTCCCACGGCATGCAGTAAATGGGGGATGGCCTATTTATTTTTGGCTCTAACCGAAAATTTATCAAATTACAAATAACGTTTTGCTAGTATCAGGGCAGGAAAAACTTGGAGGAATATAGAATTTGCCACAGTTAAAATTTTAGAGAAGGCATGCATATTTTTTATTTCAATGAATCAATGAAGTATTTAATTGTGTGTATTTATCTCTGATAATTGTATTTCAGAAAGAGGTAGAGCAACTGCGTAAATTAAACAAAAACTTGGACAGCGAACTGAGGGTCCATAAAGAAGCAGTGAAGAGGACAGAAAACACTTTTTTGGGAGACCTGGACATGATCAGGAAAGAACTCAGCCGGGCCTGCAAGGCTAATCAAGACTTAGAAGTAACAAATAGCGAATTGAAGGAGGAGGTATGTGCGATAGATTTAGGGAAAAAATAAAAGACAGGAAAGGTTTATTACTAGTGGATCCGATTATAGGATTAATAACTGATCTAATAAGGAGATGGTACCTTCATAATACTCATTGGAAAAAGCCTTTACTTTAGAAGTAGTACTCCTTATCTGATATTTATGTTGACTTATTTATTTAGTTAATATTTGATGGCTCTGTAATTGTACGTGTAGTTGCTTTGGGTTTGCATTTGATAACGCTTTCAATGTTTACTGCTTATTAAACTAACGCTAACTGCATGTCCGCTTGACACTTTAACTTGATCTTTCCGATCGCTCGGCACACGACAGTGCATGCTCCGAACCGTGGTTGTGATGTGTACATATGCATGGAAGCCTTCGAGGAAATTCTAAGAAGAAATGTGTTCTCAGGTCGAATCTCTGGAAAAGCAGCTTGCTTTGACGCAGAAAGCTTTAACACAATGCAAAAGAAAATGTGACGAGAAGATTAAAACTTTAAGTCACGAGTTATCCATAAAAACTGAAGAGCTAGAAGAATTGAGAAGCGAAACAATGAGACAGTCATTTCACGCCTCTCGCGTAGAATTAAAACCAGATAGAACCGAGTATATAGACGAAGGCTATTCTGTATACACGGCGGTACCAAAGAAGACAGATTACGGGAGAATGCACCATAGCATGAGTTATATAACGTCGGAGTCTTGTTGCTCATGTCCGTCCATGCGCAGTCAGCTGGTGGGACAACTGATCGAGGATTTGTTCGAAAGAGTGCACAATACTGTGGACGACGACCTCACCAGGCTGTGCAACGATATCAATTTGATTAATAGTAGAGAAGTGACTGCTGAAACCAAAGCGAAAATTACAAATTACCTCTTAATGGCTATCTCGAAGGAGCTCGTTAGATCTATAGGAGACGCTGATGCTAAGACTGATACAGAGGTCAGTATGGTAGTGGTTTGTTTTCATTAATATTATTTCATTATCATTTCTTTGTGACTAAATTTATAACTGCGATAGATTTATGAATGTTTTGATTTTACTAATCAAGAATTATATTGGTTTTGGTCGATATAATTTAATGATGTGGTAACCTGGGTTATTGTTTGATTTAAATAGTTTTTGATTCTTATTTCACTCGGTATTCTTCTTTACTTTACACGAGTTTTTATTTTGTTTACTTAACTTTAATTTAAATATAAATCAAAGAGAGGTTCCAAAATGAATAAGCAATCGTTCCCAACTTTACTTTATCAAACAAAAAAGTTAGCGTTTCTATGTAAGTTAGAGTATAAATATTTTCAAAGATACGATAGGTACGTTGTTTCATTTCATTATCATTATGCTAAGCTGGGTATCCACAATGTTCGCGCAGTTGGTACCCGAACATGATGAAAACCCAGTTTCACCAAACTTCATGACCGGGGTGTTCTATAAACGTTATCGGTTTTGTCGTCAGAGTAAATGCCTTGAGAGTATTTTATGTGCAGTATTCAGCATCTAGACTTTGTATTTAGGATACGTTGTATGAGACTGACGGCGTTTTTAGGAGACCCTAAAGTTGTTGATCCACCTGCGAGTCTTGAAACTTCAAGATTTTACGCTTTTCCTGTCGCACGACTTAGCAAATTAGATATTTTTATCAAGGTCATAAGCCTGGTTCGTCGAGCTGGTTTACCTCCTCGCTTTCAAGATCGCTGGTGAGTCGACGGTTTTGGGACTTTACTCATGACGCGATTTAAAAATGAAAATCAACCTTGCTCCTAAGAAATAATGATGCAATTCGATTGACTTGACGTCGTCGTGGCGATCGTGTTTTGTTTTTCATCTACCCGTAGATAACAACGTGTTTTATGTCATATGTCGTAGTGGTAAGGTTGATTTTCACTTGTAGTTGGAATCAGTCAAATTGCAATCGCATCGCGTTATGGGTAAGCTCCCTTTGATAACCATGGCGGTATTACTTTTATGTCGATCGCTAGGAGTGGCAGCGCGCCGCGTCGTCGATGTCGTACGGGGGCGGGCTGGCGGGCGGGTCGCGCGGGAACGCGGGCGTGGTGGCGGGCGCGGCGCGGCTCGCGTCTGTCAGCTGTGCGTGCGCCGCCGCGCGCCTGGCCGCCGCCAGGCCTGACCTGGCCGCCGCCGTCAAACTGTGTCAGGAGGTAAAAGCCGCGCAACTGTTACTAGTATTTACGTCTCCCTGACATTCAAGTATAAGTCTGCTTTTCTACCAGAGACGCGCTATGCTACGTTGCTGCGGATGCGTTTGATATCCACCAATCATATTCATTAGTTTACATAGCACAGCACCTGGTGGAAACGGATTCAACTAAGATGTGTTTTTTATATGGAAGGATGCGTGCTATAGCTGCGTGCTATGGCTGCGTGCTATGGATGCGTGCTATGGGTCGTCTTTCCTACTATCGATGCGCATCTTCGTAGCGCAGCTGCGTATATTCGTAGCGCAGCTACGCATCTTCGTAGCGCAGCTACGCATCTCCATAGCACATTAAAATTTTACTCGCACAGCTACATAGCGTAGCATCGGTGGAAACGGACACACAGTTTCGTAGCTCAGCTTTCATTCCTCGCAGCACAGCTACATAGCGCATCTCTGGTGGAAAGGCACCCTTAGGCTGACTCCGGACGAGCCGGAGGCGAAGCGTGATCAGCCAAGAATCGCTTGGTTTAAAAGCGCAATACCGATTGCTTTGGTTAAATTTAGGAGGCCCCTTTCTAGCAACGGACTTGTGCTGAATTATAATGATATTGCAAAGCAGAAGAAAGGAACACTTTTATGCGACCGCAACCCCGTTATTCCCTTATTGTATGGAACATGCGACCTTGTTATGCCCCGTTCTTTTAAGGAACGCCTAAAAGAACGCGGTTGCAACAAGGTAGTATAAATATTACCTACGAATCATCAAAACAGTTTCATTAAATTTGTAAAACTAAATCTGATTTATCATCCGTGTTAATCTACTAAATAAGTCAGGTTTTCCTTCCTGACGCTATAACTCCAGAACGCACGAACCGATTTCCATGGGTTTGCATTCGTTGGAAAGGTCTCGGGCTCCGTGAGGTTTATAGCAAAGAAAATACAGGAAAAAAAAAGATTTTTCTTCTTTTAATCACCAAACGAAATGTTACATAAAACGAAGCCATCTGGTGGCGAAACGGAGTTCGCCGGGTTTGCTAGTTTAGTTATAAAAGTCAATTTTTAGTAAATGACATCTCTTCTTAAATTACTGAATATTACCTAAAAAGTATAATTTGCGTTGCAGGAAGTTCTTGATCATGGCGATGTAAAAATCATGGAGGAGCAATTAGCGAACGCAATCGAAAGTATTGTTGTAAGTATTAAATATACATATTTCACTGTCATCAATTTCTAATAACTTTGGTTATAGTTTACGAAAGATGCAACCAGTTTATTTTTAAGAGCGAGAAAATCGAACGGCATTTCATACAAACTTTCAAGTTCATATATTCCGAAATATCCGAACGGTATAATTTTTAAACTTGTGCATTTTAAAAAACTTCTTGTGTATTTTAAAAAGAATGTAAAGGTCTAAAAAGTTATCACTCTATTTTTTGTGTGAATATCTTAATGTAAAAAGAATAATATAATTGAAAATCTCTGCACCTACAAGGTCCTGTATAATTATATGTATATCATTTATTCACGGTTTTTTTTTCTTTTTCAGAATTGTCCATCTTGTGCGTTGGGCACTAATGCGATAGTTTGGAGCACGGATGTCTAACAACATCATCATGTGCGATTTTATGTGAGATTATATATTAATTTATTTTTAAATAAGTTTTTTTTCACTAACAATAATTATGTTTTTATTTTTACTACCAGAATTTTAAAATTGGTTATTTTTTGACGGGTTTTTTTTATTATATTCCAGGTGTAAAACCTCCACCGACCTCACTCTGGTGCCTTCATTAGTTAAGCCGTTAGCCACTTACGAACTGTAAATATATTTGTATCATAATAAAGTAATAGGTACTCCTATTTTAATGAAGTAATGTAAGCGAACCATATCGAACAAGTGAATATTCGAATAAGAAAACTTTTTAATACGCATGAATTCTCGACGTATTTTGTTTTTTTTTTATTTTGTCCGTTTCTGTGCCAATCGTGTTTTGATGTAAACTTGCGTGCAATTTAACTTATTATCTTAATCGTTTGGAACCAATAATCGTAAATTTTGTTCTGAAATTTTGAGATCCGATAAATGATTTATGAAACCTATTTTATTTAGGTTTTTATTTTATTATATGAAATTCAAAACAAATAGGTAATAAACATGGTAAGTCACCCGTTTTTAGTTCTAATCATAAAGTCAGTTTAAAAAAATCTGTCTTACGGTTTGTATGGAATAAATCAAAATAGTCGACGGATATTTTGCAGATAAAGTTTCATTGCAAGCAAGTGTTGTTTGTGTAAATAATTATATCATTCGATGACGAATCAATGTTTTGTTTTATTAACAATCGAGTCAATCACAAAATTAGATACGTTAGGTATCTTTCTTTATTTTATATGTTAAAATGATTTTATTTAGAAGATGATTCATTGAATACATTTATTATTTAAAACTGTTGTTTTATTACTCTAATACCCGGTTTTAGTAGATTTTAGATACTAGGTACTAGACACAAAGCTCATTCATTCTCTCATCGAGAATCCCACAGTGTCTCAAGACAAGGGTGTTTAACCAGTGTGTGTTGCCAGTGATGACATATAGTTCTGAAACGTGGTCTTTGACTGCTGGCCTTTTAGAGAGACTAAGAGTCACTCAACGAGCGATTGAAAGAGCTATGCTCGGAGTTTCTTTGTGGGATAAAATCCGGAACATGGATATTCGGCGAAGAACCAGAGTCACCGACATAGCTCATAAAATTTGCAAGTTGAAGTGGCAATGGGCAGGCCACATCGCTCGTAGAACTGACAACCGATGGGGAAGAAAAGTTCTCGAGTGGCGACCACGGACCAGAAGACGCAGCGAGGCAGGCGTACCACCAGGTGGACCGACGACATCGTGAGGGTCGCGGGCAACCGATGGATGCAAGTTGCGAATTGTCGTTCGGCGTGGCAGTCTAGGGGGGAGGCCTATGTTCAGCAGTGGACGTCTTCCGGATGATGATGAGACACAGAGCTAAGACATACCGACTTTATATGATTCGTGACGCTGAAATTGCGTTGAACTCTCGATAGAAATGGCAATTATTATTATTATTAATTAGCCTGTACTGTCCCACTACTGAATAAATGCCTCCGTCCATTCCTTCCAACGTTCAAGACTTTGCGCCACCTCCTTCCAATTCTCAAGGAAGACATCCAGTTCGTCCCGTCAGCTCCTTCGAGGCCTGCTGCGACCCCGTGTAGATGTTGAATAACACTTTATTTAAATTTTAAATATTTTTAAGGATTAAGGCCGCTTCTGAGTCACGTATTGTTAAAACTTTTTGAATAAAGAATGATCGCGATGTTTTGTTTGGTTGGTAAGAGCGCTTGGTGTACAGAATCAGAAGGTCGCTTTTCTTTTTCACAGAACTGTACCCTGACACGAGTTTTCACTCTTTTACTTTACAGCGTTTTTCCAGTATTTACAGCGTTTCTTGTATGAAAAAATGGAACAGCGCCTCTGGTGTGCGAAGTAGGAACTAATTTTTTCCTTGAAAATTGTCAATTTGAAGTTGTCAAAGTTCCAGTTTACTTTACGTCTCAAACTCAGAATAATGATGAGGTCTCAAATACTGAAAACTCGTGCTCAGGGTACAGTTTATAGTTTGATTATTAATTCGAGTCAGTAAAATGACAAGTGCAACTGTCACTGATACAAACAAAATGAAACAAACCAGGAACATTGGAAATGTCATTTTACTGACTCGAATTAATAATCGTATTTTAGTTAAAGATTGATATGTATTGTAGTGTAGGTATGCACAGTTGTTAAATATTTAAGAGACAATGAGTAAATAGAATACTTACCTACTAAATAAAGAAAATTACGGTCCATCTTTTTATGCAAGCAGTTTATTAATCTCTATTATTATTTTAGTAGTGTACCTAAGTAGTACAATTAAAAAGAAATAGGTGGCTAATGAGATTTAATAGTATGTTCTCAAGGTCAATGTCATAAGCCTTCTAAAGAACCACAGTCACCAAAAATTATGATTTGAGCCGCCATTGATTCTACTAGAAGCAGCGAGCAAACATGTGCTAAAGTGGAGACCACGAATGGGCAAACGTAGTGTAGGACGCCTTGCGGCAAGATTGGTCGATGATTTGAAGAATGTGGCTGGCAGCGGATAGATGCGGGCTACCCAGGACCGAAAGGGCAATAGGCTGATAATATAGATGCAGCGTCACTGCACTGAAGTTCTAAGGTAGTAGATATTATAAAAAGGGGGCTCTTGGGGGTTCTTTTTTTTTTTTTTTATTCCACAACTATCACACAACGCCATCCAGTCCCAAGCTAAGCAGAGCTTGTGTTATGGGTACTAGACAACTGATAAACATACTTATATATTTCTAAATACATACATATTATACATAGATAAATTACACCCAGACACAGAACAAATGATCGTGCTCATCACACAAACATTTGTCCTGGGTGGGAATCGAACTCAGGGTCACTAACCACTAGACCAACAGGCCAGTCTAAACTAGGCTCTAACTTCAGATAGGCAGCTTTTTATTTATGCTCGCTACGCACAGCGTATTATTAAGAGTCGCGCCGAGCCCCGCGCCGTGTGAAAGAAATGATTGGGCATGAGCATGATTTGAGCTGGCTGGTGAATCAGATTCATAAATAAATAATAGATCGCTCTCGTGGAGGCGAGGGCACGTGAGCTGCTCGGCGCGGCTAGCAATACGCGCCGCGGGAAGCCAATATTAGGTTTAGGATACTGAAAGGGATGGTACTGGACCCCTGGGCCTAGAAGCAATCGGAGTGAATCGCCATATCTGATCCCAGCCCCCCCTACCCAAGTTACAACAAGTCGCAAACGATAATCGTAAACGCTCGGTACTCCCCAATAGATTTTCAACTTTATAGCCTAGAGTCTAAAGTTGAAAATCTATTTCAGACTAGCTTCCGCCCGCGACTCCGTCCGCGCGGATGTCGGTCTTCGCGTGGATGGTTTATTTCTCCATTTTGAGTAACTCTGACAATGACATCTTATAAATATCTATTGGACCCAAATACGGCTAAGCCTATAATAATTAAGGAGATCCCTCTATTGAGCTACTGCTGTTGAGCTCGCGTCTGTAGTATTTTTTTTTCATAGTAATTCCGACCTTGTATTTACAAATATCTGATCGGAACAGTAATCAAAAAGGTCGCGCTGAAAAGCACGGTTTAAAATTACACGCATACAATATTAATTCCACGGACGACCGCTCGCCACACTGGACACGTCCGCTCGCATCAAAATTCAGAATTTATATCATATTATAGTGTACTCTGTGATTTATATGCATCGCGCGGCGCGGAACGCGGCTCCTTATATAGGAGTCGGGGAGGCGTGGCCCGCGTGTGCCGCAAACGGTTCAAGCCAAATCCGACTTTCGGCGCTACAGGTTACGGCGCTGAATCCACTGCGGGTAATGCAACGTGTGTTCGCGGTTCTACAGAACAACGTCTATGAATAAAACTGAAAAATAAGAATTTTTTTTCTACGTATTTTTCCAGGATAAAAAGTATCCCATTTTATGCCCAGGATAATAAGGTATAATTATACCAAGTTTCATCGAAATCGAACCGTTAGTTTTCACGTGATGCCTGCATATACAGACAGACAATTTTTTTTGAATCACATATTTGGGTTTGGTATCGATCCAGCAACACCCCCCGCTATTTATTTTTCAATATTTTCAATGTACAGAATTGACCCTTCTACTGATTTATTATATGTATATAGATTTCTGAGCGTTAGCGACAGGAAAGATCGAAAACGATAAGCAATTTTGACTAGATCTTTAACGTTATACCCAAGCACATAAAGTTGAAAATCTATTAAAGTCTACTCAGCGTGTGCGTTTATCGTTTGTAACATGGCTACAGGGCCTGGCTGCGTTTCCGCCAGAGATGTGCGAGGATGTGTAGCGAGGAATGTGTTTTTAAAGAACCAATAGAATCGCTTCATTTACCTCGCCTCGGTCAGCACAGCTCTGGTGGAAACGGCTCAGTGGAGCTAGATTTTTGTACATACAAAACAAGTGAAGGATGTGTGCGAGGGATGTGTACGAGGAATGTGTACGACGGATGTGTTGCGAGGGATGTGTACGAGGGATGTGTTGCGAAGAATGTGTACGAGGGATGTGTTGCGAGGAATATGTGTTGAGAAGGATGTGTTGCGTGGTTTCGCATACTGTACCAGCCAGTCCATAGACGGAGTTTGTCACCGCAACCCCATCGACACATTTCACAGCTTCGTAATGCATCCTCGCACCACACATTAATGCGCATTTTTACAGCTCCGCTACACATCCTCGTAGGCACATTTTCATCGCACAGCTTTGGTGGAAACGCCCACACATTTTCACAGCACAGCTAGACATCCTCGCACGATACATTTCCAACGCACATCTCTGGTGGAAACGCAACCTTAGTCGAAGATTATGACCATAATTTAATAAACTTCGGTCATAAAATATTACAATCCTATTACAATCAATCGAGAAAGAAGAATAGTATGTCACCTGAAGTCACCTGTCACTAAGTTTATTGTCATATTTTTTCAGAAAAAAAACGTCAGCTTATGAAGATGATTTTTAAAAGTATACAAAATGAAAATTAAATCAACATAAATCATGATACAAAATATAAAATTTAAGGTTTTCAACAAAAAATGATTTAATAGGTAAGGAGACTTCTCGTTTTCTAACCTCAGTCTAGGTACAAATCGTTTCGTATGTAGGTACGTTTGCTTTATTCTGATCCATTGGAATACTGCACAGTCTGCACTCTGTACTGACTTGAAACATGTTTACATGAATCCAGTTCCAATCCAGTGCTGGAATCATAAGACACTGGATCCAACTAGTCTTACAAGATACAAACTTACGGCGAGAATATCCGAGAACAGACGAGAAGCGTGAATGTGAGAACTTTCTCTACGTCTCTTCTACTTTAATAGACGTCTCGCCTTGAGTCTGTATGGGCTTTAAAGGGTAAGTACCACAGTATGCCTACTTTTAGTCAGTGTGTAACCAGAAAAATAAGGGTCTAACTAAAGATAAGCATAATTAGATAAATAATGGTGCAAAAGGTAAACAGGTAGAATTTGAATTAGATAGTAATTTATTAGATCCAATCCAATGCGTATTTTCTTGTGACCACTATTGTGGTATTCGTTTCTTGACTCAATCAGACTATTCCAGACAATTTTGACACGCAGTCAAATCTTCTCGAATAATTTCTAGTAAAAGTTCATCGAACGATGTTACTGACATCTGAATGTTGTTGAAAAATATTGTGTGTACAGTGTTCTTTGAGCTTTGGATATACTTAATGTTATTATAACATATTATACTGTGCGTCATTCTGTAGAACTGGTTGCACGTTAAATCGTCGATGTTCTTTTCGTTTACGATGTTTCCATCGACGATGTGCAAGCCACAACACTATCGATATTTCCGAGTCCATATTTGTAACTGGCTGGATCCCTCCCAGCGAAGAAACGCGCGTTTAACGCGATAACTGGACGCAATAGAAATTGAGACGCTTGACGAGTGGACTCGTAGACCGCTATCCCAACAGGCGCGGTCGCTGCCTGAAATTTTGGAGGGGTTACTCACAACACTAATAAAAAATAGGTTGGTACCTATCTGGAATAAAATAAACATTATTGCACAAGACACAATTATATTTTATACTCGTACATTAGATTACCTATAAAACAAATGGAAGTCATCTTTTTGTATTTGCGAATCGGGTGATTCCGGGTGAATGTTTAGAAGAGCTAAACCTGTTAATCGCTCTTCAAACATGTTAGCTCTCAACCCCGTTTGTACACGTCTAAGCGTAGAAAAGGATCGCACTGCTATCGCACCAAATAAGGGAAGGATTTTGAGAAATGTCTTTAGGTATATTTGGGTAAAAATCATCGTCACAAACTTCGATGGTAGAAACTATACACACTTATGAAGTTTCGTATCAGCATTTTCTGTGACCTCCTGTTTCCACTTTGTAATCCATAGCTGATACTCTGTAACGACACTAGATGTCAGCGGACCGCGCCTGTAAGCCACTGGCTTTTGTTGGCAATAGTATTATGTGCGCGACGTTATCGTCGCTGGACAGCCTATAAGTCGAAAGTTTGCTATTCATTAAGCTACTGACAGCGACACTATACAATCGTCAAGCGCGAGCGCTCGCCGCGGCCATCCAGACCAGCGCGCAGCGACGGGATTTCTTGTAGAGAATAGATTAGCTGGATTCAAGCTAACACTACATAACGGTAACAAGACCATCCGCAATAAGGAAGACTGCGACCGAAAAAGGGTACCTTGGTACCTTGTACTACCAAGTTTTTTTTTTATAATGTTATCTTAATAGTCAGATACAACCCTTTCTGGTCATACACTAAGGCGCCATCTCCACGAGCGAGAGAATCGCGGCGATATTATCGTCGTGCCAAGTATTTCCATACACTCTCTATGAACGCGTCTCCACACGGCGATAATAACGCGGCGATGCGACGAGTGGCTATGTGTGACATTAGTCGGGCGCAACGACCATTTATATCTAGACTCCCAATCACAGGCGACCGATGTCTGTCAACACATTAGGCAAAAAAGTCTTAAGTTCGTATTAGTTTCGACCACTCCTGTGAGTCCCCTCGTCGCACTGACCTTGAGTTAGCCAATCAGAACGCAGTACCCCGTCGCCCTCGCTTACGTCGTACCTCAGCGACTTGGCAGAAAATTTTTGTTAGTCAGATCGTGCATGAGGCGTCTAGATATAAATGGTCGTTGGTCGGGCGTATCGCCGCGCGCTCGTGGCGCTCTCGCAGCGAGCGCGCGACGTTTCCGTGACGATACGCTGGCGGAATAAACGCTCGTCGTGGAGATTCTCCGACGATAGAAGGACGGACACGCAGCGTTTTCCTCGCTCGTGGAGATAGCGCCTTACTAAGCTTATGAGAGAAAGTTATTCTTTAATTTGCCAAACCAATTTTTTTCACCAAACAGCACTCAGTCGTTCTTATGCTATCAAAAAACTATTAGTTCAAAGTACTTTCCACCAAAGCATAAAAGTACGATAACTCTAAAACAGTCTAGTTTGGACTCCACGTTGTCGGGATTAAAATTATTGCAAATAAATAAATATTATCACCCACTTCAAGGAATGCACACAACTCCACCATTCACCTGTTTATAGCTAGACATAATAGACATATTATGCATTGATGACTTTGTATTTTTTAGGGCTATAAAACACCAAGCTTGTGTTGCAGCAGTCGGGATCCGAAGTTACCATTAATCAACCTGTTCGTCTAAGTACACGTAAAGCTCAACGTAACGCTGCTGTACCTACGAGCGTATAGAATTTCAAAAGTACTATGTCCGTCATACGTAAAACCTGTAATGATAAGGATTTAACCGAGATTTGCTCTTGCGAAGACTGCAGAACACCAAAAACATGCCTTTATTTCGACAAACAAAAGAGTGGTCCAGGAGCGACGTATGGATTGATGATAGAAACTTTGTCACAACAGGAATCTTTTGTTGAAACGCAAAAAACACCTTATCTTCCACAAAGTAAAAACAGTTGTCCTGCCTGTTCACAAAAAGATAAACCTAAAGCCGCAAAAATTGTTTGTCGTCAAAAAGGTAAAAGCAATTGTCCTATCTGTTCAGAAACAGATAAACCTGAAGGCACAAAAAATGTTGATCGTCAACAAAGTAAAGACCGTTGTACTACCTGCTCAGAAAAAGCTAAACCTAAAGCCACAAAAACTGTTGATCGTCAACAAAGTAAAGACAGTTGCACTACCTGCTCAGAAAAAACTAAACCTAAAGCCACAAAAACTGTTGATCGTCAACAAAGTAAAGACAGTTGTACTACCTGTTTAGAAAAAGCTAAACCTAAAGCCACAAAAACATCAGTGGTTTGTGGAGGTATATCAAAACAGCAATCTGCTGTAGAAATGCAAAAATGTCTTTTTATTGGTGACAGTGATTCGAAACCCAAATGTTCATGTTGTAAACCATCAGTTAAACAAGACGTAACTACAACATATAAAGATATGATGGACAATTTAAAAAAACAGAAATCTGCCGTTGATACGCAAAAATGTGCTTATTTAGGAAACAAGAGTTCGGGTGCTTATTTAGGGAACAAATTATCAGGAATTTATGAATATATGGTAGACACTTTGTCACGTCTGACATCTTCTGTTAGAAAGCAAGAAGATGCCTATAACATCAATTGTTGTACTGACCAGAAACCAGTATCAAAAAAAAAATCTGAACCTAAACTTTGCACCACAACGTCTTCAACAGGGCCTTGCATGGTAGAACACCTGACATCCTCTGTTGAATATAAACATTCACTGCAAGGCAAACATTCCAAATGTAGGTTCAACAGCAATATATCACAAGATAAAGATACCACAACTCCATCAAGGAGTTGTGGATCAATGACAGAAACAAAAAAAAGTTCGTGTAATTGTTCGAACAACAAAAATAAACAAGTATTAAATATAAACAGACTGGAAATCAAAAGGATTTCATTTGATAAAATGCCCTATTTGAATAAAAAAAATAACGAATGCCGTGATTTAGCAGAGAGCAAATATGAATTGCCTAGATATTCCGTGGAGTCTAAACGGTATAACCTAACAAAGAGTGCGCAAGAACTGTTCAAAAATATAATTCAAACACAAGCTAATACATATCAGAATACTAGTGATGAGTGCCATACTGAAACACCCGAATATTTGATTGAACCTTCGAAATACAGAAGTAAACCATCACTTCAAAATGAATTTAAATGCAAGCCGATTGAAAAATATTCTGGATCATATAGTTATGTACCTGAGCTACAGAAATATATGAAGATACCGAATCCAGGAAAATCAGATAACAGTACACGAAAATTCCGCAATAGATGTGAATCAAAATGGAAGACATCTGACGTAAACAACAGATTTGTTTTAAAAAACCAGTCACATGACAATGATTTAGCACAGAAATTATCTGAAAACAGTGGATATGTGGTGGAGCTACAGAATATAGGAGAAACAGAGAACAATACACGAGAAGCCCATATTTATAGATGTGAATCAAGATGGATTGGTTCTGATGTAAACAACAGCTTGGTTTTAAAAAATCAGAGATGTGGTAATGACGATTATTCAGCTCTAAATAAAACCGGAAACAGTGAATATGTGGTAGAGATACCGGAAATTAAAGAAAAAAGAAAGTGTTATTGCGGAGGGTCCGCAAAACATGATTCTGATAATTATGCAAACGAAACAGTGTCTGAAAAAACTGGGAAATGCCGAAAAAATACTGAATTTATGTCATTTACAAATGAGCTACCACAACGTACAACTAATCCAACACAACAGAATAGTTATGCATGTCACAAATCAAGCAGCCCTTGTCAATGTGGTTCCCAGCAAAAGAGTTACGGGGGTTTTGAATACAAAAATGAAGGCTGTGAGCTGTGTGATTCCGGAAAAAAAGGTTACAAAATGAAACCGACCGATATAGCAGGATATGTATTTGAGGTACCAAAAAACACACAAGATAGCTGTTGTGACAGTAATATATCAAGCAAAAACATCAATATACAAAGTGTTTGTAAAAGTATGAATTTGATAGACATTCCGTCACCACGGACGTCTGCTGTTGAAATGCAAAAAGGTACCTATCTACTGCAATTTTCTTGTTTATTACCACGATGCAACGGGCTCAGCACCATCGGGAGTTTGAGGTATTACACATAGGGCACCTGGCACCTTTTTTTTTTTGGGTGGTAAAATCATCAAATGAGTCCTCCCACCCCCGGGCAGGGCGGGAGGGACTGTCAGACTTGTACTGACTAAAATCCACGGTGTCCTTCAATAGCCCTTTATGTCCCGGGGTCACGGTAATGAGGTAAGTACCTGCAAAAAATTTTGACAGGTGCCAGTAGCTCAGCTATGCCATTGTCAGCGGGTGCCCTATGTGGAATAATAGACAGAAACAGCAAAAAAAATCGTGTGATTGTTCAACTATTCTGAATACCTACTACAAACCATGGATTTAAACTATGGACTGCGCAATAGCTGCCCAAAATTGACCCCGGCCAACTAGAAAGAAAGGGTCGAAGAAGAGAAGTCGGAGAAGAAGTCTTATATTTTTTTTACAGAAAATAAATAGATAATGGCTCTCCTTCCAGGTTATGGCCAATTTTATCTGTAAGTTGGCTAGGGAAAGCACAGTCCATTCTCTAAGTCAATGCTTTAAACATGGGCTTATAAAATATCAGAATAATATAAATGAGTGCAATTCACACTCAAATAAAATAGTATGTTTCAATTTTCGAAATATGCACAAAATTTAACGCTACAAAATGAATGCAAGTACAATAGGCTGGTTGAATAATCATCATTAGTATATTGGCACTGTCAAGGATTCAAAATAATTATGATGCGTTTCTTAAGATTGCTAGTAAAATCATTTTTAGGAGGTTTTATGTAATTAGGTTGAATTTGAACAAGTAAATGTAATTATATTTACTTGTTTAGATATTACTAGCTTCCGCCCGCGACTCCGTCCGCGCGGATGTCGGTCTTCGCGTGGATGGTTTATTTCTCCATTTTGAGTAACTCTGACAATGACATCTTATAAATATCTATTGGACCCAAATACGGCTAAGCCTATAATAATTAAGGAGATCCCTCTATTGAGCTACTGCTGTTGAGCTCGCGTTCTGTAGTAAGTATTTTTTTCATAGTAATTCCGACCTTGTATTTACAAATAACTGATCGGAACAGTAATCAAAAAGGTCGCGCTGAAAAGCACGGTTTAAAATGACACGCATACAATATTAATTCCACGGACGACCGCTCGCCACACTGGACACGTCCGCTCGCATCAAAATTCAGAATTTATATGCATCGCGCGGCGCGGAACGCGGCTCCTTATATAGGAGTCGGGGAGGCGTGGCCCGCGTGTGCCGCAAACGGTTCTAGCCAAATCCGGCGCTACAGGTTACGGCGCTGAATCCACTGCGGGTAATGCAACGTGTGTTCGCGGTTCTACAGAACAACGTCTATGAATAAAACTGAAAAATAAGATTTGTTTTCTACGTATTTTTCCAGGATAAAAAGTATCCTATTTTATGCCCAGGATAATAAGGTATAATTATACCAAGTTTCATCGAAATCGAACCGTTAGTTTTCACGTGATGCCTGCACATACAGACAGACAGACAGACAGACAGACAGACAGACAGACAAAAACATTTTTAATCACATATTTGGGTTTGGTATCGATCCAGCAACACCCCCCGCTATTTATTTTTTTTCAATATTTTCAATGTACAGAATTGAACCTTCTACAGATTTATTATATGTATAGATTATTGTATTCAAGTGTGCTTACAAACACACTGTTCAGATAATTTAAGATTTTGTGTTGTTCATATAATAAATAATAAATTCTTTATTTTTTTCTCTACACAAAAGATCACATTACAATGAATACAACTAAAATGAAATATGCATAATTATGTTCCTTTGTGAGAGACTTGCGTCCATACTAGGATAACCTGTGTGACGGATCCCCAGGCTCTCATCTCGAATCATATTATGTAACTACGGGTAATTTTCAGCTCCAAAAAAAATTATAATATTGCTGTATGTCTATTCATAAGTCCAAAGTACTAATGAATAGACATAAACAAAAAAAAAAAGAATTGTTAAAAGAATGGATGAAGATCCATATAGCTGTAAACACGTTACTGAGAAAAAGCAATAACATAAAATCTTGATCACAATTATTTAATGAAGCAAGTTGTCACAATATTATTAATTAATTTGATGTTCATATATTTTTGAAGTTTGAAAGGGCCAATATACTAATGAACTCGACTGTACCTGGGCTACAGAAATATACATTTAACTTTACCGATTATAGGGAAACCAGAGTACAATACACAAGAACCCCATAATGATACATGTTGTGAATCAAAATGGATTGCTTCTGATGCAAATAATAGCTTGGTTTTAAAGAAACAGACATATTGTCGGGACAATGATTCAGCACAAAAAATATTTGGAAAAAGTGGAAATTTGATGGAGCTACAGAACACGGGGAAACCGGAGAACAATACACGAAAATCTCATTATAAAAAACAAATCTGTTGTCATGACGATGATTCAGCTCAAAAAAAAACCGATGTTGGTGGATACGTGATTGATCTAGCAAAATTTAAAGAAAATAGAAGTTGTTCTTGCAAAGTGTCCAAGAAACCTGACTGTGACAAGCACGCCATAGAAAAAAAGTCTGAAAAAAAAACTTTCCAAAAAAGCACAAAAGTTAAGAATGAAATTATGGCACTTGCAAGTGAGCTACCAAAATGTTGTTGTACACCTAAGCAATCACCACAGAGTAGTGATGCGTGTCACAAATCTAGTACCCCTTACCAATGTGGTGCACAGCAAATGGGTTACGAGCATTCTGAATCTGAAGGCCGTGAGTTTGGTAATTCTGAAAAAAATGCTTTTAAAATGACACAATTCAAGGGACCAGGATATGTGGTTGAAATGACAAAAGAAACACAAGGTGGTTGTGACTTTAATATATCAAGAAAAGAAAGTATTCTATCAAAATCATCCATCAATTCACAAGTTAATTTTCACTGTGACAAATCAACAAAAGAAAATATCGAATCAACATCACCAATTAACTGTTTGTCAAATAATTACACTGTACTTTGCAATAATATTCTTAAAAAACAGACAGATGAAATTGAAAAGTTGAAAAAAGTTTATTTGCCCAAAAAGGGAGATGTAAGAAAGTTAGAATTGCCACCATGTACTCGTTGCCTTCCATTTCTAGATTTACCTGAAACATGTAGACCATGTAAAGAAATTAACTCAAAAGATGCCCCGTCAAACAAACCGAAAAAAGTATCAAAAAGTTATATCTTAGATAAAATAAATAAACTTTACGACGCTTGTAGGTGTGCCACCTGTGAATGTGCACCTAATAAATCAGTTGGAATAGATGCGCACGAATGTCAACATGATGTGCGTTGTGATAATAAAGGTTTGAGCACAATGTTATCCAAGTCCACGAAAGCTAGTGATTGTTATCGATGTAAAACAATGAACATACACCATTGCCAATCTTTGGTAGTTGCACCTGTCAGAAGAGAAGAGAATATCTCACACCTGGCATGCACTTGTTTACCATGTGCTTGCTTCGAAAACGGTATTGGCACCGTGCACGACTTTAGCGCCACCTAGCGTTTGCACTGTTGACGGCTCTGACCGTTCTAATGGAAATCTGATTTCTTTACAAAACACATGGTTTTGGATTCCATGGCGATCCATCAGCTCTGAATAAAATTAAATAAACATAGGCAAAATGTATTCTATAAGAAAAATGTCAAATACAGGATTAAAATGAGGATTATGATATTATTTACTTTTTTCTCTTCCCGGCAGCTAACCATCTCCTGCATTGCTCATCTTTCCAAGAACCGCTTGGGAATCAATAAAATTTAAATTTACTATTTCTGCTAGTATTCTTGCAGTTTACAACACAACAACTGCTGTGACCTATGTTTTTCTGGCGGAATAACGCGATTATAAAAATTACGTACAGATATGTCTGACAAATTGATTCGAAATTGACAGATGACAGAGTTCAATGAACTCTGAGACAGAGCCGTCGTATTCCGACTGCTCCCCATCACCTGCCGTTGAAGAAATTACGATATCTCGTCAGATATTCATTGAAATCAAATGATGTCAAGGGAAATTTTGTTCAAAATTAAATGTTTGTAATGACTAACGTATTTTTTTGGGTAAGGATTAATATTATGGTCATAAAAATACCGTCGCAAGTAATGTATTATTTTAAAACCAATTTGATTTCCATAAAAAAGGTTATGGTGAGTTAACCTTAAAAGATAGATATATGCTGTCGCGGACTTTATTTTAGAACGTTTCATGAGGAAAAATTCCGTCATACATAATTTTTGCGTAATATAAACCGTTTACGCAGCGCACGCAACGGAAGCTCTCAATAAGAATTTCCCGATTTGACAACATGTTTCATTGCTGCTGTGCTCCTATTGGTCATAACGTGATGCTATATAGCCTATAGCCTTCCTCGATAAATGGACTATCCAACAAAAAAAGAATTATTCAAATCGAACCAGAATTTCCTGAGATTAGCGCGTTTTTAATAGTTGGCAAAGGTGAATGTGCTCTTAGACAATCCCACATTAGTTTTACTTTTCGCCACCATGGGCGCTCCAATCGAATAGTACTACCCCCACCTAGTACTTCGCACCCAGCGAATAGTTTGTCCTTTGGCTCAAAATCCAGTAAATGAAATGTCAACAAGTATAAATAGACATGCGCTGTGTAGATGTGAAGTTTGTCTTAATGAAAATTGTGACCGAAATGGTTTTGATTCATGTAAATGTCAAAAGTACAACAGGTTCATGAGTAAACTAGTAGAACATGACACACATTATTTTGATATATGGACAGCTAAGGTTATACACAACAAGTCTACATTCGAACAAATTCAATATTCTCAACTCTACTTGTCTGGAGCTGGACCAAAAACAGCTTTTGACGACCCTTTCAACAATTGTGAATTTAAAATGCCGTCTGAGTATCAAAAAGGTACCAAAAAACAAAACCATGGTACGAATTGCGAAACAAGATCGCATAAATATTTATCTAACATACCAATGAATGTACACGAATATCTGAATGTTGCATGTGAGCGGCACTTGGAAGTGCCAAGTGGCTCTATACCTAAAATATCATCTAACTCAAATTCAAGTCTTCAGCATGAAACTGTATCTGAAACACCGGTCGATACAGATTCATCGACTCATGTAAATATATTGATGAAAGATTTTAACAGTAACAGATGCATAGATGAGTGCACGCCTTTTAGTATTAATGGGTATATGTGTTTGCGGTTCCAGGAAGGAAATGAAAGATTTTTATGCAAAAAAACTGAACTGCAAAACAAAACTTCGGTAAGCTGTTTTTCAGGTCATTCAGAAATAAACAGATCACAAAATGTTGTGTGTCTCACTGACGATCAGTCCTTTTTAAAAGAAAAACATGAATATTATCAAGCAATTAATGAATTTAACGAATTCCATGTTGCACTTAAAGCGTTTGATAACAACATCTCAGAAATAAATACTGCTGGGCATATACTTCCCATGAATGATCAAGTAGACAGTGGGAAGAATCCCGAAGAAACACTGACTCATTCAGATTCGATTAATAGTGCTGAAATGTTAAATGTCAACTATGAAAGAGTCAGGAACACCCTGAAAAACGCTAATGACTTTTCTCTAGAACTAACAAAATTGTTAGAAACGTATGAAAAAGCGAATAGAGAGTTCCAAAGTATTTCGGAAAAGCAGAAATTATCCCATACGTCTCTCTCCCCATCAAGCGTTATAGATGATGTTGTAAAGTAAAATATTAACGGAGAAAAACCTTTTCTTGAATTACTACACGACCTTTACGAGAATCACTTGGAGAAGGTACCCAAAGGTAAGGGACGGTTAACTTTTGTATCATTCCCCCAGAAAATTGAAAATATTATTGAAAAAAAAAAAACCGGCCAAGTGAGAGTTCGACTCGCCCGTGAAGGGTTCCGTTGTAGCAAGCATAGATTAGGGATATAATTATATTGAGATTAGTAAGTAATATATACAAACAAAAAAAAACTTTGTTTTTCATAGTGTTTGTATGAATGGCAAAGTTATATTTCCGGTTTTTGAAAATGCACTATATCTCAAAAACTGCTAACTATATCTCTTCCAAACCAATTTTTGTTGGAAGTTTTTGTTGAGGTCTACATTATATATTATTTTAGTTTTATCATTCTCTTAATTTAGAAGTTACAGGGGGGGGGGACACATTTTACCACTTTGGAAGTGTCTCTCGCGCAAACTGTTCAGTTCAGAAAAAAATTATATTAGTAACCTCAGTATAATTTTTAAAGACCTATCCATAGATACCCGACACGTATGGGTTTGGTGAAAAAAAATTTTTGAGTTTCAATTCTAAGTATGGGGGGCACCCCCAAAATTTGCTTTGTTTTTATTTTTGTGCAAAAATCCTAATGCGGTTCACATGATACATCTACTTACCAAGTTTCAATAGGATAGCTCTTATACTTTCGACAAAAAGTGGCTGTGACATACGGACGGACAGACAGACAGACAGGCATGACGAATTTATAAGGGTTTCGTTTTTGTCATTTGCCTACGGAACCCTAAAAACTTGCTTAAAACCTCTTTAGGGTAAAAGGGGACCCTATTAGTAAGGTTCCGCTGTCAGTCTGTCAGCAGGCTGTATCTCATGCACCATGATAGTTAGGTAGTTGAAATTTTTACAGATGATGTATTTCTGTTGCCGCTAAAACATCAAATACAAAAAAAACATGTTTTTTTTGCTATTTTTAAAGATAACAGTACGGAACCCTTCAGGTGCGAGTCCGACTCGCACTGTCACGGGTTTTTATTTAATTTAGAGCACCAGCCAGGACTTTGCCGGTTGCCCACCTCGTTCACTTTCATTCAGCGTTTGTCCATTTTAGATTCAATAAATGCTGAGCTAAACATCGTGCCATGACACAGATAGGGTCTCTGGATTCAAACTGCTTCGATAAGTCATGACGTGAGTAATTTCTACATTTAGAAAAGTTTTTTTTTATGACGCTTTAAAAGAGCCCATACCGTGATTACACATGGTTCTAAATGTTCAGAAAACCTACGAATGGTGAAATCTATACTAATATTATAAAGCTGAAGAGTTTGTTTGTTTGTGTTTGTTTGTTTGAACGCGCTAATCTCAGGAACTACTGGTTCGAATTGAAAAATTCTTTTTGTGTGAATAGACCATTTATCGAGGAAAGCTATAGGCTATAACATCACGCTATCATCAATAGGAGCGGAGCAGTAAAGAGAAATGTTTCAAAATCGGGAAAATGGATTCCATTTCGAGAGCTTCCGTTGCGTGCGCTGCGTAAACGGTTAAAGATACGCAAAAATAATGTACTACGGAATTATTCCTGATAAAAAGTTCTAAAATAAAGTCCGCGAGAGCATACATTTATCTTTTAAGGTTAAGTCATTATAACCTTTTTTATGGAAATCGAATTTGATTTTAAAGTAATGCATTACTTGCGAAGGTATTTTCATTAACACAATATTAATCTTAATAATAATAACCTAATGTTATAGGATAGGATAGGATGGGATAGGATGGGATAGGATGGGATTGGATGGGATAGGATGGGATAGGATGGGATAGGATGGGATAGGATGGGATAGGATGGGATAGGACGGGATAGGACGGGATAGGACGGGATAGGACGGGATAGGATGGGATACGATGGGTCACGCATAGGTACGACCTGTTTCCTTGAAAGAATGACTTTCGGCCATGTCTGCTTACGTCCTGAGAACGGGCAGGCTCCGGATTCCGCCTATACTACTCAGGTCCCAGAGGCGTTTAAACGTAGATTTTTCTCTAGCACGAGTATGCGGGCGGCGAGTATGCCTGAGTCGACGGCGCGTTGTGTTCAACACGCGCCTAAATGTGTCATCACAATGACGGGCCTCCCCTTAGAAGGCCAAAGCCTGCCGGGGTCGCGGAACTATCGAATTACCTTGACCCCGGAACGTAAAGGCCTATTATAGGATTTATAGGACACCGAGGATTTTAATCAGTACAAGTCTGACAGTCCCTCTTACCCTGCCCTGGGTAGGAGGACTCATTTGATGATTTACGTACGCATATTTATGTATGCTCCAGAATGATGGTTTACAGCTAATGTTGTTAATAAAGAAGCACTAAAAAAATACATTGTTGAGTTCTGACCTCCACGCGAACGAAGTCGCGGGCACAGCTAGTAATAAATATAGTGGTGGTCACATAAGACACAGGATATGATTTTTTCAAAGTTACCTACCCTATAGTTTTTATTATAATGCAATAGGACCTTGCGTGATATAATTTAAACTATTCTAGCGGTTATCGTGAAAGGTTTGAAATGAAGTAACAGGGCCGTCTTTACCAGGGGGTGCAAGGGGTGCGGTGCACCCGGGCGCGGAGCGCTCGGGGGCGCCTGTCAAGTGCAGAATTTTTGAATATTTCATTGAAAATTGAGAATAGTGTATGTTATGTATGTACGTTTGACATGTTGCCGCCTGGTCACTTGAAGCAAAATTATCTCTAAGTCAATAGAGTGTAAGTTCATTTGAAATGGGCGCGCGGCGCAGCACCTAATGAAGCACTAGCACGAATTCTACGTATTAGACCGTACTTCCTACTTGAATCAGTGCGTCTGTCATTATGCGAGTAATTGCGCCCTTTGACATTGCCACCCGGACACCCGCACTTGAAGCAAAATGATCTCTAAGTCAATAAAGTGTATCGAGGTACGGGCACGCCGCAATCGCGGCGGTAAGACCCCTCTTTGAGGAGTGGCTGGATAGGCGTCACGGCGGCGGCGGCGTCCTGACCTACTGCATGACGCAGGACCTCACCCGGCACGGAAGTTTCGGGAGGTACCTGTGTCGGAAAGGGAGGGAAGACACGCCTGGGTGTCACCACTGTAATGATCGCCCGGAGGACACGGTGGAGCATACGGTGCAGGACTGCCCCTCTTGGGCCGAGCACCACCGTGTCCTCACGGCAGCGATAGGCGAAGACCTCTCGCGCCCGGTATTGTTCGAGGCCATGCTGCGGGGCGAGACAGAGTGGAAAGCGGTCGCCTCCTGCGAAGCAGTCATGCTCGCGAAGGAGGAGGCGGGCCGCGAGAGGGGGAGGACAGAGTCCTCCCTCCGCCCCAACCGCACCGTAGGCGCGGGCATGCGGGCGGCGAGTAATGGGCAACTCGCCCCCCGACCATGGACCATGCCCGGGTCGACGGCGCGTTGTGTTCCACGCGCGCCTCAAAGAGCGTCAGCAAGATGACGGGGCCCCCCTCTAGAGGGCCAAAGCCTGCCGTGGTCGCGGTACTTATTCCATTACCGTGACCCTGACACGTAAAGGGCTAATGAAGGACACCGTGGATTTTAGTCAGTACAAGACTGACAGTCCCTCCCGCCCTGCCAAACGTGGGAGGACTCATTTGATGATTTTACCACACTATAAAAAAAAAGAAAAAAGTCAATAAAGTGTAAGTTCATTCATTTGAAATGGACGGTCCTTCCTTTGACATAGCCGGGCGATCTCTAAATCACTACAGCGCGGTCGTGTCGGTCAGTGATTGATCTGTACCTCGAGCACGAATCACTTTCGAAAAAGTATTCGTATCGTCTTGGAAAGCATTTTGTATGGGAACTTGAACAGCGCCTCTGGTGAGCGTAAATTGAACTAATTTTCGGAGCACGAACAAAAATACGTAAATTTCGTATCGTCTTCGTATTTAATTCGAAACGTAACTTGAGCCTTTTGTATGAAAATAGGTAGCACGAACGCATAAAATGACGGATAGTTTCGTAATTGTCGAAGGCTGGCTTACGAGTTTCTCGAATATTTACTCACTTCAAATTTGACAGTGAGAAAACTTTCGTCAAGTTTATTATTGAGCATAAAATTATAATTTAAGTGATTGTGTTGATATATTTTGTTAAAAAATGAATGTGTGCTCCAATATTTATTATAATAATATGATATCTTTCTATTTATGCTGCCATAATTCACAAAAAATAAGCACTTGACATGACAGGATTACATAGATCTTTTAGCAACCGTACCTATCATGTTGCTTCTCAATCATTGCTCGATTCATTGATTGATATTATTGTCATTATTATAATAAAATAAATAAAATCATCAAACACAGAACATTCATAAAGTTTTTCTTTATTTTTACAATACATTTTTCATTAAATACCATGACAAAATATGCTCCTTAGCCTATTATCGTCTCCTGGCCGCACTTAGGTACTCTGTGTTATTCAATATCGGTCTAGCAATATAACGTGAAAGAACAAACAAACTCATATTCGCATTGACTAATAAGGATTTAAAACATTCACACTTAAGAATACAAAATAAACATTTTGTTATGGACCACAGTTCAATGTATTAGTTATGTTGAATTAGTTAGTTAGGACCTCAAAGATAGGAATTTCTTCATAATGCAAGCCTTATCGTGAAGTACTGTCTTCAATTCAAGCTCTTCGCCGAATTCCCAAACGACAGCCTCGTCTCATCATTGAATAAGTATCGTGGGGGACCTTCTGTTCAACCGGTTAACAGACCTTCTTGATCAGGGTGTCAATTACTTATTTACTCCAGTAAGAATACTTCCGTTTAGTTATCTCAGTTTACTGGAATAGCTTACAGAAAAATAACGAACTATAACAACAAAATCATTGAATATTGATTTGAAACCTCTTGACAGCGGACAGATTTGACAATATAGACATTAGGTATGACACAAGCTTTTTTTCTAAATCAAATTTTTTTCATGGCGTTTTATTTGTGCCAGTATGACAGACGTTCGTTTAGGAACGCAGTCAAATCAAACACAACGTTTTAGTAATTATTTTAATTATTATCTAACGGAATATTAACTGTTTCTGCAGTTCCTTTGTATTGCGTCATAAATTGAACAGTATTACAATTTTAGAGGCCCTAAAATCACTAATTTTCTAACAAAAATCCAGTTTCTGAACGAAACATTCATCCATAATTACGTTAGTATGACGTCACCAACGTTTTCGTATCGCGCCCTCGGTACTAATTCGAAAGTGCTTCGTGCTTCCGACTTTCGTTGTATGCCGTTATTGTATCGACGGTACGATACGGTGGCGAGACGAAACCTTCAAATATTCGTGCTAGGGGTACTGATTTCTTCTTTTAAGTAATTGAATTCGTTAGCTCATTTCATTGTAAAAAAACGAGGGCGCAGGCTGACTCCCGCACCCCGGCGCAGAATAGACTTAAGACGGCCCTGTGAAGTAAAGAGATCAAAATGTCGTATTTTACATTTTTATCAAGTTTGTTTATTGCAAGCAGTTCAAACTAATAGAAAGACGTGGCCATCTAATTAAAGACACAAATTATGTGAGTATAAAAAAATAAATATTAAAAAACACTTAATTATTATAATTAGTTTAAGATGTATAATAAAAACATAAAACCACGTTATTAATATTTTGTCGCATGTCCTTTAGCAGCAACAACGGCTCGACACCGTTTAGGCATTGAAGCGATCAAATTATTGCAGGTTTCAATCAAAATCTGCTCCCATGCTTTTAAATGCCGTGTTATGTTGATATTTTCTTCACATCGGACAACAAGTTTTCGATCAGGTTAATGTCGGAACTGTACGGTGGCTAATCTAAAATTGTTACTGATTGACTTATAAGAAATTCTTTGACCACTGCTGAAGTGTGCTTGGGATCGTTATCATGTTGAAAAGTTCATATCGCCGACAAATGATCCTCGGCATAAAATATCATGCTTTGTTCTAAAATATTCTTAAATTGAAATGCATCCATGTTACCTTCAATTTTTTTATAGGTCCCACACTGTGACCAGAAAAATATCCCTAAACTGCAATATTACCCCTCCATATTTGACTGTTCTCTTTGTGCATTATGGATCATTTTTTTTGGATGTCACCTCATTTAAACTGTTTCATCAGAGTTATCCATTTTAATTTTAGTTTCGTCGCAAAAAAAGCATATTTTTCCACTGTCGTTCTGTCCAGTATGCATATTTCTTGGCAAATTGAAATCTTGTTCTGATATTTTCTTACTTCAAAAGTGGGACCTTATGAGAAATTCTTCCAAACAAGTTTAGCTCACATAATCGCCTTCTAATCGTTCTTGCAGACACTTCTTTAGACCCCCCTGCACCATAATACTTCTAAGCGATTCACTTCTGATTCTTTGAAAGGGTCTTTTTTAGCCAAGAATGCTATTCTTGAGTCTTCCCGCTGGGTTGTTTTGGTCTAGGTTTCCTAGGCACATATCCCGTAGTATTGAACTTCTTAAAATGCCGGATGGCGTTCATAACCATTTCTTTAGAACATCGCAAGTGATCTGCAATTTTATTTTATGACTAAACTTTGTCATAAAAGTTGAGAATCATCTTGCTGGCAGAAGGATCATAACTTCTGTTTTATCTTACATACCTACTAATTGAATTTAAATTTCACAATCAAACATAAAGGAAAATCAAAATAGAGTTATTTTTTGCTGTGACGAAAATTCGTGGCATAATGGTAAAAATAAGTGCTCCTTTTGAAAAAAGTTATTGAAATACCCACTGTCTTTAATTACGTGACCAGCGGAAAATGTACATACAAGAAAGTTTGTATTGCATTTGAAACAGGAACTATTACTAAACTTTTGTTATTATAACTTTTATACTGTTTTCATTTAAAAATATACGACTTCAGTGTACACAAAATGACAATTAAAATGGAATTGAAACCTATCTTGGGTCTATAAATATCATTTATATCGTTGTATGTGATCAACATCAAGGGTGTCTTTAATTAAGTGACCACCACTGTATTTGGCTAAACTACACTTACTTACACGTTTTTAGAGTATGACAAAACGCTCGAAGAGACAGCGACAATACAGTTGTTATGACGATAGAAGAACCTCTTAGTTCACAATCCCGATCTTGGGCAGTTCGCATCCTTCTACTATCTCATCCCTCTACCATCCACATTCTTCAACTCATCTCGTCTCACACTAACTACTTTACCCATACGTGGTTTTCTCTGTAGCACATTTCTGTTTTCTGCCGATTTCGTTGCGAATTCTTTCCAACAGAGAAGCCTCCAGCGTTGTTATCTCCATTGCTCGCTGAGCGACCTAAAATGTGTGGACAAGGCCTATGACGAGAGTCTATGAGTTGGGTTGTGGGATCGATGATTCAAATATAGTATTATCAATCATTTGCCCATCCCCAGGCTTAGCGTATTCTTTGGATCGCCTCCTTCTCAAAGTTATGCCGCCCCAGTTGTTCTATAATTTGGCTTACATTAGATGTAGCTATTCTTGCACAACCTCAAGGGGTGCGACATTTGCGCGGGCATGCGGACGGTGAGTAATGGGTGACGCGCCGACCGATCATGGACTATGCCCGGACGGCGATGTGACGGCGTTTCTGGTTACACGCGCGCCTCAAAAAGCTGTCAGCAATCTGACGGGGCCCTCCTTATAGGGCTAAAGCCTGCCGGGGTCGCGGGACTGTCTCATCAGGTAACCGTGACCCTCGAAGGTAAAGCGCTATTCTATTGAAGGATCACCGTGGATTTTTGTCAGTACAAGTCTGATAGTCCCTCCCTCGGGATTATTTGATGATTTTACCAGGGTAAAAAAAGGGCAGCGCCATTTACGATTACAAGAACCTATCTAGTCTGTGATGCTAAAGCTGGCAAAAAGACCTTGAAGCCATGCCATTAACGTTACAAAAAAAGTTAACAAAAAAGTTAAAACTGTCATAACATAAATGACACTTTGACACTGACAGTGACATAATTACCTGCTTCATTTTGATTCTTGTGTTTCTGTTTTTATGAATAAAACTATTGGTTTTATTTAAAAATGGATGAACTTAAGTTTTGTCGAGTATGTCTCGAGACTGATGTGAAGATGTTTAGCTTGGAATTTAAATCGAGCGACTCCTTAGGCGTAATTTACTCACATTTGCTGCAAATTCCGGTAAGACATCATTGGCTACGAGATGTTTTGATTATTTACACTTTGTATAAACAATAGATAGTGAACTAAGGCTTACCATGTTGCCGGGGTCGCGGGACTTATCAAATTACCGTGACCCTGGAACGTAAAGGGCTATTGAAGGACACCGTGGATTTTAGTCAGTACAAGTCTTACAGTTCCTCCCGCTCTGCCCTGGGTGAGAGGACTCATTTGATGATTTTACCACGCTAAAAAAAAGGCTTAGCATGTTCTCATTTATACTAGCCCCGATATTTTAGAAGATTTAACTAACAAAAAGTTTAAATGGAAAAAAAAAAACATTTAAAGTTGAAAAAACGAGAAAATCCATGTTGTGTATTCAATTACTTTGTATCAAAATTCTGTATATGTTCCAATTCGGCCTCTATTTCTTCGTAATTCTTTATTATAACAGTTTAGTATTAATAATAAAATTTACTGAAAAATATTGTTACTTAGCAAAATAAAATCAGGAACCGATTAATGATCTTAGGATCTCAAATCTCATAGTTCTCTTACACCCATTACCTATCTTACAGATATCCGATGAGAATCAACATGTTTGTTTTGAATGTGCCAGTCTCCTCTACAAGTATCAAGAGTTCAAATCAAAGTGTCTCAGAGCTCACTACATCTTATCTTCAATCAGACAGTCATCACAGGCAAGTACTCTTAAGGATACTAAGTATTCAGGAATTTCCAGGTGGTGCAGACGTCATACACCTATAGGTTCTCAGTGGCTGTAAGTACTTGAAGACTGAGCTCAGGATGAATCAAAATGTTAATTAAGTGTGTTTTTGAAGAAATTATTAATAATAATTAGAACACCATCTTAATACGTAATGTGAACCTGCAGATTTTGGAAAAAAGTTACACCCTGTATTATTACACCATTCAATAGTGTTGCTAATAGGTTAAGGAAAATGTAAATTAAGGAAAATGTCTAATTCATCATCTTCTCATCTTCAGCCTATAAATATTCCAACTGCAGGGACACAGGCCTCCTCTCTGTGAGAGGGAGTGGGCCATAATCCACCATGCGGGGCCAGTGCGGGTCACATATCATCGAATTTTTGGTTCTAGGACATGCCGGTTTCCTCACAATGTTTTCCTTCACCTTTTTGCACCAAATAAATTACACAAAGTAATGTGCCTCAGTGCCTCAAGACGAAAGTCTTCAATCAATGTGTGTTACCAGTGATGACTTACGGCACCGAAACGTGGTCTTTCACTATCGGCCTCATCTCAAAGCTCAAAGTCGCTCAGCGAGCTATGGAGAGGGCTATGCTCGGTGTTTCTCTACGTGATCGAATCCGAAATGAGGAGATCCGTAGACGAACTAAAGTCACCGATATAGCCCACCGGATTAGCAAGCTGAAGTGGCAATGGGCAGGCCATATTGCTCGCAGAGCAGATGGCCGATGGGGTCGAAAAGTGCTAGAGTGGAGACCGCGGACGAGCAAGCGCAGCGTAGGACGTCCACCAACGAGGTGGACAGACGACCTTGTAAAGGTCGCCGGAAGACGCTGGATGCAGGTCGCTTCCAACCGGTATATGTGGAGATCTAAAGGGGAGGCCTATGTTCAGCAGTGGACGTCCTATGGCTGAGATGATGATGACGATGAATGCGCCTGGCTGGGTTTGAACCCACGACCTACAACTCGTAAGTCAGGGCCGATACCACTAGGCCACCACTGCTCTCAAATGTCTAATTAAAAAAAACTGAATCATGGTGTTTACAAATTGTTGATTCTTTAATTAGATTATTAATCCAAATTGCAGATAACAAGGAAGGCACTCCAAAATGTAGATAGGAAAATAAATAAATTGGAATCAACTTTAAAAATATCACCCGTAGTTTTTGTTTATGAAGAATATACCACTGAGACTGAACACAATACCATTGAAGATAAAAAAAGTAAAGACTTTGAAATCAATGTGAAAATAGAGAATTTCGATAGCATTATTGAAAATAAATATGATTATAATGAAGATTGTACTGAAGACTATATTGATTGTATGGAAGATACAGTGCCAGAAACAGTAGTAAAAACAAAACGAAAGAAAGAACTAAAAACTAAAAAAAGAAAACATATAAAGAATGAGGTTAATGATGCTTGCAGTGATGACGAACCTTTATCAAAAAGTGCTACAAAAGCAGTAACACAGCCTACTAAAAAAAAGAATGGTTTTGACTTTAGTTTCTTTGATGACTATGCTACAGTTGTGTTTATGACTCCTGAAGATGCCAGAAAGGAGATTCTATTAAGAAAAGAGTCCAGTAACTATAAAACATCACCATTCAAGTGCGATCTTTGCTACAGGGGATTTGAGTTGAAAACCACATCTGACAATCATGCAAAGAAACACAGCCCTGTAAGTACTCAGACCAAAATTTGAGTATTAATCAGTGGGAAATGAACCGTACTAGCCTTTTTTTATCATGGTAGAATCATCAAATGAGTCTTCCTACCCCCACCATCAGCTACATCATCATCATCATCATCTTAATATCAGCCATAAGACATCCACTGCTGAACATAGGCCTTCCCTTTAGATATCCAATAAGACCGAACTGTCAGACTTGTACTGACTAATATCCACAGTGACCTTCAATAGCCCTTTATGTTCCCAGTTCACGGTTACCTGATGAGACAGTCCCGCGACCCTAGAGAAACAATACTAGCCTATGTTTAGTAGTGTTGTGTATGGCAATAAAGTACAAATTCTATTTCCAGGAATACGGAGACTATGAATGTGACATCTGCCACCTCAGATTCCCTCAACAAGTGCACTTGTGTAAACACAGATTATCATGTCATCAGAGAAAGTTCAACTGTAAACTATGCTCATACATTTGTTATTGCACGTAAGTTGTATTAAAACATAATTGCGAAAGTTTGTGAGGATGGACGTTTAACAAACGTTTAACAAACATCCATTCCATCCACATGCATCCATCAGCACAAACTTTCGCGTTTACAATATTAGTCAGATAAGATATTGCATGCCGAACAAGCTGTGGGCCCGCAAAGCTCAGGAATGGTGCCCTGAAACGACGAGGCGGGGTCGAGGCAGACCGCGAAGGAGATGGTGGGACGAACTGGATGCCTTTCTTGAGAATTGGAAGGAAATGGCGCATAATCGAGACCATTGCCCAGCAGTGGGACAGTACAGGCTATTAAAAAAAAACCGGCCAAGTGCGAGTTGGACTCGCCCATGAAGGGTTCCGTAGCAGCAAGCATAGATTAGAGATATAATTATATTGAGATTAGTAAGTAATATAGACAAACAATAAAAATAACTTTGTTTTTCATAGTATTTGTATGAATGGCAAAGTTATATTTGCGGTTTTTGAAAATGTACTATATCTCAAAAACTGCTAACTGTATCTCATCCAAACCAATTTTCGTTGGTAGTTTTGGTTGAGGTCTACATTACATATTTTTTTTAGTTTTATCATTCTCTTATTTTAGAAGTTACGGGGACACACTTTTTACCACTTTGGAAGTGTCTCTCGCGCAAACTGTTCAGTTTAGAAAAAAATGATGTTAGTAACCTCAATATCATTTTTAAAGACCTATTCATAGATACCCCACACGTATGGGTTTGGTGAAAAAATTTTTTTTGTGTTTCAATTCTAAGTATGGGGGGCACCCCCAAAAGGGGTTTGAAGATTTGTGGCATACCTACCGCCGCCATTTTGATTTTTTTTCAAAATCGCGGCCAGCTATGAAACCTTTATAAATCGATAGCTGACATCAATAACAACAAAAAATATTATGACACCAACCCTCGTAAAGTGTCCGGTTTCTGAGATAATAACCGTGAAAGTTGATCACGTGACATTCACAATTCTAAGCTAGTGTATGTGTTCGAATGTATCAAGATGTTAAAAATAATAACTTTTAGAACGTAATATGTATGTTGCATTATATCTGGATGTTATTTAAACATTATACGTCTGACATAATCTACTTTTTGAACTTAATAACTTATTTTTAGACCGTCTACACTTGTTTGAATGTAATATCTTCATATGATTTAACTATCAATACGATAGTTATACGATAAATGTTAAACAATGTAAATGTAATACATGAGACAGGTTTAAACATTCAGTCTAAAATACAACTGACAGTACTCGTTACATTTATATTGTGTGATGGTTCTGTGGTTACTACAATATCTAATTATAAGTATATAACGTAATAAACTGACGTCAACTCGCGAAAATTGTCTTCTATTGGTTGCATAAACCTGTCTCTCTTTCTAATATACTGGCACAAATAGGGATAGAAAAATTAAAAATCCGTTTTAAGAACATTTCATTGCCTATCAAACAATTTTAGGCGTCATGTTTTTATTTGATAAATATAACCATGGCATGTCACCTTTACTTTTTGCAATTTTGGTATGGTTAGATTTTGCCACATTTTTAAATATCGAATTTTCTTGTTTGTACCTGAAGCCATAACTTAGCCATTACATTGTATCCCTATCATCAACAATTATGACCACTACAGACTTGGATTGGCTTGTAACGGAACTGTATTTACTTCGCGTGTAAAAAAAGGAGATATTTTGATTTCTTTTAATGAGTCCGCGCTCGAATATTCTCGCAGTCAGAGGTAATACAAAAAGTAAAAAATGCCTAATTGTGCCGTATTGAGTTGTAGAAACAAAACACAAGAAGTGGGACGACTATGATGAAGTTTGTATACTAAATTACAGTTGTATCATCAAAATATCTATGCAAAATATGACACGCTCGTCTCGATACAAATTGAAGAACATATTGCTTCTATCCAGATATATTGGTGTGATGGCGACAGTAAGCAGAAACATCATGAGGCATATCATCATTATAACAGCCGTAGAAAGTCCACTACTAGACTAAGGCCTCACCCAAGGATTTTCCATTGGATGGTTATTGCCATACTCGCCACGCTTGGCGGGCGGGTTGGCGAGTGCATTTATTTCAGCTTATTAGTCTTCCAACGCTGCTGCCCATTGAAAGAGTTTTAAGCTGAGGGGCTATGGATCTTACATTTTGCCCTATCCCTTGACCGACTTTTACGGTCTGCCCGGGAAGAGAAGCAGCTGGCACATTCTACGTTTTTCTATTTCTCCCAGACCAGGATTATCAATTACTAATATATTTTATAAAAAAATATTAAGCCTTTGTTATTCCGAATTAATGTGGTCAACTTTAACACTTTATATCTCGGAAACCGGACACTTTACGAGGGAGAATTACACTTTACTAAAAATAAGTTATTAAGTTCAAAAAGTAGATTATGTCAGACGTATAATGTTTAAATAACATCCAGATATAATGCAACATACATATTACGTTCTAAAAGTTATTATTTTTAACATCTTGATACATTCGAACACATACACTAGCTTAGAATTGTGAATGTCACGTGATCAACTTTCACGGTTATTATCTCAGAAACCGGACACTTTACGAGGGTTGGTGTCATAATATTTTTTGTTGTTATTGATGTCAGCTATCGATCTAAAAAGGTTTCATGGCTGGCCGCGATTTTGAAAAAAAATCAAAATGGCGGCAGTAGGTATGCCACGCTCCATAGTAAAATCTTCAAACCCCTTTGTTTTGTTTTGATTTTTGTGTGAAAATCCTAATGCGGTTCACATAATACATCTTTCTACCAAGTTTCAACAGGATAGCTCTTATACTTTCGACAAAAAGTGGCTGTGACATACACGGACAGACAGACAGACAGACATGACGAATCCATAAGAGTTCCGTTTTTGCCATTTGGCTACGGAACCCTAAAAAGATATTACTAAGACTTGATGAATAATTATGATGTCTGAATGCATCATTTTAAGTGACCATATTAAAAAAAAACTAAAGGAGCAACTATTCTCTAAAATTATTATATTTCTTAATGTTTTTCATATTACAGTGAACAAGCAAAGTCTCATGTAAGTCTACACAAAGGAATGAAATATCCATGTAAACACTGTGGAGAGATATTCAGGTAAACTGACATGATTCACCCACAAAATTTAAACTGGTAACATCTCAAAAAATTGATAATAGATATTGCGTAAGCAAATTTATTACAATTATTTAAGCAAATATAATGGGTGGGTTGCCATATAAATAATGTAAAAAAAGGAAATCATTACTGCTCATGTCATCAAAAATAAGCAAAGCATAGACCCCCAGTAATACTTAAGTAATACTTGAATGGTCCCTTATATGTATATTAATATTAAAAAAATAGCTTTGGAGAAAGACCCCTCACCCTGCTTAGCCTCTTCTTGGAATGATGGTCCTGCGATATTAAATTTAATTATTATTCTAAATATTGTTATTTTTTCCAGTATGTCAAATAGCCTACTGATGCATTACCGTATGAAGCATTTGAAGGAGTCAGTAGGTGAAAATGTTTGTCAGTTTTGTGGAGATATCTTCGGCACCCCAAAGGGATTGTTCTTACATAGCATAAAACTGCACAGGCAGGTGAGTAATTTATGTCGAACTAGCTTATACATGCAGCATTGCTCGATTCAACTTCAATAATTATCCAACGGTATCCTGTTTTTTTTATCGTGGTAAAATCATCAAATGATTCCTCAGGGCAGAGCAGGAAGGACTGTCAGACTCATACTGGCTAAAATCAACGGTGTCCTTCAATAGCCCTTTACGTTCCAGGGTCACGGTAATTGGGTAAGCCCGCGACCCCGAAACACGCGCCGTCGTCCCGGGCATGGTCCATGGTCGGACAGCGAGTCGCCCAAACGATATCCTGATATTGGGATAAAAAGTGCCTATTTAAGTTAAAGCAGGTCATAAATTATGTGTGTACTGTGTACCTTCATCTAGATCGGTTCAATAGTTTTTGTGTAACAGTAGGACAGTAGTTGGACTAAAGTTTTTTTTGTGTTGTATTGTATACTAAACCCCTCTTACAAAAAAGAAGTGAAAACATGACTAAATAAAATCCTACTGATAAGTAGATTACTTTAATGAGTGTTTTTTTTTAATTTATTTTAGGATAAAAACGACAAGCTTGGTCCTGAATGTGGTGACTGTGGTGTATACTTCACATCTGAAATGGCGTGGAAGAGACATCTAGTGCTGTCGTCTAGACATAAAGTCAGGTAATTGTTACGAAGTAGCTAAATAATGAAACCATCACTGGAACAATAAAAAGTACTTATCGTTTATTCGTAATCATCATAATTTTAGCCATTATGGCGTATAAAGGTAATGAATCATAAGTGCCAAAAGGACTGAAGAAATCGTTAATTTAAGGGTTCTCTATTTAATAATTCAAAATATTTTAAAGAATTTTGTTTTTATTTTATTTCATGCATAGGTACCTTAACTGAGTCTATGAAGAAACAATCGATTTTAGAATCTATTTTGTTACAGCAACGGTTGCAAATTCTGCGGAGACACATTCTCAAACGAGGATGATCTTAAGGCTCACTTGAGAGTCCACTCACGGCAAAGTAACAGATTAAATAATATCAAAGTACCCGCCGCATGTACTATTGTGAGTATTGAACTACATATTTGGCTTCTTTAAGAGGTGTGGTTTATTTTTAGCGTGGTAAAATCATCAAATGAGTCCTCGCACACAGGGTGGTGCGGTAGGGTCTGTTAGACTCGTACTGTCTAAAATCCACGGTGTTCCTTCAATAGCCCTTTACGTTCCAGGATCACGGATACCTGTTTAGACAGTCCTACAACCCAGCAGGCATTTGGTCTTCTATGTTGGCGCCGTCATATCGCTGACAGCTCTTTATGGCGCTCGTAGAATACGACGCGCCGACGACCTTGCGAGTCACCCATTACTGGCAAGTTCCGCCACCTGAGTTTTAGAATAAATCAGTCTTTCTAGTGGTAAACTATAAACGAAACCGCTCTATAGCCTTTAATCGATTTTCAACTTTAACCTCTAAAGAGTAAAGTTGAAAATCTATGAAAGACTATTACAGAGAATTTTCGTTAATCTTTTGCTACCGTTCTAAGCCTTCAGGCTAAATAAAGGCGTTTTCGGCATTCAAGAGACAATTTCTGCCGTGCTGTATCAAAATCTAGACCAGTGCTACCCAAACTCGACCAATTCAACAGCCAGAAATTAAATGAAAGTACTATCTGAAATGTCCATTTGTAAAAGCTCGACTCCAGAGTATGTGTCAAATTTAATATGCACCACGACTTTTTAAGTACTCTTCTAAGTAGGTTGCTGTTTTTTTTAAAGAAAAATACGCTGAAAATGTGTATCAAAATATCAAGGTAGATCTCAAAGCCCCCAATAATGTGGTCATAGTAGGCGGATATACGTTTATAAGCAACGTATTGTTCTTTACACATTTTGAAGTTATTATCTGCGTTCCAGTGTGACAAATGGCTCCAAAACCGCGAGGAGTACAAGGTTCACTTGACTTCCGAGCATCCGAACAGTAAAGAGGCGGAGAAATTCCTCGTGCACGAGACACCCTATGTATGCGAAGTTTGTGGACAAATGTTTAAGGTAACAAACATTATGTATGTGTAAGTTTTATTTACAGCCCTTTCACACGGCAGTCCAGTTTTGCAGGACCGGCTTTTTACTGGATCCTGCAAAAACGGACGCTGTGTTCACACGGTAGTTCAGATTTGCAAGATCCAGTAAAAAGCAGGTCCCGCAAAACTGGACTGCCGTGTAAATACGGTTGCATCCTGTTTTTTGACCATTCTTACGCTAGTGAACAGGGCGGGGGCTGCCACCACTCCACTATCCCGCACACAGTGTCCAGCAAAAAACCGCACGCAGGAAGCCGTGTGAACACTGCTATAGAAATATATATATGTCATTAAACGGGATCCCGCTTTTTACTGGATGACGGATCCAGTTTCCGGTGACAAAACCGAACTGCACAAATCGACGGGATCAGCATTTTGCACAGTGAACGAAGAAAACATAGAAGCATTCCTAGAGCCCGATAATGACCCAACGCAGATCGTGCCCCGGTAGGCGGGGCTTATCAATCGTGCCTCGGAGGAGTTTAGTTCGGCTGTGACGGCACATGTCGTTGTTCGTATTTTTATTCAGTTTAAAACTATAAATTATACCTTCTTGCGCAGTGAAATGGTGTATAAATCGATCTCATCTACATAATAAAAATGCTGGAATTAGTTAACACCTGTAAGTAGCCCTTAGACTACTACATTATTTTTATATTAATTATAAACATGGATCAATTTTTTTCTATGGGGATGGTGTTATGCCCGATGGACTAAGTAAATTGAATGTTGAATGTTTGAAGTAAAATATGTTTGTGTTTTCTTTTTGCTACATTATAAAACACTCTGCTCCTTTGACAGATTTCCACAAGGTCCAAATCTCAAAGAATAATGGAAGAGATCAGTTCGCTTGGAGAGACAGGAAAACGACTGGTCCCCTAGCAAAACAACAATAATTTGTTCAGTCCATTTTCAAGATGACGATTTTATATGACGAAAAAAGGATACCAGAAGCTCAAAACAAACGCTATTCCAATTATCCAACATTTTTGACATTTTGGTAAAGCAAGCTACTTTTGGTTTCGGAGCGTGAGAAACCGTTAGGGTGAGTGGGGGTGAGTCCCCACTCACCCTATTTAAAACTACACTTAACTCAGGATTTTGACTGAGGCTAAAAATGAGAACACGTACTGCCGATTTGGAGGCTACTTTATTCTGATTCTATATTCGTACAGGGCTCACTCGGTGGGCATAGACCGCTGAGTTTGCAAATGGTTTCTTATAACTAAAGTAGAGACACAACATGCGTGCTCAGCTTAATCTAGAGCAGACGGGCGAGGTGTATTCATAACTCCTCCGACCCCAAGTGCGAAATTATCGGAAGGTTCGATTTGAGAATCTTTCCGACAATTTTGCCAATATGTACAATTTATTTAATTTTAACCATTTAGGCGATTTTAGCCAGGTTATTTGAATTAAAACTGTAAGAAAACTAAAAATAATTAAACCTAAAGTCATATTTATACTAATTATTCACTGAAGTTAAAGTCATTCTTTTTATTCAAAACGCTTTTGATCACTTCACTATGCTTTAACGAAAAGGCCATATATTTCACTTCATGTAACTGATTTCTTTCATATCACTTGATATTGAGACTGGCATTGACGTGCAACTGGGGTAACGTGACAATAGGATCGATAGGATCTTCTCCACAACTTCTAACTCCATGAAAATGTGACGGTGAAGGTGAATTCCATAAATTTGCAGGTCACAGGGCTCGTCCATTGTCACCAGGTAAGTATCGAATACAAGTTGTTTACTGATCTCTCTATGATTACTGATGCTTTGTCAGAGTTGTTCTCAATCTAAGGACTTCGTTGACTTGCTGGACCCTGACTTCCTCCATTTGAATCTCGAGTTGTTTACAGGGAGTGTGGTCATCTTCGAATTTCATTAACTGTTCTATACAGGTAAGTTCATAGTATAGAGCTTGATTATCCGCAGTGCATAAAAACTGATCTCCCGCAGAGAGTGGTCGACATGGTTTTACCAAGCGGTAAGTATTTCATTCCTTTCGCCAGAAGGAAAGGGTATTTGGGAATGATAGCCAAGGTTATATTTTCGGACTCATGAAAAATTGGTAAGGAATTTAACTTAAAGTAATTATAAGATAAATTATCCGTGAGTGAAATATCCATTATAAATGTGATCTGATTATGTTTAACAAACGATTTTACACAAATGGTCTTCTCTATTTTCAATAATTTTGTTTCTAATGGATCAGGATACACTAAGTTTCCTGAGTTAAAATCTATTTTTAATGATACAATAATTCTGTAGAGTTCACAATTAATTGATGTAGTATCGACAATTTACTTATCGCTAATGCTGTTTCGAGTTCGCTTAGCCTAGCAAAGATAGTACGAAAACAGCTTGTAACTACAGAAAATAATCCTGTAAGGTAAGTTAAGAAAATCCAATCAAATTGCTTAGCAGATAATTCTTTTAATAGCAGTTCTATCTTTGTCAGGCGATTATTAAAGTACACAGTATTCTGATTTATTTCAGTTACAGTAATGAAACTATCAAAAATCTTGGAGATAATTGTTAATTTTTTTTTTGAAGTAATCATGATTTAATTTAATAATAAGTTCTTCATACCTAACGGCGTCATCATGATCTAGGTTACCAGTTATTAGTTTTATAATAGAACCCAATGGATTTATAAGTTCCCTTTTAGAACGTTTCTGTGGAACTAGTTGTCTATATTTTTCTATAGTTATATCGCGTATAAACTCTGTATGTACTTTTATACTTGTTAATTCTTGAAAATATGATAATACGTCATCACCAATCGATAAGTTGACACATTTGTTGGTAGTTGCTGAGTATGTAATATGAGCCATTATAGATCTGTTCTAAACTTATGAGTTTGATTAGTCAAATGATTCGCTTGATGAATATGTGCTAGACCTTCTTTTACCGGGAATATACCTGGGTTTACTTCAATATTTTGCAGATGAAGGGCCCAGCTAGGGCATTATTACCAACAGGATTCCATACCACCTGCGGAGGGCGTTTTACATTTTTAATAGGGGTTTTAGTAATTCTTCCTCCTATTTGATTTGGCAAAATATTTCTTTTAGGTTAACTTTTAACTTTTGCTTGGTTTATCTTTACTTTTACGCTTGTTCAAATCCTTCGCAAAAATAATTTCACCTTCATTGAACTCTATATTAGCTTCACCTTTCCTTCCTCTATGCTTTTCTTTAACTGTAATCATTTTATCTGTTAAGTGTGTAAACATGAACCTGATCAGTTTTGCATGATCCTTTACCATTTTCTGGAAGTATTGTTTTTTCTAACTCTATGCTATAATTATGGGTTAATTGTATTAGTATGTCCGAAAACAACTTTGAATGGAGTGAGTGTTCAGTGACAGAGTGAACGGAATGATTATATGCCATAACCTAATATGTCATTACAGATGCCGCATCTGTACGTTGTTTTTCGTACTTCGCCAATTTGTATATTTCGATTATGATGGAGTGAAATCGTTCTATTAGACCCATTGAATTGTGATTATTGAGTGTGCCAATATGAAGTTCGACTTTATGTAAGCTTAAAAAGAAACTTATTTTTTGTTTAACGTATTGTTTCAAAAATATTTTATTAATTGCGGGTTGTTTGTCGGTAAGCAATTCGTGTTCGATTGTGTTATAACGAGATTCGGTATCACTAAGAGTGCGACTAGCGTAAGCAATAGGTTTGTCACTACCAATTTGTCCTTGTGACAAAACCGCACCTAGAGCTACGTTCGAAGCATCAATCGTAAGTATGAAAGGCTTTTCGTAGTCAGGGTATTGTAGAAGAGGGGCGAGTGTCAAGAGTTCCTTGCATTTGTTAAATGCGTCAAAGTATTTCTGGTCAATTATAATTTTGTTATGCCCTTTTTTTTTGTTTTACAAGATGTCAATGGTTGGATTTTGCGAAGTCTTTAATGAAACGTCGTCAATAGTAATTTCGTTAAGTCTTTTGAAGTTAATCACCATGCTGTATTTTATTTCACCAGATGCGTCCATCTTTTTTGGCACTAGGTGTACAGGAGCATTCCAAGGGGAATGAGACTCTTGAATTACATTGTTTTTTATTAATTGATCGACTTGTCTGTTGATTTCGTTTTGAAAAAATAGACCCTGTCTTTAAGGTTTCACGTATATGGGGTCTTCGTTTTTAGTCCTTATGTGATGTTTTACAGAATTAGTAAATGTCGAGGGAATTTGGTTACAGTAAAATATGTCCTGGAATTCTTTGCAAGGTCTATAAATCTTTTCTTGTTCTTCTTCGTTAGTGTTGTCAAGTCTGAGATACTTAAATTATCTTCAAGTAACTATATGTGATTTTTATTTAATTTACCTAATGAGTTGATTTCAATATTGTATTTTTTATTATGTAATTCATTCTTTTTTTTTTGTATATTTATTTTAATTTAAATTGAATGTTTGTATGATCTGAAATGGATTGAAATAAATGAAAATTTAAATTGTAACTTATCTATCTCAGTATTGTTTTGAGTAAAATTTATATCACAATCATCATTTTTATATTCCGTAACTGAAAATGGTTGTTTTATATGAAGTCGTTTTGGGTTATCGGAAGTATTCTGGATAACTGTATAAGCGCATACATTTACATAATTTATTATGATATCCATTTACGCAATTTATAATGATCTCTTGGCTGTTAATCCAACAGAAGATCTATTTGAGGATGGATGGTCGAACATTTTATTGGTATGCCAGAAGTACTGTGAGATGAACTTATGAAACTGTTTTTCCTTGTATTAATCTTGTTTTATTTAAATTTTTCATATTTTAATTCTGTTTTTTTTTTTTGCATAATTGTGTTCAAATTAATTTTAATTTTAATTTTAATTTTAATTTTAATTTTAATTTTAATTTTAATTTTAATTTTAATTTTAATTTTAATTTTAATTTTAATTTTAATTTTAATTTTAATTTTAATTTTAATTTTAATTTTAATTTTAATTTTAATTTTAATTTTAATTTTAATTTTAATTTTAATTTTAATTTTAATTTTAATTTTAATTTTAATTTTAATTTTAATTTTAATTTTAATTTTAATTTTAATTTTAATTTTAATTTTAATTTTAATTTTAATTTTAATTTTAATTTTAATTTTAATTTTAATTTTAATTTTAATTTTAATTTTAATTTTAATTTTAATTTTAATTTTAATTTTAATTTTAATTTTAATTTTAATTTTAATTTTAATTTTAATTTTAATTTTAATTTTAATTTTAATTTTAATTTTAATTTTAATTTTAATTTTAATTTTAATTTTAATTTTAATTTTAATTTTAATTTTAATTTTAATTTTAATTTTAATTTTAATTTTAATTTTAATTTTAATTTTAATTTTAATTTTAATTTTAATTTTAATTTTAATTTTAATTTTAATTTTAATTTTAATTTTAATTTTAATTTTAATTTTAATTTTAATTTTAATTTTAATTTTAATTTTAATTTTAATTTTAATTTTAATTTTAATTTTAATTTTAATTTTAATTTTATAGCGCTAGGCCTACGCAGACCATTTTCGAATCCTTGAAAATCAAGAAAAGCCTGAATATTGATTAACAGGTAACTTAACTCGTTTTTCTGTTCGAGACGGTATATCAATTATACAATTTAAAGTATTATTAATTATTGGAATAGAAGAATGGCGTCTAATTGTAATAAAAGGTCATTACCAATAAGTCCGTCATATCGTGCGTCAACGTAATACTTGGGGAAGACTCGATCCAGTCTGTGGTGGCGGTTTGTAACCGAATTGTTGCAATGGATTGTACACGAATCGTTGCGGTGGTTTGTATCCTAACTGTAGGGGTGGTCTATAATCAGACGGTTGAGGGGGCCTATAGCCCATCTGTTGAATTGGTCTATAACCAAACTGCGGCAATTGCAAGCCCAATTGAGAATAATACCTGAATACGGGTTTGAATGGTTGACCTTGACCTATGATTAATTTTTGTATTTTGGGAATTTACATTAGATATTGACTGAATAGGTAAGGTGAGATGGCCTTGAACTTAATCCCGTTTGACTATGACTATGAATACTGTAACGCATAATTATATTGGTCTAAGAAATTGACTTCTTCAAGAACGATGCTCAACGCAGCTTCTAAAGTTGTAGGAGCACTTAAGCCTAACAATACGCATCATATTTTCAGGAAGGTTATACAAAAATACATTTAGAGCCGTCTTGTTGTAAATAATTGTCTTAGCGCTTCTTAGTTCCACGTCATCATTTATTGTATTCACCTTTGACAATACACATTAATAGCGAGCAAACATTTTGGATTCTATTACAAAAATAAAAAAAATCACCTGAATTATTTTTTAACGATTCTAATTCAATATTAATACACGCTTCACTACGAGGATCTCCAAAATGTTGAATCAGCAATTCTTTAAATGCGGACCATGTAACAATAATTATGTTCGCGTTCCGATAAGAGTGCAGCTGCATCCTCTTTCATCCTACTCGTTAAAACATTAAAAACATAAAGATTTTGTTCTACATTGCCCTTAAATCGATCAACCACATACTGACTTTTTCTCAGATAAAGGTTTAAAACTGTCTTTTATCACCATTATACAGCGGAATTAATTGTACAATTTCATTTGGTATCGGTTCAACTGCAACTGTAGTGGGCGTCGACATGATTATAGAGTAATGAAGTGTTCAGAGGTTGCAACTCACCTTTGGACAATCCTATTAAAATTCACATACACACACATACTTAAAATATAACAAATACCCAATTAAAGTATTATAATAATCAGAGATACCGGAGAACAATGAAAAATACAATTTGAAAAACTTCTATTCTAATAAAGAAAAGGAAACATTTTTTTTAACAGTTACTTTAACTTTACCTTTTAAATGGCCTTTCAGTTAAAAAGATTGATTTATCTTAATCAATTATAATAATAATTATGTTAAACTTAATGCTAAAAATGTGAACTCTCTAACATTTACACTACTCTGTGTTATGTTCTAAGAATTGAACAGAGATAAGACCGTAAAATTTCATACAGATTTATCAGCTTAAGACTAAACACTAAACAGTGTTATAATGAGCAAGTTTCGATCTCGAAAATAACATACATTTTTATGTAAAATATAGGAGGATTAGGGGAACATAGGATTGGCGAAAAGTTTTACTCACCAACCGTCCGCGACTCCCATACTCGATGATTTCTGCACTCACGCGGTTCAAAAGAATATTTATTTGGTTCGAAGGATTTCCGCATCTTCGTAAAGTTTGCGCTTAGTTGTTTTTCGATCGGATTTGGACGACAGAAAAACGCGAAACTACGAATTTTTTGGCGAAAATCCTACCGGCTGCGCCACTTTTGGTTTCGGAGCGTGAGAAACCGTTAGGGTGAGTGGGGGTGAGTCCCCACTCACCCTATTTAAAACTACACTTAACTCAGGATTTTGACTGAGGCTAAAAATGAGAACACGTACTGCCGATTTGGAGGCTACTTTATTCTGATTCTATATTCGTACAGGGCTCACTCGGTGGGCATAGACCGCTGAGTTTGCAAATGGTTTCTTATAACTAAAGTAGAGACACAACATGCGTGCTCAGCTTAATCTAGAGCAGACGGGCGAGGTGTATTCATAACTAGCTATGTTAGCCATTTCTGTTATTCATTTTAATAACAAGACAATAAGACTTTCTAGTTAATCTCTAAGGAGGCCGTAGCTCACAGTAGGTGGCATGTGCCAAATAAATATGTTTTCTTTCTTTCTTTTTTTTTCTTTGTATATACATAGTCGTATGAGCCATTTTATGTAAATATAAACGTGAACTTTTTGTTGTTATGTATCTACATCAAATGCAAAAGAAATAAAAATACATAATAAAAAATATTCAAATCTTTCATTGCTACTTTTTATATAACTCGTCCACTTTGACAATTCTTGCAGGCCGTCAAATTAATGTCATGTGTTCATTTCTAGCGCCAATGATGTTGTTGTTACTATGCGTTGCTTAGCCAATTAGAGACGAGCGTTGACAACCTACCCAATCATAACTTCGTGATGTTAATAGAGAACAAACTAGCTGTTCAAAGAAAACAAACGTCGTGGGCCGTCTATCAAAAAGATTTTGTTTGAAGTTACTCTTCCATGTTTTCTTCGTTCACTGATTTTGCAGGATCCTGCATGCGGTTTGCTCGTGTGAACACTAGCATATAATCTCTTTTGCGATCAAACGGGATCCTGTAGAAAACGGGATCCTGCAAAAAATTGGACTGCCGTGTGAAAGGGCTGTTAGACTACAACTACACTACCTGTACTCAGTCTATGTACTGAGTATCTCTGTATCTTACTGTGATGTTCTCTGGGTACGGTCTTTCTTCTCTTAATGCGAGAGTAAATGCAGTGTGGGAATGAGATGGGGCTAGACGACTTGTATAGCTCTGTCTCTTTCCAAGCTAAGGGAGCTTACCCATGACGCGATTCGTGCGAATTGCAATTTGTACTATTGAGTTGACATCGTCGTGGCGATCGTTTTTGTTTTTCATCTATTCCAAGTACAAGTGAAAATCGACCTTACCACTACGACATATGACATAAAACACGTTGTTATTCTACGGGTAGATGAAAAACAAAACACGATCGCCACGACGGCGACGACGTCAAGACGTCAATCGAATTGCATCATTATTTCTTAGTGGCAAGGTTGATTTTCACTTGTAGTTGGAATCGGTCGTCATGGGGAAGCTCCCTAAGTAATCGTTTCGTTTTCCAGAGACAATGCTTCTTAAAATACCACCAACGGAAACACACGGGCGAGCGTCCGTACAAGTGCGTGGAGTGCAACAAAACGTTCAGACTGGCCGGCGCGTTGACTATACACAGTCGTATGCACAGCCAGGCGAGGCCGCATAAGTGTGAGATGTGCGCGCGTATGTTTACATACAAGAGCGCGCTTAACAAGCATATGAAGGTAAATATTAATTATTAAGCAATACAGTTACTGCTAGTCGTACTAACAGGTAGTAGAAAAAAAACTGGCCAAGTGCGAGTTGGACTCGCCCATGAAGGGTTCCGTAGTAGCAAGCATAGATTAGGGATATAATTATATATATTGAGATTAGTAAGTAATATACACAAACAATAAAAATAACTTTGTTTTTCATCGTGTTTGTATGTATGGCAAGGTTATATTTGCGGTTTTTGAAAATGTACTATATCTCAAAAACTGCTAACTGTATCTCATCCAAACCAATTTTCGTTGGAAGTTTTTGTTGAGGTCTACATTATATATTTTTTTTTAGTTTTATCATTCTCTTATTTTAGAAGTTACAGGGGGGGACACACATTTTACCACTTTGGAAGTGTCTCTCGTGCAAACTGTTCAGTTTAGAAAAAAATTATATTAGTAACCTCACGTATGGGTTTGGTGAAAAAAAAATTTTGAGTTTCAATTCTAAGTATGGGGGGCACCCCCAACATTTGTTTTGTTTTTATTTTTGTGTGAAAATCCTAATGCGGTTCACATAATACACCTACCTACCAAGTTTCAACAGGATAGCTCTTATACTTTCGATAAAAAGTGGCTGTGACATACGGACGGACAGACAGACAGACAGACATGACGAATCTATTAGGGTTCCGTTTTTGCCATTTGGCTACGGAACCCTAAAAATTACGTCGTGTCGTGCAATATATCAAGCTATTTTCTACCTTGTGCGTAACATGACAACTTTCACAATGCCATGCCCGTCAACCTGCCATAAAAAATACAGTAGAAAATAATTATGACAAAAATCAATAAAAAAAAACTAAGTCAACGCATTTCTTTTTACCCTTATAATAATAATAATATAATAATATTCAACAACTATCACACAACGCCATCTAGTCCCAAGCTAAGCAGAGCTTGTGTTATGGGTACTAGACAACTGATAAACATACTGATATATTTCTAAATACATACATATTATAGATAAATTACACCCAGACACAGAACAAATGATCGTGCTCATCACACAAACATTTGTCCTGGGTGGGAATCGAACCCACGACCTCCGGCATAGCAGTCAGGGTCACTAACCACTAGACCAACAGGCCTTATGAACATCGGTAATGGTAACTCATAAATATTATTTGGCAAATCCTACTAATATTATAAACGTGAAAGTTTGTTTGGATGGATGTATGTTTGTTCCTCTTTCACGCAAAAACTACTGAATGGATTTGGTTGAAATTCGGTACATAGATAGTTTATAACCTGGATTAACACATAGGATAGTTTTTATCCCTATTTTATGTTCCTACGGGATGATTTTTGAGTTTTAGCGGGTGAAACCGCTGGCAACAGCTAGTGGTTGTATAATTTCCATTCAGTAAGCAATAAGGTAGCAAGTCTTTAAACAAGCAATTCATATTTTATGAGTTCAATAAAATTAAAATAAATTTGTTTCGCCTATCTTGGAAACGGCTCTAACCATTTCGATGAAATTTTGACGATTCCTATTCCTTACAGGTTCACCTCAACATTCGTCCCCACAAATGCGTTCTGTGCGGAAAAGGTTTCATAAATCTGTGCGATTTAAAGCTGCACATCAAATACGTACACGACAAAGTACCTTGGCCTAAGAAGAAGAACAAAAAGCCTGTTATTGAAGATGTAGACTACTAGAGAACAACTTGTAATAAATTATCAACTGTTTGTTCCTGAGCATAAAGTTGAACATCCATTAGAGACAAACTCTCAACGTCGAAGACCGAAACAATTTGTCTTTAAACAATTTTCAGCTTTATGCACTAGAGTATAAAGTTGATAATCCACTAAAGACAAGCCATCGTTAGAGAATAGCACTAACGAATATTAGTGAAGCCTCTTGAGTGAACCAAACATTTTTCTGTAAAATATATTTGGACTACAATGTGGACTTTTTTTTTTCAAACCTTTTCACTAGGTAGGAGAATTAATATTGTAAGTGTAGGTTATGGAACAATTTATTACTTCTGTTGACCTAGAATCCTGTTTGGCAGAAAACAGAAAATTACAGAAAATTAAAGGAAAAAACCTTCCAAATGCGAGTCGGACTTGCCCATAAAGGGTTCCGTAGCAGCAAGTAACATAATATAAAAGTTCTTGTAGTTGGTTGTAACTTTGAAAGGTAAAATGCGGTTAACGGTGTATGACGTATTAAAAAAAAACTATTACTTGATCTCGTCCAAATCAATTTTCGATGGTAGTTTACATGGAAATGTACATCATATTTTTTTTTAATTTTATCATTCTCTTATTTTAGAAGTTACAGGAGGAGGTGCCACACATTTTACCACTTTGGAAGTGAATCTCGCGCAAACTGTTCAGTTTAGAAAGAAATGATATTTTAGTAACCTCAATATTATTTTTAAAGACCTATCCATAGATACCCCACACGTATGGGTCAGGCAAAAAAAACTTTTTGAGTTTCAATTCTAAGAATGGGGGGTACCCCCAAAATTGGGTTTTGTTTTATTTTTGTGTGAAAATCCTAATGCGGTTCACATAATACATCTACTTACCAAGTTTTAACAGTATAGCTCTTATACTTTCGACAAAAAGTGGCTGTGACACGAACAGACAGACAGACATGACGAATCTATAAAGGTTCCGTTTTTTTGCCATTTGGCTACGGAACCCTAAAAATGACCGAAAATTGGTAATTTAGTTATATAACAGAAAATAAAACATTACAAACAAATTATTAATTTACCAGTTGGTACGGAACTCTAAGGCCGCTGCCTCGAATCTTGCGGGCAGCGGGGCGGCGCGGCGGCGGCGGCGGAGCGGGAGCGGCGCGGCCGTCGCAGACCCGTTCTCGAAATTAGCGGGCAAATCGCGCGTCACTATAGCCGCGTAATCTTGTGTTCGTGATTTTGTCGTCGAGATATTTGTTTTTATTCGCGAACGAAATGTCTGAACAATGGCGGCAACATCTTTGTGGGCAAAACACTACAGCGCAGGCGCGCGGGCGGTCAGCGCTTGTCCGCCCCGCTGCCGCGCCGCTGTTTTCGAGGGTCAGTCCATTTGATTATACGCATAACATCCTGCCGCTCCCGCTCCGCCGCCGCCGCCGCCCCGCTGCACGCAAGATTCGTGACAGCGGCACAGTTTTTTACAATAAATACATTTTTTGGCATAAAATCGTTAGGGGCTTTTGGTTTTGTACCATAACCAAATGCCCGCCCTTCTCTGCATTTGCCAGTGCACCTAAATAATAAAATGTGGTATGTATGTACCTACCTATATATAGGTAATGACAATTTATCGATAGAAGATTTTTATTTAATACGTTACAACTTTCCTCTGTGCCTCCCCTGATTCGAACACATACGGAGATCCTGAGACTGACGAAAATCAAGTTTAGCAAATGAATTCCTCGCCCTGGGTGGAGCGGAAGTGGCAGGGACTGTAAAACTCTTACTGACCAAAACCAATCCTGTTCTTTCTCATGCCTTTTGCGTTCAGGGCCATGGTATCCTGCCAAGTCCCGTGATGACAAACAGTACCGCGGCCCTTTTGGGATACTTCCACCAGATGACTCGCCACCCACTCACTACATTACGTGGCGTGCGTCCGCTATGTGTTCAATTCTGTGATAATTATCTTCTTTATTAAGAATTAAATAATGGGTTACTGTGAGTAGTCTACCAAAAAAAATTGCATTATGAACGGCACAAAAGCCCAGATTTCATGCCAGAAATATTATTAAAAAGTTTTATGACATTACTGCATCATTACTGTGACATTCGTGAAATCGTGACAGTGAGTGACGTTTTGTTTCTTTTCTTGACATTTTGTTCATGTTTTGAAGGCGCGTTGCGCGTTGGCTTCCGATAATTTGGGAGGCTTCCCTATTATGTGGCTTCAATCTATTTTGAAATACTGTGCTGTGTCAGCGGCTTTTGAGATTGTTGTGAATCTTTAGTCCTGAATAAAACAAAACTGTTAAAATGGATGAATTTAAGTATTGCCGAGTGTGTCTTGTGTCGGATGTGAAGATGTTTAGCTTGGAAACGAAGTCTCCCGACTCCGTTGGCGCATTTTACTCAGATCTGGTGCAGGCTCAGGTATTCAGTATTTGTATTTACAGACTTGCTTAGTAAACAATGATTTTGATTTGGCCGGGAGAATTCTTGTTAGTATTTGGTTAGGTATTGACTGATTGGGGACACGGGAGCTTCTATTTCTTTGGCGCCATAATGTAATTTATGCATTGTTTGTAATAAATTTACTTGGTCTCTAATAAAAATATTAAATTAAATTAAAAAACATTTGTTTATCACTCATGTTTATTTACACATTTCTTCTTACTGTCCTCTAATAAATACAGTATTTATAAAAAGAAAAAAAAAATTTTTTTGCTAATTGCCTCGTATTTGTTGCCACAGTATGGCGCCAGGGCCATCCTATTTTTAGTTGAACACTCAGTAAATACTTCCCAAAGGGCCTGATTTTGTGCCTGCTCAATGGGATTTAAAATAAACTAGCAATATGTAGGTGCTATTATACACCTCTAAACATTGCATGGGTTAGGTTCCATGTAGCTTGATATTATGTAAAAAATTTTGAATGGTCAGTGGCCAGCAAAATCGCAGCTATACAAAACTTGTTTGATGAAAAGTCAGGCAACAGCTCTAACCTATCTCTATTACAGATATCTGATGAGCATCCACATGTTTGTTTTGAATGTGCCAGTCTCCTCTACAAGTTTCAAGAGTTCAAATCAAAATGTCTCAGAGCTCACTACATCTTATCTGGAATCAAACTTGTTTCATCTGAGGTAAGTATTCTCAAATTATTATAATTTTCATATTTTTTTTTTAATCTTAAATCTAATTTGTTAACAAAATTGCAGATAACAAGGGACACCATCGAAAATGTAGACAGAAAAATGAATAATTTGGAAACAAAATTGAAAATAAATCCTGTAGTTGTTTTCTATGAAGAACGAAAAAATAATGCAGAAACTTATGAATTAAATACAACTAAAGAACAAAATGATTCTGAAATGAATGTTAAAACTGAAGAAGAAAAATACATAGTAATAGAACATTACAATAACTTAGGTGTAGATTGTAAATATGATTATAATGATGACAATACTGAAGATTACTACACTGATTGTATAGAAGAGTCATTCTCGGAAACAGCAGCACAATCAAAATGGAAAATCAATCATGATGAAAAACAAAACATGAATAAAAGAAAATTTGTAAAGAATGAATATGGGCATGATTATAATTTAAGTGATGAAATGGAAGAGTCATTTCCAGAAATAATTCAACAACCAAAAATTAAAAAAAGAAAAGTTATGAATATTAAGAGTGAAGATAATTTTAATTTAAGTGATGACATGTCAGAATCATTTACAGAAATAGCAGCACAACCAGTGCGGATAAGGAACCAACCAAACATTATTAAAAAAAGACCAGTTCTGAAGGTTATGGGCAAGAATGATTTCAAAATGCTTGAAGAAATGGGAGAGTCAGAGTCAGTTCCAGAATCAGAAACACAACCTGTAAGGAGAAGTATTCGTAACAAACAAGCAAATGTTAATAAAAGTGATTCTTTGAATAAGTCAGTCCCAAAAACAGCTCAATCAAAACAGAAAGGTAAACAACCAACACCGAATAACAGAAAAGTTATTAAAACTGAGGAAGAGGATGTTTTCATTATCGATGATTCAATGGAAGAGTCAGACAGGCTGTTAGAAGAACAAACAACAAAACAGAAAAGCAAACAAAGCAAGAAAACAAAAAGTAAAGTTATTAAGAATGAGAACACTGATGATTCCAATTTCAGTGATCCAGGCTCAAAGATGGAAGAGTCAGAACCAGAATCAGAAAGAAACACAAAACCGAAACGTAAACAAACAAAACGTAAGAAAGTTACTACGGACTCTAATAAAAAGAACAGTGGTCCTGACTATAGTTTCTTTGACGACTATGGAACAGTTGAGTTTATGACGACTGAAGAAGCCAGAAAGGAGCTACTGTTAAGAAAACAGTCCAAAAACTATAAAACGTCAGCATTAAGGTGTGATATATGTTATACAGGATTTGAATTGAAACTGACGTACGACAAACATCTAGAGAGACATACCCCTGTAAGTACATAAGCTGAGATCTATAAAGTTAACTTAGGGATTTGACCAATTCCAACTACAAGTGAAAATCATCCTTACCACAATGACATACGGCATAAAATGTGCGGTTGTCTCCGGGTAGATGAAAGACAAAACACACTCGGCACGACGACGTAAGTCAGTCGAATTGCATCATTATATCGTAGTAAACCGCACGAATCGCGTTATGGGCAATCTCCCTTAGGGACTTTACCCATCATGACGCGATGCGATTGCAATTCGACCAATTCCAACTCCAAGTGAAAATCAACCTTGCTACTACGATATAATAATGCAATTCGATTGACATGACGTCGATGTGGCGATCGTGTTTTGTTTTTTTCATCTACCCGTATACAACCGCGCATTTTATGTCATATGCCGTAGTGATAAGGTTGATTTTCACTTGTAGTTGGAATCGGTCGCATCGCGCCGTATGCAAGCTCCCTTAGAGTTATTGGCACCGTGCACGACTTTAGCGCCACCTAGCGTTTGCACTGTTGACGGCTCTGACCGTTCTAATTGAAATCAGATTTCTTTACAAAACACATGGTTTTGGATTCCATGGCGATCCATCAGCTCTGAATAAAATTAAATAAACATAGGCAAAATGTATTCTATAAGAAAAATGTCAAATACAGGATTAAAATGAGGATTATGATTTATTTACTTTTTTCTCTTCCCGGCAGCTAACCATCTCCTGCATTGCTCATCTTTCCAAGAACCGCTTGGGAATCAATAAAATTTAAATTTACTATTTCTGCTAGTATTCTTGCAGTTTACAACACAACAACTGCTGTGACCTATGTTTTTCTGGCGGAATAACGCGATTATAAAAATTACGTACAGATATGTCTGACAAATTGATTCGAAATTGACAGATGACAGAGTTCAATGAACTCTGAGACAGAGCCGTCGTACTCCGACTGCTCCCCATCACCTGCCGTTGAAGAAACTACGATATCTCGTCAGACATTCATTGAAATCAAATGATGTCAAGGGAAATTTTGTTCAAAATTAAATGTTTGTAATGATTAACGTATTTATTTGGGTAAGGATTAATATTATGTTCATAAAAATACCGTCGCAAGTAATGTATTATTTTAAAACCAATTTGATTTCCATAAAAAAGGTTATAGTGAGTTAACCTTAAAAGATAGATATATGCTGTCGCGGACTTTATTTTAGAACGTTTCATGAGGAAAAATTCCGTCATACATAATTTTTGCGTAATGTAAACCGTTTACGCAGCACACGCAACGGAAGCTCTCAATAAGAATTTCCCGATTTGACAACATTTTTCATTGCTGCTCTGCTCCTATTGGTCATAGCGTGATGTTATATAGCCTATAGCCTTCCTCGATAAATGGACTATCCAACACAAAAAGAATTATTCATATCGAACCAGAATTTCCTGAGATTAGCGCGTTTTTAATAGTTGGCATAGGTGAATGTGCTCTTAGACAATCCCACATTAGTTTTACTTTTCGCCACCATGGGCGCTGCAATCGAATAGTACTACCCCCACCTAGTACTTCGCACCCAGCGAATAGTCTGCATACAAGTACTAGTCTTATTCGGAGGTTTTGCGGGTGACGAGTAATGGGTAGCTCGTCGACCGATCAGGAACCAGGCCCGGTCGACAGCGCATTTCATGATGACTGATGCCTCTGTAGGACCGGAGACCGTCTGAAAGTTTATTGAAAGGTAACCATGACCTATCGAAAAGGGCAACGTTTTAAAAAAAAAAAAAGTTTTCCCACTCTAGGAATTTCTCCTGTGCTGCAAGAATCGCTCAGCAAATGCGCTAACCGTGTCGGCTAACTGAAGGAGCTGGGTATATTTTTAGACAATAAGAGTGACCTCGGAAGGCATTTGCTCAGCAGAGGTACAAAATAAGTTAGAAAAAAACGTGGGAAAAAAAAAACTGACAACTTACGAGTTTTTTTTTTCTATTATGACTAGCTATGAAAGCTTTTCTATTAGGACTGGCCAAAACAGTTCTCCTAGAATCCAAGGAGTTTCTACTAGAATCGTAAATAATTTTTCTATTTCCAGGAAAATGGAGACTTTGAATGTGACGTCTGCTTCTTAAGATTTCCTCTGAAAGTATACTTGCGTAAACATAAAATGTTCAATCATCGGAAAAAGTTTAGCTGTAAACTGTGCCCATTTGTTTGTTATAAAACGTAAGTATTATTGTTGCTACAAACACACACTAAGGACCCGTTGGTTATCTGACGGGACCCCCTAAGAGGGCCAAAGCCTGCCGGGGTCGCGGGACTGTCTCATCTGGTAACCGTGACCCTGGTACGTAAAGGGCTATTGAAGGAACACCGTGGATTTTAGTCAGTACAAGTCTGACAGTCCCAAAATCATCAAATGAGTCCCGCCCCACCCTGGGCGGGAGGACTCATTTGATGATTTTACCACGCAAAAAAAGGGACCCGTTGTTTGATCATTAGTAATTTAAACTATTACCGTCGTACCACAATAGTTATTTATGATACTAGTGCGGTAAGTTGGTTTTCCGCGTCGATAAATGTGGGAGCACCCTAAGCGAATACTCAGGCCTTAAATAAATTTAAGGAAGTTATTTTTTTTTAAATTTGAGATAGGTTTTGCTCTTGATTCTAGTTAAGGTCAATGGTGACTGAGACCAAAGCCTACGATAGCATTGTATCGTAGGCTTTGGTCTCTGTCACCATTGACCTTCTAAAGTTCTAAGGCAGACGCAAGATAGTGAAAAGGCTTCTTCTGGGTAAGCTAATGAGCTTACCCAGAAGAAGCCTTTTCACTGTAAGGGACTTTATCTATGGCGCGATGCGACGCGATTAGACCGAATCCAACTACACGTGAAAATCAACCTTGCCACTAGAAAATAATGATGCAATTCGATTGACTTGACGTCGTCGTGGCGATCGTGTTTTGTTTTTCATCTGCCCGTAGATAACAACGTGTTTTATGTCATATGTCGTAGTGGTAAGGTTGATTTTCACTTGTAGTTGGAATTGGTCGAATTGCAATCGCATCGCGCCATGGGTAAAGTCCCTAACTTCGCAGACATTCGCTGCAAGCTGTTAAAATTCTGTACAGTTTTTAACCACTCAATAAGAAATGTATAGGCTTTTAATTTTAAGTAATAGTTAGCTTAAATACCGATAGAACAATTAGACCTGATCACCTGAGACTACACCCCCTTCCTTGCAAGGCTAGGTTACTGAAAAATAAAATAGACTTTAATATCGACGAAGAAGCATCACATTTTAAAATCCAATTCATTGGGCGGCGAGTAATGGGCAACTCGCCGCCCGACCATGGACCATGCCCGGGTCGACGGCGCGTTGTGTTCCAAGCGCGCCTCAAAGAGCGTCAGCCTGCCAAAACCTGCCGGAGTCGCGGGACATATCACTACCGTGACCCTGGAACGTAAAGGGCTAATGAAGGACACCGTGGATTTTAGTCAGTACAAGTCTGACAGTCCCTCCCGCCCCCTGCCCTGGGTAGGTGGACTCATTTGATGATTTCACCACGCTGAAAAAAAAATCTATTGGGGTCGGCTTTCAGTCGAACTAGTACCCATACCATGAGTTGTCATTACGATACTTGATCATACGCATCGACCGCGTTTGGCGCTCTCATTGGTTGAGAGTTCATACAACCTTGGAGTGGGCCAATGAGAGCTTCTAATATTTTTATTAATGTTTATTCATTCGTGTTACAGGGAACGAGCAAGAAATCATGTTAGTATGCACCAAGGATTGAAATATCTGTGTAAACATTGTGGAGAGGAGTTCAGGTAATTATTAACGTAATACATCTCATAAATATTGTTTTTTTTTTGTTGTAAGTATTTTATTTATTTCTAAATTTTACTCTGACGATACGTCCGATCCATCAGCCAAATTTATATGATGAAATTAGCAAATGTAGAAGAATTTCTGTTCAGGAGCTTGAACAGTATTGTCAATCTTTGAATGCATTTTGCAATATTTTACGATAAATAATTTTTATACTTTTGATTTTTAAATATAACCAAAAACAATAATAGTACAGACTGGGCACATCAACCTACCTCAATCTGTCAAATTTTCAATAGATTTTCAACTTTATGACAATAGTATCTATAATATGTATGTATTTAGAAATATATAAGTATGTTTATCAGTGGTCTAGTACCCATAACACAAGCTCTGCTTAGCTTGGGACTAGATGGCGTTGTGTGATAGTTGTGGAATATTATTATTAATTACTTGCTCAAGTTCAACGATTCTAATTCTATTATTATTATAGTGGAAGGTTAATGGTAAGATTCGGGTAGGTTGACCTGCTGGCGTTTGTACATACAACCACACATCATACTATGAATACTTTTTTGTTTTTTTAGGTGTTAAAATCATCAAATGAGTCCTCCCGCCCTGGGTGGGGCGGAAGGGACTGTCAGACTCTTACTGACTAAAATCCACCCGTGTTCCTTCGGATGCCCTTTACGTTCCGGGGCCACGGTATCCTGGGTTAAGAAAAACCCGCGACCCCAGCAGGCATTTGGCCCCATAAGGGGCTCCGTCAGTTTGCTTACACAACTCCCCGAAGGCACGCGCGAAACACGACACGACGCGCCACCGACCCGGGCTTGGTCCTTGGTCGGACGGCGAGCTACCCATTACTCACCGTCCGCAAGCCCGCTCCGCCGCTGTGCCCTCTGCTATTCAGAGGGACACGCGTTGGAGCGTCCACCCGACAGGCTATTTGCATACGGGCAAAGAGACCCCTTAGGCACAGTGCCTAAGGAAGAGTTTTTGCCCGCATCCCAGGGCGCACCGGCCCGAAAAACTGGTCTTCCCCCCGGACGTATCCGAGAGGGAACTCCAGTCCACGGACGCACGTGGAGGTTTCCTGTTTTAGCACCCCATACTATGAATACTTACTATAAATTTGAACCACCCAGGCATAAAACTGGTAGTGATAATAAAAAGCTTGTTCTATTTCTTTCCAGCATACGTAGTGCTTTACGGATGCATTATCGCACAAAGCATATAGATGAAACATTAACTGAAAGTGTTTGTCAGTTTTGCGGAGATATATTTGGCACACTGAAGGGACTGCGTTCACATACCATACGAATTCATAAGCAGGTGAGATACGTTCATCGAAAGTAGGTTCATCATCTTCCTGACCTTATCTCATTATACTTGGGGTTTGCGCAACACGTTTTCTTCTTCCATTTGTAAGGGTTCCAAAAGAACTGATAATGAGAGACAAAGAGGTTGATTACAAACTTTAATTACTATGTAGTTACCGGTTCAATTCATATGACTAATTCACCTTTATAGCCATAAATAATGTAAATTGGTGAAAAAAAAAAATATTGCGTACAAAAAGAATAATACTAAACAAAACATAAAAAGAGACAATGATCAAGGTAGGATCGAACTCAGGTACAAGAATCGTCAGGCAGTGCGTTATGCCCCGAGACCAGCCGGTTTCTTCCGTGGCGAATATGTCGCTGTTATTCCACAATGAATTATGCACACACACACTTTATGCGTCGTATTAATCTGCGTTTTGAATACATGAGCCTGGGCGAAATGTGCGTTTCCGCAAGCTGAGGACAAAGAGAACAATCAGCCTTGCAAAAACCTCTCCAATAGACAGCCTACACTTCGTTAAAAGACAAGCATTTACCCCGTTACTTCCGCACACAAATTCACAATAAATATTGCACCAACGATCACTGTGATGGTATTTCAAAATTCTGAGTAATTACAATTAACAAGGATGGCCTTAATTCCCGAAATCTTGTAATTTAATCACGGAGCAACCGTTAGCCTTTTCTTTTTTTTCCGATTGACATCAAAATAAAATTGTTCTACTGCCACCCTCATTAGTCAACCGTAAAAAATGTGTCAAGTTATAAGCTTTGATGAGCCTAGTAACGCCATCTAGGGCTGAACCTGGTAACTAAATCATGTGGATCATTACACATTCTCCTCTATCAGTCGTCACAGCATCATTTACTCCTTTTTTATTATTATTTCTTACAAAATCTATACATCTTTCTTGATACTAAATACGATACGATAAAGACATATCTACAATAATAATAATTATGTAATGCCTCAATTTTTTTTAGGATAAAAACGCCAAGCTTGGTCCTGAGTGTGGTGACTGTGGTGTACACTTCACATCTGAAATGGCGTGGAAAAGACATCTAGTGCTGTCTTCTAGACATAAAGTCAAGTAATCATAAAGATTTTTTTAAATTATTTTAAATTAAGAGGACTATCACGACAGACGACCGTAATAAAAAGTATCCTATATTCAAGCTCAGGTCATTTTATACCTGTACGTGACACATGCGTTTTAGAGCTCTGTTCCTCAAAAGAAAAATTCCATAATATCCATCCACCCATCAATCACTTAGTTTTGGTTCAAGTATTCTGAAAGTTCACGGAGAGCATGGCCTACGAAGATTCGACAATCGATTTTGAAACTTGTTTCTTTACAGTATCGGTTGCAAATTCTGCGGGGACACATTCTCGAAGGAGGATGAGCTTAAGGCCCACTTGAAAATGCACACAAGACAGAGCAACACGTATATTAATACTAAAGTACCCGCCGCATGTCCTATTGTGAGTATTTAACTGAATGTTACCCTCTTTAACTCGTCATCAGCTTATAAATGTTCCCACTGCTGGGACACAGGCCTCCTCTGTGGAGGGAGTGGGCCATAATCCATCACGCGGGCCCAGTGCGGGTTGGTCTTGCTCGGGTTCCTCTTTGACTGATCAGAATTAATTGCCTAACACTGATATTTCCTATTTAACGATAGTCTAATCGAATTTTCAGGCCCAAAATAAATTTATAGAAGTTATTTTTTTTTAAATAGAGATGGGTTTGCTCTTGACTCTAGTCAAGGTCAATGGTGACTGAGACCAAAGCCTACGATAGAATGAGCTTACCCAGAAGAAGCCTTTTCACTGTAAGGGACTTTACCCATGGCACACAAGTGAAAATCAACCTTGCCACTAGGAAATAATGATGCAATTCGATTGACTTGACGTCGTCGTGGCGATCGTGTTTTGTTTTCCTCTGCCCGTAGATAACGTGTTTTATGTCATGTCGTAGTGGTAAGGTTGATTTTCACTTGTAGTTGGAATCGGTCGAATTGCAATCGCATCGCGCCATGGGTAAAGTCCCTAACTTCGCAGACATACGGGTTGTATGCGTTCGGAAACGCCGACGCAAGAAGTGAGTTCCACTCCTTTCTGTGCTATGAAGGAACATTGAAAGTGCTCAGTGCAAATTGGTTCTTTTTTCTTCTTGGACTCGTATCATCATTTAGTAGTATAGTATCCGGCAAACAACAAGAAAGACAATTATTTTACTCAAAAAAAATGTCCTAAATAAAGATTATAAAAAATATTAGATCTGTATTTTTTCTTTTCTCACGTAAACCAAAATTGACGAAGATCAATACGTCACACATACGAACAAAACGTCACTTGGTCGGTACAATTTTACAGGCGTTATGACGTCACAAGTTGACTCCCGAATTTGGAAGCGTTTTATCTTTGTCAATATTTATTGATTAAAAAAAAAAAAACAAAAAATAAGTGTCCATTATTTTTCTATATTCTAACTTACGGACTTAACAGATTTTAAATTTATTTATGCAGTAAAATACCCTAAACTGTGTTACAGTGTGAGACATGGCTGGAAACCCGCGAGGAGTATAAAGATCACGTGACGAACGAGCATCCGGACAGCGATGAGGCGGCCAAGTTCCACGGAGCTCGGGAGAAGCCATATGTGTGCGGACAATGTGGAGACGCGTTTAAGGTAACAATATAGTAGGACAGACAACCGCTCGGGCATGCGGGCGGCGAGTAATGTGCGACTCGCTGTCCGACCATGGACCATGCCCCGCCATGCAGGGTCGACGGCGCGTTGTGTTCCACGCGCGCCTCGAGGAGTGTCAGCATAATGACGGGCCCCCCTTTAGAGGGCTAAAGCCTGCCGGGTCGCTGGACTATCGAGTTATCGTGACCCCGGATAAAGAGCTATTGAAGGACACCGTGGATTTTAGTCAGTACGAGTTTGACAGTCCCTCCCGCTCTGCCCTGGGTGGGACATTTGATGATTTTACCACGCTAAAAAAAAAGCATATAAACTTCTCTCTAGTTAAGTTTTGTGTTTGTCAGTGAAAGGAAATTTTATATCGTATTCACGTCAAAACTTATATATTATATGGATTTTCTACATCTCTTTTCCAGAATAACTGTATCTTTCAAGAACACCAACGGAAACACACGGGCGAGCGTCCGTTCAAATGCTCGGAGTGTGACAAATCCTTCCGAACGGGGAACTTGCTCGGCATACACATGCAGACACACAGTGGACTGAAGCCACATAAGTGTGAAATATGCGGCCGTGCGTTTACCTTCAAGTGTATCCTTGCCAGACATATGAAGGTAAATATTAATTGTTCAGCTGTACCATATAATAATGTAATTGAATTTTCATTCAAAGTGCAACTAGTGGAACAAAACATTCCAGACGGGGTTTTAACGAGCGAGAAATACCTATATTTTTCGTAACATGATAATATTCATCTTTCATCTAACATTCAGTGGGGTCTGGGTTCCGACCCCACATGTGAAATAATTTTTCTTTTAGTTTACGTCAGAATTGAGCAAGCTGTCTGCCCTTTTATTTTCTAGTTTGTACAGACCAAAACCGGACACATTGTCTTTGTATACAAGTGTAATTTTCAAAACTTCCACGCGAACAATTCGCAGGCAGGCGCTAGTTTTTTTTTTCGAGTTTTACGATCCCTAACTAAAGTGGGGCTCTTACCTCCACAGATTCACCTCAACATTCGTCCATACACATGCACTCTCTGCGACAAAAAGTTCATCAACGCGTGCGACGTGAAGTGGCACACTATACATGTACATGACAAGATACCCAGGCCCAAAAGAAAAACTGAAAAGAGGAAAATTAAAAAGATAGAAAATGAGTGAATGCCTTTTGGCTGAAAGAATTCTGTTTCTGTAAAATATTCTTTATTAATATAGGTACCTACAATAAAATATAAAATAAAATTATTTTAAGAAAGATCAGTTTTTGATTTACGTAACATATTCGTATTGCTTCTGTGGGCGTGATTTCGTGAAATGTAATAGTCGTGAGTAAACGAAACGGAAGGCGAATAAGATTGGGCGATTTAACAAAAAAATCGTGGCTACTAATGACAAAATACTTTGTTGAATATGAAAAACCCAAGAGTACTTTTTACCTCATACTCCAGTTTGTGCACCAACGAGGCATAGCAACGGAGGACGCTATCCTCACCCTCGCGCGGCCCGCCTCCTCCTTCGCGAGCATGACTGCAAATAAAGAAACCATACCAACTCCTTACAACTACTTTAGATGTCAGTTCTAAACGTCATCATGACATAATTCCCCGTCAATTTCCCTCATGTAAAAAGCAAACAAGCAAAAAAAATTCAAAAGTGAAATGTAAAAATATAATAAAAACAAACACAAAATGAACAAAATTCAACCAAGGGTTAGGGGGCTACCTCGTCGAAACGATAGCTTTAATATTAAATTTAAGCCGGGTGTTAAAATAAAAAATTCAGATCCTATAGAAGTGCTGCTGTCTGCACCAATTATGCCAAGTATTGAAAAGAGGAATGTTGCCGATAGGTGCTGTTATGTATCACCTATTAGGGAAGACTTTGGTCAACACTACACCGGAGAGAGCCCTAATATTGCTAATGATTCGGGACAGATCAAATATCGAAGACACGATCCCACTCAGGTAAGTACACGTACATTATTTCATCTCGCATTCTAATCTAGTTGTGGGTGCGTTTACAAATATTTAAATTCATACAGTCAGACACGGAACAACTACTTGTAGATCTTGCAAATATTTGTTTCGTACCGGAATCGAACCCCCGACACAATCGCAGACCCGCTCGAAGACCGTCAAACGTGACGCCATTGTCTACAAACTATTACCATTCAATTAATCCGTTTCATTTCACGATGATAATAATAATTAGGCGGATTCATTACAAGAATGTATTATTCTAAGACATTCAAAGTTCAGCTTTTATGTTTTTCAAAGGCTCATCAATAATTCTTTTTATATACCAAAATGGATAAATGCTTAAAACTCGCTTTAGCAAGTTTTCAGGGACATCCCGAAGTTCGGTTTGATTAGGTTCCTTTAAACCCTGCAAACAGAAATAGAAGCTTCGCGGACCAGGGCATCATCGACCCTGCTTAGTTCGATTTTTTTATTATTACAGAAAATAATTTAATTTCTACAAGACCAGGCCTGTCTCACTCCGCGGTGTAGGCATAAAACTGCAAGTAGTTGCGGGGCCATTATGTCGTGGCCCATTCACTACGGCTGCCACGCACCACCCGTTCCGCACGCGCTCCGTCTCCTTAATATTTTTGTTACGTTACGTGTAGTAACGCACCAGTTTCTTGCTTTAGGTGCATTTGGTAAATTAATAACACAATATTATTATGAAGAAAAAAAATATATAGTACATATTTAGTAATGATCAACAAAATTATCTCCCTGCTTGTGAAGTATGGGCTTAACTGATCATGATTAGGTAGGTTACAAGTTTGGAAATGAGGCGAGATACTAAGTGGGGGGGGGGTGAGCCTACTGGACGACCAAGATAAAAAGACGACACTCTCACTCACCTTAAGCTGAGTACTAAGAATTAAGATCGGTAGAAAGTAGAAAGATGTTTGCGTTGTTGTTTAAAAGTTCTAACTCAGAAAATGGCCACACTACGCATTCAAGGTCAGCGGTCGTAATTCGCGCGCCACTTTTTTACCTACCTATAAAGACACGCAACGCGGGGCCTGTGACAGTATGCGATAGTAATTGGTCGGTTACTAGGTTGAGTGCAAAATAATAAGGACTGGCTATTTTACCATAGACGATAAAAATGTTTTAAATATTATTATTTTTTTTGTAAGATAATTGTTCAAAAATATAACAATAATAGGTAGAAAAGATAATATTATTCCTCACGTAAGGTGCCGTAGGTACCTACTATTAACATTCTGTGCTAACAATCAATAATGTATGTAGTAATCAATTATATTCTCTATGGTAGTAATCGATGACGAAACCAAAAAGATATAGGCTGATGATAAAAACAAAATTCCTTGAGGAACATAGGTATTTATGGTAATAATGTAATTTAACAAATGCATAAAATACGCATAGGTACCTACCTATTTGTGCATAAACTCGTAAGTCGCAACCCTATTGAGCTTGACCCATAGTAACCTTTCAATGTCGTTGGCGTCAGATAAACCAACATAAACTCTCGCGCGTAATCATTCAGTACATTTTTGCTTGCGCACGGGAAGTTTAGGCTATTATAAAAGTAGGTGGGCGGTACGGCTGCCAGTTAAAATGTACTTTATTCTTTCGTTTATAGATTTTACATTTGTTTGATTTTTTTTTGGAGTAGTCCTTCTGTACCTATAGTACTATTAAGTATTCTGTGACAAGACTTTATGATACACAATTTGGTGAGCATAATTATAACCATTCTGGCAGGTATTTCGATTTTTTGGTTTTAAAATAGGTACTTTTGTGGTAGGCGTTTAAACACAAGCCTTTTCTAGATTCACACTCTGGTAAAAGACCAATATGGTTATGAGCCCGTCGAAAGAATACACATCAATCATAAGAAGAAGCTGAAACAGGTGTCTTGTGATACATGTAAAAGGGAAAAAACGAGTTCCCAACACAATCTTCAAGCAAGTGATAAACCATCTCTGTATACGGCAGAATATGACGGCAAGTACTGGCTGAAAGTAGACAGCAGTGAAGAAGTTGATAAGTTTCTTTCAAGGAGCGGTAAATATAAAAATATGTACTTAGTCTTTTCAACCGACAATCTCGAAAAAAAGGAGGTTCTCAATTCGTCGGAATCTTTTGTTTATGTACTTAGATCAACTTAGATATTCCCCGATTTATCGATAACGCCTGAATGATTTGGAAAAATCTTTTGTTTGAAAGGGTATACTTCTTCACAGATGGTCCCATATAGTAAACACTAAACAGTACAGAATCTGATGACGGGATCTTGTTTGTAACCAAAATCGGTTCAGCCATACGCGAGAAAATCACGGCCAAACAAACATGCGGATCGAACTGAGAACCTCCTTTTTTTTGTTAAAAAAAGCAAAATAGTGAAGGAAATAGAAAAAAAAGTCACCGATTTTTTTTCAAAAAGTATTTATGTTGAGCCTGTCTGTCTGTACCATCCGTGACCAAAGGCCTTCCACTTTCTTTCCACTGCTCTTGATCGTGTGGCCAGTTAATTAGGAAGCCATCTAAAGCGTCCCGCCATCTTCTTTTCGACCAGCGACACCCCTCAGCGGTGTCGTTAAAAATTAGGCCTTAAAAAAAGACGTCATTGGTACCCATTAACCAAGTACCTATTTTATATTTTATGTAACTTGATATAGAAAGCGCGGTCGAGGCGCTGTAAAGATAAAATGTGTGCTTCATGAAGTGGCCAGTGGGTATATCTCAGAGAGGGGTAAGGTCTCTGTGACAGGGTAAAAATGCTAATCTCAAATAACCACTCACCCACACAATTCAAAGATTTGATTGCTGCTTGGGAAATAGGATAGTTAGGGACTTCATAGGTGATCCACTCGACTTTCATGAATGCCAATTAAGTAGTTACTTACTACTTTTACAATCGAAATATTTTTTATAAATCCCATCTTTTCAAGATGATACCAGTATCCGCTCTTCGAAACACGTCTTTATCTCGAAGACGCCACGAGTGAAGGTCATTGCAGAGAAGTTTTCAAAATACAAGAAAGACAACCTTGAACTGCGTAGACTGGATGAGAAGGTGGTCTGTGTGGAGTACGACATTTTCTGGAAGTCCAGTAAGGACGACGTTCTGAAGCCGACGCAGAAGATGAGGGCTTTCTTCTCAATTAAACCTTCTGTTGTTAATGATAGTAGCGAAAAACAAGGTAAGGTTTATTTTTCTCAAGTACTGGACCGTTGGTCGAGTGGACGAGTGGTCGCAGGTGCGATTGGTGAACTTGAGTGTCGTTCGTTTCCCTGGTCAGGCATCAGTGATTAAGTATCGTCATTTGCTTAGCGTTTTTCCAACTGTAACGGAGCCCGCTTCCAAATGAACTGGATGCAGCTAAATGAGTCCACGCCCCGATAACTTTCGTTCACTAAAAGTTTTGGATGAAAAAACCAATTTTACACAACTAAAAATAATGTATTTTTTTTATTTTCAGAGCTCCCAAGTTTATCCCATAAACTAAAAGATGAATTCGATATATTAGACGACCACCTCCAGAAATTAACTGACAAAGAGATAGAATTTATTGATGAGAAGATAGCAGAAAACAAATCTTATCTTGAGGACATGAGGCGTATTTTGAAACGGAAGAAAGTGATAAACGCTCAAAAGAAAAAGACTTCCTTAGATTTGCAGGCCCTTTACGAAATGGCGATAAGGGAAAGACCGCCATTGAACGGCGATCTCTCTGGCGCTAATTTATTGTCGAAGGCTGAATTGCAAGAAGTAAAAGACTTGATTCTTCAGAGGTGTACGTCGAGTATACATGGGTTTAGGAGAAGAAAAATAAAACAAAATGAGCAGGGATTAGCACCAGACATCGGTGTCATATCTGAAAGCATGATGGCAGAGTTGTTAGCGATAACGAAAAACTTGAATGTCTAGTCATCTAGTGCATTCGTACAAATCTATGTATGCAAATCTAGCATAAGCTGACCGTTGAATGTGCGGAAAAAGCATGTTGAGCGAGGTCTGGACTAACCTGTTTTGTATAGCTTGATGTGTAGCCATGTACTTATTGGCACTAGGATTATAATAGGAACAAAGTACGCTATTATCTTTCGGGTGGAATTAACAGCACTGTCTTCCTTGCAATGATCAATGAAAGCCTTGTTTTTCTATTTTGTAATAATATATTTTAAAAGGTAAAAAAAATAGGTAACATTACTATAAAGAATTTGTTTACAGAAGACTGCTTTACATTTTTTTTAGGATATAGATTTTATGCACTGAATATTTCAGATTTTACTAACGTTAATTATGTACATTATTTTCACAGCCACCATTGTAGCAACCAGTTTAGATAAAACACTTTGGACCTTACAAACAGCCGTTATAGAAACACTAATTCTGTCTCTAGTAAGGCAAAAACAGAGATAGATCGAATATTGAGAACGGCCGTAAGTAGTTAGTGGATTTGTTGTGATCTCAAAAACCACACGTCACTATTTCTCTCCGTTTTTGACATTTTCTGGGTTGAAGGCTGGATCAAGTCCTAATTTCTTCATCTCCACCGCCATTTCGAATAAGTAATCGTAGCATTCCGTCCTGTTAAAAAATAAATAGGATTAAATCCACTGCAGAATGCAAATAAATAAAATGGAAATAGCTTCAGTGGATAAAATGTTACTGTTTGAATAGTATGATTGTGGTACTTGAAGAATTTACTATAGTCTCTGTCCCTTGTGTGTAATGTGAAATACTATGCCGTCTCCGCTCACAGAAGTAAAACGGTTATAAAATAACATTGAATTGAGGGTACAAATTCATGAGACATTTCAGTTCTTCGTGAAGGCAAAGATATTGGCGATGCCAGAAATAATGACCAATAGCTTGTTGGTTGTTTTTACAGTATAAAAAAAAAACTTACATAGTCTTCGCTTGTTGCCAAGAGTCTCCCCATACATAGACTCCATGTCTTCTAACCAGAACAGCGCTGGTCCCAGGGTACTGACGAAGCGCTTCGCCAAGAGATCCTGCTAGATCCTTCTCGAAAGGAGTGTTCTCTATGATTGGTACGACTAGCTTCTCATCGTAACGAAGGTAGCGGCCTAGAGACGCGTCTTTTATACCCTGTAGAAGGAAAAATATATCAGCCTTACTACAAAAACTTAAACATCTGTTGAACACTTGTCTAAAAAAAGTGTGACTGCGAAATGGACCTTATTTCAATGTCATAATCTGACATTTTTTAGACACGTGTTCAACAGACGTTTAAAAGTTTTTGTGGTACGACGGATAATGTCTAAGCATAAAGACGTCGATCACTGAACACAGTGCTGAAGACTTTGAACGAACGGTCTTGCGCTGTCCGTATGCAGCGATTTGCAGCTTAAATGTAACTAAAGCAAACTAATTGTTCTGAAGTGGAATAGAAAGGAAGAGAGGTGGGAGACCTATCCCTAGAGACCTGTCAATTAAAAAAAGAAATATTTTGTGGACAACAATGCTTCAATGATGGCTGGGAATAGTGGGAATAGATAAGACATTTTAAAAGCACAGGAATGTCCTAAATGTGACAATTCTACGGTTAAACAATTTTACTTCTATTCAAAAGACAAATGACTTTTTTTGCTTTAGACGCATAAAGCCTAATTCGCAAAATGACAAGATCACAAAATGGCAAATTTTCAATAAACCAGATTCTAAAAATGGCAAATTATTAAGTCAGATTCTCAAAATGGCAAATTCTCGAAAAGCCTAATTCTCAAAATGGTCAATTTTCTACAGGTTGGAGTATAATACCTTGATCATCTCTTGATGAGTTATGACAAACTCCTTATCATAGAGTAAGGTGCACCTCACAGCATGCGGAGAGTGCGTGTGTATGACTGCGCCTGCGCCGCGCTCCTTGTATGCAAGCATGAATAGTGGGGTGCACTGGCTTTTCTTTAGTCTGAAATTAAGATGTAAAACGTTTTTTTTTATTACTTCTCATTAATGACTCCTATATTTAGGATTTTTAATTATATTTGTATTAAACACTGAAGTAGTAATGATTAACATGTTCACTGCTGCAGTGATTTTTCTATATGTTCTATTCCTGTGGTACAAGCCGTACAAGGTCTATACACCTGGTAATAAAACTTCCATTGTAGCAGCACAAGGCTTATAGACCCTGTAACATTTAAGAAACTTAAATCCTTTTTTGATTGATATATTTTATATTCATCTTTCCTACACCAAACCAAAATAAAAGTGGCCGAACACTGCTCGGCTCCTTTTGTCGACGAGTAGGGATGATAATACAAAACACCACGTACTCCGAACGAAGACATTTATTGGATAATTCCGTGACCTTATATACTTTCGGTTGTAACGAAACCATAGCGTGTTTTACAAAATCTAACAACGCCATCTAGGGAAGTTAGTGGTAATTAAAATATATGTTAACAGCTTGAACATACCGCCCACCAAGGACTCAGTCCTTTCAACCGCCCACCGTGACATCATGAAAAAAGTAAGCTGAATAAGAGCGTGTTGCCTATAAAGTCCTGGGTGTGCATCAGCCCTTATAATATTGAGCAAGTTAACGTCCTATTTACATTACAGGCATTATTGTAATAAATTAAAAAAAAATAAACATTTACAAAATAAACCTAAAATTTTAGTGGACTGTATATTAATATAATTTGTAAATGTAATCAAAATCAAACAAAAGTACAATAATTAACGTTTAACCTTCATCGCTTATTCGGCATCGGTAAAATAAGTACAAAGTTTTGAAGTTGGACGCTTGACTTTAAAGTAACAGCTAAGTCTTTACACTTTATGGTAGCTACTCGAACCAAATTGTCTCTACCAGGGTGTAATTCAATCACCCTCCCATATAACCACTTGGCAAGGGGTAAATTGTCTTCTTTTACGAGAACAACATCCCCAATCTTTGAATCGCTCGTACGTTTAGCCCACTTATGCCGTCGAAAGAATATGCTCAAATAATCCCGAGACCAAAGTTTCCAGAAAGATTTAATCATTCTTTGTGTCAGTTGCCAACGTCTCAAGCTACTCACCGTGTCATACTCATAATTATAATCTGGTGCTACCACCAGTGGCTCTCGCACCAGGAAATGTTCTGGTGTCAATGGGTTTGGATCTGTTGAAATTTCACTAAATATATAGACTTGAACAGATCTTTGTTCCAACTTCGTCATTATAGCTTTGGGTCTTCCATGTATAGTTTCAGATAGCACCCATGCTGACCCTTGCTCCCAAAGGAAGTCATTTAAGAATGACGTGGGAGTTGTACCTCTAGAAACACTGTCAGCTGAATTGTCTTTCGTAGAAACATAATGACATCGAGTGGAATCAAGTGCATTAAGAATTTCTGACGTCCGATTTGCGATGAAAGTCTTCCAACGACTTTGATGATCGCCCAACCACAGTAATAGTTTAGTTTCAGGCGCAGACTGTAACGACTGAGAGAAACAAGGTAAGTTAATATTATAATGGTGTTCATCTGAATTGCGATTCCAGATTCTATTGATTCGATGTTGACGCCATCTCATAACTATACACCGTAAATCAGCCTGCAAGCGTGGTCCAATCATTAAGGTATCATTCAAGGAAACACCATCGGATCCCTTGCATGATGCATCAAATACCGCTTTCAACTTAGTAGTTGACCTATTTTCACGGATAACAGCATGATGCGGTAAGTAAACAGCACCTACTTTATTATTTTCGTATTCATTGGAAATCTCTTCCATATGCCTTAGTGATCGATATTTATTTATAACTGATGTGTATTGCTTTTCAAGCCCATTATCTTTGTTTAGCCTTTTCTCAAGACTGTGTAACCTTTGGTTAGCTATTTCTTTTGTGTTGCAGAGTCTTTTATTGGATCGGAATGGAAGCTTCACGATGTAGCGACCAGTTTTATCTCTACGTGTTGTAGCAGCAAAGTAATCTTCACATGCTTGCTCTTCAGGACCAAGAACTGTCTTTTCAGAACCTGACGGTTCTGCCTCGAGTTCCCAAAATCTTTTTAGGATTTCATTTTCTTGGACCTTAGCGTGCATGCTTACAATTACATTGTGACATGATTGCTGTTCTGCGACATCATGAACTTCACCCGATACAATCCATCCAAAGTATGTATCTTGAGCCATTGTATTACCTCTAGGGTCCTTGATTAAGCCTTCTTTTAATACCTTGCAATAGGCTTCCGCTCCTAACAAAATATCAATTTTGTTAGGCCTGTTGAAATTTGGATCGGCTAATTCAAAACGATTGAGTTCTGGCCAATCCACCAAAGTGAATTTCCTTTCTGGTAAAATGGAAGTTACCTTACTCAGCACATAAGCTTTTATTTGAAATTTGAAGGTAGGATCACGTAACGACTGAATGTTTACCCTAACTATATAATTTGAGGTTACGTCACCCTGACCTCCACCTAAACCAGAGATGGCGGTTTTTACCGCTATTTTCTTTAAGTGTAATAACTGAACCGCAGCTTCCGTTATAAAAGAAGCTTGCGAACCCTGGTCTAAAAGGGCTCTCAAAACTTGATGATACCCATTGCTAGACCTAGCCTTAATAAGGGCTGTAGCCAGTACAATCTGGCTATTGATATTTCTAGCAAAATGGGTTGAAATATGAGGTTCAGCCGTGGCCTCGTTCTGTGGTGTTTCTCCTTGAGTTCTATATTGAGCCTGGGCAGAGCTGGTATCCCTATTTAGTTCTATATTTTGATGCAGAAGAGTATGGTGCTTTCTGTTACACATTTTACATTTAGTATTTACACGACAATGAATAATGAGATGACTTGAGCGAAGGCAATTAAAACACAAACCATGAGATTTTACTATTTGACGACTCTCACAATGACACAAGAGATGTTCTTCCGAACAAAGTGGACAGGATAATTTAGCAACCACATGCAATGCTTTGGGGTAACTTTTGGACTTACTACCCTGTGGTTCGACAAATTCTAAAGCCCGGAAACGTTTCTCTAAAAAGTCACGAAACGCTTTGAAGGTGGGAAGGTCCTCGCAAAATTGACTTACCTGCAATTCCCATTGCTTCCGAGTCTCAACGTCCAACCTTGAACTGATCAAATAAATAACAATTATGTCCCAAGTGTCCACCTGCACCCCTAGATTTGATAACTCATGTAAGCAATCGGTTGTGGTATCCAAAAGCTCCTTGAGAGCAGTGGATGTCTCACCCGTCATTTGTTTTTGGTTAAGTAGACGCTTGAGAGTAGAATTGGCTAAAAATCTCTTATTATTATAACGGCTATTTAACAGAGTCCAACATTTATCGTAGTTTGCTTGGGTAATCGGAATATGCTTTATGAGCTGTGCTGCTTCACCTGACAAATGTGATCTTAAATAATGTAAACGTTGTACGTCTTCAAGATTTTTGTTATAATGAATTAAAGACAAAAATAAGTCCCTAAACGTTGTCCATTCGTAATATTTGCCATCAAAAGTAGGAATAGTTATCTTAGGTAATTTGGCAATAGACATAATTTTTGGATCTTCGTGCGACTCATTACTCGGTTTACAGGACTGAGACGTACTAGGTAAAGCATTTTTCAATTCCACTTTATAGTCAATAAAAGTGTCTGTGACTGCTTCAAAAACATCATTCTTAATATAATTTGTTGCGTTTAATTCACTTTGTTTGAAGTTAACCAAAAGTTCTTCATGCTTCCTTGTAAAATCTTCATACAGTTTATCTAATATCTCTAATCTGGACTCCACATAGGCTTTATTTATTCTGTCTTTCGGAGACTTCTTGAAGTTGACTAGTCCCTTCTCAATGCGATTTTTGATGTCTTCTAACAATCTTAACTGTGCTTCCATGTTGTTAAAAAGCCAAAGACAGAAAATTCAATCGAAGAATTCTAAGTGCCCAATTCGTATTTTTTCTAAGTGCCAGATTGTTGAAATTTTTCTAAGTGTTTAGACCGCACTTTGACTCTGACTAAAATCGGGCATAGGTTCCCCGTCTCTTCAATTTTTGAGGAATTATTCTAAGTCCTAATTTCGCAAAATTTTCTAAGTCGATGAATTAATTTGAAAATTTTACAAGTCTTTGACACTTCTAATTGTAGGTTATTAAGATTGTACTCACGGTTTTTTTGCACTTTGATCACTACACTAAATCACTAATGACTTAACACAGTTCCGCTTGGCTGCGCAGACCTCGCTCCGCTCAGCTCAAGACTCGCTCCGCTCCGCTCAGCTCCAAACTCGCTCCGCTCCGCTCAGCTCCAGACTCCCGACTCGCTCCGTCGACAGAGGCGCTTTTATTCAAAAATACTTCCGGATCGTAGGACCTTATGGCCGAACACTGCTCGGCTCCTTTTGTCGACGAGTAGGGATGATAATACAAAACACCACGTACTCCGAACGAAGACATTTATTGGATAATTCCGTGACCTTATATACTTTCGGTTGTAACGAAACCATAGCGTGTTTTACAAAATCTAACAACGCCATCTAGGGAAGTTAGTGGTAATTAAAATATATGTTAACAGCTTGAACAAAAAGTCATGCCTTCCGCACGATAAGGAAATCTATCTACTATATTTCTTAGCCGCTCTGTAAGCAAATACAAGATGTTTAGACCTGGTATCGCACTCAATGTGTTAAACTACAAAAGATGTATGTTTTACCAGGCAAAGGTACCGCCTTACACATACAAAGACAAAAAAAAGAAATAGATATGCAACTTACTTTTTCTCAGGAGGTGGCAATTCAAGATCTTCATCATTAATGGTCTGCACAAACAAATCATCAGATTTCATGCGTTCCTTTTGTACTCCGGAAGGTGCTATGTAGATTTTGTCCCTGTAAATATATTTTTTTATAATTTATGAAAATGGAAAAAATTTAATGCAACAGAAATTTTAATAAAGTAATTGAGTAAGTTTGTGTATTTTTTATAGTAAGTTTGTGGATTAATTATTCAACATTTTGGGCCCCCTAACCATGAGAACAAGAGCCTAATCTGACAGGTGGCTAGCATATTTTTGGGTAGGTTTTTGAAGCACACTGAAAACTTGTCAAACATTTCTCCAATAATACCTAAACAAATAATTGATAACCAAGATGAGGAGAAGCAGAAAGTATATGACCTATAAATATTAGAATATAGTTTTTTTTTTAGTTCTAAAAACATTTCAAAACACATTTTGATTTATTACCTAATGAGAGAGTGAAAAATTAAATAGGCCAGATCATTTACTTAGGATTTAAGCTTTATACTTCATTTGTGGCACTAGAAAAGAGCACTTGGAAGGATATGGGGGAGGCCTTTGCCCAGCAGTGGGACATTAATGGCTAATAAAAAAAAATTCATTTGCTCCTGTGTACTATATTAAGTATTCTGTGCTGCTGTTTAGTTGAAATAAAATAAAACTCGATCATACCCTTCCTTTATGGAAATGCCACCACCAGTTCCTGTTACCCATCCCAAGTGGTAGAATTGATTACATAATTCTGGGATTAAGTTTCTTGGATGTTCCTGGAACAATAGGAAATAGCTTTAACATAAGGACTGAAGAAATAAATCTAATAAATTTATTTGTAATTTTTCCACTCAACTTTTTTTAAAACAAACAGTAGGATAAGGAAAGCTTGCTGGCAATTAGGTAGGTAAAATAAATGAGAACTGTTGCCTATTTTAAAGTGCATGGAGAACGTTATGATTGAGAACCTCCTTTCATCAGTTCAGTTCCAATATTTTGATAATCTGATAAAAATACTATCGGCGATAAACAAAAACGGAAAGTACTCACTGGATGAAGCTCCGTCATATTTCGTTTTACTATGTCACAACGTGCTGAGGAAGGTAATCGATCACTGAATAGATGTTTTATCACACTTTTACGTTTATAAGGTCGTCTTATCCTTATCACTACCACCAAACATATTTGTTTTGACTTTTGACATTACGTAAAAAACTCTGGTCATGTCAACATTGTGATGAGAAATAATTATTTTCGTACCTACGTCGTACAGAGTAACCTCCCTTTAAACCTACACTAATATCACTTATTTATAGTGCAAAATGTATTGAAGGAAGACATTTGACACATTTGACAGACTGGGTAGATAGATTGATGTGCTGTGGCCGAACTTCATTGCGATTTTGAAAATCATGGTAAAATTAATGAGCTAGGTACATTAATTTAAAATGCGTACTAAGTAAAATTATCAATCTTACAATACCATTATTTTATTTCTGTCGTGTAACAGTGTTTCATACATAAACTATTAACAAGGTAGGTTTCGGAACGAAACGAAGTTCTGACGTTTATAAAAGGTGCATTTTAAAAGTATGCTAGGGAGTGGATAGAGTTAGAGCTCTGCGTTAGCCCCCATTCACACTAGCGCTTTTTTTTGGGCGTTAAATAGCGCTGAGTTTGAACAAAAAGTTAGATTGAACTTAAATGTCGCCCAGCAATAAAGTCAAATACAGTTCGAAAAAAATGCTGCGTTTATAGACACAGCGAAGTCAGTCTCCTTTGACTTAGATTTTTGAGGGTTGTCAACCTACTTTTCTGCAGCGTTGCATGCCGAATGTTCGGGTTGGTAGTGGTATGGAAAAACATCAGCTCTTAGACCTACTTATAGCATAGACGGGGTTGAGGGTCGGGGTAGGGGTTGTCTCCCAATATGCGTCACTTGCACTGAGCCCTGTCTTGAGCTTTCATCATCCAGTCTCTGCCGGCCGCCTTTCGTAGGTCGTCACTCCACCTGGCCTTGGGAGAGGCCTATGTCCAGCAGTGCCTACTGCCGAACTAGATAGAAAGAGAGAAAAGCAATAGGGTTTTGTACTGAAAATATCTGGTTAGTCCGTCAGTAAGATTGTATCAAAAAATATTTGGTCCTTAAAAAAATTAATTAATAAATTAAATATTTGATATTTTTTCTTTTGTTACGGAAACCAAAATTCACAAAAATACGTCGCCCGACGCTCTAAAAACTCAAAAAGTCATCACCATTGATGACTTTTTGAGTTTTTAGAGCGTCTTCCCCATGGAAGGCAAGTGAAAAGTGACATCTGTGTCCCAAAAGAACTGTCAAATCAAAGGAATTTTCTGAAAAAAAGCGTTTTATTGATGTAAAATGAGTAGATGTTGTGTAAAAGGCTTTAGCGTTGGGTAGCTAACTTAACCAGGATCTTCGTCGTTTAGTAGAATAAAACTCAGGATTGAAGTCAGATTATCCACACTTTTATTGTCAAAAATTACGCTACTTATATCTACAAAAATAATGGTACAATTAGAGCTAGTACTAAATCTAATATTTACAATATCCACCAATAGCGATGTGCGTAGGATGAGACGCGTGCGGGGTGCGGGGCGCTGTTTTGCACACGGCACTAATGTGTCGCGCGCATTCGCGAGCCTATAAATATGGGTGGCGCGCGGAGCGCGGTCCTTTCCGTCGAGCGCCGTCGTCGAGTGAAGATCCATACTGCTTGTCACTGCCTGAGTCCACGTGTTCCGTCTGCGAGGTTCTGTTGACTTGAAGCGAAGATCACGGAGGGTGCTGGAGCTTCTGCATGCGCTTACAAATCGCTTCCAAAGCGAAACTTCACTATTTCCTTTAACAGAAAACGTCTTGCTTCACTGTTTCCTTAACAGAAATCGTCAAAACGTGGTACTTGGTTTTGGTAATGGTAACTGGCAATGGTACGGTAATATGGTGGTTCTCTGGTAACTTGTGAGCACTAAATCGTTGGTAATGGTAAGGCAACGTGCCACTACAAGGCTGTCAAAATGATAGAACATTCTAATTTCCGACAATTCACACTATCAAGAAATAATGGGTAGCTGCTGAGACTGGTGTGAGAACAAAAATTGTATTATCACTAAGGAAAAGCTATACAATAAACAAAAATCTACTCTTGCGAAGTTACAGGCCGTTAGTTGAATTTATTAATGAAATTCTATGATTATACCATAACTAAACAATCGAATACACCTTTGAAAATAATATCTACTTTTCTATTGGAGGTTAAGTATTGCATCGCTCTTTATATCATGAAATGGTTCTTCTGGTTTCCACCAGGAATTATCACCGGGACCGAGATTTGTGATAGTTGTGGTGTTAGAAAGTTAAAATTCTTATCATATTGCTCCAATCTATAAAATAGATGTAAAATTAGATGAAGAAGACAAACACAAAACTTGATGACATTTTTCTCAATATAGAATATCAGAAGCAGTACTATATTCTTTGTAAAGGCTAGCACATGTAATACCTACTTAAAAAATACAATTTTAAATCCTAACTACAAGTAAATGTGTGTATAATTTATTAGAATTAAATTTCTAGCCTTTCAACTAAAACACTTTTTTTTCCTCTTGTAGATGCACCGCGGCGTCTTAGTTCTTGTTTTAGTGTATGCACTTGCATTGACGAATAATTTTCCATATTTGTTTTTTAAAATAAACTCAATTTTTATAACAAAATACGTGTTTGTTTTTTGTACAAGCTATACAGTAATCTGACATATGGGACAACGATCGCAGCGACATCTACAAATAGCTTTGAGTTGCCTTCCCCATTATTCACATAATTAAAAAATCGCGAACCTTTGTTTACTACCGGTACTTAGATATTTTTACAACAAATAATTACTAGTTTTGTTGGAGTTTTAACTCTTATTAATTAATGAAAAGTTATTATTTAAGAGTTAAAACTCCAACAAAACCAGTAATTTTTTGTTGTAAAAATATCTATCTAAAAAGTAAGGATCATTTCCAATCTATCACTTTCAACATGACTGATATTACTTAAACTTATGTATTTTTTTTATCTTCAGTGACAAAACCAAAGAGTATTAAATTATAATTAAGTAAGTATATTGAGCAAAACACTGGCACATTAAGCAGGATTGTTTTTTTTTTACGATGCTGTCAATGCAGTTAGCATGACAAAATTCTAGCAATCAAAAATAATACTGAAAAATAATAAAGAAAAACATCAAAATATTCAAAGAGAAAAGTAAAGAAACAAACAATCATCAAACTGCTGTGTCACCGAACATGACGAAAAATCAAACTTAAAATAAAAGATTAATATTGGAAACACGAGGGGATTTATTTTGGATTCACCAAACAGGTAGGTAAATAGACTGATGTTTCATAGTGGCGGTAAAGAAAACTGAGTGCTGCGCTTTACTAGCGTCGAGATGAAAAGCGCCTGTTGGCCTAGGGGTATAAAATTCGTAACATGGAATATTCCAATCAACTGATCAAGCAAAAGAGTAGACAGATAAGAATCTTAATTGCATTGCATGTTATAATTCTGCTAAAGACTAAAGTGGCATTTTCAGAAACCTGATCAGAGCTAATTTTGTCAAGGTTGATATGAAACGGTGTATGAAGCGGATGCTTGGGCAGTTCATCACTCGTCCGTGACATACGTATGTTAGGTATTCTGTATCAACAGATTCCGGACAAGTCAATGTGATGTAAAATCCGGTAACCACCCGATCTCGTAGACGAGCAGTGCCGCGTGATAGGTGATAACCATCAGAGCATGCATGCACGTAGCGTTGTCAGGCATAAGGGTGCCTTTCAACCAGAGATGTGTTAGTAGCTGCTGCTGTGCTGCGAGGATATAAGAGCTGAGCTACGTAACTGTGTGACCGTTTCCACTAATGCTACGCTATGTAGCTGTGCGAGTAAGATGTGCTATGAAGATGGGTAGCTGCCATACGGAGATGCGTAGCTACGCTACGAAGACGCGTAGCTGCGCTACGAAGAGGCGTAGCTGTGATACGAAGATGCGTAGCTGCGCTACGAAGATGTGCAGCTCAAGCTATGTAATGTTCCTATCGATAGTAGGGAATAGACGACCCATAGCACGCATCCATAGCATAGCATGCATCCTTCCATATAAAAAAAAAACACATCTTAAGTTGAATCCGTTTCCACCAGGTGCTGTGCTATGTAAACCAATGAATATGATTGGTTGATATCAAACGCATCCGCAGCAACGCAGCATAGCGCATCTCTGGTGGAAAAGCAACCTAAAGCCGGACACAGTCAGGCTTTGTGGCTGTGAGTCCGGCCAAATTAGACTGTGTCCGGCCTGTCCGGCTTTTTAGTTTCATAATTTTTATATGTTAGACATGATTTGGTTTCCTCTCCGCTCACCTCACCTTATATTGGCTAGCGACAGCGAGTGACTAGCACTAGCCGCTCTCACTTTCGTCTTTGCACGGCGAGAGGAACAATGGTTCCTCCTTTAGTTTTAAAAATTGGTCGTGTTATATTAGGACAATATTAGAAGTTAAAGGTGTCCGGTCTTTTCACCTAAATGTCCGGCTAAACTGACTGGTCTGTCCGGCTTTTTGGTTTTAAGACCTATGGCAACATTGGCAACCCTACATGCACGTCGCGCGACGCTGACGCTCCACCGCTGCGTCTCATCTCGAGGAACAGCGCTGCATGTTGCAACGTATTCTGAATTCTCATAATGAAATGTGTATCTTTTCATATAATACATAAAGTTAGATTCAGAGTCGCACTATTGAAATATTAAAGAAAGTAAACTTAAAACTAACAAGGAATAAATACTTTGTGAATCACGGTCGTGTCGTTTCTCGTTGTGAATTGTCTCTAAGCTTGTATAATAATGGTCGCGGGACTAACGAATTACCATGACCCCGGAACGTAAACAATACCTAATCAGAAGAATTCTGACAGTCCCTCCCTCCCTGCCCTGGATGAGGTCATTTGATGACATGTCTCGGTCTGACTTGTTTTTAAGCCTGTATAATAGTGTACTTAGTATGAGTTAAAAGACACTCTTGGTAAGACGCTCATTTTTTCCCAAGGACTTATCCCATAATGCCTACAGACGACATGCCAGAATGTCTAAAAAATCGCTACAAACAGTTGAACCGCTTGGTACAGGAAATAAATATGGCCTGTGAGGACGAAAAGGCCAAGCGTGTGCACTCATGCACAAGCAAGCCTGAGCAACAGACTGCAGATGAATCCTGCTGCAAGGTGCCTATCTGTGTAGTTGAAGAACCCGCCCAGGCTGACACCGATGTCTGCTGTAACGCGCCACCGGACGCCGAGAATAACGCGGTTGACAGCTTAATGTGTGACTTTTGGAGACTGGCGCAAGACGAACCACATTGTAAAATATCGGTTTGTAGTTTTCTTCTTCAAATCTTTTCACCTCTTTTAAGTACAATTGATATAGCCCAAAAATTGTGGGTAAAGCTGAATCTTGGTTTGATTGGAAAATTAAATGAAATTATGAAACTTAAAAAGGCCTCATCATCCCGAAAGTCCGATCGAAAGTTATTCAGCAATTTGGTGGGCTCCTATTTCTTACATTTTTTTTAAATGTTTTCTTTTATATATTTTTTAAAATATTTAATAATGCATGTAAATATGTAAGAATACCAATAAAACTGATTTTCTCCAGGAAGTCCAACCAAAAGTGTGCGTAGAAAAATGTTTAGCGAAGTGTAACAGCAGAAAGGGGAGCGGCAAGAAATCGAAATCTAGACCGATATCTCCATCCACAGGGGGCAGAGTTAAACAGTAACATTATAATTATTTATTTTTATTTAATTTGTCTGTATTGTGCACATCCTTTATCATTATTCCTTCCAGTCATTTCAAAGACAATATGCGCATACATTGTCAAAATGATGAACCTTCGCCACGAATGCAATAATTTTATCCTACCAAATAAATTTGTACATAAACGTGCATTAATCTAGACACTTAGGTAGTTCAAATTTAATATTTTTTTTAGATCCCCAAAAAAGCACAACTGCGGTGCAAGTAATAACACGCCACTGAGTACAGCTTTGTCAAACCTGAAAGACGTAAGAAATTTTTTTTGTAAATTAAAAATCTTCATTTACAGATGTACAAGGATCTTTTGATGTACGGCTGAATAAGGAAGTACTATTGCCATCTTGTTTTTTATTATATTTCACTTACAATATCTTCACCAGAGGTGCTGCACCCTTGTATTACTGGCGCCCTCACTCGCTTTCGAAATTATTCTTCCGTTTGTATATATCAGGTTGATGTCAGCTCATAGTTTCAACCAACATTCTTAAGTATAGCGTCTCGTCGTGTTTTCATGTACCTAACTTGACATATACCTATTTACGTATCAATCAAAAAGTCTCTAAATCAAGCCATTAAATGGTTGACTGAATAAATATTGTATCACTCGAAACATTAAAGGACGTTGGCCGAAACGTGTCAACTGCTTGGTTTGAAAGGCACCTATTTAGGACACTATTAAAGTGTAGTAAGTAGCGACAGTTTTCTAACCCTTACTTTTACGAGCATCTCACTAAGCCATTTAACTAAGAGTAGGTACCTTTACTTTTATGACTGAAGCGTGAACTAAGTTTCTAAAAAACTCTGAGGGTATAGTTCAGACCTCAGTTTTAAGAGAAAATATTTTAAAATTGTAACGATACGTTTAGTTTATGACTCAATTTGTTAAAGTACGTCTTTGGGCGTTTTTCATGTTATTATCAAAAGGCGGCGTCATTTGAGAAAGACTGTGCCGTCAGAATGAAGGAGCTAACTACAACTCAGGAAAGCCTGACAGAACAGATCCAGAAACTTGAAGAGAAAGAAAAGAAAGGGATAGCATTATTGAAGGAGGCCGACTCTATGTGGTCTCATATGGAAGAACAGTACAAGAAGCAATTAGAAGACTCTAAGGAAAGAAGTAAAACGTTACAAAAAGAGGTAAGCTAAATTATGTTCCTTGTTATGTTCGAGGTAATCTACCAATATCACTGCCAGGCGAGATATATAAAGCTATGTTCAGTAGTAGCGTTTGAAAACAAACCGTATTTTTTATAGCTCAAAGAATTAGACGCAAAATCACTTCAGTGTCGGAAGGTCAGAAAAGATCTAGAGTTTACAATGAGAAATTTAGACAAAAATAGTCAAGAAGTTAAAGAAAAAACAATTCAAAAGGAAAACGATATTAAGATTTTGAGAATGGAAATTGAAGGTTTCAAGAAAAGAATCGCGAGTAACGCAAGTGACCTGGAAACTGCAAAGAATTCTTATAAATCGAAGAAAGAGGCTTCTGATGTGAGTACAAGACTACATTTTCCTTTCTCAATTTGGTTCATTGCAGCAGCAGTTACGTTTATAGGAGCAGTTTAGGTTTACTAAATGCGACAAACTAATACTTCTTTTTCTTATCATTCAAGGAAAAGCTGAAAAAAATTAATTCTGAAATGCAAAATCTTCAAAACAAGATCGGCGAGGAATGCAAATGTAAGCAAAATAAAGAAGATGAAGGTTGTTGTTATGTAAAAGAAGCAAGAAATGACTTACAGAAGATTTGTAGGTGTCTGCTGCAGAAGAAACTTGAGAATGAAGATCTTCGAGCAGAGGTAAGAGACTGCCGATATGCTCTCTATGACGCTCATCGGTGAGATACGATACGGGTTATTACTGCGTTAGATAACGTCTATCCGAAACATGATAAACTACTGCAGGAAAATCGATATTAATATTGGCTTTAAATACTGTAATGATACGTTGTTTGTGTCGCATTTCTTTCTGTACATGGTAAGTTTGTAATATAGCCAATGGTCTTATTATGGTACGGTTTAGTGAAAAGACTCCCTAAGGGTGAGTCACACTTGGGCGGGCGGTACCACAACGTAAAACTTCACAACTGGAAGGCGGTGGTTCACCGCGCTCTTTTGTCATCAAATGCTTACGGAAACGGTCCATGAACACGGAACGACGGAACGGTCCTGATTGTGATGCGCTTAAAGTGGTCAAAATAATTGTTTAGTTAATATTTTGTTAAATCTATTTTTTCTACAATGAACATGTTTCATTTCATTAATATTTTAGAAAGAAGCTATAATTCAAGAGATAAATCTACTAAAAACTACATCTGACACTTGCTCAGAAAGATGTGCGAGAAGACAAAAAAATATTGCTGAAGAAACGAAAAGAATTGATCAAGAAATAGCTAATTTTCAGCTTAAATGTACACAGTGCCACAGATTTACCGATAGCGCAGACTTGACAGGGTACTGCGTTGATTGTCCAAGATGTCTGATTAAACGGGAGTGTGTAGTAAAAGGCGACGAATGTTCCACTGATCATACTAAAGACTGTGTCTGTACGCGTGTCAAGGAGAAATTCTTGGACAATGTCTTTGAAAATATGTACAGTGTTCTAGAAAAACAAACAACTTCTTGTACTGGGAAAGAGGTGGCTGACTGTATATTTACCTGCTTAGAGAGGAGTAGAAATGGGAAACTTGATGAGAACACTAGAAAAGTCGTACAAGACTTTATCTTGAGTACAGTGAAAAAGAATATAACTTTAACGATAGTTGGTGGAGCGGTGAAGACACGGTGCGAAGTAAGCATTAAAAAAAGTTTATAATAATCATATTTTATATTTGTAATAAATTCCTAATTTAACTACAATGTGATCGGGGATGATACGGCACGATGGACAGATGATTTGAAAAAGATAGGCGGCAGCGGATGGATGCAATTTATCTAAAAGTCCAAGACCGTGACGGTTGGCGCACTTTGGGATAGGCTTACGCTTATCAGTGGACGGCTTTTCGCTGACATGACTACCATGCACCTCGCTTCTTTTCCAATGAACATTCGATATACTAACGGTAATATAGAAAAACGATGAATTAATTAAATAAGTTCAGCTATGGTGTGTTTCTAGATGGATCCAGAAACTTATGGGCAGTTGATGTTATGTCTCAAAGATGTTGCTGTCACCAAACCAGTCAAAGTAGACAAGGGTACAATTCCTAAGAAGGTATGTATTATAAAGACAGTGGTGAAGACGCGTGGTCTGGTAGGTCTGAAAGGACTTTTCGTTCCGTTAATTTTAGTATATTACGGTACTGCAATGCGAATTCAGAAGTAAAACATGCAATTGAAAATATACTTGAAATGAATACTTGTCCTTTTTATATTGGTGCAAGTTTACTTGACAGTTTGTATAAACATGAAGGTGAATTTATACCTTCTGATCAAAACAAAAACCAAGAGCGTTAAAAATATGAATAGATGGACAAAGACAACAATAAAATTTGGAACAATTTATTTAAATTAACGATAGAATTCTCATTAACTCGTTGGGTCTTCTAAACCAACCTTTACCTTTGTCACCCACAGCCGCCATGTAGTCGCTGGAATGAAACCAGTGAGTGCAACTGTCCCAAAGGACCCAAAAACTGTCCCTGCATTAAGAAAGCGCCAAAACAGTCTAAAGAGCCCGGAACTTGTCAGCAATACGGTGATGAGGAGGATGTTAGTGATTCCATTTATTTGGTAGCTCGTATTATACAGGTAGATTTGTAAGACTTGCTCATAGATTCTGTTTTCTCTCAGGCAACATCGATGCTCGACTAACCTACCAATTTTTTATAAGATATTAAAAAGCTCAAAGATTTACAATCAGTACCTACATCTAAACTTTATTCTGCATTTTGGGATCTAGGCTTGAAGTCACCAAACAACAGGATTCCTGCAAGCTTCCTTTCCGAACAATCATTTTTCATTGTGTCTGCTTATGTTATGTTCAAACGTTTTTCTTTCTTCCTGTCGCCAAATAGTACCTTCCATACATTTGCCGTTAAAGTCAGAGCTGTTCGTATATGTATGTTTTTCAGTACGACGATGAGCCATGGATGAAACGGCAGCCGTGCGAAGAAAAATCTTGTCCCACTTGTCCGTTCGGGGCCAATATGCGCGCCGCACAGTGTATGCTGGGGTCCGAGGTGCTCTGCAGGGTGCAACCCTATGCCTCGCACCGTTCACCGCCCGTTGTACCCGGTGTTACTTTAATGGATACGAATGTAAGTTGTTACTGGCTTCCAGTCTAAGTGGGTGATACCACAGATATAGATAGTATCTGTGGGTGCAATTGCCTAATAAGCAGAGGTCGGAATTAGGTAGAGTTCTTTTAGTACCTCCTTGCATCGATATGTTGATATTAATATGGATCTTCCCGGGATTTTTAATAGACAATCTCGTGTGGAAAACAGTTTTGCAAATAAATAATAATAATAAAAACATCAGAGATAGATTAGACAAAATTAAATAAATTCAAAGATTTTCTTTGGAAAGAAAAATTCGATCCACGGACAGGATTCGAACCTGCGACCTTCGGATTCAGTACATCTGACGCTACGACCTATGCTAATAAGCTAAAAACTGCATAAATAAAAGGTAAAATAATTGTATTTTTTTTTTCTTCAGGCCACTTATGTTTATGGAGACAAGACTGCAACATCATTTGATGACACAGGTTATTATAATTCTAATATATGGGTCAGTTCACACTGAGACGTGACGCGATGCGACCTGACACGACGATACTGGAAATGTGTATCTTTTTATGTAGGAACTAAAGTTAGATTTTCAGTCGGCCTATTGAAATGTCCGCGCAGCGTCGTGTCTTGATAATGTGAATTGACCCTATGATTTATCAGTTGCGTGGTAGTACAATATTTTAGAGTTTACGTTACTATACATTAATTATCGTGATATTTTAATCTCGTTATTTTAGACATTGTCGAGCAATCTCGCTACCGAATGATCGAGGGAGTCATGGGCAGATACAGTGAGGTCCCACCAATAGAAGAAGTAAGTTCCACGTCAGTAGACTCAATGCCTCACCTATAATACAAGAAATAAGTTTCACATCAGTTGACAAGGAATCTTCCGATTTTAGATGCAATTCACAGGTGGGACAAGCTATCAACATTTAAAAGAAAATATGAATTTAAAATCAGCCTTTTCGAGAATACCGTCAGATCACAATCCTACTGTCGCTGCGTATGTATCAGCGGATTTAAGGCCAAGTTCTTGTCTCCAAAATCCTATCTTCTTAACAGATCAAGCAAATACTCATGAAGATTTAAAGAAACATAATATGCTGAACCAAAATGAAACAAATAAACAGTCTGAGATAATACAAAAACATGACAATGATCAGTTAAATGATCAATTTACTGAATTGACACCAGCTGTATCCGAAAAGTTAAATTGTGATTTGGACAAACAGACAGTCAAAAATATAAAAGAGCTGAGTATTACTGATCAAGAATTATTAAAACCTGTTAAAACAACTAGCTTGGGAGTAAATTTTGTTGCGAACAAAACTGTTATTGAGAACAGTCAATTAGAGAGGTCACGGGTCGAGAGTGAAACAACACTTTTAGCTAAGCATAGAAATATAATAAAACGTGACAGCTTGCCATTAGTTTATATTCATAAACATTCTTCCAATACATTCCTGTTTAAAAATATACAGAATAATTCAAAAGAGCCGTCATTAAAACTGAACACAATTTTTTATGCTAACGCTAAAGAAGAAAAAGTAAATACCAAAGTTGGTAAAGAAGTCATAAAAGATGAGACTAAATGTTCTACAAAGAAAGAAACGTCTTGTAGTGCAGTTACTATGACATCTGAAAACGAATTGAAACTAATCGATTCTGGTCGTAAAGCAGTAGCAACAACAGATCGAGCTGAATCGAATAATTGTTGCGATGACACATACACAAACGTTCGTACTCAACCGTTGATTGACCTGGATGGGACAAAAGTTACAGTGCAGCAGCGCTGTATATATAAATTCCAAGATCCCTCTCTTGATAATACTAATGCAGAGCAAATACGGGAAGTTTCTATACCAAGTACTTCGCAGGACGAGTCACAAATAGCAGAACTTTTTAAAGCTGGTTTGGATTTTACTGCACCTAAGAACAACTTTAAATCAAAATGTCTACGTCCTCAACTAAATAATAATGCTGGTGTGTCTAGTGAATTATTAGAAAAAGTAGAATTATGGCAGGCGCATGCTCAACAAGCTAAAGAAATATTAAATTTTAAAACAAATATAGAAAAACCTGCTTACGCGCGTCAGGTATAGGCTGCATTTAATTATTTACCATTGCAACTACCATATTACAAAAAAAAAAGATTTCTAATGATAATAGTTATTTATGTATGTGTGTGTGCATGCAAGAACTTACAATGAAATATAAGAATGATTATAATTTTTTAAAATAAAACGATCTAACAAAATGTCGTCGCATTTATCAGAGTTGAAAACAAGTAATGTATGTCACCCATTTTATTTCCTAACTTTGTATGATCAATGATCGTTTAGGTTTTGTCGAGGAACTCATAATGGTTGTATTTTGAAATGCCGCACAGAAACTCTACGATTGATGATCGAAGTTCCATTACAATAGCCATTTATCAGATGCTGTGTACAATATAAGTGCGATCATGTTTTTATTTCCAAATAGGAAATGGTAATGTTTATTGTCATGCTGTTTAAAATACTAATTGTATATTTCTTTTCAATATTATTAAATTCTTAACTTTGTTAGCGTTATTTTATTTAAACTTTTTTTACTTTTTAACCGACTTCAAAAAATCGACTCAATTCGTCTCAATTTTTTTTTAGCATGTTTATATGTATAAGTACTTGAGGAGTGGCTGGATAGGCGTCACGGGCGTTCTGACTTACCGCATGACGCAGATCCTCACCGGACACGGCAGTTTCGGAAGGTACCTGTGTCCGGATAAGGAGGGAAGAAACGCCTGGGTGTCACCACTTCGAGGATCGCCGGGAGGACACGGTGGAGCATACGGTGCAGGACTGCCCCGCTTGGGCAGAGCACCGCCGTGTCCTCACGACGGTGATAGGCGGAGACCTCTCGCGCCCAGCATTGGTCGAGGCCATGCTGCGGGGCGAGACGGAATGGGAAGCGGTCGCCTCCTTCTGCGAAGCAGTCACGCATGTTCAACGCATTCAATGTTCCCACTGTTGGGACACAGGCCTCCTCTCTGTGAGAGGGAGTGGGCCATAATTCACCACGCGGGCCCAGTGCGGATTGGTAGATGTCACATGTTTTCGTATTTGATGGTTCTAGGACATGCCGGTTTCCTCACGATGTTTCCTTCACCGTTTTAAGAGCAGTGGTGATGAAATACTCGTAAATTACCTACACAAAGTAATGCGCCTGGCTGGGTTCGAACCCACGGTAGTCGACAGAATTTCCTGTTATTAAATAATGACACTGCGTTTTCACTTAGATCTCATGTTTTTGGAAGCTACGTCCAATTGCCCAACCATGATTATTTTTTAACCCTCAGCTACACTAACAGTTACTGTGATTACTATGATGTTACTCATAAAAAAATGACCACTACCAGAAAGTTCTTGGATGACGCAGTTGGTCCTTAGGTTGAAATAATTCCTCATGAACGTTTTAGTTTTTGATAACAAACCAACAGTTTGTTATCAAAACGATGTTTTTGTCTGTAGGTAATAGGATTTTATGCAAAACTTATTTCAACGTTATTTAGCCAATTTACACTAGGATACACAGAAACTAAATATTATGCATTTGTTAACCACAAATTCTATAACAATATTTTAAAGTTGAAGAGTTCGTTTGGTAAAACGCGATAATCTCAGGAACTACTGAATTGAATCGAAAAATGTTTTTGTGTTGAAATCGAACATGGACCTTCTACTGTAGTGTTAAAGTTGAAAATATAATGAAATAATTTCACAGATTGCGATCTGTTGATGTGCTGGCGTCTTGTTGCAATGTAAAATGCATTATCAAGCAAGTAACGTAACATCTTTCTAAAACTTGATAACTAAAGAAAATGTAGCAATAATAACTTTTTATCGATAAAAATCATGTCCGATCCGATAATATTCGATTGAGTAATAATCGATATAAAACGCAGAAGACAATTGTTTCGAATCATCAGTTATTTTACATAGCTCACACAATGTATACCAAAGAAGTATTAGTTTTGTGCCTTCTCGCAGTTTTTATGCACGTAAGTTTTTCCTATAAATTTTTTGTTAATTTTTTATTTATTTAAGTATTGGAACACTATTTCTATGACTAATAATGATGTTACTCAGAAATATTTGACTCGATATTTGTATACCAATATTTTGACTTTTGTATTTCGCCTTTCAAACATCAACAAAAAAAATCTTTTTCAGAATGCTAGTACCCTGCCTATCGGCTTCCAAGGTCCTCTGAACGCCCCAGGCTACAACCAGCAGCTCACAGAAGGCATGCCAGGCGAACCTATCATCACAGAAATCGTGCCATCTCTCCACTTCGGGGACATGTCTGTTAGTGGGGATCTGCCAGTGGGTGGCAGTATTAAAGTGAAGGGGGTATTCCCTGTGTATGGCACCGTAGCTTTGGATGGTGCACTACCATCTTGTGGGTCGGCAGTTGTCAATACTGGTAGTGGTGTGATAGCGAATGCGCAAGTTGTTTAAGTGATCTAATTTTAATGTGTTTTAACTTTGTCAATATAATGAATATTTATAGAAACAAAAATGCTTGCTCTTTATTTTTATACCCTTACGACCCGATCACGAACTTGCCGCTGTGAACGATGCGGATTCGAGCGGAGAGCGATTCACCAATCACATGGCTTGAACTCCGCATCTTTTCTCCACTCAAGCCATGTGATTGGTGAATCGCTGTCCGCTCTGCTACGCTCCGCCTCAGTGGAACTGCAGCCTTAACGTGGGGCGGCGAGCGGTAAGATAAAATGTATAGAATTGTTTGAAACACGCCACTCGATTCCGCCAGTGGCGAATTCAGACGCGGTTTTCTCCGAACGAATCGATACAGCGGCGATCGGCGGGAACAAAAGTACAAAGGAATGCGTGTGACGCCACAAAAACAGTGGTTCGGACGGCGATGCGAGAGTGGAGAGTTCGGCAACTTCCACCAATCGCTACTGTGGGATCGTGGCCTGCACATAGGTCCGCCGCGCCGCCCGCCGCACCGCTCACCTTTTAGACCAAAGTCTTCATCATGCTTCCAGATGATGATGACATGATTTCCAGAACTTTATACATTCCGCTCGTTTCAAGTAACGACTGTCAGTTTTAATTTTCTCTCTACGCTCCTATTTTGTTGCATACTTCCCTCCGTGCCTTCCTAATGACTTCCCCCACAATATTTTCCGAACAGGCGTCTCACGAATGCTCACGATGTTTTCCCTTTATACGTGCGCCCGGTAAATGGTTTAAGTTTGCCTGCAGTCTGCAGTTTTATCCTGCACGTGTGTGCCACGATTGCGGGCCGAATACCTAATGTGCGACGCATTAGTCCAAAGGATATTATTCATTTTTATTCTGTTAGTTTCTTCGGCTGTTATTTGTGACTCATGCTTGTTCATGATATATATATGGTAACGGCTTCGTTGGCTTTGAGAAACTTTGTGCAAAATATTTTTCTAGATTTCGTTTTTTTTTGTAGATATCTGTGGATACTTAGAGGTCGGTTGAAATTAAAATTCTATCTTTATCCAAATCCCGATTCGATTTCTTTGACGACTTCTTCTGAATTGACATCTTTAAGACTCAGAAAGACAAATTCGGTCATTGATTTGTTACAGATTCAAATCGACACCAAGATTACAACTACTAATTTCCAGCAATAGGGTCAAGTCATATCAAGACGCGACGCTGCGCGCACATATCAATAGAGCGACTCACTTTATTTGCTACGCGACAAGATACACATTTCAAGTATCGTTGCGTCAAGTTGCGTTTCGGTGTGAACGACATAATTATAGCTTAGCGCCTTTGTAACTTATTACGACCAATATGTAGGGACATATCTGCAATAACAGGCTGGTGTTCTAGCGATAAGACCGATATATTGAGGAATATTGTAAAAGAGCCGTGTAGCAATTTTAGTGTAGGTACACTAAAATACGATTATTTCGAAAGAAATTAAACAAGCAGATACTGGAACCCAAAGAATACTTAGCCGTTAAATCTCAAGTTTCAACTCTTATGCGTTTGTAACACGCTTCAAATTACATTTTACGCACGCCAAGACCTTTTCATAACCTGTGTCGTATTCCATTTGGTAGTCAACAAAGCTGGCGATAGAATACTTGTTCTAAAGTCTTTGTGAGTAAAGATGTACTGGAAATGACATAGATTTCTCTCTTCTCTTCTATCTTTCTATCTTCAATCTCTTTGCTTTTGGCCTCAATCTAGCCCCCTTCTATCATCGCACATCTAAGACGCACGGCAAATTACCATCCTTACCTTGTTGCTATTCCACCAATTCGCACTAAGCGTTCCCAAACGTCTTTTTTATTGCGAACAGTGAAGGAGTGGAACTCCCTGCCTGCGTCGGTGTTTCCGATCGCATGCAACCCTAATCTCTTCAAACGACTCTGGCAATAATGGCTAAGGCCGCTTGCCATATTCAAAAAAGAAGAAGAATCTCTTCAAAGTTAGAGTGAACAGGCTTCTTCTGGGTAAGCGCGCTCCATCGTCGACCTTGTCTTTGTCACCACTGACCTCCTTGACTAAGGTCAAGAGCAAACCCATCTTACATAAAAATGGAGAGAGCTCACCCAGAAGGAACTAGAATTCCTGCGCACCGACGGACCGCAGTGAAAACTGATAGACTCGGACAGGATTGAGGTCGCGAGCTAGGCGGTCCTGCAATGCTATTCTTTATAAACTCAGCCTTGTGACAGCGCGGCCGCAACGCTCTTGCTACGATGGGACTAAAGTTTGCTATTCACTACAGCGACCCTACCCAATCTTGCAGAGAGAGCGGTGAGCGCTTGCGCTGCACGATTGAAGGATCTCGCTAAAGAGATACATTATGAGTCCAGCGATGAGATTTCGTATAGAGAATAGCATAGCTGGTGAGACCTATCACCGCCAATAGGAACGTTCAGCCCTCAACGTAGGTTACAGGTAGCCTGGTAGTACAGTTGTGTGTATATTATGTTGTGTGATGGTTTTTGTTTTTCAAATTCAAAATCATTTAGTTGTTATTTTTTTAACCGACTTCCAAAAGGAGGAGGTTCTCAATTCGGATGTTTTTACAGGGTGCAATTGAATTTATGGGAATTATTTTAAACCAAGACACTACTCATGATACTAATTGTATTACGCAAATCAAAAATGTTATAAATGCAAGTTAGTATTATTTGATGTTTGTTTTCAGTACTTTTCGTAACGCTCTTTACTGCGCTCGAGATTTTGATACTTGAAAACTTATTGGGGTTTATGATGTATTTTTTTTATTACTTTTAGTGTTTATTTGCATTAATATAAGCCTTTTGCTATGTATGTAATGAAATAAAAAACAAAAAAATAACCGACTTTCGAAAGAAAAGTTATTTTATAGGTTATTTTAAACATTTTATCGTGGTTGTTTTTGAAGTCGGTTACATTTTTTTTTTTTTGAAAAAGTTTTTTTTTTCTTTTTAAAATACGTTGCCCACTCTAGGAATTTCTTCTGTATCTTGGGTGCGTTTACAAACAGAGTAATACACAAACACCCATCATCATCATCATCAGCCGGAAGACGTCCACTGCTGAACATAGGCCTCCCCCTTAGACCGCTACGCCGAACGACAATTCGCCACTTGCATCCATCGGTTGCCCAAACACGCAGACCCGGAACAATTAGGGTCCCCCCACATTTATCGATGCGGAATCGGCTTAAGCCGGTCAAGAAAAGCTTTATGTCAACGTAATAAGGGTGTTACTAATGCCAGTCGCATCGGCTCGGCTCGGACGACGCGATGGGGGGACCCTTACTTGTAGGTCATACAAATATTTGCTCCGAGCGGGGATCTAACACGCTGCGGTCAAATTTTTCCCTAGCATGTTGGGCTCGGCTTTCATTCTAACTCAGTCGCAGCTCAATACCAGCCTTTTTCATGGAGCGGTTCATGGCTTCTTTTTGGTCAGACTTTCGGGCTTCTAGGAAAGTCTACAATTATAAAATAGACCACTATTTTTCACCCCTTCCAGTAAACTATTTCCATGTCAATGGATGTACGTAAAATTCGCAACGAAGCGATATTTCGGCTCGGCACTTACTCCCGTGGGTTCGCGAAGCTTATTGAATACAAATTGTTTCTTTATCAGCCAACTTTCGCGGGGAGACGCCAGAAATAATCGCGTATTGTGAACTGTTCCCACTTTTGTGAATACACGTTTACAGTTAAACGGTTTTATTTTCGTGTTGCAACACCTTTTTATTATTACCCTTGCTGATTGTTGGTTTAATTTTGTACACTGTCTTGGTTATTTCATTTTTTTTTATAAACTCCTAGGAATTTGTTATGTACCGTTGCGCGTTGGTGCGTTTTTTTTTTTTTTTTTTTTTAAACCTCACACTAGGATTTTTTCCTGAGTCGCGGGTACGTTTACAAACATTTAAATTACAGCCAGACTCGAAACAACTTTTTTTATGTCTTACAAATACATTGTTCCGTGCAGGAATCGAAACTGCGACACGCAACGCAGCAGTAAATCATTTAACTGCGCCACCATTTGAAATTTAATACTTTTTACACCGACATCATTTAATTGGAATCTTGCAAAATGGCAAAAAATTTATAGCCTGGGAACTATTCTCGTTAGCCGTAATATTTTTTCTCTCTCTAATTTGCTTGCATAGAGAAATAAGTGCCCAATCAAAGGACGCTAAGGAAATTGTCGAGGACTTGTTGTGAATGATTGAAACATGTTTTTTTTTATTTATGATTGGTTTGCGTTATATGTTATCATCTTCACCTGTCTGTCAACCGGCCTCATGGAACAACTTTAGGAACCAGTTACAGATTACAAGTAGTTTATTATTTCATTACAACTTTGTTTGTACCTACATTCACATTTAATAGTTTTGAAAAGAAAAGAAGAAGAAAAGAAAAGAAAATTGTGTTTATTGGCACTAAAACTTAAAAATAATTAAAGTTGTAACAAGAGTAATACAATAAAATAACTGCAATAATAATTAAAAAAAAACTAACAATTTAATGCCAAAGGGCCTCAGCTCAGCATAAGGCTGCTTTTCGGAGCGGAGCAGAGCGGAGGGCGATTCACCAATCACATGGTTTGAAATCCACATCTCTTATCCACTCAAGCCATGTGATTGGTGAATCGCCCTCCGCTCTGCTCCACTTCGCCTCAGTGGAAACGCAGCCTTATGCCAGATGGCAACACGAATTGCCACTTTTTTTTTTGCGTGGAAAATCATCAAATGAGTCCTCCCACCACGGGCAGGGCGGGAGGGACTGTCAGACTTGTACTGACTAAAATCCACGGTGTCCTTCAATAGCCTTTATGTTCCGGGATCACGGTAATGAGATAAGTCCCGCGACCCCGGCAGGCTTCGGCCCTCCAGAGAGGGGGCCCCGTCATTATGCTGAAGCTCTTTGAGGCACGCGTGGAACACAACGCGCCGTCGATCCGGGCATGGTCCATGGTCGGGCAGCGAGTTGCCCTTTACTCGCCGCCCGCATGCCTGCGCCTACGGTGGCCGGAGATCGTCTTACGACGTCCGTCGCCGTGGGCGTCCACCACCGCGGGTGGGGCGGAGGGAGGACATTGTCCTCTCCCTCACGCGGCCCGCCTCCTCCTTCGCGAGCATGACTGCTTCGCAGATGGAGGCGACCGCTTCCCACTCCGTCTCGCCCCGCAGCATGGCCTCGACCAATGCCGGGCGCGAGAGGTCTCCGCCTATCGCCGCCGTGAGGACATGTCGGTGCTCTGCCCAAGCGGGGCAGTCTTGCACCGTATGCTCTACTGTGTCCTCCGGGCGATCTTCGCAGTGGTGATACCCAGGCGTTTCCTCCTTTCTCCTCAGACACAGGTACCTCCCGAAACTTCCGTGTCCGGTGAGGACCTTCGTCATGCGGTAGGTCAGGACGCCGTGACTCCTATCCAGCCACTCCTCAAAGAGGGGTCTTACCGCCGCGATTGCGGCGTGCCCAGAGTTTGCCACTTGGCGCTGGTTTTCAGCTGCAGCCCTTGAGTGTGTCATACTCTCGAAAACAACTTATTGTCATAAAACTAAGGAGGCCAAAGGCATCCCAGCTGATTTTTGAGGTTCCTAACCCAAAGGGTAAAACGGGATCTCGGAGCGGATAGTCTTAGCATAAGACTTCGCTGTCCGTCCGTCACCAGGCTGTAGTATTTTATTTAAAGTATTCATTGCGTATTGTATGGATAAAATGAAAAGTGCCTCTAATATTCAAACGAGGAATGTCTTGTGAAAGTTCCAGTTTATTTTACGTCACAAAACTGGAAAAGTCATGAAAGGGCCTCAGAAATCTTGTAATAAGGCCTCGGGTTGATAGGGTAAAAGAAATTTCCAAAACGAAAAATGCACAACACAAAACCGCTTTCCCGTTCAGCCACAAACGCTTCGAAAAAACAACCACTTTTTCAACACAGTATACACAAAAACTATCCAGGCAGTTGATACAGATAATAGCAACAGGGCAAAAAACCCTTAGGCCACGCCATGCGAGCCGTGGGGCCTTTTCGACCGCAATTTTTCGCCACCGCATGTATTCGCCGATGTTTTTTTGTAACCCCCCAACGGCTGATTGATTTATGACCAGGTCTGATCTAGTTTAGATATTTCGGATAGTGTTCAAAATGTGTCGTATGTTAGTAAATCTAACTATTATAATTAATGCCATCGTTTGGGTGTTTCGATGAGTGGATGTTTTTTACTAAAACGTTATTACGGCTGACCGGACTTTGGTTTTAGGCTTTGAGATCTTTACACGCAGTTGAAGTTGTTAAAGCTAGTATTTCATATACCTGCGTCTAGATGTGGCAATTTCTGTGAAAAAATGTCTTTTTATAGAGCAGCAAATGTCTAGGTGATGCTCCTAACAGTGGCGGCTTTAGGGGGGGGGCGAACCGGGCAACCGCCCGGGGCCTCGCGCATGCAGGGGGCCTCGCACAACAACACAAGCAAAAGAAAAAGTTGTTATTTTTAATAACAATTTAACAATAATTAAGCGTTCGGCTAGTTTACGTTAAATTCGGTAATTCAGATTTTTTGCAGATTTGCTTATGATTTTGGCCCAATGAATAATCCAAGTTTGCGACCTCAAGCACCGAATGCTACTTTGTAAAAAAAAAAGTTGTTTTTTGAAATTTTTGGTATCTGATGCTTTGCCTCTTCCCCATTTGTTGTAAAAACATAACGTTGATTTGAGATACTGCTAGAGTTCCTCGAGAGGTGTCTTAACAATTGCTAAAATTGCGAAGTTCGAAAAAACGATGAATTATGAAAAGCTCTAACTAGGAAGCTTTTTGGTCTACAGAAACCATTTTAGTCTCATACTGTAGAAAATTTATTATACTTTCAAAACATCATGCTTAAGTTTCATCAAAAACTAGTCCTTTAGGGTTATATTATAATCGCCAAAAATACCAAAATCGAAAAACACCAAAATGTTCGGTGTTTTTTTTTCGATTTTTGACAAAGTTGCGTTCAGTGCTCAACGTCTCAAACTTGAATTATTCGTTGGGCCAACATCATGAACAAGCCTGCAAAAAATCAGAACCAGGTAACCAGGTCTACGACGGCCTGCCAGGAAAGCCTGGGTCCTGGCCTCGGGGATTCTCGGGCCTCGACTGGAGGGCTCTTTAGCGCGTGCCTGGAGAGGGGCCAGTTCCCGCTTCGTTGGAAGACAGGGAAACTGGTCCTTATCCAGAAGCCCGGGCGCCTTGCGGACTCTCCGTCCGCATTCCAGCCCATCGTGCTGCTCGACGAGGTGGGCAAGCTCTTTGTAAGAGTAATTGCAGACCGCCTCGTCGGGCACCTGAATCGGGTGGGCCCGGATCTTGCGGAGAGCCAGTTTGGCTTCCGCAGGGGGCGCTCGACGGTGGACGCCATCCTGCGCGCGAGAGCCCTAACGACGGGGGATGCGGTAACCCGGGGCAGGGTCGTCTTGGCGGTGTCTTTGGACTTCACCAACGCCTTCATCACCCTGCCCTGGAGTTGCATCAGGGAGGCCGTCCGGTATCACTGGGTGCCGACCTACCTCCGTCGCATAGTCGAGGACTACTACAGCAGCCGCCCCAGGCGACTCCTGCCTAATCTCTGCAGGCCAAACGCCTCCTGCCGGAGGCTATACGCCGGTGACGTGCGGTCCATGGCCCTCTACGGGGCCAACCTCCTTGCCGGATTGCTGCCCTGGGATCTGGTAGCGACTGCCCTCCAGCGCGTCTATGAGTGGCGCGTGGAGGCGCAGCGCCGGGGCGAATCCCCGCTGCCTCGACAAGTCGAGACGCGGCGGGAAGAGCTCCGGCGCGATCTCAGGGCAGTATGGAGGGAACGACTGTCGCAACCAAGGCTCGGGCACGCCGCAATCGCGGCGGTAAGACCCCTCTTTGAGGAGTGGCTGGATAGGCCCCACCGCGTCCTCACCTACCGCTTGACGCAGATCCTCACCCACAGGACACAGATGTTTCGGGAAGTACCTGTGTCTGATGAGGAAGGAGGAAACGTTTGGGTGTCGACCACTGCGAGGATCACCCGGAGGTCACGGTGGAGCATACGGTGCAGGACTGCCCCGCTTGGGCAGAGCACCGCCGTGTCCTCACGCAGGCGATAGGTGACGAACCTCACGCGCCCGGTATTGGTCGCGGCCATGCTGTGGTGCGAGACGGAGTGGGAAGCGGTCGCCTCCTTCTGCGAAGCAGTCATGCTCGCGAATGAGGAGGCGGGACGCGCGAGGGAGAGCACAGCGTCCACCCCTCACCCACACCGCAGTGGTAGACGACCACGGCGTCGGACGTCCCGGGTCGATCTCCGGTCACCGTAGGTGCGGGCATGCGGGCGGCGAGTAATGGGCGACTCGCTGTTCGACCATGGACCATGCCTGGGTCGACGGCGCGTTGTGTTCCACGCGCGCCTCAGAGTGTCAGCACAATGATGGGGCCCCCCTTTAGAAGGCCAAAGCCTGCCGGGGTCGCGTGTCACACGCATACCGCTACTCCGGTACTTAAAAGGCAACTGAATGACACCATGGATTTTAGTCAGTACGAGTCTGACAGTCCCTTCCGCTCTGCCCTGGGTGGGAGGACTCATTTGATGATTTTACAACGTAAAAAAAGGTAAGGTACTAAATTTAACACAAACAGGGATGTTTAAAGTGTCTGTACGCAATGTAAAAATGTTTTAAAACTTGTATAACTTTAGCATTTCTCCTCAAACATGACAAATACCTTAGTCAAACAACCAGACCTACTTTCGCATCATATATTTTTTATGAAGGACAAAGGGCCTCGCAAAGACCTGCCGCCCGGGGCCTCGCAATGGGTAAGGCCGCCTCTGGCTCCTAAAATAGACTACATTTTAGCCTATTGTTCGGTTTGATAAACGAAATATTCAATTGAGTTAACAAAAGACTTTTATTTTCTTGTTAATCTTTCATTCACTCTTGACAGATAGGGTGCTGTATGATTCATTCATCATTGTGGCGGAAATTACTTAGTCCATTTGGTGTTTTTTTCATGAAAACAGATGAATTAATCAAATATTAAACTCAATAAAATGTTTCCGTAATCTTATCTTGCTACTATTATAATGGGCGCAGATATTTGTAACTGGATTACTTAGTAAGTACATCAGACTAATCCAGCCCCCCTAGTCAAGTCACAACAAACCGCAAACGATAATCGTAAACGTTTTGTACTCCCCAATAGATTTACAACTTTATAGCCTAGAGCCTAAAGTTGAAAATCTATTTAAGATATCTTAGCGTTAGCGACAGGAAAGATCGAAAACGATAAGCAAACTTCACTAGATCTGCAACGTTATACCTAAGCACATAAAGTTGAAAATCTATTAAAGTCTACTCAGCGTTTGCGTTTATCGTTTGTAACATGGCTACAGGGCCAGGCAGGTTACAAACTAGCCACATGTACTTTTTATCCCACCCTGCCATGGGATAATTAACTATATTTTTATCTATCAAATATCACACGGGCTTTGCCGCGGGCATAAGCTAAGCAAATAATAAGATTAGTATTATTTATTTACATGTTAAATAGCTGCTTTTCTTTATCCTTATGTTGTAATAATTTGAGCGTTAGACCTATAAATATCACGAGTTTCTTTGATGTAAATATAATACACTCATGGTAAGTCGACCCAATGGAATTTGATATTACGATTGGCGTATTTCCAAGCACATCGTAGAAAGTGGGTAATCAACTGGATTCATGTTATAAAAAGTTCGTAAAATGTCGAGGCTCGCTTTTTGTGACGCATTTGAGACATTTCTTCGTCATAAACATTCAATATTACCGCATGTCTTTTTATTATGTTGGTTAAATCAAGTTGTGGTTCACTTTACTATATTTCCTTGAAAGGTTTCTTTTTATTTGAACTTCACTTTACCAATTTCGATTTTAAGCAACCGTTTACCTACGAGTACCTCGCTGTAAATTAGGTCAAATGTGTACTTGCTAAAATTATTGTGATGTAGTAATGCTTTTTCTTGGCCTAAATTGTCATACATTTTGTAACTGTTTGAATAAAACCTTTACGTGTCTACTAAACCAATAACTTAATTGACATCTGTTTCACTACAAATACTTTAGATGTAGATGGACTCCTTGAACGTACCTACTTCTGCCTACCTAAATCAAAAACCAACCCACTTTTCTCCCCATCCTTCAAACGAAACAGCTCATAGCAAAACGAACTAAAGCTACCATTATAGATTAAAGATCGCCTAGCACCCTACAATTCATTGTGTTCGCAATTTCTCGCTTGACAAAAGTGTAGCGCGCACAATTTGTCAATCCATCCATCCGCACTGTTAAAATGGGCTGTAAAACTTTTAACACTCGACCCTGGGTGAGTGGGGAGACACTCTGAATTTTGTAGTTCCGCATAGGAACCACATAAAGCGAAATGGGACAAGAACGGAACGGAATAAAAAGAAAGGTCGGATACGATGTGCCCGGTAGTAAAACGAGCACTTGGATAGAAAAAAAAACTTGAAGAGATTAAGATTTGGTGAGTTTTCGAGAGGTGAGAGCGGAATAAATAAATAAAAATGGCTCGTGACTCTTTGTAGGACGATCGATAGCGTTGAGGTGCTGAGAAAATGGGTGATAGATTAAAATGTTAGCTACATTTTGTACTAGATTATCTATAACCTGTTTGGTTACAACCCATGGTTCAAGTTACAAGTTCTTTGTTTTATTTAGATTAATCCTAAAGGCTTAAATAAATGTAATTGTTTGTTTTGCCCAATGTGTACCCACGCAATGTAAATATCGTAAAATCAGGAAGGATCTAAAGTGTATAAAAGAACAACGGTGACTTGGAAAACATACCTAGAGAAAAAAGAAGTTATGTACCAGGAGTAATCAAATTAGGATAAGATCAAAAACAAATTGCTGGTCCAGTCAATCACTGTCAAAGAGATAACTGCATGGTTGGCCAAAACCATGTTATTATTCCAAGTTTTATTACTCCTAAAACTAAGTGAAATTGACTTCATAACTTTGATTAACCACACAATGTTATAGGTAGTATGAAGCAAATAAATTTGGTCTCATATTAATATTTGATAGGATCCAATACGAGGTTGTGTATAATAAATTCTTATGACGAATGACTTTCTTGTTGTTGTAGTGTGTACTAGACTAGACTACAGATAATGGTTGTTATTTGTTATCTACTTACATAACGTTATTGGTTTTTCTTTCATATTGCATATTAATAGCGATTGTTGTCGTCATAAATGTTTCATTTGCGTCTGTTGCCATTATGCTTTATGTTTGTCTTGTGTGTTCTTTGCTTAGTTTAATTACTTGTTCTCGAATCTTCTTTTTTCTGGGTTTTGTTGTTCTAGTGTCATTTCATAATGATGGTACGGTGGTTGATCGATCGAGTGTCTTGCTACGTTTCGTGATTTCGATTACCGCATCGAAAAAATCATTTTACGGTTTTCAGGTAGTTGTTTCGGGTATGGGTGCTTGTTTATGTCCATTTTAATGATTGTAAATGTATAAATATCTTAGTATCATAAAATGTTATTACCCAACTTGTTTGCTTCAACTCCCAAAATAAATCATAAAAAATCTCCCAAAAAAAATCTACTTCCAGCTTCCCTTTGCATGCGTTGGCACAATTAATTCCTAAGGAGATAACACATGCGGCATTATGTACTTCCTTATAACTGAGTACTTTATACATCAGCATTTGTGTAGGTATACCCACATTTATTTTTACAGTCCGCATGTCATTTCCGCGACCGTATTAAACGGACCTTTCTGTTCGCACAGGAAAGCTTAATGAGCGTGAATATATTTGGTATAGAGTAACTCAAGGCCCAGTAAGGGACCCATGTTCTTTATGTTGTGTTGACAATACTTATACTCACTTTGTATGATCGAAGGTTGGATCAGCTTGAAATAGTGTCACGCTGACGTTAGTCGCGTATGTCGGTTGTAAGTACCAATGTACTAGGGACATTCTCCAATGTTGAGAATAATTAATTTAATTTCACTTTATTACTCAGATCACATGAATCCATATTGTTAGTAAAACATTCACAACTTAAGACTAGTGTTAGTACAATAAATTAATTTATATCCATGTCAGAATGATTAATTATAAACAAATTAATAATAAAATTAAGGATAATGAAAAACAAATATAGAAATTATTTTAAGTAGGTAGATTGCTTAAAATGTACTTAAAAGAAATTGTATGATTAATTTTTTTTTCATTAATCATTATCCTCAACATTGAAGAATGTTGCATTAGCGATGCTGTGTCGCGTTCGCATCGGCCGTCGCGATGCGGTCACTAGCTTTTAACCCTCGCCCATACTACGATCCTCAGTCACGATATAAACGCGATACTGTCGCGTTTCTGTCGCGGTGTAAACGCGAGGTGCGTACCCACAGAGCGCGCAGCCTCGCGAGGTATTTTCTGCGCGAAGCAGCTCGGTCGGCAAGTGACAGCGCTGCCAATGTCGAGCGACCGAGCGCCCGAGCCATCCAGTGTCGGCTTTTGTTTTGCTCGCGTATATTGTTTCGTGCTTCGGTCGAAAAAACAATAGATGCGTCCACAGTGTCCACACATAGTGAGCAGCCTCGCTTGTCAGTTTCCTCGTGCAGCAAATGCTTCGCGAGGCTGCGCGCTCTGTGTGGACGCACCTTCAGTAACTCGTTCTTCACTCAGGCGCCACCCCCCTCCGATTTCGTCCGACACGGTCGTGCGTTTGCATCGATACAGTCGCGAACTCGCGATGCTGTAGCGCGTTGCAAATGGGCCTAACGCGCGTTAGTGGCGATGCTGTGGCGTGCGACAGTAGCGCTACAAAAATTCACCGTGGGCGAGGGGCCATAGAGCAGTGTGACGCTGTCAGTCAGCAGCGGCGCGGACGTTGTACAACAGTGTTTCGTTGATGTCAACGTTGGTCGCGTTTTTTATGTTGGTCGGGCGTACCCTGGCGTACCAATAGGTAATTGTCTTTTATAAAGCATCTAACATTTTTTTTTCTTCTGAAAAGAAAAGGTTTTATTTAATAGTTGGTACTTATAATAAAACCTTCCAGATGCGAGCTGATGGCATGTTTGAAACACGCAACATTCCAGCCCCTCCATGGGAAATACACAGCTGAAAACGTTTTATTTTCCGCGTTTTATTTTTAACGTGCATGAAAATAATGCAATGTGACGTTGAAGAATTGACTTGCTTTCCTGTTGTGCGTGAACATAGAAAAATGAATTTATTTACAAGTGGAATAATACCCAGCTGGTCTATGATTATGACACTACCCTTGTGACTGGATATAGAGCCAATGATATTTTTTAAAAGTAATGTTTAAGTTTTTCTTAATGGTCTAGGTCAACCACTTTGAAGTCGCTTAGCGAGCTGTAGAACTAGCTATGTTCAGAGTAACTCTGATGGATAAAGTCCGAAATGAGGTGAGCATTCAGAGCACTACAGTTGCTAACATAGCTCAAAAAAATAGTAAGCTGAAGTGACAGTGAGCTGGTCATATCTTTCACAGGACAGACAACCGTTGGGATAGCCCAACGGTTGTCTGTCCTGTGAAAGATATGACCGAAGAGTCGTGGTCTCCACCCAAGCACACGTCTATACGTGTGCTTGGATGGAGACTACGACTAGGATTATGGACTAGGATTATGGACAAACATTGATTATGGCGCCCGCCGGCCAGGTGCAGCGATGACCTGCGAAAGGCAGCGGACCGAGCTCAGTGGCGTACATTGGGAGAGACCTATGTCCAGCATTGTACGAAAGCAGGCTGATGATGACCGAAATAAACCCTATCAGATCCCGATCCGAAACAATGAAAATATGATTCTTTCATGTATCCAGTGTTGTGTGATCGTTATGATTGTAGTTTGCAATCCATAACAAGGGCCAGATTCCCTAATGGACATTTGCAAACGGATACGATATCCACTTGTATATTCCGCACGAGTCCTAGGCAAACAAATTTCACAATCTGGACGCATAGAAATAAGACAATAATCGAAGGAATTTGTATTTCCATAAAATTTTTGTTTGTCTACCCTCGCCGGGTCCATTATGAATTGATTTGTATTCAAATCAGTTATTGTGTTCTTTGTGCGAAAGGGGACGACGTTAGGTATATCTATTGATATTTTGCGGTTCTGTCTGTTAGGGAATTGTGCGTATGTTGCTTAGTAATAACTTTTGTTTTAAACCTGGATGGATTGGTATTAGTCCAAGATTCCAGTGCCTGGCTTGGCCAGATCTTACTTATTTAGACAAGATGAAATATTCTTCATCCTCTCTTGAAAAAGGGAGGATCCTCTGATCACACAGGTGTTGTATATCTGGTTACTTTCTTCCCACGGTTGTTGTCGAAATGCGGTTACCTGAAGAAATACGCATCCTTTTAATTTTTATGCATGTTGGATGCGGGATTTTTGTTTTACGTGATAAATTCATCGAATGAGTCCTCCTGGCCTAGGTGGAGCGGAAGAGACTGTCAGACTTGTATTGATTAAAATCCATGGTGTTCCTTCAATACGTACGTTCCAGGGTCAATTTCTGCTAAAATTGACGCTATTACCAGAAGAAAAAAAAATAAGATTAGGTATTAAATACTTTTAGACATATTTCTCACCTACTCATTATTTATGCGTATCACACAAAACAAAAGCATTCGAATCACCCCAAACAGTTGGCCGCACATCATTGTACACTAAACACCCCGTTCAGATATCAATCACCCGGATTGGAGGCACGGCCCGGGGATCTATCACTACTACTCGCAAACGACACGATCCTAATGTATTGGAAAATTGAACTTTCAACGTGCTCCTATTTTTGTTTGCAATCTCAAGCCGTTTGTGTCGTGGAATCCATTTTGTTTTTGTTTATGTTAAAATTGATGAGAGTTTTTAAATGGAATTTGCTTGAACCGATGTTAGTATTTTATGCAGATTATGTGTGAAAGTTATTTAAAGTGTTCTCTTATCATCGGTAGATGTTTAAAGGCTCGAACAGACACATGCGATTAATCGCGCTGCGACAACGAGCCAAGCTAATTTCCACTCTAAATGTACTGCGAATTGACAAGCGACAAGTCGCCCCGCGCGATTAATCGTGTGTGTCTGCTCGAGGCTTAAGATTCATTCTTCTGAACACCAAAACTAATATTTTGGTGTTCAGAAGAATGAATCTTATTGAGAACTGGACTAAAAGGTCTCACGGATTCAAAGTCAGCCAGCTTTTCTTTTAAAAACTTAGCTCTACACTAGGAATAACTTCAGTATTATGTGATGTTTAAGGCGCGGTGTTATCTCAATATTCCCAAAAATTGGTTTCTTAGAACGTCGAGTATGACGTAATGTAATAAAAATAAGCAACGCGAAAAATACAGTGAACAGAGAAGGGTATAAAGAAGAATTTAAACCGAAGAACAGAATAATAAATAAGAGTTTGATATTCCCAATAAAAATTGGGAAGTTGTAGCACAAAAATAAACTTTGACGTCGAAGATCTCTGTATTTCCAGCGATAACAACAGTTTTTTTTTAAGAATTTAGTAGGTTTTCCATTTTTTTAAAACTTTAACCAAACCATTATTTAATTCTACGTCTATATTTTAAATAATCTAAAGAAAAGCAGTAAAATAAATGCCCATTCGCAGCTTACGTCACATTTCAACACAAATATCATTTTTTCAATTTTCAATCTTATTGACGCTCCATAGTGGTGACAATAGTTTACGCGGTCATAAGCGATTAAAATCGTAGTCAGTCCGCGCCTTAAACTCACATGCCCTAATAGCCATGCTATGCCTGGAAGAACTACCTATAGACGATACACAAAATTTGTTTCATCTGGAAATCGTTTCCGTGGCACCGCGCCGCAGACAACGAGTCACTGAGACAGCGGTACTGTTCTTCATTAAGTATATAATTTTAATAAAATCATATTCCTTCTTTCGGTCGCTACTCAATCCGGAATTCTATTGGTCAGTAAGTTCTGGGTTTTATATTGCAACCTCTACCGCACTAGTCAGCGTTTTGAGAAAGGTCGCAATCATCCAGCAGTTATGACGGATCTTGTAGCAATCTGCTCGGGAGCTGACCCAACAGTTTTGTTCACTACTCCTTATTGATATTTTTGTCTTCTGTAGGAATATTAGATACTAATAATATTTTCTGAATTGTGATCAGAGGTGAGGCTAGTAAGACCTTTCTTTTTTTTGTATACAGAATGGAATTTTGTAATGCTACCTGGAGGGAAAGTACTCTTAATACTGCAGATAGAAAATTTTACTCAAAGGAAACATTCCTTTATTTTTGAATAGAAAGCAAACTGCATTCAAAGATTCCAAGAGAATGGAGCCCATTTGGAACAACTGATTAGTTTACCATTTTTGTAAATAATTAAATTAATTTAAGATTTCCTGGTTTTCCTTTCATTTAATTTATCATGTTTGTTAGAGAGATTTCATTCTTATAATTTACCCTAACGATCGATGCAATAAAAGTACAGGGTATAATTTTTTCAGATTTTAGCCGGTTCGATTCCCGGGTGTGGGAGAAGAGAATTTTCGAAAATCTTTGAATGCAGTTAAATTTTTGCATTTTTTTCTTTAGAAGATTTTTGCGTGGTTTTAATTTACCACGAATGTAAAGATGAGACCTAAGTGACGCGTGCTCGGGGTGCTAAGACAGGAAACCTCCACGTGCGCCCGTGGACTGGAGTTCCCTCTCGGATACGTCCGGGGGGGAAGACCAGTTTTTCGGGCCGGTGCGCCCTGGGATGCGGGCAAAGACTCTCTTTAGGCACTTGTGCCTAAGGGGTTTCTTTGCCCGTATGCAAATAGCCTGTCGGGTGGACGCTCCAACGCGTGTCCCTCTGAACAGCAGAGGGCACAGCGGCGGAGCGGGCTTGCGGACGGTGAGTAATGGGTATGCTCGCCGTCCGACCAAGGACCAAGCCCGGGTCGGTGGCGCGTCGTGTTTCACGCGTCACCGACGGGGCCCCTTATGGGGCCAAATGCCTGCCGGGGTCGCGGATTTTTCTTAATCCAGGATACCGTGGCCCCGGAACGTATTAAAGGGCATCCGACGGAACACGGGTGGATTTTAGTCAGTAAGAGTCTGACAGTCCCTCCCGCCCCACCCAGGGCGGGAGGACTCATTTGATGATTTTGCCACCCTAAAAAAAAAAAAAAAAAAAGTGACGCGTGCTCATCCAGACAGAACACAGTAAGAACTGTTTAACACTGGGTGTAAAATTGTATAAATAGACACATTATTGAAGAACGAAGAGGTAGCGCGCTTGTGCAACTAAATATCACCTCTTGGTTATCAAAACGCGTTTAGAAGTGCACAATGAGAATCCGCTGTTAAGGGCGCATAACCAGAAAATTGGCAACGTCGCTAATAGCTGTCAAATGTTTACAAGTTTTTATTAATTTGGTAAATTTACTGTATGAAAATAAGAAATAAGGCTCTGTAGTGCACTAAAACATTGATATAGGAAGACACTTAAAACACTGAATTTGATGTTGTCACCGTTTCAGGTTTAAAAAAGGCATTTGGAGGGTTTCCAAATACTTTTTTTACATCTAAAACTTTTTATTCGTTGTTACGATATTACTTATTGCATTCCCTTATCAATGTTTTAGTGCAGTACAGAGCCATATTTCTTATTTCCATACAGTAACATTGCAAAATTAATTAAAACTTGTTAATATTTGACAACTATTTGCGACGTCGCCAACTTTCAGAATAGCGCTCTTAACGTGTATACGGTCGCATTTTCAGAGTAGTAAACATAACCATCATATTAGGTGGTTTTTTTTAGATAAGACAATGCAGTGTTAGGACGAAGGGCATCGTATTTAGTATGGGACTCGCGGTGAGACACTCAATTGATGTTTCCGATTGAGTGAACAAGATATTTTACTAGAGCAGATAATACGCCACCAACAGTAATGTGTACTTGCAAAGAACTAGGTGACTTTAAAATTAACAGGACCACAAAATACTACAAAGTTATTCTTTTGCTGCATGCCACGTATGGAAATAACAATAAAGATTTGATAATTATAGCTCGGAAAACAAAACAAGTTTTCCATTCTACACATAGAAATAAAACCTCATTTAAACAGTGCAAGCACTTGCATGAATGTTTGACATTAGGTACAAGTTATATTGTGGTATTTGTTTGATCAACTGAATTGTCCATCGAAAGTCTGCAATGTACAGCAATTCGCATGCGATTTCTTGCATCGTAAATGAGGCTAAAGTAAAGTCTCATTTAAGATAATTATTTGTTAATCAATTGTAATGTGCCTAAAAATAATTATCACAGACACAAAGTAAAAATAGACCATTTAAAAATATAAATAATATCTACTATCATAAACATTCAAAGAGGTTCTAACAACTCTATAACTTCCATCTCCTGTATAGAAATCGAATCACATACTCCTTGATTTTGAGGAGAACAGAGCCTGAATACCAATGACCTACTGTCAGTTCGATCTGAGGGTAGCAACACTTTACTGCCTTCGCGCGCCCTCTAGGTCACAACATGTGAGATGTTCGCAATTTTGAACATGGAATGTGGTATTCGGTTGCCTTATTTTTTTTTTTAAAGTGTTTATTTCTAGCCTGTCATGTGGGCCCTAAGAATATGTATAACATATTTTGTAAGTAAAATAAAAACTATACCAAACCCGTCTTACTACAAAAAAGTTAAACATCTATCGTTATACATATATATCGTTGAACACTTGTCTAAAAAAATTGTCCAACTGCAAAACGGCATTTGACGTTAATGGTACGTAATATGTGTCATTAGAAATATTTTACTGCAATAAGCACTTGTTAAAATGATGGACGTAAGTAATAAACGAATTTCTTGGACATAAAATTACTATACATATAAGATATCCAAATAAAATACCGCAGATGCTCCTTTTAATATTAATATTACAACTTTGAGGGTGACCTTTGCTAAGCTGTGTGGCAGTGTTGGCTAGCAAAAAGGTACTGGCTTATTTATTATTCTAACGCCAGTACTGACATTTATAAAATTCTTATAATCCAACCCGGGAAGTGAAAATTCGTAGGTATATCTAAACTAATCACAATAAAACAAAGGGATTCAGTAAAAAATATAAATAAAAAGTTAAACCCACGATACAGAGGTTACGACCGCAAGTCTCAACCGAGGCAGGGTCAAAAATTTCATAGACAAGCGTTCGAGCAAGCATCTCTTACAACACTACGACGTTCTAAAATCTCAAGTTCTTCAACATTTAAAACTATATTAAATTTCCTGAACGCGGTTACAGCTTTAAAAATATTTTATTTCATCAGGCTAATACTTAACCGTCCTGTTTGTACTATGAATTTTATTTTATTAATTACATTTATATGTAGGTTATCGAATGCGATAGTGTATGTACATGCGTGTGGTAGGCCCATAACATGTCATGGTAGGCCACCACAGGGCTATTGGCTAACTTGATAGTCACTGACCAGCAGCTGTCAACCTGAACTTGCAGGATGGCTTGATACCTGTTATGAGGCTAAGTTGAGGAGTGGAGTGCCTCAAGAGCGTTGGAATAGTTGAAAATAATATCAATTTTAACTTTAGAACTCTAGTAACAATAGTGTAACGCCAGATGTCGCTAGCAAGCCAAGCTAAGCCAAGCCATGCCAAGCCAAGCCATGCCAAGCCAAGCCATGCCATGCCATGCCATGCCAAGCCAAGCCATGCCAAGCCAAGCCAAGCCAAGCCATGCCAAGCCAAGCCGACTGTCAAGCCCGACATGTCAAGCCAAGCCGGCTGTCAAGCCAGCTGTCAAGCTCGCCACGCCAAGCCGCTACGTCACTTCCCTACCACGTGAGCCATCCCCGCCAAATGTTGAGTCGGGGGGGTGGGGTAGCCGCCAGCCAGTGAGTTATATAAAAGCCAGGAGCGATGATTTTGGTTGTTCAGTTTATAACAATAATTGTAAGGGAAATAAAAGTGTAAATCAATTATTTTCGATTTATTTATATCACTGTCGTTTTACTCAGAAGTGGGATAAAAAAACCTACGATTAAACGACGCTCTGCTACACAATAACCTCGACGGTCGTCTTGTCTGGAGGACGAAGATTCTGCTTTGGTAAGCCAGATATCTGAAAATAAAAACGAAGAAAGGCAATGCACACCACCCGCGAGGAAAATATTGAAAAGTCTCCTTGCACAAGAAGTTGAAAAATCATTCAATGATCTGGAACACGAAGTCCCTACCCTCATCCATCGGAAAAAACACCGTGCCGCATCGTTAATTCCGTTCGTTTGATCGAGTTTTAAGAAGTATTCTTCTCACTACCAGCAACGCTTCTCTGTGGAAATGAATGCTACCTCAAAGTCGTCATAGCGGATCCAAGGACATCACATAGAAGAAAGAATTCGTCCTACTTCGCCGAGAGCTGCCAGGAATCTTGCATAAATAACCAGGTCAGTTATGCCATGCCAATATTTGCAAAATGCCATTAGCCAAATGTGTTTTATAATTGAATGCCTCGTGTGTCGATAATCATAATATGCCATTGGTGGGGTATAGACCTTGACAAAACTAGGGTAGGCCCGATAAGCAAATCTGATTGTAATCAATTAATTAGTTTATTATCTCGGTATAAAACTGCTTTTCTAGCTATACTAAGGAGTTGGGAATGTACAGATTTAGTCCAAATTCGCATTAAGTACACGTAGGCCTTATAGATTAGCACATCACAAACAAGAGATTGTTAGAGTCAAAATTAGTGAGCCATTAGAAGCAGGTATTATAAAAGAACCCGAATCGGAGTATGCTTCTCCTATTGTTTAGTTATGAGGAAGAACGGAAATAGTTGCCTATGTGTCGATTACAAAGCCCTAAATGCATTAATTATCCGCGATAGATATCCATTAGCTATTATCGATAAGTAAGCTAAACTGGTAAGAACTACTTCACCAGTCTTAATCTAGTCCAACGGTATCCATAAACTCAGCATCCATCCTAAAGATACATATAGCGCTCTCTCAGTTTTTATGCGCTTAAGTTCAAGTTCATAGATAGTTAAGTAATTTTAAAGTAAATCATTAAATAAAAATAACTCCAATAATGTCGTCAAATGGTAGGGGTCAAACGCAGAATTTTAAATTAAATAGGTAGGTACATGTGGGCAAATGTTCATTTCTACAAAACAGGATTTCTTACTTAGTTTAACAATTATCATGTTCATGGCATTGAACCGGGCGAATTTAAGTTCGCAGCCGTGTCTCAATTTCCCGTTCCGATTAACATACACAAAGTGCGTCAGTTTATTGGACTATGTAGTGACTTTAGGAAGTTCTTCCATAATTTTGCAATAATGACTCATCCGCTTACCGAACTAGCAAAAACAAAAAAAAAAAAAAAATATGTGGGTATGGTATAGAAAAAAAAATGTGATAAACCGATGATAGCGATATAATATGATCTTAGTTGGAAATTCACACGAATGCATGCAAGTTACCCATAGCAGGTCTTCTTTTACAAATACGGATAGACGGTAGTTTGAGCCCTGTCTTGTATTTTAGTTGCGTTATAGCAGTCGGGAAGTAAGTGTTTTTCACTGCGTTATTACGAAGTTTTCAAATATGTGTTGGGTAAAAATGTCAGTGTAATTACGGATTGTAGTGCAGTTCGCGATACAATGATTAACGTGATCTTATTACACGCATTGCCCACTGGTGACTTTTAATTCAAAACTATGAAATTACTGTTGACTATAGACCGGGTGAGCGCATAGGCAAAGCATATCGACGCCTTGAGCAGGAATCCGCTAGATGCCGTTAATGTGTTCCGTTTAGAAGTAAACTATTGGTTTCGTAAAGTGCAACGTATTATTGATTGATTGTAAAGCGGGTGCACAGATAGTGACATTGTAAATAATTATATTATTATAATTGACGGTAGGCTGTCTCGTAAAACGCTTAACGATACCCGATTAGTTATGCCAAATATCGCGCGTAGAAAATATTACAAATGCATTATGACGATATTGGCCATTACATTTAGGACTAAAATTATGCTCAGAACTCTTAAAAAAATGATTTCTAGTTTCCAAAAATGAGCCAATTCATACGGAATTATGTGACGTCGTGTTTACATTGTGCGTACGGTAAAAGAGAATACGGTAGGAAAAAAAGGCAAATTACATCGAATCTCTAAACCTACTGAACCAATGAAAATGGTAGACATCGATAATTTAGGCCCTTTTAGCAAAAATAAAAAGGGGTACCAATAATGTTAGTTTTGACAGATTCTTTCTCTAAATTCGTTGCTTTTGAGCCTACACGTATTGTCAATTCTGTAGAGACAATTACCTTCTTATTACAAAAAAAAGGGTTTAACTAAAAACCCAGGTTAAATTATCTCGTAAAACTACGGTTTACACAAACGTTATTAAAAATCGTGGTTTTGTGATAAACCATGGTATACAAACATGATGTGTCAAAGTTTCTTATAGTAACTTTTTCATTGTGTTGTTGCTTTTATGTTAATTTCAGCCAAAATGGATTTAAATATTGTATATTTCATTGTTTAGACAATGGTTCAAATGACGGTACTAAGGTTCACCTTTAATCGTTTTGTAATACGGAGAAATTTAAACCATGGTTCTGCAGATAAGCGTGAACTCAATAGTCCAGGTTTAAACTAAGATTTATTCAGTTTTTGTGATTAGACCGTTAGAGTTTTAAAACGCATTTCTAGTTTATTCAGTTTCCCAGATCACGTAGTTTCCGATCATGGTAAGGTCTTTACGAGTAGATACTTTAAAAAGTTCTCAACAGAATAAAAAATAAGTTAAAATAACTAAAACCCGACTACGAAAAAATCGCGCACTAAAAAGTATAAAACAAGAACAATCCGTGTTACAGAAATTTTTAATTAATAGCCGTGGTCGTATGCCACCTAGCCAATAAAGATTGTGTGAAACAACCGCAGGTGGCATACGACCACGGCTATTAATTAAAAATTTCTGTAACACGGATTGTTCTTGTTTTATACTTTTTAGTGCGCGATTTTTTCGTAGTCGGGTTTTAGTTATTTTAACTTATTTTTTATTTACACTATTTTGGGGTTATTTGATATAACAAGCAAAACAGCGAGTGAATTTAAAATGTACTCATTAAGCCTTTTCATTTGATACCCATGTTGACACTGTTAGAAACAGGCAAAGTAGCTAGTAAAAGCTATATAATGTATATATATTTCAAATGTGGTTGAGATATATTGAGTTCTCTCCCTCTCTCTCTCTCTCTCTCTCTCTCATAGATTGAGAGACATTGCGTTTTCTCTCTAGTTAATAAGCTCTCTGAAACCTGAAACATGTAAATAAAAAATGGGTCGAGTATTAAGGGCGCATAACCAGAAAGTTGGCAACGTCGCAAATAGCTGTCATATTATATTTACAAGTATAAATTAATTTGGTAAATTTACTGTATGAAAATAAGAAATATGGCTCCGTAGTGCACTCAAAAATTGATAAGGGAATGCAATAATTAATATCGTAACACCGAATATATAGTTTTAGATGTAAAAAAGTATTTGGAAATTTTCCAAATGCTTTTTTTACACCTGAAACGGTTACAACATCAAATTCAGTGTTTTAATTGCATTTCTATATGAATGTTCTAGTGCACTACAGAGTGAAATTTCTTGTTTCCATACAGTAACATTGCTAAATTAATTAAAACTTGTTAATATCTGACAACTATTTGCGACGTTGCCAACTTTCAGAATAAGCGCTCTTAAGCCTGTATTTAATATTCAGGCAAAAAAATTCAATTCAACCAAGATAAATTCCAAACAGAAAAAATGAATACCTGTTCCTTCTACTTTCCCTTTTTCTGACCTTAAGCTCCTGTACCAGCAAGCAGATAAATTAATTCAGCTACTAAGTTAGCTTATTTCACCCAGGGCGCAATTACTTTAATATAAACTCTTCCATTGCAAAACTTTTAATTAAACTGAAAGCTCCGGTGTCACCTGAGATATACTGTCTAAATAATTCTTTGGCCAGCGCACTATTAAATATTTTATATTGTAATCTCGCTATACAGGCGTTTCGTCTTTTATTGACGCCAGACCTCTATAAAGTTGCCTCGCTTTATGACGCTAACTGAACTAAAGCTTTTTGCGTGGTGTATTATCAAAATTAATTATTTAATAATGAAATCTAAGGTTTTTGGCGTGGTAAAATCATCAAATGAGTTCTCCTGCCCTGGTTAGAGCGGAAGGAACTGTCAGACTCGTACTGAACAGAATCCACGGTGTTTCTTCAATAGCCCTCACCGTTCCAGGATCACGTTTATCTGTTCAGACGGTCCCGCGACCCCGGCAGGCGTTTGGCCCTCTATGGGGGCTGTTAGATTGCTAACAGCACTTTGAGAGGAGCGCGAGCGTGGAAGAGGACGCGCCGTCGCGTCGACCCGGGCGTGATCCATGATCGGACGCTGAGTCACCCATTACCTGCCATCCGCATGCCCAAATCTAAGGTTCAAAGGGAATTGAACTAGTTTAGCGGGGATTGAATTCTTTCGCGGTTCGATAAGCAGATATTGTTGACACAGGACTGTGTGGGCCTCATTTTGTAAAGGGTTAAAGTATGTAAGGATTGTGAGTGGTTACCAAATAAGTGTATTGGATACTTTCGGGAATGGTGTTTTATTTTTAGGAGATTCACTTCAGCCACTGTTGAAAGATTTCTTTGTATAAACGGATGCTTTATTTATACGAAGGCAAGTAATAAAATTGTAATAAGCCTAATGTCTGTATGTTCATTTAGATATTGAAAAAAAAAGTAAATGCGGTCTTTTTAAGAGCAACATAATTAAAATGAGCAACTTATTAAAAAAATAGTTTAATTTTTTTTCCATCGCTATGGTTACACGCATCACGTAAGTATAAACTACTGTTTTGTATTTAATGCAGTTTTCAACAAAGACAATTTTATCTCGGGGAAGTAAAAATGTCTTTGCAAAAACAAAATTAAAGAGGTCTGCAGTTGCAGGCATAACGTGAAAGTTATCAGAGGCCTTAACACGATCCAGTTTAGGCTGTGGGAAAGAGATGGCGCTAGACGACTTGTATAGCTCTGTCTCTTTCCCGCAGCCTAAACTCGATCGCGTTAAGAGCTCGTGGTAAGGCCCCAGGGATGGATTAATGATTGTTACTCTTTTTACCCGACTGCGCGACGCAAAGGAGGGTAATGTGTTTATCAGTCTATGTATGTATGTATGTTTGTTTCTATGTGGCGTTCTAGAGACCAAACACGTAGGCCGATTTTGATAATTCTTACGTCAATCGATTCGTCTTAACCTTGCGAGTGTCACTAAAGATATGACAGTAATCAAAATTCACCACAGCGACAACCAGACGCCATATTGTCAAAATGAAAAAAATAAAAGTCGATGAACTATGTCAAGTGGGGTGTCGTTGAATAGGTATTTTAAAATCATCTTTAGGTTTCTTTTATCATTTTTCATTTTAAGTAATAGTTTAGGATATATAACGATTTAAAGTTGTTTAACAAAACAATCATTCTCGATAATTTTCTTACTGTCTTATTGATTTAAGTTTTTATTTCAAGTATAAACGATATACAAACAAAAAAAAACAGTGAACAATGAATCGTAACTAAAAAGTGTAAAATAAAAAAAAATAATTAAAGAAAAACAAAAAACCCGACTGCGTAAAAACTAATTTTGAAAAATACGTGAAAAGTTAACTTAAATAAAAACTAAAAAGAAAGAAACAAGCCCAACAGAACAGCAGGAAGAAGCAGAACAGAACGACTCACAGTCGGGGCCCCTTGGGAAGATTTGATTGGTAAAATTTGAATGGGCCCCGACTGTGAGTCGTTCTGTTCTGCTTCTTCCTGCTGTTCTGTTGGGCTTGTTTCTTTCTTTTTAGTTTTTATTTAAGTTAACTTTTCACGTATTTTTCAAAATTAGTTTTTACGCAGTCGGGTTTTTTGTTTTTCTTTAAATTATTTTTTTTTGTACAAAATCTATAGAACAGATTCTGATGAAACTTTGTTCATTATCATTATTCACATAATAACTATATCAGAATAATAGAATTCATTCCCATAATTTATTGAGATATTGTGGCCATCAATCAGTACAATCAATTAATATTAAAAAAATACATTGAATCCATTACTGCATAGAAATAAAACAGAAATTATAAATGTTACAAAATTTATTAAACATCCCTCTACCATTCAAAATAATCGATATGTGCGCAAGAGTTGACATTGCCGCAGTGTTTCCTGTCAGTGAGGGTAGGACAGTCGCGGCCGCCATCTTTCTTTTCGCGTACGACGGTTCTGTGGCGGAGCTTGTCTCCGAAGCCGCAGGTCACGGAGCAAGGAGACCAGGCACTCCATTCTGACACCAGACAATCATTGGCTGGAGAAGAAGAAAAGCGTTTGAAATGGGTTGTGTTTAAACGCGTATCAGAAAAGTAGGTACCTATTTTGAAATAAAGAAAAAAAAAACAAAATACCTGCCAGAATGTATCATAAAGTATTGTAGAAATTAACCTATGTAATAGTAAAAAAAAAACGAACTAAGGAGGGTGGATGAAGCCCCGCCACGCAGGGCTTTTATTTCTGTGCAGAGGACTTAAAGGTACCTAACCAAACCTAACTTCGGGGTGTCCCTGAAATCTTGCTAAAACGAGTTTTAGGTTTAGTGAGCATTTATCCATTTTGGCATACAAAAAGAATTATTATTGATGAGCATTTAAATTGTAGCCGTTTGAAATTAGATTATTTAATTTATGAATGAAAATGAGCTTCGATCAAGGCCCGGTTCGACTCAAGGAACTGTCAGCAAACTGACGAGGCCCACATAGGGCGAAATGCCTGCCGCGGTCACGGGATTGTCTTAAAAGAAATGCAAAAAACCAGTCAGTAATAGTCCCCTTTCTCTCCACACAGGGTGGGAGGATTTATTTAATGATTGTACCCACAATACAGGAACAAAAAAAATCTTGTGGGCATCTTGTGGGGCAACGTTTGTAAAAAAGAAAATTAGACAAGCCGAATGAAGTGTTTGTTTTGTAACGCTTTCTCTTCTAAACTGATGAAGTCATTTTCCTACATAGAAATCTGTAACTTTAGTGACGGTTATAAGGCCACTACTTTTTGCATAAGAAAGAGAGTGGGGACGGGGAAGCCACGGGCTAGTGATGTTCCTTACGTTGGATCTTGTTGACTGCGTGGTGTAAACGGGACCTGAAGTGCCTCGGCAGATGCTTGTGCAGACCAAGCTTCCTACCATGAGCGACAGCCAACACGACATCGTCCATGTTCTTGAGCTCGCCTTCAAACTCTGATTCTGTAGTTCTGTAAGGGATATTAAGGAAAGTATAATGGATTTTCAACTTTATTCGTTAGAGCGTTAAGTTGAAAATCTGTAAAAAAATACGCTATAAACGAACGAAAACGCTCTGTAATCTCAAATCTGTCATTGATTTTTATATTTGTGCATCAGAGCATAAAGTTGAAAATCCATTAAAGACTTTAGAGCGTTTTCGGCCATCATTTGTAACTTGTCTGGGTCCTCTTGATAGAAAATTTGAGAATTTCTGATAGAAAAAGTTTTTTTTAAAAAAATATAACCGACTTCTAAAAAAAAACAAGCACGAAAAAGGGTTAAATAACCTACCATAAAACTTTTCTTTCGGAAGTCGTTGGCTTTGCTTTTATATTTCATTGACTTTTTTTGCCACCGACTTCCGAAAGAAAAGTTTTTTGGTAGGTTATTTAACCCTTTTTCGTGCTTGTTTTTTTTTAGAAGTCGGTTATATTTTTTTTAAAAAAACTTTTTTATTTTACCCTTTTTAGTTTAAATATTCAACCCAAATTCTTGTCAAATACATTATTTTCTTACATATGCACTAGAATTTTACTATCCGTAGCACCGGTTATATCATCGCCCATGTACCCAATAAGCAAGAACACCAAAATAAATGATTTTTTATGGGACCAAATGGCAGGTATACTGCATTTAACAATAACCCATATGGGTGCAAAGTTCTCATCAGCATAAATGAATTAAGTCCAAATACAAGATAGCTGCTATAAACCGTTGAGGAGTTCCCTGAACTGTTCTTCGTCTTCATCATCAGAACCCTAATGACAGTTACAACCCATCTAGGTTTAAAGTTCTCATCAATATAAATGAATTAAGTCCAAACACAAGGTAGCTACTGTTAACCATTAAGGAATTCCCTGAACTGTCCTTCGTCATCAGAACCCTAATAACAGTTACAACTCATCTAGGTGTAACGTTCTTATCAATACAAATTAATCAAGCTCAAACACAAGATAGCTGCTGTGAATCGTTGAGGAGTTCCCTCGACTGCCTCTCGGCTCCATCATCAGATATACTCCAGACCTTTATTAAATTGTAGTGCTTTGAAATACTTAATGAAAAAAAAAAACTAAATCAGTTGATGCCTACTCTTTACTGTTAAGGAGTTGTACCTTCCATCATCAGCTCAGCTACATGAGATGACGATTACCATACGCAAGTCCTTAAATTATTTCATAAAATTTGCGAAAAACGGTGTGTTGGCCTATAAAATTCGAGGGTTGCCCTCGATTTCTCCAGGATCCAATCATCAGATCCCAACTTGGTGACTATGGGACCACCTCCGGAGTACCTCCTTTCGAACAAAAAAAGAATTTTAAAAATCGGTCCACAATTGGCGGAGTAATCGCGTAACAAATATGCAAAAAAAAAAAAAAAAAACATACCGTCGAATTGATAACCTCCTCCTTTTTGAAGTCGGTTAAAAATGAACAGAAAATATGAATCCCTCACAATTCTTGTACTAATTATAACCTTTGGCACTACTAATTTGTCACCTCAATGGATTGTATTTCTTGATTTCTAAGAACAAGTAAAAGTCTAATTTTACAGAGAATTGAAAATTACTCGGGTATTTATTCCTAAAATTAAACGGTTTTTAGCCGGTTTTTATTGGAATTCAACTACACAATAGGCTTGTCTACTGAAAAATCGAACTAGTGTGTCAGAAGATTATGAACCTAGCCTATTGTTGATGTGCCTAGTGTGAAAACTTATTATTTATTTAATTTTTTAAAGGTTACCTTCGTAAACACGCAACTTATTTGTTTAGTAAAGATTGTATGTTTGTTCCGAAAAAGGAACTTTTCTTTTACATTTGAGACTTTCTTTCCAAAGATACATAACTTTGTGTTTATTCATTCTTTCAGAAGCTAAAAATTAATCTAATAAAATAAGAATTGAATTCACAACAAAGCGTTGTTAACATGTCGAAAGTACTCCGGATATACAAAGACAGTTGGTTGAGGATGTTCCCGTTTCCATTGCACATTACTGGCGGAATCATATGAAATGTGTGCTAAGTATTTGTTAAACCTTATAATTTTAACAAATGGTTCAAAACTGTAAAGGCATACGGTTTTAACAAATAGTTTACTTAACCAATGATGATCAAACTAATAGCCCTAAGTGGTATTATCTTTTCTTTTGATAGGTCAATGACATTTATTGCGTCCTTTGCGTTGTAGCAGTGTGCCCAGACCTTCGATTATTGATCGAAGGCCCAGACGGAATATATATTTTTCTCTATTTTTCAGCCACTTTATTTAAAACTTTAATTACTTAAATACACTTAAGAACTTCCTCTTGAAACACTCCGTGCATTAGTGAAGTAATATGAAAATCAGTTTTTTAAATTTTGACTTTACAGCATTTAGACAGACGAATAGACAGCCGCGTCGTAGGGAGACTTGAGGAACATTGCATACAAGTTTGACTTCATTATGGATTATTAATGCACAATGAAATCAGTTGATCAAACAAATACCGCAATGTAAGTAGTCGCATGCAACTCGCACGCCGTTTCTTGCATTTTTAAACGAGGCTTTAGTTTTAAATATATGTATAGTGTAAGTAAGCCCTACCGTACACGCAACTCTCCGATACCTACCTTACAACTTTGGTATGTCAATGGGGAAAGCCGGTCAAAGCTTATTGTAGATGGCGCCACCATAGGTAAGTCCTAATCCGACCAATGAGGTAGTACTATTTTGAAGTACCTATAAGATTTGAGCCAATGACGATGCTTGGAACAAGCTATGCTAGCGCCATTAGTTCCCCAGTTGCCATCCCCATAGGTGCCTGTCGCAATACAAGTCCATAGAGTTTCACAAGCACGCGTCATACAAAAGTCGTAAGATAACGGAGACTTGTGTCGCGTTATGAACGAAGGGGTTTATACCACAGGTGACGAGACAGAGGTAACGATAGGCACCCACAATTCATTGAATTAACAAGATCCATTCCATTATTTAATTACAATAGCACTCTAAATGCGTTGCACTGATTCAATTCAGAAGCAATTATCGAAAATCAGATTTATTAGCGAGATAATGGAAACGTGTCCCTATGCTAATACTAATGGAAAAGTAATAAAGGTAAGTAACGATATGAAATTCTATCAATTTCAATGTTCACGAGTGGGTTTCTGTGTTCAGGCTTTACAAAAATATTTGTTTCTCTCTGAAAGCAATTTCTTGCGTTTCCATTAGCATTAGTGGAAGTTGATTTTGATGTGACTAAATATCTAGAAATTATGTTTTTAGGAGGACATTGATATCCAAGTTATTTTTCATGAATGAAATAGTGTACGTTACGTCTGAATGGTTTAACTACGTGAATGAAAAATTTGAGACATTAATACAAACGACACATTATTAAGAAACTTTATTTCATGTCCTACACCTAATCTAATTTTTAATTAGGTTTTTAATTTCTATAAAATTAATAAATGGTTGAGAGTGTCTCAGAGTTTGCAAATTAGTCATGTCATAGGTTGGTATTACCGTAAAAATGTGTGAGAAAATTGAATCAATAACCTTACACCTTAGAATTGTAAAGCTTTTCTGTGGAATAAAAGCGACTATGGGTAGGATTTGTACCTTTGGCCTTCCAATACAGTACATCTAATGCTCTTACGAACCGAGCCATCGCAGTCTTGGTCGTACAATAGATCGCACGACGTCATCATATGACGTCGAAAAATTCAACGCTTGTGAGTAAGATGGCCGTGGCTTGGTTGGTAAGAGCATCCGACGTACTGGTTTACCTTATAATTGCTTTTAAAACTTACGTAGTAGTAGGAGCTTTAGTAACAACAACAACATAATTTTCTGGAGCATTCGGTCTGGGAGTCCCCACAGGATCTTCCTCCAAATCCTTCAACTTATCAACATAGTTCCTCGTGGTCATTCGATCGTGTTCTTGTACTTCTTCATTCAAGTCTTCATCATCACCATCGTGGTTGACTGTTGTCTGTTGTGGTAGTCCTTTATGTTCATTTTTCGCTTTTAGAACTGCCTTTAGTTCTTTACGAGCTAAGTCATTCAGTTCTTTTGGTGTGTATTCTTTGACCTGCAAAATTAGGGCTTGATTTATTATTTTCCTAACGTGTGTGATAATTTGGTCGTACGGCTGGCGCAGTGGTTGAGTTATCATCATCATCATCAGCCTATAAATGTTCCCACTGCTGGGACACAGGCCTCCTCTCTGTGAGAGGGAGTGGGCCGTAATCTACCAAGCGGGCCCAGAGCAGATTGGTAGATGTTACATGTCTTCGAAATTTTGGTTCTAGGACATGCCGGTTTCCTCAAGATGTTTTCTTTCACCGTTTTGAGAGCAGTGGTGTTGAAATAAATTACACAAAGTAATGCGCCTGACGGGGTTCGAACCCACGACCTACAACTCGTAAGTCGAGGCCGATACCACTGGCCCACCACTGCGGATGTTTGTTATGTGAGTTTAAATATTTGTAAACGCACCCACGACGAACGGAAAAATTAAGTTACTACACAGATAATGCTTTTAATTATTTAGTCTCAGACGATAATCATTGTTGTCGGTGACTTGCACTTGCATATATGTCAACGACCATTTATATCTAGACTCCTAATCACAGGCGACCGATGTCTGTCAACACATTAGGTAAAAAAATCTTATAACCGTCGTGACTCGACCACTCCTGTGAGTCCCCGTGTCGCACTGACCTTGAGTTAGCCAATCAGAACGCAGTATTAGCCAATCAGGACGCAGTACCCCGTCCCCCTCGCTTACGTCGTACCTCAGCGACTTGACAGAATAATTTTCGTTAGTCAGATCGTTCATGAGGCGTCTAGTTATAAATGGTCGTTGATATATGTAGTTAAAAATTTAAGGATTCCACTGGCAAGATACGTTTAGCTACTGCAATTTTCAAATGATGATTTTGTATTTCTTTATTTTCTGCAATCTATACATATAATAAAACTGTAGAAAAGAAATTTTTGTACATTAAAAAAAATAAAAGAAATATAGCCAGGATGTTAAAGGACAACCAATAGAACCCATTTCCAGCAATTTTAGAATTTTTGTCTGTTTGTCTGTTTATCTGTTTGTCTATTTGTATGTTTGGTTATTCGGGCATCACGTAAAATGTACGAAATCAATGTAGATAATTTTTATACACAACGATTTAGCGTAACTTGAAGTAACATTTAGTTTTTGTTTCATTGCAATCGGTTCAGTCTATCAAAAGATATTTGAATTTAAAGTGATCCAGAAGTAAAATATTACGGTCAGTTCACAGTTCACACCGAGACGCGCAGTTCAGTAGCGCGATCTAGAACCAACGATAACACGGTAGATGGCGTTAAAAAAAACCTGGAATAGAGGTGTTGAATTGAAGTAACATTATGTTTTTTATTTCATCGTAATCGGTTTACACCTTACAAACAAAAAATGTAAATTAATTAAAGCGATTTAAAGGAATCGTAGAATAGAATAGGATAGGATGGGATAGGATGGGATAGGATGGGACAGGATGGGACAGGATGGGATAGGATGGGATAGGATGGGATAGGATGGGATAGGATGAGATAGGATGAGATAGGATGGGATAGGATGGGATAGCATGGGATAGGATGGGATACGATGGGATAATATGGGATAGGATGGGATAGGATAGGATAGGATGGGATAGCATGGGATACGATGGGATACGATGAGATACGATGGGATACAATGGGATAGGATGGGATAGGATGGGATAGGATGGGATACGATGGGATACGATGGGATACGATGGGATACGATGGGATACGATGGGATACGATGGGATACGATGGGATACGATGGGATACGATGGGATACGATGGGATACGATGGGATACGATGGGATACGATGGGATACGATGGGATACGATGGGATACGATGGGATACGATGGGATATGATTGGATACGATGGGATACGATGGCATACGGTGGGATATGATTGGATAGGATGGGATAGGATGAGATACGATGGGATAGGATGAGATACTATGGGATACGATGTGATACGATGGGATATAATGGGATACGATGAGATACGATGGGATACGATGGGTCACGTATAGGTACGACCTGTTTCTGGGGCTGCCAGCGCCGGTAAAGGCAGGAACGGGCAGGCTCCGGAGTACGCCCATACTACTCAGGTTCCAGAGGCATTTAAACGTAGATTTTTCACTTGCACGAGCATGCGGGCGGCGAGTATGCCTGGGTCGACGGCGCGTTGTGTTCAACACGCGCCTCAATGTGTCATCACAATGACGGTCCCCCCCTTAGAAGGCCAAAGCCTGCCGGGGTCGCGGAACTATCGAATTACCTTGACCCCGGAACGTAAAGGCCTATTATAGGATTTATAGGACATCGAGGATTTTAATCAGTACAAGTCTGACAATCCCTCTTTCCCTGCCCTGGGTGGGGACTCATTTGATGATTTACGTACGCATATTTATGTATGCTCCAGAATGATGGTTTACAGCTAATGTTGTTAATAAAGAAGCACTAAAAAATTACATTGTTAAGTTCCGACATCCACGCGAACGAAATCGCGGGCACAGCTAGTCTATAATATGTATCTACTTTTGTGTAGGTAATGGGTGTTTCTCAGCAGCGGGGATATCATACGTTGAATTATACTTATGCTAATAGTATCTAATTTTAGCTTTGTTAAAAGCATTTTTAAACTTTTTACTACCTTTGATGCCATAGATCGAATCCGAAATGAGGAGATCCGTAGACGAACTAAAGTCATCGATATAGCCCACCGGATTAACAAGCTGAAGTGGCAATGGGCAGGCCATATTGCTCGCAGAGCAGATGGCCGATGGGGTCGAAAAGTGCTAGAGTGGAGACCGCGGACTAGCAAGCGCAGCGTAGGACGTCCACAAACGAGATGGACAGACGACCTTATAAAGGTCGCCGGAAGACGCTGGATGCAGGTCGCTTCCAACCGGTATATGTGGAGATCTAAAAGGGAGGCCTATGTTCAGCAGTGGACGTCTTATGGCTGATATGATGATGATGATGATGCCATAGAGAAATGCAATTATTTTACAGTGACCTGTTATGGTTATCGAATGGCCTTACAAATTGCCTCATCATACAAGGTAACTGCTATTTTATGCGGTAAAGGTGGTCGATCAACGATTTTCTCGAAAAATTCTCTTTGTGGAAGACTTTAAGGTGATTATAAAAATTGATGTTCCTTGTAAAATGTGCTATTGATTTCATTATCTATCTAAATTTTGGGTAGTATCTTCTTAAACCTACGATGCTAATTCTACAACAAGCGGTTTGAATGAAATTAAGAAGTACTGTGACGGGAAAAAAAACACGTTACATAAAGCAAGTTCACGGTACTGTCATAAAAGCGCACAGTAGACATCACGTTACCGTGACCCTGGTACGTAAAGGGCATGAATGAAGGAACAGGGTGCTTTTAATTCGCAAGAGACTGACAGTCCTTCTTCACCCAAGGCTCATTATTCCCGCGGGACTGTCTCATCAGGTCACCGTGAACCTGGAAAATAAAGGGCTATTGAAGGATCACCGTGGATTTCAGTCAATACAAGTCTGACAGTCCCTCAGCCACGCCCTAGTTGAGAGGACTCATTTGATGATTTTATCACGATAAGAAAAGGGCTCATTATTTGATGATCGTAACAACTCAAAAAGAAAGCACCTTAGTTATTATCACCGGCGTTACTCTCCATTGCCTACTAATCAACTGATCGGTGTATCACAGGGCACGTTATACCGCCCTGGCATAAAACTAGCTCGTAGCTACGATACGGAATGATTTGATTAAACACTTGAAGCACTTATCTGTCAGCTCAGTGTTACCCGATAGCCCGTGTAATGCGATCATGTACTGTCGCGAACAGTGATAAATGAGTATACTCATAATTTAAAAGCAGTTTCTATATAATCGTTAAATATCAGTTGGAACTGCACGGTTGGCACAATTTTATTGCTGAGCGATTCTTTGCTGACGGATCAAATTTTGTTTGAAGTACAGGCTGATTCGGATTTGCATGTTTATATGTATTTATGTCAGTTTGAATGTACAAAAAACGCACCGGCGCAGCGATTTATGAGATGTTCTCGCACTAGGAATATGGATCAGAAACTGGTAATTTAAAAAAAAAACGATCGGATCAGACCTATTTCATAATCCTCGTGCATGGAAAGTGTTTCTCATGAGCAACACGAGTAATGGGCCAGTTGTTGTGGAGAAAACAATTAGACTAATATTTACTACGCGACTGTACGCGGCTAGAGTCGCTCGATACAAGTCGTATCGCCTGAGGTCGTGAACAGAGCATGAGCGGTTAAAACTCTTGTGCCTTATCATCAACATCAACATCATCATCAGCCTTTAATCCCACTGCTGGAACACAGGCCTCCTCTCTGTGAGAGGGAGAACATGTTATGCCTCATAACATGGTCTATTCTGAATCTAAAAAAGCCGTTAAGTAGTTAAAAAGAATGAAGCAGAAAATGCAGAGAACCTTACCTTACTAATCTCAACTTTGGCGATAGCCGGCAGTTCCCTGAGCTGTGGGTAGTAGAAACCAGCGGCAGGGTGGTTGGGTAACCTTGGCTTGTGTCTCGTCACAGGGTCGGGAGGTGAGTTCTCCCAGCGAGGAGCTGTGAACGTTAGTCCACTGGCCGCCCCAGCGTCTAGAGGCTCCAGCTGTTAAGAAACAGAATAATAGCTGATCCTGGCTGCTAATAAGGCTGTCAGAGTTAATGGCAACTGCCATTAACTCGGAACCCCCTAGAACCCAGGTAATACTGGGTGTCAGAGTTAATGGCAGTGACCATTAACTCTGACAGCCAGTTTTACCTAGTGTATCTTATAATCGAAGTAGGTATTACTGCGTGGAACTGAAAATTGTTAACATATTTAAGGGTGTGCTAAAGATCAGCTATGGCCGCTATGGTACAGCTAATTAAATTACTTTTTATATGTGATTTAGATTGTGGTCATATGCATAAAGTTTGTTCAGTTTGTTGATTATTCTATACGGCATCCTTAAAATTTGACTATATAACATTCAGGTGTTAAACAGGGCACATAGGGCACAGGGCTTATTTATTCAGAAAATTAAACTTAGAAATGGAAAATAATAAGTAGTTTCCTTACGTCAAGAGTGATCTGATCCACCCAGGATGAGTCGACACAGAGATTGACACCATCCACTCCAATGAACCAATCTGGTGATGGGATCATGCGACACATGAGAGATACCTGTAATATTAAGACATTGTTTTACAATACACTTGCTTCAAAAATTTGGCTGGGCTAGATAGGGCGCAGTGTCGCACCTTGGAAAAGGCCTATGAAGAGATTTAGTATAGTGAAGCTAGTAGAGCTTTAGTTCATTGAAAATAATAAGAGGAAACGTATTTCAGCCAAGATCGAGTCTTCATTCTAGTAAATGAGGAGAATTGAACATAATACATTATTATCCCTCGATAGGATTGGCCTATGTCTGATCTGATCCACATATCAATCCTTTGTATCCTATTGTCTGTTGCCGACCTTCTTTTTCACTTCTTTTCGCGACCCAAATGCATGTTACAATGTAGAAGGGTCGAGTTAGTGCAATAAAAGTCTCGTGGAGATATAGGCGATTAAAAGCGCAGGGCGACTGCGGTTTTGCAGCACCGCAAAGCCTCACACAGGAGCGGAAAACCGGCGCGATGTGTCGTGGTCTCGGTGATCGCTTTGCATCGCTTATCATCTATCAAGGATTTGATACTACAACTATTATAAACGTGTTATTTAATCATACAAACAAAAAAATGAGCTAATCCCTTACCAAACTATGTCCACCATCAACAAACACCATGTTCTCAGTAACCCCAGTCCCAGCTCCGATAGCTGGTGCCGAGAACTGGTCATAAACCTGCTGCTCATCGTCGCCTTCCTTCACCAGGTCATCGATCTTGCCGAACTGCGAGAAGGCGCGGACTGAAGGTTTGGCCACCGAGCCTATGTGGTACAGGCTGTAGTTTGTGGAGTGAGATTGTCCTGGGGACAATAGAAAGTTTTAGGTGGTTAAATATTTCGTAGTGGCGTACTCGTAGTACTACTTTTTTTTTCGTGGTAAAATCATCAAATGATTCCTCCCACCCAGTGCAAGAGGGACTGTCAGACTAGTACTGACCACAGAATAATTAATAGTACTATACGTACAGAAGGACTACTCCAAAAAAAAAATCAAACAAATGTAAAATCTATATACGAGAGAATAAAGTACATTTTAACTGGCAGCCGTACCGCCCACCTACTTTTATAATAGCCTAAACTTCCCGTGCGCAAGCAAAAATGTACTGAATGGTTTCGCCCGAGAGTTTATTTTGGTTTATCTGATGCCAACGACATTAAAAGGTTACTATGGGTCAAGCTCAATAGGGTTGCGACTTGCGAGTTCAGGCACAAATAGGTAGGTACCTATGCGTATTTTATGCATTTGCTAAATTACATTATTACCATAAATACCTATGTTCCTCAAGGAATTTTGTTTTTATCATCAGCCTATATCTTTTTGGTTTCGTCATCGATTACTATACATTATTGGTTGTTAGCACAGAATTAATAGTAGGTACCTACGGCACCTTACGTGAGGAATAATATTTATAATAATATTATCTTTTCTACCTATTATTGTTATATTTTTGAACATTTATCTTACAAAAAAAAGAATAATATTTAAAAGATTTTTATCGTCTATGGCAAAATAGCCAGTCCTTATTATTTTGCACTCAACCTAGTAACCGACCAATTACTATCGCATACTGTCACAGGCCCCGCGTTGCGTGTCTTTGTAGGTAGGTAAAAAAGTGGCGCAGCGAATTACGCCCGCTGACCTTGAATGCGTAGTGTGGCCATTTTCTGAGTTAGAACTTTTAAACAACAACGCAAACATCTTTCTACTTTCTACCGATCTTAATTCTTAGTACTCAGCTTAAGGTGAGTGAGAGTGTCGTCTTTTTATCTTGGTCGTCCAGTAGGCTCACCCCCCCCCAATTAGTATCTCGCCTCATTTCCAAACTGGTAACCTCATGATTAGGTATCATGATCAGTTAAGCCCATACTTCACAAGCAGGGAGATAATTTTGTTGATCATTACTAAATATGTACTATATTTTTTTTTCTTCATAATAATATTGTGTTATTAATTTACCAAAAGCACCTAAAGCAAGAAACTTGTGCGTAACTACACGTAACGTAACAAAAATATTAAGGAGACGGAGCGCGTGCGTAACGGGTGGCGCGTGGCAGCCGTAGTGAATGGGCCACGACATAATGGCCCCGCAACTACTTGCAGTTTTATGCCTACACCGCGGAGTGAGACAGGCCTGTACTGACTAAAATCCACGGTGATCTTTCAATAGCCCTTTACATTCCAGGGTCACGGTTACCAGATGACGAGACAGTTCCGGGACCCCAGGATAGTACCTACTACGAAGGCTTCATAAAAACGAGCGATTCTTGTTGGCGGTAGATACTGTTGCAGCCGTAAGTAGCTGTCTGTGGCAACTGGCAAACTGTGAAAACTTAGCCGGCTGCCACTGACACGTTGATGACTGATAAAATGAGCACTTTTTGAAGGTCAATTTTACATAAGATCCCAAAGCGTTCACCCGCCAGGAAGAAGTGGCGGAACCAACCCTCCAGCAACACATCTGTCTGTTAAATTAGAAGAACCAGAATAAAACATTAATAACCGAAACATTGGCATTACCTAAACTTAAGGGCGCTTATTCTGAAAGTTGGCAACGTCGCAAATAGTTGTCAAATATTAACAAGTTTTAATTAAATTAGCAAGGTTACTGAATGGAAATAAGAAATATGGCTCTGTTAGTGCACTAAAACATTGATATAGGAATGCAATAATTAATATCGTAACACGGAATTTATAGTTTTAGATGTAAAAAACGAATTTGGAAACTTTCCCAATGGGTTTTTTTCTCCTGAAACGGTTACAACATCAAATTCAATGTTTTAGTTGCATTCCTATATCAATGTTTTAGTGCACTACAGAGCCATATTTCTTATTTTCATATAGTAAAATTGCCAAATTATTTAAAACTTGTAAATATTTGACAGCTATTTGCGACGTTGCCAACTATCAGAATATGCGCTCTTAAACTCCTACTAGGTATGTTGTTTTGTATACAAAAGAATTATAACTAGGATTATATTGAGTGGAAAAGCAGGATAGAGACTTTGAAATCAGCATCATCATAATTAGCTTTCACAACGTTAACTACTGCTTCGTTACGGACCAAATCTCTATGGGGGGAATCAACCACTTTTATAACGTCAGTATGGGGCGCACTATTAGCTTGTATAAAAACCATTATTTGGTGCTCTAAAAATAGGTGCTCAAACGTAAATATTTTGTCGTAGATACAATGACGTGGCTTAATCTAAGCCTTCAAGTCATTGTATGTCCAGATTCCTCGTAAGAGAATTGAAGCCACGGAAGAAAAATTACCCCCTCGCTCGATTCCTACGTAAAAAAGTCAACATGAACATGGAAAATTGTTAATTGTGTGCGACTGTACGTGGCGCTCACTCACGGACACACGGAATCTAGGCATTTTATAATCTAAGCTAGAAGACATGTAGCCTTCAAGCTTCGAATTGAGAACAGGAACTGAGTTTGTACAAACATTTCCTTTGGTAAAGCAACGTATTAGATATGTAAAGTTAACCCTTTTACCTAATCCTAATACCAGTCATCCGTGAATGAATTTCCCCTACTATTTACTTATTGAACCTTGCTTACTGATTCAGACGTAACTCACGTAGGAGTATATACCGGTACATACGCGATATCAAGTTAAATTCAATGTGAACGCGTGTAAAGGAAGCGGTCCATCGGAGCGTCTCAGCCTGTCGAGTGATTCTCAAAGGAGTTCCGTATAATATTGATTATGATGGGGATTTAATTATTAATATTTGTTGGAGGAACATGCTTATAATACGAGGGTTATAGAGTAGATTAGAAAAAAATGTAACGTGTAATGTTGAATCGTGAGAGTGTAACTTAAAAATGTGAAAATGTAACGTAAAATAAATGTGATTATTATTTTTTCTGCTAAACATGCAGGACACAGTAATCGTGATACTATTTTTTTTATTAAAAATGCGAATGAATGTTTTGGTGTTTTATGTTTCGGTGGATGAATTTTGCCACAGAAGTGAATTATAGTCTGGATTAACACATAATGATACTTTTTATTCGGGTAGTTGTAGTGTGGACTACACTACCCGAATAAAAAGTATCATTAATAAAGCATCATTTGGGATAATTGACGTGCCTTATACGGGCGAAGCCGCTGGCATAAACCAGTGAATAATAAACTGCTATATTTACTGTGCGTGATTTAAAAAAAAGTTATTCTTGAAAACTGGCATTTTAAAATCACCTTATTAATGCAGAGGTCAGGCTTTTATTCTGAATTCCCAAAAGAATTATGTTATTAGGCTTCTAACAATAATTTTGAAGCACCTACTATAAAATATAATAAAAACTAAAATCTCATTATGGTAACGAGCTCTTACATTTATAAACGAGTATTTGAAATAATAAAAATCGTATAATGTAAAATATTAATGTGAAATTAAAAGCGCTTTCAATTTAATGTGATGTAAAACATTAATAATGTGGTATTTCAATATTTTCACATTTATATTATTCGAAAAAAAGCTTTTTCATCTAAAACATAAATATTGTATGTACTTCAATTAATAATAGAAAGTTTATTATCAAAATAATTCAATTGGTAGTAACGTAATAAGTTATTTGCATTTGCACAATGGCCCTCGTAGTTACCTTAGCCGTTATCGAAGAATTTTATAGACCATTTACTTTTAAACAAGCGGAGTGAGATATGCAAATTCAGCAGTTTTCTTAGCCGAAGCCATGTTCATTTTATTATAATAATTACTTGATAGCCATCGTCTGGGTGCTCCGAAATTATTAATAGGCTGAACTGTGAATTATTTACGAGATTTTACTGAGTTATCTTCCAAGGTTTGAGGAACTTTTGTTTCAGGTAATTGCGTTGAAGATTTTCATTGACAAGTTATTATCCTTTTTTTTGTATTTGCGTGTAGTTTGATAGTTACCTACTTATTTTGTATATTAGAAAAAATGAATTCGATAAATCGCATTTTCATCAAGAAAGCGAAAGCTCATTTCAAGGTTTTAGGAAAACGCATCTAAAAGCACGTGAAGCCGTTGGTCTCGGCTGTCATTTGTAGATCTTCGGCAGTCGTTACTGTTAGTCAGAAGCTCAAAAGTTTGACAACCAGTCTTACCAAGATATATTGTAGGGTACTACGATACCGACTACCAGTTACTGGGTTGTGGAGGTCCGATAGGCAGTCGCTCCATATAAAATACTGATATTCAGCTGCATCAGGTTCGACTGGAAGGCGACCCTAACATAGTTGGGAAAAGGCTAGGCAGATGATGCGTTGGGAGCGTGGTAAAAGATTTTCTTTGTCAACTTTATTATTTCCGTAAGCATTTCCCTATAGTTTATTGGTTGAATTATGCGTTGTCACCACGGACAATAGGTAGCCTACTTTCTATCCTACATCGCGTCCCTCAAAAAGATGTCAGCATAGCCTTCAGGGGTAAAAGTCCCTATAGGGCCTACCGGAGTGGGCATGCGAGCGGCGAGTAAAGGGCAACTCGCTGTCCGACCATGGACCATGCCCGGGTCGACGGCGCGTTGTGTTCCACGCGCGCCTCAAAGAGCGTCAGCATAATGACGCCCCCCTCTAGAGAGCCAAAGCCGCGGGGTCGCGGGACTTATCTCATCACCGTCACCCCGGAACATAAAGGGGTATTGAAGGACACCGTAGATTTTAGTCAGTACAAGTCTGACAGTCCCTCCCGCCCTGCCCGGGGTGGGAGGACTCATTTGATGATCTTACCACGCAAAAAAAAGGGCCGGCACTTGAACGCAAAGAACATGTGAAGGAACAGAGTGGATTCTTAGTCAGAGCCAGACAATCTCTTCCGTTCCATTCAAGGCGGGAAGATGATGATTAGGTGTATCACTCCCAAAATAAAAACCCTACTTGATGATGACTTTATCATTGGTCAGAGTTCGCGCTGCTGAATTTCGGGCCAAAAATATTTATAAGATACCATTTGCCAAGGAAACGCTGAAATGGTGATTTATATTCTTCAAAAGAAGTAACTTTCTAAAATTATTCAAAGTTTTGATTGAAAACAGCGAAGTTCATTGACCGGTTATGTTTCGGGTAGACAGACTTCTATAAAAATGTGGACAAAAATAGCTCGGAGATATAAATGTTAGAGAACTTTGTGTACTAATATTTAGATTGGAGTAAGATTTATGATTATTATATTGAAGCGTTGAGTGAGTTTACTGAATAAACCTTCGGCTATGTTTAGACTCTATTTTTAGGCTAGCTACTGTCTCTTTTCAATATGATGTGATGGTCGTTATCACGAATAGTTAATGTATTATAGTTGGGGCAGGGCTTTTAAACATTTAATTGTTTCTTTTTATTATTCATGAAGTAAAATGGCTTAAGGGCAGAAAGATGATGTTGATGACTAGAATTTCATCCCCTGTAGTGGGTGCTGTTACAAACATATACAGCCTTACTACAAAAACTTAAACATCCGTTGAACACTTGTCTAAAAAAAGTGGGACAGCAAAACGGACCTTATTTCAACGTCATAATCTGACATTTTTTTAGGCAAGTGTTCAACATACGTTTAAAAGTTTTTGTGGAACGACGGATAAAGTCACATACACAAACAGCCAGTCCCAGAACAAATATTTGTATGATCTATACTAATATTTAGAGAGCAGTGGTGGCCCAGTGGTATCGGTCCCGACTTACGAGTTGTAGGTTGTGGGTTCGAATCCCGCCAGGCGCATTACTTTGTGTAATTTATTTCATCACCACTGCTCTCAAAACGGTGAAGGAAAACATCGTGAGGAAACCAGCATGTCCTAGAACCAAAAAAATCGAAGATATGTGACATCTACCAACCCGCACTGGGCCCGCGTGGTGGATTATGGTCCACTCCCTCCCACAGAGAGGAGGCCTGTGTCCCAGCAGTGGGAGCATTATAGGCTGATGATGATACTAGTATTTGTTCCGTGCGGGGGGATCGAACCCGTGACCACGCTGCGCAACAATCGTTCGCTCAGTCACGGCAAAGGAACAAGTGGTACTGTTTTTAATTCATCTTTAATTCTTGGTATCAACATCTAACTAATAAACTCTTAAAATCAGAGCAAATATGTTTAAATGGAACTAGTGCTTGCGATACATGCCAAGAATCTATGACACTCGTATTCCCAGTAGATGAACTAAATATCAAACAATGGAATGACTACCAGGGATTAGTTAAAACGAGGTTTAGAAAAAAACTTATTTTTTTCCAGCTTAAGGCTGCTTTTCCACCAGAGATGCGCTATGTAGCTGTGCTGCGAGGATGTAAAAGCTGAGCTACGAAACTGTGTGACCGTTTCCACTGATGCTACGCTATGTAGCTGTGCGGTAAGATGTGCTATGAAGATGCGTAGCTGCGCTACGAAGATGTGCTGTCACAAGGTAGCTGTGCTATGAAGATGCGTAGCTGCGCTACGAAGATGTGCTCGTGGTGTTCAAAGTTGCTTTAAGGCAATCACTTGCTTAATGCTTAATGAGAATAATGCAAGAATGTGAGAAAAAACAAACCAAATTTTAAATGTCAATAAGGTCGAAAATGGCTTGAATCTGTTTTTTAACTTGCTATCGTTAAGCAATAAAAAAAACAGGTTCAAGCGATTTTCGACCTTATTGTCATTTATGCAAACACCGGATTTAATGAAGGAGCAATGTTAGCGAACGAGAATGTGAGAAAAAACAAACCAAATTTTAAATGTCAATAAGGTCGAAAATCGTTTGAACCTGTTTTTTTGATTGCTGAACGATAGCAAGTAAAAAAAACAGCTTCAAGCGATTTTCGATCTTATTGACATTTATGCAAACACCTGATTTTAATGAAGGAGCAATGTTAGCGAACGAGAATGTGAGAAAAAACAAACCAAATTTTAAATGTCAATAAGGTCGAAAATCGCTTGAACCTGTTTTTTCAATTGCTTAACGATAGCAAGTTAAAAAAAACAACTTCAAGCGATTTTCGACCTTATTGACATTTATTCAACCACCTGACTTTAATGAAGGAGCAATGTTAGCGAACGAGAATGTGAGAAAAAACAATCCAAATTAAAAATGTCAATAAGGTCGAAAATTATAGATAATCAATATACATATATTGCGTGTCCTATCACTGTCTGTGCTATGAAGATGCGCAGCTCGAGCTATGCGATGTATCGATACTAGGGAAAACGACCCATAGCACGCATCCACAGCACGCAGCCATAGCACGCAGCCACAGCACGCAGCCGTAGCACGCATCCTTACATATAAAAAACACATCTTAGTTGAATCCGTTTCCACCAGTGCTGTGCTATGTAAACCAGTGAATATGACTGGTGGATATCAAACGCATCCGCAGCAACGTAGCATAGCGCATCTCTGGTGGAAAAGCAGCCTAAGGGGAGGATTTTATTTTTCAAATTTAATTGGGATCAACTTCAAGGATTCTCTTTCCGATAAATAATAATTATTCAATCGGACCATTGCGTGGTCGTACATGTCATGTCGAATTGAAGTTTTGTGGTTTCTTCGTTAGTTAAACATTTAGTTTTCAGTTAATTTATTATTAAAAAATCTAATAAGAAATTATCCAGAATTGAAATCTAGTCAGTATTTTTCGCTATTTCGATGTTGGTCATAAGAAGACCTCAAAAATTCTTCATGTACAGACGGCACAGTAATTTGCACGTATCTGTAATATTTCTTTAAGAGATTTTCAACTTAGCTATCAAAAAAGGAGAAGGTTTAGTTTCAGTTGGGAAAACTTGTGCTTGATGTACGTTGTCCGATCTGGTAAACAAACACAAGCAGTCAACCTAACGCCGTCGTTGCCGTAGACCTTCTATTATTATATTTATACGGTGTACGTATGACCAAATCTAAAGTTTGAGTTTCAAGCCATTAATCAAGTGGCCTTAAGTCTTCAAATCTTTAACATATTTGATTTCAAGTTCACAATCTTCTCACGAAACAACTCCTCAAGTCATCGTCCTTTACTATAATAACGACCAACTAACCTTACAAAAGCGTGCTTAAAATATCTGAAGCTAAGTTATCTTTAAGTGCGAAAGTTGGCAACTTAAGCTCTTGCACCGGATAGCTTCCACTGAAGTATTTCACCGTTATAAGTTCTATAAATTGTACTGAATTCAGTTTCGTTTCATTTAAATTATTTTCTGGAGTACATTCCTTGAGTTTGTTCTGAGAAAATCTGGTTTTAATATCTTAATTCTTGCTTTCTTGGAGTTAAATTGTGTTGTAGTTTTATAATCTTGTGCTTTTACTGTGCAGCAGTATCAAAGTTTAAAATGCTGTGTACTCTAAAAAACACCGTGGTTTAATAGTAGATTATGCACCGAGGGGCTAAAGTTGTGTCTTATGTCACGGGCGTCATATTGAATCTCGAGCGCAATGAAGGATTCGGGATTTAACTCACGAGCGAAGCGAGGGAGTTAATACAAGAATCCTGAATGCAGCGAGGGATTCAAGCTAGCCCAAGGCAAAGACACCTTTAGCCCAGAGGAGGATACTCTACTTTTTACACCTACTGTGAGAAAATAATAGCCATAGTACGAAAAACAAAGACAAGACAAGACACGATCAATTCGATTTTCGAAAAAAAAAGTATCTTCTATGGTTTTGTCGTGTTTGTCCTAATGATATCACTCTCATGGATGTGGCGTTTGTGTAAACTAAGTTTTATACAGGGCTGGTAGAATGGTTTTGGATGATTGGCTGTATGCATTTTGAATTTAGAACGTCATTGGAGACGCTCGTGAAAATAGAGTATTTTTGATAAAATGTGATAAATCGACTATATTATAGATAGGTTTTATTATTTATTTATTTATTTACAAAATCCACAGCAATCTTAGTGCAGTTTATTTAAAATAAATTAACTAATGTTACAGCCAATTACTATTACCTACGGTATTACGGCGCGGTGCGGTATTTGTTATTATTAATGCCAGTTTTAATGTTATTTCATTCCTTTTAAAAAATGGTTCGTAGGTAGTTATCTAATTATTCTTACAATATTATGTCTTCGAAAACATGGCAACGATATGAAGAAGCAATCGTTATGATTTTTTAGGAAATCGAGAATATCATCCACGCGTAGTAAGGGTTTCGAGAATAGCTTTCCTCTTTCTGGCACACTAAATCAGACTTGGCTGTATGGGCTCAGCTCCCTTTGCCTGCCCCAAAGAGGGACGAAAAGAACCAAAAAAAAAATCTAGGCTGCATGGGCTAGATAGATCCCTTTGTCTTCCCAAAAGGGAAAAGAAAATTAAAAAAAAAAATCTTTCTGGCACCAAAGGGTGTTTGTTGTTTATAAACATATTCCAAATTCAAATCACATTATTGACCAGCGGGTAATAATGAAATCCAGTACAACATTATTGACCGGCTGTGCCCTCGGCCACTAATGACTCACTTTAGGTTAAGGTTGCTTGACATATAATTTGACATTTTCGAGCAGGTGGTGTGAAAAACATTTTATTTATTCAGGGATTATAAAGAGCTAAAGTAAAATACGTAAAGTCGTTGATCCCGGCTGTCATTTGTAGATCTTTATCAGTCGTTACTCGTTCGTCTTCATTAGTCAGAAGCTCTAAAGTCTGACAACCAGTCTTACCATGGGTATCTTATTACCCACTAACTGGGTTGTGGAGGACCGACAGGCAGTCGCTCCATGTAAAATACTGATATTCAGCTGCATCTGGCTCGACTGGGAGCCGACTTCAATATAGTTGGGAAAAGGCTGGGCAGATGATGAATAAAGAGCTACAGTACTCGTATTTAAGACATTTATTCTGATTGATATGGTTATATTTTGCTGTGAAGTATCAATACCCTGTATTCAGTAGTGTTCGCGTTGAAGAGTAACAAACATCCACAAAAATGTTTCCGTCTATAATCAGTGGGTGCATGGTAATGTTTGCTAATAGCAAGTAATTTTGCTAATAGCAAGTCAATTTGTACAATCAAAAGGCTACTAAACCAAGCGTTGAATTGACAAAGGCGATATTACTACCGAAATGAAAGAGCGCGCAATATAGGAGTCAGTTTAGTACAGCAAATCTATGTTCAAGGAAAATCCGGATAGCCATTTTTGCCTACGAATGGTTCTTCAAAGAACGGCTATGGAAAATACGAAGGAAAGTAATATGTGGAACCTTTTTGTCAGTGTGTTCACATTGTTTAGGAGGAGTATGTCAGGTAGAGGTTCGTACCTAATGCTATTTGTATGTTACATGTGTCTTAGAGCCTGTCTCACACACACACTCTACAGACATACGCGCACACACACAAGCAAAACACACACCACACTTTTTTTTCGATTACTTGTTCGATTTATTTCATAAATTGTTATTTTTAAGAATGGGTGAAGGCACTGACTCCTGTAACACAGGTCTCACCTAGCTCAGGAGTCAGGGTTTAAAACTAAAATGTGTAATCTTTTTATGTCAATAAAAACATTATTATTATTATTATTATTATGTCTGATTTTGAGCGGCTGTCTCATATTGTGACGAAATAGGGCTGCCTCAAATGCGTTTTACTTTTACTAAAAGACCCTATCTTTTTTGAGCGGTTGACACGACTACAGAACTTCACTGCAACAACAATAATTATATTTTTTTTAATTTTGGTGACTATTTATCAAAGTCAATCTTGTTTTTTTTTTATTTAGGCTCGCCTAATATTATCGAATTAGTGTCGAATTTATGAAATTAATCAAGAAGTGGCTTTATGGGTGTGCAAGTAAATGTGAGTTTCGTACTACGGAAATAGCACGAATTTTCAACGAGTCAAGATTTCGAATTGGTTTAATAATTTTTAAAGGTAAAAATTTTAGAAAGAAACTTATGTTAACTATTCGGTTACAACAGTTCCTTAACTTAGAGCAAGCAACATTTTAGTAGCAATTTTGTAGGTAGTACACTTTCCACGATTTTAACAAAGTTAAACTATATTTTTTTATATGTGATACATTTTCAACAAGATAAAGAGATTTTTATGATGCACAGTCATAAATACGAGATTCGATTGAAGAAACTGAATTGAATGTCTTCAATTTTCTACTAAAAATTTAATCAAATAGCTCCACATTTATTGACTCTCGATCGTATAAAAAGGTGTCGTCATAAAAATGTAAACCCTTTTATTTTCAATCTGCGAACGTCGGTACTACCAACATTGCGATATACATATATTTTTTGTACAGAATCCAGTATTGCCAACCCTATCGAACGCCCTTTTTGATTGAAAACAGACAAAAGGATTTTTTTCGTCGCAAAAAGGACAAATGCCTTTCAAATACCGACGTACAGAAGATTTATACCCTCTCCACTGATAATTCAATATCTTTTACTCTCATAATATAATGGAGACAACTTTGTTTTCTGGTCACGAGTTGAACCTTTGAACGGCATATAGATGTCCTTTGAACAGTTGTTCGGTTTTAATCATTTATTTTCTTTGTTGCTTGAAAGTAAGAGAATGGGATCCATGGAAGATAATTATATAATGTTTTCCTTGTACTTAAGGAACATTCATTTGTATGTTATGTTATTGTATAACGTCATATACCTTGTAACTTTCTATTTTGATTTTCATACAAAATATGATTGCACAATTTTTGTTTTTTATTTATTATAGTGAACAAAATACATTGAATATTTTATTCATAACAGAAGGAACACGGTGTAAATTTCTTCAATACTCTACTGAAAAGGGAGTACAAACATGAGGATATACAATTATACACATGAAATAAGTACGTAAAAAAAGGACTTTCAACCTTGCCCCGCAGCATGACCTCGACCAATACCGGGCGCGTGAGGTCGCGGCCTATCGCCGCCGTGAGGACACGGCACTGCTCTGCCCAAGCGGGGCAGTCCTGCACCGTATGCTCCACCGTGTCCTCCGGGCGATCCTCGCAGGTTATTATCTCCTTACAATCGATGTCGGAATTTTCAACATGTTCGAAACTCGCAGAGAACTCGAGCATGATTTTGATTTTAGTTCTTCTATTTCTTCATAGATGTCACTAGTTGTCTTTTTGTTGACAACTTTCTTATACAAAAAAGATATACGTGTCGAATTGAGAACCTCCTCCTTTTTGTTCCATCGGTTAAAAAGGTTTTCAGAATAGTATTTTTTGTAAGTTTTTTTTAATGAAAAGTGAAATGAAATTCACATCAGATTGCTAATGAGCTTTATTATTATCCATTTAATGTTTATATACCTATTTCTATCTAAACAATTGAAGATCATGTAGTAATGAATGTAGAAAGAAACAAATACATATAGGCATTTGCATATAAAATGGACATATTAAAGTGAGAAAACAAACGTGAATAATTCAGAAGATACTAATTATAAATTCAGGTCTGATTGAAACATTGATTTCAGTTGAAAATACCGTATTCATTGGCTAAATTAAGTCCTACACAGTCTCCATGATGAATTATGAAGATTAATTCAGCTCAGAGATCCAGTTATATTTTGTACGTATTTTGAAACTAGTTTATTTTCGACCAATATATTTTATCACTGACAACAAAAGATGTTAGCTACTTCATTGTGTGAGAGCAGTGGTGGCCCAGTGGTATCGGCCTCGACTTACGAGTTGTAGGTCGTAGGTTCGAACCCCGTCAGGCGCATTACTTTGTGTAATTTATTTCAACACCACTGCTCTCAAAACGGTGAAGGAAAACATCGTGAGGAAACCGGCATGTCCTAGAAGCAAAAATTCGAAGACATGTGACATCTATCAATCCGCACTGGGCCCGCGTGGTAGATTACGGCCCACTCCCTCTCACAGAGAGGTGGCCTGTGTCCCAGCAGTGGGAAAATTTATAGGCTGATGATGATGATGATGATGACTTCATTGTGTGGAAGTAGATAGCGATGGATGGATGAATGGATGACTGTTGTTTTCAGGCAGGATGACATTTAGTACTTTTTTAGCGTGGTAAAATCATCAAATGAGTCCTCCCACCCAGGGCAGGACAGGAAAGACTGTCAGACTTGTACTGACTAAAATCCACGATGTCCTTCAATAGATCTTTACGTTCCGGTATCACGGTGCCTCGTTAGTCCCGCGAGCCTGACATTTAGTAATTAGATACTCTGATAGTTTTCATAAATTGGATTAAATAAAAATTGTTTTCGTCTTACGAAGCCGAGGGCAAAAGCTAGTTCCTAATAAAATATATTGACCAACAAATGAATGGGTTATGTTTATGTTAAACAACACAGCCTTACTACAAAAACTTAAACATCTGTTAAACACTTGTCTAAAAAAAGTGTGACTGCAAAACGGACCTTATTTCAACGACATAATCTGTCATTTTTTTAGACAAGTGTTCTTTAATAAAACGTTGCACACCAGTATTTCTGCTGTATCCTATGTGCGTTTAAAAACATTTAAACTCATATGTACAAACACCCAGACCCGGAACAACTACCTGGTCATACAAATATTTGTTCCGTGCGGGAATCGAACCCGCTACATTAATGCAAACAGGCGCTCCTTGCGGTGCTCCACATCGCTGTCAGTGTGGCGAAGCAGTCGACTGCCTCGGGCACCATGGCCTTTCCTGCAGCAAAAGTGCGGGTCGGTTAGCACGGCACGCCAGCTTAAATGACATTATCCGTCGTGCTCTTGTCATCGCCGTGACCAGAGGGCTGGCCTATTTCTTGGTCAAAGAATTAGCATTGCCATCCAACGTGGCAATGCTGCCAGCGTTCTGGGCACTTATCTCGTTGACAGCGACGTGGATGAATTTTTTGATGTGTTTTGTTAGTTATAGTAATTACTATTAGGTTTGTTAATTTAGTTTTTTAATGTATGTAAATATTTGCAATAATAAAGTTACGTGAAGTTAAAAAAAGGCATTAGTACAATTTATTGCTAAAGTAATTTTCAAGTCAAAAAGATATTTATAAGGTATAATGATATTAAAATATAAATAAGTTATATAACACGGGTCGTGTGAACAAACAAATATACGACAATAAAGAAACAATGACTCTACCTAGAGATCGGGAGAAAAGTAACGTTTCGAGATAAGATCTCTCCTTTGTGTAGAGTAAGGAACAGACAAATAAATAGCGAGTTATCTTGGACGAGCAAAACCGCGGGATGTCACTTTAACGTTAAGATAAAGATAAAGGGAAAGTTATTTTTAGTTTCTTCCCTTTTTGTTGTTTTTCTTGTGACTTTTTTGAAAGGTTTACGCTTTTAATTATTTTGGAAGCTGCGTTTATTGTGATTGGTTTTCTGATGTGTAAAACTGAGTGATTATTATCATAGTTTTCGATTAGAAGTTGCCTGTGAGGCAAAGTTTTAGTAAAACTGTATTAATATGGGTGCTTTTACAAATATACACAAACAGACGTTCGACTATTCAACGTTCTAAAGTGCCTCTTTGAAAGTCAAATTGACACAAATGATTTGACTTTAACTTTGAATCAGATTCTAAACAACTATTTGTATTTACTAGATCAGGCCAAGTATTTGTTCCATGCAGGAATCGAAGCCGCGACACGCAGAGCAGGAATCGATCACTCATACACAACGCTTTCCGTGATATTCAAAATCATCATCATTTGCCGGGACATGCATTTAAAAGGAGAATGGATATTGAACTTCTAATTTATACCCACATCTTCTTCCGCGTAGAGACTTTCCTGGTACAATAACTAAGGTAGGAAATTATACTTCTGAGATCAAAAGTATCATAGCTGTCTATCCTGGTTATGAACTATTTGTGTGGCAAAGATCCATTCATACATCCTCATCGTTAGTACATCAAACTTCACATCGTTAGTACGAAAAGACTTTTAAATCTGTAAGCTTAGATTGTTGAATTTAATTCCTATAGTCTCCGCCAGATAAGTCTGGAATAAAGTTCGTTAAACCCCGTGTACCAATGTATTCTAATATTTCAAAACGATGAGAAAAAATGTAAAGAAAGTGTCGTAACACGATCAAAACAAACGTATCGTGGTAAGAGGCGTCCTTCAACTTTCATTTTATTTTGAAATTCGAACGATGGTATTATAAAATTCGAACGATGCATTATTAGGATCAATGACCTTCTTCTTCTTAGCGTGTCGATGGCAAATTATTTTATATATTTTGTTTAGCCCAAAATACAGCTACGCGAACCTTTATTCCAGACTTATCTAGCGGGGACTAAGGCCTAGGCCACTGGGAATTAAAGCTAACAGAAAGGAAGAAAAATTACCCCTTCGTTCGATCCCTACGTTACACACTAAGGAATACATTTAAAGAAGAGTGTGACGCTTACTAACACATTGATATGATATGGCTTCACAAAAAAATTTGGACATTTTAACATCTTATTCTGTAAGCTTTTACTTATTCTATCTTTTCAAAGGAATTGTCACAACATCCTTTTCTAACTACAGACCACATCTAAATAATAAAGTAAAATGAGTAAGTACCATCTAAGAACGCAGTCACAAAAGCAATTATTATAAGGACTTAGTTAAGTCCTCTTAGGAAATAATAATAATAATTTATCCATTATTATCATTGTTGTTTCTCCTTGAGGTAATCTTATTGTAAGTAAGATATTACCACTTAATCTTGTAAGCTTATTATACTGTTATTTGTTATGTATCAAGTAGGTAAGCCCTTGATGGCTAATAGACATCACATTGCGTGCTATATTTATAACAGTACACAATTCTGGTGGATTTACTTAATTTGGAAAATTATCCCACAGGAACATAAAATCGGGTTAAAAACTATTCTATTTGTTAATTCAGGTTATAAACTATCTTTGTATTCCAATTTCATCAAAATCCGTTTTGTAGTTTTTGCGTGAAAGAGTGACAAACATCCACCTATCCATCTGTATCTTCACAAACTTTCGCATTTATAATATTAGTGAGATTCACAATATGATCTTTCTTATTGAGGATAGTATTTAAAGGCACTAAATTCATGGTAAACAGAACCACCCACAGCACAAAAATGCAAAGTTTTCGAAATATTATTGCAACATGCTCTGTAATGTAACTAGTAGAAAAATGTAACAGACAAAAAAAGGTTGGTAATGTCAATAATTATGCCTTCTTTATAAAAAATATATGGTTTTTTATTTAATTACTGTGTTGGTAGTAGTCCAAGTGGTGGTCCGGCAGACTTCGTTGCCCAATTTTCATTTTGCATGAATATGGAAAAGGTAAGTATCATTTTCTAATATGATACCTGTATGTCGAATTAGGAGACTTTACTGATTCCCTCTAGGGAATCAGTAAGGTCCGTTACTTTTGAGCCAGACTCTAGTCTGGCTCAAAAGTATTCGAAAATTTGTAAAAATAACGGTTGATTCTCCTAAAAATCATTCAATATTTTGCTCAGCTGTCATATTTACATCCACGAGGTAATGTCTTACTTACCAAAAACCTGTGACCACTGCGCCTTAGGCCGGTTCTGTGGATAGTCCTTCGGAAACCGCTCTTCACTCCACAGCATTTGCAACGATACTTTGTACACAGCCACATCGTCAACGTCACATCCTACCCCCAAATCTAACAACGTTAACAGCAAAACCAAGATGGCGGCCATTTGACGTGCAACCGCCATCTTGAATCGACGCGCGCGAAAGCAATTTTTTTCAACGAATTTTTGAACGTATTAAGGTGTTTCAGTTTTGAAATTCACTGTTTCCGTATGCGTGTAACGTCTTCGGAGAGATGCGGTGGACTTTTCTATTTTGGATTCCCGTTCTCCGAGGACAGAAATAAACACATTGGCGACGATCTGTACGCGTGAGCCGATGACTTGTGCGTGCATCTGGTTTATTTATATAAACCAAAACAGTTTTTTTTTCCCGACTGTTTTGTAAGAAAACGTGCAGTTGGAATTTGTTGGTTACCTGTCTCAGAATTTATGAAATTGTGGATCGAAGTGCAGTCTACAGATTTATAAGTTGAAATGGTCAAGCATCTTTTGTTATTTTACGAGTGTAATTTTTATTTATTTATCGCTTTCTAACATCACAGGTCATTAGCGACCACAGTTAACAATAATTATATTAATTTACGTACAGACGCCAGCACATCAACCTACCACAAAATGTCAGATTTCTTTAATAGATTTTCAACCAACACAATAGCGGAAGGTTGATATTCGATTGGCAAAATTTTACAAATTCGGGTAAGTTGATCTGCCGGCGTCTGTACATACATTAGGATACAATACATATTGCTTATAATATAACAACATATAGTATAACAGCATAAAAATAGAGTTCTCTGTTTAAAATTTTCAAAAGAACTCTCAAACCAAATTGACACATTTTTTAAAAGGCACCATTAACAACTGCTTAAAAAAGAAAATAAATTTTCCAATACCGTACAATTTAATCCCCCAGATTCCAATAAGTAGACGTTGAAGGGTCGCAGGTGTTAGTGGTTCGGGGGTCTTCTGGACCCCGGGGGTGAAGAGAGGGGGTATTCCTTAAATCGCGGGGCTTTTAACCCGTCCCAAGTGTCCACCTGATTGATTGATAGTGGACCTGTATCATTGGATTTTTGGGGAACTTTGTGATATATTATCTTGGGTAAGATACAAAATAAACCAACTATTTACTAGATTAAAAAGCTAGTTTAAAGCTAATATTTATAGTGTTACAATTTGGATGCGAGAAATCCTCGAAGAAGTTCTCGAGTGGCGACCACGGACCGGAAGACGCAGCGTAGACAGGCCTCCCACTACTAGGTGGACCGACGACATCGTGAGGGTCGCGGGCAACCGATGGATGCAAGTGGCGAATTGTCGTTCGGCGTGGCGGTCTAAGGGGGAGGCCTATGTTCAGCAGTGGACGTCTTCCGGCTGATGATGATGATGATGAATTTGGAAGCGAGAAATCCTCACCACATCGTAAACTAAGATGTCCTAGAAACGAAAATTCGAAGACATGTTACATCTTTCCGTACGTTCTGGGCTGATTACGACCCCCTTCCCATTTTGTCTTATAGACAAGACATCTAATTTTGCAGCAATGTTATTATTATAATGGATATTAACTCATTTTTTTAATTCAAAAGTTTCTATTGGGTCTTTTCGTCACTGAATTTGGAAAATTGGCGTTGATACCCTGTGCTTTGTACGTTAAGACAGAGAGTGCACATGTTGTCTTATCAACACGCAATGTGCCAGGGTGGTAAAACCCATTCCTTCTCACAGAGAGCGAGCCTTTGTCAATAAACGTTTTTCCTTCCTTTCTATGTCTTAGTGGATCCCAAATGGTAGTAAATGGCAGCGCGACAGGCCCAGAAATATATGGCGGGATGAGCTAGATTCATTTTTAAGGGATTGGCCTGCAACCACACCAGATCACGAAAAGAGGAAGGAGGGAAGGGAAGCCTTTGCCTTGCAGTGGGACGACACATGCTCATAATAATAAGGACACGGTGCGTATTGTTAAGAGGTTCCTCTCTCAAGAGCCATGATCACCGGTAGCCCGGACCCTGTTCCCGGTGCTGGTAGACTGCTATTTTTAATAGTTATTTGTTATACAAGAATGCAAAGTTGCTTTTTAACCGCGTGCTCAATTTTGGTGACCGAGCAAGCGAAGGATTCTAAAATTGAATCACGAGAGCAACGAGTGATTCAAAAGAGCACGAGGTGAAAAATCTTTGCATCCCACCTCAGCGAGGAATATACTAAATGTAAAAAAAAAACATGTACATCGTACAATCGCAAGATAGTTACTTTTGTTTCAGTTTGGGTATTAACTATTACATTTTAATAGATAAGTATTATAGAATAATTTTAAATTATAACAAATTATACTTAGTTGGTATGTTTTCAAGTTTCTTATTTTTATCTTGGTTTGTTTTAACAATAAGACGTGAAAAAAAAACCGTGCAAAGCAAATAAAATAAAATAAAAAAGTAAAAAGAAAAGTTCTGAGTTTAAGATTTAAAAAAAATAAAAAAGTTTGTATGATACCATAGAGCACTATAGAGGTAGAAGTCAAAAGGTTTAATGATGTTTTGAATTCACAAACGTAGTGCACACGATATTCTAAATTCAATTTACTTTATCCTCTAGAGGATAAAAACGGCTTTTGCGCTCAGATATCGAAGAGAAAAGATACTCTTTCCGAGATGGGGGGATTAAAATTATTTTTTATTACTCTTTTGTAATGGATAAAAATGTAATGAATAAAGAAATTATAATAATAATCTATGTCCCAGCAGTAGGAACGTTAAAAGCTGTTTATGCTTATTCCATATTGTTATTCTATCTTTTCTCTCTAACTAATACAGAGTAGAACAACAGAGCACACAATAAAACTACAGCGTTCTTTCAACACTTCATCCAGACAAAGTGAGTGCGTCCTACTTCTAGTGGAATAATAAAAACTTGAAAATTATGCGCTTCAAAGTTTCTCTATAGAACAACTTCCCTGATATTCTAGGGTTCGGTATAAACATGGGCATGCGGACGGCGAATAATGGGTGACTCGCCGTCCGATTAAGCACCATGCCCGGGTCGACAGCGCGTGTTCCACGTGCGCCTTAAAAAGAGCTGTCCGTAATCTGACGGGGCTCCCATAGAAGGCCAAACGCTTGCTGGGGTCATGGGACTGTCTAAATATATTACCGTGACCCTGGAACGTAAAGGGCCATTGAAGGAATACCGTGGACCTTCCGCTAAAACAGTCACTTGCGCTAAAACACGGGCTCAGGGCTCATTTTACCAAGGTAATAATAAAAAATAAGTTAAAAATAACTACAACCCGACTACGAAATAAAAAAGTTTTTAAAAAAAATATAACCGACTTCTAAAAAAAAAACAAGCACGAAAAAGGGTTAAATAACCTACCAAAAAACTTTTCTTTCGGAAGTCGTTGGCTTTGCTTTATATTTCATTGACTTCTTTTGCCACCGACTTCCGAAAGAAAAGTTTTTTGGTAGGTTATTTAACCCTTTTTCGTGCTTGTTTTTTTTTAGAAGTCGGTTATATTTTTTTTTTAAAACTTTTTTATTTTACCCTTTTTAGTTTAAATATTCAACCCAAATTCTTGTCAAATACATTATTTTCTTACATATGCACTAGAATTTTACTATCCGTAGCACCGGTTATAACATCGCCCATGTACCCAATAAGCAAGAACACCAAAATAAATGATTTTTTTATGGGACCAAATGGCCGGTATATTCCATTTAACAATAACCCATATGCGTGCAAAGTTCTCATCAGTATGAATTAAGTCCAAATACAAGATAGCTGCTATAAACCGTTGAGGAGTTCCCTGAACTGTTCTTCGTCTTCATCATCAGAACCCTAATGACAGTTACAACCCATCTTGGTGTAAAGTTCTCATCAATATAAATGAATTAAGTCCAAACACAAGGTAGCTACTGTTAACCATTAAGGAATTCCCTGAACTGTCCTTCGTCTTCGTCATCAGACCACTAATAACAGTTACAACTCATCTAGGTGTAACGTTCTTATCAATACAAATTAATCAAGCTCAAACACAAGATAGCTGCTGTGAATCGTTGAGGAGTTCCCTCGACTGTCTCTCGGCTCCATCATCAGATATACTCCAGACCTTTATTAAATTGTAGTGCTTTGAAATACTTAATGAAAAAAAAAATACTAAATCAGTTGATGCCTACTCCTTACTGTTAAGGAGTTGTACCTTCCATCATCAGCTCAGCTACATGAGATGACGATTACCATACGCAAGTCCTTAAATTACTTCATAAAATTTGCGAAAAACGGTGTGTCGGCCTATAAAATTCGAGGGTTGCCCTCGATTTCTCCAGGATCCAATCATCAGATCCCAACTTGGTGACTATGGGACCACCTCAGAAGTACCTCCTTTCGAACAAAAAAAGAATTTTAAAAATCGGTCCACAATTGGCGGAGTAATCGCGTAACAAATATACAAAAAAAAAAAAACATACCGTCGAATTGATAACCTCCTCCTTTTTGAAGTCGGTTAAAAATCGCGCACTGAAAAAAGCCGTGGTCGTATGCCACCTGCGGTTGTTTCACACAATCTTTATTGGCTAGGTGGCATACGACCACGGCTATTACTGAAACATTTCTGTAACACGGATTGTTCTTGTTTTAAACTTTTCAGTGCGCGATTTTTTTCGTAGACGGGTTTTAGTTATTTTTAACTTATTTTTTATTTGCACTATTTTGGGATTATATTATTAATTATGTGATGTAATAATAAAAGCAAAGTAGCGAGTGAATTTCGAATTGTTGATACTGTTAGAAACAGGCAAAGTAGCTAGTAAAAGCTATATATAATGTATATACCTATATTTCAAATGTGCTCATCAAGCCCTTTAATTTGATACCCATGTCAATACTGAGCGAAAATATTTTTTTTTTCGATTACGACTTTATATTCCCTAGAGGGCGCGATATTGGATTTGGTGACACGTCACCTACCCTATAACCAGCGGACAATTGAGTCGCTTCTAACCACACCTCATTTGTCATGTAATGATATGGAGTTTAGAAGTTATGAGGGAACAAACAAACATACATAGGTACCGGTCAAAATCATAACCCTCCTTTTGGCTTTGCCGTAGTCGGGTAAAAATAGGGTTCAGTACGAGTATAAAACCTCATCTCTATTGGGAAACCATTTTACTTGTTACATTATACTTTATTGGCAAGTCTATTTACTATCAAAAACTTACATAACACCATGAACAAACACGCATAATACAAGAAAATAGGGTTGAGTTTGCTCTGGCAAATATGATTGCCGAAATGTAATAAAAAAAGATATTGTGCCTACTTGGAACAAAAAAAAAAATATTGAAAAAAAGATACTGTGCGTTAATGCTAAAACAATAAATTGTTATATGTGAATGAAAAACAGACCTAAGTGATTGAAATGAAATAGGTTCAGGGATTCGCAATTAAATATTAATATCGGATATTGTTATGAAAACATAATTTTATTGCTGCTGCTGTGTAAATTGATCAAAAACGAAGGGCGATATAAAATCATTACTTATTAGCTAGTGCATTGATTTAAACGCATTGTCTTTATTTTATCTTTTTTTGGGGCTGAAAAATCATCAAAAGCAGTTATTTGATGATTCCGCGCTGGTTAGAGAGGAAGGGACTGTTCCGTCGTTTGCCTTTTGCTTTCTCGCGATAAAACCAAAGTATCTACGCACTACGTTACCCATAGATCTTTGTCAAACAAATTCGAATGAAAGTGATTCCCGATAAAAAGTCATTTAACTAGACAGCTAATTTTAAATAGAAACAAAGTTCTCACAGGAATCTAAAGAACTTTACTATCTTTTACATCAAGTGTTGGATAAAGTTCGAAAAGTTTATATTGCTGGGTAGATTGCATTATCGGATAGGACCGTGGTCGGAGATTAACTCGATACAAGAGTAAATCGAGTCCGCTTAATTCCAATGAACAGTGAAGCAGTATCGATAAGGTCGAGCTGAATTACTTAGCTAGGTAAGTTTGATAAAAGATATCGGCCTATCTTTTTGTGAAAGATAAATAGGTATGTGAGGGTAAAAGTGGGGTTCCAGGGACTGTCTCATCAGGCAAACCCTGGACGTAAAAGGCTATTGAAGGACACCGTGAATTTTAGAAAGTACGAGTTTGATAGTCCCTCCCGTGCCATTCTAGGTGGGCGAACTCATTTGGTGTTTTATTTATTTTTTGTTTCTATCTCATTTCTATGACAGAAATATTATATAGAAGAGTTTGGCAATCAAATTAATATCATTTTTGTGATTTCATGTAACATGATATTAAAGAGCGATTGCGAGGAGCTTGTTAAGGTTAAGCTGCACTTGTCAAGGTCAGTTTGTGGATGGGTGAGCATCACGTCTGACAAAACTGTAGTGATTTTGATTTACTTTACTAGAAGGTAACTTGTAAGTTGCAGCTATCAGAGGTAAAATAACTGTAAAAGCACTGTGGTCCCGTAGTTCTTCTAACAAAGCTTTTCGTTCAAAATTCGAATAAACAAGGAGGCAAGGAGGTTGGACTCCAAGTCTTTCGATATTAAAAAAGTTTCAAGATGCTATAGAACACAGAGAAGGCTCATGGTTTGGCTTCAGCTTTTTCTGTAAAACTGGAAATTGTTTTTGGTTTGCAATTTATATGAGGATGGTATTTTTTAGTTTTGGTAGTATTTAATGCCCCCAATTAAAGTCCCCATTACATTTTATTCCCATCAAAAGTACAGCGCAATGCCAATATTTTTTCTCAATTCCCACTGGCCCCATTGATCAATTCCCATAAATGGAGACATGTGAACTTGAATAAAATAATTAATAATTGTTCCCGTTGTCCCCATTGCTTCGTTTCGTTAATGAGATAAAATAAGTTACAAATGTGCATCAATGGGGACAGCGGGAACATTTTTATTCTAACTATTCGGTCCCCTTTTAATGTGACAAATGTAGTGGGGATAGTCGGAAAACACTGCACAGACACATCATCAATCTTAGTGACATCTATAGAGGTCAAGTTCGGAAGATTGGATTTAGGTTATCTCCGAAACTACTTTTTTTTTAACTTTGCCTCACTATGGGAATTTCTTCCTGTATCGTGGGCGCGTTTACAAACATAGAAACTCACATCTTCTTATTTTAAATACGACTATTGCGAGTATTTTTTTAATGGGTTGAATGTGGTGGAAGCTAAGCTATTGTAACGCCAGATGTCGCTAGCAAGCCAAGCTAAGCCATGCCAAGCCAAGCCATGCCAAGCCAAGCCATGCCAAGCCAAGCCATGCCAAGCCAAGCCAAGCCAAGCCAAGCCATGCCAAGCCATGCCAAGCCATGCCAAGCCATGCCAAGCCATGCCAAGCCATGCCAAGCCATGCCAAGCCATGCCAAGCCATGCCAAGCCATGCCAAGCCATGCCAAGCCATGCCAAGCCATGCCAAGCCATGCCAAGCCATGCCAAGCCATGCCAAGCCATGCCAAGCCAAGCCATGCCAAGCCAAGCCAACTGTCAAGCCCGACATGTCAAGCCGGCTGTCAAGCTCGCCACGCCAAGCCGCTACGTCACTTCCCTACCACGTGAGCCATCCCCGCCAAATGTTGAGTCGGGGGGGTGGGGTAGCCGCCAGCCAGTGAGTTATATAAAAGCCAGGAGCGATGATTTTGGCTGTTCAGTTTATAACAATAATTGTAAGGGAAAACTCTGCCCAAATAAAAAGTGTAAATCAAGTATTTTCGATTTATTTATATCACTGTCGTTTTACTCAGAAGTGTGATAAAAAAAACCTACGATGAAACGACGCTCTGCTATACCTACAATAACCTCGACGGTCGTCTTGTCTGGAGGACGAAGATTCTGCTTTGGTAAGCCAGATTTCTGAAAATAAAAACGAAGAAAGGCAATGCACACCACCCGCAAGGAAAATATTGAAAAGTCTCCTTGCACAAGAAGTTGAAAAATCATTCAATGATCTGGAACACGAAGTCCCTACCCTCATCCATCGGAAAAAACACCATGCCGCATCGTTAATTCCGTCCGTTTGATCGAGTTTCAAGAAGTATTCTTCTCGCTACCAGCAACGCTTCTCTGTGGAAATGAATGCTACCTGAAAGTCGTCATAGCGGATCTAAGGACATCACATAGAAGAAAGGATTCGTCCTACTTTGCCGAGAGCTGCCAGGAATCGTGCATAAATAACCAGGTCAGTTATGCCATGCCAATATTTGCAAAATGCCATTAGCCAAATGTGTTTTATAATTGAGTGCCTCGTGTGTCGATAATCATAATATGCCATTGGTGGGGTATAGACCTTGACAAAACTAGGGTAGGCCCGATAAGCAAATCTGATTGTAATCAATTAGTTTATTATCTCGGTATAAAACTGCTTTTCTAGCTATACTAAGGAGTTGGGAAGTTGGAATGTACAGATTTAGTCCAAATTCGCATTAAGTACACGTAGGCCTTATAGATTAGCACATCACAAACAAGAGATTGTTAGAGTCAAAATTAATGACCCATTAGAAGCAAGTATTATTATAAAAGAACCCGAATCGGAGTATGCTTCTCCTATTGTTTAGTTACGAGGAAGAACGGAAATAGTTGCCTATGTGTCGATTACAGAGCCCTAAATGCATTAATTATCCGCGATAGATATCCATTAGCTATTATCGATAAGTAAACTAAAATAACTGGTAAGAACTACTTCACCAGTCTTAATCTAGCCCAACGGTATCCATAAACTCAGCATCCATCCTAAAGATACATATAGCGCTCCCTCAGTTTTTATGCGCTTAAGTTCAAGTTCATAGATAGTTAAGTAATTTTAAAGTAAATCATTAAATAAAAATAACTCCAAAAATGTCGTCAAATGGTCGGGGTCAAACGGAGAATTTTAAATTAAATAGGTACATGTGAGCAAATGTTCATTTCTACAAAACAGGATTTCTTACTTAGTTTAAGAATTATCATGTTCATGGCATTGAACCGGGCGAATTTAAGTTCGCAGCCGTGTCTCAATTTCCCGTTCCGATTAACATACACAAAGTGCGTCAGTTTATTGGACTATGTAGTGACTTTAGGAAGTTCTTCCATAATTTTGCAATAATGGCTCATCCGCTTACCGAACTAGCAAAAACAAAAATTATAAAAATAATATGTGGGTATGGTATAGAAAAAAAATATGATAAACCGGTAATAGCGATATATGATCTTAGTTGGAAATTCACACGAATGCATGAAAGTTACCCATAGCAGGTATTCTTTTACAAATACGGATAGACGGTAGTTTAAGCCCTGCCTTGTATTTTAGTTGCGTTACGAGTCGGGAAAGAAGTGTTTTTCACTGCGTTATTACGAAGTTTTCGAATATGTGTTGGGTAAAAATGTCAGTGTAATTACGGATTGTAGTGCAGTTCGCGATACAATGATTAACGTGATCTTATTACACGCATTGCCCACTGGTGACTTTTAATTCAAAACTATGAAATTACTGTTGACTATAGACCGGGTGAGCGCATAGGCAAAGCATATCGACGCCTTGAGCAGGAATCCGCTAGATGCCGTTAATGTGTTCCGTTTAGAAGTAAACTATTGGTTTCGTAAAGTGCAAAGTATTATTGATTTATTGTAAAGCGGGTGCACAGATAGTGACATTGTAAATAATTATACTTATAATTGATGGTAGGCTGTCTCGTAAAACGCTTAGCGATAGGTACCCGATTAGTTATGCCAAATTTCGCGCGTAGAAAATATTACAAATGCATTATGACGATATTGGCCATTACATTAAGGACTAAAATTATGCTCAGAACTCTTAAAAAAAAAATGATTTCTAGTTTCCAAAAATGACCCAATTCATACGGAAATATGTGACGTGTTTACATTGTGCGTACGGTAAAAGAGAAAACGGTGGGAAAAAAGGTAAATTACATCGAATCTCTAAACCTACTGAACCAATGAAAATGGTAGACATCGATAATTTGGGCCATTTTAGCAAAATTAAAAAGGGGTACCAATAATGTTAGTTTTGACAGATTCTTTCTCTAAATTCGTTGCTTTTGAGCCTACACGTATTGTCAATTCTGTAGAGACAATTACCTTCTTATTACAAAAAAAGGGTTCAACTAAAAACTCAGGTTAAATTATCTCGTAAAACTACGGTTTACACAAACGTTATTAAAAATCGTGGTTTTGTGATAAACCATGGTATAACAGTCGTAGCTGTCAAAGGTGTGTCAAAGTTTCTTATAGTAACTTTTTCATTGTGCTGTTGTTTTTATGTTAATTTCAGCCAAAATGGATTTAAATATTGTAGATTTAATTGTTTAGACAATGGTTCAAATGACGGTACTAAGGTTCACCTTTAATCGTTTTGTTATACGGAGAAATTTAAACCATGGTACTGCAGATAAGCCTGAACTCGTTAGTCCAGGTTTAAACTAAGATTTATTCCGTTTTTGTGATTAGACCGTTAGATTTTTAAAACGCATTTCTAGTATATTCAGTTTCCCAGATCACGTAGTTTCCGATCATGGTAAGGTCTTTACGAGTAGATACTTTAAGAAGTTCTTAACAGAAAAACAGTTAAACACATTATGTTAACAGCTATTGCGTGGCCTAGGTCTAATGGGCAGGTATAACGCACTAATTGCACAAGTCTCGATGCGTTGAAAGTTACCAAATTTCATATATGGGGTATTAATAATACTGTTAATGATACAACAGGCTATAAGTTATACGAGTTAATATTTGCTCGTGTACGTAGATCTGTATGTGATGTCTCCATCCCTGGTCAGGTTTCTGAGTCAGTGCAATCTAGACGCGATAGGGCTACCAATCGAATTAGAACAGCTAGCAAGAAAATGAAACGTAACTGTGATAAAAGGCGTAAAAATAGTACGATTTACAAAAAAGGCGATTACGTAATTTGTTGCCAGGCTCAGACTCCTTGCTGCAATAAGGTTAATTATAAGTTAGATGATCTATATTCTGGCCCATATGTTATCATTACCTAATGATTTAGGATAGCCATAAACTAAGAAGTATAAAATGTCTTAGAGGATACAAGAAGTTTACAGGCTTAGTATCCGCTGATTTATTATGACCATATCGTAGCGTTGCTTCTATATCCGATAGCGCCAGTAGTGTGGATGAACAATAGGAAAACGAAGATCTCGTAGATATTCTTGAGAGCTAGACAATAGTTCATTTCCTCGATATGCCATTTGTTCTGAGCTGACTTGTAATCACTGTTTTGTTGTTTCCATTGCGGGAGCAATTGTTACAGGATGGCCGATTGTAACGCCAGATGTCGCTAGCAAGCCAAGCTAAGCCATGCCAAGCCAAGCCATGCCAAGCCAAGCCATGCCAAGCCAAGCCATGCCAAGCCAAGCCAAGCCAAGCCATGCCAAGCCATGCCAAGCCATGCCAAGCCATGCCAAGCCATGCCAAGCCATGCCAAGCCATGCCAAGCCATGCCAAGCCATGCCAAGCCATGCCAAGCCATGCCAAGCCATGCCAAGCCATGCCAAGCCAAGCCATGCCAAGCCAAGCCAACTGTCAAGCCCGACATGTCAAGCCGGCTGTCAAGCTCGCCACGCCAAGCCGCTACGTCACTTCCCTACCACGTGAGCCATCCCCGCCAAATGTTGAGTCGGGGGGGTGGGGTAGCCGCCAGCCAGTGAGTTATATAAAAGCCAGGAGCGATGATTTTGGCTGTTCAGTTTATAACAATAATTGTAAGGGAAAACTCTGCCCAAATAAAAAGTGTAAATCAAGTATTTTCGATTTATTTATATCACTGTCGTTTTACTATCCAATATTAATGTATGTGTAGGTATTCAAAGTGGAATCTGGCTAATAGCATCAAAGTAAAAGGCAGGACGAATATTAATTACAAATTTGAAAAAAAAATGCAAACTTAAAAAAAGTGACACTTAATTTTTCCTTTTTATTGACAAAGATCAAAGAGTTGCCAGCTACAAAAATACACTGAGGTTGCAATATTCAGCTCAGCTCCTCTTTTAAATGTTGCCAGCGCATACTACACTTAACCTAGTTCCCGGATCTATTTTATGAGTTGCAAGGGAAGCTTACGATAGGTATCTTATTATTTCTGTATCAGAGTGAAGTCGGTCGTAAAAGTAGGTATGGCTTAGTATACGTGGAACGACCGCTTTTGACCTTTAGAAGAGTAAAAGTACCTTACATGGGTAAAATTTTGATACTTTTTTGTTCTTTTACATTTTGTAAGGAGCTCGTAATAATTATAGCTGCACAGGCCGATCATTCTGGTTAAGTCGCGCTTGTCGAGGTTGGTCTGTGGATGGGTGACCATCTCTCATAGCGAGTTTCCTCCGTAGCTCGGAAAGCAGGTAAAGTCTTTGGTCCCGGCTGTCATTTGTAGATCTTTGACAGTCGTTACTATTAGTCAGAAGCTCTAAAGTCTGACAACCAGTCTTACCATGGGGTATAGTATTACCCAGTTATTGGGTTATGGAGGTCTGATAGGCAATCGCTCTATGTAAAATACTGATATTCAGCTGCATCTGGTTCAACTAGAAGCCGACCCCAATACAGTTGCGAAAACAAGGATAAAAAAAATAAAAAAAAATTCTCTCTTCACAAAGTTGACTTACTATAAAAGAAGGATATTTGAGCGATGGATGGATCATTAATTAATTTATGCGAAAGTTAGTTTGTTATCTTTTTCGTGTCGATCGGTGTGTTTTGATAGATTTCAATGTATTCCATACAACCCAAGGCGACTTCTGTCCTGATATGTAGATAGAATACTCTTTATTACGTACACCATACAAAGGTAAACGGGCGAAATGTATGGGAAAAAAACCCACGGCGGACATAAATGAAAATATAAGGATATATAGCTAAATGTGTCTTCTTTATCATGGTAAGGGTCGCATTCTTGTGGGATGAGGGAATTTTGAAAAATTGATCTTAAATAAATGTATTCATATTTTACAATATTTATTCGGCGTAATCAATGCAGTTTCGCAGTATAGCGCAGGATATACCAACAACAAATCGATATAGGTATATAGGGCGTCGAAATAATTATATTATAATCTTCTTGAAATCGATCATTTCTGACCTCTATTAACCATCGACACATTGTAATTAACCGTGAATTATTGGCATCTACATCGTCAATTGTTCAATTCTCCTCCTATAATCTAGATGTTAGCACATGTGGAATATCATCACATTATTCAATTAAAGGAATTGAACCGGTAATCGACTAACCATGTAATATAATCTCCGATCTAATATTAAAATGTTAATATGCCTTTAAAAAATGCGAAGGAGGAAGGTGGACATGAAGGTTTACCCGGCTTAGAAGGAGAACAATCATGTGCACTATTGGCAGTGGCAAATTCTCGCGCCCGGTGCTAGTTCAATCCATTCTGCTGGGTGAGGGGAAATGGGAAGCAGTCATTCACCTTCTTTTGTGAAGCTTAACTTTTTTTTATCGTGGTAAAATCATCAAATGAGTCCTCCCGCCCAGGGCGGGACGGGAGGGACTGTCAGACACGTACTGACTAAAATCCACTGTGATCCTTTAATAGCCCTTTACGTTCCATGGTCAAGGTTACCTGATGAGACAGTCCCGCGACCCCGTGAAGCTTTACCTAATGTTGGCTAAGGAAGAGGCGGAAAGCCTGAGGGAGAGGACATCCACCAATTCAGCCCCAGCCTCCGCGTAAATCGCCCAGAGCGTTGGAATTCCTGGAGCGATTTCCGTCCACCGCTCGGAGGATACGGTTTACCTCGCGCCCCCGGCATTGGTTGAGTCCATGCTGCGGGGCGAGACGGACTGGGAAGCGGTCGCCTTCTTCTGCGAAGCAGTCATGCTAACGAAGGAGGAGGCGGGACGCGTGAGGGAGAGGACAGCGTCCACCTCACGACCCAGCCGCCTCGGAAGACGCCCACGGCGACGGACATCGCGGGACGTTTTGCGGCCATCGTAGGCGCGGGCATGCGGACGGCGAGTAATGCGCAACTCGCTGTCCGACCACTGAACATGCCCAGGTCTCAAAGAGCTGTCAGCAATATGAAGGAAGGCGGGCCCCCTTTGAGGGTCAAAGACTGCTGAGATCGCGGGACTATCGGGTAACCGTGGCTCCGGAACGTAAAGGGCTATTGAAAGACACCGTGGAAAAGATAACGTTCGACCACAGTAGTCTAAACTTTTTTTTTAACGTGGTAAAATCATCAAATGAATCGTAAGGGCGGGAGGGACTGTCAGACTTGTACTGACTAAAATCCACGGTGTCCTTCATTAGCATTTTACGTTCCAGGGTCACGGTAATGGAATAAGTCCCGCCACCCCGGCAGGCTTTTCCGTCATCTTGCTGACGCGCGTGGAACACAACGCGTCGTCGACCCGGGCATGGTCCATTGTCGGGCGGCGAGTTGCCCATTACTCGCCGCCCGCATGCCCGCGCCTACGGTGGCCGGAGATCGTCTTGCGAAGTCCGACGCCGTGGGCGTCTACCACTGCGGCTGAGGCGGAGGGAGGACGCTGTCCTCTGTCTCTCACGGCCCACCTCCTCCTTCACGAGCATAACTGCTTCGCAGAAGGAGGCGACCGCTACCCATTCCGTTTCGCCCCGCAGCATGGCCTCGACCAATGCCGGGCGCGAGAGGTCTCCGCCTATCGCTGCCGTGAGGACACGGTGGTGCTCTGCCCAAGAGGGGCAGTCCTGCACCGTATGCTCCACTGTGTCCTCCGGGCGATCTTCGCAGTGGTGACACCCAGGCGTTTCTTCCCTCCCTATTCGACACAGGTAGGTACCTGTGTCGAATAGGGAGGGCAGAAACGCCTGGTTTCGGGAGGTCCCGAAACTTCCGTGTCCGGTGAGGACCTGCGTCATGCGGTAGGTCAGGACGCCGTGACGCCTTTCCAGCCATTTCTCAAAGAGGGGTCTTACCACCGCGATTGCGGCGTGCCCGACAGTAGTCTTAACTTAGATATTTGTAGTCTTGCCTCCACTATTATCTATGCTATAAAGCTTCTTCAGTGAGACAATAATTATTACCTTGACAGTTTAAATGTTCAATTCAATCTCACGAGGTTTATTAAAAAAAAATGCATTACATTACATTATACACAAATTCTTGAGTTAATGTATCTTAGGGTAAGTGCATTTTTAACCGACTTCAAAAAAAAGTAGGTTCTCAGTTCGACCTGTATGTATGTATGTTTGAAAGAAAGAAAGAAAGAAAGAAAGAAAAAACATTTATTTAGCGCAAAGGGACCACGATAGACACACACATTCGAAATAAAAGTAAACACAGAAAAAAAAAAAACTTAAAAACCTATATCTAACACAAGGGAAAAAAAATAAAATAAAAGAATAATTTTTTGTGTGTCTCACGGCTGCGCCAAAAAGGCCCAGTTCAGCAAAAATGTCGAGCACCTAGTGCTCGACGCTGGTTTTCAACTGGACCTGTAATGTTGATGTTACGGATGTAAAACAGCTTTATAACATGATTTATGGTGTCGCTTGTTAATACTACTACTTATATAAAATATAGATATAATACAAAGGCAAATAGGTATACATACATATGTAAAATATATATATACAAATTATATAAATACTAGGTACATTATATACAACATGCGTGTATTCAATGTAGGTAACACGAATAAAAATAAACAAAAGGACGATCGCGTGATGGTAGGCTATGTTGCTAATTAGTTCGAAAACCTGTTTAGCCTGTTGCCAGATTTCTTATTTCTTATCTGCGCACAATTGTTACTAACTGATGCATTTCGTTGACAAAACGCCACAGGCAGCCAGGCGCGGCAGACTAGCCTATTTTAATCGTCTATTTTTATTGTTGTGTGCTTTACAAAAGGAATTTATGCAATAAGTTGGTCATGTTTATGATTATATCAGGTCAATGTAATGTTTTTAAGTAGGGTGCAATGGGAAAATATGTATGTATGTATGTTTGTATGTTTGTCCGCGATTATCTCGCGTTTGGCTGAACCGATTTTGATGCGGTTTTCAGGAATGTGTTCAATACATTCTGGAGAAGGTTTTAGTATATAACACTAATGGATATCCCGTGACGTTGCCCGCGTGAATCCGTTTTTGCTTTCTTGGATTGTAGATTTTCAGTGACCATTGCATGTTTGTCCGCGATTATCTCGCGTTTGGCTGAACCGATTTTGATGCGGTTTTCAGAAAAGTATTTTTACATTCTGGGGAAGGTTTTAGTATATAACAATAATGGATATCTCGTGAAGTTGCCCGTACAGATCCGTTTTTGTTGCTTACTAGGATTGTAGATTTTCAAAGACGCCGAATATATGAAGATTTTTATTGAATTTATAAACTAAAAAGGGAAAAATAAAAAACTTTTTCAAAAAAAGGGAACCGACTTCAAAACCAAACACAAAAAACTGTAAAATAACTTTTCTTTCGGAAGTCGGTGGCCATAGTCAATGAAATAAAAAACAAAGCCACCGACTTCCGAAAGAAAAGTTATTTTACAGTTTTTTGTGTTTGGTTTTGAAGTCGGTTCCCTTTTTTTGAAAAAGTTTTTTTTGTCAAGTGTTTTATGCCTAATAAAGTTTATTGAAAATGAATGTAAAACTTACCGGTGTGGTGTTATTTATTGTACCACACGAGGTAGGTTAACTAGTGAATAACACTAGGTGGTTCCGATATCTTTCTAAAAACAATTCTGAAAGTATGTGTTTTCTGCGATGTAACAGGGATCAAATACGTTTATTAACAAAGATATTCCACACAAACTGTAAAAATCAGGTTGAGTGGCTTGTAAACTATGTATCTAGTCGATAAAAAACAAAAGATAATCTGAAACCGTACAAATTAAGAGGAAAGACAACGAACGGAGATTTTTTGTATAAATATATTTTTGGTTATAACTTTGTTATCCCATGGATTACAAAAAAAATATTTTTGTATATTATTAAGTGAATTATGCGCTTTCATTTAAGACCATTTTCATTCATGTCCGTGACCGGGTCGGATTCCGCCCGATGACCTTAGGGATATGTACAGAAATATCTGAGAGCAGTGGTGGCCCAGTGGTATCGGCCTCGACTTACGAATTGTAGGTCGTGGGTCCGAACCCAGTCAGGCGCATTACTTTGTGTAATTTATTTCAACACCACTGTTCTCAAAACGGTGAAGGAAAACATCGTGAGGAAACCGGCATGTCCTAGAACCAAAAATTCGTAGACGTGACATCTACCAATCCGCACTGGTCCCGCGTGGTAGATTACGGCCTGCTCCTCTCACAGAGAGGAGGCCTGTGTCCCAGCAGTGGGAACATTTATAGGCTGATGATGATGACAGAAATATCATATAAACAGGGTGACACAATGAGCGCCGAGGCAGCGGTGAAACTGCTGTTTATCTTTAGTAGATTTTTAAAACTTTCAGTTCTAGAGCATAAACTTGAAAACCTATTACAGGCTCGACGACGAGCTCGTTGTAGAGTCGTCGATGACTTCATGAATAACAGTAACGATTATAACCACCAATAGTAATAGACCGTCAAGCAATAATTAGATTAATATTATCTTTTACAACTAGAGTCCCGACTGGCCCGAGATCTTGCAGTACTTCTACTAACTTTAAAGTGATACGTCTAAACGATTGAATTCCCAGTGAATATTTTAAACTTATCTTGAAATAGAGAACTGAACTTGATAGATAGACCGGATTTATTTGACTTGGTCTATCGTCCGATAGTAGATCGGACGGAATTGAATTCAGTTCGGGTTCGCTTCTACAGTTATAAACGTGAACTATTGTTCGATGAGGTAGAATTTCTATGTAGTTTGCGTTTATATGAACTTTGTATAGAACGGAATGTAATGGAAATTGGAAGTAAGTTTTATTTTAACTAGGTTTTGCACGTGGCTTCGCTCGTAACCCCCAAAAATGTTGAAACCGTCGTCTCTAGAAACTCATCTACCTCTGTAGCAAAATTTATCAAAACCGGATGAGAGATGATGATTAGTTGGGTGTTTGTAAGCTTCACACGGGAGTATAAAAGTAACTTGATAAATTCATTTTTTACTTTGGTAATCCTCCATTCTGCAACGCACTTTTATAACGCATCATTTCGGAGCAGGCTTACCTAGCTAGTAAAAATGAGTTGAAGTAACGCTTTTAGATTTACTACGACCCTCATCGACATCACCTATTTGAGAAATTTTTTGTGTATTTTTCCATCTTGAATATATTTTTTTAATACGGTCAACGGCTTTATAAGTATGGCCTGGGGATAAAGGGTTCAAGTATCAAAGCTTGACCCCGGCTTGTTTCCTTCTACTAATGACATCTTTCTACAAAATAACCTCAAAGTTTCAGACAAAAATACGTAGGCAACATAAGTATTGTATATTGTTATGTTAACGGAAATGTATGTAGTCCGTCATTGTTTCCAATTCATTGGAAATGTATGTCATTCCTAAAATAGTCCGGAAATGTGTGAAACCTAACTAAACCTCGACTTCTAGTTTATACTACTTACTACTTCTAGTTTCAAAGGCACCAAAATCTCTTGGGCACCCCGAGGTTCGATTTGGTTAGGTTCCTTTAAACCTTGCGTGTGGAAATAGGAGCCCCGCGCAGCGGGGCTTCGTCTGCCTGTACACGTAAAACTCTTTTTTGTACATTTCCTAAACAGCTTCGGAATTGTAAACATTTCCCTAGATATTCATTTCCGGTAACATATACGGTAACATATTATATGTCCGATACTTACATGTCCGTTGTATTCTTAACAACCCCAAGTCCGGAAAGTTACAGACTTGGCAAAGAAAAACTTTGACCGAACATAAGATTATGTCATCTATGAGTTCGCTGACAATTGTCGAGAAGGGTGCGAGCACCAAAACAAGTCCATTCAGGGAGTATAAAAACATATTGCGAACATTAACTCAGTAGCAGAGTGGGGTAGTTCGGTTATGTGTCGGGAGCCGTAAACTTAGGAAGTTATACGAGAGTCACAATGTAGGGAATGCTGTATGTAGGTGTGGAGAATGAAGGGTTGTTGACCGGTTTTTGTTTGTTGTTTTTGAGATATTTTGATCAAAGACATACTTATTAAAAGTTTTTATTTACTTTCACCTGTCCCATTGTCTGTTATCAAATCTTGCAAGTTAAATTTGATTCTCTTCCCAGTTTCCGATTGAGCTGAAATTTTGCATATCACGCGATATACATAAAGTATACATAAAGTATATCGCGTGACAATCTAATATTATGATGACATGGAGCTGATCTGATGATGGAGCTGGAAGGAAGGTGGCCATAGGAACTCTGTAATAAAACGCCGCAAGCCCATCGAGTTTAGACTCGTTTGTTTCGTCTTGACGAGTACTTTGTCTATCGTAAGTATTTTTAACAATAAAAGCTTTTTTTTTAAAAAGAACATAGTTTTTTAAGTGACTGAATTGCTGGTAGGTGCTAATAAATAGGTTCTAGGTCGAGCGACAATATCGTGAGGGGCGCTGGCAACCGATGGATGTAGGTAAATGGTAGTTTGTCGTTCGGCGTAGTGGTCTGGGAGGCCTTTGTTCAGGTTCAGCATTGGACATCTTCCAACTGACTGAAAAAAAACACCTTTGTTTTTTGAATAACTCTAGTTTGTAACCTTTTCTTCGTAGTATATTTTCCCAAATATTTCTAAAAATTAAAAAAATAACTAAAAAAATTTTGTCTTTCTACTAAAATGTTGCATTTATATCTTTTTTAAATGCATAATCCTATTTTTTAGTCTGCAGCGCAGGGAGCGGGAGGCATTTCGTTCAATTTCCGGTTCAAGGAAAAATTAATGAAGACAGGATATTGCCTGGAACCTTCCTGTGTAGGCAGCTGCCGTAATCGAATATGTTTCGATATTTTGTAAATAATTTATTAGAGGCCGAATAATTAAACCGTGATACCGGTTTACCGGTTTTATATCCTGCAAAAATTAGTTAAAACTTACATTATCCAATCTATGTATATTAAAATGGATAGCCTTTTGTACAGACGATGCACATGAACTTTCCTCAATCTGTCAAATTTCTTTAATAGATTAACCTTATAACAATAGTGAAAAGTTAATGTTCCATTGGTAAAATTTGACAGATTCGGGTAGGTTGACCTGCTAGTGTCTTTACTTTGGCGTGGTCGTGTGGTCAGAATCTCTGCTCTTTTCTATAAAGAGTCAGCATTGCCATTATATCTGGCAATGCTGCTCGTCTTTTTGGCAAGTTAAAAAGACAGTGTATTATTTATTTACCGTTTTAATGTTGCAGGTCCTTGAGGAGCGCGTGGAACAAGTGACGCCGCCGACCTGGGCATGGTCCTTGATCAGACGGCAAGCTACCGTCTGTCTTCTAGTCTTTATGCAAATGACATTCGATATTAGAGTAATAAAGCCTTTACAAACTCGAATAATATCTCGACACTATTGCATGTTTCCATTTAACAACCCGACCACTTAACATAACAATTAGTGTAACAAAATAGTACAATTACCTCAGAATAATTTATTACTGCAGTAAAATTACTAAACACCCAATTACACCAAGAGAACTTGTATATTATTAATGGAAATCCGTGTTTACAATGTAATATTAAAAGTATTAATATTTCTTTCTTTGGCCAAAAAATTAACATTGCCATTTAACGTGGCAATGCTGCCAGTCTTGATGGATGTTTGTTACTCCATCAAGTCAATCAAAATGGCTGAATTAAATGCATACAGATATTAATTTGAATAAAACATAGTATACCTTATCCTAATATTTTGATCCTGTGAGTTAATTTTTGACATAAACGCGAGCGAAGCCGCATGGCAAAAGCAAGTAGGGAAATAAATAATTCCACATTATTTTGTACCCCTTGATACGGCCCTATGGGGAACCGGGGTTAGGTAAAACAAACAACTCACAAAGGCCCCTTAATTGCCAATTTACTCATGTTAACAATACTATTGTTTAACCGGACTGGTCAATTAATTTCTGCAATTAAAACTCTACTGTGACAGCCGCTGTCAAATAAATTAGGACTTGCGAACTGAAGGAATTTGAAGGTAATATTTCACTGAAAATATCTTAATTGTGGCTTGTGAAAATACTATTTATGACAGCAATATCAGCAGAATTTTGATAGTTCTGGGTCAGAAGGGTAAAGGATTCATTATCGAGGCAATTTTAATAATTTGTAAGTTGCCGACCTATCATTTTGAAGATCAGAGGCCTTATCACGAGTTTTCACGTTTTTCTGACAATAAGTAAACGGGCATTATGAATTTTTTTTTTTTTTTTTTAATAGCCTATACTGTCCCACTGCTGGGCAAAGGCCTCCCCCAAGTCCTTCCATGTGCTTTTGTCCAGCGCCACTTCGAACCAGCCCTCACGGTACGACTCCAACTCGTCTCGCCACCTCTTTCTGGGCCGGCCTCGGCGGCGCCGTCCATCTCCAGGCACCCACTGTGTGGCGGCCTTCGCCCAGCGGTCAATGTTCATGCGGCTGACGTGACCCGCCCAGTCCCACTTCAGCCTGGCAGCCTTCTTGCCGACGTCTAGAATGCCCGTTTTGGAACGCAGCGTGGTGTTGCGAACTCTGTCCTGTCTTTTGATGCCCAGAATGCTGCGTTCCATTGCCCTTTGGCAGACTCCAAGGCGGAACCTCTGCGACTCGGTAAGTGACCAGGTCTGAGCACCGTAGGTTAGGACGGGCAGGATGCACATGTCGATGAGTTTGCGCTTTAGGGAGATTGGCAAATCACCCTTCATAAGCGTCTTCTTGGACCAGTAGCTTTTCCAGGCATTTTCGATTCGGCGATCGATTTCTCTTTCTTGCCTGTTTTCGAAAGACACTAACTGGCCCAAGTAGATATACTCATCGACATAATTAATATCCTGCCCATCTACCTCGACCCTACGCTTAGTGCTGTTAGTCATTATTTGCATTATGAATAGGGCGGGAAAAAGAAAAACCAAAGAAATGATGAACGGTTTGTGTGAAAGCAGGTGCATCAAATTTCTTGCTCCTTATTCTCTATGAGATTTATGATGTGCATTGTGCAATTACATTCGTTTCACAGTTATAATAGCTTTGGCTGGACTTTTAGTCATCCTTTTTCTTAGACCAAGTTTAAAAGCATAGTATCGTAATGATAAATAGGGAAACATTTAAAATAAACACGAGCCAACCCAAAGACACGTGAAATAAGAACAGGTTGGCCCAAATTGTTGATGATCGCAGTTTCACATCACGAATACTCAACACGACATCAGAAGATTATCGTAAACCATAGTGAAATAGGTGTTCTGTTTCGCAAAATATAATATTTTCCTTTCGGTACCCGTTATTCATAATACCAATGCTATCTGTTATCTGTCTGAACATCAAACCATTTTCCGAGTCTTAATAAAGTAATGAATTTACGCAAATCGACAAAACAAACTGTGGAGAAACACGCGAGTTCGTTTTCAAAGATTATATTTTGGCATGTTTTGTAGTCACGAGCTTTGCAAGTTATTGCAAATGTGGTTGTAGCTTGGTTTCAGGAGAAACAATATTTATTTACACTCAATAAACCTGAAGAGTTTGTTTTTTGGTTGAACGTCCTAATCTCAGGACCTACTGGTTCGAATTGCTATTTTTTTTTCGTGTTGGATAGTGCATTTATTAAGGAAGGCTATAAGGTCACGTTACGAGCGATAACGTGAAAAATGGAACAGCTAGTTTCTTAAATACTTAGTATGTACAAACAAATAAAAGTAAATTTGGTGCGAAGGAATAAAGATTAATTTCCCCCTCTGAGTTAGGTCACATCCCTGCAAAGATTGTAATGGGGTGTCTTCTGGGTCTCACTGTGTATTTAAATGTAACTAAAACAAAATGGGTTAGTTACACCATTTACATTTGAGAACGGCTGGATCGACATCCATGATTTAAAATTTGAGTAAAGTAAAATTCAGTTGCGAGTAGGACTCAAACCCGTGTCTTCTGAATAAGTACTCCAGACGCCTTACCAAATAGGCCATCGCAACACACTCATCGAAGCCGAACCTAACATTCGCTGCAAAAACAAACTAAGGAAAAAATTACGTTGGAATAGCAGAAGTTCTGTTTCTATTCATTAACAAAAATGAATTTCTGGAAACGGTTTGGTTGATTTTTCCGTCAAACGGGGGTAAGTCGGAAATGGAATAGTAGCTACCCGCATCGGGACGATCTTCCCATGGTTTCTGAAACCTGTGGGACGTTTACAAAGGGTTGGTTGGTAGCAGGATAAAAAGTTTTTTACATTACTAAAGTAAAGCGAACTGCGCTTAGTTCTTTACTTCTCAAGTAAATTCATTAATTGGCATGAAAAATAAAGGGGAAACCGTTAAAGATGATGATATAATACTACGCGTCGCGAGCCGGTGCGAACGGACGCGCTCACTTTTTCTTGCACAAAATATCAAAATAATTTCTATCTGTCATTGAAGTTTAAACCTTGTAACTCGGCGCTTAAGTCTCAAAGTCAAAGTGACGTAGTGCATTTTTGTCTCGACCACAGACCTCTGAACGGATAGACAGTAAAATGTCAGAATCACCAAACGCTCGCGCGAGTTCAACCCCAGATCTCTCCGATCTGTCAATGGGCGATACATCTGAAGACTTCAGGATGAACGTCAATCGTCGCACTCGCAAGCGTGGACATAATGACGAGTTTACACAGGCATTTGAAGATTTCTCCAGAAGAATTATGACGACACTAAATGAATGGAAGATGGATTTCGGGCAAGATATATCACAAATAAATACCACGTTAAAAAACTTGAATGAAAGTACACAAGAAATGAAATCAGAAGTTATCAGTATCAGAAACGAACTTACGGAGTTAAAGAAGACTGTTCGCCAGTTGGAAAGCAGGCAAACCGAGGCAGAGGTGGATATCGCGTCGCTTAAAAAGTCAATGCAACATCACAGTGACGAATATGACGATGTAGCAAAGAAACTTGAAATTCAAACAAAGGAAATTAAAGAACTAATTCAACTAAAAAAGGAGCTGGATGAAGTCAAAGTGCAGAACAGAATATTGAGAACTGATGTCAATGCAAGTGAACAAAGGGACCGCCTACTTAATATTGAAATCGTTGGTATACCTGAGCTTGTCAATGAAAACTTAAATGAAATCATATTGAAGATTGGTAAACACACAGAAATTGACATAAGAATTGACGATATCCTGCAAGTGAACAGGGTGACTCCAAAGTTTAAGGTCCAGGGCAGGCCAAAAAATATCGTAGCAAAACTACGAACCCGCCAGTTGAGGGATAATATTATTTCTCTAGCTCGTAAGCGCCGTTTGTCAACAAAAGATCTGGATATTCAAGGCAGTGCCATCCCGGTGTATATAAATGAGCATCTAACGCCATACAACAAGAATCTTTTAAAAAAGACCAAAGAAATAGCCAATATTAAGGAATATCAGTATATATGGACAAAAAACTGCAGGATTCATGTAAGGAAAGCAGAAACACTTCCAGCTATCTTCATTACGGACGAGGAAGACCTAAGAAAAATCGTCTAGGACATAACTTTTTAATATTCGTGTGGTTTACTCTTATTTGCTTTTTGTCTCGCTCTTGTGTGCTGAGTTATAGTGTATTTTCTGGGGTTTGTCTGGGTAGCTTGTTACGGAACGGAGTTGTTTATTTAATGTTTGCGTTTGTCAAGTCTAACTATAATGAGGTCTATGTTAAGTGTTTTGAGTTCGAGCAATGTGCGGCTTATGGTGAGTGTGTAAAGGATATACGCTATGCAGAGGTGCGCTACATTACATACATTATCATATTTGCACTATCGCGTAGGGCATTATTTGGTGGGTTGCAAAGACATTACTTTAATTCTATAGATAATATTAAAACACTATTTGTCCCATATGTGTAATAATGTGTCTTTTAAAAGTACAACACACCGGAAAATTAACTCAATTCTATCATATTATTTTACCAATAAATATTTGCAGACAATTATTAATAATTAGATTAATTATATTGATTCTAAAGATATATAACATTCGTTTTAAAATACAGATTAATGATTTAGTCAAAACTTTTAGGATTGCACCTACATGTAGCGCACCTACTATACAACTTGTTTGTCCAAATTACTTTAACGAGTTTTGCGAGTCAGTACTAACTTACCCACATTGCAGTATAATTATTACCGATCTGTTAACACACATCAATATTTACGGTTTCATATTAGAAAAGAATCGGTTTACTCACAATAACATTATAATTGTGTATTTCTGTATTATACTTTTATTTCAAGTTATATCGTTCCAATTAGGACACATTATTTGCCGTAGATATACCCGCGAGTTACTAAATGTGCTAATTTTATTAATTGATCATGGTCAATTACGTACAAGATTTCCAAATATGTTTTTAGTAGGATTTGCTCGCAACAATGCAGCCCCGTAACTTGAATATATATTACCAGAACTGCCGTGGCCTCCGAACTAAAATGACGCAACTTCGTCAAAATATTCTAGGCAACACTTACGATTTAATAATCATGACAGAGACCTGGCTGCACAGTGGCATCTTTGACAACGAACTTTGCGATGATAGGTACGACGTATTCCGTAAGGACCGCGACCTAGTCGCCACTGGCAAATCATCGGGTGGCGGTGTAATGATACTATCACGACATGATTTGGGTGCGTGGTGCAACGACTGTGAGCCTAATACCATTGGCACGGAATTTTTAACTATAATAATACCGGCCCGTGCCTTGTCGACATCGGCTAATCTTTACGTAAGTGTTGTTTACGTACCGCCTGATGCATATAGAATAGCGTCAGATATAGATTTCGTTTTGCAAAGTGTTACGGATTCATTATCTCATAACACAGAAAATATTAACTATTTACTAATCGGAGACTTCAATCTACCATGCATCAATTGGAATGTGGGTGGGCCAACTTTTATAAAACAAGGTGCTGTTGAAGTACAAAATGCAGCTATGAGGTTGGTGAATGATTTATGTTTTTTAGGAATAACGCAATACAATACACTTTCTAATCACAAAGGCCATACACTTGATTTAGCATTTTCTAACTTGCTGTTACACATAAGCGAATGTATCCATCCGTTAACGAAAGTTGACATTCATCATCCAGTGTTAGCTATACAAATCTCTGACCTTGAAATTTCCCCATTTCGTGAATTATCTATACCGAAACGTAATTATCGTAAAACCGATTATAATGCATTAAATAATTACTTTTCTGAAATTGACTGGCACTCAACGTTGGATAAAGAATCAACGGACTGCGCTGTCCGTAGGTTTTACGACGTGATTCAAAAAGGTATTAATGATCACGTACCTCTTAGCCGAACTGTAGGTTCTCGTAAATATCCCATTTGGTACAGCTATTCACTTATAAACATCATTAAAGAAAAAAGTAAAGCACACTCTCGCTGGAAACGTTTTGGTAACCGACTCGATTACGATGAGTTTGCACTGTTGCGGGATAGACAGCGATATGTTCAGAAGCTTTGTTATAGTAAATACTTACATGACACCGAAAATAATGTGAGACAAAATCCTAGAAAGTTTTGGAGCTACATAAAAAATTTGCGGGGAGGATCCAGTTATCCGAAATTGCTGTCCCGCAACAACGTAAACTATACAGAGGGGAAAGATATTTGCGAAGCATTCGGTGTCTTTTTCCATGATGTTTTTGGTGAACCTTCTGACTATAACCAAGCCAGTTTAGGGGTCACAGAACTTGATGATGATTGTGTTGATATCATAACTGACCTACAATTTACTGTATCAACCGTGGAGCGATCACTAAGTTCTTTAGGCACGGATAAGGGTCCAGGGTGTGACGGAATACCACCACTGTTCTGGAAAAGTTGCGCAAAGTCTCTAGCACATCCAATTACCTTCATTTTTAACCTCTCTCTAAGAGAAGGTACATTCCCAAATGAATGGAAGAAAGCATTTATAATTCCCATACATAAGAAGGGTTCACGAGTGAAAATAGAAAATTACAGGGGTATTTCCATTCTTAATACAATAGGTAAAGTGTTTGAAAAGCTTGTGTACAATGCTATATATCCTTGCATTCTCAAAGGTATTTCTTATAAACAACACGGCTTCTTGAAAAATCGTTCTACTATATCTAATCTAGCTTGCTTCTCAAACTTTGTCCTTGAAAACACAGATGGTGGCGGGCAGGTTGATGTGATCTACACAGATTTCGAAAAAGCTTTTGATCGTGTGGATCACAGCATCCTGCTCAGCAAATTATACAGATTGGGTATACGTGGCGATCTACTACGTTGGGTCAAATCATATTTATTCAAAAGGTCACAGGCTGTAGTATTGGGTGGTTACCGTTCTAACTTCATTGAAATACCAAGCGGTGTTCCCCAAGGATCCCATTTGGGACCTCTTTTCTATAATGCCTATTTATTCGATATTACTGACTCTTTTAAAAACTCTGAACACTTAATGTACGCTGATGACAAAAAAATATTTTACAAAATAACTTCATTTGATGATTGTACAGCTCTCCAACAAGATCTTAACAACTTACATAATTACTACAAACGAAATAAGATTACAGTAAACGTCACTAAATGTCAATGCATCAGTTACACGCGTAAAAAGAACCCTATAACGTACCCGTACCACTTTAATGGAATTACTATTAATAAAGTCGAAGTAGTGCGTGACTTAGGAGTCATGTTTGATAACAAATTGGCATTTTCAAATCACATAGACCTTATTACTAACAAAGCTTATACCAATTTAGGATTTGTTCTGAGATCTTGCAAGGTATTTAAAAACATTGAAGCCCTTAAATCTGTATATTTCGCTTATGTTCGCAGCGTGCTGGAATACGCGTGTCCAATATGGTCCCCTCAATATATTATATATAAAAATCAAATGGAACGGGTTCAAAAAAAATTCATAAACCACCTTAACTATCGCCTCCGCAAACCACCAATGTCCTACGAAAATAGCTGTCGAACGCATGGATTGTTGACACTCGATGAACGACGTGTAATGTTGGACATGTGTTTACTTTACGACATACTGAATGGTAGGCTGGACTGTCCGGATTTGTTATCACAGGTAAAATTTAATGCTCCCCTACGACGCACTCGCCATACGCCAATGTTGCATGTACCTCGGCATGCAACTAACTATGCTAGTCATTGTGTACTCACTCGTATTGCTCGAACCTACAACAATAATTTCTCTGAAGTTGATGTATTTAACTGCACTAAACCTAGTTTTAAAGCCCAGGTTAAAAAAATATTATTAAGTAATAACAACAAATAGCAAGCAACTGCGTTCTGTTCACCATTAAGCATGTGCGCGCTCAATTCAGTTTTTTTTTTATATAATAATATTATCATACTTTCTCTTATCAGATAGTTTTTAACCTTCGTTCCTATTTAAAATCATTGTTTTATTTTTATATTTTGTATTAAGTCCGTTCGCATGGTATTATTTATACTATTTAGTTAAAAAGGGAAACCTATTATTAGCCTTACTAAGCTGTTTTATGTTCATCTGTAATGCATTATATGTATCGCCGTTGGTTTTCTAAATAAATAAATAAATAAATATAATATTTTAAAGCATTTGTCGCAGACAACTACTTACTTACTACTTACCACATAAATAGATTACTAAAATTATAGCCATTTATTTAACCAAAAGAAATATCTTCAGCAGTATTAGCACATATTTTAACAACACGTAGCAACTAATCCCCAACTAATTAACTTATCCAAGGTCAACTTCAAAACTGTCATCAAAAACTACCCACGAATGACGAAATAAAGATGGCGGACTAATCCATTAAATTGCGCGTCACCCAGGATTAACCAGTAATGGACGTCAAACATTTGCACAGGGGAAAACGTGCTTGCGGTTGAGCCACAAGGATCAAAATCATTTTCTTTTTAAAGTAGGCACTAGCACCCTTTCGTCTTTGCACCCTGAAATATGTTAGTAAACATTGGGTCTGTAGTATGTTCGGTTATGTTTAAACAAGCGGCTAGACTGGATATCAAAAAACAAAGGATTTATGTTTTAATACTGTTGTACAGTTTTGGTCGTAAAAGTAGCACATTGGGGGGAGGGCCAAAGCCTGCTGGGGTCGCGGGACTAACAAGTAACCATGGGCCCAGAACGTAAAGGGCTATTGTAGGACACCATCGATTTTAGTCAGTACAAGTCTGACAGTCCATCACCGAATGAGTCCTCCCCCCAGGGTAGGGCGGGAAGACACATTCAATAATATCCACGTAAAAAAAATAGCACATTGAGGGGCAAGATTTGCAAAAGAAACCAAACATAAAAAACAATAAACCAAATAATTTTGAGATCACGATCACCTTCTATGGTATTCTCTAAAATAAAATTCCTGGGCTGTACGCAATAACATGCTAGTTGACGACACAGATATTCACTAACCACTGACAGACTGTAGTTTCAACGCTGAAGCAGCGCTTCACACAAGGTAGAGAATAACAAAGCAGTTCTATTATTTAAATTAGCCCTGTAAACGCATAGAAAGTCGTATCTATCGCACTCACTATGTGGTAGTTTCATTAAGACATGATGTGGTATTATGTAACGGTCAGTCTGAAATCATCATAATATTGCTCAATGAAAAGCCTCTTTGTAATTAGCCGCAGCTAACAACACAAATTACTGATTAAAACATTACCACTTAGCAAAAGCAAAGATAATAAAAACACCTCAATAAAGTTGTAACAACAAGGAGAAAGCAATAACCAATAAATATTCATCAGCTGACCCAAAACAAGCTTGTGAACCAAAATCAAACACTCTACTGGGATTAATCGATTCGCTAATCAATTCGTCCCAACAAGGCGTTGAAAACTGACGCAACTTGAGATAACTCAAGTGTCTTCGGCCACATTACAAGATAGTTAAGCGTAGTTTACAAACTTGGTCGAGCCTTCGACCTATAAGTTGTATCGTTAACCCTCAAGACCTCTACATGGAATGATAACGCGAAGATGCTGTCAAGGATTATGTAGGGTTGGGTGGAATTCTTTGGGGGTTCTGTTTTGTGAATGTGTGTTTAGTGGAGTAAGGAGGTCTTACATTAGTACTATTTGGATACATAAGTACTATTAGGAATCAGCTCAGCAGTTCAAGTGGCTTTCGGTAACATGAAGAAGATAGTAATTTATGTCTACATTAGGTTAGAACGAATATCATGGTTTATGTGTGTTCGAAGATTCATATGACTTGCGATTTTAGATTTTAGGAGATGCCACAGGAAAGGTCATACACAATTGACAAGAATCTCACACTATTTCAGTATATAATTTTTTCAGGCTTCTTGTTACTTACGTGTACCTACTTTTATATGGATAAAACTTGTATTTTGCCAATGAAAACTTCTTATTATCCTTTTTAGGCACACTTGCCAAGGAACTCCAAGACAAGACGTGTAAGACCGTACGAGAGTGTTTTGTTCGTCTTTAGCTTGAGCAATCTCACCCTGTCTCGTAGTGTCTCAACGAGAATATACACGCTGTACAGTGTACACCCACCATAAAAAAACACATATTGTAATAAATCGTAGCACAGCCCACACATTAAAAAGTAAAACCCAAAGAAATTTTTCACGAGACACGGCGCTGACAGATGCAAAGTGACGTCATATATTTACAGGAAATGTTTTTCCAGATAATCGATACGGTTGCTCTTGTGTCGGACATTGGTCATCCACCGCATTTTGGACATCAGCCAGGAGATCCGAGGAAAAAACACGTCGTTTAGGCTCACAGTTCACTGACAAACTACCGGGCGTTCATATTGTTGAGATGTAAACAGGAATTTGGGGGGAGGCTGCGAATTATGACATGTTTTGTTATTGAAGAATGTTTTCTGTTTACAGGGTCATGTGAAGGGGAGAATGGAAAGGTGAAATTTTAGCGGAACTTTGTAAACTTTAGTATTAAAACTTCGAAGAGTTAACTTTTGTTCGTCAGTTTTAGCTCGGATTGACTCAGAAAAATAATATTTTGACATCATCAACAGTCTACAGAAGATTTTTAAATCTTATCCAGATGTACTACAATGGTCAACCTACACCAATCTGTAAAATTTTACCAATCGAACATCAACCTTCCGTTATTGTGATAGGGTTGAAAATCTACATATTAAAGCAATTTGACAGATTGAGGTAGATCGATGTGCTGGCGTCTGTACCTTCCATTTGCCGTATGTATAACAATAAAAATAAAAATATTTAAAGGGTGTAATAAAAAATGTGATTTAATATTGTTCACTGTTTCTATGTTGTATTGTGTATTTTTGGGCCTTAGATCTTAAATCCCAAAAAAAAAAAGATAGATTTGTACGTTTTGCATATTGAAAGAAATATTTTTTCAATGCCTTATTAAATAGTCTTATTATAGGATGCCTCATCTGCCACCAGTTTAGTATTTGCATGTAATTAGTTAGTCGCTCAAGGGCAGACGCAGACTATCTCTGAGTAACACACTGCTAAAATTAATAACAAAATAATTAGGGGAAGAAGTTCTAAACTTTGCAATATAAGACATGACAATCAGTTTTGGAAGTTACGATGACACATAGTCCTTCAGAAAGATATAGATACATGTAAAACTGTACCCTTAGCACGAGTTTTCACTCTTTTACTTTACAGCGTCTTTTCAGTATTTACAGCGTTTCTTGTATGAAAGAATGGAACAGCGCCTCTGGTGTGCGAAGAAGGAACTAATTTTTTCCTTGAAAATTGTCAATTTGAAGTTGTCAAAGTTCCAGTTTACTTTACGTCTCAAATACTGAAAACTCGTGCTCAGGGTACAGTTTTTCGTAAGCTCAGTATGTTATTAAGCAATATTTAGGTAATTGTTGGTTGTTTGCCCGAATTCTATTAACGCTGGAATTCCAAGTTTCAGACAAACGACCATGTAAAAACATCCAAATTCGTTGTAACGTCCGCAGTGCCCGAATCCGAGTAAAATCGGATAAACGGCCAAGCGTGATTGTGCTAGCTAACAGAAAGATTTAATTGTAGAACTGTAGTCTGTGTATGTATATTTTTTTTTATATTTTAAATAGACTGAATAATAAAATAATTATACTCTAATAATTTAAAACACGATCTGTACCCTTAGCACGAGTTTTCACTCTTTTACTTTACAGCGTCTTTTCAGTATTTACAGCGTTTCTTGTATGAAATAAAAACCGGCCAAGTGCGAGTTGGACTCGCCCATGAAGGGTTCCGTAGCAGCAAGCATAGATTAGAGATATAATTATATTGAGATTAGTAAGTAATATACACAAACAATAAAAATAACTTTGTTTTTCATAGTATTTGTATGAATGGCAAAGTTATATTTGCGGTTTTTGAAAATGTACTATATCTCATAAACTGCTAATTGTGTCTCATCCAAACCAATTTTCGTTGGTAGTTTTGGTTGAGGTCTACATTATAATATATTTTTTTTAGTTTTATCATTCTCTTATTTTAGAAGTTACGGGGGGGGGACACACTTTTTACCACTTTGGAAGTGTCTCTCGCGCAAACTGTTCAGTTTAGAAAAAAATGATGTTAGTAACCTCAATATCATTTTTAAAGACCTATTCATAGATACCCCACACGTATGGGTTTGGTGAAAAAAAATTTTTTGAGTTTCAATTCTAAGTATGGGGGGCACCCCCAAAATTTGTTTTGTTTTGATTTTTGTGTGAAAATCCTAATGCGGTTCACATAATACATCTTTCTACCAAGTTTCAACAGGATAGCTCTTATACTTTCGACAAAAAGTGGCTGTGACATACACGGACAGACAGACAGACCGACAGACAGACAGACAGACAGACAGACATGACGAATCTATAAGGGTTCCGTTTTTGCCATTTGGCTACGGAACCCTAAAAATGGAACAGCGCCTCTAGTGTGCGAAGAAGGAACTAATTTTTTCCTTGAAAATTGACAACTTCAAATTGACAATTTTCAAGGAAAAAATTAGTTCCTTCTTCGCACATCAGAGGCGCTGTTCCAGTTTTTCATACAAGAAACGCTGTAAATACTGAAAAGACGCTGTAAAGTAAAAGAGTGAAAACTCGTGCTCAGGGTACTGTACCCTGAGCACGAGTTTTCACTCTTTTACTTTACAGCGTTTTTCCAGTATTTACAGCGTTTGTCAAAGTTCCAGTTTACTTTACGTCTCAAATACTGAAAACTCGTGCTCAGGGTACTGATCCATTCCGTTTACAGTGTTTTTAAACCCATCCACAGTAATGTAAAATTTGACTTTACGAGTCAGACCCTGGTTCGTTCCAACATTAATTTGTGAAGGTAACACTTTAATTTGAACCGTGATAGACATAGCCAGGTAAATAGGAATTTAAGGTGTTCTGCTCTTGGAAATGGGGCAATTAGATCTTCTAGTAAACGTTATTACATTTGAATTTGTAATTTGACATGATCCCTGGATTGGTGTCAGTAGGTTTGTTCTCAGTAGCGAGTACTATTTCAAATAAACAGGAAAAATATCTTTTCCCATGTTTTCCAGCGCTAACATTATAATAAACAAATACTAGATGAAATAAATTTAAATGAAGTAACAATTGACTCATTTACAAATATGTATGCAATGGGTACACTGTCCGATGAGAACTAGGCCCGGGTATACGGCAGCTCAAAGAGCTATCACCATAACGGACTGGCAACTGGACTTACAGAAGGGTCTGGGTATTTGAAGGAACAAGAAGGAGAAGACCTAGTAGAGCAGGAGAAATTCTTTTTCATTACTCATACTCTGAAAGTAGGTCATTACATGTCTGATTAGCCGTTTGAAAGTTATCCATTGCCGCCCTAGGGAAAATCGCTTTCAACTGACAGCTGCCAAAATTAAGAAAAAAAAACTAGTTCTATTTTGAGATTTCTATTGAATCATGTTCAAACTTTTTATACAGCCACTAAATTACAGAGTGAGTTTAAATTAAAATAACATAAAGTTAAGTATTAAGAATATAAATAATGACTTTAAAATAATTTAGTTTCAACTATTTCTCTAAAATATCACAGATTTCGACAAAATCTTTGCCATTTTTAAAATAATGAACATGAAAATCCTGGCTGTATAGCTGGACGACCACAGCACAAAATTAAAAAAAAAATACGGCAAAGTGACAATCCGATCTAGGTACACTCATTTTTTCTTTAGCTATTAATTTATGTTTTTTAATTTTACTTTCCTCGTATTCGTAATGAAAAGCACAGTGTTTACCTCGGGTGAATTACTTATTTAGTCCCTCGAACTATTAGCGCCCTCACTACGTTACGGGCGCCAAACCCCGTCTCGGGACGTAAATAAGTAACTTTCACCCCTTGGATAACAATGTACTATTACTTATGACAAGCTACATTTTCTCAAAGTGTGATATGCAGGGGTGCTAAGACAGGAAACCTCCACGTGCGCCCGTGGACTGGAGTTCCCTCTCGGATACGTCCGGGGGGAAGACCAGTTTTTCGGGCCGGTGCACCCTGGGATGCGGGCAAAAACTCTTCCTTAGGCACTGTGTGCCTAAGGGGTCTCTTTGCCCGTATGCGAATAGCCTGTCGGGTGGACGCTCCAACGCGTGTCCCCCTGAATAGCAGAGGGCACAGCGGCGGAGCGGGCTTGCGGACGGTGAGTAATGGGTATGCTCGCCGTCCGACCAAGGACCAAGCCCGGGTCGGTGGCGCGTCGTGTTTCACGCGTCACCGACGGGGCCCCTCTATGGGGCCAAATGCCTGCCGGGGTCGCGGATTTTTCTTAATCCAGGATACCGTGGCCCCGGAACGTAAAGGGCATCCGAAGGAACACGGGTGGATTTTAGTCAGTAAGAGTCTGACAGTCCCTTCCGCCCCACCCAGGGCGGGAGGACTCATTTGATGATTTTGCCACCCAAAAAAAAAAAGTGTGATATGCAATATTAAAAACTATATCCCATGTGATAATATACGGCCACAACGTGAGGAAGACCGCGAACAAAACTTTATTATCTCTAAAATGTTATTTTATAAATTAACCTTGAAATAAGATCGGACTACAGAATTTTCCACGTGTAGAAAATAAGTACTTCCTTACAAGCAGTGTTACCAGAAACCAATTACCCGAACCGCAATTAAGGGGTACTTCAGGGTACTGCTAAACTTTTTAAATAAAAAACAGTCCAACAGAAATAAAACCTCTTTTTGTGGTCAACAGTCCACATTGTGGATGTTTCCCACTTTTTTATTTATATACGGCCAGTTTTCACGAGAATTTAAAAAAAAGTATAAAAAAATGGCGGGTCGCGGGAAAGGTTATTATCTCGTAATTCAGAACGATGGTGGACAGTTTAATTATTTAGCTTGTTTTCCTGATGAGTACGTTACGGTATGACCGGAGGGCCATGCTAGGTCCTGCAGTTGTTAATAATTTATATTGTAGGATTAAAATCACTGTTAATAAAACAGAACAAAACAGAAGATCTTTCTTGTCGTTTACCGTGCAGTTTTATAAAAGGTATACCAACAGCTTCTGTGTACAAATGTTTTCATTACTATGAAGCTTAAGTATAGGGTTGTATGATTCGGATTTTTACCGACTTCAAGAAAGATAAACATATTCAGTAAAAAGTAGGCAGATAATCAGCACTTTTATGACGTCGATTTAAAAGACATTTCCACAAAACACCACTTTCTAGTGCCTTTGAAAACATAATCCGTCTTTTTCTCCAACTTCAAAATAAAGGAACCATTTTTTGCAATTCTTGCAATCGATGCAGTCGCGACAAAGCAATTAGAATGCACTCGACGAGCGAACATCGAGACTATTGGATTATTATCGATTGGATCGACGCGCCACACTAAATAATCTGTTTGTGGAAACTTTTCAGACTTTTTGCCAAGCTATTAAAAGAGCTTCTCTTTTATTTTTGAAGGGAAGTGTCTCGATAACTGGGGAGATATGAATAAGATAAACTGGCTAAGAAGAGATAGCTCGTTATGTAGAAAATGTTTCGTATAAGTTGTACCTGTAGGAGTTGTGTTAGTTATCTTCTACTGTAAATCTAACACGAAAGAGGTTTTAGTTTGTCTGGTGATCGTTTTGGGAGGTATCACCCTATTCGTTATCTTGACAAAGTCAAAGGTCAAAGGTCTTAGCACAGGGGAATGTTTGTTTACAGAATTTACATGTAAGTATGTGATGAGTATTGTCCTTTGGACACTAACCCTTGGATCTGGTTACCCCAAAATAAATAATGTAGAAGTTGATTTTCTCTGTAATACGACTAGGCAACTTTAGCCGAGTTTTTGGGTGAGACCATATTGTGAATACTTGACTGGGTTTGCGCTTTTAACTCAGACTGTAGTCTTTGTTGTATAATCTCGTTGAGACATTCCGAGACAGCGAGTGTGAGAGAGTATTCAAGTGTGGAACACCGAAACTAGACGATAGATTTAACATTCAGTTATTTCGACCTATGACGGCTTATATCTATGACCTAAGAGTCCTTATGCTTTGACATCTTCTCGTCTCTATCTTACTTATAATAATATATAAGTAATTATATCGTTGACCGAACTTACTTAATCAAAATGTACCTAATTACATACATTATTCGATTTCGAATTCAATACGATTCTATGACAATATTCTAATGTTACAGAAGTTATTTCAACTGGAATTCGATAGCAAATTCCTCCACTATATAATTGCAAATGGAGTTCAAATAATAATGATGTAAGCATTCGTAGTAATTAGGGATGCTACACGTTATTGTGTCCCCGTTAATTGTTATTTGTTAATTAACCCGATGATAAGGCTGTGCCTGCACCAGAGATGTGATGTGCGTAGTATGGATGTGTGAAACTATCCAATAAACATTTACAGCCTTACTACAAAAACTTAAACATCTGTTGAACAACTTGTCTAACAAAAGTGTGACTGCAAAACGAACCTTATTTCAACGACATAATCTGTCATTTTTTTAGACAAGTGTTCAACAGACGTTTAAAAGTTTTTGTGGTACGACAGTTAATAGTTTGAGATAAACTAGCGACGTTATTGATTAATTTCACGCATAATACTCGGTGCGATCTTAGTACATCATCAGCCTACCAATCCTGCTAAGCATTTCCCTCCTATGTTTGGATTGGATTCCAGTGTTCAAGGATGCTTCAAAAACCAGTATTTTACACGAAGCCATCTTAGCTACTAAGCAGCAAGATAATACCAAAAAATAAGACTGTTTGACAGACGTTATGTACCTTCTAAAATAGCCGAATCCAATGGTTTGCTTTCTGAGGTAATTCGGTAAAAAATTATGGTAACCCCATTCAAGAACCGATCCTAGCAAGTAATGCATAACCTTGAAGATCCCCGTGGGACTGCGGGAATGTGGGACTGCGAGAATCAAATACAAAGCGTTATTGTAAAAATAGTGCGGTTCTTTTGTCAGTACAAGTATGACAGTGCCTCCCGTTCCACTTAAAGAACGGACTCATTTGCTGACTTTTCACCCCAAAAAATAAACCACAAGCGCCACGTCATCTCTTGTGAACACATAGCCTTATGAAACGATTGCATTTCAATTGGTTGCTATATTGTCTTAAATATTTAATTGAATCCGTTTTTAGTGCTCCTGAACGATTTAATGTGTTGTTCAATTATTCATTCGCGGTTAATTCGATTTAAGGTAGCCCATCAGTTATTTGGGTTTCAATAAATATTTAAGCTCTTATACGCTTGATTTAACTTTTATATTGGATCGAGTTTAAGTGATTCAATCTTTTTTTTGATCGAACTAGAATTTTGAAATTGGATCGGTTTTTAATAATAATCCAGCCGAAACTATAAATATTTATAGTGAGATTAGATTAAAATGGGATTCAATTTCTCAAGAATAATAAATAAATAATTATAAGCATTAAAAATCATGATTCTTCAATTTTGAAGGTAAGCCTCGGCGGTGCAGATACTCCGCCCAAGCGGGGCAGACCTCCAGGGTATGACCGTGTCTTCCAGGCGATCCATAAAGGGTGAGTTAAAAAAAGGGTCTTACAACCCTGATTGCGGCGCTTACTTATTGACCAATATTTTTACTATACGCTGCATTTATTTATTTTTTCTAAATTCGCTGTTGATGATTCAAATAATCATACTAAAACTTCTTTAATAAGAAGTAAATTAATAATTATCTAGAATTCTAGCTTGTTTATATAAAATCGATTGAATACGATCCCCATAACACCTTTGTAATTACTAAATTATAATTTCCATAATAGTAAGTGCACTCAGGATCTGGAAGCTTCTGCCAACAGCCATGGCTGGTCAGAAAATCTTTAAAGTAAAAAATGAAAACACGACGTGTCAACGCATTCATTTTACCATAATGTTCTTAGAGGGTTTACAGACTTTATAATGTTGTTTACGCGATATAAAGGATAGAAGAGAGTACTTCGATGGATATGGGAGGCCTTTGTCAAGTAGTGAGATATACTCGTAAATGACGATTTTTTTACCGACTTTATTCATCAGATCAAACTGCCTGAAAAACTCCCGTTGTGTTGTACCTTGTAACAATTCGCGCATTTGGAGTATTTAGGGGTATTGTTTTAAACACACCTTGGGATGAAACCATGACCATGATGACCAGGATGAAAATGATGTCCAAATAGATATTTAAGAAAGTTTTTAGTTGGGAAATATGCGACATATTGCGACATAAGCAAATGTTTATTTTATTTTTCTTAATATTTCATCATCATCATCATCATCATATCAACCGTAAGACGTCCACTGCTGAACATAGGCCTCCCCTTTAGACTTCCAATAGGATCGGTTGTGGGCGGCCTGCATCCAGCGTGATCCTGTGGCCTTCATAAGATCGTCTGCCCACCTAGTGGGTGGACGTCCTACGCTGCGCTTGCCGGTGCGTGGTCTCCATTCGAGAACTTTACGGCCCCATCGGCCATCAGTTCTGCGTGCTATATGGCCTGCATATTTCTTCCTCGCATAATTATTTGCGATACCAGTAATCGCAGCGAAAGCTCATTGTCTGAATCACCTTAATACAACGCATCTCAACACGGCTTTCATTCATTGATCGTCGTGCAAACATTTATGTTTGAGCTTTGTTTGCACACGGTTTCAGGGACTCGCTATTTGTCGTTCATTTACACAGACGCATATACTTGACTGACGGATTTTACGCACGGTTCACACTGTTCGTGTGAGTGGGTATTTAGAACGATCTTCAAGCATGAATCGCTGGCGTGATGGTAATAACTTGTGAACAGTCTAGTAAGCTTTACATACGTTGTACAGGTTGTTTTTGAAATCACTGGTGAAACTTCGATGACGTCATGGTCTGATGGGTTTGTTTAAAATATCACTAAATGGTATCCTACACAAACTAATAATACTAACATAATAAATGCGAAAGACAGTTTGGTTGTTACCTTTTCACGTTAAAACTACTGAATCGATCATCCTGATGCCTTATACATTGTCCCGTGTACAGCGATGGTCATGGTCATTTCCCATGAAAGTTACTATACTTTCATGGGAAACCGTAACTCTTTAACGAAGGGAAATAAGAACACGGTGGAGTTAAGTAAGTACGAGTCTGGCATTCCCTTCCGCTCGAAACAGAGGAGGACTCAATTAGGGTAAACTTTATTCCGAAAAAAATTCTGTGTCTGAGGAATACAATAATAACGGACTTAGTAGATAGTTGTAGTAGATGGCACCACGTGTCGCCCTTAAATTAATGAGCGAAGCTGTGCGCAAAAGCTTGTAGGTATTTATTATATCCAGAGCTATGGAAACAATAAAAAAAAAATTGAAAGTAAATAAAATGGGAATCTCTCACATTTTCTTCACCGGAAAAATATAATAAATACTTGTATAAAAATATCTAAAACTAACATAACATGTAACTAATACCCCGCGATATTGTGTAAGGTCAAAACTGGTGTCCCTTGGGCGTGCCCACCAAGATTTACGATTCTACCCAACTTTGTACCGAACAGATGGTTCAGTACCCAACACTTGTTGAGAATGTAAAACATGACTGTTATAACAGTTTCCAACTTTTCTTCAACATTTTTATGTGAAGACGTTTAGGGAGAGTAAGTTATGGTTCTCTTGTGTTTTGTTTTCCTGGTGAAAGATGAGAGCGGTATGTGTGAGGTAAACCGACTTGTGAGTTGGATTTATGAACATTTAGGATAAAACATCTTAACCAGGTTTCAACGCATATCTATCTGTCTAGCCTTTTCCCAACTATATTGGGATCGGCTTCCAGTCGAACCAGATGCAGCTGAATATCGGTATTTTACATGGAGCAACTGCCTATCAGACCTCCACAACCCAGTAACTGGGTAATGCGATATATCCCATGGTAAGACTGATTGATTTATGAGCTTCTGACTAACAGTAACGACCACCAGGTACCAAGCCCGGGTCGGTGGCGCGTCGTGTTCCACGCGTCACCGACGGGGCCCCTTATGGGGCCAAATGCCTGCCGGGGTCGCGGATTTTTTCTTAATCCAGGATACCGTGGCCCCGGAACGTAAAGGGCATCCGAAGGAACACGACTGGATTTTAGTCAGTAAGAGTCTGACAGTCCCTTCCGCCCCACCCAGGGCGGGAGGACTCATTTGATGATTTTGCCACCCTAAAAAAAAAAAAGAAACAGTATTGACTGTCAAAGATCTACAAATGACAGCCGGCACCGACGGCTTTACGTGCTTTCAGAGGCACGGAGGAAACTTGCTATGACAGATGGTCACCAATTCTCAGACCAACCTCGGCAAGCGCGGCTTAACCCGGCAGATCAGCCTGTGCTGCTGCAACAGTGCTATAAATGTGCATTCGGTAATGATTTTCTTAAAATAAACTTCAGTAAATCTTTCAAGTAAAAACCTGTAAAGTCCGCTGAACTATGAAATAATTAACTTTTAAAACACAAAGTTAGTTCGCTAACTTAAGTAGAAGAACCCCTTAATATCCAATATATCATTTTCACGGTATTATGGAAGTAAACTTTCATAAAGTTAAGTTTTGAACTGAACGCTGCATAGGGTGGACCGTAATTCAAGATAACTTAAGATTTAGATACGGTTAAGTGAGGCTAAGTTGGAGTTAAGTGCTAAGTTGACGGTGGTCCGGCGACGTAAATCGAATATTCTGTAGGGACTTTAAAATTTAGTTAGGACTTTGAAAGTTTTGAGATTAAAGGGGATGTGACTGACCTTTGTAGAAGTAGGGGAGAGGGGGGGGACTTTTTGGAAGAGAATTTAATTTAATTCTGTTTGAAGGAACAAGGAATTGAAAAAAGTTTTGTTTGTTATGACAGGATTTGCGTAATGGAGGATGAGAATTTATACTCGGAAGAAATGTTAAGTGGGAAACTTATTTCTTGTCTTGGAGAAACAAATAACAAAGCGAATTGGTATTGTCACTTTACGGCTGTTCTTTAATGATGTTGAGAACTATGACATTTTGGGAAATAAAGCCTTAATTTTTTTATTTAAACAGTTCTTTCTGAGTAAGTAGTTATTTCGTGATTGGGCAGTGGTGGCCCAGTGGGACAGTGGTGGCCCAGTGGTATTGGTCCCGACTTACGAGTTGTAGGTCGTGGGTTCGAACCCCGCCAGGCGCATTACTTTGTGTAATTTATTTCATCACCACTGCTCTCAAAACGGTGAAAGAAAACATCGTGAGGAAACCGGCATGTCCTAGAACCAAAAATTCGAAGATATGTAACATCTACCAAACCGCACTGGGCCTGCGTGGTGGATTATGGCCCACTCCCTTTCACAGAGAGGAGGCCTGTGTCTCAGCAGTGGGAACATTATAGGCTGTTGATGATGATTGATGATGATTTTTGGATTTATACAGAGGAAACTCACGGTCACACACTGGGTTATCATCATCATGCTAAGTATAGGCCTCCTCCTTTTGTACCATATTTCTCAACCAGGTTTTACCAGGGATCTTCCGAATATCATCTACCCAGCTGGTAGGTCTGCCAACACTTCTACCGCCTCTCGGTAACCATTCAGTGAAGGCGTAATTTCATTTGATTTTAGAGAGGTGCTTATCAGAATATCGTCTTAAAAACTATATCAACAATCCAATGAAACATCTCCAAGCACCATAAAGGTATACCATTTCTAAACTAACACAGACCACAATCTTATGCCACCATAGTCTGTACCACTAAAATCAGCGACGCCTGTCCTTATCTCTCAAATAATGGTACCTTCTTTGTCTCAAAACTCTTTGCATACGTGGGTTATGCAAATCAGGCGTGAAAACAGGATATTTTGTTGGAAACCACAGTTCCCTTGGCAACGGTTTAGCACTTTATGTTAGTAAAATGCATAGCTTAACTTATTCAAGCATCTCGCAATACAGTGCGAAAAGATGGATGTGGTATTTGTTTTTTGTTTATTTATTTTTAACTACCTGGGGTTAGAAGACTCATTAAAATATAGGTGGTCAGATTTATCTGGTTAGACTGGAAGCCACAGCATTAGGCTTGAGAAACAGCTCGACTAGTGCGGGTCGATACTGATCGGTGCAGGTAAAACTTGTACAGTCAGCTTCAGAGAAATCTCACCCCCTTTGGTAGTCATGTCACTAACAAAAGGGGTTAGTTTTCTCTGAAGTTTACCATACAATGAAACCAGTAAAATACAAAAGTTGTGTATGGGTTAGACCCAGTATGTATCCTTCTTTAGGCCGATACTGCTACTTTTTAGGGTTCCATACGACCGAGTGAAAAAACGGAACCCTTATTGGATCTCTCGTGTGTCTGTATGTCCACCCTTCACAGTCAATTTTAAACTAATTCTCAAATATTTGCCACATGGAGATTGGCATTGCCAGTTACGTATTTTTAAAGTAAAAAGTTTGCGTGGATGTAACTACTTCAGCACTTCTAGCATTTTTATTAGTTCAAACTCTATATAATTAGATACTTTTATTAATATTTTGCAATAACTCTTTCGTTGAGTCGCAATATGACAAGAAAAAAAAAACGAGAAGACGCAATGTGCTGACTAATTAATGCACGAGCAGATTCTTTGAGTGAAGGGGATCTCTGCAATAAATTGAGTAAATAAGGAGAGGAGTAATTGACAACAGAAAACACTTCGTTCACCATTACTTTAATTATGAACGTGCCATCACGGATGGATGGATGTTTTTGGGTATTTTTGTTGCCCTTATCACGAGTTTTCACTATTTTTACTTTACAACGTCTTTTCAGTATTAACAGCCTTTCTTGTATGGAAAAATGGAGCAGCGCCTCTGGTGTACGAAGAAGGAACTTGAAATTAAATGTCAAAGGTCCAGTTTACTGTCCGTCACAATAAGTGAAAACTCATGATAAGGCCATAGGTTTGTTGTTTGCCAGATGTTAAACTAAGTCAATATTGCCCTATTTTTCATCAGTAATAAAAAAAAACAAGAGGTTTTATCTCATTTTTCACGTTTTTGTGACTTAAAGTAACCGAGAACTTTGACGTTTTCATTTTCTGTACAATTAATGTTCTTTTACTTCAAGTGCGCTGTACAGTAAGTATAATACAAAAATCTTGTGCTATATGGCCTCTGGGGTTTTGTGGATTATGACCAAAATTGACAAAGATACACCAGAAAAGATGACCTTACCTTTTGAAAATTACAAAAGGTCATTCGGTCGTATAATTTTATAGGAGTTATAACGTCACAAGCCCCCACTCCTGGGCATGCGGGCAGCGAGTAAAGGGCAACTCGCTGTCCGACCATGGACCATGGCCAGTGTCGACGGCGCGTTGTGTTCCACGCGCGCCTCAAAGAGCGTCAGCACGATGACGGGGCCCCCCCTCTAGAGGGCCAAAGCCTGCCGGGGCCACGTGACTTATCTCATTACCGTGACCCCGGAACATTAAGGGCTATTGAAAGACACCGTGGATTTTAGTACAAGTCTGACAGTCCCTCCCGCCCTGCCCGGGGTGGGAGGACTCATTCGATGATTTTACCACGATAAAAAAAAGGCCCCACTCCTGAATTTCGGAGCGTTTTAACTTTGTCAATAAAATTTGATTTAATAATACAAAAAGTACGTGGTCATTATTTCTCAATACTCTAACTAATGGACTTAACAGATTTTCAATTTATTTATGTAAACTCTATTTGGTTGATGTGATGGTCTGTCTCATGGATTTTCTTATTTACGTGCTTTGATAGTCTATGGTCTAAACGGGTCAGAGCCCATTCGTCCCCAAAGATTCGCACCCTGTGCCCACTCGTCCCCTGGAACTTTTGAGGGGCCCATTCGTCCCCTGAAGAATATTTATTTTTATTCATTCTTCTAATATAAGTACATGTACATGTGTATACTGCAGCTTGGTAGTCCTGGTACAGTCGCGCAGGAAAGGGTAAAATAAAAAAATAATGTTAGCAAAACAGAATTAATGTTAAAACGTTCATTATTTTTGTACATTAAAAAAACTTTTTGAATAAAAGGGAACCGACTTCAAAACCAAACACAAAAAAACTGTAAAATAACTTTTCTTTCGGAAGTCGGTGGCTTTGTTTTTTATTTCATTGACTATGGCCACCGACTTCCGAAAGAACAGTTATTTTACAGTTTCTTTGTGTTTAGTTTTGAAGTCGGTTCCCTTTTTTTTAAAAAGTTTTTTATTTTTCCCTTTTTAGTTAAAATATTCAACGACTTTGAAAATCTAAAATCCTAGTAAGCAATAAAAACGGATCTATGCGGGCAATTTCACGAGATATCCATTATCGTTATATACTAAAACCTTCCCCAGAATGTAACGAACACTTTTCTGAAAACCGCATCAAAATCGGTTTAGCCGAACGCGAGATAATTGCGGAAAAACATGCAATGGTCACTGAAAATCTACAATCCAAGTAAGCAAAAACGAATCCACGCGAGCAACGTCACGGGATATCTATTAGTGTTATATACTAAAACCTTCTCCAGAATGTAATGAACACTTTGCTGAAAACCGCAACAAAATCCGTTCAGCCAAACAAACATACATACATACATACAGGTCGAACTGAGAACCTACTTTTTTTTTGAAGTCGGTTAAAAAGGGTGAAAACAACTCCACATTGAGCTAAAACGAAACACTTAGAATACAAGAACATAATAACATCCATTAATATGATAAAATAATAATTGCGAATAAAACAATTGCTATACATACCTATTTAGGAGTAAATAATTTAGTTTTGACTTTTTAGTCAAAATACACACATCAAAAGTGTCTAGGGATCAACATATATTTTTGCAATAACTTTTCTCCTGATTGATATTAATTAAAATTTTCTTAAAGGATTCATCAAATAAAGTGTTTTCGTTTGTCACAGTAACGATAAACCAAGTCACCTTTGCATTAATAAAGAAATTTGCCATTTTCCTAATAAAGGGATTTTTGACATTTGAACCACTAACACAAAAGTTCGAAAAAAAGACTGAAATAACAGTTTTCTTTAAAATTTTATTGGGTAACTTAAACAATTAATAATCCGTGTTTCTACCGCGAACACTAACAACACAAGAACATCGGTTTGGCATACTCAAAATGAGTTCATCCAAATCACGCTGTGGAATGGCCGCCCATGTTCGTTGCAACAACAAAAAAAGGTCTTCTTGCGACTGGATACCCTCCATATTCGGCAGAGCTCTTCTCTGTAGCATATCCCATGCATGCTCAATCGGATTCAAGTCTGGCGACTGAGCAGGCCAGGGCAGGACATTGATGTTAGCTGCGGCGAGAGTCTGTCTTACAACTCTTGCGGTGTGCGGTCGTGCATTATCATGCATTAACTGAAATAAGGGACCGATTTGCACTTGTAGAGGAACGATGACGTCTGATACAATCGTCTCAGCATAAATTTGAGCGTTGAGGTTGCCTCTGATCCAAATCAACTCAGTTCTTCCGCCGATCCAAATACCCGCCCATACCATGATGGTTCCACCACTATAAGGATGGACTTCCTGGCAGGATTTTAATCGCTGTTGGCGTCCAGGGGTTCTCCAGTGTCGTATACGTCTTGTATCCGGTCTCATACCGAAACGAGATTCATCAGAAAAGCACACGAAACGCCATTGTTCTTCTGCCCAATTTCTGTGTTCAAGAGCCCATTGATATCGAATCCTACGATTGTGCATTGCTATAGGTGGTACCCGTAGCGGTCTTCGGGAATGAAGGTTCACTTCATGCAAGCGGTTTCTGACTGTTTGGTCGCTAATTAAGTTCCCTGAAGAGTGATGAAGCCTCACGGCTAACATCATGGCGGTTATTGTTGGAGCCCTTCGAGTTAAGATTTGAATGTATCGGTCTTGTCTCCGTGTGGTGCAGCGATACCGTCCTCCATGGCGCTCAGCCACGGTACCAGTGCTTCGGTAACGTGTCCAAAGTCGACTGATAACACTCTGACTTGTATTCAGAGCTAAAGCCACAGTACGTTGCCGGGAACCAGCTTCTATCATTCCCACGGCTCTGAGCATTTCTTCCCTGCTTAAATGACGTCGCCGCTCCATAATAACGTTGGTTTTAATCAGTAGTAGGGAAACAGTAGCACTAATAATGTCTTCAATGCGTTGTATGTTTTTATAGGGAAAATATTGACAGCTGATTTTCATCTTTTACTCGAATTTGATTCACAGTTCCTGATTCAAATTATGAAATGCACCAAAAAGGATCCATATAAATTTATAAAATCATAAATTTATTACAAAGCCACATCTCAATCTCAAGAAATCCGCATAAAAATGCTTGATCCCTAGACACTTTTGATGTGTGTATGACTAGGTATACTAAATTTTTAATATAGTCATTTTTGTAAATATTTTACTTTTAATTTTAGTTTTTAAATGTAGTATAGTAGTAGTATAGTATAGTATATAGTAGTAGTATATAGTAGTAGTATAGTTTCGTCAAAACATCTGCAGGTAACCTGTCGGTAGGCATATACCTAAGTTCAACGGTTTTATCGTTCACTTTTTCTCGGACAAAATGGAACTTTACATCAATATGTTTTGTCCTATTGTGGTGAACCGGATTAATGGCTAATTTTTGTGCACTCTGACTATCCGTATACAGAACTATGTTAAGCTATTTACCTGGGGTGCTAAGACAGGAAACCTCCACGTGCGCCCGTGGACTGGAGTTCCCTCTCGGATACGTCCGGGGGGAAGACCAGTTTTTCGGGCCGGTGCGCCCTGGGATGCGGGCAAAAACTCTCCTTAGGCACTGTGTGCCTAAGGGGTTTCTTTGCCCGTATGCAAATAGCCTGTCGGGTGGACGCTCCAACGCGTGTCCCTCTGAATAGCAGAGGGCACAGCGGCGGAGCGGGCTTGCGGACGGTGAGTAATGGGTATGCTCGCCGTCCGACCAAGGACCAAGCCCGGGTCGCGGATTTTTCTTAATCTAGGGTACCGTGGCCCCGGAACGTAAAGGGCATCCGACGGAACACGGGTGGATTTTAGTCAGTAAGAGTCTGACAGTCCCTCCCGCCCCGTCCAGGGCGGGAGGACTCATTTGATGATTTTGCCACCCTAAAAAAAAAAAAAAAAAAAAAAAAAAAGTATAGTAGTAGTATATATATAGGTTCTTTTTTATTATAATTATATATAGGTAATACAATAACGTTAATTCTGAAAAAAAAATATGAAAGTGTGAACCATAAAATGAATTACCATCAATAATAATACTGATCATATTCCAGGATTCAAATGAGATAATTCGATTCAATTATATGTTAAAAATATTACTATTATAATATTAACAGTATTGTTTATTTCGTTAGGCGAACTTCATTTAATAAAGGACCAAAGACACATTGAAGTCTCGTATTCGCAGTCACTTTCAAGAACCAATATGTCACCACCACCACCACCAATAGGCAGCCATAACATACAAACAAAACATCGACAGGTTATATAATTATCATGACGGATTATCATTCATCATAGCTCTTTTTTCAATGATCTGTTATGATTTATTAAATTAATTCCGTTAATAAACTGTTCACAAGTGTACTATGTTAAGCGTTTCTTATGTAAAATATAGCTAATTTTATCTCAGGGGACCAATAGGCACCTGAATAGGTGCCGAATCTTTAACCTTATATTGTTTATATATGAGAGGGGACGAATGGGTACCTTAAAAATAATATTTTTTATTAAAATATTAATTGGTCCCCTACCAGGAGACCAATGGGCACCTATAAAGGGGCCGAATCCACAACTTTTATGCTGGGGTACGAATTTTAGGGGACGAATGGGCTCTGACCCGTCTAAACGCCACCTCCAACTTTCGGTCACCCGAAATCCTGCCAGGAAGTTACGGTCTATAGGATGTTAGATATTTTTAAGGCATGCACACTTCGCTGGTTATCCGAGGGTTCACTACTCGGGTTAAAGTGAAAACTTTTGCTCAAAATACGAACTTGCTACATAACTAGGGTAACCATCATGGATTTTCAAGTGTCCTACAAAAAGTTCCGATATTTTTCTTAAGAATTTTACTTTTTATTGATTTTAGTTTTGGTATAAACTAAGAGTACGTTATTTAGAAAATTCCGGGCTTTATCGACGAAGCTAGGCTTGTCCGGTCAAATAGAGACGTATGGTAACCCTATGAATAACGAAACTGTTACAAAATGCGCTCCATGTTTCCAGATTTCGTGTCCTAAATATTTCAAGTTTAGTGATCCCGCATTTTTAAACTCCCAGCCACCCAGGACAAATGTTTGTGTGATGAGCATGATCATTTGTTCTGTGTCTGTATAATATTTGTGTATTTAGAAATATATAAGTATGTTTATCAGTTGTCTAGTACCCATAACACAAGCTCTGCTTAGCTTGGGACTAGATGGCGTTGTGTGATAGATGTGGAATATTATTATCTCTTTATTCAGTCTTATAACATATTGTTTTACATTTTTATTATTTATTACAAAAAACAAAAATTAAAAACATTTATAATATAAAAAATAGTGTTCCACTGGTGTGGGAGCGGGGGCCAAGCTACCGGTGGTTAGGGCTCCAGAGACAGGAATTGGCAGTACGTTATATTTTACTAGCTGCCCGCTCAGCTTCAAACGGATGTACCTACTTATGAATAAAATGTATAAGAAACTGAATGACTGAACGTTAATTTGTTTAAAATCTGATTATATTTTTGAATTGTCTTCGGTCATTCTCTTTTTTTTATTTAGAGGTTTATTAACACCATTTTCATACTTTACCGTGCGATAAAGTAAAAATGTATAGAAAAAATACATAACGGCAATTAATTTTTACTTGAATAAACGAGAAGAAGAATGAAGATACAAAAATTCGCCACTTCTATGGTTTCGACTTTTGGCAGCACAATGGTCTAGTTTAGGGGCGTGGAGTCGCGTTCGCAACATAACTCTGCACACAAAAGTCTAGCTAGAAAGTAGAAACTAATTCGCTTAACCCCAGGTCCATTGCGGTGTAGGCAGAGAAACTCGAGCGCTTAAACTGCGAACTCTAAATCCTTGGCTTCATCTGTTATATCCTCATTCCTGGAGTTAAATAGTAAAAGTTTTGAAACCATAATTTGCGAGAGTCGAGCTTTTGTTGGGGTCGAAGAATTACTGGAAATGTTTAAAGAGTGTTAATTAATATTATGATGTAAAGGGGGTTTATGGGATTAGGGGCGGCGGGTAATAGGAAGATTGCTGCCCGATCAATGACTAGGCCTGGGTTGTAGACGCGTTTTGTTCCAAGGACCTTCAAATGCCGGGTTCGCGGCACCGTCGAAAGCAGGGGTCACCAAATGGCGGACCGCGGTCCGCATGCGGACCGCCGCCGCCGACCTATTTTACTTGCACTATAGAGTAAGATCTTTATGATAAACCAGAAAGTTTCTGGATTTAATATCAAACACGCAATAAAACATGACACATAGAAATTTCTTATAGAAATTTGAAAAGATACCTTTGTTATAATTGTATATATTCCGTAATTACAATTGTTGTTGTCATTTCATGTTCTTAAAACGGACCCCGAACGAAACTAATTGGTGACCCCTGTTCTAAAGGTTACAGTGACTCTGGAACGTATAAGGCAACGGGTGGATTTTTAATCAGTAAGAGTCTTACAGTCCCTTTCACTGGACCCAGGGCTGTAGTTGCTGCATTGTTTTGAGTTTCAGCTTTGTGTTCCAGGGCCACACGATATCCTGCTTAGAGACACAACTCCGGGCTTTTTCTGCTATGGGTGCTATTTTGCTCATTATTGCTTTAAAATTTATGACTCAGCGTGATTTGACAAGAAAATCCAGTTCGAATACCAGGTTTGTTTCAAAACGTAACAAAAGAAAGAATGTCCACAAAAGGAAAAGTAATTTCGTTAGCATTTGCAAGTTTACCCCATAAATCTCGAAAGTAATCTCAGATTTGCAAAACTGTCGTGCAGTGTTATCAAAAATCGGGTTTAAATAAAATTTCTAGTACTCGTAAAATGAAAGTTGGTAGAAGTTAGTTATTTTATCGTTTTATCTGTCTTGCGTCTGACCGACAGACGAGCTGGAACTGAAACTAAATTAAGGGCGCCGAAACTTTACCTAATTATTTTAATATTTTTTATTACCTACACATTTTTTTTTGTACGAATAAAAACTTGAAATAGGTTTTTATACATTTTCCTCCGTGAAATTTTCTACTAATTCTGATTACTCACTGTAACAGCCAATATCCAAACCAAAACTCAGAGACCTGTACCCTTTTTTTTTTTGGGTTGGCAAAATCATCAAATGAGTCCTCCCGCCCTGGGTGGGGCGGAAGGGACTGTCAGACTCTTCCTGACTAAAATCCACCCCTGTTTCTTCGGATGCCCTTTACGTTCCGGGCCACGGTATCCTGGATTAAGAAAAATCACCGTCCGCAAGCCCGCTCCGCCGCTGTGCCCCCTGCTATTCAGAGGGACACGCGTTGGAGCGTCCACCCGACAGGCTATTCGCATACGGGCAAAGAGACCCCTTAGGCACACAGTGCCTAAGGAAGAGTTTTTGCCCGTATCCCAGGGTGCACCGTCCCGACAAACTGGTCTTCCCCCCGGACGTATCCGAGAGGGAACTCCAGTCCACGGGCGCACGTGGAGGTTTCCTGTCTTAGCATCCCGAGACTTGTACCCTTAGCACGAGTTTTCACTATTTTACTTTACAGCGTCTTTCCAGTATTTACAGCGCAGCGTTTCTTGTATGGAAAAATGGAACAGCGCCTCTGGTGTGCGAAGCAGGAACTAATTTTTTCCTTAAAATTAAATGTCAAAGTTTCAGTTTACTTTACAGCACATTAGGTGAAAACTCATGACAAGGCCTCCTATCACGAATTTTAGGGATTTGGCTGTACTTCTTACTTAAAGTATTACGACGTAAATTGTATGGAAAACGAAAAAGCGACTCTGGTTGGACGTAGAACGTTTCCTTTACGTCAAAAAAAAGTAGGGCCTCTGAATTTGAATACAGCTATTATAAGAGTGTTTAGAAAAAACATAATCAGAAAGAAAATACACTATGCACGTGATATTTCATGTCCAGTTTGTACCACAACTCAAGTCCAGTAGGCCACCACAGTCTCGCCATATTGGATTACCGTCGACGAAATCCGCTAACGTCGCGTTCACGACCCGAACCCGTCACGAAATGCACCGAATGTATTTTTACGCCGATATACTACCCTTTACGGCTTGACCACAAGCTTCACGCGTTTTGCGACAACGATTTTGAAGAAAACAAATGAAAGATGTTGCTAAGGCTACTTAATTGCGCGATGCGATGCGACTAGAAGTGATAGTGGTACTTGAACTAAGATCATCATCTTCGTAGGCTATTAGAGATAAGGGCAAAAGACCTAGATGCCGAAGTCCAACATGTTAGTCCGATCAAATCTCGGGACAGCTCGACAAACACTCCATCAGGTCACTGGCCGCAACAAATAGAGAAAAATAATTTAAAAGCTTAAACGAAGTCACGATTCTCAGCAGTACTACGAAATAAGCTTCCTGTTTTGTAGTAATAATATAATAATGGTTATCTTGAAGTGCGGTTTTCTGTGTATTGATAGCAAACTAACGGGCTTACTACCACAAACCCACAGACCACAACCACACGTCAATAAATTAAAGGTTTTTGTAGTTTAAGTATTGTAGTTAATTGGCGACGCAAAACAGTCGAATTGCATTGTATTGCGTCATGACGCAATGCAATGCAATTCGACTGTTTCGACATGAGAAGGAGCCTAAAGTCAGTCACTGTTACACTAGTTTGACTCAACAGACACACGAAAAGTGACACATACGGGAAAAAAGTTAAATTTACTCCAATAAATATAATAAAAAATTGAATTTTTATTATGTATGGATTTAAAGATAATCCTGTAAATAATGGATATCAATGAATAAATCCCCCTAAGGATAACTTGACGCAAGTCGTATCGCCTGTGGTCGTAACCGAAGCGACATTGGTATTGTTTAGTTTTTAGCTATAACCGAACGATATTTGGTTTACTGCGTTTTTACTGCAGCTGTATTGGGGGTAGCATGTACCGCGGCTGTTCAATTTTTATCTGCTCTAAGGCAGTTTTGTGTTGCGTAAAAAGTTATGATTCCGAATTCCCGAGCATTGGTTTTTACTGAGTTGGCGGTTTTTGTCCGTAATTGGAAGGGTGGAAAGCAATACAAATTGAATGCATCGCGTGATTTTATTGTGATATACCGGTATCATTTTATTTTAGTATCTGACGTTATGTAAGTTACGTAGTAAAAATAAACGTTTTAATTTACCAAAAAAGCAATATTTGTGTGGATACTAAATATTTACTCAGAATCACTCACAGTTTTTTAAAAGGACAAGTGACAGAAATGATTTAGCTGATTATCATTATTTTTCCCCAAGCAAAGCTCGACCAGGGTGCTAAGACAGGAAACCTCCACGTGCGCCCGTGAACTGGAGTTTCCTCTCGGATACGTCCATGTGGAAGACCAGTTTTTCGGACCGGTGCACCCTGGGATGCGGGCAAAAACTCTTCCTTAGGCACTGTGTGCCTAAGGGGTCTCTTTGCGCGTATGCGAATAGCCTGTTGTGTGGACGCTCCAACGCGTGTCCCTCTGATTAGCAGAGGGCACAGCGGCGGAGCGGGCTTGCGGACGGTGAGTAATGGGTAACTCGCCGTCCGACCAAGGACCAAGCCCGGGTCGGTGGCGCGTCGTGTCGTGTTTCGCGCGTGCCTTCGGGGAGTTGTCGGCAAACTGACGGGGCCCCTTATGGGGCCAAATGTCTGCTGGGGTCGCGGGTTTTTCTTAACACAGGATACCGTGGCCCCGGAACGTAAAGGGCATCCGAAGGAACACGGGTGGATTTTAGTCAGAGTCTGACAGTCCCTTCCGCCCCACTCAGGACGGGAGGACTCATTTGATGATTTTACCACCTAAAAAAAAGTAAAGCTCGACCACCCAGATGGTTTCTGCTAATCGTGCAAAACCTTAAGGAACACCTTGGAATGTCTGTATATGCACATAATGCACACGACTTTTCAATGAATCACGTTATTCAGACAAACAATCAGAAAAATCAAACCCATAAACCATCCATTTTCATTTCATTTATGTCGTGCTTTTTAGGGTTCCGTAGCCAAATGGCAAAAACGGAACCCTTATAGATTCGTCATGTCTGTCTGTCTGTCCGTGTATGTCACAGCCACTTTTTGACGAAAGTATAAGAGCTATCCTGTTGAAACTTGGTAGAAAGATGTATTATGTAAACCGCATTAGGATTTTCACACAAAAATCAAAACAAAACAAATTTTGGGGGTGCCCCCCATACTTAGAATTGAAACTCAAAAAAAAAATTTTCACCAAACCCATACGTGTGGGGTATCTATGAATAGGTCTTTAAAAATGATATTGAAGTTACTAACATCATTTTTTTCTAAACTGAACAGTTTGCGCGAGAGACACTTCCAAAGTGGTAAAAAGTGTGTCCCCCCCCCCGTAACTTCTAAAGTAAGAGAATGATAAAACTAAAAAAAATATATAATGTAGACCTCAACCAAAACTACCAACGAAAATTGGTTTGGATGAGATACAGTTAGCAGTTTTTGAGATATAGTACATTTTCAAAAACCGCAAATATAACTTTGCCATTCATACAAATACTATGAAAAACAAAGTTATTTTTATTGTTTGTGTATATTTCTTACTAATCTCAATATAATTATATCTCTAATCTATGCTTGCTGCTACGGAACCCTACATGGGCGAGTCCAACTCGCACTTGGCCGGTTTTAATTGAACTTTTTGCCATATTATCATACCTGAGCATAAATTCCCGACCATTACTGCGTAGTTCTGGAAAATTAATAAAGCCAGGTATCCGTATGAAAATATTGGCGCGATCGTCGCCGTGTCATAGGCAGATGCCGTCCGGATATTCAAAAGTGTCCTCTTTATTAACACTGCCAGGTGTTTCTGACGTCTCTGATAACTACACTGTCTTATGAAAATGTTGTTGATTTTGTGTTACCTTTTTTTAAATAAATATTATTTGATTTTAATAAACATTTAGCTATAAGCAAATGCGATCAGCACATCTAAGCGTGTTCAAGAGTAGGGCATGCACCCGGTTCTACCCGGTTCCGAAAAACCCGGGTATACCCGGGTATTGGAGTAAGTCTGTGGAACCGGTTCTGAGAGCGATGGAACCGGGTCGACCCGGTTCCGATAAGTATGTAATAATTTTGCATTCGCTGCATCGAATTGCTATGAATGCTGCCATGGGATGAAGGGAAGGCCCCATTGTAAGCTTTCATTAGGCGTAGCACACGCTTACAGTACTTTGGAGTGTTAGTACTATAAGAAAATGGTGAATATAATAATATTTTAGTTAAAATGTGCCAAAACATAACTTTTACTTTTGTTTTCGACATAGCTGCCAAAGAACGGGAACGCCGCAATCGCGGTGGTATGACCTCTCTTTTAGGAGTGGCTGGAGAGGCGCCACGTCGTCCTCACCTTCCACCTGACGCAGATCCTATGTTTGTTTCGGGAGGTTCCTGTGCCTGATCGGGCGGAAAAAAACGCCTGGGTGTCAAAATTGCAGGATCACCGAAGGACACGGTGGAGCATACGTTGCAAGTGTGCTCCACTTGGGCTGAGCACCGCTGTGACCTCACGGAGGCCATAAGCGGCGGTGACCTCCCGCGCCCGGCATTGTTCGAAGCCATACTGCGGGGTGAGACGGGATGGGAAGGGGTCGGCTCCTTCTGTGAAGCAGTCATGCTAGCGAAGGAGGAAGTAAGCGCCTTGGTGAGGGACAGGCAGGACAGCCCGGACTTCACGATCCAGCCGCTGTGGGAGACCTCCACGACAATGGACACGAGACGATTTCCGGCCACCGTAGGCGCAGGCATGCGGACGACCAGTACTGGGTGATTTGGCGTCCGATGATGGAGCATGCCCGAGTAGACGGCGTGCCGAGTTCTACGCACGCCTCAAAGACCTATCAGTAATCTGACGGGGCTCCTCTTAGAAGGACAAAGCCTGCTGGGGTAACCGTGACTCCGGAACGTAAAAGGCTATTGAAGGATGCCTTGGATTTTAGTCAGTACGAGTCTGACGGTCCCTCTCGTCCTCATTTGATGATTTTACCACGTAAAAATAAAACTTACAATGAATGAAGTGTAAGGCATATTACACAGCTTTCATTTGTCATTGCTTGCGATCTTTTTGGAATATATAGCGATAGTTTCAACTTAGCTACCAAATAATGAAGCGTATGGCACATCGTAAATTTTTATTTGGAATTGCTGAAGTTACTTTTGAAATATGTATTGATTTTATAATAAAAAGTGAAAGTATTAACGTTATCAACGTTAAAAAGTTACGATTGGTTTCGATTCAACAGCCATAGAATGAGATTTAAAAAAAATTTTGTAAGTTGTCTTTATTGTCACCATATATGCAGTTCTTAAAAATTAATGCTACTCGTATCTGGGTCAAAGTAGAGAGAAAATTGGAACTTAAAAAAATTTGAACTAGTTTTTTTTTTAAATAAAACAAAAACTGTTAAAATATATAAAATAACTAATGAATCAGTGTTTGGATTGTCCCCAAGCCCTATTCACAATTAGCAGACGAATCCTAATCAAAAAGAAAAAGAAAACATTAAGTTCACTTGGAACCGGGTAGAACCGGGTAACCCGGTTCCTAACGCCTCCAGAACCGGTTCTGAAAATTCTGGAACCGGACCCGGTTTTGCATGCCCTATTCAAGAGGTTGTCGTCAGTGTCATCTTTGGTGTATACGTAGAATATGAGACTAACTGAGGCCCTATCATAAATTCTGTGTATTTGGCCGTACTTGAAGTAATACGGCGTAAATTATATGAAAAATGAAAACTCCTCTAGTGTATGAACGAGGAATTAGTTTTATTCATCAAATTAACGTCAAATTTTCCGTTTACGTACCTACCAATAACGTGAAACTCATGGTAAGGCCTCTCAGCCTTTGAATTTCATTTGTGAATTCAATATTTAATTATTTTTTTCAAATGTAAAGATTTTTTTACTACTATAAGCACAATCTTCTGCCAAATATGAAGCTACCGAGGTGGTTCTAAACTCGTAGATATGTCCATAATTACTGCTCTTGGCAGACGGTCTTGGCAATCCCAGCCGAATGTTGATGGTTTACGAGGGGCTGCTGCACTTAAATAATACGTACACGACATTCACTGACAAATAAGGTAGATAAATCTTTGGGAAACCTCAAAAGTGCTCTCACAAAATTTTAGAACTGAAAAATTTTTACCGACATGTTTTCAATTGCTCTTAATTTACCCATCAAACTGTTGGTACTGTTATGAACAGGAACAAAAACTTGTTGCTAACTTAAGTATTATTTTCATCCAACCCGACGCGGGATTAATTACACCCACTCCCCGCAGGGATGATCTGTCTAATCCGGTAGTTCTACCCAAAACATTTCTCCCGGCATATCTCTTGCCGACAATATTTTACCTGCAATTTCACAAAGTTCGCTCCAGCGAGCGTCATGATGACGTTTACGCGGTAATTCAATATGGCGGCCGACGGAGCGTCATGGCCGCGGGCGAGACATAACCTCAAAATCGCATCAACTCGCATTTGATTACTGGAAAATTAAACCGACGTGGCTGTTATGTGCCCCTGGTGTTTTGGTCAAGGAGATTACCGTCTGTTCACTGTTTATGTAGGTATATGGACGTAATGGCTGTCAGGTCCAGTGGCGAGGGAGGCAAACTCAGCTAAGTGACATTAGATAAATAATAAAGTTTAGGGTGCTGGCTGTCGGTACTTTTAGCCAAAGTGCTAACTGTGGTAGCTTAATCTACGGCTCTAAATTCTCCCAGCCTAAATTTGTAGGTATATTTAAGGCATAAATTTCGTAATATTTGGAAGGCTTGTAAAGAGCTTAGGGATTTCAGTAAAAATGATCGAGGACAGCGTAATTGCCCAAACAAACTAAAGCGGACTGCCACCGCAAAGCCCACAAATATAGACCATCATAACTAACAAAGTACTTGAAAAACAGACAGGGGTACCGAAACAAGACAAACAACTAATCAGCCTGCTAATAAAATACTATGTTTTCAAATCCCAGGAGAACGACCGAGGTCGATACCACCCACAAATTGGTTCTCGTTAACATTTGGACGCGATTTCCGAATTTGTTGGCCCTTAACAAGCCGACCTCGGGAAGTTTAGCTGGCGAACAAAATGACCGGACATGCCTCAATTAGTGGATAGCGGAGCGCCAAAGATCCTTATCGATTGGTGGATGTGCAATTAGTTTAATTGGCACGGTACTGTTTGTCACTTCACAAGTGCTGCTTATTGGGTAAAAGGGTTTGTTAAGATTATTCAGCTTAAATCTGACGTCCTTATTTTAGAAAGAGTAAGAGATAATGTGTGATCTTTTGATAATGATTATGAGAAATAATAGACACTAGAAGGTTCGAGTCATTAAAAAAAAACGTAGCAAGTAGACGAAAGTTTTCGCTTTTCGTTTTTAAAGATGATTCTTATAACAGTTTACAAAATTCGTTACTCAAAGTCAAGAAAAATCTATTAAACCATTCGAAAAACCCCGTTGTGCATGTCCAAAGTTCGTCGAGTTTTAAACTTGATTCCATGTCGACATCGAGCACAATTCTGGGGTTCTCAAACTTTTAAGTAGATGCTCATTTTCAACTGCCCCCGAACTATCCATTGGTTGTCGGTTAATCAGCTAAGGTATAAGTTGGGGGGAGGGGCTTCCAACTTTAAGGAAGGGTTGTGGTAATTTTAGATGTTGTTTTGTGAGTTTACTACGTGTTGCGTTTTTCTAATTGAACTGTTTTTTGCAGTGTTTAATTCGTGATGGCCCAAAGGTTTAGCATCTCGCTTCTCATGCATGAGATTGCGATTTTAAACCCATGCAAGTACCAATGTATTTTTTTCAATGCATATTTACTTTCTAATATCTTGGTCATACTGACATCCGTGATGGAAAACATCACGAGGAAGCCTGATGAACACCACATTCAATTATATAAAGTTGATTGGACTCGATAATCTCAGGAACTACCAGTTCGAATTGGAAAATTATATTTGTGTTGGATAGTTTATTTGTCTAGGCAGGCAAAATATTACGGTATGACCAAAGATGCAGCAGCGAAGTGAAACCACTGGAGAAAGTAATATTAAAATATCCGAACAACATAGTAATTTACTAGCAATAACCAATAATTTTTATAGAGATTCTTACATAATATTATCTTGTTATTGCGATTTAGCTTAGGTACAGTTAAGTAAACAAACTAATAATGAAATATCCTATCCAATGCCGAAGTTTGTACCATGAGATCTATAGACGTAGACAGACCTAATTAATCACTGCAGACACCATTACGCCTAGACTTAATTTGATCGCAGTAACCCGATAACATCAACTTCTGCGTATCTTAACATTTAGGTACTACACATAAAATTATCCTGTATAGTTGTATACTCGATATACAGGGTAATTTTTTATGTAGGCAATGCGTATCTTTATTCTGTGGTTCTATTTCAGTTATAGACTACATCTTAATTTATTATAACTTTTCTTATATCTGTTTTTTTTTGAAAATCATCAAATACTGAACGTATATTTGAAGGATTTTTCACTGGGTGGAGCGGAAGAAGATTTGCTCAAACACAGCCTGTTTTTTCAGGTTTAGTTTGCGTTACGGAGCCAAGGTGACTTTTAGGATAGTCCGAAAACCTCAGCCAGCATCATTCAGTAAGTCGTATGCGTATTCGGTAAAACAAGTATCACATGTCGCAAGCACGTAATAAATAAAAACTGTTTAAAAAAATCTCTAATTATAAATTACTTATTTGAATTTATTTATAATTATAAAAAAAAAACTTGTGAATTAAGCCTCGAGCAGACACATACGATTAATCGCGCGGGGCGACATGTCGCGGTCCATTCGCAGTACATTTAGTGTGGAAATTAGCTTGGCTCGTTGTCGCAGCGCGATTAATCGCGTGTGTCTGTTCGAGCCTTTAATTTTCGATAAGCAATAACGTACTTATATGTCGGTATAGGTACCCAGACACCACACACACACTCAAAACACATGATTCGACGATCGCAGTCTCATTTTCAGGCCATTACATCGCATCATGCGCGAAACGAGTTCGCCGTATGGCGCCCTAATATCCATGTTTTACATACAAATTAATATTACGAGTATGACAGTCTGCACTTGTAATAACGCTTGTAGCGTTCACTTCGAATGAATTTTGTTTTCGATGAGTTAGGTCTTGAAGATGCTCATTTTAGGTTTGTTTTTGCAGTTGCTTTGTTTTTGAAGTTGAAATGTGTGTTAATTGCATTCAAGGCATATTTTCGTGATGACGTTTGAATTTGAATGTGTCATAAAAGCATGTTTCTCGTTACATAAAGCTGGGTACTCACTTAACAGTGTTGCATGTAACGTATCAGATACGGTATCAATTGAGTACGTAGGCACGAGCCAGCTGCGAACTGCTCGCTGTAAGTTCGCAGTGATACTATCACTCGGCGGGTCATACAAACGCAAAGGCGGCTCGCAGTGTGCTCGGACGAGCCGTACCCACTTGCAGGTTGATACAGTATCTGATATGTTACATGCAACACTGCTAAGTGAGTACCCAGCTTAATAAATAATTACATTTTCTATACAACATTTCTTGTAATATACATATAATAAATCTGTAGAAGGGTCAATTCTGTACATTGAAAATATTGAAAAAATAAATAGCGGGGGGTGTTGCTGGATCGATACCAAACCCAAATATGTGATTAAAAAAATTTTTGTCTGTCTGTCTGTATATGCAGGCATCACGTGAAAACTAACGGTTCGATTTCGATGGAAATTGGTATAATTATACCTTATTATCCTGGGCATAAAATGGGATACTTTTTATCCTGAAAAAATACGTAGAAAAAAAATCTAATTTTTCAGTTTTATTCATAGACGTTGTTCTGTAGAACCGCGAAGACACGTTGCATTACCCGCAGTGGATTCAGCGCCGTAACCTGTAGCGCCGAAAGTCGGATTTGGCTTGAACCGTTTGCGGCACACGCGGGCCGCGCCTCCCCGACTCCTATATAAGGAGCCGCGTTCCGCGCCGCGCGATGCATATAAATTCTGAATTTTGATGCGAGCGGACGTGTCCAGTATGGCGAGTGGTCGTCCGTGGAATTAATATTGTATGCGTGTAATTTTAAACCGTGCTTTTCAGCGCGACCTTTTTGATTACTGTTCCGATCAGTTATTTGTAAATTCAAGGTCGGAATTACTATGAAAAAAATACTTACTACAGAACGCGAGCTCAACAGCAGTAGCTCAATAGAGGGATCTTTTTAATTATTATAGGCTTAGCCGTATTTGGGTCCAATAGATATTTATAAGATGTCATTGTCAGAGTTACTCAAAATGGAGAAATAAACCATCCACGCGAAGACCGACATCCGCGCGGACGGAGTCGCGGGCGGAAGCTAGTCTTGTAATAAGTCTCTATGAAAGCTTACTTTTTCTTGTGGCTCACAACTTAATATTTCCAGTAAAAACGTACTAAGTAACTTTCAGTTCATCGATCAGTAATTTGATATAGTGCAAAAATGTTTTCATTTATTTATTTAGACACATACAGCTATTATCACAGGCTTTACCTAATACAGTAGTGTAGTTGTTGTAGTTTATAAGCTGTTGTCAGTGGCGGCCTTAGGGGGGGGCGAACCGGGCAACCGCCCGGGGCCTCGCGCTTGCAGGGGCCTCGCGCAACAAACCAAGCAAAAGAAAAAATAGTTATTTTAAATTTTAAACCTTTTGATTTGGACCATAATTTTAGTTTTAGAAAAAATCATAATCATCGATTTCTTTCATCTCAGAATTCATTATTTTGTACATCTTTTAAATTGTACAATAATTTTATCGGCTGAAAGTACGGGCTAGTTTATATTAAATCTGGTAGTTCAGATTTTTGCAGACTTATGATCTTGGCCTAATGAATAGTCCTAGTCAGTGGCGTAGCTCGGCGAGGCCCAACGGGCCCTAGCCCCCGGCCTCACAACTGAAGAGGCCTAGCGCTCAGAGAAAAAAAGAAAAAATCTTGACAACGGCGATCACGTTCGATGATCAAGTTTGTAACCAGTCAGTAAAGTAGTGCTACTTAAATTTTACTAAGAAATTAATATGACCTACAATTGCATTGGTTCTTGTGGAATCCGATGAGTGGAAACTGAACTGAGGCTTCGATTTTCGAAGTGCTGATCACGTTTAGGTCTAGCGCGTAGCGCCTCGCCTGCTTGCGCGAGGCCCAATGTTGCAAGATAACTTGGTTACGTTGTAACTGGAAACTGTGGAGTCAAAGAGGCCTCACAATGCCGCTGTCATTAACCAAGCCATCTTACAACAAGTGGGTCTCGCGCGAGCAGCGGAGGCAAGTAATATTTTTCGTCCTGAAAGAATAGGGACTCGCAGATGCGTGGATTCAGATTCAGTCTCGCTAAGCCACTGATCCTAGTTTGAGACCTCAAGCACCGAACGCTACTTTGTAAAAAAAGCTTGTGTAAAAAAAACTTTTTCAAAAAAAATGTAACCGCCTTCAAAAACAACCACAAAAAAGGGTAAAATAACCTACAAAATAACTTTTCTTTCAGAAGTCGGTGCCTTTATTTTTTTTTCATTTCATTGTTTTTTTTGCCACCAACTTCTGAAAGAAAAGTTATTTTGTAGGTTATTTTACCCTTTTTTGTGGTTGTTTTTGAAGGCGGTTACATTTTTTTTGAAAAAGTTTTTTATTTTACTCTTTTTAGTTTAAATATTCAACTCAAATTCTTGTCAAATAAATCATTCTCTTACATGTATGTGTACTAAAATTTTGTAATCCGTAGCACCGGTAAAAACATCGCTCAAGTGCACAATATGCTAATAAAATTCCCTATCTCAAAAACTACTGAACCGATTTTGATGAAACTTGCAGTATTCCGTAAGTTAAACAATACTTAGTACAACAAAAAAAGAATTACTTAAATCGGACTTGTAGTTCCAGAGATATGCGAACACAAACTAAATCAGTCGATGCCTACTCCAAGCCGTTGAGGAGTTGTACCTTCCATCATCAGCTCATCCACCTGAGATGATGATTATCAGATGCAAATACTTGAACAGATTTAGAAAATATATGAAAATGGTACTATGTGCCTATAAAATTTGAAGGTTGCCCTCGATTTCCCTGGGATTCCATCATCAGATCCTGACCTGATGATCATGGGACCAATTGGAAAGTATACCCTTTCGAACAAAAGAAAAATTTTCCAAATCGGTCCAGGCGTCTTCGAGAAAAAGATTCCGACGAATTGAGAACCTCCTCCTTTTTTTGAAGTCGGTTAAAAATATGCTTTTTTTTATGCGTTTTTGACCCTACAGGACTAGTTGTTGATAATAACTTCTCGGAATGGTTTCAAAGATGCCTACTGCTATAATATGAGACCGAATTATATCTGTAGACCCAGTAGTTTTCGAGATAGAGCTTTTCAAATTAAGATGAAGAGTGAATATCTCTGTAGACCTAATAGTCTCCGAGATAAACCCCTTCAAAGTTTTATTTTTTTCCCACGTTTGTTTGTTTGTTTGTCGTTCCGGTTGGACTTTTGCAACTCAATTTTGAGGCACTTCCCGATAAGCTAGCAGGCTGAAATTTTGCACACGATCTGAGTTCTAATGACAATACATGACTAGCTAAGAATCGTCATAACAAATCCAATATGGCGGCCTCCCCAAGATGGCGGACTGGCTGTTTGAAATCCACCCCCATGATATGGGTATCAAATGAAAGGGTTTGCTGTCAGGAATACGAAAAAAATTGTCACGTGACTTAAATCCAATATGGTGGACGTCCAAGATGGCGGACAGGCTTTGAGGCACTTCCCGATAAGCTAGCAGGCTGAAATTTTCAGGGTAGCTTCAAACCCGATGAACAAAGATAAAAATAATTAATAGATTTAAAAAAATCTAAAAACCCACGTTTTTTAATGTCCTAAAAATAAGAAAATAACCCTACGGGGCTGAGAGAGGGGCCACTCAAAACGTGGGGGCGTATCTTTGCAAGTTACACCCACGATCTATACATGTCCGGTAAATATATCCCATAAATAATCCCTTACATAATATACGCCCCCACGTTTTGAGTGGCCCCTCTCTCTGCCCCTTAGGGTTATTTTCTAATTTTTAGGACATTTAAAAACGTGGGTTCTTAGATTTTTTAAATCTATTAATTTTTCCGATAAAAAGTTGGTCCGAAAACATGATAATATGACGCTTTGCCTCTTCCACATTTGTTGTAAATAAAAAACTTTTTAAAAAAAAGTACCGACTTCAAAACAAATATAAAAAAGTTTAAAATAACTTTTCTTTCGGAAGTCGGTGGCAATAGTCAATGACACAACAAAACAAAGCCACCGACTTCCGAAAGAAAAGTTATTTTAAACTTTTTTGTATTTGTTTTGAAGTCGGTACTTTTTTTTAAAAAGTTTTTATTTTACCCTTTTTAGTTTATTTATTACATAATATTCAACCCAAATTCTTGTAAAATATAAAATTTTCTTACATATGCACTAATCTTGTAATCCGTCACAACATAAAAAAATCCATATCTCTAAAACTACTGAACCGATTTTGATGAAACTTGCAGTGTACCCTAAGTTGAACAATACCTAGTACAACAAAAAAAGAATTACTTAAATCGAACTTATAGTTCCGGAGATATGCGTGCACAAACATAAAAACATACATACATACATACATACATACATACATACATACACTTATGAAATTTGGCACATTTGTTCAGACGCTGATATAGACTAACATATATGAAAACTGGGCAGTTCTGATAATATTACATACATACGGGTCGAATTGATAACCTCCTTTTTTTTGAAGTCGGTAAAAATAACGTTGATTTGAGATGCCACTAGAGTTGCTCGAGACGTGTGTAAACAATTGCCGGGAATTGCGAAGTTCGACAAAAATATGAATTTTAATAGCTCTATCTTGGAAGCTTTTGGATCAGAAACCATACATACATACAGAACCATTTTAATCTCATATTGTAGCAAATTTATATTCTACTTTCAAAACGTCGTGCTTAAGTTTTATCAAAAAAAAGTCCTTTAACGTTATAATCGTCAAAAATACCAAAATGTTTTGGTGTTTTTTCGATTTTTGACAAAGTTGCGTTCGGTGCTCGATGTGTCAAACTTGGATTATTCTTTGGACCGATATCATAAACATTTTGACGACACGGTCGGTATAGCGACTGAGCGATCCACTGCTGCGCAGCGTGTCGCGGGTTCGATCCCCGTACGGAACAAATAGTAGTACGATCTGCAAGTAGTTGTTCGGGGTCTGGGTATTTGTGTATGTGAATTTCTATGTTTGTAAACGCATCCACGATACAGGAAGAAATTCCTATAATGCTGCAACGTTTTTAAAATAGGTCTGCAAAAAATTAGAACTACCTACTCGTACTAGATTTAACTCAAAACACGGATGTTGAAAGTTCTGTACTAAATGTAAAATGTTTTAAAACTCAAATTTTATTTATTTAATTGTATAACTTGAGCATTTCTCCTCAAACATGGCAAAGACCTAAACCAAACAACCAGACCTACTTTCGCATCACATACTTTTTATAAATGACAAAGGGCCTCGCAAAGACCTGCTGCCCGGGGCCTCGCAATGGTTAGGGCCGCCTCTGGCTGTTGTAGATTATATTTTCAATGCGAATGTTTGAAGACGTTCGTTTGTCGTTACTCAATTAAGTACTTCCATGGCTGAACGAATCTTAATGAGGCTCAGAGATACGTTGTGGTCTGGAATAACACACAGGATACTTTTTATCCCGGAATAACGTTTCCGTGGAATAACTTTCGAGTTATACGCGGCCAAACCCGGTGGCAACAGCCAGTTTTAAAAACTTCAAATGTAGACGAACCTAGGAGGTGACAAGAATATTTTCATTAGATGTTATGAAAAATATCTAGTTTTAATTCCGCGACAAAAATCCAGGCTTGATGCAGGATGCAATCCCACCCTCCCGCCCTCATGCATATGCACATGCAGCAAAGGACCCACCCTCTCGTACACATGCATATGCACAAATGCCATGCAATCAAGAGTATAGGTTTGATTGCATGGCATGTTTTTCCGTTTTTCTTGCACGTGTGCATATGCATGTTTCCTTTGCTGCATGTGCATAGAGAGGAGGTCTGTGTCCCAGCAGTGGGAACATTATAGGCTGATGATGATGTGCATATGCATGAGGGCGGGAGGGTGGGATTGCATCCTGCATCAAGCCTGGATTTTTGTTGCGGAATAAAAACTAAATATTTTTCATAACATTTCCGCAAAGTTACGCCTAATATTTTCTCTTCCCTAACTTGCTTATTTTATTCAATTCGTCAACACAAGGCGATACTCTTTAAGTTATGCAACAAAACAATTCCTCAAAACATTCCAGAATCTTCCGCTCTCCAACAAATGCTTGGACACACAAAGCATTCATTAAATTACGAGTTTCGAAGTATAAAACAGTGGTGATGCTCCGGTGGCTGGGTCGTGGCGATGCATAAATTATACAATCGCCGGGTATTAATACTGCCCAAGAGACCTCGAGGTGTTTCAATAAAATGTTTCACTGAATTTATTAGCTCTCGGTCTGGGTGGCCAATTGACTGGGTGGGTTCCGGGACTTGAATGATGGATTGGGTGTTTTGTGTCGTGTGTGTGTGTGTGGTTTGTTCGATTGTCGGTGTGTATTTATCGTATTATTGTGTTTTCGTTTATACTAATAAGCTTAGTAATCTCTGGAATAAGTGTCAATTTCAAAAATTCTTGCACCAGTAGTTACTTGGGGTGCTAAGACAGGAAACCTCCACGTGCGCCCGTGGACTGGAGTTCCCTCTCGGATACGTCCGGGGGGAAGACCAGTTTTTCGGGCCGGTGCGCCCTGGGATGCGGGCAAAAACTCTTCTTAGGCACTGTGCCTAAGGGGTCTCTTTGCCCGTATGCGAATAGCCTGTCGGGTGGAGGCTCCAACGCGTGTCCCTCTGAATAGCAGAGGGCACAGCGGCGGAGCGGGCTTGCGGACGGTGAGTAATGGGTATGCTCGCCGTCCGACCAAGGACCAAGCCCGGGTCGGTGGCGCGTCGTGTTTCACGCGTTACCGACGGGGCCCCTTATGGGGCCAAATGCCTGCTGGGGTCGCGGATTTTTCTTAATCCAGGATACCGTGGCCCCGGAACGTAAAGGGCATCCGAAGGAACACGGGTGGATTTTAGTCAGTAAGAGTCTGACAGTCCCTTCCGCCCCACCCAGGGCGGGAGGACTCATTTGATGATTTTGCCACCCCAAAAAAAAAAAAAAACCAGTAGTTACTTTATTCTTGAGTGTCATGCATAGTTAAATGTCTTTGGTGTCATGGGTTATATTTTAATTTTAAAATTGCACTTGTGCGAAGGGGTGGATCGCTAGTGTTTTATAAATTGATTACTGTATTGTGAAATCTGTCAACAGCTACAAATAACATCATAATTTAATTGACGTTTCGCCACTTCTCAGTATGATACTAGTTCGTTGTCAAAAACTGAGAAAATTGTTTAAAAATAAAAACACTGCCTCATTTATTTCGAAGCAGCAAACATTGAACAAGGGTTCCAAATCTTTACTTTGACGTTTCCTTTAATTATCTAATCTTTCGTAAAGTCCAAACAAAGTCCGGTAAACAAGGAAAATGCCTTCTAAAATTACGCCTCCCTACATTATGCCACCAATAGGCTTCAATTGGAAGCTGTAAAAAGTTTCAGGACTTTCTCCTAATGAACTAACAAATGGCTTCGCGATACACAATGGCTTAATCAAACCGCATTGAGATAAGGGAAACAAAAGGCCCCTTTTGAAGGGAACTGGGGCATAAGAAACAGGATGCTTCTAGTTTATTTGAAACAGTGGGAGTGACAGTTTTATTGGCGGACTGTCACTATTATTGTGGACGGATTTTGTAAGATACTTTTTTGAAAATTATATAGCTTGCCGATTTGTTTTTTCGACTATAATGTAGGTACTCATTAGAATAAAAGTGAACATTTGAAACAATCGACCCAATGAATGAACTTACTTCAACTACATTCATACACAATTTTCGTATTACTATGTATTCGTTTTATTTGAAGAGTATTTATAGTACACCACTGACTACCCCCTTCCCTTCTTATCTTAGTTCGTATAGTCCATCCAAAGGTTGTCTGGAAGAAATCGCTATTAGCGATAAGACCGCCATTGTAACCCTAGATTAAGCAATATTGTAAGCAGTAGTTTTTAAAATTTTGGTGTACAATAAAGTATATTCTATTCTATTCTACTATGATATGTCTTCCAGATAATTATGTTATCCGCCAATTCAATATCGAACTTTACAGCGAGTCCACTGCCTCTGATATCTCATATCCCAAGAATAAAACAGTTATTATTCTCCGATGAAATCTTTAAGTTATACCACGTAATACCAAAATATAAAAAAAGAGTGCGTCGACCCTGGAATGCATGGATGGCGTCTCAAATCTGCGCTACTAAGCTATTTAGATAAGGGAATTCGAGGTAAAAATATGAAAAATTTTGTAGGATCTTTAATTTTATTTTGAAAACTCAGCGGTACGGAAAAAAAATCAGCTCGTATGTCCTATTATGTCCTGCATCGCTTTATACTATAGGTACGTGTTCTATATTCAAAAATAATGAAGTTAAAAACGCCAAAAGTAACACCTGAAGGCCTGAAGGTCATTGCTTACTTTTCACCGCGAATAACTTGCACCACACGCCAACTCCTCCAAAAGCCAAATAAAAAGCGACAGGATAAAATGATTTATGGGATAACTAGATAAAGAGGGTGCCAAGTTTAGTCGACCCGCTTCAGGAAGATAAGACAATAATAATAGATTTGTTACTTTTGTCATTCGCAAGACAAGCCACAAAAACGCTTTGAATGTCAGTACTAGTTGGTAGTGACAGGCGAGTATTTGTTGCTACGTCCCTAATGGTATTGGCGTATTTAGAGGAACGGGATTTCGGAAGTATTTTTGTCAGTAACAGTTCCGCGTCAGCAAAAAGCCTTTGACTTGATAACTCAAGCGATCCTTTGTCAAGAACACTTGAGTTCTCGGAATAGTTACTGTGGAGCTTATACCCTAGTATGAACATTTAATCTGTTTGGATGGGGCTTAAATTAATGAGGTAAGTAATTCCTCGTTTTTCTGTGAATTTTTGGTGAATAGCTACGGTTAAAATTAGCTTGAAACATAAAAAGTTCTCAAATTATTAAAAAGTAGATAAGATCAATTGAGGAGCTTACTTATAAAACCTGGTCAGTGGGTAGACTTGTTAGTTCTAATAATAATATTATACAACCTACATTTTGTACGCCTCCAAAATCAAACACCTACATAACAGCCGAAACTAACTTATATTAATTCTATCCAGATCTACCCAGTAGGCGGTAGACAAACAATGTCTATTTGAAAAAGTAATCAATCCGACCGATTTCCAATTATGCCCACGTCATCAGCACGTGCCTCGCCTAGATAATTGTATCAAATCTGAATGGATTCGTAAATCTAATCCGCGGCAATAATTACTGCACAATAGTGCCCACTGTCACCACGAGGTAGGCTTCATTAACTACGTGGGTAAGTACAGAAGGTCGGTGGGGGAAAAATGAATAATTTATTGACTCATAGAGGACAGAACGAACAATTTGAATCGCGCCTAAAAATAAATTAAAGAACACCAAAGTTATTTTATGGTTACTTCTATACTGTTTATCTGCGTGAGTATGGATGGTACAATTAGCACACTATTGAGGAAAGAAAAAAAAAACTTTCTATAGTTTAAACATGCTTACGATTAAAATCTTTCTACGTTCTGATATTTCATAAACTCGCTTCTACGGCGCCATGCTACGTGTAGTGTAAAAGGCCAGTGGGCCAAAATGTACGCGGACACTTCAGGTACAGCGAGTTGTTCGACTACCATTTGGCTCGTTTCTAGACCGGCAAACTAAGTTTGACATAAACCTTTATTTAGAACTTAGGCAAATAGCTGTTTGCCCAATGTTCCGAATTGAGTCAACCCGAACATACGCATAGCATCTCGGAGACAGTTTGATCGCCCGTATACAGGATATTTTTTTCAACCGGGCGTGGATGGCTATATCCGAGACTGTGAGGAATATCGAAAAACATTAAAAGCGGTCTTGAGGCCGATTTTGACGAAAACTAAAACTGCATCATTGGATTTTAGAAAAGTCAATAATCCTGGCGAGGAAACGAACCATCTGATTTTGGAAAAGAAAATCACACCCTGTATTATTACACCAATCCTTAGTGTTGCTAATAAGAATCAAATTCGGGAAGCAATCATTTACAGCAAAGTCAAAATCAGCCTCGAGACTCCTTTTAACGTTTTTCGATATTCTTCATAGTTTGGGATAAATAGCCATCCACGCCCAGAATCACCCTGTATACGCACAAGTGCGTTCGTTTTTTTTTCATTTATTGAATGGAGTTGACTTTCTTCAACTATACTGTATAGTTATCACCGCTAGAAACGCTCCAATTATGCACAATATGCGATTTCTCCACTGCCGATGTTAATTAATTGTCTGGTTGATTAATTAATCGTTATAAAGGCGAATCTAGTGATTTACGAGTTTTGGGTAAATTTGTGTATGACACTTTACGATGTTAAGATATACAACCCTAAAGCTGCGAACAAATTATCGGACGCGTCTGTCAGCCGCGGCTGAAAGACGCGGCTTACTCATTATCTAGCCAGTACATTTAATACTACACTGTGCAAACTGTCGGTCGTAAGACGCGGACGTGACCTTGAGCGTTCGGACGTCCGAACAGAATCTGGCCGGCTGGATGTTTGTGCATCCGAAGAGGGTCGTCCGAACTACCGTGCACACTGCTAAGCCGCGTCCCTCAGCCGCGGCTGACGGACGCGTCCGATAATATGTTCTCAGCTTTAGGGTTAAAGGGTAGTATGGTGACTATGAAGTGAAAAGCACTGGGGAGGATCCTGTGGAGTCAACTGTGTAGAAAGGTGGCAATAAAATATTAAACAATAGCCGTCCATTTTTAAGTACTAAAATCATCAAACCCAAGGTGGAGCAGAACGGACTGTCAGACTCAAACTGGCTAAAATCCACGGTATTCCTTCAAAAGCCCTTTATGTCCCAGGGTCACGGTTTCCTGTTTAGACAGCCACGTGACCAGCAACGACTATCCATTAGGTATGGAATACTTTATTTTTCTGCAGTCCAAAACAAAATTCGTCTAATGTTCCACAGACTGCCAACTACCGTCTGATCGACAAAAGTTCCAAAGCGATTACCTAATCACAAAATCCCGCAATTGATTGCCACACCATCTCGCTAACCCCTTCGTCGAAATCTATTGCGAGAAAGAATCGAGCATAATACTGACTAGTCATGGCCGGTGGGATTGTACCAAATGCGCCCGTCATCCTTTGACCGCCAATGATCGGCAAGAAACGAACCAACGAACACTTCTTACCGCCAAAATTACATTTTTTCCTCCACAAAGAAAATGAGAATACAAATAAGTGGCTTTTTGTATGATGTTTATTTGTTCTCATCTGTTTTGTGTTTATGAGCAACTGGGTCTAATTCTTTCGTCTGACTTTTTTTCTTAGCGTGGAAACAACTTATGTAGTTGAACTCTGGACGGACTCTAAGTATTATAGAAGTTGGTAAATGCCTACTGAAAGCAATCATTAATTTAAAATGATGAGTTAAGAGATAAGAACAAACTTGGCGGAAGCCTAGAATAGCATTGGACAGTGAGGACAAAACAAAACAAGACTATGGTAACTACACAGCCCATTGCTCACCAGTTCAAATATGTATGATTGCTAAGTATTTGCATTTGCTGTATAATTATGTACGTGTGTCATCATTATCATTTTTCTGCACATAGTCCAATTAACTTTGAGTCGGTGTTACACTTATTCTTCTCCCATACTTGTTTAGTGTTCTGGACGTTTGTAGTCTGACAGCAAAAAGGGTGAATTTTGAAAGATATTTTTGACCCCAAAAACTGTCAAGATCAATTCCATACTTCCTTTCATATACAGCAGCAAGTCAGTAAACAACAATACTGCAACAATTTCATCCGCACATTCACACCCTTCCTAACCCCCCACACGGTTACTGACCACACTGCACATTGTTTTATTGCCGAGCTGTCAACCGTCACCGCGCTGACGGCGACCGTCAGCGTGACTAGGGTTGACTAGCACGAGTGGGTTCGTTGGACAAGATTCGTTGATTGATAAATATGGTGCAATTGTTTGATTTCCACGAGGTCTGATTGGACAATCTCTATCAAAAATAGAAGCTAAGGGATCGTATTTTTCTGGATATTGGAAAGAAAGAAGGAAAAGGTTTTTATTGGACTCACACAGGACAGAACAAAAACAAACGAAAAAAAGAAAACAATAAAAATAAATAACAAATTTGGTCCTGTACGATGCTAAAAGGCCCGTTTCTCAGCATGTGCTGCGACCACAGAAATATTCTGTGACATTAAAAAAAGTCAAAGCGCTGGTTTTCTGATAGGGCGCCGCGCGTCCAAAGTGATTTCATGAAAGCTATCTTCTTTCATTAGAATATAAATGTCCCTTATGACGCCAACGCTCAAATGAATGCCTAATTAAAACTGCATTGTTGGATTTTCTGTGATCAGTGCTATGGAGAGTTTAGAGACTTAATTAATGGATTGCATAGGAACTGAAAAAAAACCTTTTTAATGAGACTTTTTGAAACCAAGCCTGAAATCAAGATTTTGTTATTGTAACGATGATTTCCATTTTTAATTATTGCACCTCTGTTTGATTCAATTCAAAAGTTGTTTTTATTACCGAAACCGTAAAAATGTAAAAATTGGAGTGAGGTCTTCCACGCTGTATTCAAAGCAAAGATTATAAAGTAAACAATCCATTCTTCTTCTTCGTGTCGATGATTCCTTTAAATTGTATGTTTCGACCAAAACTCTGCCACATTGATGGCGTTGGTGGTGGCCTCGGACAGTTCCCTTTTGATCTAAAAACAAGTTTAACACCGTATTTTTTAGTAACATCCTGACCCAATTCAGGATAGTTGCACACTGACCGCTCTCGCTCGGGGTACTTTGTTTTGTTTTCAGCGTTTCACCGCGGCGGGTTTGGGCCGTCAGCGCAGCGTAACTAGGATCAAATGGACGGCTTGGGGTTAACAGTTGTGTGGAATTTTAATGTCAACGGGTTAAGTTTTCTGGTAAACAAGTTTAATATTTTTCTTGATGATTTTATTTGTATCAATGCTACATAATCCATATTTTATAGCTAAATAGTTTGTTTTGTTGAATACTTACGCTAATCTCAGGAACTGGTGGTTCAAAAAATGTTTTTTTTGTGTTGAAGTTTTGTCTCATAAGAAGTAGGTATGCATTATTTACCTAAATTGTTTGTCAATAGGTGCGTCCACACAGAGCGAGCAGCATCGCAGGCATTTGCTTAGGCTTGCTCTGTGTGGATGCGCCTATTGTTTCTTGACCGAGGCACGAAACAATATACGAGAGCAAAACAAAACCCGACACTGGATGGCTCGGGCGCTCGGTCGATCGCTCGCGGCTGCACGCGCATTTTCCTCGGCCGAGACACGTCCACACTAATCGAGCTGCTTCGCGCGGTAAATGCCTCGCGAGGCTGCTCGCTCTGTGTATCAGGCACCTAATTGTTGTGTGTAAATTATTATCTTCTGAATGAATTCTAGTCCATTTTCCAAGGTATAATCCATTTTTTTTATTTATTGCACTATAGGTTCGCTTTTGACCATTATCTCGCCTGATGGTAAGCGAAGATGTGGTCGACGGTGAAGCACGATTGCCTAGAAGAAACCTGTTCACTCTTGACTTGAAGACCCCAAGGTTATAGCTGTCAGGAAATATATACCCCTGCAGGCAATTCCACTCCTTCTAAGTGTTCAGACTGCAATATATCTAAGTTTGGCTTTACGACATCTAAGAGAAACAAGTAGCTAACTAGCTCGAAAATCTTAACACTTAAATGCGATCCAGTGATAAATTTACAAAGCAGAGTATTCCTTGTCGCTACACCGCCTTAAATAACTTTTAGTGCATTTTATTTAGGAAGTCTGTGAGATGCATAGCCCCTCGCATACGGTGAAGGTGCTTTAAAAACGCGTATAAATCTCGGTAAATCGCTCCAATAGACGTGTTTGCGTTTAAATGGCACTCCGTCCGGGAAAATATTGCAAGGAAGTTAGATTGTACTTAGTTCCTTAGGAGATAAATAGTATTTACAGTTCCAAAGGTGCTTTTAATAGTAGCTAACACCGCTGGTGCAAATCCAGATTCTAAGATCTGCTGGGGAATTTTTGTTGCAATATTCAAAACAGGAATAGAATCTGCACAGGCCTGTTGGTCTAGTGGTTAGTGAACCTGACTGCTATGCTGGAGGTCGTGGGTTCGATTCCCACCCAAGACAAATGTTTATGTGAAGAGCACGATCATTTGTTCTGTGTCTGGGTGTAATTTATCTATAATGTATGTATTTAGAAATATAATTATAAGTATGTTTATCAGTTGTCTAGTACCCATAACACAAGCTCTGCTTAGCTTGGGACTAGATGGCGTTGTGTGATAGTTGTGGAATATTATTATTATTAATCTCATCATCACTCTTAATATTCGGAACTACCTGATAGCTGTTAGATAAGCTTAACTTAAGTGCACATTGCAACTGTATATTATATGGATTCAATCGATACCAAAAATCTCATAGATTATAGAGGATTTTTCTAGCACAAACTCAGAGGTCACTGTCTGTGTCTTTTAGATCAGTCTCTTTTACAAAAATAGCATGGTTTTACTACTCGATCTCACATCCCTAAGAAGTTTTCCTTTAATGCCCAGCTAATTAAGGAGGCTTATAGCTTTTCCCATCCTCCCCCATGTATTCGTTTCGGTCAGTTTATCTCCGTCAGATCACTTATGTTGTACGTAATCCATCATTAGGAGCTGACCACGACCCCGCCATTTGCCTTGCCAATTTGCGATCGTTTATTGGCTGTTAAGAATATTATTTTTGGTTTCTTCGAGAGCGATTTGTTTGCACATTTTGTCTTATAAATGGATATTTTGTAGATCATGAGGTTGGGCGGGTCGATCAAAAGATTTACTAGCTATAGATACGAGCCAATGCCAAGGTCAGTTTTTCCGTTTAGCTTAGGCACCAGTCTTCTCACAATTCAATGTTATTAATTTATGTACGTACCTATTAAGTGTCTAAACCGTCATTACAATGTACTATGATTATATTGTGGTAAGAAAAAAAGTACATGAGGTACTCGGAGACTCCCGCGGTGAAGCTATTGAATAACTTTTTTTTTTTAATTTAAGAGAATAAGATCGCCTACCGCGTATATTTAACGAGAATTTAACTTAATTAAAATGTTTGTGGTGCACTACTGTAATAAAGAACTTCTTTGTTGTAGGAGAATTTTATAAGTAGGTTTCATTTTGAAAATTCCAAAAATTCAAATTGTTTTTATGACGGATATTTTTATGATTGCCGAAGTCTCCCGAACTGAAACGATGTTAGACGATGCGTGGTGTCAGGTTTTTCCTTAGGTTATTGGAAATTTTTTGATTCGGTCGCCGCGTCGCGCCGCGCTCAGAATCTACGATAAAAGCTATGCAATAGCTTAATAAATCTTATCTTATTTGAAATACATAAATAGTAACGATGAAAGCAATCCCTTTCATTGTTTCATTTCATATCTCTACCAGTAACTAATTACCTAGTCTAGTAGGTAACATTCACGCTATCATGTCGGTCAGTTCATCCCCTAGCCGATGGCGCGTGTCAGTAATCCGACGTTAGTAGGCGGGTGAGGATTACGAACTGTTGTAGTTATGTTGGGTAAGGAGCGTGAATGTACGGGGCTTTATAGTCAATGAGTTTATTTGGTAAAAAAAATGTAAATATGATCCCGTCTACGAGTCATACTATAAGCTATGGAAGTAGTCGGTGGCTGGATACGATATGACAGAGGTTTTGTATGCGCCAACGGATTCTGGGTGGTCAACAAATGGGCCTGCCACACGCACAAGCTTCACCACAGTTCTGCTTGCGCAAGCCATTAGCCAACGAGCAGCCTCGCGAGGCATTTTCCGCGCGAGTAAACTGCCTAGCAAGGCTGCTTGCTCTGTGTGGACGCGTCTATTGTTTCTCGACCGAGGCACGAAACAAAATACGCGAGCAAAACAAAAGCCGACACTGGATGGCTCGTGCGCTCGGTCGCTCGCCCGAGGCAGCGCTCGCGCTAGTTTCGGCCGAGACACGTCCACACTAAACGAGCTGCTTCGCGCGGTAAATGCCTTGCGAGGCTGCGCTCTCTGTGTGGACGCACCTAATGATTAATACGGTAAGAACTTTAATATTTGATAATACGATGTTAAATGCTGTATGAGGTAAGGTTCCACAATCCTTTAAATTTAATTTCACCTGACTACAAACTACCGAAACATTGCGCAGACAGAACTGTGGTGAAGCTTGTGCGTGTGGTAGGCCCATAACACTAGTTTCAGTGTCAAATCTGTATTTATTATTTTAAACGTCACTGTAGCGTACCTAACTCGTGCTTACTGCGTTTTACTTTACATTTCTAAGTTTAATTAAGCGGTTAACTGCAGTATATAAAGTCGCACAAGATAAACGATGAGGCCAAGTTATAAGAGGTCACGATTTGATGGAATTGAAGAACAGGCAGATAAGGGTAATGTTGACGATCTTAATCTTATCTTACTTCTTGCTAATATTATAAATGCAAAACATGTTTGTTACTTTTTCACACAAAAACTATACTAAAAGTAAACGTAACCTGGATTACCACTTAGGGTCAGTTCAGACCGAGACGCGAAGCGACGCGACGATGCGTGAAGAGGCCTGTCATTTCAGGCTGCGTCGCGCTACGCCTCGCGGCGCCGCGATGCACCTCGCTGCGCCGCGAGACGCATTGCAACGTCGCGAGGCGCATCCAGACGCCGCGCGGTGCAGCAAAACGTGTCTAGATTTTCCACGTGCTGCCGCCCCGCTCCGCGTCCTCCCGCAGTCCCATTTGCAAATGGCGGCCTCAGCTACATAGTCCAGGGGCTAGAGGTAGTTGAGTTGAGTATGCAAAATCCGAGTGACGGCAACTATGACCGAATTCATAAACATAATATTATTATGCGCTTTATCTGTCCCGCAAAAAGCTGTGATCTGATTTTTCTATAAATTATTACGGAAGTAATCATTAAAATGATTTAAATCATGTACTCAATACATTCCGCTTACGATTAAGAGAAGAGGGCGAAAAAAAATGAACCAAAAAATTGACCGGCAAGTTCTACATTGTTATTCTTTGACCTTTTCTTAACTTAAATCGGTTGGCGAAATTCATTACTCACAATTATGCATACTTAGTCACCTCTAGCTCCCGGTCTTCACTTCGCATCGTGGAGCGGCCTCGAGCGGCTTCAAGCGGCGCCGCGCTGCGCCGCGCTACGTCGTGAGGCCTTGAGAGGCGCAGCGCAGCACCGCTGCTTTGAGATGCGTCGCGCTGCGCCGCGAGGCGTCGCGCGGCGCATCGCGGCGTATCGCTGCGCATCTCAACGTATTCTAAATTCTCACAATGAAATGTGTATCTTCTGGTGTAGAAAATAAAGTCGTATTTTGAATGGCTCTTAAAAGAGTGCGCGCATCGTCGCGTCGCTTCGCGTCTCGGTCTGAACTGACCCTTAGGATACTTTGTACCATGTTTCCTTTACCTTTAAATAATGATTAGAACTGTATTTAAGACGTTGAAAGAAACTGAATAAATTTCGACACTCAATAGAAACAACCCAATACATACTGTAACCACATTATTACTTTCAACAAAAGATTACCTTCGCTGACCCAAAAATCAATCCTTGCAATCTGACCTTCCTATATTAGCCCGACGTCCCATTTCCCTACACACCAATACACCAGTCCACCTTTGTCACCCAAAAAATACAACAGTCGCAAAGACAACATACCCTTATCACGAGTTTTCACTATTTTACTTTACAGCGTTTTTCCAGTAATCTACAGCGTTTCTTGTATGGAAAAATGGATCAGCGCCTCTGGTGTACGAAGAAGGAACTAATTTTTTCCTTGAAATTAAATGTCAAAGTTCCAGTTTACTTTACGTCACAATAAGTGAAAACTCATGATAAGGCCTCAGTATACATAAAGACAGCAGTATACATAAATACAACAGTATACGTAAAGAATTTATCACCGTCTCCCTCTTGCTTAGATAAAGGCATAGGCCTGCGGTCCCTAGCTGGGTCGTTATAAATCCTGTTACACCTCGCCTTGGGTAGAATTAAACCGCTTATTTTGGCAAGGTTTGTGGTTGCTTGCTCTAGAAATTATTTTTTAAACTCTTCTGTGGATAATGTCGTCTTAATTTTAAGCTTTTTTTTGTGTTTTAAGATTGGATAATCAATAAATGGGCCCCGGGACAACTTTGCGTGGAGGCAAGAGACCTGAAATCAACCTGAGAAAAACTAGGTGCCTATATAGTTTCTAAGATGAACTGTAATTTTTAATAGATTTGCAACTTTATGCATCAGAGTAAATAGTTGAAAATCTATGTAAGATTACAGAGCTTTTTCGTTTATCGTTTGTTACTTTTTTAATTAATTAGCCTCTTCAGAGACATTTCAAAAAGACTTGTTGACGCTTCTCGTGACCCAAGAGCTGGCTTTTACCTTGGTCAAAGGCTTAGCTTAGCTATTCAGAGAGGTAACGCTGCCAGTCTCTTGGGCACATTACCAGCTGACAGCGTTGAGGATGAATTTTTTGATGCTCTATAATAGTTTAGTTTAGTTTTATTTTAATTTAGTATTTTTAGGGTTCCGTAGCCAAATGGCAAAAACGGAACCCTTATAGAATCGTCATGTCTGTCTGTCTGTCCGTCCATATGTCACAGCCACTTTTTGTCGAAAGTATAAGAGCTATCCTGTTGAAACTTGGTAGGTAGATGTATTATATGAACCGCATTAGGAATTTCACAAAAAAATAAAAACAAAACAAATTTTGGGGGTGCCCCCCATACTTAGAATTGAAACTCAAATTTTTTTTTTCACTTCAGTAGCTCAAACAGGCTCAATGTGTGTTACACGAGAGCAAAGTTTTTTGCATCTCGTGCCTTTGAATCCCTCGCCACACTCAGGATTCAACTTTAGAATCACTCGCTACGCTCGTAATTCAATCGTTGAATCCTTCGCTTGCTTAGGATTCAAAATTAGCACTCGCAGCAAAAAACGACTTTGCTCTCTTGTTGCACAAATAACTATTTTCACTAAACCCATACGTGTGGGGTATCTATGGATAGGTCTTTAAGTAAGTGGCTGTGACATACGGACGGACAGACAGACAGACAGACAGACATGACGAATCTATAAGGGTTCCGTTTTTGCCATTTGGCTACGGAACCCTAATAAAAGATTGACGCACTTGTCTATGTCTAGTGTGTTGACAGCGTCATACAACATCGATCGATCTTCCAAACAGTTTTAGAGTCTGGCTTTTGTTCAACAATTTTCTCATGACTGTGCATCAGATTTCAAAACTCAGACGACAAACCTTTTTGCACTGGAAAATGAACTCGTCGAAAACTTTTCAGATATAAAAGTTAAAAAAAAGTTCAGAGTTTAATAGCTGGCCTCCTTTTCATTGTTCGCCTATCTTTGGGTTGAGTTGAAGCGATTACAATACCACTTTGTCGTTTGCTCTCAGAGTCTTAAATGTTCTGGTGTTGAATCGCTTCGAGGGACGCTTTTACGTCGCGATGCTGAAAGGAGTCGCTGCGGTACAATGAGTAGTGGTGGTCCGGGCTTAGTGTGGCGAAATAGCGGGAGCGGTAGCGGAATTCTTTGAGGTTTTGTTGTTAGTGTTTTAAATGTCATTCTGTGATAGCATATTGAAATGCGTGACATAATATCAAGATAGGTAATTGCATAGTATTTAGTAGGTAATAATAAGACAGAGTTGCAAAGGTACCGGTATATTTTTATTTCACCACTTAGAAAAATACGTCAACCTGTTTCTGGGTCGCGAGACTGTCTGAACAGGGTACTGCGACATTAGAACGCAAAGGGCAACCAAAGGACAATCAATCTGACAGTCTTTTGTGCAACTTGATATCCGGGTCACATAAACGTCATTTCACGTCGATTTTTGCTATAACAGTCTTCAAATGTTTGTATAAACGTCCATTAACGCGAAAATCAACAGCATTGCATTTCCCGTTACGGTTAGTGTGACAGAAAAAGCTCACAGCGTTTTTACTATCGAACCCTCTAACTCTTCTCAATGTAACCTCACTCCCAAAATCTTATGCATAGTATAGTGCAGCTCAGTTTCAAGCTGAAACAGTTCCATTCAGCTTGTAAACATGCCGAGCGAGCCGCCCGCATACGATATTGTGAACGACCCGCTTTTTACTCCAAAAACTTGGCAACCCTCTTTGAGAAGTAGCCTAGTGTGGAGAATGGAGATGCCACTCAGTGTGCTATTTGTTGATGGTATTTTTAATAAGAGTTAAGTAGTTTTTTTTTTTTGGAAATTCCTCATTTTTGTTGGGTTCAAATATTTTTTTTTGAAGTTAGTAATCATTATGGCAAAAATGGGCAGACGATCTTATGAAGACCACAAGATCACGCTGGAAGCAAGCCGCTTCCAACTGGTCCTTTTGGAAGTATATAGGGGAGGCCTATGTTTAGCAGTTAATGTCTTACGGCTGATATCATCATCATCATCAGCCTATAAATGTTCCCACTGCTGGGACACAGGCCTCCTCTCTGAGAGAGGGAGTGGGCCTAAATCCACCACGCGGGCCCAGTGCGTGTTGGTGGATGTCACATGTCTTCGAATTTTTTGGTTCTAGGACATGCTGATATGATGATGAATAATTATGGCTAATTACTTGAAAGGGGTTATAGGGTGGTCGCGAGACTGTCTACGGAAAAGGCAACTGAAAGAACACAAGGTGGTTTTTAGTCAGTACGAGTCTGAGAGTCCTTTCCGCTTCACCCTGGTTAGGAGGAGTTATTTGATCCACGTCAAAAAAGGGTAATATCAAGGGTCAGCAATAACAACCAAGTACCAGTGAATGGACATTTAATAATCGTCAAATGAGCAAGGGATTCAAACTCCGGGCTGCAACTGGAATAATTGGAAAATCTAATTGCCCTAATGAGTGGTTTACAATCTTCTTCTTCAAAAAAAAAAGTTTTTCTAGTCTGTTCTTTTGAAGACAGTGCGGGACAAGAACATCTTCATGATCCTGTTCCCCTAGTTACTAGCAGTAGTAAACAAAAGTATTAGGACCTTAGTACTTTTGTTCAGATTCCACATTGAATTCTAACTATACTAACGCCTTTTTCATGATCTTGTTCTCGTAGTACACAATACAAATTAATACATAAGTTGTATGTTGCTTTTTTTTACATAGGTGATAAAAGTTATATTTTTCCGTTAGGTGAATTGAGGACAACAAAGTGGAATAAACCGAATGAGTGATGTAAACTCTGGGCTGCAAATGAAAAGCTTTTGAAAAATCAAATTGCCTGATTTTAGAATAAACCCAACTATATCAACAAGGTACTGTGGAGAATATGTTTAACAAGGTTCAATGACAACGTATCGTTTGACAATGCTATTGCAGTTACTTTCATAAACCAAATTGCCTTATGTACTAACAGTGTGAGAAGATTGTAAATGTAACTTATAAGATTGTTAATAAAGGCAATTACAATTACCATTGCAACCGACAGCCTCACCAACTAAATTCAATCAGATTCTCCAATAACTTCACTACAAAGTCACCACAGGAGCATGTCACACATCATTACGTGCCATATGCAGCACAACAAATTACTGCACGTACCACATGTGCCATTAACGGCAATATTAACGAGCCACTGAAGGAACACTACACTAATGACACTATATCGCCCACCTGCCTTTATTTATGGCTCGAATGTGGCTCTTATTTTGAGCTTGCTGGTCTGAATGGGCTGGTGTGGATGCTGTTAATGTCGTCCCGTTGGTCTAATGGATGCAAGTGTAAATGGTGAAAGGTGAGGAGAGTTTATGGTGGCGGGACTGTCTCATCAGGTAACCGTTACCCCGGAACGTAAAGGGCTATTGAAGGACACCGTGGATTTGACTCAGTACGAGTCTGACAGTCCCTCCAGTTCCGCCCTGGGAGGAAGGAGTAATTTGATGATTTTACCACCGTAAAAAAAATGGGCTCGTATAATTAGCAATCACTTGAATGCATGGTAGCAGGCAGGTTTTTTCATTAAGAATTTCTCAGTTGCAGCCGCGAAGTATCTGTGCCCGGTTGATGGGAATAGGTTCGCCCCTATTACGTCGGGGATTGTGTCATATAATTTTCGATATCGAAATCACTTTGCCATGTGACTTTACTTGACCTGATGGCCGGCAAATATCTGAACTAAAAATGAGAAGACAATTGTCATCTACCAACCCAAACTTGGTCCACAACTGGATTTTAGACCACTTCTCACATAGAAGAGTCGTGTGTCCCAGCAGTGGGAATATTATAGGCAGATTATGATAAACATAGACGTTGAAATGCAGACTGCGAACCCCTTCGGGAAATAAACTCGTGGTATTAGATAAGTCACAGGGAAAATAAAGTGTTGTGTGATATAAAGTTTGTATTGAAAATTATAACAACTGTAAGTACCTACATTACATACTTTTTAACACTTACAGCCTTACTACAAAAACTGAAACATCTGTTGAACACTTGTCTAAAAAAAGTGTGACTGCAAAACGGACCGTATTTCAACGTCATAATCTGACATTTTTTTAGACAAGTGTTCAACAGACGTTTAAAAGTTTTTGTGGTACAACAGTAATTGTACAACTATTATAGCCGATTATGGATTTACAATTTCCTAACTTTACAGAGATAGATTGCTACAGAAACTTAGAAATAAAACAAACAAGACAAACTATTTCGACTGTGAGTCGTGTGAGATATAAGAATGTGCGTGTACCTGTGTAGTGTAGGTATTGTAGTATAATGTAGTGTGTAGTTATATGATTGTAGTTGTTATACTCCACTGTCCACTGTTGTTGTACTCCACTCAACTTTTAAGGATCCGCAACAGATTCATTCATTCACTCTGTATTTAGTAAACAGATTCATTCAGTCAGTTCACTGTATACGTATAGAGTTCAATTCTGTAACCCTAGTGAAAAGCGACACAACTCGACTCCCCAAGCAAAAAAGGCACATCCGCGCAAAAAATGCAAAGAAAAACAAGCCTTATTATGTTATTTTTATCCTGGGGTCTAATCTCTAAGCACGAAACCCTTAGCGGCCTTAGTGACAGACGTTTTGAAAACGAGCCCGAACTAAGAATGAATGATATTACGATTTTACAGATAGCTTCTTTGTGTCCGCGCAACCATTCATGACAAATTCCATTCCATTTATGGAAAATTCGTGGTACTACATTTATTAATGCAATTTGATGTAATGACATAGACACTAGAGCCGCGTCAAAATGACTTCTGTCGTGACGGTATTAGCCGTCCGCAATTTGATTTTGACGTTAGTTACGTTCGTACATCTGTATCCGTTCCCGTATCTTCGGTGACGGACTTAGAAAGTAGGCACCCTGATCCTAATTTCCGAACTCAAGGCTAAAGTATATTTAAGTTTGTGTGTTTGTTACCTTCTTACGCCTAAACCACTGAATCGATCCTGAAATTTTTCATGTGTTGTTAGGTGTTCAGAAACAGACAAATCTCGTAGAAAATTGCTTTTCCCGAGGATAACAACAGTAAGTTCTTTTTATAATACATAGATGGTGCCAGGAGTCTCGAATTATGATAAATTATATTATTACAACAAGCATAGTACACACAAAAAAAAATTGCTTGTAAAATTCAAAATTAACCCGATCGAAGTAGCATGCAAAAGCTAGTCTCCTTTAAATAAAGATACTTGGAATAAGTTCACGGCGGGTCAAAGCACGTTACGGTTTCACGAGCTGACCTGTATGGTTTAAAGTACGAGCTGCTAGCGGAATCATAGAGGTCCCTCGAGGCACAGCTTAGATTAAAAACGAGGTAATCGTTATGGGACGAAACTAAAATAAAACAATTGAAATTACATTTTGGTACAAAAACACCATAATTATTTTTTAGACCGCATCGAAAAGAATATTTGGAATTTGGGCCTAAACTTCAATCCGAAACGAGAATAAATCCTCAGAAGGCAGCGCAGGAAACACAAGTTTGAACACACCATTATTCACATATAACAATTATTTGTTCTGTGTCTGGGTGTAATTTATCTATAATATGTATGTATTTAGAAATATATAAGTATGTTTATCAGTTGTCTAGTACCCATAACACAAGCTCTGCTTAGCTTGGGACTAGATGGCGTTGTGTGATAGTTGTGGAATATTATTATATTATTATTATTATTATTATTATTTTTTAATTAATTTTTTTTTATAAAAAATATAAAATTATATTAAATATTTTAAATGAAATTATTTTTTATTTATTTTTTTATTCTATTGCCAAAGCTTACAAATGATAGCTGCGATCAATGGCTGAAGATCGACCAGCGTGGTCGTGTTTTATTGCAAGCTCCACCTTAAATCGTTTAAATCTAACAATCATAAGAAACATCACAACTTGCTTTACCAGATATTTTCAGTTCGCTTTAAAGAGCTTTCTGACTGTCCGATCGTGGCCCTGTAATGCAAAGACTATGTGAAAGCAGAGCAGTTTTTATTCAGTAAGAGCCTGACAGTTCTTTCCGCTCCACAAAGGGCATTCTACAGCCCAAAATAAAGGAGTTTTCTTTCCAGAAAACCGCTACCTCTTGCCTCTTGTTCCATTGCACTTTGCAAAACAATCGTAAATATTGAATGAAGTCCTTACCTCGACACAGACGCAGCTGCGACCGATAATATCAGATGATACGTGCATCGTGCAATGCATTTGTATCACTGACCAATTGAGTGTGTTCCTATTATATTGCTTGTCAACTTCTGCAGTGGAGACCGCATACAAGCGTAGTGTGGGACTCCTCCCAGCTATATAGACCGATGACCTTAAGAAGGTTGGCTGGGACAGACTGGATGCGGAAGCCAGAGGAGAGGGTGTCCAGCCGTGGACTGAGATAGAGTGAGTTAACACAAGTTCGTTATTGTTTACCCAGCATGCTAGTGTAACCGGCAGTGTACACTATTCATTGGATACACCCATAAGGCTCAGGCTACCGTTTCCACCGTTTCAGATTACCGGTGTCGAAGTTACTATTTGGTATTCGCTAAGCTATTGACAGAGGGGTGCTCAGACAGGAAACCTCCACGTGCGCCCGTGGACTGGAGTTCCCTCTCGGATACGTCCGGGGGGAAGACCAGTTTTTCGGGACGGTGCACCCTGGGATGCGGGCAAAAACTCTTCCTTAGGCACTGTGTGCCTAAGGGGTTTCTTCGCCCGTATGCGAATAGCCTGTCGGGTGGACGCTCCAACGCGTGTCCCTCTGAACAGCAGAGGGCACAGCGGCGGAGCGGGCTTGCGGACGGTGAGTAATGGGTATGCTCGCCGTCCGACCAAAGACCAAGCCCGGGTCGGTGGCGCGTCGTGTCTCACGCGTCACCGACGGGGACCAAATGCCTGCCGGGGTCGCGGATTTTTCTTAATCCAGGATACCGTGGCCCCGGAACGTAAAGGGCATCCGAAGGAACACGGGTGGATTTTAGTTAGTAAGAGTCTGACAATTCCTTCCGCCCCACCCCGGGCGGGAGGACTCATTTGATGATTTTGCCACCCCAAAAAAAAAAAAAGCTGTTGACAGTGACGTGTCGCGGCACTTACTCATGCTCTGTCTCGACGACGACTTCGTCGTGCTGTACACTGTACAGCCTAAAAAAATACTTTTAGAGAATAGCATAGCTGGTGGATGAATGTGGATGAGGCGAGAGGCGTTCTGTATTTAGGAGTTTATGGGTATATGTATGGTCGCGGGACTGTCTTATTAGGTTTCCGTGACCTTGGAACGTAAAGGGTATTGAAGGAACATTGTGGATTTGAGTCAGTACGAGTCCGTTCCATTTCAAAATACTATAGGTAATGAGAAACGGTCGTCTATTTTAAAATACATTGTGTTTTGTTCTGGAACCATTAGCAAAAATACATATACTGTATGACATTTGAATTGTTAGTTTACAATTTATACAATATTGTACAAATGTTACGAATGCAGCGCAGTTCAAAAAACGTGTGCCACATTTTTTTTTTAACTTTTCGTTCGAATAAAACAGTTTGCATTTGACGACTGGAGTTGATGCTGTTCGAAAATATACTGCAGCGTATATTTTACAATCGCAAACAAGTTAGGATTCGGAGAACCATTGGCTTGGTGGCGTATATATTTTTAGTTGTAAATAAGTTACTGTCTAACTTTAAACTAGATTTTTGTAAAGGCGTTTCTCATCGGTGTTATCGCATCCAGTGGAACAAACTACGATTCTATTTTGGGCAGAAACAAGTGATTGTATTGTTGCAACACGCGTAGCATGATTTTATCGAAAATATTATTTACACCCCTTCATGAGAAGTTACCTTAAGTGGTATAGTGGGCCTCCTTCGCGAAGCAGTCATGCTCGCGAAGGAGGAGGCGGGCCGCGTGAGGGAGAGGACAGCGTCCTCCCTCCACCCCAGCCGCAGTGGTAGACGCCCACGGCGACGGACGTCGGCGGACGATCTCCGGCCACCGTAGGCGCGGGCATGCGGGTGGCGAGTAATGGGCGATTCGCTGTCCGACCATGGACCATGCCCGGGTCGGCGCGTTGTGTTCCACGCGCGCCTCAAAGAGTGTCAGCATAATGACGGGGCCCCTTCTAGAGGGCTAAAGCCTGCCGGGGTCGCGGGACTTATCTCATTACCGTAATACCGTGACCCTGGAACATAAAGGGCTATTGAAGGACACCGTGGATTTTAGTCAGTACGAGTCTGACAGTCCCTCTCGCCCTGCCCTGGGTGGGAGGACTCCTTTGATGATTTTACCACGATAAAAAAAGTGGTACCTGTAGTGGGAATACAATCATCACTGTAAACATAGGTTCCCTAAAAATAGTTGCTCAAACTGGAATACCTCATTATATCTCTGCTTTACCAAGAATAGACAAAGTTATTTTCTTTCTATACATAATGACATTTTTTGCCCCAGTATGGCACAACCCGTAGACGATTGAAGAAAAGAAACGTATCTTTTCTACATTTTGTACATGATTAGAACGATACAAATCTTTCTACGTTCTATCATTTTGTCTATTCTCCCGTTGACAAAACCCAGTTCTACGGTACCATGCTACATTTTGCATACTAACCTTCGGTACCTCCTCACTCTATGATGTTATGCTCTAAACACCATAGAGTTTCTTGCCAATTCTTCTGTATGGAAACGACCAACCCGTGCCAGGCCAATTTTTCGATATTTTAAAAGTGTCCATTGAGGCCTATGTCAAATTAAATATATTATTTAGATTTTAAATCGGAACTGTGTCTAAAGTTTTGACATAGTTGGGGATTCACCTGTTTTGACTCAAAACAGGTGAATCCCCCAACAAAAGCACATCAACTCACTATCTTTTGGAAGAATTTTTTTTTATCAATCATCGGCCATCTGCGTAGTTCCCACCCTTTAAATAATTACAGTAAATAGACTGAACCCTCTCCACACATCTAAATAGAATTACAACAAAGTATATAGAATCCTTTTTATTTGTCCATTGCTACCTGTTTGAACTCGGGGTCTCGTATGATGTTACTGAAAGGTCCTCGCCTGAGGCCAATTGTAGGCAAAAGGTAATTTATTTGCAGCAAATAGGACTGCCAATTAAATTGTTAGTACATATTTTTTATTTACAATATTTTAAATGAAATTAAAATTTTATTTTAAGTAATTATGTTGCTCGTTGTGTAAACTGTTTCGACGTCTCTCCAGCGTTTGTTCGAGGCCTCAACACCTTTTATACTTCAAGGCAATAACTGTTGAATCCAAATACTGTTTATAGTCCATATAAATACCAAATATATTTTATCGTAGCCTGACACCTTTTAATATTCTGCTATTTTTTTTATTTCATATTTATTTCTAGGACATTAACCATAAATAGTAAGTATTACTTTAAAGTTAGTATAACTATGTAATTAAGGCACAAACGTAAACAGTTAGAAAAATCAAAATTAAAAAACTTAAATTATGCGACGCTACAATTGTTTGTAACTGATGTTTTAGCGTCGAATTCCATTTAGTTGTTTCAAAATGTAAGTAAAGGGTAAAGTAAACCTCTTTATTAGTCTAGTTCTAAATAAAATAACGAAAATTCCCTAAAAGGCAAGCCTCCGAAAAGAAAACTACTCTAGTGCAAAATTTAATTAATTCAAATTCCAGGTGTCCTATTCTGAAAGTCAGTTGCAGCAAGCGATGCAACACAGTTGCAAACGTTAATGGCTGACATTCAAGTTTAGTGCGATGGCAGCATTAGTTTCTATGACTTGACTTTACAGAATAGTCCCTCGGGGACCGCATTACCGAATGTAAAGCGTTTTATCTTAGTGTTTGGCCAGATAATGTTGTGAAATGTTCGTGATAGTTTTTGTTTGTACATTTTGTGCATGTTTTACTTTTACAGTTACTGTTTATAATGTTGTTCGTATTTGAGTATAGCAACGACTTTGGGAAAATACACGACCATAATGTTGGTTACGCGATGAGAGTTTGGACTGATAAGTTCGGTATTTTTCTTTGGTGGGATTAAACCTTTATGATACAACTAGTGGCCCGTCCCAGCTTCGCACGGGTATATTAGGAACCGCTCGTCCGATTTTGTGCAAACTTCACATAAAGCATCTACTAAATAGTTCGAACAAATCCTAAACATTTGGTTTGGATAGGTGAGCCCGTTCTTGAGTTATAACATTACAACGAAAAGTGGCATTGATTTTTATATATTAGATCATCAGATGAGAAGATGAGACTGTCAGATTCTTACTGAGATCCACCCTGTTCTTTAGTTGCCCTTTACGATCCAGGGCCACGGATTAATTTAAAGAAATCCTCCGAAAGCACAGATGATCGCATTTCAATCCACAAAAACATGGTGGGTCCCGTGGTTTCAAAATGTATGCAATTTTTGGGGGGCAGTTTTTATTTTATATACATCGTTGCGGTCCGTTATATTCTGCGTCAACCTGTAAAAACCGCCAAGAAAACAACTGAATTCTACAATGCTCAAAATTATTGGACCTTTCAACTTCCCCCTTTATCCCCAAATTTTCTCAACAATAAGATTTCATCGGCAAACACAACATTCGAAAAAGTTCCCCTGTCTCCCCGGGGAAGGATGCAGCATATCCCCCACATTTCCTCTCTTGTAAAGTATTTGCGAAGCGCTCAAACCGAAGCCGAATGCGAATCGAATTCCAAACTCAACGTTAGAATAAATAATTATTTTATACTTTGCTTTATATTGATTTGTTTGAATTGTTGTGAGTATTGATTTCTTTGCGTTTTCTGGGAGCGTGGTTTGCTGTGTATATGTATTTGGCTGTTTGGGTATATGAATTTATATGTTTGTATAGATGTTCTTACGAAGCATGAGAAATTCGTACAGTGGAGAAAGGCTTTTTTTTAAAGAAAAGTAAATGTAAGGCAAATAAAAATAAATAAATAACTGAAGGTACCTTCCTCCATTAGAGGTACTACTATTCTATAAATTGGGATGTGTCCCACTCGTACGAAACTGTTAACCCCTTACTTATAAACATTGATTAGACGTTACTTATCTTAAATAGCTCTTAAGTCACTTGCCATCTCTATTCATTAAAATAGAAATGACAAGGACAGGTGATATTTAATCGGTAGCTAAGCAACACAAGTTTTTTTAAGTAAGGGGGTAAACGATTAAGAATTGACTAGGTCACAATCGCTTACAAAGAGTTTATTTGGTGTTTCTAAAATAATTTTTGTTCATGCACAGAATTGACTAACAGTTCGAAATATTACATCTTTTATTTGCAAGTGAAGTCCTGGGCAAAAGCTAGTTTGGATTATGACTAAGCGTTCTTTATAAAGATCAGAACAATAATATACTCGTATTTTCTCCTCACAAACTTTTAATAAAAACTTAACTTCAAATCCCCAGCACAAAAAACCCAGACTAACTACATATTTTCCAGCGAACGCTTCGCACTTGCACAAAAATCAAATTTAGGAAGTTCTAGAAAAGTTTGCGTTTCTTTATTTTCTCACTTAACAGTTTGTTACCTTGCTACCTTATACGAGGATTGTTCTCGCTCGCTTGAGCACACGAATATATTGGAAAAGTTAACTGGAATATGTACGTACACTTGCATCGTATATATGTATTGAGCACAAGTGGAAAATCGTCAAAGTTAAATTGGGGATTACTATCTGGGTCTCCGATTTGGATCTGGAGATTTTATTCGTTGTGTATGCTCATTGGTTGCTGTTATATTTCTTTGGGCTATTGTCGATTTCCAGGTCGGGCAAAAAGTGCTATTGGGTTTTTCTACCAGAATTTCTCAGTAACTACCAGCCCCGAGTTCTCCCGTGACTCTTCCATGCTTCAGAAAGCACGTTCAGCCGTTTTTCTGATATTTCTCCGGTCAAGTCGCACTGAAGTTCCGCCGGACTATGAGAGTGCAACTGTTGACTGCTCATACACTTGTACACCATAATAAAATGTCTTGTAACTGGCTAATCTCCGCTAAAATCGGTCGCACCGAAGCGGAAATCCGTCAGAAGGACCATTATTATTATTTCTCTGGACACTTATTGTCTTACGTACGTAGGTACTTAGTCGGAACAGTCCAAACTCAATGGGACAAGGGCCGTTCGACTATAAACAAAAATCGTCTATGTTTCAAAGGACCAGAGACCAAATCACATCATTTATTTAAAGTGACAGTCGCACACAAATTGTGATAGTCGCAATAGCAGTCTGGTAGGTCTATGACCTTTGTGGCGAGAGACGCTTTGCTTTTGTTTTCGCGCAAGTATTTGTCTGACGTCACTCCTAAGCTAAATATAAACTGCAAATATCGTGATGTATTGAAATGTTTAGTAGATTTACCTCTATGTATGTGTTCAATATTTACGCATACAACGAGTTGAAGATCGTAGGTTCATTTTCCACATAGTGAGGCAACTAGCATGTTTTAGGACCATTGCATTGACAGTCGTATCATTAAATTTATGCTTTGCTGGGTAAAGAAAAAACACTTTTCATTAAGTGTAACAAAAACACGCCAAGAGTTGGTCATCTTTATAGCCCTTAAGAACCCAGCAGTATTACACCGAAATGAAAAGTTAATGTCTGGAAATAACGTGCAATCAAATAGCACGCACAGGGCCCATTTTCCGTGCATTTGGTCCTGTGGCGTCTTTTATGGTATTACTCAAGAGGCCAATACACTGTTTCAGTATTTTTTTTGGCAGTTTTTGATGGTAATGCAGTCTTTTAACAACTAATTTACCTCTAACACATTTGGGGTGCAAGGAACAGTGCAAAGTTCCAATACCCTAGTGAAAAGGAAGGTATCTTCAACCAGAACGGGTGTTCTCTGGTGGGTTTTCTGAATAATATTCGCTTTCGCTCGCGGATAACTCGAATTGTAACACTTTAGTTTTTCCTTTGCTCCATAGATGTCGCTAGTGGTGTTTTGATTTGACGACGACCATCCACACACACAAATGAAAGTCGCCGTTGACGGTTGATTTTCAAGGTTAAGCAGACATAGCCTAGGACGTTCTGTGGATGGGTGAACTCTTGACCATTCCTGTAAATCTTTGACATACGTTGCAGGTAATCAGTTGTCCAAAGGTTTGACAACTAGTTTCGAAAAAGCAAATACATAGCATAAGTTAAATCTGCCTCTAATATTTCCCCTGCATACTGGGACAGGGTCCTCCTCTTTGCAAGATGTGTACGAGCTATAACCCACCACGCGGGCCCAGTCATCATCATCATCATATCAGCCGTAAGACGTCCACTGCTGAACATAGGCCTCCCCTTTAGAAGCGCTTTAAGCTAAGCTTTGTAAGCGGCCTGCATCCAGGGTGATCCTGTGGCTTTCATAACATCGTCTGCCCACCTAGTGGGTGGACTTCTACTCTGCGCTTTCCGGTGCGTGGTCTCCATTCGAGAACCTTACGGCATCAGTTCTGCGTGCTATATGGCCTGCCCACTGCCATTTCAACTTGCTAATTCGTTGGGCTATGTCGTTAACTTTGGTTCGTCTACGAATCTCCTCATTTCTGAGTCGATCGCGCAGAGAGACTCCGAGCATAGCCCTCTCCATAGCTCGTTGGGCCCAGTGCGGGTTGGTAAATGTCATATGTCTTTGAATGTTTGGTGCTTGGACATGCCGATTCCCTCACGATGTTTTCCTTGGGGTATCAAATGACAGACTTTTTCATGGTTGTCACAATTTGGTGACTTTGGATTGCTGCTGCCAGAGATAAAGTTACTAAGTATTTTATAATCGTAGATCTGAGACTACAAATGAAGGGTCTGAGTTGTATCATCTTTATAAAATCTCTTTACAATATCCCCACAAAAGCTTTATTTAATCACGAAGTACAATTTAAAAATAAAACAAAGTACCAACATCTGAGAACCCCAAGAAAAAACAAAACGAAAAATTGGCATCTCCATCAAAACGTCATCGTTCCAAAGGGGAGGTAGGGGAGATAATTAACAATTAGTTAATGGAACGGTAGGAATGTTTGCAGAGTACTCGTGGTCGCTGAGGAGGCCTGGGGAAAATGGAATACCTCATGTTGATGTTGTCTTAAAATGGATTAGTCGTTGGGTACAGTGCAGTTTTCTATTACAGTGAAAACAATTTGAAGTGACGCGAAGAAGTTGCTTTTTTTTCTTGGGGTTTGATGACCTTCCCCATTAGTGAGGTAAACTTATAGTTCTTAAGATATACCGTCTTATTACAAAATGGGGTTTAATTAAAAACCCAGGTTTAAATCTCGTAAAACTACGGTTTACACAAACGTTATTACACCATGAACCATGGTTTAACAGTCGTAGCTGTCAAAGGTGTGTCAAAGTTTCGCTTAATAGTTCAGGTTTAAACCAAGGATTATTTAGATTTTGTAATCAGACAGAATGAGTTTAAGACTTTTCATTCCAATGTCACAATAACGACAGAAGTAAATACATTCAATCTGAACGGGTATTCATCTGTTACTATGTAAGGCTCAGATAGATACTATTTGTTCTGCGCTCGGTACACCACGGGAATTGGATTACCTAGGGATCTATTGTTCGAACACGTTCGTGTATTAAAATGTTGTCCAATCGGCATGACGCTGCCGATTTGATCAGTTAGATTTGACCATGTGTGGGCGTGGAATCCATCAAGTTGGCATGACAATAGGCTTGATCATGCCGATTTGATCATGCCAATTTGATCCTTCCGATTTGATCAAATCGGAATGATCAAACTTCAAATTGGCAGCAGTGATAACAACTTAGCAACTTTATAGCTAGATCTAGGGATCTAGCTATAAAGTTGCTAAGTTGGCATCACTGCTGCCGACTTGAAGCTTGATCAAATTGATCGTCATGCCGATTGGACGATACGCAGTACGGTGTATGGTCTATATGGACGAACTGCCAATTTGATCAAATCGATCGTCATGCCGATTGTACGATAGGCAGTATGGTGTATGGCTTTTAAACGACGTTTGTTTTTTGTTATGACGGATCCAGTCTGAATGAGCCGTTACTCAGTAAGCATAACATGTTTTAATTTTTAGTAATTTTAAATGATCAACGTGTTTCAACATCGATCATTTAAAATTAAACGACGAATGTTCCAAAGCTTCGCATCCATCCCATTATCAGAATCAGAAACAAGGACTCAATAATATTACAAACAATTAAATAACGAAAATAATGCTTTTATCACTTTTCAGTAATGAATACGTGAATCAGCCGGGAGGCATATTTTGTTCATAATCGTATTAATGAGTCCGTATCTGTAGATATGTTTTTAACAAATTCCCGGTAACAATTTATACTCCGGGTATGTGGTCGCCGGTCTACTTACTCAATTAATTAACTGTAATGTCGGCGGTTTTTAATTATTTTTGTAATATTATTATTTTCAGCGTGAATTTAAATTGGATATGTTTTGTTAAATGAACGAATGTTTTAATAATTTGAGTGAAATTACCTACGTGGTTTAAATTTTAAAATAATGATATTGTATAATTTGCAAATGTAATTTTGTTCTTAGAATGGAATATTAAAAATGCATGTAAATGAGATCTCCTATGTTTTTGACTGAGATATTTGTTGGTTTGGGTACTGACAGCCTGCAGTGCCATTCTCTAACTCGTTGTTGAAACTACTTATAGTTTGTCTTTAATAATAATAATAATACTCCACGGTCGGCACCCTCATGACTTAGAACAATCCCACATAAATAAGTTGGCTTCAAATAAGTGGCTGAAAATAGGCAACTTATTCCCAGAAACAGAAGGATTTCTAATAGCTATTCAAGACCAGGTTATAAACACAAAAAATTACAGAAAATATATAATCAAAGATCCTGCAGTAAATAATGACAAGTGTCGCAAATGCCACACACACCCAGAAACCATTCAACACATTCATCACAGGCGCATGCACAACTCTTACACAGACCGACTACACTCACAGGCACAACCAGGCGGCAAATGTCATTCATCAAAAACTAGCACTCAAACACGCACTCATTCAAGATGCCAACACTCCGTACTACAATTATACACCAAAACCCACTCTAGAAAACACCACACATAAACTTTTTTACGACCGCGGCATTCTCACCGATAGGACAATTCACTATAACCGACCAGATATCATTCTACAAGATAAAATAAATAATATCACTTACCTGATAGACATTGCAATCCCCAACACACACAACTTACAGAAGACGATCACTGAAAAAATTAGTAAGTACGCAGAACTTAAAGATGAAGTGACTAGAATCTGGCGACAAGAAAAAGTATATGTGGTTCCTATAGTCCTCTCCACAACAGGCGTCATCCCAAATCATCTCCTCCATAGCCTAAAATTATTACAACTAAAAGAAACCCTCTACATTACTCTTCAAAAAGCAGCTATATTAAATACATGCAGAATAGTTAGGAAATTCATGCAGATAGAAGAAAACGAAATAGGACCTCATCAAATCACATGAACTACACACCACACGCTGCATTTGCTTTGGCTTCGGCCCGTAAATGTAGTTAAAATCCAGCCTAAGAGCTGAGAAGTGAAAACACTTTCCGAAAATAATAATATTCCACAACTATCACACAACGCCATCTAGTCCCAAGCTAAGCAGAGCTTGTGTTATGGGTACTAGACAACTGATAAACATACTTATATATTTCTAAATACATACATATTATAGATAAATTACACCCAGACACAGAACAAATGATCGTGCTCATCACACAAACATTTGTCCTGGGTGGGAATCGAACCCACGACCTCCGGCATAGCAGTCAGGGTCACTAACCACTAGACCAACAGGCCTGTCGTGTTTAATAGTATTTCAACTTTATTCTTTGGAAAATGAAGTATTTACTTTATAGAGTACCTAGCACTGCTGCTAAGGTTTTGGAAAGACCACTAAAAATACAAAAAAGACAACCATTACCCGCTGCCTGATTCTGACCCTCTGTGTTATAGTAGCCTAATTTTGTTTGCGTTGGTTTTGAGTAGACCACGGCTTAGTTGCTGGAGTGTCCTTTGTAAGATGGACATGGACTTGACGAATCTTAAAGGTGCTGCGACTCGTCGAAAAGTCTACCATAGACGCGAATAAAGAAGAAGAAAATAAACAACAAAGATTGAATTAAATTTTATTAGCATGAGCAATAACGATAGTCGATATTGAAAAAAATTGTGAGACAGAAAACGTATGAGGCAAAAATTCAAGTCTCTTTCGACCACTATCTCGTCTAGTAAGCGATGATGTGATCAATGGTGAAGCACTTGCCTAGAAGTAAGCTATACACTCTTCATCATAAGCAAGGTTGAAGCTATCAAAAAACAGACTAATCTAGAAGAAAAGGCTGAGCCAACGCAAGCTATATTATGTAATCCATGCATTGCAAATTTGCAACTAATTCAAACAGTCACCCAGATGCATAACACAAAACAAAGAAACAAAACCAAAACCCATTAATTTAAAGCAAATCCATTCAACAATATCATCCACCATTTTAAAATTTAATTCAATTTTGTTGCAACCTTCTTATTTATTCGTTACGAAGCGTCGGAGCGTCCCTAGGAATGCAACATGGAGGTTTATTTCAATTTATTGCGTTTACCAGGTCGCCGTAGACGGAATAACGATTTTGTTGTGGCAATATACGGAGGTGGCAGTGTTGCCAGGCTTATTTCGCATGACTGCACTCAATGTCGGCGTCGCCTTGGAAGTGTTAATGCTACTTACATTATTTTTCGTCGAAAAACAGACTGTTTGCTCTCTGACTGTCTCTGAGGCAGACTTTGGTAGTTTAAACGTGGAATGGAATTGTAGAAAACGGTTTGGTTTAATTTAAATAGTGTTGTTTTTTTTTGTCTTGTGGATTATTTAGTGTTTTTGCTAAAAATATTGAGAATTTAAATAGAGCGTTGTCTGATTTAGTTGATAGATTTCTCATTCCTGTTTTAATGCTACGGGCTTCTAAAAAGCTTAAAGCTAGCTGGTCGGCAGACTTGGTCGTAGCTTGTCGTGTTACAAAATAATGTTAATTTAAGATTTAAACGCTTTTTCCGTTAATAACAAAATGGCTGTCCTCATACAAAATGGCGGCGCTTGAGCAAATAGCGTCGTGTCACAATGACATTTATGAATGGCTTAGCATAGATTTATAAGTGGGTTTAAAGAGATTTGAAGTTCCGGAGCAAGTATACTTAAGTATTTTTAGATTCTAACTTATGATTTCTGATTTTGAATGTAAAGACTTAGGGTTGCATTCTTTTAGATTGTAAATATTGTGAATACTGTGCAAAGATCTTTCATTTTGCTTTACTACTCCCACGAAAACTTCCTCTATAAACAAATAACTATTTTTTTAATTAACAAATCGATTACGTTCAAAGAATTGAGTCCTCCCGGACTCATTTGATCAATTTACCAATGCAAATAAAAATCACTTAGTACTCACTTAATGTTAAATTAAAACCTTGGTCTCCCTAGAAGTTTGCGATCCTAATAGCTCTTTCCATTACACAAAACGTTAGTTCCATAACAAAACTGAGGCATTTCAAGAGTGTCACCTTAATAACGTTTTCATGTCCTCGTCTCAATGCCTCGCGTAGGATTTCATTCAGCTAAAAGCGAAGGGAATGTAAAATTACAAAACGTCTTCAACTTTATATGTTTGCGAAGAGCATTGAACTCTGTATCCTTGTTGGGTGACAATAATGAGAGTAAGGTTACCTGATATGGGTCGTTCTGTATTGTATATTTTGAGGATAATATATGTATTGCGTTTGAGTATGAGTATGCCTATTTGCGTGGACAGTCGAGTATGATCATTGTAGTTGAGAACTTATGGAAAGGTTAACCGATCGATAAGGACCGACGATCGTCGGTCTCATTAACAGCCACTTGGCGATGGGCATTATTATTCTCGTAAGATGGGTCAACTGCTTACAAGATGCATATCATCATCATCATCATCATCAGCCTATAAATGTTCCCACTGCTGGGACACAGGCCTCCTCTCCTCACAAGATGCATATAAGATGGGATAATAAAGTACCTTATTAGTGGTAGACAGTTGTACTAGTCATCTTCATCCTGTTCTAGTTTCATAATTATTATATACCTACTTAACAAAGAAATAAAAGGTTTTTATTGGACTCACACAAGACTGAACAACAACATATAAAACAAAATAATGTAAAAAACAAAAGGAAATAAAGAAATAATAAAAATAATACATGTCCTGTATGAGGCCAAAAGGCCACTATCTCAGCAAGTGCTATGACATTAAAAAAAAGTCACAGCGCTGGTTTTACTTGAGACTTCTGTTTATTGATTTTTCCCTGGCAGCCGTTAAACTATCTGCCGGGGTCACGAGACTGTCTTAAAAGGGCACTGCGGCTCTGGAACGCAAAGGGCAACTGAAGAAATAGGGATGGTTTTAGTCATTAAAGTCTGTCAGTCCCTTTCTGCTCCATCCAGAGAGGGAGGACTCTTTTTATGATTCTCTTCACCAAAAAAAGTTATCAAACTATAATTTAATTCTTTTTCTTATAAAATAAGAAGTTAAAACAATAAGTTTCTTAAAAAAAAGGCAATTTACGGTACTTTTATTAATTTTAGCAAATGTTCCCACACCATTTGCTCGTAAGGTAAAAAGATAAAGAAAACGTAATGAAATATCTTTTAAGCCAGAACAATTCTGGAAAAGCTAATGGTGAGATGTTAAAACACTTAATAATAAAATATAACGGTCATTATTTACCTCCATTACACTTTTATATTATATCACTGAATAAAAATACGTGCAGAAGAACCATTTCGTACAATTCCTAGAGATAGCTTATAAATAAGGTGCTTTATTGCATTTTTAAAAATAAACTGGATTGAAGGAAGACTTCAGGGATCCTATGGTGACTGAAAGTTATTTAGTAGATAAAATGATGTTGTCGGCAAAAAGATAACTGGCGACTTCTATGGAGCAATAGAAGAAATAAAAATCGCGAAAAAAAAAAGTTTCGAACACAGAAAATTCCAATAATGATTATTGGATAGAAAGCACACCAGACACAACACCTAAGATACAAGAACTTTACACCTGTATACACCTAAATATGTAATAATTATAATGTGTTCTATAATACTAAATTTAAATAATTATTCTTTAATAGTTTAAAAAACTAAAAACACGCCTTTAGCACGCACTAAAAATTATACTTTTTATTTCTTATTATTCAAACCTAATTTACTACTTATCCGACACCTTGGGACGGCCGCCATGTTGGATTTAGGTCATGTGATAATTTTTTTCGTATCCCATTCAGCAAACCCTTTCGTTTAATACCCATATCATGGGGCTGCATTTCAAACAGCCTGTCCACCATCTTGGACGTCCGCCATATTGGATTTATAATGTCGTTTCTTAGCTAGTCATGTATTGTCTTCAGAACTCGGAGCGTGTGCAAAATTTCATCCTAATCGAAGACCGGGAAGTGGGTCAAATTAAGATTCCAAGATTTACAAGTGAAGCTAATATAAGCGTGTTAAAAAAAATAACAGATCCACTCGAACCTTATTTTAATTGTTTTACTGCATTTGTCTACAAACATGCCAGTAATTTCACAAATTCACTACAAAACTGTAACTACCAACTCTACAAAAATGTAAAAATGGTACTTTATTTTAGAACTTCTGTAACTTTTTTGCCTATTCACGGATTACTGCGATATCGTTGCAAAAATCGTATTGGAGCCATACTCGCATTACACGCAAAGAGGTCACATCTGGAATAGTATTTCGCTAAAGCATCGGAGTGGGAATTCTTTGTCTCGCAACTGCGAAACTAATTACAATGGTCGCGTTTTTATTGTTCAACGACTAAAAATATAGAATGGGTACTATACTATGTTATGCAGAATTTTGTCTCTCGGTTGTTTTATTTGCTACCAGCATTCATCAGTCCTAAAATGCAATCAAAGTCACAAATGAAAGGCATACTTAACATTGTCACTATTTATTACCTAAATGATTTGTCGATTTACGCATTTTCTGTGTTAGCAAATTGTGTAAAACACTGAAGTATTCACTTATTTTTCATTGGTTAGGGGAGGTAAGCTCAAGACGGGTAGCCCACCTAAAACGGGTATGCATGTTAAATTAATTATCAATTACGACTAGATTCTCATTAGCACGAAGAACGATGCGTAATTTAACATGCATACCCGTTTTTGGCGGGCTACCCGTCTTGGGCTTACCTCGCCTACCTACCTAAAAATAACAACAAAAACCAAATAATAAATAGAGTTTTAAAAAAATCTTCGTTTTTCAATAAATGGTCTTTTAATGGAAAACGAATGATGTCAATCGTAATCTCATTTGTAAAAGCTGCAAAGCGTATAACAAACAAGCCAGCATTTAAAAAATACGCTTGCCAACAAGGCCAACTAAGTTGAAATGATTTCCCAAAGAATTTTCTATTATACACCAACTGGAATATTTGTATGCGCAGCGTGATACCGGACAGGACGCGGGTGTCCAAGATTTACGACCTTCGCAGGACAGTCCCGGACAGCGGACAGCGTTCGGACAACTCCGGTAAGATTAATTGCGTGGCCCCACTATTCGGCCACTGTTGATTTTTAATCCGCATTGGCGAAATACCGAAATAAAATGTGAGTTTCAATATAGGTGCTCGAGCATATTACCGTTTTAATTTGGTCGCTGAATTGTTTTGTGTTGGAATTTATTGGTGAATGTGTGTTGTCGTGAAAGTAGAAATAAAAAAAATGTGGTGGTGGCAAAGTAAACTGCGTTTTATATTTTATTTTACTCTGATTGAATCTATCTTTTGACCGTTCTGTTCGAAAAAAGATCTGAAGTCTGGAAATTAATGCTAATGTAAAATGTCCACAGTAGAAACAATTAATAATCCTTAATAATTGAATAATTTCACATAAGTATGCATAAATAACTATCTTAGTTCCAACACATGGACCACGTCGTTAGGGTGTCCAAGATTTACTATGCGACAAATCCGACCACAGCCAAGATTAATTTGCCCATTTAGCATAAACACTGTCCGGACCAGCTGATTCTTAAATCCGTTCCGTTTTGCATAATGTCGCCCAAGTTCTTTTTAGGACAAGCTCAGCAGAAATTAGTATTTTCCATTGTTTGTTTTAATGGCTTAGACCGGTCGTTGACTTATTAGTTTAATCTGGATTTAAGTCTGCGGTTGGCTATAAAAAATGTGGTAAGAAGATAAGCTTTTAGTTAAAGAGGATTATTAATTTAATATGATCAAATGCTGCTCGAGATTAAAGTTACGATTTTATGTGTATGGGTTCTAAAAAGATTTTAAATTAATTTTTTGATAAAAAAATAAGTAAACTAAGTTACCTTCTGTGTTAAAGCTAAGAATAGGATGACCTTCGTCATGTTGTGACGTCATGCACGTTTTTCTAGTAGATACATAAACACTCTTAAATAAACAATAATTACCATTACAAAACAAGCTAGCTAACTAAAAACGATAATTATTATTATCGAAAATTAATTTGCACAGAGCAAATTTTGATAAACGTAATTGAGACGTTATGGCGGCAAGGTTGTACTTTTCTGACTGGAAACAAATAGAATCACCAAGTAAATATTCAATTTTTATTTTCACAGTCATACCATAAGTATCTGAACATTATTATATCAATTCCAACCACAAGAGAGCGTTTAACAAAAACTTTTCTGTCATAAACTTCGTGATAGTTCACGAACCAGCGACAATACTGCCTTGTAACACGACAGAAATCAGTTAGTGAAATATTTATGGCATCTTGTCCATCCGTCTGTGTAAATACTCACAGATAAACATCAGGAACGTTCCGTGACTGAAAACGTTCACAACTTTATGGAATATTACGTTTTCATTCAACTTTTTATTGCATTTTTTTTTTAACAAAATTGCCGCACAATTTTTACAGCTGTAAACTTTAGCAATTAAAGGGTTATTCATTGATGTCCCTTTTTTAGAGCTACAGCCTGAGTTTTATGTTTTTGGAGCTTTTTTAAAAGTTCTATTTGTTTCGTTTTTTATTTAATTTAACGGTGTTTTTAACACCCGTTAAAAATACCACTGATCGTAAAAATATAAGGACAAAATGGAGACATAACAGGCAATAAATTAATTCTAAAGTAATAAACTTATATGTATAATATTAAGTTCAAAGCACTAGAAATTAAAGCTAACTTAAAGCATTCAATAATAAATTCTTTCTAACAGCCCTTCCAATCCAAATCTATGATCCAACGCGATATGTAAAAAGATCAAACGTGTCACATAATGTACTAGGGTGGGGAAGACTGCGGAATTTCCAGCGCATTCCAAATTTAATTTAGACCGAATTTGTGGGGGCATTTGTGGAGTGAAATTCTGATCAGAATTTGAATTCGTTCTAAAATAAAAACGTCATCATTCTTTTGGTTCTGCATTCTAGTTTTATAGTTGATTGTATTTCGGTTTCTATTGGCTTGTCGTGGTTGGGTGTAATTTTGGGATTAGCAAGCATAATTTACTGTTGCGTGAGAATAGAATTATCAAATTCGGAGTTGGTTTTCGATGAACGTTGTTGTTGCGTCTCTGTGTTCATGTTTAATTTATACTTCGATGTTCGCTGCTTCTACTATTACAATTAAATATTTTAGAGTACATTCATTGAACCGTCCCTGATTAAAACGATAACGCTTATCTTTAACAGTCACTTTTTCAAATTATAGTTCTATTCTAATTTTATTTTCACCCCAATCTGGTTTTGAATAGTTGCGTAGCATGGCCAATGCTGTTTGACATTAATTTCCATTTTCATACTGTCGAGCAGATTTTTTTTTCAAAAAATTTAACCCTTGAATGAAGACCGTCTGCAAAATCCTTCGGAATGCGAAAGAAAATTGTGTTACGCAATGAGGGTGCGAAACTGTCATGTGACATCCGATCTACGCCCTGTATATTTTGTACAGCAAAAGGGTTAAAACTGCCAGACATGTAGACAGTGCAATTCAATACGAGGGGTGGCTCGTGATTTGCGGGGCTCACCAAATTGAGTTTGATCCTAATATGATTTTCCGGGCAATTGCAGGGGCGAATACTGATCGGGCTACCCAGTCTGACAGTAAAACATTATCTAGTCTATTTGAAGCTTCGATAGGGTTTAAATTTTTCATCTATTGGAATTCGATATTAATGATTTCAAAGAGAAAATGGATTTCTGACGTTCTAAATTAAGTATCTACTGAGTAGTTTCTATATCGATATCATCAGGATTATTTCATCCATTGCCGTTTTAGATTTGCGGTTTAATTTTAAAGAATAGATTTAAATTATGATTGATGTGTTAAAATACATAGAGCTTGGTAACGATTTGCATAAGCTGTGTGTGACTCGGGAAATGATACAAGTGACACATAGAGGGTTAAAAAATTCCTTATAGCCGCAAAGCGTATTCTTCCCCGTCATTATGTTTTTTTTTATCTGTTTGAGTATCCGGGAGCAGTGATGGCCCAGTGGTAAGGGCGGACTTACAATTTGTAGGTCGCCGGGTCTGCCAACCAGTAAGGAGTAGTTTACTTCATTACCACTGCTCTCGCTGAAGAAAAACATCCTGAGTAAACCGGCATGTCCTAGAACTAAAAATTCGAAGACATGTGACATTTTCCAACCCGCGGTATGGCGTAACGGATTACTCACGGTTGATTATGTTATAACTACTATTGAAGATACGGAGTTATTTAAGGTCAAATATTTTTGTGTGATATTCGGAATGGTTGACGTATGGTCAGGTCACATGGCCTTACTAGCATTACTTGGCCCACCTTCCTTTATTCTGGTGCATAAAATGGGTCATGTTATGAAGAACACTGGCTACAAAATTCTGATGAATGACGGCTTCGTTATGGGCCTACCACACGCACAAGCCACAGTTCTGCCTGCACAAGTTTCTCGCACGAAAAAACAACACAGGCAAGTACGCGAAGGCCGAGCTTGCGCAAGCAAAACTGTGGTGAAGCTTTTGCGTGTGGTAGGCCCATTAAAGGTCCGTTACACCAAGAGATTTCTTTTTTTTTGGCGTAGTAAAATCGTCAAATGACCCCCCTACCAACCCAGAGTAGGGCAGGAGGGACTGTCAAACTTATTCTGACTAAAATCCACGGTGTCCTTCAATAGCCCTTTACGTTCCAGGGCCACGGCAGCTCGTTAGTCCCGCGACATCTCTTAGAACTGCTGTAAGATAAACTGCTTTTCATCTATCTGAGCATTGTCTTGTGCAAAGTCTGAAGTCCCTAATATTCCCGTAAATCCTAAAAGTAAATCCCAGGTCTAATCTTCCGTCCTTTTTCATCGTTCAAGGTTGTGTACGTAATAGTTTTCAAACAGACAGTGCATTTCTGCGAGGCAGCGGTGACTGCGCGATTTGCGGCGCGCACCAAATTGGTTTGATACGAATTCTCGGGGCGTCTGCAGTCAGACGATCGGGCGCTACTAACGATTCTAGAACGGTGAAATAAAAGAACGATATTACATCAAATAATTTGCAGTTTCTAGGAGAATTTCCATTCAGGGGTAAAATCTTATTCTCAACTTTACTGTGCGATGATTATGGCTTAGAATGATGGCAACTGCTGTTATGACGAGTAACGGTGCATCCACACCGCCGGTAACATTTGTGGAGCAACAAAAGGCAACACGGTAACATTCGGCAACATTTGGTAACTTTTGTGGCTCCTTGTTACTATTTGTTGATTGTTACTCATCCACACCGCAGTAACATCCGACAACAAATGTTGCCGTGTTACTGTATGTCGAGTAACGTTGCTCGACAATCGGCAACATTGTTAGATAATGGGGGTAACATTGTTACCGAATGTTGAGCAACGTTACTCGACTTACAGTAATACGTCAACACTTAGTAACATTTTGTTGGCGGATGTTACCGAGCAACGTTTGAAAACGTTGAGCTTCAAATGTTACCGGCAGTGTGGATGCACCGTAAGTAATAATGATGTTGTGATCCGATCGACTTCGTTCGAGGCGATTGCTTCAGCTTCGTTGGAAATTGTCGTTCGTGTGCTTGCTTGAGTACCAATCACCACCATCCAATCCTCACCAAACCAATCTTCTTTGTGAATATCCTGGCATATTGTGGATATGTGAGCACACCGATGTAGTAATTAAGAAATAATATGGAAGAAAATCAAGTGCTGGATAGACCAAAACAGAATTGAAATAATGCAGGGAATGATGATAATCAAATTAAATAAAGTGAGAGGTCTGTTAACGCGTTAAATGTGAAATAAATGCATGAGGATGTTCGAGACTGAACATTGCACTCCACCAAATAACATTTTTACATAACAGCATGAGATTTATCTGAAAATTTTCACACACTTTAACAGGACATGCCGGTTTCCTCACAACGTTTATCTTTACCATCTTGGGAGCAGTGGTGATAAAATAAAAACTGGGTTGAAACCCACAATTTACAACTTGTAAAACGGGAGAGTTATCACTAGGCTGGGTTAATAAATATTATTATCACAAAAATTAAATTTTGTATACTCATTCAATTTTGATTAAATACATAAAGATGATTTTCTTCTTTTTTTCCGGAGTCACGAAACTAACGAGTAACCGTGACCCCGGAACGTAAAAGGCTATTGTAGGTCACCGTGGATTTTAGTCAGTACAAGTCTGACAGTCCCTCCTGCCCTGCCCTGGGTGGAAGGACTCATTTGATGATTTTACCACGCTAAAAAAACTGTAACAAAATATTCTTCTTTTTGAAACGTATTTTTAATTCATTCCTCTGATAGCTCTCCTACTTTGCTTCAAATCCTTCCATCCACCAAAAAATCTCCTTCTTAAACTATCTCACGCACCTATTCAGTTCTAGAAAACATCCCATAGTAGCAGTTAGGGTAGAAAGTGAAATTGAAGGGCCGTTACACGATGACTGGCGTTAAGTTGGAATCGTGAGCTACCATGCAGGGCGCTGCTTGTTCAGAGGCAAACTGTGTAGATTCGGATTTTTCACATTCCAAGAGTGATTGCTGAGGAAATAGTGCTTTAGAACGCTTTAAATTTTAGTTCCATAGCTTAATTGGAAATGTTTTCGTTTTGTTTTGACATATTTTACTTGTAATCTTGGGCTACTTTGTTTTTATTGCGTTCTTTGTTATGTATTAGTTTTCAGAACTTTTGTCTGTGTGAAAGAAAAAAACCGATCCCGGGAAATTTAATTTTCTTTGGTCTCGCAACTGTTAAGTTCTAAGAAAAAAATATAATTCTTATTGAATTGCTGCTTAAGTATTACCTATTTGAAAAACTAAATAAATCAGAATCAGGCGTTACTTTGCGGAAATCTATGACATTAAATGTTATGAAAAATATATAAATATAAATAGCGCTTGTCGAGTCAATATCTCCTGAGGATGCCCCGTGGAGGCGGGGCGTGGGGCGAAGAACACGTGATGTTATATAACATTTTGCTGACGGTCATTCAGTCTGGTTATACAATAATAATAAATAATTTTACCCCAATGATATTATAAGTAAAAAAGGTGTAGATACGTTATACGCGCTCAAAAACATACGCGCTCAAATGTGGTTGATTCACAAACCTTGACCTCAGTCCGACGTTGCCAGCGACAACGGATGCACTTCACGTACTACAGAGTGAGTCAAAAGTAAAAGTGCCTCAAAACCACCGAAAATGCCGTCGTGTGTGATGAGATATTGTACAAATTATACAAGCAAGACTTCTAAAAGTCAAAGAATCACTTATCATTGGTAAATATATTATTTATCTTAATATTTTCACAAATAAAACATTATGTTTCTATAATATGGCGTCGCAAAAGAATGAGTGCGAGTGAGAGTGCGAGTGAGATAAAAGAGAGAGCGTCACCATCTAGCTGTCCCTTTTTTTCATATTGGTTTTATCAAGCTATCCTTTTTACTTGTAGTGAAATGTAATGTGTGTGAATAAAAAGTGTGTATGTGTGCTGCCTCTCTGCGCGGTACGCTTTTTTCTGTTGTTTTGTACGTGTATAACATATCTATGACTTATAATATCATTGTTTTACCCTCAAAATACTCTCAGAAGTTTATTAAAAGTTACGTCAAGCATTCGTGGAACGATAAACCGAAATGTAATGAAGATGTCTACAACGTCTTTGGTACACAATTACAATTCGGTTAACAGTTAAGAAGAAGAACACTTAAACTATGTCCATACTTTGCAAACTTTTGTTGTAACCAAGGTGGGAAAACGAGACTAGACTGTTCATAATCGTTATTCTTACCTATCCCAATGAGACTTTTAATAAAAAAGTAATTAATTCACTACTTTCACTAAAAGTAGCAATTTAAATAAAACTAGATATATGGTGTCTTCTTAGATGTTTATAATGAACGGTCATCGTATACCTAAATACTGTGTCCAGTACCACAGTAGGTACCTGTAGTACTTTAAGCGAGGCTCACTATTAAAAAAAAACAAACATAAAATAAAATAGGAAAAATCCAACGAAAAATTCCAACACGGGGGGGTCCAGAATCATGTCCTGGACCCATGGTATCTGTTTGTGCGTCGATGTCTCTTACACCCTGTATATTTATTTGACCTGCATGTTTTTTTTTTTAAATAACGTTGTCCAACACTAGGATTTCTTCCTGTATCGTGGGTGCGTTTACAAACATATAAACTCACATTCACAAATACCCAGACCCAGAACAACTACTTGCAGATCATACAAATATTTGTTCCGTGCGGGAATCGAACCCGCGACACCCTGCGCAGCAGTCGATCGCTCAACCACTACGTCAACTGTGTCGTCTATGTTGTTCTGGGTCAGTGTGTTATGCGAGTTTCAAAGTTCGTACCTAACTTAGACTATAGAAAAAAAAAACAAGTACATCTCTTTCGTTCGATTCCTACGTAAAACAAATGAACATCTCCAAGGAAAATAATTAAGTGTGTGCGTGGACGCTCACTCACACATTTATAAAACAAAACTTAACGTTTTTCATGAAGCGACTTGCTTCATGAAAAACGTTGTTTTGTTTTCGACATTTTATACATTATATCTAAGAGCCTATGCACACCACGTTTATAAAACGCGCCGTTGAAACGCGTTTGTAGCGATACAGACGCACTTAGAACGTAGAACTTTGGACACCTATATAAATTACAAACGCGCAGCACCCCGGCGCGTTTGTATCGAAACAGACGCGCTGGTGCCGCGCGTTTGACGCGATAGAAAAGCACTGGTGCCGTGCGTTTGACGCGATACAGGCGACAACAAACTGCTCTGTTTGATAAAAACGCGCCGTCGACGCGCGTTTCTAGAACACGCGTTGACGGCGCGTTTAAAAAACGCACGCAGAGAAATGTCTGGCTACCTATACGAGAACTTCTGGACTTTACAACATTTCTAGTAATAAATACTAAGTAAGTAGTAGAGATAACAAGGACTTAGTATTTGTTACTAGAAATGTTGTAAAGTCACATTTCTAGTAATAAATACTAAGTAAGTAGTAGAGATAACAAGGACTTAGTATTTATTACTAGAAATGTTGTAAAGTCAACTAGTGAGTGTTCCTGTCACGGTTGCAACCAGAAGTTCTCGTATACATTTCTCTGCGTGCGTGGTGTGCATAGGCCCTAAGGTTTGTTAACGCATCCACAGGAGAATACAGGAGAAGTTCCTAGTGTGGGGAGTTTAAAAAAAAAAGATTTTCATTTAATTGATGCTTGATAAAATCCTTCAGTAAGGTCTGCTTCACACAGCACCTTTACATAAAATAAAGAAAAAGAAAGGTGTGATCGTGGTTGCAATCTGGCGATGGTCGTCACCACTGTTATGAGATTGCCAGAGCATTAGCATACCGTCTGTGCTAGACAGCGCGAACGAATAGTCTAGTTAGGCATCCCTCCACTGGATTATTTTAGAAAATGTCGGCTCTTTGTACTCCTACTTTGGAAGTTATCTACGAAAGTCGACGTTGCAGAAAATGCTTTTGAAAGGAGTATTTGTCCAAAGCGTTTTGTGATAAATTAAAGTGATAATAGCTTTGTCTAACTGAAAGAACAGAACTGCCAGTCTAAAAAAGGCGTACTATAGTGTGTAAACTTGAATATTCAATTCTATTTTTAACAAATAGAGAATAATTTTACTATAATGCACAGCCTGTTTTCGCTTTTTTGTGTTATCATAATGTCCACAGCTGAACAATGACTCTTAAGGTTCGCACACACACAGCGACTAACCGCTGAGAGTGACATCGTTTCTTTTTTTTTAACGACGATGGTTTTTCTCATGACCTTAGTCTAGGTCAGGGGTGACAAAGACAAGGTCGACGATGGAGCCAGCCTACCCAGAAGAAACCCGTTCACTCTAAGGGACTTTACCAATGGCGCGATGCAACGCGATTCGACCGATTCCAACTACAAGTAAAAATCAACCTTACCACTACGACATATGACTTAAAACACGTTGTTATCTAAGGGTAGATGAAAAACAAAATACGATCGACACGACGACTTCAAGTCAATCGAATTGCATCATTATTTCTTAGTAGCAAGGTTGATTTTCACTAGTAGTTGGAATCGGTCGAATCGCGTCGCATCGCGTCATGGGTTTATTCCCTAACTTTGAGGAGATAAGGGTTGTGTTGCGTTCGGAAACACAGACGCAGGCAGAGAGTTCCACTCCTTCGCTGTTCGCATTATAAAAGACGTTTGGAAACGCTTAGTGCGAATTGGTGGAATATAATTATGGTAATTTGCCTTACGTCTAAGAGTGCGATGATAGAAGGGGGCTGGCGAGATGAGGTCGAACTTTTAACATTGAACATAACGCTGCAATGGAGAAGGCCAGTCAAAGAAAATGTAGATGGCGTGACCATAGCTAAATCCTAATCCGACCATGAGGTAGTACTTACTATTTTGAAGTACCTATAAGATTTGAACCAATGACGATGCTTGGAACTAGCTATACTAGCGCCATTCGTTTCCCAGTTGCCATCCCCATTAGCCTGTCTCATACATCGAATACTCGCGGCGAGTAAACATAGACATTCGCAGCGATTAGTCTCTATGTGTGACCGTAGTTTTAGACCACCGACGTCAACAACGACGTTGTAATCCCATTTTATTTTCTAGCTTTATAGTAAGTAATTCTTAAAAAAATACCGTGTTTGTGAAGGTAGACAAGGTGCAGTCATCCAAAGCAAATTGCAACCCGTATGCTCTGTATCACATTGGCAATCTGGCTCGATCTGGCTCGTCGCGTTGCCACATGGACTTGATTCTGCACACGGTTGCGACAGGGTTATCAAATTACCTGCAGGCATAACGTGTCCGTATGTCTGCAATATGCTTGCCACCTTGTGGACTGGCAGTGTTGCAGCTTTTTTTATTTCTTTTCTTTGGTTTTTTTTAGAAAGCTGGTGCTAACAAATGAATGGATGCTATTAATAAACAGCTTTAAATTATGTAAATGTCCGGGGTGTATCTCTCGTGAAGTTTGTAATTCAATTCAAAAAACTTCATACCGGGGAAATAATCCTATAGGTAATGTTACATCAAGTTAAAATATTATTTTGAAGTTATTCAAGAAATTAGACTTAGAATTTGATTTATTTTTTGTTGTTTGAAAGTAACATTTTACAAAATGAGATTTGTTCGGAATCCTTTGTGCTAGTCAGATACGCATGTGCTCGTTTTTATTTTTTACAAAAATCGAAATAACGTTTGATTTGTCAATTGCAACTAAGAATACGATTAGTGGGAGTTTATTACCGTTGTCATGACGAAAAAGTATAGCTAAGTTGAAGAATTTAGGTACTTAAGACGGGCCCTGGATTGGGGTGTAATTATCAAATAACGCAAGGTTTGGTCTGCCCACGTCTATTTTACTTAATTCCTTAGTATTATTATTAGAAGTGTGAATCTTTTTTATGGTGGATGGATGTTTGTTAGTCAATCACGTCAGAACGGCTGAACGGACCTTGATGAAATTTGGCACCGAGCTAGCTTACAGTCTGGAATACATACTGAGGTATCCCAACTGTCCATAGAGCTGCCTCAAAAACACTTGACAGTCCGACGGCGCGCGTGGGTGCGCGGGAAATTATTAAAAAATCGCAAATTAGCTTAACTGTTATAGCTAGACCAAAATAAAATAATGTCTTCAGTCGATACAGTCTAGGAAATAACTAGTCATACGTACAACCGGCAGGGCTTAGACTGTTGACGTTATATTGACTGGTTATACGTACAATCGGCGCGGATTAGACTGTTGACGTTTCTTGATTTTGGTTATACGTAAGCAGTGGATAACAAAAATAATACCTTTTATCTGGGTAATACGTTCCCTTGGTATAATAGGCTATTTGACAAAAAAAAAATCTTTAGTCCGTCAGTAAGATTATCAAAAAATATTCGCCTCGTATTTTTTCTTTTTACACGACTGCCAAAATTGACGGAGATACAACGCTTTTAAAATTGGCAATACGTTACAATTTAGTACAATTTCTACTGAATTCTGACGTCACCAGCCCCCACTTTCGAGTTTCGATGCGTTATATCTTGGTAAATGTTCATTGAATTTACAAAAGAAAAAACACGAGTCCGTTATTTCTCAAAACTCTAAATGCTGGACTAATTAGATTTGTGATATATTAATACTGTCAAATAGCCTATTTTCGAATTGTAGCGGGTGAAGCCGCTGTCTACAGATAGTATAATATACTTAAATCGTTTGATAATAATAGGTAACGCGTAGGCAGAGAATATTAACTTACCCATGTAAAGGTTAATATTATTTAGAGCACTTCGTTGAACTGTGATCTCCAAATTAAACCTTGACACGCATTTTCCACTACAAAAGTGGAAAATTATTCCACAGAAACACAATATAGTTACGCATGGATACATTTTTTTTATTAGAATTTATTACCTCACAAAAAAAATCATTGACAGCGGAGTGACGTTTTGAGTTCATCTATTTATTACAATTATTTTCACGAGTTATGAAGTTTTATTTTAATACACCTTCTGTTCACAACAAATAATTCAATCTGTTTATTGATTTCATAGCAACTTAAAATCCAATTTTACAGTTGAAAACAACTCTAGTTTTTTGTAAAATTCATTGTTTACGCATTTAGAAGTTGTTTCTTTTAGCTAATGGCTTATCCTGTTTGCGTAGATTTCAAACTATCTGGTTGCCAAATATTATCTTAATTCGTTCAGCCATTTTTACATGAAAGAGTTAACAAGCATTCGTCTGCAAAAAATGCGGACGAATGTTTAGTTTGTGGGATATTTTTTGAGATATACGCTTGCTTAAACGTGCCCTAGTCGGCGGGACGAACTCGTTGGCGGGCGGAATTAAAATGCATGCTATTTCATCCAAAATCACGTACCAATGAGATGGATGAGCAGTAAGAAGCTAGGGCGCCTACAAGACTCATACATGCGTGATTTCATTGAAGAATGGACTACTGCAACTTTTCAAGAGAGCTTCGGGAATTTGGATATTATAATAAAACTACTGAATTTATCTGTTCAAAATAAAATAATTTATATTTTTGAACAAATTATCTATCCCTGTATGGTAATTATTTTACAATTTACCGTCTTCTTTTGTTATTTATTTCCCCCCGAAGATGCGTTAAAATTAGTCTTAAAATAAGGAAGTTTTGACACCCATAACTCATAATAGATGTATTTTTTTACTTTTTTGTTTCCAAATAGGGTTAGATAACGATGAGATAAATGTGAATCATTGTTTATTCTGAATGTATACCGTCAAATGTTAAAGTAATCGCCAAACTACGTTTGTGTGGAAGAATGACCGACTAGCGTTCCCTTAACCGTTGGCTCCAGCTAGTATTTAGTACGTATGCCTACAGCAGTAACAATTACCTTTAAAACGACTATTAATAAAATATATATTCACGAATTAATGCACCTAATATAATAAAACCATGCAAGTGAATCAAGACAAAGGGGTACCTACGTGGAAATATGTAGCAATTGTTCAGTGACAATGCCTGTATACATGCAGTCGGGACGTGTGTTGAATAAACAAAGCTTATTTAACTTAAATAGGTACTGAAGTTTATTATTTTACTATTGTTGGTTAGTGCGGATATGAAATAGCTAAAATATGATAAAGAATAAAGGCAACTTTTTAGCTACCTTTCCTATCATGCAGATTAGTCGACGGATTTTGAAAGGATTTTTTCATGTTTAGGAATATTCCATCTAAATAACTATTAAAATATATTTTTTATTAATTTAAACAAAAATAATAACTATTTAAAGACAAAGTATTCGTCAAGACAGCAAGGATCGAGAAACGACAACCCATCGAGTTCGGACTCGTGTGGAGTCCAAACTCGATGGGTTGTCGTTTCATTACAGAATTCCTATAGCACCTTTCTGCTTCATCATCAGATCAGATCCTTGTGAGCATAATACTGCTTTATTAAACGATATACGAAAGACGCAGCGTAGGTAGGCCTCCCACTAGGTGGACCGACGACATCGTGAGGGTCGCGGGCAACTGATGGATCAAGTGGCGAATTGTCGTTTCAGCGTGGCGGTCTAAGGGGGAGGCCTATGTTCAGCAGTGGACATCTTCCGGCAGATGATGATGATGATGATGATGACACGATATACAGACGTGTGCAAAATTGCAGTTCATCAATCGTAAACTATTAATATTATTAATGCAATTATGGACACCTTCAAAAATGTAGTATGTCACATTTTGAAGGCTTATTATTGCAAACAAACACTAAAAGTAATTTTAAAAAATTATAAACCTCAAAAGTATCAAATTTTAAAGCGCAGTACACCGCGCGCGGAACGAAAAGTAAACAAACATAACAAACATCAAATAATATTAAGCGAAGATACTTGCATTAATAATGTTTTTGAGTTCCGTAATACGATTAGTATCGTTAGTAATGCCCGAGTTCAAAATATTGCTCATTAATAAAATTTCACCCTGTACCTATATTCCGCTCTATACATTATTAAATTTTAGTCGTTTTAATCCTCTTCAGGGATCATTGTACTCAACATATCGAACAACTTTTAGTATGGGATGAAACCTGAAATCGCGAAAAAAAAAATCAGCTGCTCAGTACATTTTAACGAGATATGCGAAAATAAATGTACTGAGCAGCTGATTTTTTTTTCGCGATTTCACGTTTCATCCCATATTAAAAGTTGTTCGTTATGACCCCTGAAGAGAATTAAAACGACTAAAATTTAACCATGTAACAAAAAAATATTCGGTTTACAGGTTACAAAAATTCAAACTAGGTATTGGAAATATCGTAAAAGAATGAAAGGTATATAAAGAAAGTTTGTGAGGATGAATGAATGGATGTTTGTCACTCTTTCACGCCAAAACTACTAAACGGATTTGGATGAAATTTTGTACACAGATAGTTTAAAACCAGGATTAAAACAGGATAGTTTTTACTTATGTTCCTTAGAGATTATATTCGAATAGCAACAGCTAGTTTAACATAAATCTAAATTGACAAAATTACTCTAAAACTCTATCTCATAACACAATGTAATTATACTTACATAATAATAAACCGAAGTAATGTAAATTAATAGTGAAGTAAACGAAGCGGACGGTTGCCTGGCAACGGTAATTGAATGTACCGGCACTTCCTTATTTACTTTACGCGTTTGTTCTCGAACTGTTAATTCAATAAAGCTTATACAATAATGATAAGACTCCCGGTTGGTATTGTCACTGTCAGTGTGGCTTATGGCAGGTATGTGTAGTTGATTAAGGTTTAATAATCTTTTTATGTGAATTATTTTACTGTATTTTGTTATTAGAGAGCAGTGGTGGCCCCACTGGGCCTCGACAGGCGCATTACTTTGTGTAATTTATTTCAACTCCACTGCTCTCAAAGCGGTGAAGGAAAACATCGTGAGGAAACCGGCATGTCCTAGAACCAAAAATTCGAAGACGCATGTGACATCTACCAATCCGCACTGGGCCCGCGTGGTAGATTACGGCCCACTCCCTCTCTCAGAGAGAAGGCCTGTGTCCCAGCAGTGGGAACATTTATAGGCTGATGATAATTTTTAACCGACTTCAAAAAAAGGAGTTATTTTTATGCAGTATTATTCAGAAGTTATAATATTAAAAATCTACACTGGACATAAGACATCCTTAAATCTACACCCCCTTTGTAATATTATATATATATATATTGTAATATTATCACATTTCTTCCTACGCTTGATGGTGACTGTGTTTTCTAAGTACTGACTCTGTTTAATTCTAGTTCGTGGTAATACTACGAAACACCCACAGACATTTTATATTAGTTGTCAACAAAGTGACACATACCCGTAATATTAGTCGCTATCTATATATATAAAAGCGAAAGGTCACTCACTCATAGGACACGAAATCTCAGAAACTACCAAGGCTAGGGGTTTAAAATTTTGCATAGAGGTTCTTTTTAGGACGTAGGCGCTCGCTAAGACGGGATTTTGCGAAATTCCACCCCTAAGGGGTTGTTTTTGGGGTTGATAGTTTGTATGAAACTTTGTTACTACAAGTACTAGGAATTTCAAATTTTGCATGCGGGTTCTTTTTAGGAAGTAAGTACTACTTACGAAAGGGGTTTCTTGAAATTCGACCCCTAAGGGGTTGTTTTTGGTGTTGATAGTTTGTTTGAAACTTCGTTATTTTAAGTGCTAGGAGTCTCAAATTTTGCATGGGGAATATTTTTAGGAGGTAGATGTTCACTTTGACGGGATGTTGCGAAATTCGACCCCTAAGGGGTTGTTTTTGGTGTTGATAGATAGAGGTCTCAAATTATGCATGGGGATTCTTTTAAGGACAAAGAGGCTCACTAAGACGGGGTGTTGTGAAATTCGACCCCTAAGGGGTTGTTTTTCGGCATGGATAATTTGTATGAAACTTTGTTACTACAAGTACTAAGAGTTTCAAATTTTACATGAGGGTTCTTTTTAGGACGTAGGTGATACTTAAGACGGGATGTTTGGAAATTCAACACCTAGGGGGTTGTTTTTAGGGTTGATAGTTAGGAGTCTCAAATTTTGCATAATGGTTTCTTTTTAGGAAGTAATTACCTACTCACTAAAGCGGAATTTGTGAAATTCAACCCCTAAGGGGTTGTGTTTGGGCTTGGAGTTTGTATGAAACTTTGTTACTACAAGCACTAGGAGTTTCAAATTTTGCATGGGAGTTATGTTTAGGACTTTAATGCTCACTAAGATGGGATTTTACGAAATCCAACCCCAAAGGGTTGTTTTGGGGTTGAGAGGTAGAAGTTTCAAATTTTGCATAGGGATTCTTTTTAGGACGTAGATGCTGCCTATGACGGGATTTTCTGAAATTCTATCTCTAAGAGGATGTTTTTGGGGTTGATAGTTTGCATGAAACTTCGTTATTACAAATGCTGGGCGTCTCAAAATATGCATAGAGATTTTTAGGACGCGCCCATCGCACACTTTCGGGCATGCCGCAATCACGGCGGGCATGCTAGCGAAGGAGGAGGCGGGACGCGTGAGGGAGAGGACAGCGTCCACCTTACAGCCCAGCCGCATTGGTAGACGCACACTGCAACGGACGTCGCAAGACAATCTCCGGTCACCGTAGGCGCGGGCATGTGGACGGCGAGTAATTGGCGACTCACTGTCTGACCATGGACCATGCCCGGGATGACGGCGCGTTATGTTCCACGCGCGCCTCACAGATTGTCAGCACAATGACGGAGCCTCCCCTTAGAGGGCCAAAGCCTGCCGGGGTCGCGGGACTAACGAATACTGTGATCCTGGAACGTAAAGGGCTATTGAAGGACACCGTGGCTTTTAGTCAATACAAGTCTGACAGTCCCTCCTACCCTGCCCTGGGTGAGAGGACTCATTGATAAATTAAACACGCTAAAAAAAGATGCTCACTAAGACGCGACTTCGTTCTTGATAGTTAGGAGTCTCAAATTTTTCTTATGGGTTTGTTTTAGGACGTAGGTGCTACCTCAGGCGGGATTTTGCGAAATTTGAACCCCTGAGTTGTTTTTGGGTTGATAGAATTTTTGTTGGATATTGATTTAGATTTTCCAAAAGTATCCCATAAGGAGGGTGGCCGGGTGTAGAAATTCACAGATAAAAAGTTCGAAATACGCGCAGACGAAGTCGCGGGCGAACTGCTAGTCCTTTATAAAACAACTTGAAAAATACCTCTCTCATGGATGTCGAAGACAAATCAATATGTTTTTTTTAGGCCTAAATTGTTTCAATATTTTGTCATTTAGGTATAATTACCTAAATGACACCGTACCTCTTCTTAGAATTAGCGCTAAATGTGTTATTTTATTGTGCTGGCTGACTTTTTCTTCCTTTTAATGAAGTATCACTTTTGAAAAACTAGCATAATTATGTAGAAGTAAGCCACGAAGGTTTTATTCCAGCTGTCAAATGTGACACTTCCACGATATTATGCGAGCGACGTTCTATTTTTAAAATAATGGAATCACTTTTTAAAATAAAGTCACGATAACTTTATTGAGAACATGCAGGGTTGTATGGCGTCCCTAGAGTGGCTCTATGCGCAAATTAATGTCGATATTGACTGTGTTATAAAATATCGTAGTTTTAGTATCGTATTCCACTCTGCAAAATAGGTTAATGGTGCACTCTATTATTAATATGCTCTAACTTATCATTTTCTAGATGCATATTTATAAAGCGCTTTTTTGCATAATTTATTACTACACTAATGACATATTTTTAAATGAATTAATGGAATTTTAGATTATAATGGAATCCATCACTGTCATGACATAATTTATTTAAATCAAGATTCACTCACGACGAGTTCTTTCGAAAAGTAAAAGATTTTGTTTATGGTATCGAGCAGAATAAAGTTTTGGTCATGCATCTAGATTTAAAACTGTCAGGTTTCATTCAGAATCGGACCTAAGCTTTTTAAATCAAGATTTATGACTCACCCTCACTATCAAATCTGCATACTGTAGGTAGATAGAATATACTTTATGCACTTCTTTATTTATGGATATCTCATATTAAGATGATACCTTTAAATTCGTACAGTCTAAAACCACCCTGTCACTTTAATTGATCTTTGCATTCCAGGGCCTCGGTAACCTCTTAGGGTACTCTTGCAACTCCAGCAGACTTTTGGCTCTATGTGGCCCCCGTCAGACATTGACGATCTCATCGTTGATGGCGATATTATCTTTCAGGCAACATTTTAAGTTTTAACCGACTTCAATAGAAGGTTCTCTTCACTCGGTATTTAAAAACAAAAAAAAAAGTAATGTTGCAAGTTAACCAGCAGTCTCTGTCAGTGTGTGGGTATCTTGAGAGAAAGGCTTCCAGATAGAAGCATACTCAAAACTAAATGACTGCATGGTAAGGGCACCCCCTAATAGCCGGGCCACAATAACGGCATTTCCCGTTAATGTTGCCGTAGTGTTAGAGGCACGTCATAAGTAGTCAAGAACCTTAATTCAATTTTTAAAACAGCGCCATCTAGTATCGTACCGCGACTCAGTGCTCACGCCATTTTGTAATTAATTAGCGAATTGAATGTTTAATTTTCGGACGGTTGCTAGTAATGCGATCAAAGACTCGAAATAAGATGTTCATTATTGTTTAAAAGGCAGGGGAACTTGACAATGGGGATGAAATGGGAGGAGGGGAGCTTCAGGTGGCTTTTAGTGTCTGTTTAGGGGTGAACTTAGAAATAATTCTTAAGATTTGTTCTGGTTAGTCAAATATCTTTACCTAATTCTAAAACTTTAAGGAAAGCTTTTAACTTTTAACTGTACAATAAATTGACTAAACATAGTTTTTACGCGATTGATTTTTCAATTTCAAACCACCTCGATGAATCGAAACTACATGGAACTCATTATAAAAACAAATATATTTTACGTACCAATTCCTGAAATTGATTGGTAAATTTAAATTTGAAATCAGTGTGTTTTGTACTTTATTAGTACGTTATTAAAGTAAAAAGAATTAAAAAGTTGCGTTAAACACAAACAGAAACCACTGACTTTTTCAGCCTTGACACGTCATTTACAGAAGTGCACAGTACTCGCAGCATAGTAAATTGGTAACGTTATGATAATTATTGTGCAATACATAAATTAAACTTAAAGATAAACAGGAAATCGTTGACGAAATTATTATCAGGACAAGGTTGTATGTAGGAAAATCCAAAAGGAAGGTCTAAAACTTGAACCCTTGCGAAGCTGGGGCGTGTAGAAAATTTTCAGCTTCATACATAATCAACGGAAAAATATTCCGATTTTGCGTAAAACAGCAGATTTTTTTATCTTTCAGGGTTGGTTTGATTTTAAAAATTGTTTACAACTATAAGTCCTTTCAGCCCATGAAATGTTGGTAATGTTTAACAAATAACCCTGTATAGTTAAATAAATAAAACAGTTTAAAAAACTAATAAAAACCCAGAGAAAAGTTACGCCGTTGTATGTAAGTCTTTTACACATGGAAAACTACACCCACACACCATATTTCCTTGAAACGACTGCATATAAAAGCTATCATACTAATTCCCATATTTGTAGGGCGTCACTGGACTCGACTGTACGTATTCAGCGCCAGATTTCCCCAAGGATTCGGGTACAGTCGCCGACAAACTGCAACAACTTGTCTGGGTATATCTGCGCATCGCTTTTTCTCTGCTATTTGCTTGGAAAATCTTCAATTTGAACGTCTTTTTGCTACGATACGTTGTCGTTTTCGAGATTGGACGTAATTTTTTGTAATGATTGTGATGTACTGTTTTTTGTTTGTAATGCTAACGGATCGTAATGGATATAGATGTTGTGCAATCTACGTAAAATTATGTCTGTTTGTGCAATATTTGTTCAGTAGTATGGTTTTCCATTACAATTTTTTTTTTTTAATTATCTCGATAGTATATTCAGAAGTTCATTAGACTAGTTAAAAACATTAATAAATGATTGCAAATTGGAAGTGATATAAGAATGCACTCAATTTATACCACAGCGTGTAACTTTGGAGGTCTCAGAGTCATTTAAGGCATCCACAGGAAATTACGGTTAAGCAGCTGTGGGCTACTTAACCGGACTTTTCTCCTCCAGGATTACCTGCGTGTTCTAATTAAAAAAAAAACTATATAGCACATCGCCAGTGGTGTGATGCATTGTAAAACCATCGCATCGTCGTCAATTTAAGATTCGAACTTTAAAATCTTGTTAAAACAAAAAAAAAAATCGAACCAATAACTTTTGATATTAAGTAACTGACGCGAAGGGGTGATTTTTTCAGAGGGCTTGGCTATTGATGGTCCTATACAAAATGCATAATTTGATTTTCAATCATCAATAAAGTATTGACGAGGCCGGCTATACCCGTGATATATACGCAAGTATATACGTACATATATTCAAAGCTATCTACGATGACAAAGCACGTGCACGATAAGGCTGTTGTGCACAGAATTGCAATCAACAGACTATTACGTACTTGATAATGTCTTGTTGTTCGGTGGTTCAACCAGAAATGGTAGAACAATCTGATAACTTAAACACCAGCCGTTTTACCACATAAAAGATAATCATCTGTTGAACACTTGTCTTAAAAAAACTGCTAACCTCAAAACGACATTTCACGTTGATATAAGGGTCGTTTTGCAGTTACACTTTTTTTAGACAAGCGCTCAACAGAATGATGTTTATCCTATTGTGGTAAGGTATGGATGTGTTTAAGGTAAAAGATTGTTGAGAAAAAGCTTTTGACGTCAATGAATTAACGTATAAAGCTATTATAATGTCTTGTTTGTTATTAGACCAGGCTTTAATCTATTCTTTTTTTGAGTGGTACCTATATAATCATCAAACGAGTCTCCTAGCCCAGGGCAGGGCTATCAGGCCGTTCCCCGAGATGCTGCTACGCTATGCCGAGGATGCCGTCGAAATTAGCGGCCACGAACGCGAGGCCGGCTATGTGTCCAGGGAATATGTCGCGCACCGTGATATCGCCCACGGTGACATCGTCCTCCGAGAGGAAGCCGATAGGTTGCCGGAGCCGCAGAGCACGGCGAACTCGGTACTGTTGGTGCGGTATGTGCTCGATTTGGAGCTGTCGTACTTGTTGAGTAGCACTTTTAAAAAACACAACGGAGTTTATAATTAATTTATTTAAAATACAAGAAAATTAAATAACACTGCAGAACGTACAGCCGGAGCCGTGGTAAAAATTGTTAACTAGAAAAGAATTGAAGGTGACGCAATGACAGATTGAAAATTCGAAATATGAATTTTTAAAAATTATTAAAACAATAAATAGATCTTAAAGTAAAGAGGTTGAGGGAACAGAAGAGGTTGGATACCTCTCTGTTACACTCTTATTGAGTAAAAATTACCCTATTTCTTCGGTTGTATTTGCGTTCCAGGGTCACGGTTATCGTTACCGACAGTTTATATGGCTACAGCATAACTTTTTTCTACCAATGAGATGAATTTGAGTGATGTTTATATTTTCTGCCTGTCTCTACGAGAAAAAAAAACGAGTTTATGTTTGTATGTTGAGATTGTACTTTTTGAACTCGATAGAAAATCGCAGAAATTGCTTTTCGAAGCAAAACTTGCACCTGACATACGACAAAGTAGTCTTCATCATCATCAGCCTGTATTCGTCCACTGCTGGACATAGGCCTCTCCCAATGTACGCCACTGAGCTCGGTCTTGATCTTTCCAGTCTCTGCCGGCTGCCTTTCGCAGGTCGTCGTTCCACCTAATCGGCGGGCAGCGGGCACCCTACACTACGTCATAGAAGTCGTTAAAACATAATTATAACAACATTCAACTCTCATTTACTACTAACTAAATCAGCTTTACGCAACGAAAATGACTGAATACGCAGACAATAAGCCTTTAAAAGCATTCAACCCAAAACATACCAACCATAGTTCCATCAAGGCATTGTCATTTGCGTGTAAAAATGTAATGCAGGCATACAATGGTAGTCTGGCTCACATTATACCGAGCCTGCAGCGCCTTTGTCCTTTAGGAATGTTCAGTTATTGTCCTCATAAATTGATTTATTGAATAAAGTCATTAACGTTGCCTTTTGTGAGGGAATCGAGAGTTTAATAAAATTTTGCGACATTGTGGGAGGGACAGAAGTTTCATTTTAGGTACTGGCAATGGGCAGGCCATATTGCTCGCAGAGCAGATGGCCGATGGGGTCGAAAAGTGCTAGAGTGGAGACCGCGGACTAGCAAGCGCAGCGTAGGACGTCCACCAACGAGATGGACAGACGACCTTATAAAGGTCGCCGGAAGACGCTGGATGCAGGTCGCTTCCAACCGGTATATGTGGAGATCTAAAGGGGAGGCCTATGTTCAGCAGTGGACGTCCTATGGCTGAGATGATGATGATGATGATGATGACTGGCGACAGTACTGGTGGCCTACCATGAACAGATGAACTCTTAACGCGATCCAGTTAGGCTGTGGGAAAGAGATGGCGCTAGACGACTTGTATAGCTCTGTCTCTTTCCGACAGCCCAAACTGGTAAGGCTCCTGGTGTAGTTAAAAATGTAATCAGCCTGTAATGTTCCTACTGCTGAGACTGAGACACAGGCGTCCTCTATGTGAATGGGTGTGGGCTGTGATCTACAACGAGGGCTCACTACAAGCTGGTGGATGACATCTGTCATCAAACTTTTGGTTCTAAGACTTGCCGGTTTCCTCACGATGTTTCCCTTCACCGTTTTCAGAGGAATGGTGATGAATGAAATTACACAAAGGAAAGCGCCTGAGGCCTTATCATGAGTTTTCACATATTGTGACGTAAAGTAAACTGGAACTTTGACATTAAATTTAAGGAAAAAATTAGTTCCTTCTTCGTACACCAGAGGCGCTGTTCCATTTTTCGAAATGCTGTAAATACTGGAAAGACGCTGTTAAAAAAAATAGTGAAAACTCATGATAAGGGCTCTGGTTGGGTTTGAAACTACGACCTGCAACTCGCAAATCGGGGCCGCTAACACTGAACCACCACTGCTCTGCACAGAAGTTGTATTTAAAAATATTTTCTTCTCTATTTCACATAATATTGAACATACAGTTACTGCCCAGTAAAGGCAAAGGTGTCTTCTGTCCTTGTCACATTATCTCAGCAGCGTCTCGCCATTTTCATCTTTGTGTACCCAAGATGTGGTTTAGCACACTTACTTCGTATTATTCACATGCATTAGGCTACTTAAGTTAGTATAGTTTAGTTCTAAATGCTACAGCTTTTTTTTTAGTGGTAAAATCATCACATGAGTCTTCCCACCCCGGGCAGGGCAGGAGGGACTGTCAGACTTGTACTGACTAAAATCCACGGTGTCCTTCAATAGCCTTTTACGTTCACGGTAGCTTGTTAGTCCCGTGACCCCAGAAATGCTACAGCTAAGGTCTAGATGAATACAATCTGCACAATTTTACCAAGAGTGTTTCCTTGGGGTGCTAAGACAGGAAACCTCCACGTGCGCCCGTGGACTGGAGTTCCCTCTCGGATACGTCCGGGGGGAAGACCAGTTTTTCGGGCCGGTGCACCCTGGGATGCGGGCAAAAACTCTTCCTTAGGCACTGCGTGCCTAAGGGGTCTCTTTGCCCATATGCGAATAGCTTGTCGGGTGGACGCTCCAACGCGTGTCCCTCTGAATAGCAGAGGGCACAGCGGCGGAGCGGGCATGCAGACGGTGAGTAATGGGTAAGCTCGCCGTCCGACCAAGGACCAAGCCCGGGTCGGTGGCGCGTCGTGTTTCACGCGTCACCGACGGGGCCCCTTATGGGGCCAAATGCCTGCTGGATACCGTGGCCCCGGAACGTAAAGGGCATCCGAAGGAACACGGGTGGATTTTAGTCAGTAAGAGTCTGACAGTCCCTCCCGCCCTGGGTGGGGCGGGAGGACTCATTTGATGATTTTGCCACCCAAAAAAAAAAGAGTGTTTCCTTTTATTTTCTGAACGAAAGTCACCCCTTGTCCGCTTTTGCGCACGCCTGAAACTAAATCCCTAACCTCAGCGTTTGCATAGAGTTGAATTTCGGTATTACGCTTACCCAATATCCGGCCAGCGCGTCATGTCTGACACGATTATGATTTATCTATTGTGTAAAATGATCGAGAACCTCCAACGTTTATTGACGTTATTCGGAATTCACACGGTTGACGCATGTCCTTTCTGGTCAATATTTTTTAGGGTAAAAAGTATTTTAGGATACCGTTTTTATCGGGAGTTTTTGCGTTAAAATTGATGGGTGAGCTGAATGACGAGTTAAATGATATTAATTGTCACCTCATACTAATCTATCATTTATTATGTTTGTATTACTAATTAACTCCGTGTACACTATTGTAATCGTGTATCTGTTATTAACCAGTCAAAACTACTATTGACTAGCAAAATCAGTCAAATATATTTGGGGGTAGGAGGAACAGAGTGGAAAGTTCCTCGATACCCGGTGAAAAGGAAGGTACCTTCCGACCAGACGGGTGTTGTGTCTGGTGGGCTTTCTGCCCGACATTTATAGTCAATGCGTACTAAGCTCGCTGTTAACTGTGATTGCGCGATGTAGACATCTTACATCTTAATTTCTCCGTCGCTTCATGGATGGCGCTAGTGAACTTTTTGTAGATGATTATTTATGTACGCTACATCACTGCCCTCCGGAGACCGGAGGTCGATACTGGTAAACTCCAAGCCAGTTGTAGTTGCCGTAGATTCCGCAATGTTCGCAGTGAGTCGGAACAGTTTTTGATGCGGTGAAGAGTTGCCGCAGGGTTTACGGTGAGTTGGAACAGGCTGCTGCGGTGAAGCGAGATCCCAGTGAGTCGGGATCCGGCGCCGACTTTCATCCAGTGAGTCGGATGAGGAAGCGCCGCCACGGAGGTGAAGGCTATGACAACCAGGAGATGTGCCGTAGTCCAGGAGCATGGTCGCTTGATGAGGTTGAGGGTGCTGACCAGGTATACGCCTTCTGCGCATGCTGATGGTCAGGGGTGCCCGTTTGAAGCTGGCTGGCTGTGCGACTCGTTGCTCGAAAGCTTGAGGAAGTGATGCAGGTGATGATGACGTCACGTTGCTCGAAGGTTGCGCTGACGTCCATTGCGGGGTCAACAGTTTGGGGGTAGGAGGAACAGAGTGGAATGTTCCTCGATACCCGGTGAAAAGGAAGGTACCTTCCGACCAGACGGGTGTTGTGTCTGGTGGGCTTTCTGCCCGACATTTATAGTCGGAATATTCTTTGTGTTCTAAGCTCGCTGTTAACTGTGATTGCGCGATGTAGACATCTTACATCTTAATTTCTCCGTCGCTTCATGGCAGCGCTAGTGAACTTTTTGTAGATGATTATTTATGTACGCTACATATACTTTTGACTGAACAGGTTGGTCAAAAGTGGTTTTGACTGAAAATGATTGGTTATTAATACTTTTAACTAGTTTAGTAGCTACATATTTTGATTGGCAGATGTAAAAAAAAAAAAGACACTTACAAACAAAAAAATATAATATTCATCTTAAATTCACCATAAAAAATATACTCAAAACAGGAACATAAAAAATTTTGCCCATCCAAAGGGAAATAACCTATAACCCGCGAACCCAGCACACACCCATAAAAAGGGATGAAAACCAAGTGTTATGAACATTGTAATTACTTCAGGGGCCAAAAAAGGGCATAAATTAACATCGAAAAGGTCTAATATCACATGAACCATTTCATTTTCGTTTTGGTCATAGAATTTTGACGCACATAATAAAAACTCGGCACGTACTGGTTTTATATTAATATGTATGAATTTGTGAAGCTCATATTATTTAGTCTATGGAATGGGGACGTATTAAATGAAATGGGTTTTTTGTAAATGGGATTTAGTTTTGGGGTAAGATTATGGGGTGAATTTGATAATAATGTTGGTGTTTTGTTGTCATTTTAACACGAGCAGTGGTCTATCGTGTAGAATTCCTAGTAAAGCAAAAAAATGAAAGAATAACTTTGTATCCCATTTTACTAAAACAGAGCGGCTGGAGGAACGCCTTTGTTAACATTTAAATATTAATTAATTTAGTTAACATTTTTATGGAGTCATCATCTCATCATCTCAGCCATAGGACGTCCACTGCTGAACATAGGCCTCCCCTTTAGATCTCCACATATACCGGTTGGAAGCGACCTGCATCCAGCGTCTTCCGGCGACCTTTACAAGGTCGTCTGTCCACCTCGTTGGTGGACGTCCTACGCTGCGCTTGCTAGTCCGCGGTCTCCACTCTAGCACTTTTCGACCCCATCGGACATCTGCTCTGCGAGCAATATGGCCTGCCCATTGCCACTTCAGCTTGCTAATCCTGTGGGCTATATCGGTGACTTTAGTTCGTCTACGGATCTCCTCATTTCGGATTCGATCACGTAGAGAAACACCGAGCATAGCCCTCTCCATAGCTCGCTGAGCGACTTTGAGCTTTGAGTTGAGGCCGATAGTGAAAGACCACGTTTCGGTGCCGTAAGTCATCACTGGTAACACACATTGGTTGAAGACTTTCGTCTTGAGGCACTGAGGTATGTCGGACGAAAAGACATTGCGTAGCTTCCCGAACGCTGCCCAACCGAGTTGGATTCGGCGGTTGATCTCTTTCTCGAAGTTGGACCTACCTAATTGGACTACTTGTCCTAAATAGATAAATAGATTTTATGGAGTAAGAGTGCAGAAAATAATAAAAAAAAAACTTAAAATAAAATGAATAATGGTCAAATTTCGCCTTCTGGGCGACCACCTCTAATCATGAAACGATCGCTGCGGCCAATATTATGAACGCAAGTTGACGCTATTGCACGTAAGCGTTAGTACTTGTCAAAAAAGTTACGTGTCAAGTAAAGGTCACAAATTAAGTAAAGATATAATCAAGTAGTCTCGATTATGATTGATCACTCCAGATTGCGTTTAAAAACGTTCACACAATTCAGTCATAATCAAGCAATTTTTTTGACCATCCCACTACTCTATTTCCAAACAACTGCAACTTTTAAAGGCCAAAATCAACAAAGTCCACCACCAGAAAAGCGTCGAGAAGATGCTCGACGAAGTCCCAAAGACTGATAATAAGTTATAGATATTTTTTTATTCTAAATTCACAACCCAGACATCAGCCAATCAATTTGTCGTTCGTATATAGATCCCAAGATAAACCTAGAAAAAAAATATCTCAACAAAGTACCTACATTTGCTTTTGTTGAACTCACGAAAGCAAATTCCGTTCAACATAGAAACGGAGCTTTGTTGTATCTCGCATGTGTGAGGGAAACTTCTAAAAAGCTTTTACTCTTGAACGATATTTCATGGCCAACGTTTCTATCGAGTATGTGCCTATATTTGGATTTTTATGATGGCTGAACTTAAGAGTCTGATGAATATTGTATTTTTCCCGGAAAAATATATCTACCTGAAATTCTCACGCATAGACTCGGCTTCTCGTTTCTCTAGAATTCTAGATCGTACGTTTTATTCTCGTTTTCAATAATAGTACAGTATAATACAATAGTCGTTTACCATTTATTTCGATTTTCTAGCAGAAACGACACTTTTTATCATTCATAATAATATAAAGTCTGATTACTAAATAAACACACATTAAAATTAAACAATATATACAAATATTGTAATACTGAATAGTTTGTTTGAATGCGTTAATAATTTTTGTGTTGGATAGTAAGTTAATTGGTCGAGAAAGGCATATAATATCACGCTATGACCAATACGAGCCGAGCACCGGGGGAAGCTGCCGGGAAATCTAGTATTTACTTTATAATAATAATATAATAATATTCCACAACTATCACACAACGCCATCTAGTCCCAAGCTAAGCAGAGCTTGTGTTATGGGTACTAGACAACTGATAAACATACTTATATATTTCTAAATACATACATATTCTAGATAAATTACACCCAGACCCAGAACAAATGACCTTGGTCATCACACAAACATTTGTCCTGGGTGGGAATCGAACCCACGACCTCCGGCATAGCAGTCAGGGTCACTAACCACTAGACCAACAGGCCTGTATATCTTATATTTGTACTGCGCTCTTGTCTACCGTTTCTACGCTCTATCTCATATTAAATGTTACTTGAGCAGTCTTGCACAGCTTGATAGGTCGTGGCCAAACACTAAAAGGTAATATCAAAAGCTTAATTTCAAATTTAAGGAGTAAATAACTCTTAATTACCCACTAACAAAACTCATCAACCTCCAACTAATTACAGGTACATAACCACGGCCATAGCTCACAATTTTATGACTACCCTCCTGGAATATTAGTACCTAACTACCTTCTAGCATTTAAGAATTTACGTGCAATCAAATTAGAAGTAGGTACCGGTGCGAGCGAACGCTCCCTTGGACACAATGGGAAGGTGATAAATTTGAGACAATTGCTCTGGGAATGTTCCTGTGACTTGATATAAGTATCCTACGTGAGATGAATTAATTACTTTATTTAAGAAAGAATTTTTAGAGGAAAAACACTGAGTCGAATCTCGGAGAATAATTGTGAAAGATTTCATTCAACGGTGCTTAGGCACGAGTAATGGTGATGTTCACTTTCTGTTGTAATGCCTTAGTTCAATTATGTCATAAAATTAATTAGGGAATAGAATAATTCCATAATTGTAAAGGAAATCAGTGAAAATGAGTTTCAATAAGAAAAATGTTCAATCTTATAACTTACCGAATTTAAATTAAAAGTAACGGAATGAGACACAAAAAAACTTAAGAGATAAGATTGCTTGGTGATAGGTATATCTTAAGGGTCTGACTGGATAGTAACCACCCACTTGCATAAGTCCGGTGTCAAGTAGCTTGGATGCGTTTCTTCCGCGGATGCGGGTAAGCCAGTTTATTCTTGGAGACTCATTGTACAGACAGCTGGAAGAGCTACAGTGTTAACACAACATTTTATCGAAACTATTTTCCCTTTAGCTGCGCAACACTGCTTCTTACTTTCTTCACACATTCAAAAAGGGGAGTGAAAAAGTTGCAATATGCAATCGATATGGTAGAAAAGTGTCAGTACTTTATTTAAAAAACAAATTCTGTTCATATTACAATATATACTAAAATAAGAAGTTAGTATTCTTGAATCAAAACTAGCCGTTGTAGAAACTCAAGGACATCGCTACTCGCTTTACATCGGTAAAAATCAAAGTCTTTCACTGAGTCACAGCACAAAAACTGTGAAAAATACCGTCAGCATCCTCTATTTTTCTCCTCATCCAACGTAACCGTATCCTCGCATATTTAACCTCTATCGATCGATGTGGAACTACCCTTCTCTAAGATATTCCTCCACTCTGAGATAACTGACCGTTCTATCGCAGATCATGAGATATTTATGCAGCTGAGGGTGTTTAACGAGCGTTGTCTTTCCTCGGACGCTGTTCTATCAATATTTATTAAGAGGCACTTTGTTAAGTCACCATTAAGTAAGTGGTGTAGAAGGAAACTTGGATTAGGATATCAGTGAATGAGTTAAGACCTAGACTTAATATAGCTATGTTTTTAAGCTATTGCATAGCTTTTATCGCGGGCTCTGAGCGCGGCGCGCCGCGGCTACCGAATTCCCAAAAACCTAACGAAAAAACCTAAGGAAAATACTTGACACCACGCATCGTCTAACGTCGTTTCAGTTCGGGAGACTTCTGCAATTGTAAAAATATCCGTCATAAAGACAATTTACTTTTTCTAACTGATTCTAAACGGCCAGCTACAAAAGGAGTTTTCACAAAGAAAACTTCTTATAAAATTATCCTACAACAAAACAGTTCTTTATTTCAATAGTGCACCACAAACATTTTAAATAAATTATATTCTCGTTAAATATACGTGGTAGGCGATTTTTTTCTTTTAAAATTAAAAAAAAAACTAGCGGTCACGATTACTGAGCCCTTATCACGAGTTTTCACTAGTTTTCTTTAGAGCGTCTTCCCAGTATTTACAGCGTTTCTTGGAAAATGGAACAGCGCCTCTGGTGTGTGAAGAAAGAACTAATTTTTCCCTTGAAATTTGTCAATTGACAATGTCAAAGTTCCAGTTTACTTTACAGCAGAATAACTGAAAACTCATGATAAAGCCTCTGTGTGTGTGACTGTAATAAAGGCTGGTGACAGACAGACAGACGGACGTAAAGTGTTACTTATAGGATCCCGTTTTACCTTTTGGGTACGGAACCCTAAAACGAAGTATATTTTGTTTTAATTCAGGTTAAAACTGTAACATTTGTACCATAGTTGCACGCCCCGGCTTCGCACGGCTTACATTTTTTGACTAGCCCAGCGGATTTTCTTACATTCAAACCTTGTCATTATTCAGAAAAAAAAAAAACTATTGTTGCAATTATTCGGCAGTTATTTGTTATGCGATTTCCATTTAAGCCATGTAAACATAAAGGCTATAATCGTAACGCAGCGGGTGTCGGAAGACGAGCGTCAATGCTGAGGGAGGCGTAGAAAAAGCTGACGTGACGACTGACGGCACGTTTCTATGAGAGTAGTCGGAGAAAACTGCACAGAGGAAAACGATATGGCGAAAACCTTTGCTCAGCAGTGGGAATATAAAAAAAGACTATACTGTGTATTTGTACCATCACCTGCCTAGCCTTTTCCCGACTATGTTTGGGTTGGCTTCCAGTCGAACCAGATGCACCTGACTATCAGTATTTTAATAGGGGGAGTGCCTATCGGAACTCAACAACCCAGAAACTGGGTTATACGATACTCTATGGTAAGACTGGTTGTCAGACTTTGGAGCTTCTGACTAATAGTAACGACAGTCAAAGATCTACAATAACTGCCGGTACCAAATATCATTAATATCCTATATACATCCATCGTCACAAACTTTCGCATTTTTCTACCAATTTAGCTTCAACGTGAAATAAAAGAAAAAAATAATTGGTAGAGAACAAAGGCAGACAGGCCGATAAAAGGCCCTATAGTTTTAGATAAGGAAAAAGTTGGAATTGACGGGCCGTATCTCGGAAGATCTACTTATATTCATTGATTAATTAATCTTTTCTTCCAAATTGATTGGCCCTTTCAGTGAAGACAGCCTGAATTTAGATAATTCGATTCTTGTGTGGTATATAGGAGTAACCATTCCGTCTTAGTGATTTAATAAAGTAGCGATAGTTCTTTTTTAATAGTTTTCAAGTTCATTTATTTTTCTTTCTGTGGGGGGCAGTTGTGGGTCCGAAGATAAGATTTAGTTTTAGATAATAGATTTAGTTTTATGAAAAATTATTTCATCAAGCCATCTAAAATATTTACTATGGCGATGAACACGATTAGGATAGAGAGAGAGAACTAATTTTAATTATATATATGAATATTTAATGGGCCGAACTATAAAATTTGTATAATTAACTATTGGGTAAAAATCACCTTTTACATAAAACTTAATTCCACTAATTTTACATTGGTATGGTCGGTTCCCCGAACTTGAAAAAATTGTCGTTATGTTTTTCTTCCCAAAAAAGGTTGGAATATTATTGTTTCTAGACAATCAGAGCTTTCAAATTATAATTCTAGAATAATTTCTACATAATATTAACATAGAAAAGGTTATAGTTTGAAGACATAAGGGCGTAACTCAATTTACGTCTAGTCTTAAAGCGCTGATATAATATTTTAAAATTTTAAATCAGCATTTTAAAATACCACGAAATTCATTTTGTGACAGAGATCGTCTTTCGTGCGTGCGACGCGACGACGTCTTGATAATTTTAATAATTTGTAAACCACTGAGGTTTTAGTTTTAAATCTTTTATAATTATTGTGTACTGGTGCAGAATTTTCAGTTACAATGCGTTTTCTCAACTTAATTTGGAACTTTAATTACCTATATAATTAAAGTATAGTTTATTTATTCAAAGAATTAGTTTACAGTTGGCAAACTTGTTTAAAATGTAATTAGATTTCAACCAAATATGAAATGAAATTAAACTACACACATCAAAAGTGTCTAGGGATCAACATATATTTTTGCAATAACTTTTCTCCTGATTGATATTAATTAAAATTTTCTTTAAGGATTCATCAAATAAAGTGTTTTCGTTTGTCACAGTAACGATAAACCAAGTCACCTTTGCATTAATAAAGAAATTTGCCATTTTCCTAATAAAGGGATTTTTGACATTTGAACCACTAACACAAAAGTTCGAAAAAAAGACTGAAATAACAGTTTTCTTTAAAATTTTATTGGGTAACTTAAACAATTAATAATCCGTGTTTCTACCGCGAACACTAACAACACAAGAACATCGGTTTGGCATACTCAAAATGAGTTCATCCAAATCACGCTGTGGAATGGCCGCCCATGTTCGTTGCAACAACAAAAAAAGGTCTTCTTGCGACTGGATACCCTCCATATTCGGCAGAGCTCTTCTCTGTAGCATATCCCATACATGCTCAATCGGATTCAAGTCTGGTGGCTGAGCAGGCCAGGGCAGGACATTGATGTTAGCTGCGGCGAGAGTCTGTCTTACAACTCTTGCGGTGTGCGGTCGTGCATTATCATGCATTAACTGAAATAAGGGACCGATTTCCTACACTTGTAGAGGAACGATGACGTCTGATACAATCGTCTCAGCATAAATTTGAGCGTTGAGGTTGCCTCTGATCCAAATCAACTCAGTTCTTCCGCCGATCCAAATACCCGCCCATACCATGATGGTTCCACCACTATAAGGATGGACTTCCTGGCAGGATTTTAATCGCTGTTGGCGTCCAGGGGTTCTCCAGTGTCGTATACGTCTTGTATCCGGTCTCATACCGAAACGAGACTCATCAGAAAAGCACACGAAACGCCATTGTTCTTCTGCCCAATTTCTGTGTTCAAGAGCCCATTGATATCGAATCCTACGATTGTGCATTGCTATAGGTGGTACCCGTAGCGGTCTTCGGGAATGAAGGTTCACTTCATGCAAGCGGTTTCTGACTGTTTGGTCGCTAATTAAGTTCCCTGAAGAGTGATGAAGCCTCACGGCTAACATCATGGCGGTTATTGTTGGAGCTCTTCGAGTTAAGATTTGAATGTATCGGTCTTGTCTCCGTGTGGTGCAGCGATACCGTCCTCCATGGCGCTCAGCCACGGTACCAGTGCTTCGGTAACGTGTCCAAAGTCGACTGATAACACTCTGACTTGTATTCAGAGCTAAAGCCACAGTACGTTGCCGGGAACCAGCTTCTATCATTCCCACGGCTCTGAGTATTTCTTCCCTGCTTAAATGACGTCGCCGCTCCATAATAACGTTGGTTTTAATCAGTAGTAGGGAAACAGTAGCACTAATAATGTCTTCAATGCGTTGTATGTTTTTATAGGGAAAATATTGACAGCTGATTTTCATCTTTTACTCGAATTTGATTCACAGTTCCTGATTCAAATTATGAAATGCACCAAAAAGGATCCATATAAATTTATAAAATCATAAATTTATTACAAAGCCACATCTCAATCTCAAGAAATCCGCATAAAAATGCTTGATCCCTAGACACTTTTGATGTGTGTATATTTCGAATAACACTCTTCTAGAAAACTTACTTTATGCAGTTAGTGGCTGTTACCAGAGGCTTTGCCCGCGTTTACCGTGAACGTAGTACCGGGATAAAATATATCCCATATTATGATCAAGATCATATTCGAGACTAAGATTTATGTCTGAGCTTAGTTTCATCAAGACCAGCTTAGGCGTTCAACCGTGATTGAGTAACGAATAATGTACATCCATCCAAACTTTCTGCTAAAATAATACATATTAGATATAGACATAATTTTAAGTTTCTTAAATCAGACGTATAAAATAAATTAAATAATACAATTTGTGGCCACAAAATACGTATCACTTGAAAGCGAATTTGTACACCAATTAATTTGTAATTAACGAAACAAATCTTAAAATTCTAACCACTCATTAAAACCAAAGCCAACTTCATTAAAAACGGAGTCAATTAAAACCGAGCATTTATTACATTAATGAACAAGAACAAACTAATAAACAGAAGTCCCATCAAATGACGTCATATATCTGTCAGTGAGATCGAAAGTAGTAAAAATAAGTGGCGGTTTCTTTATCTATTTCTTTTATGTATTACGCCCGTTGATTTTGTGCCAAGTTAATTTACTGCCTTTTATATTGACTGTGGTCCACTAAATTTGAACTTTTTTATGTTTCTAGATGATGTTAAAGATACCAATAATTTAGTTTATTTTTATTATTCCCTATGTTACAGACAATTATAAAAAAATGTCAGCACGTTTGGCGCAGTGGTAATCTGAACTGCTGCGCTGCGTGTCGCGGGTTCGATTCCTGCTCGTAACAAATATTATTATGACCTACAAGTAACTGTTCTGGAGCAGAGTGCAAGTGTATATGAACTTTTATGTTTGTAAACACACCCACAATGTCGCGTGACTGTCTTATCAGAAAATTGTGACCCTAGAACGTAAAGGGCTATTGAATGATCACCGTGGATTTCAGGATCTATTCCCATCCAATACCAAGAGCTAATACCATTTGGTATTAGTTTATTTCCGAATTTGCTTTCTATTCCCAACGAGTACCACATTTCAAAACCAAAACAAGTTTGAAGAAATTAGGTACAGTCAGGGTCAGAAAAATTAAAATGCTTTGAGTGATTCTAATTAAGGTGTAAAAATAACCTACTACAGTTTCAAAGAACACCGACGATATCTTAAAAAGCCCGCTATACCATTTATGTCCAAATCTACCAAGGTAGCTCGACGCTCAAAAAATATTGATGAGACGATGGAAACCGAAAAGATGTTACTGTACCTTAAGTAAATTGAGAAAACATAATAATTCATCGTCCCACTAAATGCCTTCATAATTGTTAATCTAATAACTATTCTGAATTACGGTCAGCATACGACCAAGTACCGTTTGAAAATGAATAACACGGACTACATTAGCTCAGTCCCCTCAATATTTGGATCTTAAAACGTCGTCTCAGTCGCCTTTTGTATTAAAAACGAATTTATTTTTTATTGAATTTGTTGACTTAGTTCTGGCCTTTATTAAATTCGGCAGCATTGGCACCTTTTTGTTGGAATAAATTGAATCGCAGCTGTATTTAAATCTCTTTGTGGTATCCATTCTGTGTTTTAGTAGGTACCTATTTGTAACATTTCAATAATAATTGTACAATGTTCAAATTAATTTACAACATGGATTTGTCATTGCTTTCAATAACATTTATCGTAGTTTAATAAATAATTTTTCATGTTAAATATTTCTAAAGAACATAAATTAATTATTCTGTAATAAAGTTTTTAATTAAGTACGTCAATAAAACCAAAGTTAATTAACTGTAGATTAGTTCAATTAATTATGGAAAGGTGGCAACGACAGTTGAATGGCATAACCTTATCAGCGTATCGCGTGTCGGTAATCTTCACAGCCTCTCACACTTGAAACTAGAAAAGCACGCACGAGCTTCTGTTATCCCATTACCAGTAGCCCAAATAAACATCTAATTTTTCCTGCGCACCTCTGCATGCTGCTCCATCTCTCTCAAACACGTGGTTCTGTCTCCTTCCAGCTCGATTCGGGCTTGAAACACTCGGTCTGAGCTCCTAGTTTTGTCCGCGAGCTCGCGGAGTGCGGACGTGTCGCCCGTCAGCTTGCCTCGCGCCGATACGATACAGGCGTGTTTTCACCGGGATATTAATGAAAATTTGATGAAAACTCCGTTTTGACGGCACCGTACGTCGTTACTCGGGCATAGACTGTGTCTCTAATTAAACTTTGTGTGGAACAAGGATTTGAGTGTATAATGTAACCGTTGCAAACACGGTGAGTGCAACGTTTTCAGTGCCAATTTCAGGTAGATAACGTGACTGAAAATTGTCTTTCGTCGCGTTCGCGTCGAAGACGATTATTCGGTTCCCTTCGTTTTGATTCATTTGCTCTTTATTGTTCTTTTCTGTTCTCTTTTATGATGTAAATATCTTTTCAGACTTGTTCTGTTTTTATTCATGTTTTATTATCTACCTGTTGTACGAGTATGAATTTATTACGATCGCACTTTCTTTCATGATCATTGCGCTTTCTCGAAGGTGATTTAGACGATTCGTTATATTAAATAAATTTTGTTAAGGATAAAACTCCGTTTGTTTCGGTAAATATTTTTCTATATTCTCCAATTTCATTACATTCTATAGCTCTTTACCGTTATTTAGAGATTTTTTTTTGTTTTTCTCTAAAGTAGCACTAAAAGTCTTTGTAAATTATTTTGGTCGTTTAAAAAAATACTGCGTCTATTTTTCCTTGATTTTGTACATGCTAGACTGTCAATTTTTATTAACCCATAATTTAAAATTTAGTGATGATTCTATGCAGTCAAATCTCAGTATCTCTGGCAGGAAAATCCGACATTGACTGAAACAAACACTTGTTTGATATTTCTACTAGATTAATGAAATGAAATATTCGGGCATGTGTGGATCTAGCTTTAGATGATACTATGAATAAAATTAATGAGATTAAACATATCGTTGTCAGAAATTAATGGCATGCATAAAATTTTAGTATTATTTTCGTTCGGTCGTTGCCCGATTTAATAAATTAGAGTTTTCTAGCTGGAATAGTTATGAATTGTATTTTATGTTGAAATAATCAGTAACTCTGTTTTAGGCTATTACGGTTTGTTTCACAATTTAAAATGTCACTTACGGGATATCTTCCGTGATTATTTTTTTTAATGAACTCAAAGTAATAAATAATCACGGAAGATATCCCGTAAGTGACATTTTGAATTGTAATCATTGTAACTTTTGAAAATTCCTAGTTAGAATTTAATATCAGATAATTATTTGACTAAAAGACGATTTTCTGTCGTGACACTAAAAATAAAACAAGGAAAGAATATACAAAACTCGCTTTTCCCTCTTAAATTGCAAATCAGTATATCAAATTAAAACCCGGCCTTCCTCTAAGTGATACTTTACATTTCACTTTCCACTCTTTAAGGAACTCCGCTATACCGAAATCTTCAAAGTACCTTAACATTGTAACAATTTTATATTTTCTTTTATATAAATTACATTGTCAAAGGGAACCGACGAAATACAGTTTTATTAAATAAACCGGCGCGCACCTACAAAGGCCTTTACTAAGCCTACAAATTTTCGTAGCACTTGTTTATTCTACGACGCTACGCCGTAGCGCGTCGCTACGCCGGAATCTATTATTATTATAGGCCTTCTACCCTTTTCGTATTGTGTCATATCTCACATTGCTACGCTTTATTTCGTTTATATAAGCTCGTTATATGAATGTGAATAGTTTCGAGGGATATGGGATATTCGAGGTATATAAAGTCAGCTTTTATAATACTGTTGGGTAGCCAACCCATCACTTTATATATGAGTTTTGATATGAAAATTATATGAATTATTAAATTATATGAAAGTATGTTTTAGTGGCTTGATTATAAGAATCATTTTTAATAAGTCAACAATTTAATTGTCACTGTTTAATTGTATTTAAGCATTGGTGGCCCAGTGGTGTCGGCCCGGACTTACGAGTTGTAGGTCGTGGGTTCGACTCTAGCCAGGCACATTACTTTTAGCAATTTATTTCATCATCGCTGCTCTCAAAACGGTGAAGGAAAACATTGTGAGGAAATCGGCATGTCCTAGAACCAAAAATTCGAAGACATGTGACATCCACCAACCCGCACTGGGCCCGCGTGGTGGATTATGGCCCACTCCCTCTCTCAGAGAGGTGGCCTGTGTCCCAGCAGTGGGAACATTTGTAGGTTGATGATGATATTGAGATCATTAATTTATATTAATTTTTCGCTTTAATATTTTTTTATGTTTAAGGTGTGTTCGTCTTTAAGGAGAAGTCTCAAAAGTCGAACTACACACGTAAAACTTGATCCATATTTTCCTCAACATAAACAAATAACCTCACGTTTTAGTACGGAAGTAAACAAACAAAATTCACACTCGGCGAGTGGTATTGTGGTTTACACACAGAGTGTATTGTTTAACACGGTTTTCGTTTGGTACACCACTCGTATTTCATTCGTGATGTCACAGGTTTTGTTAGTATTTCTCATTAATGTATAATTAGCAGGGCAAATAATAATTAGGGGAATAAGTTCCGATGAAAAATCAAAATCAAATTATTTGTTTCAAGTAGGCCAGTTACTTTTGAATTCTTAAAGAATAAAAAATAAAATAGTGCAAGAATTATGGTGCTACAGTCCCAGTCACAAGACATAATAACTGACAGTACTGTAGGTGACTCTTTTTAAATTGTCAAAATTATTACAGAACCTTTGCTACATCGTTCATTTTGAGATGGTACATATCCTACATTATGTGACAACGATGTAGCGACAGCGAGCATAAAGTGTCCTTAGTAAAATAAAAATTTAAATAAAATAAAAATTACATCAAATTCATAATTAACTAGTGGCCCGGCCCAGCTTCGCACGCCATATTAGGAACCGCTCGTCCGATATTGTGCAAACTTCACATAGAGCATCTATTAAATAATTAGAACAAAGCCTAAACGTTTGGTTTGGATAGGTAAGCACGTTTTTGAGTTATAACATTACAACGAAAAGTGGCATTGATTTTTATATATTAGATTGAATTTCATAGATTTCATCTTGAGGAACTGAGCTTTTTGCATTCCATCATACTAATTGATTGTCAAAGTTTAGTTAGTAATTATAATGTCGTTACAGTATGGACACAGAAATCCTCCGTCTGGGAAGAAATATCCTGGAATCCATGTCTTTATTTTGTTCCACTGTGTATTCATTCAGCATTAAAAGCAGTGGGGAACACCTTTTTTTTAAAGAAAAACGTTATTCCACACTAGGAATTTCCCCTGTATTGGGTATGCGTTTTATTTTTTTTTAAACTCACATACTAAAATACCCAGACCAGGAACAACTACCCGTCGAGAAAACAAATATTTGTTTCGTACGGGAATTGATCCTACGGCACGCATCATACCAGTCGATCGCAGAGTCACTGCGCAAACTATGTCATCAATGACCCGTCTGTCTGTGTTTGAAACCACGACTGACTGACTGACCCACGACAAGCCAAATCCCAAGTCGGGATTAAGACTCCTCCTCGTTTTTATTCTTTGCCCCACACTAGGAATTTCTTCCTGTATCGTGGGTGCGTTTACAACTATAGAAACTCACATACACAAACACCCAGACCTTTTTTTTTTGAGTGGGGAAATCCTTACGGATACCCTCCGACTGGGGCGAGCGGAGGGTTATGTCGGACTCAAACCGACTAAAAACCCACTATTACTTCTTCTACCACTGGTCGGGGGCCCAGGATATATATAAAACATTCGCGCGCATCCCCAACTGGTATCGGCCCGCTGTTCACGGCGGACCTATCTCGAAGTGCGATGTGTTCATCGCACGTTCTCCTTGAAGTGCATCTCATGTTAGAGCCTGGCTGGTCGGGCGACGATTAAACTCGATATTCGTCACCTGCAGGCCCAAAAAAACACCCAGACCTGGAACGCAAACTGCGATACACAGTAATCGCGGGACAACCGTGTCGCCAACAAGCATGTCTGAGTTCGAACCCAAGACTTACAAATCCCAAGTCGGGGTTAAGACTAAACTTCCTCTGTCCTATAAAATGCTGTAAATCAAACTGAATAGGTTTGAATCAGTGCCAACTTCTTCTTCTTCTTCCTGCCCTTATCCCATTCTATTTGGGGTCGGCGCAACACGTTTTCTTCTTCCATTCTCCCCTATCAGACGTCATAGTATCATTTACTCAGTGCCAACTTGCTACCTATTTATTTATGTCAAATTAAAGTCAACTCAACAACCGATTCAACGAAATCTGATTGTATTAAAATCTCAAAAATGTTAGCAGCAAATCATTCTTCGAGATTCGACTTTTGTTAAGGGATATCGAGTGGCGTGAATATAATGGCGTCCATGCAATAAGGGTCTAGTGGTTGGCAATCAGTTTTCGAGATATTCACAGTTGTGTAAAGTTAAAAATACTTAAAAATAAGTTAAATCCTCGAAATGTTCATAGTTCTTTATAGGACAGAAGAAAAAAATACATTTTGCGATTTCAATTGATTATTATTTAATGTTCAATTATGTACAACAGCAGCTTCGCTCGCTACAACTCGAAAATTACCCCACGGGAACATAAATCGGGATAAAAACTATCCTATTTGCTAATCCAGGTTACGCACTATCTGTGCACCAATTTTCATCCAAATCGGTTCTGTCGCTTAGGCGTGCAAGAGCAACAAACATACAAACACATCATTTATCCATCCTCACAAACTTTACTTCAGTATGATATTGTAGTTTATACTGTGTTTTCGAACTTTACAAAACTGCTAATGCCTCGAAAAGTGAATGCCGACCACTGGGACCCTTTTTTGTGGACGCCCACATAATCTGTCTTTATCGCGAATTTATCAGAAATAACAAAACTTTTAAATATAAATGAATATAACAATAATTTACTGGTTTATAATTATCAACTCATTGATTAAAGACAAAGCAAAATAGTAACTGTAAATTAATAATGCTGAATTCCAAAAAGATAAATTAACTGAAACTATCATTCATCAATTTCAATTCAAATGAAACGAACATTAAATAATTATGATTTCAGTCCACATTTAAGAGTATCCGTAATCAGTACCCTTAGCACGAGTTTTCAGTATTTGAGACGTAAAGTAAACTGGAACTTTGACAATTTCAAATTGACAATTTTCAAGGAAAAAATTAGTTCCTTCTTCGCACACCAGAGGCGCTGTTCCATTTTTCCATACAAGAAACGCTGTAAATACTGGAAAGATACTGTAAAGTAAAAGAGTGAAAACTCGTGCTAAGGGTACAGTACCCTTAGCATGAGTTTTCAGTATTTGAGACGTAAAGTAAACTGGAACTTTGACAACTTCAAATTGACAATTTTCAAGGAAAAAATTAGTTCCTTGTTCGTACACCAGAGGCGCTGTTCCATTTTTTCATACAAGAAACGCTGTAAATACTGAAAAGACGCTGTAAAGTAAAATAGTGAAAACTCGTGCTCAGGGTACAGATATCTGAAAAACAAATGAATAAACGAGAACATTTCAAATAATTCCCAGTAATCGTCGGCAGATAATTTGAATTATTTCATTTAAAAATGAATGATAAAGGCATGCTCTACAGGCAAGTATCAGCATTACGGGCAAATTGCTCGCTTCCGGACATTCGCGTAATTGCTGCAATTCTCCTTTATTACATTAAATTGTTCGCAACGCTATAAGCTTTCTTCTTGAGGTTATCTACGTCGTAAATGACGTTAAGTTATTTGAGCTTCGCTGACTTTGTCTGTCGGATGCCGGATCTTACAAAATAAATACGGACATGTAAACATATGGCATGTAACTTCATTTGTCTAACTTAAAGCTTGGATGGATGTTGGTCACTCAACAACATCAGAACTGCTGAAGGAATCTTTATGAAATATGGTAAAATTAACTGTTGCGGATTAGTTGGTCCCCCGAACCCACCTTTACGAGTAGGTATAGTCTATAGGGTTACGCCTATTTCTGTACTCAAAGTCCTCAAAATAGTTTTCGTGAAAACTGAACATACCTACATAATTTTATTTACAAAACATACAAACTGTCGCATTTTACTTTATTAGTACGATTAAACATAATATATCTTTTTGTAAAGTTTGACATTCAAAAGAACCCCTTAGAGGCCTTATTTAAATAGTTTGACTTTGATTCAAGTAATATTGTTCTTTAGGAATACAAATATTAAAATTAAACGCATGCGGCGACTGGGACCGCGGTGTCAGTTTATTGCGGTCCCAGTCGCCGGAAGCCTCCATTGTATTACATAGCATCTATTTCGTACATCATAACCTTGAAACATTTAATTCAAGAAATTACGTCTGAAAACGAATCAGTATTCAAGACCTACGTTTATTATGTTAAACACTGAATAATAATGAGAATAAACTCGGTATCTTAAGGCTCTAGTCTTCTAAAATTCACTCGCGCCAAATTATTTGCGAAACTTTGTATGTGTTTTTTGAATAAAATAGTGAAATAGCTTGAAATATTATTATTGCACATAAATAACCATAATATAAGTAACAGCTAGTTATTTTTTTCAAGTTGATTTAAGTGGATAATATTAGGTAAATCAAGCGTTCAAAACGGCTCTTTCGTGCCCAACGTCATTTCGAGTTACGTTTGTGCACTTTATCTGAGACAATGAAGAATTAATTCAAAAATCTGTTCAGCGCATAATGACCGCAACATTCTCGTCTTCAAAATGCGCTGATTACTTTTTTCTATTTATCTTTCATTTTCTCAATTTAGAAGTCAGAATATCATCAATATTCTCGGATTTTACCTCATATTAAATAGTCTTTTTCATAATAACTATGCATTGTAGGTATGTAATATTTAGATTATTATGATGTCAACAGATCAATAAAGCAAATACAAAAAAAAATTGTACCTAAAGCGCTTTTTTCCAACAATAAAAAATATCTCAAATAACCTCTAAAAACAGTGTTTATATGTGAGCATTGCAAGAGAAAATCCTCAGTGGCCGGGGCACGGCCGGAGCGAACGCACGTGGGGTCCACGCCGATTTTTTATCGGTACCTCTCGCTCGCACATTCTCTCGCTCTAACGGTGATGACGCACAGTTACGCATCACAAGTTGCTCTAGTTTATTATCTAAGAATATAATTTTTAGAAGTCGAGTGTTTTTGTAAATATTCATTTAATTTTGTGTATTAGCATTAGTTTATTTAACAGACGTCAAAAAACATTTTTTTAAAACATTTTTTTAATTTATTTTAAAATACTCAATTTAAAACAATATAATATGTAAATGTAAAGAAAATAAAAACAAACTGCCGACCTTACAGGCGTACTTGGGCGTGTATTTTTAGTGGTCCCTTCGAGAAAAATAATGCTGCCGAATTAAAATGGTTGTCTCTGTCGTAACCCTAGAAGGTACCGTCTCTCCAAGAAATACAGTCTTCTACCCGTGGTTCCGCACTTGTTTTTTTTATCGATTTACTGATTCCCACCACTAGGACAAATCGGTAAAACAAGTGAAGGTCGGAAAACATTTGCTTAACGATAGCAAGTTAAAAAAACAGGTTCAAGCGATTTTCGACCTTATTGACATTAATAAAAACACCGGATTTTAATGAAGGAGCAATGTTAGCGAACGAGAATGTGAGAAAAACCAAACCAAATTTCAAATGTCAATAAGGTCGAAAATCGCTTAAACCCATTTTTTAAATTGCTAATATGATCTTGATTTGCTGGTAAGCTTTCATGACGGCTAGGGAGTAATTTAAATTCGTTTGGGCAGGCTGAAACGTTCACTTATATTTATCTTGGAAACTTGAACACCTGGTGCAGAACCGCAACAGACCAGCTAAACTAGAAGAGATGCAAAAATGGTACCATAGCAAAAATTGTTCCACGTGATGAGCATTTTCTGCTGAGAGAATAAATTTGAAGATCTGGAACACCTGATGTGGAACTCCAAGAGCCTAGCTATACTATAACATAAATATGTAGGAATGACGTCTTAGCTAGATTTGTTCAGCCTAATGAGCACTCTCTGTTGACGTGTAAAAATTGAAGATCTGGAACACCTGATGTGGAACTCCAAGGGCCCAGCTACACTATAACATAATTACCTAAGTATATAGGAATGACGTCTAAGCAAGAGTTGTTCAACCTGATGAGCACTAATAATCTGTTGACATATAAAAATTGAAGATCTGGAACACCTGTGGAAATCAAAGCTGTCACTAATTTCACTGTGTAATCATAAAATAACATTAGCTGGGAGTACCAGTGAAAGCGGTTACAGTTTAGGACTGATTTTCGATGACGACGAATATATGAATAAAAATTTGACTATACGGGCCAAAACTCCTATTTTTTTTTTACCCGGGCTCTAGGAATTAGGCATCAGACGTTTTAGATCTTCGATTTTGACGACCCCATTGTCGTTGGCATAGGCAACAGGATCCGCATACGAAGTCGCGGGCTAAGCTAGTAAATCAATAGAAAGCAAGGAAGATGAATTAACGTTTCAGTTGCTGGTAAAGAAATTTATAAATTCTTATCAATTTCTTTGTCCCAGCTTATGAGACCACGTGAGGTCTCTCTTTTTTTTTCAGCGTGGTGAAATCATCAAATGAGTCCTCCCACCCCGGGCAGGGCGGGAGGGACTGTCAGACTCGTAGTGACTAAAATCCACGGTGTCCTTCAATAGCCCTTTATGTTCCGGGGTCACGGTAATGAGATAAGTCCCGCGACCCCGGCAGGCTTTGGCCCTCTAAAGGGCCCCGTTATATTGCTGACGGTCTTTGAGGCGCGCGTGGAACACAACGCGCCATCGACCCGGGCATGTTCCATGGTCGAGAAGCGAGTCGCCCTTTACTCGCCGTCCTGATACCCGCGCCTACGGTGGCCGGAGATCGTGTTGATACTTCCGTCGCCGTGGGCGTCTACCACTGCGGCTGGGATGGAGGGAAGATGCTGTCCTCTCCCTCTCGCGGCGCGCCTCCTCCTTCGTGAGCATGACTGCTTCGCAGAAGCAGGCGACCGCTTCCCACTCCGTCTCGCCCCGCAGCATGGCCGCGACCAATGCCGGGCGCGAGAGGTCTCCGCCTATCGCCGCCGTGAGAACATGGCGGTGCTCTGCCCGAGCGGGGCAGCCCTGCACCGTATGCTCCACTCCACCGTGTCCTCCGGCCGATCCTCGCAGTGGTGACACCCAGACGATTCTTCCTTCCTCATCAGACACAGGTACCTCCCGAAACAACCGTGTCCGGTGAGGACCTACGTCAGGCGGAAGGTTAGGACGCCGTTACGCCTATCCAGCCACTCCTCAAAGAGGGGTCTTACCGCCGCGATTGCGGCGTGCCCGACGTGAAGTCTCTAGTATCAAATTGTTACTACGTTTTTTTATTTCTGATAGTTTTATTGTTTATTATTTTCCAAGCAAGATAGCGCATCCCGGGATTTTTCGACAGTTGGCGGGGCAGCCTTTCGTGTGTGGCTGACACACAATTTGCCCCCCCCCCCTACTACCTGCGGTCGGCCAGTGACGCACCGTGTGCCGGATGTCGCTACCCTCCACGACCAGTCTCCCGATAAGTCCATAACAGCTCGAATCATTCCAGCAGTAGAACGACTTTTTTGAACCAACTCCTCTTGTGGCTGATTTTGCACGGTGGGTGGTCGCAAGCCATCGGCCGAAACCTACCACCAGTTGATGTCACCTGATTAGCACCATCCAGGGACGCACGTGTTACGTGTAGGTAAATATAGTATCATGAAGGCGTACTCTCCTACGGACGCGAGTGACTCAGTCCCCACAAAAAAAGACCTGTAAAAAGTTACCTTCAAAAAGTGGTGATAAATCAGCCTATTTTGAATAAATGACTTTTGATTTTGATTCATACGTTTTGTTATACTAAACTTAGTTTTTTTTATGTTCAATGAGTTTAAACCAAATCTATGAGAGTATTTAAATAGTATTAAAACACACGTGTGATACTCGTATTATTACAAATCAAGTCATATTAAAACTCCTTATTATGCAACTATTTCTAAATCCTTTAATAATCCTTAGTAGAGAAATATTTTCGACTGTATCAAAATTGTTTTATAATACTTCGCTAGGCAGGATGTATGCGGGGTATCGCGGGGAGCCGAAATTTGACGTACGACGTATGGACTGGCCGAAGGCGATTCTATATTGTGCAACACAAGACTAAAGCCTTAAGGTTTAAATTGCAAAGCAAAATAAATCATCAGGGAAACTAACTCGCGGGGACTGTTTGAGCAAGAAACTGGGGCCTGAAATGCAAAGGGAAGGGTGTTTTTTTAGCCAGTAAAGGCCCATTTAGACATTGTAAGAACTGATATCCAAGTTAACTATCTTGTAGTATTTGTTTGAACAACTCAATTAATAGTTCTCTAATAGTTCGCAATGTAGTGAAATTTTGTCTGTGTGGAGGCGGCGGAGGCCGCCACTGCTGGCTGTGCCAACAGCTAGGACAAACTTATTAGCTAAGACGCCTCTTACCCGTGTAATCCGTGTCATTAACGAACTACACACCAAAATTGATATATTCACTTGCAATTTGAGTAAATTCGCAAAGACTTTGTTGTTTATTTTATGTTATAAGTTAGTTTAATGTGCACCTTTGTTTATTATTATATTTTATTATATTGTTGTTTTTATTGTTTTTTAAATTGTAATTTGTGTTTTGTGTGTCGTATTATTTTTAAACTCATTAGCATTATCTTCTGCAAATCCTCCTCAAATTCAATTTACTAATAATGTTCCTATAAAGTTCCTATTTTTATGTTGTTTATGTTCTTTTTAAAAGTAATTATTTAAGAATACCGACCGATGACCGATGGTAGATGGAGCAGACAGGTGCTAGAGTGGAGACCGCGAATAGGCAAACGTAGTGTAGGACGCCCTGCGACAAGATGGGTCGATGATTTGAAGAATGTGGCTGGCAGCGGATGGATGCGGGCTGCCCAGGACCGGGAGAGTTGGCGCTCTTTGGGGGAGGCTTACGTTCAGCAGTGGACGGCAATAGGCTGATAATATTTAAGAATAAGTAGATAGCCACACTATCGCATTAGGTACCTTAAGAACCTGTAATGATAGTTGTAAGGAAGATTTTGAATTAATAAATAAATGCAAGTTCTTGCATCGTGTAAATGTGGCTTAAGAGACTGATAAGCCCTTCTGCTTCACCCAGGAGAAAGGACTCATTTAATCATTGAAGCCTTTTGAATTATGGCGGTCAGATAAGCAGTCGCTACATTTAACTTGTATTCAGGGGAATCTGGCTGGAAGCTGAACTTGACATAGTTGGGAAAATGCTAGGCAGGTGATGTTGATGTATTCCTTTTGTACACACCAACATAGTAATTCCCATATACTATTTGCTAAAGATATTTCTCTCTATAATTTTTAAAAGACAAGATGTTACTTAAGTCCTTAATATCTCTGGTCTATTTATGGTCTAGTGGTTAGTGACCCTGACTGCTATGGAGGTCGTGGGTTCGATTCCCACCCAGGACAAATGTTTGTGTGATGAGTACGATCATTTGTTCTGTGTCTGGGTGTAATTTATCTATAACATTTATATATTTAGAAATATATAAGTATGTTTATCAGTTGTCTAGTACCCATAACACAAGCTCTGCATAGCTTGGGACTAGATGGCGTTGTGTGATAGTTGTAAAAAAAAAGAACGTATCCGATAAAGAACGTATCCGAATTCCTTTACTGGTACTGACTGGACAAGTTCGCTTAAATCGGTTTGATTCTGTCTTCAAAAAAAAAACAACTAAGACGAGAACCTGCACGGTCCTCTCATTCTTTGACCAAAACAATGTTTGGACTTTAAAAGATACGCAAACCCAATCTCATCTAGTTTTCAAAAAAAAAGTCTAGAAGTGTTCTAAAAATCTACTTACAAGAATAAATATCATTTCATTTCCCCGTATCTACCATACCTACTTGTTTTTCTCAACAGCCTACATTTTAATCAGGTCGATGGATAGGGTAGACGCACCTACATACATATCTATCTATACGTAGGTTTTACTTTTATCGGTAACGGGTAACTATTGGTCTTCGAAGAGTGATCTGATTGGCTGGCATTTATTAAAAAAAAAAGACAATAATATAAATATTGCCTCATTTGCAAGCCCACAATTTTTCTCGTTAAGATAGGTAGACACTTTGAATTTTATGGAGTTTCTTGCCGATTCCGAAACAATAATCTTTTCAAATAATATTAACAACGTACCTAAAAAAGATAGTAATACTACTAGCCTACTTCATCCCACTGCTGGACAAAAGCCTCTCCCTATGACTTCCAGTTTTCACGATCCAGAGTCAAAGCGGACCACTGTTCTTTGGTTTTGTCCAGCTCATCCCGCCATTTCCTACGAGAACTGGCGCAACGCTTTTTGGCTGTGATAAGGCTCTACAAGGTGGTTATTTTGGCCCACAGCTCATTGGGCATGCGGCAAACGTGGCCGGCTCAGGCCCATTTCAGTGTAGCGGCCTTTTGACCAACGTTAGAAATTAGTTTTTTTGAGCGCAGTGTGAAAAAATATCGAATAAAACTTGATTGTCGTCACAATATATCGTCAACTTCGCCCTAAATGTTGCATCATCAGACAATCACAAGACGAGCATTAAAATTTAGTTATCTGAAAATACTAGAAAAACGTGCATTTGCATTATTCCATCCTTATCGTATCAATAAATCAAATAATGAAATAGAATTTCATAAATTCAATTTTTGCAAATATTCAACTAGCTCCAGAGAATGTGTCACGATAACTCGTTCATGAATAATGCAAGTAAATGTCAATGACATTGATATGAGCGTCGCCGCCGTTGTTTTAAAATTATCATAACATTGTGTATTTTAATCATATTCTGTTTCAATTGAATACGTAGGGCTGGTATTTTAAATCGTCGCATGTAGTGTTAAGTCTGTACATTAGGTGCGGGCAGCAACCACTTAGCAATATTTAAAATGATTCTCTTTTTGAATTTCCTGGAACGTCATTAACAATTATTCATAAATTCATAAAATGGAACAAGCACAATGGCATGACATAAATCTGAACCTAGACTTATAGTATGGACTGAACCGTTTTAGGATGTGACGAAACGCAACGCGATGCGTTGTGACGATAGGTACTGGAAATGTGTTTCTTTTTTTCGTTCTGTAAATAAAGTTCGATTTTGAGTCGCTGTATTAAAATGGACGAGCAGCGTTGCGTCTCCGTGTGAATTGACGAGAGAATTCAAAAACCGATCATTTATTTTCAAAGCGTGTGGAAGTCACACTATCTTTATTGCTATTCATACACAACAAGATGTATTAATTTAACAGAAAAACACCTACAGAACTAGTACCCTTCTTGATTAAACTGAGACGGTCTTAGTTAATATTTGTCTTGAAATTCAAATGCCGTTGTTGGAATTGAGACCGGTACATGGCGTTAGGCTCACTCCTTTGGGTGACACCTAATATTATAGTAATTGATAAACTGTGGGTATTACTGGACCTTTGTTAATCCTACTGAATTTACAATAACTGTTTCTGGGTCTAGTGATCTTAGTTTAGGCAAAGGTTTGATACGAGCCTATGTAAATAGATGAAAGCTTAATTTACATACTATGTATTACAAATATCTTAACTAAATCTTATCTCACTACTATAATAAATGCGATACTTTCTGAGGATAGATTTCTGTTATAATATCTTTCATACAAAAATTACTGAACCGATTTGTATCTGGTAGATAGTTACACGTGGGATACTTTTATCTCGTTATAATGTTCATGGCATAATTACCGAATACCAAGCGGGAATAAATTAATGCAAAAGTCTAAAATGCTGAACAGATATGGGCCATAGAAACAGATATAGGACTGAGAGGGATATATTATAGAGAGGGTGTAGAATAAACTTAAGTATTAGTGAGATATATTAAAAAAACACCTTTTATTTTGGTGATGGCTGTTTTTCATAATTTAAAAGTATTATAACCTAAAATTATCACTTTGATACCATACAGTAAGAAAAAACATTTCATAAGGTCAAACCGGTGCAATATTGCAAATGAACTCGCGGCTAAAGCAAAACTTTCGTTAGAAATTAAATGCTTTCACATGACCTATCCACAGAGCTATAAACAAAAAAGTTATAAACTTTTCTCACATTAATCCAGGCAGCTTGGCGTACAACAATAAAAAAAAAAACGAATGATCTGAAATGACAGTACAAAAACACTTTTCATTTCTACCGTTTTGTCAGCGGATTTATGACGCCGAAATTTTTTCAATTGCCAACAAAATGTTTAAATTCAGCCACTTTCCATTTGGCTGTGGCATACGCTGTGATTTAGGGTTGCCACTCGTAGAATTTATTATCTGCGTAATTTTCTTTATGAGAAGTGGCGATGATTCTAGTCGAGTGGAAATGTGGAATTTTATTGTTGGGGCAACCCTACCTTTGATATCGTGAGGTATCAATGGACACGATTTATTGTAAAAAATAATTTATAAACAAAATAAAAAATCCAATAGTGGATTTTTTTTTGTTTATAAATTAATTTTTGTCTTTGGTCCGGGCTGTCAGAAGCAGGGTGTCGGTACTCAGCCAGTAGGTACCTACCTGTGTCTATTATGTGCATGCTCATAAACTAACATGGGTCTATTTTGCATGCACCGATCAGTATCGACCCATGCTGACCTGCCTACGAGTATACCGTAAAACTACTTCTTTATGGAAGCACCCTATGACAGGTTTATGGGGATTTTTTTTAAAGCTTTCCCCATACTAGGGATTTCTCCTGTGTCATGGGTGCGTTTACAAACATAGAAACTCACAAACACCGACACCCAGACGCGGAACAACTATTTGTAGGACTTTTTTTTTTGGGTGGCAAAATCATCAAATGAGTCCTCCCGCCCTGGGTGGGGCGAAAAGGACTGTCAGACTCTTACTGACTAAAATCCACCCGTGTTCCTTCGGATGCCCTTTACGTTCCGGGGCCACGGTATCCTGGATTAAGAAAAAATCCGCGACCCCAGCAGGCATTTGGCCCCATAAGGGGTCCCCGTCGGTGACTCGTGAAACACGACGCGCCACCAACCCGGGCTTGGTCCTTGGTCAGACGGCGAGCATACCCATTACTCACCGTTCGCAAGCCCGCTCCGCCGCTGTGCCCTCTGCTATTCAGAGGGACACGCGTTGGAGCGTCCACCCGACAGGCTATTCGCATACGGGCAAAGAGACCCCTTAGGCACACAGTGCCTAAGGAAGAGTTTTTGCCCGCATCCCAGGGTGCACCGCCACCGTCCCGAAAAACTGGTCTGCCCCCGGACGTATCCGAGAGGGAACTCCAGTCCACGGGCGCACGTGGAGGTTTCCTGTCTTAGCACCCCAACTATTTGTAGGTCATATACAAATATTTGTTCCGTGCGGGAATCGAAACCGCGACACGCTGCGCAGCAGTCCAATCGCTCAGCCACTGCGCTAACCGTGCCGCCGTTGATGGGCAGATTGATCTTACGTTAATATCGGTATCCGGTTGGACTGAACACGACTTCAGTGGTTAGATAATGGCTAGCCCAATAATAAATTTCTTGAAGGTAAAAGCACATAGGTAAATAAAATAAATATATACCATTAAGTAGTAAATAAAGTTAACGAACCCTTAAAATTATTTGGCAGGTAAGAACCTCTAATTACAAGTTATGTTTACTATAGACCCTCCCTAAACCACAACGTTGGTCCCTTCTAAAATATCAAAAGAAAAAGGGTTGAAATACCTTTGATAGTTCACTTTGTAAATAGTTTGCCTTTGACGCACTAATGGCTAACACATGAATTCACTTCAGTAAAATATTTTTTGAAGCTCTTTGCTCTAACCAACTTTTATACCTCACCCAAAGTATTACAGTTCTCGCTTTTTTAATTTGTAAGAATTTTATTCACTCCACATTAACCTCACATTCAACCATAAAATTTTTTATTGTAACTTTCTTTTTACTGCTACTTTAGAATAGTCCAAGTTGTTACCTTTTAAAATGGAGCACCCTCGTGACGTCAGTAAAACTCAAATCAACTGAACGTCGCAAAGGCGTTACCTACGCAATCTAATTTGAGCAAGTCATAAAAAATTAAACGAAAACTTTTACTCCACGTTTACATCTAGGTAACATCTGTCCAAGTAAAAAAAAAGAAATAACTTGGGAAGATTAAGAATTTTTTATTCACACCAACACCGTATTTTACGCTCTAACATAAAGTCGCAACGTTGAAAATCGCGTTTCATTAAGATTAGGAAATCGGAAAATCTCGCGGCTTCTACATAGATACTAGATAGAGACAAGTTGAGGCTTTCTCTCCAGAGGTTTTATGCCCGTCACGCTTCCAGCCAGCTATAAAGCGCTTTACGTTGAAAATTGAAAGTGACTTTAGCTGTAAAACGTACCGGTGAATGTGAAGCGCACGAGGAAAATATCAATTTTAGGTTTCAGCGCCCGCAGCGCTTTTATGTAGGTATATTCCCTCAAGTTTTTTTTGTAGTCAAGTTTGAAGTTATAAGTGGATTCCGATAGTAAAGTGTGTAGTTTGGGAGTCGAAATTGAAAAGGAGGATACGAAAAGATGAAGCTGGCTTGGATGTTTGTAAAAGTTATGTTACAAAATGAAGTTTTGGAAGTAGCAAATCGATGCAGATAGGAAAAAGATCAAAGAAACTGTACTTACGTAACCTTGAATTCTTAATAACTTCCCACAAAATTATATTACTAGTGGTATAGGGACCTGGCAGTCATCTAATTTTGCAGGTTACGCTTTAAGGGATGTACCTAATTGCTTTGTATTGCTGGAATTCCAGATTTTTTCGTGTCCTAATTTACACCTAGTTTGAAATAAACTTCATTTATATTTTCTGATACAAATTCTGACTTCATGTTGTTAGTTGGAATGCATTTACTTTTTAGTTTATCTCGCTCTTACGTACAAATTGCAATATTGGACAGACATGCTGCTTTCCACTCTGGAGACCGTTGTCGAGCATTTAAGCCGTTTACAGTTTTCTGCACTCAACTATAAGGTTGAAATTTCTAGTTTTCGTCGGTCTAACATCTAAAATGCACATGTGTTTTGCTTAGAACTAAGTATTTCAGCATTGGTTGCTAAACACACACTTTACAGTATGCTATGCAGTGGGTATTTAGACAATTAAGTCTGAAAATTCTCCGAAATTCAATAGATTCAAACGTAAATTTAGTCCTTAAAAGCTTTTCATGCGACATTAAACAGTCCAACATCACGCCTCTTAATCCCAGAATGTCCTAAAATTCACGTTCCATGAATTCCACGACGGTTGAACGATTTTATTTTCACATAAATTACTGAACCCTTTTGGCTACCTCTACAGTATCTAGCGATTGGAGAAGCGATCTTATCGACGTGACGTAATGGATTGGACGACCAGAATATTGAATATGTTCGCGAGCCTTTGGGCAATTTGAAAAGATGATCTTTTGTTGATGTACCTAATGATATGTAGTGCGGAATATTTTACTTTGCAGCAATTGTGTCTTTATTACGAAGTTTGAGATGGCAATACATATTTCGTGTGCTCCTTTTGAAAATTTCAATTTTTTTATTCCGGGTTTACATTTGATCTTCATCTTTTCCAGAATCAGAAATGATACCTTTAAAGTTCGTAGCAACGTGCGTTACGCATCTACATATGAGTGATTGAACAACAATCAGAGTACGATCCTCAGTGACTATTGAGGATTCTTTTTACCCTGGGGTCGCGTGACTGTCTTATCAGGAAACCGTGACCCTGGATCGTAAAAGGCTATTGAAGGACACCGTGGATTTTAGTCAGTACAAGTCTGACGGTCCCTTCCGTCCCGCCCTGGGACTCATTTGATGATTTTACCGCAATAGAAAAAAAGATAGAATTCTCAAACAGAAAGAACTGGAAACCTTGATTAAAAACTGTTTGGCACTGACCAATATCCAGTTGGAGGCCAGCTCCTCCAACTGGATGTTGGTCGTGAGCCAGCCGACTCTGGTGAGGCCTACCACCGTTAGTTGGATTGCTTAGCTGACTGCGCAGGTTACAGGTAGCCTGTGGTGTCGTTGCTCAGTGTGGACTTTTAAGAAGTTGAACCTACCACTAGAGGCGCTATTTCATTTTTCCATACAATAAACGCACTAAATACTTCAAGTACGCTGTAAATAAAATACAGAAATCTTGTGCCTTAGAGCTTTTACCGAAAATGACTACTTAAAACTTCAAACTATTTTTACTTCGATCAAAATATTTATCCGCATAAAATTTTGAAACTCTACAATAATATGAGTTAAAAATCTAATAACTTACGAATATTCAGAGAGGTCAGGTACACTCGTCGAAAAAAATGTCATGCCAAAACTGCGGTACAGTCGTTAACCCTAGAATACTAATATAAATTTTTTACTGTTTAATACTAATCATCGCCTAAGAGGCTACTTCTTGAAAGACCACAATTTTTATAAAGACTACTTATGAATCTAAAAGACAAATATTGTTTATACAAAAGGCCAACTTCTGCGTTTTTAAATGTAATAACAAAAATATATTTTTCGTATCGATACGATCTTATATGGTGCTTTGAACTTAACACTTGCTAAACTTTTTTGGTGAAACAGAAATAAATCATAATTTTTGTTTTTGCTTTTAAACATTAAAAAAGTCATTTACTTATCTAAAAGTTTATTAACAACCTGTTGATTTCATTATAAAAAACGGATAGTAAGCATTATAATTTTTATGGTACATAAGTTTGAAATTTTCTCAATATTTCCCATCGCTAGAGAAGCAATTAGGTGTTCGATATTGCAGATGATACGGTTTATTGCATTTTACATAGTAGTACACACTCATGCGCCTTTTTTCTGTTGCTTGTTTTTGCTTTTTTATGACATTTCCATCCAAGTTCGTTCTGTCATCAGAATCACAGTCTTCGACTTCAAAATTTTTTACAATCTCATTGGCAGTCTTCTTTCATCAACAATTTTTATATCTGATTGTTGAATGGGTTTAACTTTAAACAAAATATTTTATTTCAATAGATAGAAATAGCATGTCATGTCTAAAACTCCAAAAACTATAATTATGATCATGTAAAAATAATTACCTTTAATACTAAGGATCGCCTCCCAGGCGATCCAACACTCTGTAACTCTGCAATGAAAAGAGCTCGCAGGACGAGCGATCGCCAACTAACGCGTTTTGGGGTGCACAGAGTTGAGATGAGTGCACAAGTAGCAACGGTCGCACAATTTGAAATTAAAGCGAAAAAACTGGTTGAGTGCGGCCTCCCAGGCGATGATTAGTACTCTAGGGTTAACCTATTTCATGTAGCACTCCATATTTTTGCAGTACTCAGGGACTGTTGAATTTAAATCGTTGTTGCTTAAAAGTGCGTGTTCTGTTTAACTAGGAATGCAAAAATTAAGATTTTTTTAAAGTTTTGTTTTGAGCCCTTTTTCAAATGGCTGGGATATCTTCTGTGAGATCTCTCTCACATAATGGTTACAATCGCGACTCCAACAGTCTCCATGAGAGCTGAAGTGTGTTATTGGATTTTTCAGTAGCATTCAATGTACAATTGTACATAGTTTGAATTTGTGGCCGTTTGATGACAAAAGGGTCATCATCATCATCATTAGACTACAAAAGTTCCCAGTTCCCACTGCTGGGACACAGGTCTCCTCTCTGTAAGAGGATGTGCGCCATAATCCACCACGCGGGCCCAGTGAGGGTTGGTGGATGTCATATGACTTCAAATTTTTGGTTCTAGGACATGCCGGTTTCCTCATGTTGTTTTCCTTCGCCGTTTTGAGAGCACTGGTGATGAAATAAAATGCACAAAGTATCGCACCTGGCTGGTTTCGAAACCACGACCTACAATTCGTAAGTCGGGGCCGATACCACTAGGCCACCACTGCTCTCAATCAAAATATACCATAATTTTAATATTAGCCGCTGTAGTATAATGAAGTGAAGGGTTTCGCGGTTCGTCTTCAGGGATCGAAAATGCTTAAACGTATATGATTTTCTGGTTAGACAGATTTGAATAGGCATAAAATCTCGCGTCTTGTCTGAATAATTTTCGTTTCCATTAGATTTTATTTATGAAAACTTTATTTATTTTTTGCTTCACTAGGAATAAATCATTTGTGTCGGAGCGCTTAGAAAATTTGAAATAAAGCGATTAAAAGCAAATAATTTATTTATTATTTAAACTGTTACAATAATCTTATTCTTCCAGATAAAGATGAAATAATGAAACTGAAAGAGAAACAAAAAGGTAATACCGACCGAATTGAAAACCTCCACCTTTTTGAAGTCGGTTAAAAAATAGAAAAGGAATGTTCACCACTTTAACAATTTCTTCTTCTACATTCAACCACAGTTCCTTAAATAAGTGCCTTGACATTATGAATATGTTAAAGCCCGCAGTATACAGAAAGTGTCTGTCTGTCAGGCACATTATTGAACATCAACATCAACCAAAAAAAAGAAATCGAGATGAATCATCTCACTTCATCAATATCACTTTATATAAGAATGTTCTACCAAACTTTTTCTAACCAAAAGTCGAATAGTAGGTACTATCAACCAGTCTTTATTTACTATATTTTGTTCTTGTTTACCAACTCATTATGCCACAGTGACGACCTACATTGGCCAGTGCTCAACATCCCTCACTCCACTGCCAGACTAGCGCACTTAAAATCCTTGAACAGTAGTCTTTCGTAGTCCAGAAACCCATTACTATCGTTTTATATTGCAATCATTAAAGTTAACTTGTTGCTTTTATTTTGTACTGTTTTAAAATATTGGACGTGCATTTGTGGTAGACTTTTATTTCAAAAGATGTTGGGTGTTGCTTGCCTACAATGTTATTTTTGACTAGAGTCAATTCATTGTTGAGAGCAGTGGTGGCACAGTGGTAACGGCCTCAACTTACGAGTTGTATTGTAACCCAGACAGGCGTTTTACTTTGTGTAATTTATTTCATGACCACTGTTCTCAAAACGGTGAAGGAAAATATCGTGAGGAAACCGTCATGTCTTGTAACAATAAAGTCGTAGACATCGTGACATCTACCACTGCTACCAACTGCACTAGGCCCGTGTATAAGATAGTAGCCCACTCCATCTCACAAAGATCAGGCCTGTGTCCCAGCTTTGGGATCATTTTATGCCGATAACACAATACCTTGTTAGCAACTGTATGATGTTTATGTTTAGTGAGTACTAAAAGACGATGCATTTAAACATGTTAGGGTTCACCATTATGGATTGGTTAAGGTCAACATTAATCATCATGTATACTTAAGTCGTCGGTGGATAAGAAGGGATGAATATAATCTTAAGAAAAGAGAAAAAACAAAATATTACACAAGGTTTCACAAGATTTACACGAGATCGTACTCATTAAATTCTGCGGACCAAAAATAACTCGTAGTACTATTTTCATGACAATTGGGAACATATTTTTCTACTCAAAAATACTCACAGCAAAATTGCGCGTAATTTAAAAAAAAGAATCACTCCACAGATAAAAAAAAGTCTAAACACCGCGTGTGTCACCCAACTTTTTGAGGCATAGGAAACTACGCTTACAGCCAAGTGATCTCCCGCCCGATATTCGTGTCCACACCAAAATAGACTTGTAACCAGGTCATCGAACGTTGACAACTAGCGACCACCGACGCTTCTAAACCTCAAAGATAAATTTATCAGTGGACAAATTGAATTCCAGTCAATAACGTTATGTGTCCAGAACTGAATGGGATTAGTGTTGATTTTGTGCAACGCTCTATGTTATGTTCGTTCGGTAATGAATGCAGACATTGTTACAATGCGACCAGTGAGAATAGTGCCTAGTATTTCGGATTAATTTAGAAAATTTGTTACACCACTATTTGGGTGACTTACAAACTCATGACTTACAAAACATTAATTTTGATTACCTGTAGATTGTTATCAATAAAAAGAAGAATGTATAACTTCAAAAAGCCTTCTCTACGTCATACTATGCGATTGATAATAGTCATCACTTTACGGGCCCATTGAGTTGTTACAGTAATTTGCAATTAATCTAATATTAAAAGCAATTGGGCCGATGACCTTTGACTTTTTCATTCGAGACCGTGAATCAGCAAACGAAAGATGTGAAAGCATCCTAACCTATAACACGTTAAATGATGCACGGTCGAATATATGAAAGCTTTGACACTGACATTTGTCAGTTACATTCTTGTGCCCTATGATAAAAACTACCTAATAATTTTGTTGAATAATGTAATTCATTTTTAAATAAGTGAGATAATGTTAAAAGTTGTGTTTGTTTATATGATGTTAAGGAACAGTGCAAGGAAAGCATGAACATTTAATTGTTGATTTATAAGATTAGTGTTAAGATCTATTGGACTATATCATGTCACAAAGCTTATCCCTATGTTTGTTGATTAGGTTTTATAGCTAAATAAATTTTACTCAACTTGTTAGAGAAAAATTTACATTTAGGTGGGGGGTGTTGAAAGCTTTGACACTGACATTTGTCAGTTACATTCTTGTGCCCTATGATAAAAACTACCTAATAATTTTGTTGAATAATGTAATTCATTTTTAAATAAGTGAGATAATGTTAAAAGTTGTGTTTGTTTATATGATGTTAAGGAACAGTGCAAGGAAAGCATGAACATTTAATTGTTGATTTATAAGATTAGTGTTAAGATCTATTGGACTATATCATGTCACAAAGCTTATCCCTATGTTTGTTGATTAGGTTTTATAGCTAAATAAATTTTACTCAACTTGTTAGAGAAAAATTTACATTTAGGTGGGGGGTGTTGAAAGCTTTGACACTGACATTTGTCAGTTACATTCTTGTGCCCTATGATAAAAACTACCTAATAATTTTGTTGAATAATGTAATTCATTTTTAAATAAGTGAGATAATGTTAAAAGTTGTGTTTGTTTATATGATGTTAAGGAACAGTGCAAGGAAAGCATGAACATTTAATTGTTGATTCTCTTCTTTTTAGGTTAGTAAGCATTTCGTTAGTTCAGATTTTATTTGTGAAACTAATTGTATTTATTAAATAAAACTCTCTTCTTTTTAGACGAATCACATTGTTGTTCATTACTTGAATAAGAAACACTAATCTTATATATATATAGACGAGGTGTAGCAGTGATCTTCACAAAGTGAAGCTTTGGACTGCTGATAACTGATGATAATGATGAACAAATAATATTGACTGTTTTAAATCAGAAGTTCCAAAACGTTTCTAGTACGCGGCGCATTTGCATTTGCCCTGAGACGTAAGGCCATTGAAGGAACACCACATTTTAGTCAGTACGAGTCTTACATTCCCTTCCGTCTCTCTCTGGGCGGGAGGACTCATTTGAGATTTTACAACGGTAGAAAAATCATTTTCACTCGGCGCCCCAGCTGATCGATACCAGGTGACAATGTTAACTGGTTGGCGATCTTGAATTCGTTAAAATTCTGTAAGGAGAATGGTGAACAGTACCCTGAGCACGAGTTTTCACTCTTTTACTTTACAGCGTTTTTCCAGTATTTACAGCGTTTCTTGTATGAAAAAATGGATCAGCGCCTCTGGTGTGCGAAGTAGGAACTAATTTTTTCCTTGAAAATTGTCAATTTGAAGTTGTCAAAGTTCCAGTGCTCAGGGTACAGAAGTGTCTCACGGCGCCCCTCTATACTCTTTAAGGTACATTGTTTGAAAAGGTGCGATCTCATCCTCCTCCAAGATTCCCTCATAAAACTTACAAGTTTCTCCTGCCTGTAAAAATTAAACTAAATAACAGCAAAACCACGTGTGGAGGTATAAATAAATGTGGAGCAGTATTCCGGTGGTTACGTGGCACGGTAATTATTATCTTTTGCCGGGACATTCAGAAATAACCGCTGGATTTTCTGTGTCACTGGGTTAAAAGTGGTTTTACAAGGTCGCCTGCCAATTTTAGGAACACTTAATTTAAGCATTTGTTATTGTTTTTATTTATTTTGAAGCTTTTTTTATCCTCACGCTTGATGGTAAGCGAAAATAATAATATGGTCGACGGTGAAACACGTCAATAAAAATAAATCTACTAAACAGAAATTACTTCTAAACTTTTTTCTCTCACAAATATTCAATTTACTGGCAGCTAACACATCAAACCTAAAAAGAATAAACGCAAAATAATCTTCAAAAAAAGAACGTACCACTCAAAAAAAAAAAGAATCTCATCGCATAGATGCACATCAATACGGTTTTCCCAACGTTTTGTACGGTACAGATGAACTGGTGTAATAATTTATTCATGAGCCACTTTCCACTGAATGAATAGGTCTAAAGCGTGGGTGTACGAGCGTGGCCCGTGAGTTACGCTCGTAAATAGAGGAGGGAATTCTAGTTATGTGTGTGCCTGTCTTGTTTTGTTTCTAGGTCATGTTTTTGAGAGAAAAGAGGGCTTTTAGTATTTCTAGACGAAGAGACTATAATTTTATTAGTTCTGGACCGTTTGCTCGACGTGTCTTGGTATATAAAACTTGGTACCTACTAAGCTTGTAATGTAAAACGTTTTGACACTGTTTTCTTTAAATAAATTGAGACAGACTGAACACCTAATGTTTAAAGCATTATGATGAATGTCCCATTTTCAAACCCACTTTAATATTCAGGAAAAAGTTTTGATCTAAATCTGCAATCACTATCTACGTTAAAAACTTCAATGCTTAACAAACATAATCAATCAATCAAACAATGCAAATACAAGTATAAAGTCGACAACCACTTTACAATACCTTCTCCAAATTGAAAAATACATTCACACATCTCAGTTGTCACCGATCACTACATATTTGATTCGCTCCGATATTTTTGGAGCGGCAGAAATCGATCAAAGCCAACTCTTTGATATTTCCCCTTTATCTTTGAATAAACGTCTTAAAATTAACTGTCTATGTACTGTAAGAAACGAAAATTACTGGAACGGAAGACTTGTTTCAATATTTTGTGTCTTTGACTTTTGATAAAAATAGATTTGTCTCATAATTGCACTAGCTGTTGGCAGCGGCTTCGTCCGCGTGTTTTTTTAAGCTATTGCATAGCTTTTATCGCGGGCTCTGAGCGCGGCGGCAAAAAACCTAAGGAAAAAACCTGACACCACGTATCGTCTAACATCGTTTCAGTTCGGGAGGCTTGGGCAATCATAAAAATATCCGTCATAAAAACAATTTACTTTTTTTTACATTCTAAAAGGTCAGCTACAAAAGGAGTTTTCACAATAAAACCTACTTATAAAATTCTCCTACAACAAAGAAGTTCTTTATTACAGCAGTGCACCACAAACATTTTAAATAAATTATATTCTCGTTAAATATACGCGGTAGGCGATTTTATTCTTTTAAAATAAAAATAAAAAAAATGTTATGAAATAGCTTCACCGCGGCAGTCTCCGAGTGCCACATGTATTTTTTTAATGGAACAATACCGGTATAAAAGTTAAATATCTTTTGTGGTCTAGACTGTAACCTATCTCGGGGCCAAATTTCATCAAGATCACTTCAGCTATTCTGACGTTATTGGTTAACAAACATCCATCCACCCAAACTTTTGCAAGTATTCTCCTGTCTTCAGATACTCAATTTTTTTTAATTATCTTTTCTTCACTATCTATCAGTCCTCACACACTGTTGTTTCTCATCTTTCTTTACTTTTACAGCCAAATACATACTATATTTAAAACTTTAGCACGACTTTTCTCCGAACCGCAAAATAGAAAACGTGTTGTCTATGAAATTATTTTCGTTCTTTTGAATTATTAGCGTGGAAATAGGTTGTCGTCTGTTTGAGGGTGACCTTTTTAGTTGTGGGATGTACGTCATATGGCTTTATGGCTTTATTGTATGTACGAACAGGGTGGACTAAAAATCGTGATCGGAAATCTTCAGGAAACCGGCACGTTCTAGAACCATCAAATTCGAAGACATCTGACATCTACCAACCCGCACTGGGCCCGCGTGGTGGATTATGGCCCATTCCCTCTCACTGAGAGGAGGCCTGTATCCCAACAGTGGGAACATTGAATGATGATTAAACAAAACAAGGCAAAAGTTGAGACTATAGACGATCGATGGACAATCTAACACAATAAGAATTGTTCAATTTGAAGCAGCGGTTTCAGAGATTAGCGTGTTCATCCAAATAAATTATTCTGCTTTATAATAATAGTATGATGCTGCTTCCAGTGTTAATAGTGCTCAACACTCATCATTATGATCTAACTCGTAACTGGGTCAACGGTCAGTAAGGGTCATTTTTCACTGACAATTTATAAGGGATTTTCTGTTATGGTTGTGAAGGATGAATTTACGGGTTAAGCAAGAAATACGAGTATGTTCATTGCATTCTAATGTTGAAATGAATGTGACAATAGCTGTTGATTTCATGTTTGCACTTTTTTATTGCCAAGCAGTAAATGTAAACCAATACGATTTAGGATGCTAGGATGTTTGCTTATAAGAGTAGAGCATTTTAAACACCATAAAAATCTTTATTTTACAGTCGCTTAAGGGAAAAGCTATTTAATCAATAATTTGAACTAAGTATTGTTAAAATCCCATCACTATTACACAAACAAAAAATTGAAGCGAACAATAGACACAATTATCCCTGTTTTAATATTTAACAAATTAAAATAAGAGAGCAGTGGTGGCCCAGTGGTATCGGCCTCGACTTACGAGTTGTAGGTCGTAGGTTCGAACCCCGTCAGGCGCATTACTTTGTGTAATTTATTTCAACACCACTGCTCTCAAAACGGTGAAGGAAAACATCGTGAGGAAACCGGCATGTCCTAGAACCAAAAATTCGAAGACATGTGACATCTACCAATCCGCACTGGGCCCGCGTGGTAGATTACGGCCCACTCCCTCTCACAGAGAGGAGGCCTGTGTCCCAGCAGTGGGATCATTTATAGGCTGATGATGAAATTAAAATTAAACTTGTAAATTACCTTCTCTGAGCAAACAACCAGAAATTCGTCTACAATGTATACCCCAATTCATTTATTATTAACACCCTGTCCGTCAAATGTAATAGAAATAATAATTGATAACCAAATTACTGTGTAAATAAACTAAATTATTCATCGGGTAACACCGCCGGGCGGACTACCTGACGTCCGGAGGGAAATCAAATTATCTTTCTCAACTGATCATAACATAGCTCCTATCATTGACAGCTATGTACAGTAACGAGCATTGAAATGTATACAGTTAGCAAATAAATATAAATTGTATAAAATCTTGGTTCCTCTAACCGTACAGACAGATGTGTTGCTGGGGAGTTTGTTCCGCCACTTCTTCTTCCCAGCCAAAACACTAGAAAGTGTCGAAGGGCGTTTTGGGGGACTGTGTTATGTAAAAATTACCCTTGAAAAAGTGCTGATAAATCAGCTTAATTTGTCAGCGCAATGACTTTTGATTTTGATTTTTGATAAATTCAGAAGCGATATTCTCTTACTGTATTTATTAATGTTTGCGAACATATTATTTTTGGAAGCTAAATTATTCCGAAATATGGCCTTAGTATATTTTTTATACTTTTCATTATAATATACACTAGGTAGAACAAGAGACTGTCTAAGCAGGATACCCTGGAACTCAAAAGACAATCAAAAGAACATGGTGGACTTTTAGCCAATATGTCTGACAGTCCCTTTTGCTCCACCAGGGGATCAGGACTCATTTAATGACTTCTCACAATAAAAAGACTATAGAAGATGGGAAAGAAAAATGTTGGAGTGGAAAACTGTACGGAAGGGAAATTGGGAAGTCATGACTAGGTAGACAGATAAATAATCTCGTTAAAATAGCCTGTAGCAACTGAAGAGCTATGACAGAAAACCGAAATACCTAGTGGAAAGATTTGGTAGTGGTATACACGGGGCACTAACTGCCCGATATTTTTGCTGAACTGGACCTTTTAACCTCATCAAGAGACACATTGTTCTCGTTTCCTTTAATTTTTAACCGACTTCCAAAAAAGGGGGAGGTTCTCAATTACTCGGAATCTTTTTTATGTATGTTCCCCGATTTCTTGATGACACCTGGACCAATTTGGATTTTTTTTTGTTTGTTTGAAAGGCTATACTTTACATTATTGGAATTCGGTGACAATAAAGTCCAGGAAACAAGAAACAAAGTCATAACAGAAACAGAATTGAATATGTGGCTAAAGTTTGAAGAAGAAGAATAATTTAATAAACTACATTTCATTGGCCGTGACTGTACAGAGACTAATGAATCATTTAGATGACGGGTATTAGTGAATAGTAAATATTATTTGTGTTATATCTCATTGAAATTGCACGGGTATGCTTTTAGTTTCGGTACGGAAGTAAATATTTTATCACTTAGCTTCATGCCCATTTTGAAATGAATTTTGACAGCGAAGATAATTATTAACCACCGTCACGACCGTCCTGTTTTATTTAAATTATTAATAATAAATTGAAATAATGTTTAAACGGAATATCATTAATAGTGCAAAAGCTCTGTCTGGTTATACAATAACGTATTTGTACGTGTAGCATGGAACCGTAGGAACGGGTTTTATCAGGGAAGAAAGGGCAAAATAACAAAATGTAGAAATATTTTTACCGTTTTAGGGCATGACAATGTTTAAAATATAGAAAGAACGGTTTATTCTTCAATCGTCTACGGTCTTCGATCTAGGGATTTTACCGTATTTGTGCAAAAAAAAAACAGTTGAATTGTATATAAATAACCGTGAAATAACTTTGTCTATTCTTAATAGAATAGAGTTGGAATATAGTCATGCGACGCGTGTAGCGGATTATTTTTTCCAGTGCATTGTAGTGCGGGGTTCTAAACTTGTACTACTTAATGAGTAACTACTTAGTACCTGTATTTTGGTCCCCATTACTTAAAATAAATAACAACCAAAAACTCAACACCTAAGAACTACAAAATTCTCTTTATCGACTCACATTATTAACATTTTAAAGGACCACGAGTTGACTTGGGCAAGTTAACAAGCCAACAGTTTTGGAAGACTCTGAATTATTAAAACTTCATTAGGAGTTGGGTGGCAATGTAATTCTGCAGTGTAACTTTGGGCAGCCTCTGTTATATCTCGATGAGCTCGCCCCTTATGGCTTTGAGCACACCAAGAAGAGCGGGGCACAGAGGACTTCAGACAACATTGAATAATGCACTTTATATCTTAGTGACATAAAGTTGTAAGTTGTAACTATGTGGACACCAAACTGCTTCACGGACGTCCGAAAGCAAGATTACGTATGCTCTATTACTTTGAAGATAAAGTTTAGTATTGAATGCCATCAGAAATCATCTACCGTCGAGTGCCAATGTTGGTTGTTGTTAGTTTAAAGTTGTTTAGTTTTAATATTCTGAATTTATGTTCAACTTAGAATAATGCGTTGCAGTTGGGGTGCTTGTAAATGGATGAGAAAATAATTGTTTGATTGGTGAAAGGGGACAGTTCTGGAAGCAAACTTAAGAGGACTAAAATTCTCTTATTGATAGATAGAAGTAGGAAGATAGCAACTTATTGTGGTTATGTTGTTATCTAATAACATCGCAATGTTGAAAACGTGTGTTGATTGTCTAGTTTTAAGCCCTACAGTAATTTCTATCAAGTTAAATACAAAAAAGCAGCAAAGAGCATAGAGGCCTTATCATGAGCTTTCAGTTATTCTGCTGTAAAGTAAACTGGAAGTTTGACATTGTCAATTGACAAATTTCAAGGAAAAAATAGCAAGCGCAGCGTAGGACGTCCACCAACGAGATGGACAGACAACCTTATAAAGGTCGCCGGAAGACGCTGAATGCAGGTCGCTTCCAACCGGTATATGTGGAGATCTAAAGGGGAGGCCTATGTTCAGCAGTGGACGTCTTATGGCTGAGATGATGATGATGATGAAGGAAAAATTAGTTCCTTCTTCGCACACCAGAGGCGCTGTTGCATTTTTCCATACAAGAAACGCTGTAAATACTGGGAAGACTCTGTAAAGTAAAAGAGTGAAAACTCGTGATAAGGGCTCAGCTTGGCCTTTTACTATGATATGACCTTTAGTCATGTTACAATGCACAACACGACTGCGTAGCTAAAAAAAGAAAAGAATAAAAAAAAAACTGAATACACACTTCAAGAACAATCACAAGGTAACAATGAAAAAAAAATAACAAACATGAAAAAAAAATACCAAAGAGACCATTTGACCCCATACGTCAAAAAAGAAAGAAGCCCTGTTATAATAGTTTTCATCTCACCAGACCTATCGCTACCAAAACATACAATATCCAGACGATAGGACATAAAACAATAACTTAATCGAATTACAACCCTCCGGAGAACTGTGCGATGAAAAACAACAGAAGGGGAAGTTGAAACAAGTTGGACAACAGTTTGGGGGAGGCACGGCTAAAATGGGATTAATAATAAACTGTGGAATTACTAAAATTATGTTATTGGATTGTGAAAATGTAAAGTGGGTGTAATCGGTAGATTAGGCATGGTTATTATTATAATTTAAATTAGTAATTATATGGATGATTCTCTACGATAATTTTGAGACGTTTTTGGTATAGGATTTATTGTTTAACAATTATAGAGAAATATCTGTTGTTTTCTATGATTTCATAAATTGTTTAAATTTACATTGATGCAAGCAAAACCAGCCATAGCACCTTTTCAGTATAAAAAGGAATATTCAAAACCCTGAAAAAATATGAAAAGCTTTTTACAAAAACGTCACCCTGAACAAACTTAATGAACCTCTAAAAATGTTGTAAGTGATTCAAGGAAAAAGCTTGGAAAATTTTGCGCTATAAATCCACGGGAAATACGGAAAAAACATCTTTAAAAGGCGTTTTAGTTCTCGAGTTCTCGACATAGCAGAGTAAAGTCACAATCGTCTTATACTCGTAGTTAATGTTTCTTTGTTTACTCCAATTATGATAATAGTGTCTATAACAACATAGAAGTAAAATTAAGTATTTAAAACGGGATATTAAAGTTCTGAGTATTTTGTGTCGAGGAGGGATCAAAAGGGATTATTTTGGGGAACAAACTAACACCCCCACTGAAGGCTGAATCTTTAGTTAAGTAGTAGCTTCTCTTTGAAACTTAATATTGTCGACTAATGATAGTATAATGGTCTTGTTTTAAAAGGGATAGTGTTTAACTATATTTCGCTATGGTATCCCAAAAGACAACGTCAATAATTATAATCACAAGTTTTGGTAGGTATAAGATAATTTTGAAAAATATTACTAAAAAAAAGATTCCGACGAATTGAGAACCTCCTCCTTTTTAGAAGTCGGTTAATAAAGCGGTTAATAAACCTTATATACTACATTTATATTCTTTAATATCAATAGAACTTAAAACAGAATATTTATTTACCAATTGGGTTTGCACTGTTGCAAGTGCCATAATCACGGCTGAATAAACCAACTGTATTAAAAACTTATACATTCGGTAAATACATAAGATAATATACTTGAGTAGGGGAACAGTGTATAAGACGGGGACGCGAGGTATGATGGGAAATCACACACCTAAGGCAAACTTAACACAAAACTAATGTAGCACAAGCGCCAACAGGACGCTATTTCCATCTGGCCGCTTGCAAATGACGTCCTAATGGCGATTGCTCTACGTTAGTGTTGTGTTAAGTATGCCTAAAGAGTGTATGTCCCCACTATACCTCGCGATTATTAACGTCCCCGTCTTATACACTGTTCCTCTACTTTTTCCTAAAAATATATTCGAACGACCACATTTTCGAGTAAATAAATAAGAGTCTGCACTATTTTTGCAATATTATAGTAATGTAAGAAATGCGAATAGTAAAATACATGCCAATATTTGCGAATGCGAATACGAATATTCGTTACATCGCTAATTTATACAAAACTATGAAACTGAAGAGTTTGTTTGTTTGTTTGGTTGGTTGAACGCACTAATCTTAGGAACAGGTACGAAACACCGGCCTCATCTAGTGTAAAATAGTGTCTTTTTGATGTGTAAAAGAGTTTGCCAAAACCAATTTACTGAATAAATATCATTTATTGCTCATTCGAATTGAAAAAAAGGTTTTGCTGTTGGAAAGTCCATTTATCTAGAAAAGCTATATGCTATAAAATAATACGCTACGACTACGACAGGAGCCGAGCAGCAACGATGAAACCTCGGAAAACCGCTAGTTTAAAATAAATCGATCTTTATAAAATTTACAGATTTCATACTCTTCAAATCAATTTTGTTCAGCCACATTCTAGAATTCCACACCGAAATTCTAAAAATAAATTCTAATTTGTACCCACATAGTCGTCACGTACGTTTACCAAACCCCAAAAGGATTGATATAATAATATCGCGGCAATATTTCACTTTATGAAAAAAATATAAATATATACAAGCCAGTTTGCGAACACCAGTTTTAGGTCCCTAGCGATTGACGCGCCTATCAATATTTTTATTTGTACGACAGGCTTCAATTTAAAAAAAAATATATCAGAAAACTGATAGTACTGTCCTGGGAATGAAAAAAAAACGTGTAAAAGGCGTGGTGTCGTCATACAAGGACGTTTAATAGGGTAGTTATACACGTAGGTACCACAACCACAAAACACGTGGGCGGTTATTTTTTCATTAAAGTTTAATAATGCCAACGGCATTAAGTCCGCCTTGGTACTATTTTTATACATCTGCATGAAGTTTATGAATAAAATTTATACGGGCAACATTTTACCGGTAATATCAACCACGCAGTTGATAATGACCGAATCGCAACCACAATACAACCAAATTGAGACAGAACTGAACTGAAACTTGAATTAATCATCCCAATGAAGTCGGTAAAAATAAGCCATAACACAACAATATCCACGTTTTGCACGCAACTGTTATGAACTACAACGACACTATCATGTGACCACAGCTTGACCGCCTTTTGTCGTTGCGATGTGGTGTGGTTGAGGTCCGTGTAAACCAAGCCTAAGTTACACGAGTCGAAAGCTAGACAAGTGGCAATCGCGTTCCTAGCGTTTCGTTTATCATCAAAGTGTTTCCAAGGGATTTGGAACCAGCTTTTCAGTAGATTATGTCATTCAATTTTGAGTTTTCCGTACATAGTAATAGAGATCAACCTGAAATTGACCACTGATCATTGACCAGCAATTAAGTTGACTAGTCTCTAGAAATAGAGAAAGTGAACTGTTGTTGGGATAGTCTAACACTCGAAATTAATATTCAATCTCAATATTAATCCCGTTCTTTTGTTTTCAACAGCTGCGTCTCATCGGACGACTAATAGACTCATCATCATCAGCCTATAAATGTTCCCACTGCTGGGATACAGACCTCCTCTCTGTGAGAGGGAGTGGGCCGTAATCTACCACGCGGGCCCAGTGCGGATTGGTAAATGTCACATCGCTTCGAATTTTTGGTTATAGGACATGCCGATTTCCTCACGATGTCTTAATGTGATGTGATGTGTCGATGTCACGATGACTTATAGACTCGGATAGACAAAATTCGTTTGATGATTGGTTACAGACAAAGGTCTAACCAAAGATAGCAATCGAGATAGATTATTAATTTCTAGGGTAAGACAAAGTGCCGTTACCTTCTAAAAAACCTCTTTTATACAAACAAACACGATTCCACAAACATTACATTGATAAAACCCCAGTTTCAATAGGTAAACTAGTAAGCAGGTTTCATTGAATTCAATGAAATACCCATACATTACAACCCTGTAAATATGTTCGAATCACGCAGGTTAATTCCTTTGGAACTGCTAACGTTCGCTGAAAAAGACTGAAAAATAGTGAGGTGATTGCATGTTATCGATACCGGACCGTTGGGTCGATAGTTTAATTGGAAAAATATAATTATGTATACAGGGTGAACTTATCAACTGGTGTGGATGCCGTAGATCATTACTTCCCAGAATTTGGTCCTTATTAGCAGCACTATCGAATGGTGTAATAATACTGCCTGTGATTTTTTTTTCAAATTCAGCGGATTTGATTCCTGGCAAGAATTATTGAATTTTCTAAAATCCAATGATGCATCATTTTGTTTAAGTTTTCGTCAAAATCGGCCTCGAGACTCCTTTCGACGTTTTTCGATATTCCTCATAGTTTCGGATAAGTATGGCCATCCACGCCCAGTTGAAAAATTCGCTCTGTACACTATGAGGTTTAACTTAGTGTTGTGTACCTATTATATTATTGTGTAGCTAGAAAACTGAATATAATTCAATTTAATAATGAATGTAAATGTAAATTTTAAGCTTAATTTAATTTATTATATTATTAATTCCAATTGATAATAATAATTTTGTAATAATTTTTGTAATCCCTTAAATAATTTTATTATCTCTCAAAATGTCATTGTTGTGTCGTGTCAATTGTCGTTGCTATGGGTACATGCCTGAAATAAAATACTATTTATTTATTTATTTATTTTATTTTATTTATTATTCGTATTAGACAACTGCGTGTTAGGAATATCTCGATACTCTAGTTCAGGGGTGGCTAACCTTTGTTAATCAGGGTGCCATTTTGGGTAATAGGTAAAGAACACGTATACGACACGCGCCAGAATAGATTAGTGAGTTCGAACTATGAGGTGACAATTTTCCGTACCGCCCAGTCTGCAAAAAGATGTGCCGTACAATTTATGATTTATGATTTCGCCGCGGTCACCAGTGTCAGACGGCGTAGCAGCGTCATAGCTTAGTGTTATAAGCAAGCGTTGGTTTCCAATGAGCACGCATATTCTGTCGAAAATGCCTCTAACTCACTATATTATCCGAAACATAATTGACAACTAATAATTCTACGCCCAGTAAATTCAGCATTGGTACGTGACGTTCAGTAAAAAGTTAGTTCCATAAAATATAAATTCTATTGAATATTGCGTCGAATTGAGCGGATTACGATATAATTTTGTTCCATTTAGTTCTAGTTGAAGTTACCGTCGGCACTCGTTTACCGATCCAACTTTTTCAAAGATTTTCAAAGATTATTATAAGATTGTCTGCTAAGTTATTTGTGGAACCTGTTATGTACTGAAGACACGAAATAGCGACTGGATTATGGATTATGGCTAAGCATCAAAAGATTCTATATCTTTTAAAATCATCAAATGGGTCCTCTACACCCAGGGTGGGACGAAGGGACTGACAGACTTGTATGGCCTAAAATCCACGGTGATTCTTCAATAGCCCTTTACGTTCCAGGGTCACAGTTACCTGATGAGACAGTCCCGCGACCCCGGGACTTTCTATATCTCAGGCACGACAAAAAGTATTTTTTTAAATTAATTTCTACAAATTTTTGAGATATTTGAGTTTCAAATGACGTTGCTAACCCTCAACATACGACATAAGTCTCATCAGCTCTCCCACTGCCAACACAATACAGCGCCAACCGTACCGCTCTTATTTTAAACGTGGAACGCATAACGAATAGCCTGTTCGGAATAAAGGGCCGTAAGCTGACGTCATGTCACGTCAGCACATACTCTTTTGAAATATTGGCAAAATATTGGCAAAAAGAGGTTGACACCCTTCACAGACATGGTCCCACGATCCCACGGACCGCGGCCCAGCGAATATTTATGATCGCTCAATATGATAACTGAGAGGTTGAAATTTTTGCCCAATTCAGAATATTTCGTGTATGGTTGGCATTTGAGGGTTGAAATATTGTTTTTGTTAGGGTTTGTTAGACGGTTGGAATGTAAGGGTCAATTAGGTTGGCGAAACAATTTGTTGGAATAGAAAATTTTTCGGCTTGCTATTGGCTAATACACCGTGTTCCGGACGATATACATAAACTTCGACCAGATGTTCAAACCACGGAAGTAAGCATTTTTCATTATGGACACATTAATAAATTCTTATTTTTTATTTTTTGTTAATTTTCATACAAACTAAATACCTAGACGTAAATAACCCGATATGCATGCCTCTTTATCCGAATTGGCAACGTCATTCATAACATTTGGCGGGCTGAAACAAATGAAATGCAAATAGTATTTGATAGATTTCAAATTAAGATACTTTCTCACTGCATAGCTCAATTAAATTTCATTAAATGAAATTACAAATATCTTTGTAACGAAGCCTTTTTAAGTACTACTTCCTTTGTTGGATTTGATTTGTAAAAGCCATAGAAGTATTTGCTAAAGTTTATGGATAACGTGAAGAACACGGTGTATAAATAAAACCATTTTTATAGGTATAAAATAAAATATGTTATATTCTGTTTATAGAAATATCATCTAGTAGAAAAAAATACAAATGAAATATACCGAGTCACATAAATATTCCAATATTTTGACTAAAATAAAAACCCAATAAAATAAATGCACACAATAAAAATAAAACTACGTAAGTACCAGATACAAAAAGCGGTAGTGATAAATATTCAGGTATTTTTTCAAAGCGGTCCCAACACGGTTGTATCCTTTTTATTACAATTATTTTGTACCGGTTTGTTTTAAATAAATACGGTTTTTCATGACGCTTTCCTGTTTGTGGTTTTAACGAGAAAATTGTGGGACTGTCAAATATGTAGGTCTATTCTATATGGGTATTATTTGTGTGGGTTTATTTGTATTAGGGACATAATAATGGGCGTTTGTATACATATTAAAGCTTATTGTTAAAAACATAAAGTAGAATGTTATTGAAGGAAAAACAAAGACCTTAATGTCATTAGAATAGGTTATACTTTTGCGTAAGGTTTTTTTAATAATGCCTGTTTTTCTCGAAGGTTTTAGTGGATTTGTATCTATAACTTCATAGTATACTTACCACGTGTTTAAATACCTAGTAAGAGAGGGCAAGCTCATAATAATTATTGTTTTTTTAAACATTACCTAAAAAAACATGTACCTATTGTTTTCTGTACTATGTAAAGAAAAAAATATTAGTAGTTATTAAACTTAAACTGTATTAACATATTTTCAACTAAAAACATTCTATGAATTTAAAAAATGTATAAAATAGATTTCACCTGAAACAAAATCTGCTTAAAATTCCTCCCAAGAAGTTCAATAATACCGTTTGAATTCTTTTGAGCAGTTCCTGAAGAAAAATAAGACACCTTTAAGTCAAGTGTCTAATACTTGGACACGCGTCAAAAGTTCCCCAGAGATTCTACCAATATCTCACCTCAAAGAGACATAAATAGAGCGGTCATTCACCCAGTGCCAGACAGGCAACTATTTTACTGACAACACTCATTCATTGGCTACTTACGGTGTTGTAAAATGTAGGTGGAATGTTCTTGAAAGTTAAGAGAGCAGTAATAGAATAATCATTAATAATAATAATTGCTGTAATGAATATAAATTTTTTCGGTATCGAGTCCCATCGTGCTTGAAAATTGGACCTAAAGCGCATCACACATGGCTAAGATACTATAATATTTTATCTTAAGATGTTATCTTACGATATATTTTATATCTTATGTTATCTTACGATATATTTTACATCTTAAGATACGAATATCGGAAAATATGAAAGATATATTATCTTCGTCGTGTGTGACGGTTCACTGAATAGTATGGCGAGCGATATGGTATCTTAAGATAAAATATTATAGTATCTTAGCCGTGTGAGATGCGCTTAAGAAAAAAAAAATACCGATACCTTCGAACAAAATGTTTCAATAAGTGAAATGCTCGTATTTTTATTATCATAATAGAAATTATTTTTAAGCCTCCTGCAGACACACGCGATTAATCGCGCTGCTACAACGAGCCAAGGTAATTTCCATTCTAAAAATACTGCAAATGGACCGCGACATGTCGCCCCGCGCGATTAATCGCGTGTGTCTGCAGGAGGCTTTACGCTCCAATTTTACCTAGGTTAAATACTTATACTTTAATAGTTGTTAATATTCTTGTCAATCTAATGTAAAAAAACATTTCCTTTCAGGTACAAAGGTGAAATGTTGTGACATCAACCACTATGCCTTAGTGTTGTGACATTATCGATAGCCGATATCGATATGGCGCGGTTGTTACTAGTGATGTTGCTGCCGGCGCTCGCCGCAGCGGCAACCGGTGAATCAGACGTGTGTAATCCGGATAAAATGACTGTGTATAAAATGGTGTTGCATACATACTGGACCCGGGAGAAATTCCCGAAACATTATCCGGATTGGAGACCGCCAGCGCAATGGTCGAAAGTTTACGGTGAGTTGTACCTATTAATTCTGTGTAGATAGTATAGATTATAAGATGCGGATAGCCTTAACACAAACTTAGTGCCTTAACACAACTCAAAAATAGTGGAAAGACTTGGATGCGACCTCCACTCGGTATTGGGTGGCTAAAGAATTAAAAAGATGAAGTCAGATAGTTTGCATGATATTTTTGAAGTTTTATACTTGATAAGATCTTGACGAGACAAGAAGCCTCTCTTGGCGAGAAAAGTTGAATTTGGAATTCGATACAAGGGTTAATTTTTGTATCGCTTGACGGTGATGTCAAATTCGTCATTATTTATGAAGAATACTTAGTACTAAGTAACGCGTATAAAAAAATAACATGACCCGGTTGCTCATAATATATCAGGACAGAATTGATTATTGAAAAATCCTGATATGGGCTGTTTTTATTTTTCAGTAATCAATTTTTTGAAATTTAAGCCACTTTAATAAAAGGTTTGAAAATATATTTTTAAATCAAAATGCATCCATGCATCCACTTTCAATTCATTTGATTCCACTTGTAATATTTACAGAGTCAATACATAATGAAATATGTGAGATCTGGGTCAACTGCAACATTTTAATCAATGAAGGAAAATTCCTGCTTGAAATATTATTTTCATGTAATTATTTGGATATTTCAGAAAGTATGAGCAAATAAAGCTACCTATAAATTAAATGTAAAGTAAATATTTGCTTTTGGAGGCTCCAATTTGTATTAACACGTTCACGTAGTATTTTTGAACGTTGCCCCACACTAGGATTTTCTCCTGTATAGTGGGTGCTTTTACAAACATAGAAACTCACATACACAAATTACCCATACAATTTTTAGGGTTCCGTAGCCAAATGGCAAAAACGGAACCCTTATAGATTCGTCATGTCTGTCTGTCTGTCCGTCCGTATGTCACAGCCATTTTTTGTCGAAAGTATAAGAGCTATCCTGTTGAAACCTGGTAGGTAGATGTATTATGTGAACCGCATTAGGATTTTCACACAAAAATAAAAACAAAACAAATTTTGGGGGTGCCTCCCATACTTAGAATTGAAACTCAACAAAATTTTTTTCACCAAACCCACACGTGTAGGTTGTTTTTTTTTTTCGTGAGGGAAATGAACACGCTGCGCAGCAGTTGAATGCTTACCCACTGCACCAATCGTGTCGTAAATATAACAATAGCAGGAAGCAAAAACAAAGAACATAAGAGCTTCTATAGAAACAAATCAATGTTTGAATCCTATCGCCCAAGAATCGTGAATCATAAAAAATAATTGCACTCGCTTCAAGTAGTCGGCCCTCAGAGTTGCCAGACGAATAAATTTCAACCATTTGTGCGAATTTTCGCGAAATAACCGGCAATGAATAAATTATGCATTCATAAAACAATCTTACTGTTCTTACTAGTAACATTAATGGCCAAACTTTTGATGTATAGTCAGCAAAACAGTTAGGTATGCAGAGAGTAATTTTCAAACGATCTTCCTGTATACTTTACGCATGCCGTAAACTGTATCTATGCCCTTTTTTGCTGAATGCTACATGCAGCCAAAGACTTTGTTATGCAGACACATTGAAACTCATAGCACAACATTGGATAACGATTTGAAAATTGTGGCCTGCTTACCTAACTGTTTGCCTGACTGTACGTTGAAAAATCTTTGGGGAGCATTCTAAACAATGTACCTTGGTAAATTGAACGTTTTTCACCCCTTTCTTTATTCATGGGTTCGTGATAGCTCTGTGTTGTATTTTAGGAGTCCCATTTTTTTTCTATTTTCACCAAACCTCACTGGACCTACCATGCCCGCTTCCTGAATTATTCTTCTCATAGGAGGAACTAGGGTTCCTCTTTTTAAAGAGTTTTGTACAATAGTAGTAGTTGGAATACTCTGCAATAGATGGCGTTAAACGTCACCTTGAGACGTTAGAAATGGAATGAAGAATTCGCCGCGGCAGGTAAGATCCTCGGTGGATCGGTTGGAAATGAGCGTCGGATGTACTGAATCCGAAGGTCGCAGGTTCGAATCCAGCAAGCCGTTAAAAATTTTCGTTCCAAAGAAAATCTTTGAGTTCTGTACAAATACAACAGAAGTAATAGCCTGAATCTCAAGTCTAGTAGTTTCACCTACAGCACTACTAGGTGGACGTTTTCTAGAGTGCAAGGGGAACGTGACCTCTTTCTGCACCTCTTTCAGCATTAATTAAAGAAGAAGGAGCAATCTTGCACCCCAGCCGCTGTGGAATACGCCCAGAGCGTCGGGGAAGGCGAAGTAATTCCCGGCTGTATGCAGGGATTACGGACTGCGAGTAATTGGTGGCTCACCGTCCAATCAGGCCAGAGTGGACGGCCCGTTTGTGTTCAACACGCATCTCAGGGAGCTGGAGGACGGGTCCAAATGCCTGCCTGTCACGGGAATATCTGGAGTGTCTGAGGTTCAATGGCCTTGAAACACAAGGACGATCTGAAGGAACAGAGTGGTTTTAAGGTAGTCAAGTTAGACAGTCCCTTCCAACTCCTCCCAAAACTGGAGGACTGAATTGATGATTGTCCACACCATCATCTTCTTGCCCTTATCCCATTTTACTTGGGGTCGCGGTCGGCGCAACACGTTTTCTTCTTCCATTCTTAACTGTCAGATGTTAAAACATCACTTGCTTATGATGAATAGCTGTTTTCCCACAGAGCGCGCAGTCTCGCGAGGCATTTTGGCAGCGCGAGGCATTTAGGCAGCGCTGTCACTTGCGTCTCGGGTGACGCAAGTGACAGCGCTGCCGCGGTCGAGCTACCGAGCGCCCGAGCCATCCAGTGTCGGCTTTTGTTTTGCCCGCGTATATTGTTTCGTGCCTCGGTCGAAAAACAATAGACGCGTCCACACAGAGTGAGCAGCCTCGCTTGTCTGTTTCCTCACGCAGCAAATGCCTCGCGAGGCTGCACGCTCTGTGTGGACGCACCTATTGACCACAAAAAAAGGTTTCTCGCTTTGAGATTTCAAAACCTACTAATTTGCTATCTTTATGGCCCTGCTTTATTCTATTTCATCTTTAAGAAACGTATGCTGTGTTTTATTTAGGTAGTTAAGATAATGTATCTCCTGTAAGACGCCCACATAAATATGTTAGGTAGACATTTCAGAAACGGCTTCAAAGACCTGGCGACATTTAAAATACATTGAGACTGAAATCTTCGTAATGTGATTATCTTATTACGTTACATCTTCAGTGAGATGATAAAGTAGAATTTATTAAAACGTTATCTATATTTTAGGCTCACAAAGTATTTTGAACTCTCTGAACATTTTATTGAAAGTATTAAGTAAATTAGCCTGAATTTCAGAGTCTATTAGGTTGATAGACGTACATCGAGACGATATTATGAAAGTATCTACGTAATATATTTTTTTTGTAATGGCGATTAAAATCATTCAGAGAGAGAGTATTATGTCAAGTAGATGACAGAGAGACTTCTTATGAGTAGCTTATATTGTTCACTTCAAGTAAATTAAAAATATTTTACAGTGCCTCCTTAGTCTAATGGTCGGAGGTCATCATCATCATCATCATCTCAGCCATAGGACGTCCACTGCTGAACATAGGCCTCCCCTTTAGATCTCCACTCTAGCACTTTTCGACCCCATCGGCCATCTGCTCTGCGAGCAATATGGCCTGCCCATTGCCACTTCAGCTTGCTAATCCGGTGGGCTATATCGGTGACTTTAGTTCGTCTACGGATCTCCTCATTTCGGATTCGATCACGTAGAGAAACACCGAGCATAGCCCTCTCCATAGCTCGCTGAGCGACTTTGAGCTTTGAGATGAGGCCGATAGTGAAAGACCACGTTTCGGTGCCGTAAGTCATCACTGGTAACACACATTGATTGAAGACTTTCGTCTTGATGGTCGGAGGTGCCGGATTCGATTTCAGGTGGACAAAGTGTTATTGGTTTTTTAATAGAATAGAATAGAACAATAATTCGAGTAAAGATACATCCAATATGAATAGCAATCAAAAAGTTATAAAAATTGAAGATAGATTCATCATCATCATCATCATCTCAGCTATAGGACGTCGACTGCTGAACATAGGCCTCCTCTTTAGATCTCCACATATACCGGTTGGAAGCGACCTGCATCCAGCGTCTTCCGGCGACCTTTATAAGGTCGTCTGTCTATCTCGTTGGTGGACGTCCTAGCAAGCGAAGATAGATTACTTAGTAAAAAATATAGATTTCAATAGGAATTTCTCAGTAACAGTTTAGATTTGTGCCCGGTAGAGTAATAAGTACACGCCTTATAACATGAGACATAAAAATTAACTGGCCAAACGAGGCTTAGGGTATGCCACTTTCTAACCCTTTGGAATTACAAGCGTGATAATATTTGTTAAATAAACGAAATGCGTATTAGTGCATGATTTTTAAAATAAATTTCCTTTTACAGAGCAACAGAATTTTTCATTCCAATCCCTAAGATAACTATTGATTATCGTCTGATATACTCATCATAATAATATTATATTTAAACGACAAACAAAGAAAAAGACAGAACTTCTTTTAAAAATAAACACAAATGGTTTAAAAAATCTCATAACTTCCATGAAGCGTTCCATTTTCAGACGATTCCGCAGTTAAAAACAGCGGTGTCGGTTAACCTCCAGTTCCCTTTATTGTTCTTACTAATGGAGCTCCGTACGTTCGTTTGTTCGTGCCGTTTCCAAGAACAGCTGACCACATTGCGATAGGATCATGATTCATGCGCCTGATAATGTTAGTTGCAGTACTGACTGCTAATGCATGTTGGTATTGTTTTGTAAATTGTTGGGTGCGGCTGCACTTTGTACACTGCACATTTTCCTTGGTTTGGTTTTTTTCGATTCATCATCATCATCAGCCGGAAAACGTCCACTGCTGAACAAAGGCCTCCCCCTTAGACCGCCACGCCGAACGACAATTTACCACTTGCATCCATCGGTTGCCCGCGACTCTCACGTTTATCACGTAACGTGAATTTATATATTTGTTTTTTAAGTTATTGTATAGCTTTTATCGCGGGCTTTGAGCACGGCGACCGAATCAAGAAATTCCGTAACGAAAATAAAGCTAACACTGTCACTGTCACATCTGTCATGTCAACGTGAATGAATAAAATTTGAATGAAACAATTTTTTTCTTGACGTTTCACTTGATTGACGTGGCTGACTATAGCCTAATTAGTAGAGTAACTTCCCATAGAGCAACGATGGGATGATATTCTCGTTAAATATTCTCGTAGGCGATTATTTTTTCATTTTTCACAAATAAAATAAATAAATAAATAATTATAATTGTATAAGTTGATAAAAATGCTATGCAATAGCTTTACCGCGGCCGTGCGTCCCCGAGTGCCACATGTCAATCGTTTTTGAGTCTTGTTTTTTCTGGTCGTTTTTTCATTTTCACATAATAATTATTATTTTCTATTAATATGTTTTAACATCTATTAAGTACATAATAATAACAATAAGGAAATTTAAAATTTTGAATTGAGAAAGCATTGTGTTATTTGTTACCAAAAAGCTGTACATTTTCTAATAGGAGCAATTCTGAGATTAAAAATTACTTCACCCAACGAACAATGACCTCATACTTAGTCCAAATAAAAACATTCTATTAATTCACAATTGTGTGAACCATTAATCACGCCACAATAACATTCACAATTCAAAAAACAACCTATTTACTGAAACAGGAACTTAATTAATAGGCATACCACAAAAATATACAAAAGTATTTAATTGACATAGAAACACGACACGATTAATTTATCTAATTTATTTTATGACACACTGAATATTATAAAAGTTACAAAAGAAGCCATTTATTTTGACACGGGTATGGTCGGGTTTGGCGTCTGGCCAGGGAAGACTGCCATCTATTGACAGGGGCAGGAAATGTGGTATCGACAACACTATTATATTTCAGAGAGCTTATTGAGGGTTGCGGAAGAAAAACTGGAGATATTTTATACTTGGGTGAAGTTGAGTGACATCTGTGTAGAGCAACACTTCAAAGTATACTTTGTAAAATATTAAGTATCACTTAATCAACTTTTTGAATGGTTACTAACGTTATCATTAAAACGGAAGCTAAACTAAAAAAAATAATAACTTTGAATAAGCAATCCTTGTTTTATATAGTTTTGTCATTAGCTAAGTTCTTGAATAGTCAAGTCAGGTCACTTACTTAATCATTAAAACGGGATAAAAACTAAACTGAAAATTTAATAACTTTGAAGAAGCAATTCTTGTATAGTTGTCATTACGAGATATCTGCCATGTCATAGGATCGTCCGTTTTCATGGCGCTTGCAACAGTGCGGATTCGAGTTATGAGAAACTCAAAACAAATAGCAAACATAGTAAATACTTTTTTTTGTTTTAATAATGCAAGTTTCACAAAAAAAAGCCGAATCTCGGTCTTTCAGTACTCAAAATAAAAAGTTAATAGCAAAAACAAAAAAAAATACCAATTTATAACTTACTTTAAAAAATAAGAGACAAAATAATCAACACAAAACTTTCCATTCAAACATCGCCCATTACCCAATTCATTACACTAAAATTTAATTAAAATCAAATTAGCAAAATACTTTAACAAAGTTGCGTTACAGGATCAACATAAAAGATGGCAGTCATTCACTTCCCAGGGAATCTCATTCCTTGTCTTTGATGTTCGTTATGAGATCTTTTAATTACTGACGGATTCCCTCAGCCTCTCAACTTTACAGGGAAATAAGGTATTGCTTTATAATCTGAAGGAACTGGGAACACGGTTGAGGGTTAACATCAGGAAAGATTAAGAAACATACTTGTAGTGCGTATTCTAAATATCTGAAACTACTTTAGCAGAATTTTATAATGGATAGCGAATAGCGATAAATATCGCAAAAAGGAATATTCCATTTTATTGTTAAGCAATAAAATAACGAATAATGTTATCAATTCCTATAATGAATCTATGAGTAGAAACCCTAGCCAAAATTATTGATTTTTCTAAAATCCGATAATGCATTTTTAGTTTTCGTCGAAATAGGCATCGAGACTCCAGTATTTTCCTCTTTCAGTATTTTTTTCACACTAGGAATTTCTCCTGTGTCTGAAGTGCGTTTACAAATATATAAACTCACATACGCAAACGCCCAGACCCGGAACAACTACTTGTAGATCATACAATAATTTTCATTGTGCTCCGTGCGGGAATCGAACCCGCGACACGCAGCTCAGCCGTCCGATCACTCAGCCACTGCGTTATTTTAGTTATAGCCCTCCACGCTCAGTTGCAAAATTCACCCTGTAGGGATACGATAGGTACATTACGTTACAAATAGACACACGCGCTGAAAGCATTCAGCTATAATCTAAGTTTCGATTCACACTGAAAGGGTCAGCGCACACCAAGAAGAAAAGAAAATGCTCTGCCATTTTCTGAGATTATTGAAAAAAAAAATAATCTTATGATTATTAAATCTTATGATTAAAAATTAAATTGAATACACGCCCAAATTTGATGCTCGACCATGCTCGAGCAAGCCGACTGCGTGTTCGAGTATGTATTCTACATGCGCGAGCGAGCTCGAGCAGCGGCGGGCCACGGCGGCGGCGCCGCCCGCGCCCCAGTCAGTAAGTGTTGCCGCAGCGAGAAAACCGTTCGGACGTATGACTATCAACCTATCAAGCACGCCCGCTGGGCAACCCAGACCATATTTAACAGAGATGGCTCGCGCATGGTCGAGCAGTAAAAATTTTGGTCGACCATGCACGAGCATTTTGCAGTCTGCGCTGAACCTAATGCTCGGTTCTCCTAACTCACTGATCTAATACTCACAACTGAACTGTTACATTACAGGCCAATGCTCTCGGTGAGGAAGCGTTTTAACAAGCCTTTATTTTACTCGAAATGTTTGTTTGTATGTGAGTTGTACTGCTGAACACGGCCTTAGTACTGCTGTACTAAGTCGGCCGTGTTCAACATAGTAATGTTTATGAAGCGAAAATCAACTAATATTCAGTAAACCCCACACTAAGTACCGAATTCAATCTAATCCCCGAAGCCGTTTCCACAGTTTCAATAATCTTAAAGTATTACAAACCAACGTTTACCTACTGAAAGAAAATACGTTTGCAATTCCAACTTATTACTCAGAGCACTTATAATTAACAAAAATATAGGTACCTAATTTCATCCAATTTCCACACCGTACTGAAAACATATCATCATATCAGCCGTAAGACGTCCATTGCTGAACATAGGCCTCCCCTTTAGACTTCCAATAGGACCGGTTGTAAGCGGCCTGAAAACATATAGTCTTCCCATAATTCACCTCCTATACACAAATACACACACCAAACATATTTCATTTACACTCTCTAAATAATTCATCCGTGTTTCCTCACTTATCTATTCTTTTTGCACATAATTCTCTTCCCTTTGGGTGGAGTATTATTTTATTAAATAAGCCGGTAGTGGGACGCCCTAAGCTCTGGAAGCCGCGACCGACTTTCAGCATAATAAAATAATTAGTACGACCCAACATAACCCACATAGAGGTTCTTGTGCTAATATCCCAAATAATATTTTTATTCGGGATAAAGGGTAGGCTTTAATAATATATGAGAACATTAAATCGCCGTCTGTGACAGCTTTTTAAAATTATTGTAACGTGGATTTTTATCGCTTAATTTGTAGGTATGAAGTTTAATACCATTTTGTACGATTAATTTTAAATACTAATTTTGGTAAATGTTCAACAAACATTTAACATTTTGATTGAGGTATTCGCACTTTTAGTTCTTAAATACTCATAAACTTTCCATTATTTTGAATCCGATATTTTCCACGAAATCAATAATAACCTCCTGAAGGTCATGGTTTCTAGGTAACTAATTTCAGAATTTATTATTAAACTTTCATGACCTATTTTGATAGTTACTGCTTTTCACAACAACAAAAACAAAGCTAAAATGAATAAAAACTCTATCAATTTATGTAGATACTCCATATTTCTTAGAACTATCTACTTTATAGATCCCTGGTGCCGTAAGTTATATAAGTTGAGCTAGCTTAGTTTTATCTAAAGAAAAATATTTACATGGATGTAACCAATTTGTTTTACTTGCTCGACACGTAACAAATTACTGGCCTGTTTTATTTTGTTTTGTATTGTAGTCATCATTCATCATATTTTATCTAATAAAATGTTCTTTCTTGAGTTTACCACGTATTTAGCAAAGTCAGCCATGTTTCTATTGCTGGGACACAGGTAGGCAGACATGGCAAATCTGTAAGGGTCCTGTTTTTTGTCTGTTTGTGAGAAGTGATCATTTTATTTTCGAGAAGTGCTATTTTGCGGTAGTCCTTATTTTTCGAAATGCTATTTAGAGTAGTGTTCAATTTGACAAGTGCTATTTGAGAGGTGCTAGTTTGGAGAAATGCTATTTTGAGCAGTGCTCATTTTAAGAAGGGCTATATTGAACATTGCACCTTTTTCAAAGTGTTCATTATGCATTCTTCATCAAACCCCTGTAACGACTGCCAAAGATCTACAAATGTCAACCGAGACTAACAACGTAACGTGCTTTTCAAGTCACAAAGGAGACTCGGTATTTTCAGTAAATATACATGCCTAATGCGTTTTCCAAACCTACTTCGCAACGCATTTTATAATTTATCACAGCCATTAAATAATACTTAAGATAAAATGCGCGAACGCTTTTACAGTTATCTGAGTAAGGGATGACCAAAATCATTCTGTGAAGGGGGGAATAAATCGTTCACATTTGATTTATATCTTTTACGCACAATTTGATGTCTTGCATAATAGAGTGAGATATTGATACGAGTGCTCCGAATTCTTTTGAATTTTAATTTTGATTGGTAATAACTATGAATACCTTTGGTTTAGTGTTCAAATGAGTGACTTTTGGGCATGAAGTTTTGGGATCGATGGCCGAATCGGGCAAAGTGTTACTAGGTAAATTTGCTACAACGCGTGCAACGTAGGTAGGCTGTATTAGTGCCCGGTTCATTGCAATACGATCGACCCCTTTTACTTAAGACTTAACATAACTGGCGAAATGTAGGCGTACTATTAGGTAAATCTGTGCCTAATACTTCGGGGATTACAGGTATGATTATGTAATGTTACACTTCAATTATACGGAAAAACGGCAAAGAATCTCCTCGTTCTTATTTCACAAAATTCATTACATAACATAATTAGAATTCCCGTAAAGTAAGATGTAATGAAACGGAATTTATTACTTCGGAAATGAACTAGAATCTTCTACTCATTACTCCGTATTACTGTGTGTTGCTCCATATTGCTCTACGAGATATTTATATTGAATAGCTCACGCATTGTTTGTTCACCCGCTGTGAGAGCGATCGCGGTCTCTTAGTTATTTGAGCGGTGTCATGTTTTTGTTTTTGATGCTACTAGCGGTTAAGCTGTGTTGTTTTGGTTTCGCTCCGCTCGTCAATGAACTGTAGTTTACAGAGGTTTCAATATTAGGATTTTTTTGCAGTAATTTTCGTAGCTCCTTTTGTTCTGTAAGCAAATGGCCTCCTTCTTTCTTTTTTTTTTAGAGAGTTTTATTTATCTGTGTCTGTTTTATTGGAGTTAGGATATTATAGCTTGTAAATTCTTGTCACATTCTCACATTCTTGAGAGCAGTGGTGGCCCAGTGGTATCGGTTCTGACTTACGAGTTGTAGGTCGTGGGTTTGACCTCCGCCAGGCGCATTACTTTGTGTAATTTATTTCATAACCACTGCTCTCAAAACGGTGAAGGAAAACATCGTGAGGAAACCGGTATGTCCTAGAACCAAAATTCAAAGACATGTGACATCTGACAACCTGCACTGGGCCCGCGTGGTGGAGAGAGAGGAGGCCTGTGTCCCAGCAGTGGGAACATTATAGGCTAATGATGATTCTTGTCACTCCATCTGAGACTGTCTGTCTCACATGTGATCTAAACTAGAGTCCAGAGCAAACAATCCAAACTAAACAAACTCCTTTATAGCTTTATAAAAATATTATAAAGCTGAAGGAGTTTGTTTGGTTTTTGCGCTAATCTCAAGAACTGCTGGATGAAATCGAAAAATTCTTTCAGTGTTGGATAGTCCATTTCGGTTCATTCGAGGAAGACTGGCTATACACGGTGTTAGGGACATCGACGCACAAACGGATACCATGGGTCCAGGACATGATTCTGGACCCCCCCCCCTGTTGAAATTTTTCGTCGGATTTTTCCTAATTTTCAAAATTTTTAAAAAAAAATTTTTGATGTTTTTTTTTTACTTTAGCCTGTTCATAATCATTATTCTTACCTAACCAAATGAGATTTTTAATAAAAAAGTAATTAATTCACTACTTTCACTAAAAGTAGCAATGTAAATAAAATTAGAAATGATGTCTTCTTAGATGTTTATAATGAAAGGTCATCGTATACCTAAATACTGTGCCTAGTACCACAGTACCTGTAGTACTTTAAGCGCGGCTCACTATTAAAAAAAAAAACAAACTTATAAAAATAAAAAAAATAGGAAAAAACCGACGAAAAATTCCAACACGGGGGCGTCCAGAATCATGTCCTGGACCCATGGTATCCGTTTGTGCGTCAATGTCCCTAACACCCTGTATAACATCACGCTACAACCAGTAGTAGCCGAGAAGTGTGGGTGAAGCCACGGGGAACAGCTATTCTCAAATAAAAAAGTAAAAGTTTTTCTAACTATATCTACAATTTTTTATGTTTTGTTTTGACTAAGTTTACCTCACCTCGTTCATTCCTCGCTAAGCTCTCAACGAAACCATACCCAATTCGAAACTAGATACGTTGATGAGTTCCATAGATCAAAGGTTTGAAGACTCCAAGATGTTCCGTAATGGGAAACTGTAATTACTGTTTGTTTTGAAATGTCACCACACTATTGTTTTAAGAGGAACGTTGTTTCTGCAAATACTGATGTTATTTTTGATGAAAGTATTAGTTCAGAGCGAAATGGAAATGATTTTTACAAAATACTAGCGATTGCCAGCGGCTTCCCTAGCATATAACTCGAAAAGTATCCCACGGGAACGTCTCCAGTGGATAAAAGGAGTCCGATGTGTTATTCTGGACTATAACCTGTCTCCGAGGCAAATTTCGTTAAGTAGTTCTGACGTGATCGAATAACGAACATGGATGTTCGTACATCGATCATCAAAATTTTCGCATTTATATTAAGGTAGGTTAGTTAGATTTTGAGGTGTTGACTTCTTTGTAAACTTGGTTTTTGGGTGTTAAAGCTATGTCAGATAACCCTTTTTTTTAGCTTGGTGAAATCGTCAAATGAGTCCTCCCACCCCGGGCAGGGCGGGAGAGACCGTGTCAGATTCGTACTGACTAAAATCCACGGTGTCCTTCAATAGCCCTTTATGTTCCGGGGTCACGGAAATGAGCAGGCTTTGGCCCACTAGAGGGCGGCCCCGTCATCATGCTGACGCTCTTGGAGGCGCGCGTGGACACAACGCGCCGTCGCTCGCCCGGGCATGGTCCATGGTCGGACAGCGAGTTGCCCTTTACTCGCCGCTCGCATACCCGCGCCTACGGTGGCCGGAGATCGTCTGCCGACGTCTGACGCCGTTGGCGTCTACCACTGCGGCTGGGGTGGAGTGAGGACGCTATCCTCTGCCTCACGCGGCCCGCCTCCTTCTTCGCGAGAATGACTGCTTCGCAGAAGGAGGCGACATGTCAGATAACCCTACGGTGAGATTATAAATCGGCCATTTTCCCAGAAAGCAGTCAAGAATACCGGTTAATTGTCGAGCTAGAGATTCTAATTTATAACTACCGCTAATAATTAGTATCGTCAAGGTTGCAAACTATTTTATTAAAGCTCTAGTGAGGACCTAGACGACTATAATAGAAATTCTTTTTATATTTAGAAAATATCATTAGCATTTAACTTGGCGCCTTGTGATAAAAGAAACTGTCCCAAGACATATTTTGTAACGTCCCAGTCTTCATAAAAACATTGTCATCACCTTACTACATTCAAAACTACAACATGTTCGTAGTATATCTAAAATTACATCACATGTGTCACCCGATGGCCGCCTGGCGCCATTACTCACGGCTTGGCACCGCCTCAGGTGACCGGCCGTGGATAATTGGAGGGAATCTCCAAGACAAATTGACAGCCGCCTCTACTAGGTTTCCTATTTCTGTGGACTGCAGTGGTTCGAGTGCGATGCTACGTTTGTATGTATAGTTTGTGGCCAGCATTACTTGATCCACTTTAACGTACGAGTAATTATATTTTATTACTTTACTTTAAGATGGGTCACATGTATAACGATGATCGGAGAATCGTAGACGAACCAAAGTTGCCGACATAGTCCAACGAATTAGCAAGTTAAAGTGGCAGCGACGGAGTGGGAAGCGGTCGCCTCCTTCTGCGAAGCAGTCATGCTCGCAAAGGAGGAGGCGGGCCGCGTGAGGGAGAGGACAATGTCCTCCCTCCGCCCCACCCGCGGTGGTGGACGCCCACGGCGACGGACGTCGCAAGACGATCTCCGGCCACCGTAGGCGCGGACATGCGGGCGGCGAGTAAAGGGCAACTCGCAGCCCGACCATGGACCATGCCCAGGTCGACGGCGCGTTGTGTTCCACGCGCGCCTCAAAGAGCGTCAGCATAATGACGGGGCCCTAGAGGGCCAAAGCCTGCCGGGGTCGCGGGACTTATCTCATTACCGTGACCCCGGGACACAAAGGGCTATTGAAGGACACCGTGGATTTTAGTCAGTACAAGTCTGACAGTCCCTCCCGCCCTGCCCGGGGTGGGAGGACTCATTTGATGATTTTACCACGTTAAAAAAAAAGTTAAAGTGGCAGTGGCCAGGCCTTATAGCACCTGAAGGCCGATGGGACCGTAAAGTTGTCGAATGGAAACCCCGCATCGGCAAGCGCATCTTAGGACATCCACCGATAGTGTTACGTGTCTATTCTATTATGTTTCGTGACGATTTTTAGTAAATGCTTTAGTATGGATTATTTTTGGCTTTTCTTTGTGGTAAGGTAGACTCGTACTTCTTACTTTCTGTAGGTTTTAGCTAGTCATTATACATGTGACAGTTTCAGTGACAATCAGACGAAATCTTTTCACTGAAAGGACACAATTTCCTCTGGATGAGATGAAGTTAGTCACCACGCGGGAAAAGTCAGCTTCCTCAGGATTGATTATTGCAATCACTGTTTGTGAGTGATGGTGATGAAGTAAATCTGATGAGGCACGAATAAATTTTTTATTCCCTTTCTAAGTGAAACTTTAGTCTAACACAACTTATTATAAGGCTGTGGACATTGGAGTGAGTAACGTAAGTAAATGATTCATAGTTTTTCTGTTTTAACTTTAACATATTGTTTTTTTTTATCCCTATATGTATATGAAATAATATCTACCATCACAATGACCATAATCATAATTGGTTACAAATTGAAGAATCACAGCATCAATCAAGGCCACTTTCTCATTTGATTTTTACTTAAATGAAATCACCACACCCAGCAACTGATTCCAGCAAAGCAAAGGAAACAGTATTCACCACGATAACCACAAAACGAAGAGACAATAACACTAAACCTCAAATAGGTCCACATTCGTCTTTTTACCGTCTCCTCCGCCCACACATTCGATTGTTTGACCGCGCTTACGTCAACTGTACCTCATTATCAGAAATTATGTTTATTTAGGTTAACGTGGTTTTATTCCTCGCTTCTTTTGTTTTATTATTGTAGTTGGTACACGCACTTATTCTTTGTCTTGACGACAAGAGATCATGACAAGAAGTTTTATTGTCACTAGCTCTTGCCAGCGACTTCATCCGCGTTTATCTCAAAAATTGGCCCATGGGAAGGTTATACCGGGATAAACCATATCCTATATGTTAATCTAGATTATAGACTATTTGTGTACAAAATTTGAATCGAATCTGTTTAGTAGATTTTGCGTGAATGAGTAACAAACACACTTACTCGTGCAAACTTACAAAGTTTCGCATTTAACGCAGTAAGAAGTAGGTAAGACAAGATTAGCTAGTAGATAATGGCGAATTTATGACCGCTACAGAGATTGAAGGTTAAGGCTGATAGGTTTTGGTGGTGGCTCGTCTGCTCGAAAATAATCGCACGAAAACTTTCTATCACGATCATGATTAAAATCATAAACAAACAACCGAACGCACTTTATCCTATGACATTTGCTCAGGTCAGAATAAGAAACTAAGTTTCTGGTCTTCGACAAAAAAGTTTTTACAATCAGAGGAGTGACAAGTCTGTCCCATTGTCTGAACATATTAAATTGCTGGGATTAATCTACTTACAAGATTGAAAGCGTGACGTAAGGTATAATGCGTAAAACGTATGTGGCGTGTCTAGACGAATGAGAAAACCATTTGAGCACTAGGTAGATATGATAGTAATGGTTATACCACCGTCCGATCAAGGACCAGGCCCGATTCAAAGCAACACCAACGGCGTGTTGTGTTCCACTCGCGTCTCAAAGAGCTGTCAGCAAACTGATGGGGAAATGGATAAGGCCAAATGTCTGCCTAAGTTGGAGGAATGTCTTAAGAGGTTCTGGAACACAAAGGGCAATTGAAGCAACAGGGTAAATTTTAGACAGTCCTTTCCGCTGCACCCAAAGCGAAGAACTCATCTGATGATTTTGCAGCCCAAAATAATACATTTCACCGCTATCTCTTCGTTTTGAAATATAAAAAAGGTCTTAAAATTGAAATAAAAAGCGTTTTTGTGACTTCAATCGTATAACTGGATTCTTAAAAAAAATCTTTTGATAATCGTAAAAGCAGTTTTTGTCAGACATTGAACAGATAATTAGGATTTTCATTGACTATCTAATTCAGAACGTTAATTGAACATTGAAGTCCTAGTTTTATATCTACGAGTATTAACAAAAATCCTACGTCCAATTGTTGTATTGGACGCAAAACCTGCTGTCTAGCTATAATTCCTGTATTCAATTCCCAAGTAGGCCAAAGTATTATTAGTTTATGTTAAATCTGGAATAATAAGCAGCAGAGTTTCCTCCGTACCTCAAAAAGCCGCTGGTACCGAATGTCATTGCGACAGTCATTACGGATACCTAACGTCCGAAACCTTGACATCCAGTCTTACCAAGAGGTATCCTAGTACCCATTACTAACCTGTGTTATGGAAGTTTAACACAAAAAAACTACTGAGCGGTTTGGTTGAAATTGACTACACAGATAATTTATAACCTGGTTAGAAACATAAGATACTTTCGACTCCTGGTAATTACCAAACCTTAGGTTGGCAACGCCGCGGGCATAAGCATGCCCGCGGCGTTGCCAACCTAAGGTTTACAGTAGCTTTACTAGTAATAATAAATAGCGAACCCTTTTACAAATTCCAAATCCTATCTAAACATTCCTTTATCTATTTTCATAGACCAATAAAACAATTAGACCAAACTAATCATGACCACGCTTGGCAGGTGCATTTGTGGCCATGCGTTATGTGTGATTATGCACCTGTGCAGTATTAATACACGGTAGAACCTTAATCCTTTGGCATCATATCTAACGCATTTGCATGTCTGTAGTTAATAATCTATACGATTTTACTGCACTGATGTTTGGTCGCATAATTGTCTTAAGTAACGAGAAAAGTTGCCGCGGCTAAAGACAGTGCCCAGAAGCGCAAAGGGCAAACGGCTTGGGTTTTAGTCAGTTAGTCAGTCTTACTGTCTCTTCCTTGCTTCCGCTCTTCCCAGGGCGGGACGCTCATTTCCAAAATTTTCCAATCTTAAAAAAATTAAACAATGGATCGGAGACACTAAAATGAAGCTTTAGTATCCTTTAATATCTTGCTGCATTTAAAGCGCTCCTGTTTAATATTTTTAGTCTTCAACGTGAACGAAGCCATGGCATAAACCTAGTACATACCTAATAAAGTAAAAAAGGATTCCTTGTATTCATTTGATATAGTTGTTGTCACTCCTTCATACAGGTTATACTGTAACCTAGTAAGGAGATCAGAACTGTACCCACTATAATTGTAGCAAATAAGTAATTTTACTATGTAGAAACTAAATACCCATGTACTGTAATAGGTACTTTTTGAAATGATAAATAAACATTTATTATTATTATTATCTGATATAGTTCTTTAACCTCATATCTTACTCATTTCTGTTACCATAGATATAAGTATTAGAGCATAAAGTTGTGTCTTGAAAACTAACGACGTGTTGACATTTGCAAGTTGGGTTGTTTATTTCTGATCTTGTTAGTGCTTGTTGACAACATTAGTTTGTCAGATGAAAGTTTGTCGCGTTATTAATACTTGGTGTCAATTCGAATAACTAGAAGTTTATCTTTTAGAAGAGAACACTTCTTTAGACGTAATGAGCACTTTGTTTTGTGTTATTAAGCATCACCATGCTTTGACCATTTGACACACACACTGTCTACTGAAAACATCGTCGATTAAAACAGTTTTAGACAATTTATAATCGTTAGTAATAATAATAACTTTCAAACTGAATTATGATCGAATTTAGGTCACTGGACGATCTCTGGTTCTTACAGAGTTATAGATATTTGAAAAACACACTTCTACAATAATTAGGTACCTATTGCTTTATAAGAACTGCTCTTAACCGTTCTTTTTGTTTCTCCAACGGAGGTATACATTAATCACCTACTAACAAAAACACCTGTTACTTACAATACCTTCATATATTAAGCCCAGACCAAATTAATGCTATCATTAAATCACTAGTATTTTTCTAGAAAAAAAAAATGGCCGAAAGCCGTTGGGTCTGGCAAAACAAAACCATTCATTTTGAGGTGGGCAAGTCCTTAATTGCTATCGCCAGTGTGTGTACTCTACCTATGTGTACAAAGCGTTATGTTTGCCTAGCAACTTAATGAAATATTTGATGGAGGATAAATTAATGTCGTATAGAGCGCTAAGAATAGACGTCGGCGTCGTTAGCCTATTGATTGATTATGTTTGTGAAACGTCAGACCATAGGACGTCCGATAGTTACTTACTAAATACTTTGGTCATAATAATGAATACGAATTACAGACAATTAAAATCCTATTAGAGCTTTTTTTTTAGCGTGGTAAAATCATCAAATGAGTCCTCTCACCAGGGCAGGGCGGGCTTGTACTGACTAAAATCCACGGTGTCCTTCATTAGACCTTTACGTTCCAGGGTCACGGTAATGAGATAAGTCCTGCGACCCCGGCAGGCTTTGGCCCATCACTTCCCTCTGTGCAACTGCGCTGTGTAGGTGTGATTTGAATCGTGCCGTTGATAATTACGTTTCTCGTGTCTCGTTATCAATTACCGGCTCGTGAATTGTCCTAGCTGGTTGCCTTTGTGCTTATAGTGGTGGTATTGTAAGTTTTTAAGTGTTATTACGCGTATTTCATTGGTAAATATAGTTTTAAATTAGTTAACAGCGCTCGGTAAGTAATTTTTATTTTTTGGTTGTGGGGGTACCTCGGAAGGAATAATAAATATTTTTTTGTTTCGTCTTGTTTTTACGATCTGATTTAAATATTTTTGTAGTTTTGATTTAAAAATGTTGTCCAGTAATGATGATCCACCGGACGGGGGCGGAAAAAACACTTCGCGATGCGTAACTAAACCTCCCAGGTCACCGACCTCCGCTTACTCTAAACGCTTGTTTACCGAAATGTCTCCGTCTTATCTTACGCCGGAGGATAATGCAAAACGGCAACATTTGACCGATTCTGTTGAGAAATCGCCGTTATCAATAAATAATGTCAGTAATTCAAACGAAGACTATTGCGATTTAGTTACTCAGGCGTCTGCATACCTGTCTAAAATAAACGACCTTGTGAATGATCAGGGTTCTCGTATCAATGTAGCCAATAAATCCGCGATTATGGACATGACACAGCGGATTACGTCCATTGTTTCTTTGTTAGCCATACGGTCATCTTCTAATGAAACGAAGTTAGCCAATATCGAGCGCGAATTGGACAAAGTTAATTTAAATAATAATGTCAGCCTTGTAAAAACAAATTCCAATAAACTTTCTTATTCAGATTCTCTGAAACTTCGTCTGCCGAAGGTCGCTCCAGTGATGGAGTCGAGACCACCGCTGCCGTGTGTAATAGCATACCCCTCCAACGACAGGTCAGCTGAATTCGCAACTTCCTCAGCCACTAAAGAAGCGCTTAAAAAAGCGATTAAGCCAAGTGACGACGGATTTCAAATTGTAGGCATGAAAAAAATCGCGAAATCTGGCGTTGTATTACGTGTCGCTAATGACAGTCAAATAAGTAAACTTGAATCGGTTGATGCTATTAAGACCGCCGGGTTAAGACTTGAAAAACCGAAAGGCCGCAGGCCACGTTTATTAAATAAAGACGTCCCATCCTCAATGGACGACAAACCTTTTTTGCACGCGTTGTACCGTCAAAATATCAAAGACGAATTGGTAATTAGTGAAGAAGAATTTATTAAGTCGACAAAAATTATACGTAGACGTGTATTAGACAATGGTCGGAAGTGGGTAGGCATCGAAATCGACAACGCCATTCGAAAGCATTTAATTAGTACCAAAGAGAAGCTTTTTATTGACTTCGCGACTTGCCGATTTTTTGATGATATCGATGTAGTTCGTTGTTTACATTGCCAACAGTTCGGTCACGTAAAAAAATACTGCGTAAATAAATCGCCTACCTGTGCTAACTGTTCTGAAGCACATGAAACAAAAGAATGCCCGCATAAGGATAATTTAAATTTTACATCGGTATGTGTGGCGTGTAAACGTTTTAAAAAACCGTTTGACCATCGGTGCGGGTCTCAACAGTGTACCACCTATAAAGTCAGGCTCGAACAATTAATACGCAACACTAATTACTAATAAAATGGATAGTTTAATAATAGGACAATTAAACCTTCACAATGATAGGGTGGCGACTTCTGAATTGGACAAATTAATTATCGATTACAAATTAGACATTGTACTGGTTCAAGAACAATACCAAAACACGCGCTTACGTCACAAGGTAGTTCAGTTAGATAGTAAGGCACGAGCCGGAATTTACGTGTCGCGTTCTTCTAACTTTACAGTAACGTCTTTACGTAATCTCATGACGCCTCACTGTGCAGTTGCGGAAGTCTCATCCGCTACTTTTAAAGTTTACGTTGTCAGCTGCTATTTTCAATATTCAGACCCTGTTGGTCCTCACATACATAACCTCCGTCACGTCTTGCGGTCACTCGCGGGCTGCAAAGTTATCGTAGGCGCAGATGTTAATGCGTCTTCGTCCCTGTGGTATGGCAAAGTCCGGTCCACGGATTACGTACGGCGTTGCGCTGTTGAAGACTTCATTGCTGAAATGAACCTTACTATTCATAACACCCCCGATGCACCACCTACTTTTTGCAGCCAAATGGGCGAATCTTGTATTGACGTCACACTTTCTAGTGCAGACGTACGCTTAGATAGGTGGCGTGTCCTACCGGACGCGTCTTGCAGTGATCATCGCTTGATCGTGTACGAATTTGTTCCGGATTCTACTCATGGTTCTTCACATGTAATTGGTAACTTTAGGTATAAAACTAAGGGTGCTAATTGGGAATTCTTTAGATCGCTTTTTGCGTGTCATGCCAAGGATTTCACTCGTGATGGGCTGTCAGCTGAAGAAAGTGCTGAAATTATGTCAGACACCTTCACTTACTGTGCTGACATTGCCATTGGTCGCGGACCTATGACCAGTGTACGCAGATGTGATTGGTGGTGTGACTACCTAACCGAACAGCGTAAAATCTATCGTCGAGCGCGTAAACATCTAAATAAGCTTAAAAAACGTCAAGTCACCGGAGACTCACTAACCTCTGCTTTAAATACATTTAGAGTTGCCAGGTCCCGTTACAGAGCTTCGGTTGAAAAATCTAAGGCTAATTTGTTGCGTAAAGTAGTGGATAAATTAGAAAAAGAAGGTCCGTGGTCTCCTTTATATCATGAATTTAAAGCTAATCGATCGGTCGACCTCGCGTATGTTCAGAATATTAAAGTAAATAATAAACACACCACCGGTATTGAAGAAACAACGGAAGTTTTATTAAATAGTCTTATCCCTGATGATTCACCTGTTAATGATAATGACTACCATCACCAACAGATTAGAGCATGGGCTACAGTTCCGCCTAAATCACCAGCGTCAGACCTTCCATCCACTGACGAATTAATTAATGTTGTTAGGAGACTGCCCCTTAACAAATCATCAGGTGAAGATAAAATATCTAATCGTATGATAAAGGAAGCGTGTAAAACAGCGGGTGACGCGATATTAACTGTTTACAATCGGTGTATTGCTGAAGGTGTTTTTCCTCGTATATGGAGACATGGCTTTATACGAATAATACCTAAAAGCGGCGACAAGCCACCAGATGACCCTAAGTCTTACCGGCCCATAACATTATTACCATCTTTGGGAAAGCTCCTGGAGCGTCTTATCGTCCCACGATTGTTACCGGACGGGCCCAAATTCCATAAAAACCAATTCGGTTTTACTATCGGCAAATCAACCGTTGACGCGGCACTTTCTATTAGAAAAATAGTTAATACCTCCGAGCACAAGTACGTAGTTGGAATCTTTCTAGATATTTCCGGGGCTTTTGATAACGCATGGTGGCCAATGCTACTACTTAAGATAAAAGCTCGTGGTTGCTATAATAATATATTTAATCTTCTTTGTTCGTACTTTTCTAATGGTTCCGCGAAACTTAAACTCGGACATCATTCCGTATCGAAACCTCTTACCATGGGCTGTCCTCAAGGTTCGGTTATCGGTCCTCATTTATGGAATATAGGCTTCGATGATTTCCTCGCGATTCCACTTCCAAGCGGTTGTTCTTTAACTGGTTATGCGGACGATGGCCTTCTGCTCATTCAGTCAAGCACTCGTGCTGGCCTCGAGAATCTGGCTGACACTTGCCTACGATTAATATCTCAGTGGGGCGATCGAAACCGTCTGACGTTTGCACCACAAAAAACATATCAGCTTATTTTAAAAGGTGAACTTAAATCGTGGCCTAGTATTAAATTCAATAATGTTCCCGTGAAGAGAAAGCAATCGGTGTGCTATCTTGGTTTAGTCTTAGAGAGGAATTTCACTTTCATAGAACATATAAAAACAGTTGGTGAAAAAGCTAAAAATAACTTTTATGCCCTAACGAGAATATCTAAGTCTACTTGGGGTTTGTCATTTTTAACCTTAAAAACTATTTATGGGGCTACTTACTTGGGTTGTTTGTGCTACGGAGCACCTGTTTGGGCCGATAGGGCCACCATAGGGGCGGCACGGCGTAAATTGCTTCAAAGCCAGCGCTTGGCTTTGTTATTCTTAAGTAAAGCGTATAGGACCGTCAGTACTGAAGCTTTACCGGTACTTGCTGGTGTTCTTCCAGTAGATCTTGAAGTGCAGCGACGTGCTGCAATGTATTTTTCCGCACGGGAGACCACTGACGCCGATTTCCTGCCGCAACGTGACCGTGATAAGATATCTAGATTATTTAAACCCCAGAGCGACGTCTGGGAGGAACTTTTATCCGAATGGCAAAATAGGTGGGATAATTCTCCCAAGGGGCGGCACCTCCACCAGTTCTTCCCATCCGTTCGTGAGCGGCTGGCTAGGACGTGGTTGGAGGTGGATCACTGTGTTGCCCAATTTCTCACGGGACATGGTAACTTTAAAAGTAAATTGTTTTCCTTTAAGCTTGTTCCCTCGCCTTTTTGTCAATGTTCGTCACCTGACTGTGAATATGAACAATCAGCACATCATATTCTTTGGGAGTGTATTCTTTGGCAGAACGAACGCAATATTATGTTGGATACTGTTCAGACTACATCTGGAGTCATTTATTATACGGACCTTGTGGAAACTCGAACAAACTTCCGTGCGTTCAAGCGTTTTTGCCATACCTATTATTGGAATCAAATATAGCAGCTCACAATTTAGGACCCATTAATATTAGTAGTCATTTTTACCCGTGGTGCAAGGCAACTGGGCTTCTCCCAGTTGTAATGTCCCTTTGTGCCTATTGGCCTTGCTTTGTTCTGTCTCCTGCTTGCATGGAGGGAAGTGGAAACATATTTTTCCTACTCCTCCACTATTCTTTTCTGATTAATTTCGTGCAGGATCCAAGACAGGTAAATTCATTCTCCGGGATACGTCGAGCTTCATTGTCTTGGCGCTTTTCTGGTGGTTGCCACTGTTGATTCTGGCTCTCAGGAGTTGCAGTGGTTTGGGAATAGTGTGGTGGGTTTGTCCCAAAAAAAAAAAAAAAAGGCTTTGGCCCTCTAGAGGGGGGCCCGTCATCGTGCTGACGCTCTGTGAGGCGCGCGTGGAACACAACGCGGCGTCGTCGACCCGGGCATGGAACATGGTCGTCAAAATTTATTATTTCTGGGTGAAATCGCTCCATTTTAGGTGTCATCTTTCCTTCTGTTTACTAGATTGTGGCAGAGAGCAAATCCATTATGATTTTAAAAAAAACAAGGTCTGTTGCTTGTGTGTTGCCTTTCCACCGAAGTCTGAAAGCTTTTTCTGATCAGAAATATGTATGTGTAATTACCAGTTTGCGTGATATTTGCCGCCACCAACAATTTATATAATAAGACAAAATTAATGTGCTAACATTAATTTATTTACTCCGCCTACAAAGTTCAGTGCCCTCTAAGTCTACTGATGGCAATCTTGCACAGAATTTAATTTATCTCAGTTCAGTGTGTGAGGATTACCGAAGGTAAGGTATTATTTACCTCAAAAACATAATCAACTTGATGATAATTATATTCATATTTCAATAAACATAGCACATGTTTTGAGTTATATTAGATTTCTGATGTTTCGTATTTGTCAGGTAGGTATATTTTTAAAGGCTTTCTTATAAGTATAAACTTGCGAGTTGCAGTTTTTTGGAATGATTTAGTTTATCGTGATTCAGAAAATCGCATTTGGTCTTGGATCAATAAGCTAGAAATACACCTGTCTCTGGACACAACAGTGAAGTTGTAGATTGCAGTTTTATAAAACACAAATTATCTCAAAAATACAGAAAACTCCATTTTCCTATTGTGATTCGCCTCTTCTGTAGACTTCTAAGAATACTTTATAATATTTGAAAATTTATTTTCACAAAAAAATAAATTTCACGCTGTCTACTTGAGCTATCAAATCCGTAAAATCCGAAATACTTTTATGACTAACCCTCCCTCAATAGGCCAGAAATACACCTGTCTCGGAACACAAAAGCGGAACATAATTACGTATTGCAGTGTTTATCAAATGCTGTACGTTTGCCAGTTGGCAAGTACACCGCTCGGCTATCGTTGTGTGAATCACTTGTACGATGTACGAGCTTTGTAGTGGGGTTCCGTAGTAATTCTTTTTGTTTTGTAAATGAAATGTTAAAATGAATTAAAAAATTCTTTATACGAAATTTTTCGGTTTATTAAGTATTTAGTCTGTCGCGAGGAACAGAATGGATGAGAGAAAAAAGAGGAGAAAATCTGCAAATACGCAGGCTGAAACGATGTTATTGTAAGAAAATGTATAAGAACTATTATAATGCTTGGCTTGAACTAAAATAGCGAGGTTCACTGAGGTATTTTATGCCAAGCTTTCCTTTATTAGCATTATGGTTTTCTCTATTAGGTATTTTATCAATAGTAATTTGTTCAACGGCTGCGATTTATATTTAAAAAAAAATGCTTTTATTTAAAAAATCTTATAAAAGCATAATTAATAAAAATACTAAGCTGTAGGCCTTAGTCAAACAGACAGGCGATAGCGAACCGAACCGAATCCTGTCATATAAAAAAGCGAAAACGACCCGATAGTCTATGTGACAGGCTTCAAACAATTCCATACATTACAAACAAAAACGCAACGCCACGATTCGGTTCGTTTGTCAGTTTGACAATAGCTTTACGGTACCACTGCAGGGCAAAGGTCTCTTTCCGTACAGAAAAATATGACAGTATTTAAACATATTTGTTTGATAATAAATCATAATATAATTTTTTCGGAACCCCAAATGATGAGCGATACGATAATGAAAGTAATAGCACTACTCTTCATTTTTGTTATTTATGACATTTGAAACGTCCTATTTCATGTAATAAACATAAATAAAATATTGGGCTGAATTACTCGACCCTGATTACATAAAGTATAAACGATTATTTCTGGAAATTACTTTCATCTCAATATGAATGTTATCCTTTTTATTATGTTGGTACCATTTACACATTATTCAACACTTATTTATACGTAAATAACTTTTAAAAAATTATTACCGGCCTGCTTTTGAATTTCGAAGAAAAAAAAGTCAAATGTTTATTAGTGTTTCCACCTTTAAAATTAGAGCAAGGTTGTCGCCTCATTGTATTTTTTTCGCGAACAATGAGTCTTGTTTTATTTTAATTTTGTTAAGTGACTCGTATGTATGTGATTTGGATTTAAAATGATTGCAGTAATAACTCTTCTTGAATACAGCGATTAATGTTTTTTTTTTGGCAAATCAGTTAGCAAGAATTAAGCCTCGAGCAGACACACACGATTAATCGCGCGGGGCGACTTGTCGCGGTCCATTCGCAGCACATTTAGAGTGGAAATTAGCTTGGCTGTAAAATCGTCAAATGAGTCCTCCCGCCCAGGCTAAAATCCACAGTGATCCTTCAATAGCCCTCTACGTTCTAGGGTCACGGTAACCTGATAAGACAGTCCCGCAACACCGGACGTGAGACGGATGGATGAACTTTTGTTACTATTTCCCACAAAACCAACTAATTTTGATAAAACTTGGTACACAAATAGTATAACCTGGATTTACACATAAGATACTATTACAACGGCTAATTGTTTAAGGTATTATTGAAATGTGTCATACTTTTTTTTTTGGATAGAGATGAGACGAGACACTAATAAATTACCATTTTAAAGCAAAAGAAATATTATAATTATGTATTTTCTTGTTTAATTTAAGGCTTGAAACTTATAGCTCATTAACGCTAGAAATTAATATCTGAAAATCTTCGGTTGGATCTTTGTCTGTAACCAATAAACGACCGAATTTAACTATCCGAGTCTTTAAGATGTCCAATCAGAAACAGCCGTCAAAAACAAAGGAACGTGATTTGGATTGAGATTGAATATATTATTATTAATTTATGTACCTAAATTGGCCTCCCGAACTATGAAAAACAAAATTACTGCTTATCCATTTTCGACGGAAATACATTTATGTTATTTATGTTTAATTTTGGAAACTCCTGAATATGACAACTAATATTAAAGTAAAAGTATAAAGCGTCTTGTACTTTGCTAATGATAATTATAATTAATTTGAAATGTCGCGGTGAGATAGTTGAGGCAGTAATTAATTAAATACTTGCCGTGACAACTTAATTATGAGAATATTATATTGTGGAATGCGTCACAGGTGTAGAAGTTGTATGTGCAACTGTTGAACATGAGGTCCTGGGCTCAATTCGCAGGTTTGGCAGTGTTATTGTCTTATGCCTGTACATTGAATAAAACTCTACTATTTATATCCCTTTTTTTTAGAGTTAAGATCACCAAATGAGTCCTCCCACCCTGAGTGGACCGAAAAGGACTGTCAGACTCTTATTGACTAAAAATACACCTTGCTCCTTGTGAGTCCCCTAAGCGTTCCTGGGTTATGGTTACTTCATAAACGATTTAGCGTCCCGTTGAGTATATTGTAAAATTATAAAAGTCCTCTAAAGGCAAATACAGGCGTTATGTTAATTTTGGGTGTATTGGTATAAAATTACATTACATTAACGGCGAATATTTTTTGCAGCCAAAATCTTAATCGCGCTGCGACAACGAGCCAAGCTAATTCCCAGAAAAGCAATCATGGCAGACAAACCCAAATAGACAAAGAAATGTAATCGTTAAGTTTTTCAATTTGATCAAGGAAACCCTAAAAATGTTGAGTCAAGTTCTTAACGAAGACTTGAGAACAACTTCTGTATAATATTTTTACAAGGAGCTGTTTGCGAAGTAATTTGTGTTACCCTTTTTTTGGACCCCTTCTCAGTTTATCCACGATTTAATAAGGGTTCATAAAGTAATACCGTTTCGTAAGAACGAAGGCAATCGCGAATACTTTGTAAATTCATTTTTAATTTCAGACTTTGTACTTTTAACATTGAAGCTTTTATAAATGTTGTTTCTTTTTTTTTGTAAAATTTCTTTCCTTACGACGTAACCTTTTTTTTAAAATTAAAATCCATGTTATTGGTCATGTTATAATGAAGGAGATCTCAAGTTTTCTTCTTGCATTCTTTCTGTTTTCGAACGAATCTCATTTTTGTATCATGTTACTTTCACTCAGAAGCTGAATCTTCTATTCCCTCGTTTGAACGACGTTTGGCGTCTGGAGTACTTATCCAGAAGACGAGGAGTTCAAATACCACTCGCAGCTGATTTTTTCATTCCTCAAAAATCATCTAATACGACGCGGCGTCGCATGCGTTAATGTTGTTGTTGTTAATGCGTTAATCTACATTTATTTAGGTATTAGGCAATTAAAGAACTATTATCTTTATTTCTTTCTGAATTTTAGACTCCGCAGTTTTGGTGATCAGAGGGATTGGGTCGATAAAGTTATCGTACGTATCAAATGACACGTCATAACTATTAGTTAGAGCATACAATGTCCTAGTCTAGTGTCTAGACTCTTTGATCCTTTCAAAGCAACGAAATACCTATCACAAGTTCATCGACCTGTGCTCCAATTTCCACCTACTAATCTCCACTTTCTTTTGTCCTCAGGTGTATCCCACGACCGATCGTACATGCTATTCCGGCTGGGTCGTCGAGTGTCCGGCCCGGTGCGTCAGTTCGCCGAGTCGGGTCGTTCTGACGCACTCGGGTCGGCTCCGGGCACACTTGACGTGTTTGGAGGACCCGCAGTGGGGCAAGGCGCGGGGAGAACGGAAGCTGAGTTCTTTGTTGATGGAAATCATTCGAGGGTAAGGTTCACTATCATGTATAAAAAATAATCATACTTCAGAGAAATCTCACCCCCTTTGTTAGTGACATCACTACCAAAGGGGGTGAGGTTTTTCTGAAGCTGACTTTACAATTGATAAAGCTGAATCATGATCCATTTTGACGATAAATCGTTTGAATCCGTCAAAATGACAAAGATCAAGGCCGTTACCATGGACATGTATGTTGACGCGAATGTAGACCTAATTGTATATTTTGAAGTCTGTAAGAAAATAAGCGTATAGTGACTCATAATTGAAAGTCGATTGCACCAATTTCTAGAATCAATGTTTTTGTTAAAAAAGAACTTAAGTTATTAATTAAAGATAATTCTTTAATTAATAACTTAAGTTCTTTTTTAACAAAAACAGTGTGAAAAAAACAAAGTCATAAGTGACTTGGGCATTTTTTACTAGTCTATCGTAGCAGGGGACTATATTAAATTACTAGCTGTTACCTGCAAAGCATGTATCTCTAGATTTATCTCACGGACACGAAATACTGGTATATAAAGTATCCTATATGTTATTACAGGTTAAAAACTATCTATGTACAAAATCCGTTCAGTAGGTTTAGTGTGAAGAAGTAAAAAACACACCCAAACATTCATACTCACAAACTTTCGCATTTATAATATTAGTTAGGTAATAATTATAAGCAAATGAGAACATTTTTCTCGCTGCACCTACTTAATTAATTTCATTGAACTATTGAAATCAGTAAAAGTACACAAAATAAAATACTTAAAAAACAAACACGGATGTATTTCCGCATCACTTAGTTATTACAAGGAAAATCTATGTAAAATTGACTATTCCAATTCCTATATTTCCCTACGGGTGAGTTCGCCCAAACTAAATCCATACGTCATGTTCCTTTTAGTTTTACCATTCCACGAAACTGAATGTCATTTTGAACGCTCGCGTATTTAAATATACTCGTACCTGCATATTCCAATACCGTTATATCACGGAATAATGGAACGTTATTCGGAAACCGTCGATAAAATCTTCTACCACATTCCGCATGTTCAAAACCTACAATATTGCCATTAAAATGAATATTTCGAACATATACAGCAATAACAGCATCATTACGCTTTACAACGTTTTAAATTTAATATTCATACGGAAAACCAATTAAATATCGGCTTTATCGAAACAATTTGACACACAAATATAAGCGAATCGCAGCAAATTGTCTGATTTTATTAGCGCCATTATTCCTGTGGTCCGACTGCACTCGTAATCGAATGCAATAAAGATGAGGCCTCAATAATTTTGCAATTAAAATCGGCAATGGACAGCGCAATTTTGTGATAAGGACGCAGTTACATTCTCGTTTTATTCGGCTGGACACTGGACTTCCGAATTGGTATTTATTTAAATGTCGATTTAAAAGCTTAAGCAATTACTGTCAAAATATTGTATTTCAATGATAAACGGTTTTCAATTTTCAAGAAAACAACTGAATATAAATTTTCCTTGCTACCATTGTAGAAACTCAATACCTTATCAATTTAAATAAAAGGACTGATTGTTGGGAAACTGAACATTATTTTCCCAAGGCGTGTTGAGCTTGTGCCATAATGTAAAATACAAATCAATCTCTATACCAGTCAACAATACACCCCATTCGCGCGAATAAAAAAACGTCAAAATGCAAATGCCATGTCGTCAACAAATATGACATGTCATACGATTGACATAAAGTGTGTCACCCGCCCTACTAGAACTTCACCCCACATAGGCAAAGCTATTTGCACTAGTGGAATTGCACACACAGCCCTCAAAATAAACAATACCCAAAAATATCGTATTTCATCACTAATGAATGCTTCCCGAGCAAACACCAATTACGATACGAACAAATAAAAGAACCGAATCGATACCGTAATAAAGGGGAGTTTTATCGAATTGAGAATCGTGTTGTTCTGCCAGTTAAACCTAATTTCGATTCTTTACTCGTTAATCGGTATGAGTGGGAATCGATTATCGAATTAATTTGTTTGAGGTAACTGTTGTGTGTTAATTAATGGTGGGTTATGTGATTGGTCCGCTGTTTGAGCTTTATTATGGCATTAAGATCGCTTGTGTGAACAATTAATTAAATATTCAAAGTACGACATGGAATTATTTGACGGTATTGATAACAATGAATAATTATGATACAGGAAACTTGGGTAGAATTCAGAAAAATAGAAATTATTATGACAACATCATGTTATATTAGGTATATATGGGATCGGTACAACACGTTTCCTTATGCGATTTGTGTATAGTAATCGAATGCTGCGCAGCGTGTCACACGTCGTTTCCCGTACGGAACAATAAAATTATTTGACCTACAAGTAGTTTTTCCACATCTACCTGTTTGTGTAAATGAGTTTAAATGTTTATAAACGCTCCTTAGACACAGCAGAGCCTACTATGGGTGAGAGTTGAAGAAAAATCTTGCACATCAGACGCCATGCCATCATTTACTCTTTTTTCTATTCCTCACATATCTCTTTTTATTTTTTCTTTGGGCTTTTTATACCTCTCCATCAATATTACCCTCAACGTCTATTGTAATATGGTTGAAACATGAAAATCAAGCAAGTATGGTTAGTTAAGTTCTTGTCATAAAGCTAAATAAGGTAGCAGTACAGTGCTGCCATGTAGAAGAATCTGAAGATAAACATACCCTCATACTAATGAAATTAAATCATTAAGGAAATGAATGTCGACGCAGTACATAAGGTAATTATGTCACTCGTGCTTACTTCAAACGGGGCCAGTACTAGCGCCAGTAGCTAGTAGCAAGTACTGGAGCAAAGTTTAATAGTGGAACAGTTATTACTGTATGAAGTTATAAGCGGCAGTGGTTATTAAAGTTTCGTTCGTGTATTGCTCTTTTGTTCTGCCGAAGTGGTGAAGTTCGTTCTCAGAAGGAGAAGCGCTGAGGTAGTTGATGCAATTAAGATTTTTTTTAACATTTTCTTTATATGATTAGGAGCTGACTGTTAATTATAAGTCCAGTTGAGTTTTTGCTTAAGCCATGCTCTTAACAATATTATTTTATTTATTATCTTTCGCGTCTTGCGTAATTAGCGAGATAACAAGTTAAGTAAACACCTGCACTTGACACGCCGTGAATGTTGCGAAGTTTTGGGCCAACAGAATTTGAAATACAGTCATGTCAGCAAAATGTAGAAGAGGGGTGAAATTTTTTACTTAAATTTTAAACATAACGTAAATACAAAACCACGCCTGTAATCCTCGAAGGGTAAGAAAGAAGAGTACCACTATTAACATCACTTTTGATCAGTCATGTTTATGTCACAAGTTGGTGAGCCTAAATTCTAATCATGTACAATATTTATTAGTAGAAAACATAGCAACAACACAACAAACAATAACAATGTGAATGAATTTTCAAAAGCTAGTAGCTAAAGTTCAATTTCACTCTCTTCACTTTCTTATAGACTAAATACCATCACCTAAACACAGCATAGGGCGGAACCTCGCTTGGCACACACCTAAGAAAGCTCATTAATTAAAAGCTCTTGGATCTTTTAAAAAATAATATATTTCTGTAACACCTTCATTATCGGTCTTCTATAATTAAAAAGTTTTATTTTTAGATTCGTAGTAACGAACACCTGAAGCAGTTTGACCTAATTTTTGTCGAAGTTTTTGCTCTACTTCGTTAGTTACACCGATGATATTATTCTGATGAAAATGTTTTCTACCAAATATAGACTTTCTCTCAAAGCTAGACAAGTTTACTTGTTCCTCTATAAACTTTCCCTATACACATATACACAGAGTATAATGCGCCGGCCTGGGTTCGAACACACTATCTACAACTCGTAAGTCGGGGTCATTGCAACTAGGCCACCGATGATGCTCGTAAATCAATCCGAGCAATCAATCAATCAATATCAATTTATCAATTGTTAGTATCGATTATGTCCTTTCGGTCCCGGACTTCTCCTTCATAACATTCGACTGCGTAAAATAAACAAAGCAGACAAACGTAACTACGTTCCATTTACCGATAAAACGCTTTCAAATTCCCTAAGCATCTTGACACCAACAATACGAAAATTCTCTTCCAGAGTCGAGTTAAAGCTGCCTTCATTTTACGACTACAATTCTCAAGTTAACTGAGAATTTCTTAACAAACGAGCTATGAGCAACAGTAGGTAGACTGTAAGGGGGTGACACACGGATGTTGCGTCGTCGCTGCGTTTTGACTGCAATACTATGAGTCAGAATTAGGTGCAACCAACACACTGATGCAATTTGTCATCGTTATCTTTTTATAACTGAAAACAATACTAAGTTGCGTTACGTTCCCGCTCCGTCATCGCAACGCAGCAGAGACGGTTTCAACACAGCTTGTGCATTGTACACGTAACGTAAAAATTATAATATTTGCTTAATTTTAGGAATTTATTAGTATCTGTAGGGGGAGAGCAGTGGTGGCCCAGTGGTATCGGCCCCGACTTACGAGTAGCAGGTCGTGGGTTCGAACCCAGCCAGGCGCATTACTTTGTTTTACTTCATCACCACTGCTCTCAAAAACGGTGAAGAAAAACATCGTGAGGAAACCGGCATGTCCTAGAAACCGAAATTCGAAGACATGTGACATCCACCAACCCGCACTGGGCCCGCGTGGTGGATTATGGCCCACTCCCTCTCACAGAGAGGAGGCCTGTGTCCCAGCAGTGGGAACATAAAAGGGCTGATGATGATGATGTAGGTGGCTTATTGTGCTTTTTGTTACAAATGGGATTACAATGCCAAAAGATTTTCAAAAACCGAAACGTTTACTTTATGCTTGCACCGCGCCTTCATAAAGGGGTAGGATTTAAGTAGGTAGTTGTAAAACAAACGCAGCGTCGTCGTCGCAAAGTGTGGCACCTCTCTTAGCTGTTGACAGAAAACGTCTGACTGGCTCAGTGCACATTGAACTAATTGGTCTGTTAGTTCTGTTACCCTTTAGCTAACAACTTGTAATGGTCGCATTCAACAATTTACTTCTCGTTATTTCATTTGTCGCTGTTAAGTTTAATGTTGTTTTTAGGAAGACAGATTTTTTTGTGAGAGGAGTGAAAGCGTTTTTTTTGGTTCAAACGCAACTGCCGGGAAAAGGAGGTATTCCACTTTGGGCACCTGCTGAAATGGCACCTGAGGTAGACCACATACGGCACCTATCAATATTTTTTGCAGGTGCCGTATGTGGAATGCAAATAATCTAACATTTTTTTTCACTTAGGGCACCTGCAATTTGATTTTGATAGTGCCGTATGTGGAATAGCTTAGGTGCCATTTCTACGGGTGCCCAATGTCGCATACCTCAGGAAAAGTGTTTGCTAGGTTTTTCCATTACGAACTCAGAAGTGGAGTATGGAGTTGTGCCCAGTTGATGGCAGTAGGCTCGCCCCCTATTACATGAGACTTAAACATAATTGGCAAAAATGTGGGTGTTCATGTTCAATTAGTTACGTTAACTACCTAACCCTTTAGGATTACAGGCATGACCTTAAACATTAATCTAGATAGAAGTATCTTTTGGCGTTCAAATAACGTTATTATGAAAACTGTTGATAATCTCAGCAATTATTTTGCGAAATATATTGAAAGATACGAGTAGCCTTAAATTCTGATTTCATTTAGAATTAAAATTTTTGTACAGCTAGCTTGTCGAGTCGCTTTTATTCTAACACTCTTAGCCTTGAAATAATAATGTCAAAATTTTGTTCCTCACTTTTCGTATGTATAGTTTGATTTTCATTGACTTTCGTTTTCTTAAAATACAGAACTTAGTGAATTTTTAGGTTACTAGCGATCAAAGCGTTAATCAATTCACTATGATATGAAACGCAAAAAAGGACAACATAAATCGTTTACTCACACATTTAAAATATTATAATACTTATACTACAATATTCGTAAGTTCTACAATAAACAACGTGATCAGCATCAATCATGGATTTTACGACATGCGTAAACGACATGAAAATCTCCTTCCATCTCCCTTCATCTCTATACTTCAGAGAGAGATCCAGCATGACCTACATTGCAAGCAATTATTGTTTTTTGTAGTCATTGTAATTTCAACAGCAATATTTTGTCACAGGTGTCGGTTATGGCGCGGATGATCCCGTCCCCTGATTGGTTCATCGGCGTGGACAGCTTCGACCTCTGTGTTGATGGAAACTGGCTTGACAGCATTACTATTGAGGTAAGTATACAGATGTTTTTTTCTTAAAGAAAGCCTTCATAAAGAAGCAGGCCTTTATGGATTAGTACTGATCGTGTAGGTAAAACTTGTACAAAGATACCGCCATATCTGCCAAGTGCATTTTTATTTAGTCTATATGTTTCTATTTTGCCTGCATCGAACACTACCGATCTGTTTGTACCGAAAAACTGCTTCTTTGTAAAAGTACCCTCTCTAATCGACGAAAGTCAATAAGTAATAATAAGTTAATCCAGCTACTACTCGTACTCCTTTTCCGTTCATGCAGTGAGGTTGTGGAACTCGCTCCCGACTAGCATTCGTGATGTAAATACCATTTCACTATTTAAAAATAGAGTGAAAGAGCATTACCTTTCCTCTTTACTGTAATTATATAATGTGAATCTGTTTATATATCTTTAGTATTATATTATATCCATATTTATTTGTATTTATCTAGGTTATTGTATGTATTCATTTAAAATATTTTCTTTTTCATGTCCACACAAATGTCTACATTTCTTTATCTACGTTTCTCCTTTAATGGGTCTGCTGGGAGAAATTTCTTAAGAAATAAGCAGTACCCTTGTACTATAGTTTTAATTTTGCGTTGTTTCATGTTCTGTTTTGTGTGTACATAAATTGTTAAATAAATAAAGTCAATAAGAGTTTTTCAGTTATAGTTTCAGTTACACTATTCAAGTAGGTATTCTAAGATCCTTTAGGAATCCACTATTTAGAAAAACTCACTCAAAAGCCTTGAAGGATTAGACCTGAGAATTCCCACCACAGGGAATCTAAAATAGTGGTAAAACATCACAAGGTGCCTATATTGTAATGCTATTTTGTCTATTTGATGAAATGGTCAAGTGATAAAACGAAATGTAGCCGAAAACAACAAGCTAAAAAACCAACAATTACCCTAATCTGGCATTTTGTTAATGTTGATCCCAAGTTGAAGATTTTACTCACATAAAAAGGTACAATTCTCCAGCAATATCATCATCATTCGACTTCCTTCTCAGGTGGACCCTTTAGACGCAGGCACAGACAACGGCTTCACGTTCACGGCTCCCAACTGGCCGACCGCCCCGCAAGGAGTGGCATACCGCATAACATCCAAGTACCCATCACATCCGGCTGGATCCTTCTTCTATCCACATCTGAGGAGATTACCACCTATTGCTACGTTCCAATTTATCAAGGTACGTTTTTGTGTTTGGTTTCTAGGAACTGGAATTTATACTGTTGCTATTTCAAATATAAAAACTGTCGAGTCGTGAGCATCTGTATACATTTTAACTTTCAAAGTTTCTGATATGCCCATGATGATGATGATGATTAAAAAAAACAAAATGGCTGTCTGTTGTCTTTGTCTATGAGTAAAATAAATGTTTTTCACACCATAAAATAAAAAATAGTTAGGGCTTCGTTTTTTTTTTTAGTTACAGTTGATTTAATTTCAGAAACAACTCTTAGATCTAAAATATCAAAACTAAAGTTAAGAGAAATATTTACCTCAAACTTGATTCTATTTTGTAACTTGATAGTTAATGAACTTACTCTATACAAACAAACTGTACACAATAAAGTTATTGTGTATTCAAAGTTTAATAAACTTAAAATTTGGAGTTGAATATGCTGTCACAGAATTTTCGACTTCGTTGTTTGTTTCTATAGATTCTTATATGTATTCTTATAAGTAGTAAACAAAACCTTACAATTTTATTCTTTGTCTTTCGAACAAGCTATTTCATTTAAAGGCTTTCACCAAACAAACAGAACGCGATCTTCCGATACAAGATTTTCGTATTTTACTTACAACGTACTTGAAGTACGAGTATTACCACGTTTAAAAAAAATTAAAAAAGTGCCTCTAAAACGTACTAGAAACTATTTTTCCATAAAATTAACGTCAAATTTCCCGTTTACTTTACGTCACAAAACCGTGAAAAGTCATGGTAGGGCCTTTGAACATCTTAGTTCATCATCATCATCAGCCGGAAGACGTCCACTGCTGAACATAGGCCTCCCCCGCCATTCCGAACGATGATTCACCACTTGCATCCATCGGTTGGTCTCACGATTTCGTCGGTCCACCTAGTGGGACGCCTGCCTACGCCGCGTCTTGAACTTACTTCCCCATTGGTTATCAGTTAGTTCATACCTAGTAACTATTTTAAAACCTCTAACCTTCCAACAGCTTCGCGAATATGAGCTCTCGGAAGTATTCCACCGCAACACCGACGACCGGAGATACGACGTTTTGCAATTGGACAAGATGAACCACAATAACATAGATGTGCTGGACGGCAACAGAGCACTCTCAATTGCAGAGGAGGTCGAGAGAGCGGAGCAAGCACCCAGGATATACTCTGAAGGATCTTTGACCACGCCGGATGGGGCTTACTCATATTATTCTATGTAAGTTTATTGAAATTTGTATCTACACACCTACACATTACAGCTTAATATTTCTCGTGATCCAAAGGGTACCTTGTTGGCAAAAAAATTAGTTTACTCATCGAGTACACTATAAGTAGAAATTGATTTGCAGGCACACTTTTTGGTTAGGCACAAACCTTTGATTGATTCGATAGATGCTGTCAAAACATAAAATCAGAAGTTAAGATCCGGTCTTTCAAGATATCGGTATAAGCATATTGTATCATCTTGATTCGGAGCGATAAGGCAATGGATATGAAATATCAAATCGTTTTACGGTATTTATACCGGTATTACCGAAAAACGGTTTGGTATTAATTTATGTCGTCGTGTTCATAACATTTCAGGGGTACTAGTATCTAAGCACGAAACCAGTGGCTTCAACCAAAGTTTCAGACGTTTCCTAAGCATTATCACTTCCCTCTAGAGGGCCAAAGCCTCAACCGCCGGGGTCGCGGGACTTTCCGAATTACCGTGACCCTGGAACGTAAAGGGCTATTGAAGGACACCGTGGATTTCAGCCAGTACGAGTCTGACAGTCCCTCCCGCCCTGCCCGGGGTGGGAGGACTCATTTGATGATATTACCACGATAAAAAAAGTTTGATCACTTACTGACATACTCGTAAGATTAGTTACTTTTGTAAACTAAAAATTGGTGACAACATTATTGGACAGCTGTTGTCCTGATAAACTTATGAATTCAAAACCAATAGAAAGTAGGGTTCACTCAAATGTTTTGAATTACATTCATACGGGCCCGTATTTTTGTTGACGAACTAAGTGAGTAGAACCCCAGTATCCTTTTATTGAGATCATAATTAAATTATCGAAATACCATAGCATGGTCTAATTCAAATAAAGTATTTGTTTAGAATGATGTGTGAAATAACTACCTGTACAGTGCATGTAACTGGAATAACCGAGCAATTTGAACACACGAGTAGTCACTCGTACCTCAATTTGTTCTATTTGCATCCATAATGGACGTCGATGTAAAGTATTTGAATATTTTTATGTAAAAATGCATTTGCTAGCTTTACATACAATCAGTATTGTATTTCCAATTTCTAAATTCAATTATTGATGTTGTATTCTGTCTAAAATTTATATTTATTCAACAAAAGACTTCAGAGCTGCCAACAAACTGTATTGCAGTTTGGCAGAAAACATGTGTTTTAATATATATGTTATACGTTTCTGAATAAATAAATAAAAAAGAGCGAATTTTATAACATAACGTTCAGTATCATCACTGATAGAATAGAATATTTTTCATTGTAAAACATGAGTATGTATCAAACAATTCATTGATTCACTGTTGTTGAATATTATATACGATCGCTCTTGAAAAGCTATGGTGTCCTCGTGTCTTGTGACTTTTACATAGTTTTCAAACATGATTAATATTCGATATAACTTAAAATGGGATATTGACCATGTTTATTATTTTGTTTTGAGTTTCCGATATTTCGGCACTTTTGCAAGCACCACTGATGACCTGAGGTATTATTTGAAACTAGATGCTTATGAGCAGACGAGAGGTCTACCCTTAGGGTTTATACACAAATATCCCAGTGATGGATGGGATAAGGGCAGGAAGATGATGAGATCCCGTTTAAATTTAGGTTCCTACAATAGTGACCGTATCAGTTTAAAAACTAAAGCAACTGACGTGTTATTTAGTGTAACACTTTTCTAAGTCACTAAACACACTCACTTCAAAGGGATAATAAAATTTAACGGTTACTCCATTGACTTCAATCAAAAACGTAAAACTCAAGATCTAACTTCAAAAGTCTCCAGGAAAGATCTAATTGCACTTTTCCTGTAGAACGAACACGACATCGAGCACAACCGAAGAGCCTCGTTCGGCTAACGAGCTACCGACTTCAGGCCCTGCCGCCAGTGAGAGGTCGGCATTGAGGAGCCTGGCGCGGAGGTACCGCGCGAGGAGGCGACGCAAGCTCCGCGCTGATAACACCGACCCGGCTGAGCGGAGGAAGCGGAAAAGAGCTAGTGAGTATTGTATTGTTAGGGGCTCCTTGTTCCGCATTTGGATGCGTGAGATGGGATGGTTGGCTGTAAGAGCTAGTGAGCCTATTTTTTGACGTCACAACGTCTTATAATTCGATGGAGCCGGCTGCACGCACGAAAAACATGACGTCATGCGGCGTTACCTCGCTCTGAGGCGTTCCAATTTTTAATTGTTTATAGCAACGTAAGTGCAGTATTTTCTTATGACGTTGTCACGTTCAACTATCGTCAGTAAACCGACTTTACAGACAACCAATTATTTTAGAGTCTGGATGGGAAAAAGTTCAGATATATCAGCCCAAACTACAGTAATCAGATATCGGATAACTAATAATATGTCAAACCAAGAATCAAAGTCAAAGCTGAAATGTGTTATATGAACGTAATAACACAGAAAAGCTTAAAATTTAAATTAATCAACACTACAAGAGTATATTTTGGCAGAGGGTGCCCTCATAAAGAAGCAGATGTTCCGTACAAACAGGTTGGTTCGGATCGGTTCTGATTGGTGCAGGTAAAACTTGTATCATCCTGAGTCTGTAATATAGCCTCCCTTTTCCGCATTTGGACACTCGGGTGGTCCCTTATGCTTGCGTCATAGAGTTTATTTTGCCTGCACCGACCAGTACCGACCTATTTGTACCGACAACCTGCTTCTATAAAGACATCCTTAGCCTGCCTGAAGGTAGGCTTTGGTCAAACATGTCATGAAAACAAAGGTAAAAAAATATTTCTTACTTTATCTAAGCAAAAACTTTGATCTTTTAGCAAATTATGTTGCTTCTAGACTAAATTAACAAAAATAATCTTGTCTTACATCGTCTTCGTCCTCGTAAGAGCTTCTGTGAGAAACATAAAAGGGAATGAGAGTAGGAAGGTCGGTATTAAACATACGCATCTTAAGTTCGACCTCAGTTAAACTCAGGTCATTGCCTCGCCTAATCCTGAGCCTCGTTGACTTAATTTCGTATATTTTTTCATACTAACCCAAAGAGTTTCGATGTTTTTTCAGATCATTAAACATCTGAAAGATGGTTGAGGTCGGTTTTTCGTACATACAGCCGTTTGTAATCCGCAAAGAGGCATGAATTACTTGTCTTTTTCATAAAATATTCTTATTGCGTTGATGGACATGAACATCTCGTGTCTCAAACTCATGACTTTTATCTTCAGGGACCTTGTCATATTTTTGTTAGTAAGGACAGTCTCAGAGTTATGTTAATGCCTGTGTACCTACTTAGATGTAAATGCGAGCATTAACCATAACGCTTTGGCCAAGATAAACTTTTTGATTACGTGTATGTAGATCTGGGTGTATTTATGTTTGTAAACGCACCCACGTCATAGGAGCACTCCTAGAGTAGAGCAATTATGAAAAAAATAACGCATGAAACCTCATTTTATTTATTTCCTACAGGACTGCTAGACTGCCGGGTATCAGAATGGAGTGAATGGAGCCCATGTCGCAGCGACGGCGGCTGCGTGGGTTCAGCAATGCGTACACGCAGAATTATAAGACGACAGCGGCCCGGAGGTGCGCCGTGCCCGCCCACCGCGCTCTCGCGGTGGTGCGCGACCAACTGCACCGCGCAGCAGGCGCGTGAAGACTGGCGAAATAATCTGACGTAATTCGTAATTTGAATTATTCAGTTTTCGAATTTGTTTCTTCTTGGTGCCATGGTTTGGAAAAAAGTTTAAATTTTTTTGACGAACTCATTTACGCACCCCCAGACCAATAAAGGCGTAAGTGGAATTCACTAACTTTACAGGGGAGCAAAAAAACTGTTTAACCAGGTGTATCTTTTTAGTTTTTGACTCTATGATCTTTTGTTATATATCAAAAAATAGTAAAAAAATTAACCTTTTTTTTTGTTTACATTCGAAACACCTTAAATTATCGTGGTAGTCAATATTTAATGTTTAATGTTTTACAGACGTTTTCCATATTTATTTAAGACCAATACTCAAACGTAATGACTTTTATTCCAATCTTTGCTTTCTAAATATTTTTTAAACTGTAACTACTCATGCTTACGTCTGTTACGAAGTTCTATACTATGATAAAATACAGGAGCTAAGTACTGTTTAAGCCCTTTTTGCCTTAATTTTATTTTACATATCAAATTGTATGACGCTTTTACAGCTTTTTTTGTTAAAACATAAAACTAAAATATGGTATTAAGTATAAATACGGGCTTTTTTCACAGTATGTTTAATTGAACTATAACTGTAAGTAATATTACGTTTCTAGGTAAAATATATTTCAGTGGTGTAATAAAAAGGTTTTTATAAAATTGCACTTTATTATAATAATAGTCATAACAAAACCTGATAAGAGATAATAAAATTAACAGTGAATTATAATCTTTCTGATAAGTTTAAGTAAGAACGGTTTCTAAATACAAATTCTTAGAAAAACCTCAAAATCTGGCATCAACAAAAATATTACATTATTTATTAAATATACCAATTACTTAACATCATCATCAGTCGGAAGACGTCCTTTGCTGAACATAGGCCTCCCCTTAGACCGCCACGCCGAACGACAATTCGCCACTTGCATCCATCGCTCGGTTGCTCGCGACTCTCGCGATGTCGTCGGTCCACCTAGTGGGAGGCCTTTGCTGCGTCTTCCGGTCCGTGGTCGCCACTCGAGAACTTTTCTTCCCTACCGGTTTTCATTTCTACGAGCGATGTGGCCTGCCCATTGCCACTTTAACTTGCAAATACGAGCTTTGTCAGTGACTCTGGTTCTTCGCCGAATATCCAAGTTGCGGATTTATTCGGCAAAAAATAGCGAGCATAGCTCTTTCCATTGCTCGTTGAGTGACACTTAGTCTCTCCAAAAGGCCAGCAGTCAAAGACCGCGTTTTAGAACCATATGTCATAACTGGCAACACACACTGGTTAAACACTGGGATTGTCGGTGAAATGGTAACCTAAGCTAACTGAACAATCTGTCCAAGGTAAGTGTAAATATCTACAACTTCGAGATTATCATTCCCAACAACAATAGGTGCGGGTGTCACATGGACATTCGACATGATTTTCGTCTTGTCCATGTTCATTTTAAGGTCCACCTGTAGGGAAACGATACTTAGGTCGCTGAGCATAGCATTGAGGTGCTCCAACGATTCTGACATGATGAGTCTATCGTCGGCAAATCGAAATTGACTGATGTATTCACCATTGATATTGATGCCGAGTCCGTTCCATTCCAAGAGCTTGAAAACGTCCTCCAACGCGTTCGGGAACAGTTTCGGAGAAATAACGTCTCCCTGATGTCTCACGCCTTTCTGCAATTGAATTGGTTTCGTGCTCTATTCCTGAAGTCGGATGGACATGGTGGCATTTCTATAGCACTTCAACACTTCGATAAACCTATAGTCGATATCACATCGTTGGAGGGACTGCAATAGTGCCCAGGTTTCGATTAATCGAAGGCTTTTTCATAGTCCACAAATGCTAGACATAATGGTCGATTGTACTCCTCTGTCTTCTATATAATCTGGCAGAGCGTGTGTATGTGGTCTATGGTACTAAAACCTTTTCGGAAACTGGCTTGTTCAGGAGGCTGGAAGTCATCAAACATACGTTTGAGACGGTTCGTAATGACTCTTGAGAACAGCTTGTATACATACATGGCTCAGAAGTAAGATTGGCCTGTAGTTCTTCAGCAAGATGTTATCACCCTTTTTGAAGAAAAGAACAAACACACTCCTGTGCCATGCTTCTGGCGTAGTACCTTCGAGTATGACGGAATTAAATAACTTCTGGAGGACTAGAAGTACCGGTTTTCCATCCGCTCTCAGAAGTTCTGCTGTGATTCAGTCCTCACTTTGCTATTCAGCGTCTTGTTATTCTTGAACTGTTGAAGAATAATTCTAATCTCGTACAGGCTGATGTCCAGGATATCCTCAGTGTAGTGTCGAGTCAGTTTAGCTCTTGCGTCTCGACCTGTACAGACATTGGGTTGTCATGTTGATGTGTATAACTGTCCGTATAATCTCTCAAGCTCTCTCAGTATTTACGGTGTCGTCGAAATGATGCTGCCGTCGTTAATCTTCAGCTTTGTTATTTGGCTTTGCCTAATAAACAAATTCTTTGCGAAGGCTTAAAAATCTTCGCAAAGAATTTGTTTTGAGCCCTGGTTCGGCTCGATTGCCTCTTTGATCCGTGCCGCACTATAGGCCACGAAGGTCACGTCGCATTGATTTAGAAATATCAGCTGAAGATTGCAGTCTCATCTCGGTCTGGGTTAGATTAACTTGATGGCGCAGGGTCTTAAAGAACTTGGACCGCACAGCTTGGACAGTTTCCACCAACCCATTGTTAATCTCGTCCATAGTTTCGCATTCGGTTAGGCATTGGAAGCGATTGTGTAGTTCTAGTTGGAAGTCTTCGGGGTTCTAGATGTGGGCAGGACCAGATCGTAGCGTGGACTTCACTAGAAGAGACCTTTCAAGCTTCAAATTGAATATTTAATGTGCCTGTAACGATTTGGTGATCGCTACCGGTTTTTACCTTGGCGATCACAAAGATATCACTGAATATTCGCTTCTTGGTCGTCATAATGAAGTCAATTTCATTTCTGGTAGTACCATCGAGGCTTATCCACGTCCACCTCTTTGATGGCCGCTCCTGGAAATAGGAGTTCATTAAATGGATTTCTTCTTTTTCCATGAAGGCGACCAGCCGCTGCCTCCTATGGTTTCGCTGCCAATACTTACATGGCTCCACTCTCAACCCATCGCCATTCCGTGCGCCCACCTTCGCGTTGAAGTCCCCCATAACAATGGTGAAGTATATTTCGAGGTATGTATGGCCTCGGATATCTCCTCATACAATGCCTCTGCTTCATTATCAGAATGTGTCGAGGTCGGTACTTAAACCTGTATGATCTTCAGCGAATACCGGATTGTAATTCTGAGTATAAGGTATGCTACCCTACTCGACACACTGTCAACTGTCATAACGTTGTTGATGAGGTACCTGTGGACGAGAAATCCAACACCACCCTGGGATTTACGCTCTCCTTCCCGCTAGAAGAGCATGTTGCCCGAATCCAGAACTATTGTATCCTGACCCTCTCTTCGGAGGTTAGATAATCCCAAGATTCAAGTGTATTTTGCTCAATTCTTCCTCCAGCTCCATGCGTTATAAGGGTAAGTACCCAGACCTTTCGAATTGTTTATGCGACGAGTGCGTGATTACTTCCGTCCAAGTAGATCAAATCGTGAATGGAAAAAAGGCGTAAAAATGATTATTTCGAAAATATGTGCGAGTGCACCCGTAAATAAGAAAATACGGCTCTTTTTGTTTGATTATTTTTATTTGTGATGGGATGTAATCGGTATTATTTTAAGAAAATATTTTTTTATTAGGCATTAAAAAGCATAATATGAGATACAATTATGACATTTTTGCTTTATGTAATGAAACAAAAGCTTAAGCAGGAATAGGTGTATTTTAATGAAATTTAACGTTCTTATGTTGGTTTATCGACTTTATTAATTGACAAAATATGGAACATAATCGACGCCAAAAAAATTTTTTTTGGTATAAAAGCCTCATTTTGAGTCAAAATGTCACGGAAAAAATTGAGCGCATGTATCTTTACTTACACTATCCAAAACTGCAAAAAAAAAAAATTGACGTAATCGCACTTACGTCTTTGTGGATCTGGGGGTGCGATTTGTGATGGAGAAAGTCTTTGTGATTTTAGAACCAAGTACGATGTTCTCAACTGTATTACATAATAGACATTTACCAAAAAAGTCTTTTCTGGCTCCACCAATAAAAAAAAATTGGATAAAAACTTGCCTCCAAACCATGTGGTCGGTATTATCAATAAGGCACAATTCTAATTAGTGGCCAGTTTCTAATAAATTAATTTGTAAACTTTCCTTTTAACTATTTATGATGACTGTTTATTATTTAGCATCTGTGTCTGTCCGTCCAAGTATAATTTTGTTTCGATTCCAGTTAATCATTTCGCATTTCAATTTGTTTCGGATGTAAAGTGGCGTGGCGTGTAAAAATAAAATTAAAATGTTGTATAAAATAAAAATAGTAAGAGATGACTGTCAATGTTGGAAAATAATAGATAGTATTCGGTTCATTAACGCTGTATCAAGGCTTCTTTTGGATTTGTTTGTTGGTCAATTATCGTTAAGGTGACTAAGATTTAGGATTTATAAGGAAAGTCACGTGGCGTTACATCGTAACTGAATAATTATTTGAAAAAAGAAGCTTCTGCGACTTGTAAAAAAAACAAACAAAATTTCTTCCAAAACTCCTTTAGAATGACGCTTTCTATTCTCATAGAATCATGTTACAGAATTATTTAAAAAAATATATAATATTAATTACTACAGATTTTTGCTCTAGTACAAAAATGATGTCGTGTCTTATGCTATTGAAGATAAATAAAGAAAATAATAGATTTATAATTTTAATTTATTAACAATTTTCCATAACCTTTTTCAATATTTCTACTCATAGATCCCTGACAATACTTTGGGAGTTAATAATAGAAAAAAATACATATCGTTTACTTAAGTGTTTAACTTTGTGACAGTAATTCAATAAAAGTGTAGCAATTATTTTAGTATTAAATAGATCCAAAGATGCAGCTTTTATTTTTCATACAAATAAGTGTAAAAACCTTTAATAAGAAAATAAAAATGAATAAACTTCTTTCCTCCAGGAAAACGCAGTTTGTTTATTTTTATCCCGTAATAAGTATTAAAATAAGTATGTACTTAGGTAAGTTTATAATAGAGAAATCACAAAGCCTTCTGTGAGACTATTGAATTTCATTTCAGATTGTAATTAAATTAATTATAAACATTGGAATTACAGTGCTTGGTAGATGTTGTATAGTGCCATTCAAAGAAGCGGGGCGGATAAAAAAAAAGAACGAATAATTATGATGATTTTCCATTTTCACAATTATAGGTACCTACCTAACTGAAAAAGTTTATGAAATTGATTCCACTCTGCTTCATCTTAATAGAAATGCGATTGTACTAGCATTTTTGTTACACCAAAATAGCGGAGATTCACATTATAGAAACTCTTTAGCAATTTGCTTTAAATGCCAAAGAACTAAGTTAGACTTAATTTTGAACTGACAGAAGATCCTCGAAGATCGATTCACACACAAAAAAACCCTGAATTTGGTTGGGAATTGTCTTTTCTAGTTCTCCACAAAATACGTTCTGAATTTTTATTTTGCTCAATATTGTAAAACCTTTTCATTAGAAACCCATTTGTGTGAGTTGATCTTTCAAAGGCAAAGATAAAATTGTCAAAACTTCTAGTTGATAAATAAAGCTATAGTTTAACTGTAAAATAGAGCCAAAAAAGCTGAAAGTGTTAACCCTAGTGTAATATTCGGAGTATGTGTATTTTTTACAATGTAAATTATTCTGATTTCAGTAATAAAAGATCTTGAATAAAGAAGACTTGTTTCATTTTAATTGCGACCTAAAGATAAAGAAGGTAGGTTTAAAATAGGTCAATCTCTTGACTTGTGGACTTGAATTTAGAAGCTGGATTTTTCTGTAGCAACTGTAGTAAAATAAAGTCGTTGCTTTTATTCCGAGAACCTTTATCTACGGAATAGACAGCGACATTTTAAAAGTACCTTGATAGTACTTTTATTCAGCCATGGATAACAATAACATTATTATATTTGCTGCCATCTTTGATTAAAATAAAATAGCCTGCCATAAGGGAAAGTTGTTTGAACGTTCGTAAAGCTAACTATTTTTTGAATTGACGACACGAAATCAAATGATGATGATGAAATAAAATAATTAAATGATGATAATGATTTGGTAGGGCCTCACTGTTGCCATTGCAAAATTCTTCCTGTCATAATTTTGGTATGAGTCACGCTAATTACAAGAAGGTAACAGTATTTTATAAAGCTTTACATTAGATACAAATCAGGAAGAAAAGTTGGATTCTCACACTGTGTATGTCAGTCTATAATAATATTTTAAAGAGGAAATATTTAGAGTTTTATATGTAATGGACCAAGTCAATAAAAAAATGATTTTCAAAATTCTTTCACCTATAAAAATAATATTCGTTGTTCAAACTAAAATTCTTATAATGCGAGTTATACTAACTTACGAGGAAGAAATTCTCACATCAATGCTCATAAAATAACAAATGAAATAATTTTCTTTCTACAAAAGAATCGGAGCATGAATGCACTTTAAAGGAAAGATAGAAATATGAAAATAAAAGTGGAGTCTTTAGAAATAGGTCAGAGCTTCAAGTAAGTGGACAATCTTGTTACCTGTAACTTGTTCATATAATGGCTGTTACTCACTATATCAAGCGAAAACTGAACTCGTAAATAATCTAACTTCTTACTAACATTATAAATGCAAAAGTTTTAATGTTTGGATTGATGGATATGAAATGGCTGAACGAATCGATGGGTTATAAATCTGGAATAACACCGTTTATTCCGGGATTATATTCCCGTGGGAATTTTTTTGCAAACTGCAACCCAGCAACAGATATATATGAAAATTTACTTAATTTTTCTTTTAATTTTATTTTCAACGACTGTTCAATCTACCATAGATTAGAATACTTACGTATTCTCTGAAGCGAAGAAACTGGCAGTCATGGGGATAAGCAGGCAAAAATAAGTAATAGTATTTATTTATAGGAAGTTCAGCGTATTACTGTATCCTTTAACTAATATTCTTAGGACTAAAGAAAGTAGGTAAAGCTGGAGATAATTTAAAAACCTATGTTTGGAAAAAAAATTAAACTACTCGACTTTTCTTTTGATGGGATTTTTTCAAAAAAAAAAAAGAATACAATAATGCACAAGGAAATACACTACAATAAAAACAAAACAGCAAAAGAAAAATATAAAAAACAATCTACAATGTACTTCCAAGTCCTTAGTACATTTTACAAAACTTTTTACATTTCGAACAAACGAAGCTTACCTGAGCGACACGGCTTCATGATGTGAATTACACTCATTCTTATAAAATGAAAGAGCCGCTTTAAAAAAAAAAGTATCTTCATTTGTGAAGGATAATTGCCCCATTCTAACACAACATTAGCCTCCCAACTTTTAATAGGCTTTTTTACTCCGTGGAATAAAACGTAACGTATTTTGTTACATTTTTCTCCAACATTTTTTTGCGATGAGGAAAATTTGCCAACATATTTTTGTGCAAAAACTTTTTAAGGCATATGTTCGGAGAGGCATAGAAATTGAGTTAAAGGTTTAATGAGGGTAGTTTGAAAATATTATAATCTTAAGAAGTAAAACTATTAACTATGAAAGTTTCATGCGTTGGTGGATCCGGGAAAAATATGATTTACTACGATAAACTGTAAACTAAATTAAAGTAGCTTCTAAACTTATAAATTGTTCAATGTTCATGTATACTGTATGTATCATCATCATCATCATCTCAGCCATAGGACGTCCACTGCTAAACATAGGCCTCCCTTTAGATCTTCACATATACCGGTTGGAAGCGACCTGCATCCAGCGTCTTCCGGCGACCTTTATAAGGTCGTCTGTCCATCTTGTTGGTGGACAGTCCTACGCTGCGCTTGCTAGTCCGTGGTCTCCACTCTAGCACTTTTCGACCCCATCGGCCATGTGCTCTGCGAGCAATATGGCCTGCCCATTGCCACTTCAGCTTGCTAATCCGGTGGGCTATATCGGTGACTTTAGTTCGTCTACGGATCTCCTTATTTTGGATTCGATCACGCAGAGAAACACCGAGCATGGACACCACTGTGTGTATGTGGGTGATCAATGAAAAGATCCAGAGCAGTGTTTATCGGCAATTCAGATTGGTATTTGAATTCTGACTGTTGTACCTATACTTTTTTTTTCGTGGTAAAATCAACAAAATGAGTCCTCGCACCCCGGGCAGGGCGGGAAAGACTGTCAGACTTGTACTGACTAAAATCCACGGTGTCCTTCGGTAGCCCTTTTGTGTACCGGAGTCGCGGTATACGTATGTCTCGCGACCGACTGTTGTATATTGGGGTCGGCTTTCGAACCAGACGAAGCTGGATATCGGTATTTTACACTGGCGCGACTGCCTATCGGACGTACGACGTCGGTAATACGATACTCTAAGTATAACTGGGGCCTTACCACGAGCTCTTAACGCGATCCAGTTTAGGCTGTGGGAAAGAGACAGAGCTATACAAGTTGTTTAGCGCCATCTCTTTCCCACAGCCTAAACTGGATTGCGTTAACAGTTCATTAGGCCACCTGGTTGTCAGACTTTCGAGCTTCTGATTGCGATTAACGCCTGTCAAAGATCTACAAATGACAGCCGGGACCAACGGTTTTACGTGCTTTCAGAGGCACTGAGGAAACTCGCTATGACATCATAATTATATTGTCCAACATCCACAGACCAACCTCGGCAAGCACGGCTTAATCCGGAAGATCAGCCAGCAGCGGATGTAATTATTTAGCCATAAGCTATTTTCGAGAGACATATTTCTGTACCTACTTTGTGGCCACAAAGTTTGGATGTGCTCTCATTTGATATCAAAAGGTTCGTTCCTACACGTATACAATATACATGGGATTAAAAAATAATTGGCAAAATGTGGGTGTGTACCTTTTTAGGTTGGCACACCTCTTTTTATTCGTTAAGGATAACAGGTATGATGTTATGTAATTTTGTTGATTCGGGTTAGAAGTTCTTATTTAAAACACGAGCCAGAGAAGTAGTGCAAGCAGCCTCGCGAGGCATTTTCCTCGCATGGAAAATGTCTCGCGAGGCTGCTCGCTCTGTGTGGACGCACCTATTCACTAAGTTATGAGTGATAGAGGCTAATAATAGAGGTTAAAGTTCCAGGAAGTCAAACTTTTTCACTGGCTTTAGTTAGTAACAGTACCCAATTACCTAGAGCTGGCTGGCATATTTTTTCACAACGCTTCCCTGAAATTGGGGTTAATTACGTTCATACCGATACCAAAAGGTTTTCAGCTAAAAATTAGGACGACGAATATAAAATGGACTCTCAAAGGGTAGGTCATGTGAAAATATGAGAGAAAAATGCATTAACGTTTCATTTTACAGCACTTAACATGAAAACTTTTTAGAGCTATTATTTTAGAGACTAATTTATCTCAATTTGGATATTTTACTTTATAAGTAATGTTAAAAAAAATAAAGCTGGCGTAATGCGTATTGGACCGTCACAATGAAGAGTCTTCTTAGAGGATTTTTTAATCTTTGGGCAAAGAACTATGATTGATGGCCACATTTTGCGTCTATTTTCTTTAATTGATCGGCGGGCGGGTGTCCTACATTTGCCTAGACTTATTCTTCACTCAAGGACACATCTACCTCAACGGTTATCTGTCCAACCGGTCTGGTAGAATCGGATAAAATTGACTGCGAAGGACGGAATGACGGATACACTAGTGATCCTCTAAAGCTATTGTCAAAGAGACAGGCGAAGCGAATGCGATCCGAATCCTGTCATAAAGAAAAGCGAAAGCTGTCCGATAGTCTATGTGACTGCAAACAATTCCAAACATTACAAACAAAAACACTTCGGCACGCATTCGCTTCGCCTGTCATTTTTACAAACGCTTAAGGGTTCAATTTTTTCGTTTTGACGTACATAACCCTAAAATTGAAATACTATAAGCACATACACACCACAATATCCTAATAATCACTTAAAAAAACGATTACTCACTAAAATAAAGTACCCTTTTGTACAATTAAATCCATCAAAGATTGATACTCCAGCTCAGTTCATATCACAAAGGTAACAGAGCGTAAAGTCTAGATAAGTGATAGATAGCACCAATTGAGTTAGTCAGATCTAAAGTGAGATAGGTATTTCATATCAGAGAGTCGTGAAATGGCGTCTCTCAAAGATATTGTTTGATTGAAGTCGTGAAGACGGAGTTTCTTAAAAATATTATTGATTTCTTGTCTCTGGTTGTCTTACGTTATTTTTTTTTATTACAATGTTTTTTCTTATTCGTAGTAGTGGCTAATATTATTTTTTAAGGTAAAATAGGTTTGCTCTTGACCTTAATTTAGGTCAGGAATGACTAAGACAAGGTCGACGATGGAGCGAGCTTACCCAGAAGAAGCCTATACACTCTAACTTTGAAGAGATTAGGGTTGTATGCGTTCGGAAACACAGACGCAGGCAGAGAGTTGCACTTCTTCGCTGTCCGCATTATGAAAGACGTTTGGAAACGTTTTGTGCGAATTGGTGGTATAGCAATAATGTAAGGATGGTAATTTGCCGTGCGTCTAGATGTGCGATGATAGAAGGGGGCTGGTGGGATGAGGTCGTGGAGTTCTTGAGCACAATCTCCGAAGTACAATCTGTAGAAGACCGACAGGCAGGCAACTTTGCGTCGATGAGTCAAGCTATGGATAATAGTAATAAATAACAGTAATTTGTTTCGAAAAAGGGATTTACTTTTATTTTACGTGGTAAAATCATCAAATGAGTCCTCCCGCCCAGGGCGGGGCGGGAGGGACTGGCAGACTTATACTTACTAAAATCCACGGTGTCCTTCAATAGCCCTTTACGTTCCGCGGCCACGGTTACCTGATAAAACGATCCAGGAATGTTTTTCGGGAGTTTTTATAATTTATATTTTTATTGATATCCCATGTAGCGAGACGAGACGAGCTTTACGTACGGGGTACCTTTCCACTTTTTTTAACCGACTTCAAAAAAAGTAGGTTCTCAGTTCGACCTGTATGTATGTTTGTATGTATGTATGTTTGTCCGCGATTATCTCGCGTTTGGCTAAACCGATTTTGATGCGGTTTTCAGGAAAGTGTTCATTACATTCTGGAGAAGGTTTTAGTATATAACACTAATGGATATCCCGTGACGCTGCCCGCGTGGATCCGTTTTTGCTTACTTGGGTTGTAGATTTTTAGAGACGATTGCATGTCTATCCGCGATTATCTCGCGTTTGACTGAGCCGATTTTTTATTTAATTAAGTTGTTTTCTTTTATCAAAAGATTTAAACCAAACATTCAGAAAAATTACATAATCACTCTCCGGTAGAGAAACGAGATTAAAATAGAGATGTCATAATGGAATCAGAATTCCATGAAAGAGCACCATTTCCTATCAGGAAATAAAGTCTTAATCTAGGTGAGTAGGCAGCACTAATAGCCCTGTCCAACTTTTTACTAGCAAACGCATTCAAACAATTTATTCTATCCAACACAAAGAATATCCAACTCTGTCCTGCGCAGATAGAGTTGATTCTTAAATGAAGGCATGAATTCCAAGTTTTGTTCTGCTTAATACTATTTCCCAAGAAGAGTTCGTTACGCAGATAGAATCTTTAATTTCCTACGTTAGCGCCAGTGTCAGGAGTTTTACAAAAGGTCCCTTGTATCGAATGTCGGGTCGTTTGGAATTGTGAATAAATTAGCTTTTCAAAGGGTTGCGCGCTTTTGTTTTGAGATGAGGATTAAAAAGAAATTGGTTTTGGATGATGAAGTGATTAATGGGCAGATAAATTTTAAACGTTCAGGATTGTGATCTGATTTTGATGTTTTGTTATTTGGGATCAATTTATAGTAAAAGAATTGACGATCGAGTTGTTTGCGATGATTTGAATTATTTGATACTTTTAAGCTATTGTCAAAAAGACAGGCGAAGCGAATACAATCCGAATCCTGTCATATAGAAAAGCGAAAGCGGTCCGATAGTCTATGTGACAGGCTTCAAACAATTCCCTACATTACAAACAAAAACGCTTCGCTTCGCGTTCGCTTCGCCTGTCTGTTTGACAATAGCATTAGATCTATGTACAGACGCCAGCCTACACGTCAACCTACTCGTATTTGTCAAATTTTACCAATCGAACATTAACCTTCCAGTATTGTGATAAGGTTAAAAATCTATTAAAGAAATTTGACAGATTGAGGTAGGTTGATATGCCGACGTCTGTATAATTAAATAGTTTTGAATAGAAAGATGCACCGTACACAGGCTTCCCACTAGATGGACCGACGACATCGTGAGAGTCGCGGGCAACCGATGGATGCAAGTGGCGAATTGTCATTGGGCGTGCTGGTCTAAGGGGAGACCTTCATCAAATGAGTCCTCCCACCCCGGGCAGGGCGGGAGGGACTGTCAGACTTGTACTGACTAAAATCCACGGTGTCCTTCAATAGCCCTTTATGTTCCGGGGTCACGGTAATGAGATAAGTCCCGCGACCTAAGGGGAGACCTTTGTTCAGCAGTGGATGTCTTTCGGCTGATGATGATGAAGATAGTTTTAATGAGAGAATATGGTCTTAATTACGTAATAACATACCAAGGTCAAAGGTATTGGAAATCAATGGGGGAGGCCTATGTTCAGCAGTGGAAGACGATGATGGTACTAAAGTCTATGTTTTTAAAACATTCAGTTTATAATACGATATATTATGTTATGGACCCAAAAAGGCATAAAGATATCCAATTTGCTTGTTTATGACGTCACCACTCGAGACCGGACGGAGCGAACGGAGTGCTGCCGCCCGTTTTTATCGGATTTTTTTTTATTATCTAAAAAGGATTTCGTTGAATTTACCTGGTATGTGTTACTATCACGAACTGGATACCTAGGTATTTTTTGCTTGCTTTGTACACCATTCATAACATAATTATTAAATCAAGAAAGGTAATAAGAACTGCTTTTTAATTTTCTTAAATTCAACCTTCTTTATATTCCTAACTTTACCACTACTATTTTCAAAAATAAAACAAAACCAACAAAGAACAAACCGCAAAACCGCTCACGAGTTTTAAATTTCGCGACGATCAAAAGTTCGCCGGTGTTCAATGCAGAAAGATAAGCAACGATACAGGACCGGAAGTTACATCCTGTGGCCGTTTGAACATCGAACGTTATTCATGGCCCGAGCCCAGAATGAAAACTTCCGTCGAGGAGATACATGACGAAACTTCGCAGAAATTGTCAGATGTAGGGTGGACTTGTCTTTGGACGAAATTTTTGAGACTGTTACTGAACGTAACTTAATATTGTCCAGTCATGATCTTTTTTTTTATCGTGCTAAAATCATGAAATGAGTCCTCACACCCAGGGCGGGGTGGGAGGGACTGTCAGACTTTTACTGACTAAAATCCACGGTGATCCCTCAATAGCCGTTTACGTTCCAGGGTCACGGTTACTCGATGAGACAGTCCCAGTCCCGCGACCCCGACAGGCTTTGGCCTTCTAAGGGGGGTCCCGTCAGATTGCCAGGTCTTTGAGCCGCGCGCGGAAAACGATGCGTCGTCGACCGGGGCATGGTCCATGATCACCCATTACTCACCATCCGCATGCCCTTCTTGTCATGATGAGTTAGGCTTTTTAATTTTTTTATGTGTGTGAAATAATCAAATAATTATGTCTTCCTGCCTTGGTTGGATCGAAAAAGATTAAAAGAAGAATGACACAATAACGTAGTACACTAGGGTAAGCTACGCTGGCACGAAAGATGTCGTAAATAACGGAAATGAAGTAAAAATTTATGACAACACTAGTTGACAGATCACTTAGGGAGCAGACACGCTGGAATGGTAAACCAGGATTACGGCTATATTCATCAGAATTACCGCATGCATAGTATACAAAGCAATTAAATAAACAGGGTAGGTTTTAGTCATTATTCGATGGCCGTTTCCATCATCGGACTACAAGACGTACGACAATGCACCATCGATATATGGTGGACATCCCTCCGGTGCGTATAAAGCGTTTTGCCAATACCTTTATTGTACGCACAGCTAAGGAGTGGAATTCCTGCCGGCATCTGTACTTCCCGACAGCTATAACCTTGTGGTCTTCAAGTCAAGAGTGAACAGGTTACTTCTAGACAATCGTGCTTCACCGTCGACCACATCTTCGCTTACCATAAGGCGAGATAGTGGTCAAACGCGAACCACCACGAAAATACTTAGGGTGTATTCGAATTCCTCATAAAAAATAACTTTACTGATCTTGGCAATTAGAACTCAGGATGCTATATAAGGGTTATATAGCATCCTGAGTTCTAATTGCTCAAGAACCACTCTTCTGACGACTAAATCTATCATCATCAGCCTTCAATGTTCCCACTGTTGGGACACAGGCCTCCTCTCTGTTAGAGGGAGTGGGCCATAATCCACCGCGCGGGCCCGGTGCGGGTAGGTAGATGTTACATGTCTTCGAATTTGGTGGTTCTAGAACATGCCGGTTTCCTCACGATGTTTTTCTTCAGCGTTTTGAGAGCAGTGGTGATGAAATAAATTACACAAAGTAATGCACCAGGCTGGGTTCGAACCCACGATCTACAACTCGTAAGTCGGGGCCGATACCACTGGGCCACCATTGCTCTATATCTGACGACTAAATCTATGAGACAGTCCAAAAACCGCAATTAAAATATTCTATTTAATTCCTTCCGAAATCCTGGTCACAATAGCAAAACAACGAATCAATTTTAGTTCAACGGCTACTATAATTATTGGAATTAATTAAGAAAGAAAAGATTCCAATGAATGGATCGTTATCTTTTCGTTGTAGTCTTTAGTTGAGGATACTATTACTAACAGGATGGAACATCGATGTAATACAAATTGGTTTTGTATTTTAAAAATTGGAGAAATAAATAGACTGTTGTTTTCTGAGACTACAGAGATTTAAGATATAATTTTTATTGTTATTGAGGAGGTAAGATACTGCCTAAATTTTTCCTTATACATAAAGGTGAAACCGCATTAAGCGGAACTGCACTGCAGCGGAACTGCGCGACTCGACGCGTTAAAATATTCTTTACATGAAATTATACGAGACATCACGCACTAAGCGGCAACGGAACTACACTGCAACCGAACTGCGTGGCAAAGAAAAGTGTCGTGTCGCGCAGTTCCGCCTAGTGCGGTTTCACCTTAATAATTAGAGGCTTCTGAATTACGTTACCCAGGAAACATTTGAAAGTCAGGTTTGTTAAGAAAGCATTAATAAAGATGAAACACCAACTTTTCTAATAATCAGTTTATTGTTTAATTTCTTACATTATTGTTAGAAATCTAAGTTTAAAACTGTTACTTAGCTTGGAATAAGCGAAAGCATAAATAAATAAAAGTAATCCTAAGCATTGTGCCTTGGTCGTGGGACTTACCGAATTACCGTGTCCCCGGAACGTAAAGGGCTATTGAAGGACACCGTGGATTTTAGTCAGTACAAGTCTGACAGTCCCTCCTCTGCCCTGGGTGGGAGGACTCATTTGATGATTTTACCACGTTAAAAAAAACCATTGTGCCTTAGGTGTGATCCGTATTATAAATAGCTTACTCCAAAAATAAACAAATAGGGCACAAACAGCAGGAATTCGAGATTCTGGCTTCGCTATTTTTAAACGCACGAAATGTGGGCCCAATAAACTGTCAGCTGTTTTTTATTCTGAATTCGAAATGCGACAGAACTGAAGTTGCCACGTTTAAAATTCCTTTTTTATGGCCAGTATCTGTTGTGTTTTTTGAACAATATTTGCATGGTAACCAAAGAGTTTTATTTATTTACGACGTGGGCACAAAAACTTTTTGCTTAAATATTCTTTCAGGCAGTATCAATCATCGCTCGAAACACAGTGGGCCCGCATTGTCGATCCTGGCCCACTCGTTCTGTCATGCAGAGTCTTGTATCTCAGTAGTGGGAACGTTGTTAGCTAAGCAATGATTGCCGCTAGAAAGACAAAGACATAATAATTATACTAAAAGTTGACTTAATAATATTCAAAACTAATTTTTGTACCTATTTTCTTTTGCACTTTGATCTTTTTGCTCTCTCTTCAAGTTTTATGCAAAAGAAAGTAGTTTCTAGTGTCCCATTTTTCTTTGTGCCAACCAAATGTTTCTTTCTTTCACGTAACAAGCAAATAACATAGGTACTTCCCCATGAAATTTTACTGCTATCACTTTTTTACACTCTACAAGGAAAACCCCATAAAACCTATGCAACGCCCCCTGTATAGGAAACTGATAAATTATTGATAGTGAACGGAAGGTAATCTGATTTCCTTTCATAATTCCCCCTACTTTATTCGTTCGCCTCAGATGTGACAGGGAGGGAGTTTACCGCCGCGACTGCGTCTGTGTTGAATTAGATACAGACTGTAGGGACTGTACAATAGACCATTATAACCATTGCTCAAAGGAGTGGCAATATTAACTTTTGTCTTTTGTTTCAAGAGCTCACTATTATTCCTAATTATGAAGAAATGAATCAAGTGACTTCTCCTCAACATAATAGTTTTTTTTTAACGTTGTAGTAACTTAGTAGAGGTCTTTGCTTTAGTTAATTACTCATTAGCTAATATTGTAGAATGGAAGATTGTAATGTGAATAAGGAGATACATAGTTTATTTCTTCCGAAAGAACATTGAAATCGACTGTTGCTAATCGGAATCTTATAAAATGCGAAGTCAAAGTTGGAACGATACTGTAAGAACAATTCTGCATGGCATATGAACACATTCTGAAATTCGGCCTGTATCTATCATCATAGATTTAACTCAGGCTTTACTTTGGCCATTCTGCCTCAGCGTCCAAGCAATTTACAAGCATTTCCGAAACAATGGAGAGATACACTGAATACTCCCATATATATTACAGCAACAATCCATAACACAACAAAGGAATCAAACAGACAGGTTAAGATTAACAAAATTAATCCGCCACCCTACTTCGGCATCCATTGACGATTTTCGAAATTCCACAACAAAGCTTTTCCGCACAAACCCAGCATTGTTTACCTCAATATTACCATCGTGTGTCGCAACCTTAATACCCCCTGCATGTCAAGGAATACGTCAGAGATAAGAAATGCAAATCCTCTTACAAATACGTAGGGGTGTTATCTATGGGCAATTTGAGGGGCACAATCTAATGCAATAATGTTGCGGAAGGGGGCAATCTTAGGGGTAAGTGTGATATGAGTTATGAGACAGAGACGAATATGCTGTTTGTGTGAATTTGGTATCTGTGTTAAGCCTTAAACAATTACAGCCTTACTACAAGAAACTTAAACATCTGTTGAACACTTGTCTAAAAAAAGTGTGACTGCAAAACGGACCTTATTTCAACGTCATAATCTGATATTTTTTTAGACAAGTGCTCAACGACGAAAAGTTTTTGTAGTACAACGGTTTGAATTCATGTCATGGAAATAGCAGAAATATTCTGGTGTTTCAAACATTTATAGCTAACATTTTAGGAACAGCACAGAGTACAACCGCATTCAGAGATTAAAAGGGCAAAGGTCGAAAGCTAATAAAAAGTTACGGCGCAAAAAAGTTTGTTAAACTAAAAAATTGCTATTGTCACTTACGGCAACAAACACGCTTGGATTGTCTAGGAAATGTTGCCATTGTCAGGCGGTAACTGCCATGAGGTAAGTCTGAGTAGAAAGACAGCTTCTTTTTGCGTCTTGTAAAAAGTCGTGGTAAGCAGTTGTCAGGCAAAAATTAATTTTAAAAGAAGGTAAAAGTTTAACAATAGAGGTTAAGTTTGCATGTAAATTGTATTCGTCTTTTCTTCGTCAAAGTCTATGCAATTTCATCGATAGGTAATCTTCTCAGCTTTCGCATTATTTGATATAAGGAGCGCTGCAGTATTTTTTTTTTTTTTTTTTTGTTGAGGCAGGAGTGGGAAATCCCCACGGACACCTCGGCTGTCTCACCGTCTCACTGAGACCATGAGACAGTCGAGGTAGTGCGGGACTCGAACCCGCTAAAACCCACTCCTGCCCTGCCAGTGTCCCTCTGCTATAAGCTTGCAGAGACCTTAGGTTTCTGGGATCTGCAGCTTCTTTGCGTTTTTGTTTGTTGTCGGCCGAAGAGACCATGCTATGTGGTTTCCGATCTTAATTCTCATCGTCTATAACATCTTATTTTATCTTAGTTTTTGATTAAGCTTTTGTTGTTTTATTTAGTTTATCTTCTTGTTTCGGTTTTTATAAATATTTCCTAAAAATTTTAACTATTTAATTTTGTACTTTAATTTCTTTACCCTATTGACATTTAACTATTTTACGCTTTTTGTTATTACCCATATTTTTCGGCTTCTATTTGACTGCCCGCTGTTAATTTTGTCTTGTGTCGTCCTTCCAGCTGTCAATATCCGCAGTATATACTTCAATATATGAGTCGGATTTGTACGACTTTTGGGACAGGCACAAAGCAGCCACCAGTCAAACAGGAGTTCCAACTCGACACAACTCGGCGATTCAATCAGATATTGGCCCCTGCACAACACAATTCCCGACACTTTCCCACGAAGGTGACCGCAATTAATGCTTGTTTCAGGGCCAACCCTGATGACTCGCTCCGTGCGTCTGCTTTTCTGAGGTGCCGAGTTGGTCTTTTCTCTATACGCGGAAGTGGGGTCATCGACGCCTTTAGCAATAAGATATTGCAGCTCTCGCGAATGCGTCCCACTTACGACGTACTGGGCACTCGCTACTAAAAGCATTGTGCGAGTGTTCCCCCCGCTTGGCTCTAGTGCAGTTTACGCACACCGCTGCTGTACCGGCCTGTTTTTCCGGGCAGTCCACTCCAAGGTGCGGGCCGCCACAGTGACTGCACAGATCGGCAGGCTCCGTGCACAGGCGTTTACCGTGCCCGTAAGCCAGGCAGCGGGTGCACTGCACCAGAGGCGTCTGGTCTTCGACGCGCACCCTCTGGAGGTCAATCCGAAGCTTGCCTCCATCGAGTGCCCGCCCCCAGATCGCGGGGGACACACTCAACACAATGCTATTTACATGAGGGTTTCTGCTTTTCTTTCGGTATCGGACACACATTCGCTGGTCCTCGTCCCCGAGGCCGTGAAAGATCTCCCGGTTCTGGTTCCTAAGGGCTTGAAGCACTTCGTCGTCGCTGTGGACCGAAAGCACGTCCCTAAGAACCAGAAGCGGGTCCCGATTCTTCACCTCCTCGACGACGAGGTTCTCTCCAGCCTCACAAAGCCGCTTTCGGAGTTTTGCCCTCTCCTCCGTTGTCTCGCACCCCAGTATCACCTTTCTGTCCTTGGCTTTCCGGACTCTATCCACCCGTACCCAGCCTTCCTTTGCGTCCACTGCTTTCCTGACTTTCTCGAGGATCACGTCCCCCGTTTCCATCTCGACTGTCGAGGAGACAATCACCGAGTGCAGCGCCCTTCGCTCAGGGACGTGCGCCCCAGTATGGCTCTTTATGTGGGCTGCTACACCCGCGTAGGTTGTCTCCCCCACATTCATCCTGCTGTTCAGACTGTCTCGGAGTGAATCCAATTTCTTGGAGTTGTCTTTTAGCTCCGAGATATGCTCCTTGATGGCGTTTAGGAGCTCAGTCTGACCAGTATGAACGTTACTCGAAACGGGGTCCGGACTATGGTTGGCAGTGGAGGCAAGTACCGGTATGACCGTAGAGGTGGAGGGAGCCCGGTCAAGCTCCGACTCTTTAACAAGCTCAAAGAGCCTGTTTATGGCCTCGAGCACCGCAGCCTTAATGTCGGTTTTAAGGTTGCGAGAGTTGCCCAAATTGACCTTTGCCTTATTTAGGCAAGCTCTCGCCTCCGCGACACGACTGCGGTGCCCGACCACAGACTCCTTGAGAGTTTTTGCAGCTTCCACAGCAACTCGCCGCGTCGCCGGAACAACGGGGCCGACCTGAGACACAGGAGGACTGTCTTCTCCAAACGAGATTCTCCTCCTGGCCTCCGTGGGAGGCGGCCCCGCCCTCTCCACCGATCGCGGCGAGCCCCCGGAGCTCTGAGCCTTGGTGGAAACGACTGGGGTGCGGTACATTGTTTGGTGCGGTACCTAAAACTAATGTGGGTTCTTCAAAATCAGACCCTGTCAGCGCTCACAGCAACGGTCAGTATTCTATGACAAAGAAGTTATCGATAGCGCTGCAGTATTCAGACTAAGAGTAATTTGCTTGAATAGAGAATTCCATGGAAATTCACGAGATAATGTGGTTTAAGAGCATTCTAAGCTAAGGCTTAGCGCGTACCCTAGTTTAACAGTTAAACGTACTGAATCTTAATTAGTTTCAGCAGTTTTGGAACGTAACAAATAACTGAAAATCAAAACAATTTGTTATTTTGTAATATACGTATTGTAAATTCAATTATTGTTAGACATTTGAGTTATTGAAAAAGTAAAATGGTGAAGTTAGTTCCATTTTGTCCGTGTTCCAAATTATACTTGTACAACTTGATATTAATATCGAGTAATTTCATACTTGACTTACACAACCAATAAATTCCAAGGTAAAAAGTCAGATATTCTGTGTAATCAATGTGTTTATGGGATGCCCGCCTTTTTCTTACCACAGTACGCATGCTGCAATCATGGCCATATTCATACATCTTTGATCTTTGTTTTCAAATAAGATATTATTCTGTTATGATATTCTTATGCCTAGAAATCGAAATGTTTTCCCTAATTTTACGTGCCTACTTTTACACAATCCAAATTACGTACATTATTGACCCACATACATACATCGATTCCACCTTCCATTAAAAATGTTTGCCATTCTAAAACCAAACAATATTTTGCATACATACCTCTACGAGTATGTGTATAGCTTTATAAATTCAATGCCAGTGTTCCCGACAGCCATTGAATGCTGATGACATGTACAAAGGGAGCCCATATAATTGGGTTACTGTTATATACCCCACACGTGAGACTGATTAATTTTGGGAAAACCCCTTATCAAACAATGCTGATATGAGATGGCAGGTGGACGGGGTCGGTATGGATAGTGCGGTGTTAATTCTAACATTGTTGGCTTGACGTGGAGAGGTTGGAATGTTGAAGATATAGTGCCTGTATTTCATGAAGACATTTAAAAACAATATTGGCCAGATACGGATGTGCTATTTTCTATGTATTAAAGGTGAGTTTGGCGTGAATTAGGACTGGAGTCGGCAATGATAATTTGCTGATTGAACTCATGTAAGGCTAAGCTTCTGTCTAAATAGTCGTAATAACAGTACCAAAGGTATAATGGCCCGGAGGTTTAGCATCTCGCTTCTCACGCATGAGATTGGGAGTTGTAACCCAAACAAGTAGATAGTAGTAGTTTTTTAATAATTAATTAAGTTGTTAAATAATAATTATGTAATAGTTGTATTTAAATAAACAAGTAGATATTAATGTGTCTTTTTCAATTAGACCATTTTCCAAACTAAAAAAGTGCCCCTTGAATGGTTTTCCATCCATTTATACTGAGTTTCTTTCAAGTCTCGGAAAGCTTATCAAGCCGTCGGTCGTGGGGTACTACTATCAAAGCACTATACACGTACCTTCGGCCGAAGTATCAGGCATGTCCTAATCTTTATCTACTTTAAGACTAGTTAGTGGTACGAACTTTGATGACAACATGATTGGAGAGTTGTCCGACTCCCGATGTGTTGTCAGAACTTATTAATTCAAAAGTAATAGGGAGTAACTTACTCAAAAGATTTGAATTACTTTCGTACGTGCCCATATCTTCGTTGACGGTCCAAGAGAGTGGGCCACCTGGCTACTATTTGTACATAGTAAGGCCTAATACGTAGTCAGTGGTCCGAATGTCTAAAAATTAATCTAAGGACCAGACAACAGGGTGCGGTGCGGCTCCGGCGCGGCGCCTGTTTCGAACGGTGTGGACAGTTTCCTACATATAAAAATTGATGGTATGCCATACGGTACGTCCGGCACCGCTCCGGCGCTACACCGCAGGTGCACCGGACAACGGCGCGAAGCAGACGAAGCGGGGAGTGCAAGCAGTGTGGTGTCGCAGCGGCGCCGCTCAATTGTTCTAAACCACTGTTTATACGGCATAGGCATTGTAGACTGTCGTCAACTGGGCAAGCCAAGCCATCCCTGTTGCGGTGCCGGACGTACCGTATGGCATACCATCGATTTTTATGTCTAGGAAACCGTCCACACCGTCCGAAATAGGCGCCGCGCCGGAACCGTAACGCATGGTGTGGCCTGGCCCTTACCAAGAGATATCATTTTCCACAACCCAAGCAGTTTGGTGTGACTTTTTAACCGACTACCATCCCTACATTAGTATAAAAAGATAACGCTATATTAGGCGACACCTTTCCTAAGGTCAATGTTACTTTATACCACCCAGGTACTGCGAAATTGGAATTTATCTGTCTAGGACGTTTTGTAGTCATGACGCACTAGTCTGAGACAAACTCGTGATGTAACGGTGGTAATCTAAGACGTGACACAATTTATTTTCAAGATATTCAGTCAAAAGTGACAAAGGGTTATACTCTGAAGGATGACTGTGTCTCTCTCTATCTTGAAATAAGGACGATTGTTGTCCTTTTGTCTTCAATATCTCTGTAAATAATAAAACGAAGCCGCTTTTCGTGTCTTTGTGTGACCGTTAAGACCTTCTATAAACATGATAGATTAGATTTCATTCTGCTGTATTACAAACATGGGTTTATTAAGGTAATTTTCTACACTGCATCTTTGGTTCAGTGATCACAAACGCAACTACTGAGCAAGAGGTTCTGGGTTTCAATACCCAAAGGGCAAAAATATCATTGACCGCTTTAGCAGAATTCGTAAAATGGACGCAGACGCAGTCAATCTATTTTACGAAGATTATGTTAAAGTGGTCTTTCTGTGCTCGTGTTATTGTGTTTTCTTAACAGGAATTCCTCAACAGCAGTTTCATACCCCGGGATTGTGCCTGGTTGATGAAAATAGCTTCGCCATCTCTTATAACACTGAACGATAACTGGCAAAAAGTGCGTACTATTACGTATAACTATACCTAAGCTACGTGATGTTTCTTCCACTATTTCTACACGCAGAGAAATGTATATGAGAATTTCTGGTTGCAACCGTGACAGCAAGACTCACTAGTTGACTTTACAACATTTCTAGTAATAAATACTAAGTCCTTGTTATCTCTACTACTTACTTAGTATTTATTACTAGAAAATGTTGTAAAGTCAACTAGTGAGTCTTGCTGTCACGGTTGCAATCAGAAGTTCTCGTATAGGTTGCCAGACATTTCTCTGCGTGTACCTACTCCTCTTATCTACTATTCTTTTCTGATTCATTCTCCGGGATACGTCGAGCTTCATTGTCTCGGCGCTTTTCTGGTGGTTGCCACTGTTGATTCTGGCTTTCAGGAGTTGCAGTGGCTTGGGAATAGCGTGGTAGGTTTGTGCCAAAAAAACCTACCTACGTGGTGGCGTAGGCTTGATTATGATCTTCTTTTTTTTTGTATCGTGTTCATCGACATTTAAATAGTTATCCATTTTAGTATCCAACTAAAATACAAGCAATTAGTCCACTCAATAAATTAACTAGCACAATACCTACCCAATAATTAGTCGATACATTCCAAGCCACTGATTATTTGATCATTGTTGTCATTCGATCCGTTTTGTAACGGAGTAGTTACTACTGAATGACCCAGCAGTTTGTTAAATTGACTTGTTTCCTCTTTTGTGACGATTTGCTCATTATTTATGGAGTACTATTTTGTGTTGTTCGTGTACAAGTTTGTGTTGTTGTTGAATTTAAGTTAAGTAACGATGACATTTAGATGATGCGAAGTTTTTATTGTTTAATGCAATGTAGTTTCCGGGTGAGTAGTACCAGAAAAAGATTTCTAGCAAATTGTAATTGACAGATTATCAGAAAAAAAATTAAACATTAAAAAAAAATTAAGATACAAAATCTTTTGTTTTTGTATCGTAAATATTTCTCCCACCCTGAGCGGAATGGGAGGGATTGTCAGACTCGTACTGACTAAAATTCACGGTGACCCTTCAATAGCCATTTACGTTCCAGAGTCACGGTTACCTGATGAGAGAGTCCCGCGACACCGGCAGGAAGACAAAAAACTTGAAATAAACAAAGCTGTAAGTGTCTAAACACACTATGCCGAAGTTACGCGACCGAAGTTCGGCACAATTACGCCTGCAATGCTATTTGAATTACTGACGACACACTATGCCGAAAATACGTCGCGTCATAGCGTACAGCGTAACTTCGGTCGGGCGTAAGTTCAGCGGCAACATATTCTGTGACCACACATTATACGCGACCGAAGTTCGGTTCGATTACCGACGAAGATCCGGGGGCGGGGAGCAGCAGGGAGCCGCCCGCGCCACCCGCGCCGAATTTCTGCCGCGTAAGTTCGGCACTTATGGTGTGTCATATCAGCCAAATACGTCGGAACGTGAAATCAGCCGCCAAACTTCGGTCGCGTAACTTCGGCATAGTGTGTTTAGACACTAAAGCTTCTTATAGACAATCATCATCACAATAATCATCAAATCCGTACTGAGAAAACTCAATTACGGAAGGAATTACATTGTTATGAGCCCAAAATTACAGTATAATCAAAAACACATTTGCAAGAATAGATCTAATTTGGTTCTAGTTTAAGGTCTGCATCAGCGTAAAGTGGATATTCAGAACAGTTTTAGAGCCTTAGTTTATTACATAAATAGGGTCCTCTATAAGCACTTTATCACTCCATAGTACAGACACAGATCAACCTACCTTGGTCTGTGAAATGTTTTAATAGATTTTCAACTATAATACATGAAGAGAAAGTTCATGTTCGATTGAGAAACGTTGGCAGATACTTGATGTACTGGCATTTAGATGATCAAATATTAAGCTAATTACAAATAGGTAAATGAAGTACCTACTAATGAACATTTACATGAGTATATATATTAATTCATGATGTAATGAAGAGATAGTCGTCTTGTCGCCTAATCTCGACATTCCATGCGCACCAAGTATGCGGAAAATCTAGGACAAGCCAGGACAGTGGTAGGATTATGTGGAGGGAAAACAAAACCCAGTTTTGTTCGTGATTAGAATTTTAAGACATGATAATTAATTTCCTGGGTGTGTTTAGTGCTTATATTGAGAGCTTTTTTGTCCGACTTACCGTTTTGCGTTTAGAAATGTTGTTGCTAGGTTATTGTGGATTGATTAACATGAAATGATTACCATAACTAATCCTAACTTAATATTATAAATGCGACAGTTAGTTTGTTTAATTTCTATCGTTTCAATCAAGCCTAAACCACTGAACTGATCATCCTGAAAAATTATTAGGTATAACAAAAGATGGCGCTACATGTCTACATCTAAAAGCTTTTGTTGTAAATAATTACCTGAGCAAAGACTTGGTCGTACGGTTTGCAACACCTGAAGTCGCCGAAACAAAAACAAACCCTTGATCGGCAGTGTGGACATCGATCGACATTTGATGTAGTGGTACTTATTTTTATATCTACAAGGAAAATACAAGAAACAGACACGTTGACCTTTGTCTTTCAGAAATTCAAGGTCAAAAGTATCGCCATCTGTAAGCAATTAATAATCTAGCAAGTAATTAAAATAAATTCTATTGACTTTTTTTCTTTTCTAGAATATTCTTCTAGTATTAAACCGTATAATTATGTACTTTCAAAACAGTCTCTATCAGTAATTCAAGCGACGCTACAAAACATGCTTTTAACATCCCTTCAACTTTCATATACCGCCTTATTTCAAAGTCAATAAAAACATATAAAATCACCAACATACAATCTACAAGCAACATAAACACAGAGAACAGGTGGTCTATAGAAACAAAAACAAACATAAAAACTCTTCGCATTTCACTGTGAAAAACATTATTCTTTATTCCTAAGGAAATCATAAACAAGGCTATGTCATTCTTGCCCACAAATCAAAAGCGGCTTACGTACCTTTAAATAAACAACTTTATACAACACAGTTTTCAAAACTCATTCTCACCTTTATATCTTTCAGGATAAGAGTGAGGGGAAGTACGGTTACTTGTAAAATGTAAGTTTGCGTCCCCTTTCCGAACTTACCTGTACGATTGTCTGTCATATATAGTTGTTTATTGACTATTGTTTTCATGTTGGTAGTTCATGTGACATTAAATTAATGTTTGTAAAATGAAATAGGATGCGATTTGTTTAAAATATGGGGATTATTAAATTATGGAGATTTGATATTTTGAGCTGGGTGAACATTTTCTTACTGCTTTTTTTTTAGCGTGGTATAATCATCAAATGAGTCCTCCCACCCAGGGCAGGGCAGGGAGGGACTATCAGACTTGTACTGACTTTGCGTTCCGGGGTCACGGTAATTCGTTAGTCCCGCGACCCCGAGTTAGTCCCGTGACCCTGGAGTCCCGCGACCCCGGTTCCTACTGCTTTTAAAGTCTCGGAATGAAATTGCATATTATTTGTATTTCTAGAATAAAAAAACAGTAGGTATAAAAACACAATTAATATTAATAAAGTTTTATTAGTAGGTAGTTAAACTAACTATTTATTAATTTTTTACCCATTTGTTAAAAAATGGTATTTTTGACAATAGTTAGTTGATCTAAGAAATCGCCCAAAGTATGAAAGAATATGAGCATTTTTCTGGATTTGTAAACTTGAGCTGTCTTTGCAAAAATTTTCAATTTAACCCAAACCAGTTTGGCAGGCCACATCGCTCGTAGAACTGACAACTGATGGGGAAGAAAAGTTCTCGAGTGGCGACCACGGACCGGAAGACGCAGCGTAGGCAAGCCTCCCACTAGGTGGACCGACGACATCGTGAGGGTCGCGGGCAACCGATGGATGCAAGTGGCGAATTGTCGTTCGGCGTGGCAGTCTAAGGGGGAGGCCTATGTTCAGCAGTGGACGTCTTCCGGCTGATGATGATGATGATGAGTTTAAACTAGTTATTGGCTTCTGTAATAGTTTGCAGGAACTATCACATTTCATGTCCTACTAAATACTGAAATTCATATCATTGAAATCGAACAATAGGTGAAACCAAAAATAATATCCCCCATCAGTAATTGATTTGTTCATTGACTCGCCAATTAAGCTGTGATATTGTCATTCGGCTCATAATTTAATTAATAATAAGCCCATTCATTTACAGTACGTAATTGTACTAAATAGGTCAACAATGAAACAGGGCTCCTCACAAATTAGCTTTCATAACGGTGCATGAATAGCTTTCAAAATGGTCCGGTTGATAATTATGTTTGTTACGGTTTTTTTTCAGAATAGTACTTTTAATGGTACTATGGTATGGTAGATTATAGAATCAGGCGTTACTTTGCGGAAATCCATGACATTAAATGTTACGAAAAATATCTAGTTTTAATTCCGCTACAAAATGTGGCGGAATTAAAACTAGATATTTTTCATAACATTTAACTATGGTATGGTGTTTAAATGTATCAATAATCGTAAAAAACAACGGTTATTATTTAAAACACACATTGTTTTTAAAGAAGCACGTCGCCAAAAACAATAATGCTATTGTCAAACAGACAGGCGAAGCGAAAGCGAAGCGAAGCGTTTTTATTTGTACCTAATGTATGAAATTGTTTGAAGCCTGTCACATAGACTATCGGATCGCTTTCGCTTTTCTATATTACAGGATTCGGATCGCATTCGCTTGGCGTTCGCTTCGCCTGTCTGTTTGACAATAGTATTAATGAATGTCTTAATTTTTGTAAAATCGTGAAATAACACGACTCCCTAAAGCTATGGTCAAACAGATAGGCGAAGCGAACGCGAAGCGAAGCGTTTTTGTTTGTAATGTCTGGTTAAAGACATTTAATTCTCATAAAGAAATTTATATTTCACTTACATGAATACATTTAATCTTAACGCTTAATATTATTGTCCTTCGACACTCGGACTTACAATAAGTTCAAAGTAAAAACTAAATAAGTTACATGATTATGGAATATGGATAATGTATGGAATTGTTTGAAGCCTGTCACATAAACTATCGGACCACTTTCGCTTTTCTATATGACAGAATTTGGATCGCATTCGCTTCGCCTGTCTGTTTGACAATAGCTTATATGAATTTGACGAATCGTAAATGACAGGTCCCTTGTGTGTGATCCCTTACTGATTTACGGCAATGTAAACAACGAAAACAGCAGTTGAATACTGCTGCGTTGTTTTTAAGTTCAATAAAACTCTTCTCAACTTATCGAAATCTGTGCCTTTTTGTACGATTAGATAGATCGAAACATAAGTTTTTGATGTGTTCGTCTTAACTTCTTTTTAGTCTTCCTTTATTGGAAAAAAACATGGTCTAGTCATAATCATGGTCTAGTCATGGTCATCATCATCATCATCATCATCATCTCAGCCATAGGACGTCCACTGCTGAACACAGGCCTCCCCTTTAGATCTCCACATATACCGGTTGGAAGCGACCTGCATCCAGCGTCTTCCGCCGACCTTTACAAGGTCGTCTGTCCACCTCGTTGGTGGACGTCCTACGCTGCGCTTGCTCGTCCGTGGTCTCCACTCTAGCACTTTTCGACCCCATCGGCCATCTGCTCTGCGAGCAATATGGCCTGCCCATTGCCACTTCAGCTTGCTAATCCGGTGGGCTATATCGGTGACTTTAGTTCGTCTACGGATCTCCTCATTTCGGATTCGATCACGTAGAGAAACACCGAGCATAGCCCTCTCCATAGCTCGCTGAGCGACTTTGAGCTTTGAGATGAGGCCGATAGTCATGGTCATGGTCTAGTTATAATTATGGTCTAGTCATGGTCATGGTCTAGTCATAATTATGGTCTAGTCATGGTCATCATCTAGTCATGGTAGTTGATTGTCCAATTCACAATTGTAATGTGCATCAATTCAGCTTCAACAAATGACAATTTGCAATTATCAATTTCAAAATCAACAGACTTATTTTAATCATGTTCCTGCGATCATTATTTGATTCACAACACATCTCCCTACATCATCATTCAAAACTTGAAATACACAGTCTTGCCTACACCCAGTATACCCACGCTTACACGTAAACAAGCCCGCCTCCCGTCGCCGCCCGTCGCCCTTCAAGCCCTCTACGTCCACCAGGGATTCGTGTTCATTATCATTTGTATTCATCGAGACAGCACCTGGAGTTCTGTCGACCCAACAAGATTTATGACATTGCAGAACAAAACTTTCCCTTTGTATGGTAATGTTGTGCTTTGACGGATTTTTGAGGATTTCTTGTTGCGAACAATGATTTTAAAGGTGTTGGTTTGTTTTGCGTTTAGGCTGTTTATTAGTAAAGGGACTGGTAATGGTAAATAAGTTTCTGGTTAGATATAGATTTATGTATATTTTTGACACCTCATTTGCTTCGTGGCTTGAGCTTTTGTAATAAACATTATAAATATTTTAAAATACACACATCAAAAGTGTCTAGGGATCAAGCATTTTTATGCGGATTTCTTGAGATTGAGATGTGGCTTTGTAATAAATTTATGATTTTATAAATTTATATGGATCCTTTTTGGTGCATTTCATAATTTGAATCAGGAACTGTGAATCAAATTCGAGTAAAAGATGAAAATCAGCTGTCAATATTTTCCCTATAAAAACATACAACGCATTGAAGACATTATTAGTGCTACTGTTTCCCTACTACTGATTAAAACCAACGTTATTACGGAGCGGCGACGTCATTTAAGCAGGGAAGAAATGCTCAGAGCCGTGGGAATGATAGAAGCTGGTTCCCGGCAACGTACTGTGGCTTTAGCTCTGAATACAAGTCAGAGTGTTATCAGTCGACTTTGGACACGTTACCGAAGCACTGGTACCGTGGCTGAGCGCCATGGAGGACGGTATCGCTGCACCACACGGAGACAAGACCGATACATTCAAATCTTAACTCGAAAAGCTCCAACAATAACCGCCATGATGTTAGCCGTGAGGCTTCATCACTCTTCAGGGAACTTAATTAGCGACCAAACAGTCAGAAACCGCTTGCATGAAGTGAACCTTCATTCCCGAAGACCGCTACGGGTACCACCTATAGCAATGCACAATCGTAGGATTCGATATCAATGGGCTCTTGAACACAGAAATTGGGCAGAAGAACAATGGCGTTTCGTGTGCTTTTCTGATGAGTCTCGTTTCGGTATGAGACCGGATACAAGACGTATACGACACTGGAGAACCCCTGGACGCCAACAGCGATTAAAATCCTGCCAGGAAGTCCATCCTTATAGTGGTGGAACCATCATGGTATGGGCGGGTATTTGGATCGGCGGAAGAACTGAGTTGATTTAGATCAGAGGCAACCTCAACGCTCAAATTTATGCTGAGACGATTGTATCAGACGTCATCGTTCCTCTACAAGTGCAAATCGGTCCCTTATTTCAGTTAATGCATGATAATGCACGACCGCACACCGCAAGAGTTGTAAGACAGACTCTCGCCGCAGCTAACATCAATGTCCTGCCCTGGCCTGCTCAGTCGCCAGACTTGAATCCGATTGAGCATGCATGGGATATGCTACAGAGAAGAGCTCTGCCGAATATGGAGGGTATCCAGTCGCAAGAAGACCTTTTTTTGTTGTTGCAACGAACATGGGCGGCCATTCCACAGCGTGATTTGGATGAACTCATTTTGAGTATGCCAAACCGATGTTCTTGTGTTGTTAGTGTTCGCGGTAGAAACACGGATTATTAATTGTTTAAGTTACCCAATAAAATTTTAAAGAAAACTGTTATTTCAGTCTTTTTTTCGAACTTTTGTGTCAGTGGTTCAAATGTCAAAAATCCCTTTATTAGGAAAATGGCAAATTTCTTTATTAATGCAAAGGTGACTTGGTTTATCGTTACTGTGACAAACGAAAACACTTTATTTGATGAATCCATAAAGAAAATTTTAATTAATATCAATCAGGAGAAAAGTTATTGCAAAAATATATGTTGATCCCTAGACACTTTTGATGTGTGTATTTCGAGTGCGCAGGACAAGGGTGAATCCTTTGCCTAGCTGTTGGATAGCGTGAGACAGCATGGGCTGTAAAAAAATCTAGTATGGTATCTGAGCCTTTGTGCTATACAGTTCAATTTAAGTGACGTAGATGTTGCCAGATTTTATAGTCAGCTAGACAAGTCAGTTAAGTTTTCAAAAAAACCTAACGAAGAGTAAATAGATGCCGATGACATTTTGTATAGAGCCGATTTTGTCGCCGCGGTTCCGCCGCGATAAACGCGACGGCATGCCGACAGTCATTTATCATTAATATAAAAGACTAGCCTCTGCCCGCGGTTTCACACGCGTTATTTTATTTTGATAGGCGTCTGGCCCTATCAAAGACATTAAAATATATACTTACGAGCAATAGACATCACGAAGAAAATTGTGATCCACTACTTGTTACCACTAACTATGTAACAAGTCAATTAGTGCGCGCGCGGCTACAGTGATGAAGCCGCGCGCGTATAATCGCGTGTGTCTGCAGGAGGCTTAAATATCTGATTATAAAAGCTGACATCCAGTCCAGTCTTAAGCCTCCTGCAGACACACGCGATTGATCGCGCTGCGACAACGAGCCAAGCTAATTTTCACTCTAAAAATACCGCGAATGGACCGCGACATGTCGCCCCGCGCGATTAATCGCGTGTGTCTGTAGGAGGCTTTACCGAGGTCTTCCGCATTATCCAGTACCTACTGAGTTGTGGAGGTCAGATATGCAATCACTTAATGTAAAGTATTGGTTGGGACCCCAACTGAGTTGAGAAAATAAGGGCTGGGCAGACGATGATGGAAATACATCTAGATTATAGCGAATCCATCCTGTTACATTAACAAACCCATTCTGTTTCATTAACTGTTATTGATCAGCTGACATTGTCATCGTCTGCAGTTGATTGATCATGCTGTCATGTAGCGATATTAATACTGATTGTGTTATCGTTCAATTAAAATCTGAACGTCAACAAGGAAACATCATAATATTATGATATAAAGGGCTATACATCAAGCTATGGAAACCAGTGTTAGTGGACTGTTCATTGTATGGAAAGGTCACACGAAGTGTGGTCAAGACAAATTGGTTATGTATAGCTAGATGTGTAACTATTGTCATATTGTGTGTGGAGATAATAATGAGTAGAGGAAACAAAGCATATTAATTTAAGTTTTAACAGTAATAGATACTGTTAAAACTTAAATTAATATGCTTTGTTCATGAAGAGCTCGTACGCCACATGGCCATTCCCAAATACTTTCAAGTATCTTATTATTCGAAATCACTGAGCTGATTTAAAATTTTAATCGAATAATCAGGCAGGATACACATACACACGTTGGAAATTGGACATTAACATTTTTTTTTTTAATTTTGTCAAAAAAATGTGTGTTTTACCAATTAGATGATAATTGTGTAACACGAGGAACGATAAAGGTTTCTTGTAGCCTACGAAATCCTTAACATCAGCCATTTCAGAAACACGTGCGATATCATTCCAAAAACATTATTATAATACTAAGAAATCTCAAGAAAATAAAAATCAAATAACTAACCGTTATACATGCATTACTACTTTCCTTTCCTTTTAAAAAAAAAAAGACTTTGCCCCACACTAGGAATTTCTCCTGTGTTGTGGGTGCGTTTACAAACATATAAACTTACATACACAAACACCCAGACCCGGAATAACTACTCGCAGATCATACAAATATTTGTTCCGTGCGGGGATCGAACCCGCGACACGCTGAACAGCAGTCGATCGCTCGACCACTGCGCCATCTGTGCCGTCGTGTTTCCTACAGCTGAAGAGTTTGAAAAGAAGTTGAATATGAATGATGCCAGTCCTTACACAACGGTAGCCATTTCAGTCCGATAGACTCCTATTCATAATACACATCAAGAGCACACATAATGATATACCTTACATCCTATTCATATGCACCCACCTGTACAAAGCCTCCAGTGATCTACAACCATAATAGGAACATATAATAGGGCTCAGACTTCAATGGCGCACTAATTTTAAGTGACATAATTTAGTCATTGTCTGCCATGTCCACTATTGCCCTTCAATCAGTAGCTGCATAATTCAAAAGGGTTAAATCCTTTCGTGGATAATATAACATCACGTTTGATAGAACACCCACATTTCATCAGGTATGTTTAATACTTTGAGCGGAGCAACGTTATAATAAGTAAAATTTTACGCTATTCAGACACAACGTTTGATCACGTCAGTAAAAAATATGTTTTTCTTCAAAGAACGTGTATAAACGGCTGAGGCTTATACAAATTCCTTCAAGCTACGTCATCACGCCGTATCACTTTAAATTTTGGGACTGCTAGCGCCACTTCAGGTTAGTTTTTTTGTGCACTTTATAAGGCTACTCGCACACATACATTCTGATTACGCATACATTCGCAACGTCGTAATGCATATGACACAACATGGATAAACGTCGACGTGTAGTAACGGTTGTGTCACATTTCATATTATCTTTGGTTGTATGAAAAACAGAACGTCACTAATCGTCATTTATTTTGTATGAGAAAATAGTGCGCCGCGCAACAAACATTTGAATACCCAGATGCTCTGCTGAAAGTGTTAAGTTTCATGTAACAGCAATAGCCGGGGTCTATTAGAGAGCTATTTAAGGACACCGGGATCTCAGTCAGTACAATTTCTCCTGGCCTGCCTTTGGTAGAAGGACTCATTTAACGATTTTACCTCGTAAAAAAAATAACAGCGATATTATTGTCATCAATCGATCCAGGCATATAGCAACAACCTTGGGATTTTCAAGTCAAAAGAGAATAGGTTACTTCTAAGTAAGCGTGCTTCATCATCGACGTTCGCTTACCATCAAGCGACAGTAGTCAAACCATCATCATCATCATCAGACTATAAATTCCCACTGCTGGGACACAGGCCTCCTCTCTTAGAGAGGGAGTGGGCCATAATCCACCACGCGGGCCCAGTGCGGGTTGGTGGATGTCACATGTCTTCGAATTTTTGGTTCTAGGATATTCCGGTTTCCTCACGATGTTTTCCTTCACCGTTTTGAGAGCAGAGGTGATGAAATAAATTACACAAAGTAATGCGCCTGGCTGGATTCGAACCCACGACCCACAACTCGTAAGTCGGGGCCGATACCACTGGGCCACCATTGCTCTGTAGTCAAACGCTGACCTTTAAATAAAAAAAAAACACCGTGGCACAGAGTACTACAGAGGGGTCTCTATGCGGTGTAGGTATGAAACGGCACGCACACACGCGCACACCGTTCACGGTGCCGTATGCCGGGCCGCCCGTCTCGCACGCGTTCCGTGTCTTAATATTTTTGTTACATTTACGTATGTGAAAGAGAAAATAACCAAAATAAAAAGTAGTAGGTATTATTAATTAGGTACTGTGTGAAATAACTTTATATATATTTTAGTTATAAAATATAAGGAAAAGCAAATACTGCATAGCTTTTGGTTGCTTAATCGACAATAGTGATAAGAGCCTCACGTTTTATAAACTACCGCGTCACGTCGAAAGGTGAAAATATCGACCACGTTCAAACTCAGAAAATAGCAGCTACGCATTCAAGGTCAGCGATCGTAATTGGTTGCGCGACTTTTTTACCATTTACAAACACTCGCAACGCAGAACCTGTGACGTAGGGATGGAGATCTGTGATCGATTAATCGAAGAATCGATTGTTGGAGCAAAATATCGATTTTATTAAATCTATAAATAGTACTGACTGAATGGATTCAGTGAATCGATACTTCACCCTTGAAACGCGACATTCGATTTTAGTTTTTGCTATAAACCATAGAAGTATTTACAATTAATTGAATGTACCCATATTATAAGAGTGCTGCCGGTTATAGGGTTAATTATTCAAAAACTCGCGAGATGGCTGTACGTTTGGATTCCTTCGCCTCTCTTTAATAAAAAAAAGTAACGTTTGTTAGTAATCTTTGACTTTCTTTTTGTATTCTGTGACTGACATTTCTTGTTGCGTCATCATCATTCATTAAAATTCATTTGTTTGTTGTTTTAGAATCTGTGTGTCGTAAAGCAAAATAAATACTGATTTTTATGTAGTGTTTGTTGCAGATTAATAACTAAGTAGGTAATTGTAAACCAATACATTTAATAAAGCCTATAAACAACAAAGCCTAACATTTCAAATATTTTTAAATAATATTCTTTTTTGTTTTTGTAAGATGAAATGTTTAAAAAAATATTACAATAATAGGTTCTAATGTAAGGTGCCGTTGGTACTATGTATTAACATTCTGTGCTACCAATCGATAATGTATGTAGAATGTAGTAACGAAACCAAAAAGATATAGGCTGATGATAAAAAAAAATCCCTGAAGAACATTTATGTTAATAGTGTAATTTAACAAATGCATAAAATACACCTACCTACCTTATTGTGCCTCCTAAACTCGTAAGTCGCAACCCTATTGAGATTTACGGATAGCAACAATGTAATCACATTGTAATGTTGTTAGCGTCAGATAAACAAAAATAAACTCTCGCGCGTAACCATTCAGTACATTTTTGCTTGCGCATGGGAAGTTTAGGCTATTATAAAAGTACATGGGCGATGCCGATGCTAGTAAAAATGTACTTTATTCTCTCGAGTATAGATTTTACATTTGTTTGATTGTTTTTGGGAAGTGACCCAACTGTTCTAAACTGTGACCGTGGCTACTACAGAGAAATTCTTGATGGAAAATCCTAATAACACTAATCTCGACCTGTGAACCGTACCCAGGACGGTATATTCAGCAGTTTTATTGCATTATTTTTATTTATTTTCTTAAATTTTCTTCTGTGTCCTTCCTCACTGACTGTCAGACCCTTACTGATTAAAAATCATTATGTTCCTTCAGTTACGCGTACACAGTTCCGTGTGGTCCCGTGACCTCAGTCCCGACAATTTGCTGACAGCTCCATGAAGCGCGCATGGAAAACGTCATCCACTTGGTCCTTGTCCTTGATCTAACGGCAAGCTACCCAATAATCGCCGTCGGCAAGCCCGCAACTACGCTACGGTCGCGGTGGTTGGAGATCACCAAAGCGAAAACGAGACAAACTGACTGCAATCAGAGAAAACTCACCCCTTTTGTTAGTAGCATCACTACCAAAGGGGGTGAGTTTTCTCTGAAGCATACTTTACAAAATTCGCATGAAAATACCACAGTACACTAACAGTTTTTAAGTCTTACGTATTCAACTTCCAAAGGTATGACATCTATACCTACAGGAAACTGAAAGGAGTTCATTATCATTTCTTTTCATCTTAAACACCTGAGATTTGCTGTACACAGATCCTCAAAAATAACTTGTAAGTTCAGCTATGTAGGGTCTAATATCGTTTGAATAGCAGTTAATGATGAAGTCGAGATTTTCTGACGGTTGACAGAGGGAATAAAAAATAGGTGGAAGTGAGTGCGAAATCAATGCAATGGGGAGTTGTGTGACCGTTCTCAGGTATTCATAGAGACATCGTTAGGAAAGTTTCTGAGCCTAGTGAAATATTCAGAAAACCTTAGGTAAGTACCTCTAGGTAGAAAATCTAAAAGAAACAACGTATGTACACCTTAAGTCTGATATTATTTATTTATTAGAACTTTATGTACAAGTAAAATCGTTCTACAACGGTGAGTTGGCATATTCTTCCAGTCCACTTTACGTTAATGCTATAGTACTATTAAGTATTCTGCAGAAATAAACAATAATAAGTGTGTCATTATTACTGTCGCATGTTATGTAAAATTAGTTAACAAGTAGAAATCACCTTAATTTTTGACTTCGTTTCGGAACAAAGCACGAGAAACAGCCGAAAACAAATAATTACCATTTTTACAATAAGAATGAACAGTTTTGAACGAAATTTAATCTGTTTGCAATATATCTATATACTTGTATAATATAATTATAATATACTTAACTCAGTTAGCAGCATCCTTAACGTTGTTTATGAAGAGCGTAGTTTCACAAAACAATCAGCACGCGCGGCAAAGCACTTTAAATCATAATTTATACGTAATTAATAACAGTACAGCCGAGAAACGAGGAATAATAAATTTTAATTATGACAAATGACGTCACGGTGCGCGGTAAATCGCTAGGGCTGTTACCAAAGTGATAGTAAATTACCCGAGGGATATACGTGCAGTGGCGTAGCGAGACCGAATTTAGGAGGGGACAAGACTCATGTGCGAGGCCCTTTTTTTCAGGACGTAAAATATAACTTGCCTCCACTGCTCGCGTGAGGCTGTAAGATGACTTAGTTCCCTCAAGTCATCTCTAACAAATGTGATTGTGATGTGACAGCAACATCGGCATTGCGAGGCCTCTTAGGTTCTTTCAGTTCCCACTCATAGTGCTCAAACACACTGCGAGCCTAGCGCGGTGACGACGGCGGCGGCGGGCGCGATAATATTGAACGTATGAAATCGCCGCTCGTGGCCACACTGAAGACACGAAGTGTCTAAGGCGGGGCCTAGCGCAATGGCTACAAGCGAGCCTAGGCGTTGCTAGGCAACAACAGTTATAACAGGTGGGTGGCAGGTGTAGCAAACCATTTCGGTCTTATAGTCAGCGCCATCTAGTTATCAGGACATGCACTAAAATACTACAGTAGGAGGTATTTGTAAATATTTACATTATTTTTACTGTACTTGATAATTTACTTGTATACAATCCTAAACAACCTATAAACATTTTAAAATGAATTTCTTTCAACAACATTTATAGAAATTACTTTGTACCACCGGTTTGCAACACCTGAAGTCGCCGCAACAAAAACAAACGCTTGGCTAGGCTTCCAGTGTGGATACACACATAGACACCACTAGTATAATTTGTTGGTCATGTTAATGTCTTAGTAGAAGCTAAGTTGCACTGCTTTACTGACTGGTGATCGTCGTAGTCAAGATATTTTCTTTTTGAAGTGAAAACTTCAAGCGGCGTTGTACACTTTTTTGTAATGGGTAAAAAGTCTTAAACTCGCGTCAGAATCACGTGACCCTGATCGAAAATTCGTAAGACGAAGAGGCAAACGATAGCTTGCATTTTAATTGTGCAATGCCATCTATCGAGCATATACACATATGAAAACATTTGTGATTTGACACCTGTACGACACTAACAAGATGTAACAAAATTCGATAATTTCATATCTGTACCACTCCAGTTTTAAAATATAACATGGTAATAAAAAAGTTTTTACTTCTACCGGCACTCCCGGAGTGCAACCCGTCTTTTTTTTCTCAGGTGATAGGCCGGGGGCTCGGGTGCGCTTCGCCCTCGCCTAGCTACGCCACTGGGTACGTATAAGTGGGTGACGATAGGATTTGAAAGGGTGAATATTGATAGGGAAAAACAGCAGCGGTGCGGTGGTGTACAGTGATTAAAGCGCTTTATTTGGTTAAATTTTAAGTAAGGGTTCTGATGTCGGGCTTGGTAAATTGTGTTTTGGTTACCTTCGAGCCTGCTATGCATAAAATGGATGTAAAAAGTGAGGAAGTGATTTGACGTCGATTTTGAATCGAGAATACTGTCATTTAGCATGTTGCTTAAATTTTTGCTAAAATGTATTAATATACTGTATACGAGTTTAATAGGTTCCTAAAATTTATATGTCGATCGAAGTATTTACATTTACGAGTATATCCGCACTCGCAGCGTCTCAGAAATAAAATAAGCTTTCATGAAAAGATATCTACTCAGAAAAAAAAAATTCTTTGTTTATTAATAATACAATTCAGCTTATTAAACAGTTCTTGAGAAACTAATAAAAACAAACGAAAAGTTTAAAACAATTCAAATCATAACAGATCATTAGAGTGTAGGGCCGTGGGGAGAGGTCATTGAACTTTGTATTTCATGAAATTCAGAGATTTTCACTGGGCGTTGTACGAAAATTTTTGAAACAAGAGATCTAAATAAATTATGTTGTTGTTTTAGAAAATCTTGCTTTAAAACAACAAATTTACTTGGCTCCAACAGAATGGTCTCAATTATTGACTTAGTAACAACATTAGTACCTATGTTGGCACCAACAATGGAATGTACGAGTAAAGTTTAACTAACTTAGTAAATACCTCTTTACTTTGACGACATACGTACGATTAAATGAGATTAACTAATTAGTGACAAAATCTCTACGTGCTGTGTGAAGACATTTATTTTTTGTGTTATCCCACACTGTTTTATACTTTATTGTGGTTGTGTTTACCTACATTTAAATCCACATAAAGGCCAGACCCAGAACAACTGGGGTGCTAAGACAGGAAACCTCCACGTGCGCCCGTGGACTGGAGTTCCCTCTCGGATACGTCCGTGGGGAAGACCAGTTTTTCGGGCTGGTGCACCCTGGGATGCGGGCAAAAACTCTTCCTTAGGCACTGTGTGCATAAGGGGTCTCTTTGCCCGTATGAAAAAAGCCTGTCGTGTGGACGCTCCAACGCGTGTCCCTCTTATTAGTCTCTGACAATCCCTTCCGCCCCACACAGGGCGGGAGGAATCATTTATTTTGATGATTTTACCACCTAAAAAAAAGGCCCAGAACAACTAAAACTAAAAATTTATAAAATCAATCTCGGCTGCTTTCTGTAGTTGGACCTTTATCTGTAACCAATTAACGTCTTTGAAAATAATGTCCAATCAGAAGCAACCGTCAAAAATAAAGAAACGGGATTTGGACCAAGATTAAATATTAATTTCAATACATGTGCTTCTGATTGGACATTATTTTTAAAGACGTGGTTACAGACAAAGATACAAACAAAGATCAGATACATTTAGCTGTGTTCCAGGAATACCTAGAACGCAGATTTATGTATCGGTGCATCCACACCACCGGTAACATTTGTAGCTCAACGTTTTCAAATGTTACTCGGTAACATCAGCCAACAAAATGTTATTTAATGTTACTAAGTGTTGACGTGTTACTGTAAGTCGAGTAACGTTGCTCAACATTCGGTAACATCCGCCAACAAAATGTTATTTAATGTTACTAAGTGTTGACGTGTTACTGTAAGTCGAGTAACGTTGCTCAACATTCGGTAACAATGTTACCCCCATTATCTAACAATGTTACCGATTGTCGAGCAACGTTACTCGACATACAGTAACACGGCAACATTTGTTGTCGGATGTTACTGCGGTGTGGATGAGTAACAATCAACAAATAGTAACAAGGAGCCACAAAAGTTACCGAATGTTGCCGAATGTTACCGTGTTGCCTTTTGTTGCTCCACAAATGTTACCGGAGGTGTGGATGCACCGTATGAGATAATAACTTTAATATCGTACTTAAAATGTATCTAGATTGAACGTCGTATAACCCACCGGTAGAACTGTCATCAATACTTTAAAATTGTAAGCTGAAGAGTTTGTTTGGAAAGAAAGAACTAAACTCAGTTCGAATTGAAAAAATAATTGTTTGTGATAGATAGTCTATTTTATCGATGAAGATAACATTATGCTCCAACCAAAGGAGCCGAGCAGTAGAAGTGAAACGACGATGAACAGCTAGTTAATTATAATACCTTATCTCAGATTGAGCCACAAATATCCGAAAAAACATTCACATTTCGGTATAATTTTACTGTTATTTGATTTTTATTTTAAACGTTGCCCCACACTTGGAATTTCTCCTGTGTCTTGGGTGCGTTTAAAAACATAATATAAACTCACATACACAAACACCCAGACCCGGAACAACTACTTGTAGATCATACAAATATTTGCTCCGTGCGGGAATCGAACCCGGGACACGCAGCGCAGCAGTCCAATCGCTCAGTCAGTGCGCTAACCGTGCTGTGATAAAAGTAAGATAAATATCTCTAAAGGCTAAGGGCCGAGACACACCGAAATGGCAGCGGCCGCCAGCATCGCCGCTGGTGGCCTCGCGACCTTTTCAAGCTTTTCAAAGCGATACTGGTATTTTAAGTATGTAGTTAAAGTTTAAAATTATTTCACGCTGGCGGGCGGCCTCGCGACCTTTTCAAGCGATACTGGTCTTTCAAGTATGGAGTTAAAGTTTAAAATTATTTCACACTGAAATGTGTGTGTTGTGCTCGCCGCGCCGCTGCCGGCCGCTGCCATTCCGGTGTGACTCGGCCCTAACTCCAAATAACTCAATTTATAATAGTGTCTAGACCTGACCGCACGTTATACTCTCGTTACTCTAAATATTTAATAATGTAACCCCAACTGTTTATGAAATAAGGGTCGACATGTCACATACTGTCGAATGATTTATATCTTCTCATGACGACCATTATTGGAATTGTAAAACAACGTAACGATGTACCGTTGGATACTATGAGTGCCTAGAATAATGAAAAACAGGACACAGGCCAATCACTGTGAAAGGGAGTCAACTAATTAGGTAGGCATAATGTTTACTAGCTGGTGCTAGCGGTTCCACCCGCTACAACATAAAATCAGGATAAAAACATTCACATTTAAAATAGGATAGGTAGGAAAAAACGCCTCTAGATTACGAATGATTATCGTATTTCAAGTAACAAAAACGTGAAATTTTTTGCTAGTGCCTCATTGACATAGTAGTCAATTGTAGAATTCGGCAAGGTACTTATTTCTAATTACAGTTTAACTCTCGAACTGAAACATAAGACCATACATAGGAACGAATCTAATGTTTTTTTATTTATGTTAAGTACAAAATAACCCTTAAAATAAGCATACGCATCATAAAATAACCCGACTAAATGTGATATCCCATACGTCCTACTACGGAGTTTCATACTTGTGTACATTTCAATGTATGCGTGTTATCTAGTTTCAGATCGGGCTGCGTTGACTGATGTCGTGCAGCACACACCGCATGTTGATAGATGTTGTACTCCCAGCGATAGCGCGGGAGCGTAGAATGGAAAATGTCAGTTAAATTTAGTTTTTGGAAAAACTCAATAACCCTGCCTGATTCGGGAATCAAACCCAAGTCATCGTGCTCAGCAGGATCTATTGCGATCACTGCACCAATAAAAAGATTTTTCCCTTCAAATCTTTGAATATTCGAGACCAAAGTAAAATTATTATAACACTAGCTTCCGCCCGCGACTCCGTCCGCGCGGATGTTGGTCTTCGCGTGGATGGTTCATTTCTCCATTTTGAGTAACTCTGACAATGACATCTTATAAATATCCATTGGACCCAAATACGGCTAAGCCGTAATAATAATTAGGGGTTGGGTCTAGTATTCGGTAGCAGGCGGAGGGGGGGGTGAGGGGTGTGAGGGGGAGGGGGAGGGAGTCCTCTACCCCCCAGTACCACTCCCATGTTAAGGTCATGCACCGTTCTGGAGAAAAAACAATTTTTGTAACCTAACCTTAAAACTTGTTGTAGTCACATAATAGGCGTATTCCAAAAACTTGGTATAGTTTAGCATAAGGAGGGAGGTGCCCCCTGTGTCCTGGCACCACTCTCCTGTAAAGGCAGCGCCCAGACCCCGCCATCTTTTCGAATCTAACCTGTCCGTGTCGGGGTGCCCCAAGTCCCGAGCTCTAAGAAAGGCTTGCAATTGGTAAGGTATAAGTCCCCGATTGTAATGCTACCACATTTTTCACAAGATAATGTATTTTTCGAGAAATTAATGAAAACCAATTTTTCTAACCTCAAATCAGATAAAATCGAAAACGGAACTTAAAAACGGGCGATTGACAACCATATATACACCACGTATTGTCTATGGTGCAAAATCAGTTGAAAAAAAAATCAATGCAGTTTTTCGACCTAGGATGCAAGAGCGAGCGAAGCGAGCTCGGGACTTGGGGGCACCCCGACACGGACAGGTTAGGTTAGAAGGGGATGGCGGGGTCTGAAAGACCCCGCCATCCCCTTCGTGGTTATTTTTTTTTAAAGCACCCAGAAGTAGGAGCCCCGCGAAGCGGGGCTCCGTCGAGTCACCTTGGTAGGTAGTAATCAGTTTTTCGACCTAGGATGCAAGAGCGAGCGAAGCGAGCTCGGGACTTTGGGGCACCCCGACACGGACAGGTTAGGTTAGAAGGGGATGGCGGGGTCTGAAAGACCCCGCCATCCCCTTCGTGGTTATTTTTTTTTAAACCACCCAGAAGTAGGAGCCCCGCGAAGCGGGGCTCCGTCGAGCCACCTTGGTAGGTAGTAATCAATGACCTAGTTGACCTAGGATGCAAGAGCGAGCTCGGGACACCCCGACACGGACAGGTTAGATTTAGGTTAGATTCGAAGAGATGGCGGGTTCTGGGCGCTGCCTTTACAGGCGAGTGGTGCCAGGACACAGGGGGCACCTCCCTCCTTATGCTAAACTATACCAAGTTTTTGGAATACGCCTATTATGTGACTTCAACAAGTTTTAAGGTTAGGTTACAAAAATTGGTTTTTCTCAAGAACGGTGCATGACCTTAACATGGGAGTGGTACCGGGGGGTAGGGGACTTCCCTTCCCCCTCACCCCCCTCACTCCCCCCTCCGCCTGCTACCGAATACTAGACTTTACCCATAATTAGGCACAACGCCATCTAGTGGTGAGTGGTGGAACCTTTTTAGAAATCAATGGAGGCAGGCGTGGCGTAATGTTCTACTTTGATAATAGGTGTCGCCAGTGGTTCCATAATAAGGTTTGATACAGATTTTTTTTTTCTACGTATTTTTCCAGGATAAAAAGTATCCTATTTTATGCCCAGGATAATAAGGTATAATTATACCAAGTTTCATCGAAATCGAACCGTTAGTTTTCACGTGATGCCTGCACATACAGACAGACAGACAGACAGACAGACAATTTTTTTTTTAATCACATATTTGGGTTTGGTATCGATCCAGCAACACCCCCCGCTATTTATTTTTTCAATATTTTCAATGTACAGAATTGACCCTTCTACAGATTTATTATATGTATAGATATAAAGGAATTCAACTCGGAATACGGAAATCCGTCATACTGATGTCTAGGAAATCTATAAACCATCGGGAAAACTCGGCTTTGTTACGAAGCCTCTTAGCACAATGACAATTTTTAGTTTTTTGAATGTGTGTTTATGACTTTCTGCTTCCTTTTATGTAGTGCAAACACAATGCAAAGCTTATGTTTTCAAAACTGACAATACGACTCAACAGGTCATATTGTGCAGTATAATAATCCTCTTATGTCCACAACATTGTGTCGCTATGATATTATTAAAATAATCTCCGTGCACTATGCAATTCAGGACCTAAGGTCTTTACATAGTTTAAAACAAATTCGCTTTCCGCCTTTGTGCGCTTTCTTTTATCTTTCAAGTTAGGGTCCCCCCACATTTATCGACGCAGAATCGGCTTAAGCCGCTCAAGAAAACCTTTATGTCAACGTAATAAGGGTGTTACTAATGCCATTCGCATCGGCTCGGCTCGGACGACGCAATCCGATGCGAATGGCATTAGTAACACTCTAGGAAATCCATTGCGTAAATTGAAAGATCAACGCGGAGATGATAAATTAAATATAATGTTTCATCTAATATCATCATTCTTCAATCTCTAAATTGTTTAGAAGTGGTAAAGAGGGGTTGATGGGAAAATGATGACTCTACTTCATAAGCGATTCATAATTTGTGAAATAGTTTATAGACTCTCCTCTGATGACTTTACTTGACTGACTTCAGTTTATCGCAGTCCACTGCTGCTCATACACATGTTTGCTTGCCGCGTCCTTTCTATCCCAGTAAACTTTTTAAGATTGTCAATTAAACTAAATGTGGGGCGTCTCACATTAAGACTCACCAATACGTCTTCTATTATATTATATTTATTTGGAGAGTAGCATTAAATCTTCCACAAATTTCTCCTAGTCACCACTTCAAATTCCCCTTCTTTCCAGCCATAATCATCTTTCACAAAGTCATTGACAAAATAATTTAACAAATAAGACCTAAATTACAACAGAGCTCCCGGTCTATCACCATAGGGAGGGAAACCAGCGAACTACGAAACACCCAAATGCTCATTTATCCGTAAGTGATAAATAGGCTTGTATGAATTCCGAGGAGACGCGGTGGCGCCCCCTGTCGGATAATGAATGTATAATGAACAAATCTCTACCTGTTACTAAGTGAAACCGAGTGTGGATAATAATTTGAGACTGATTAAAGGGGATATTTTAGGGCATTTTTTTAAGTAGTGGAAATAAATGACGATTTCCTATCATTCTTTTTAGTATGTGGTAAAATCCCTAAAAGAGTCCTTTCGCTCCACCCCGCTCCTCAGACTCGTACTGACTTAAATCCACTGTTGATGTTTCTTCAATTACCCTTTACTCTCCAGGATCACGGTTGTCTGTTTAGACAGTCGCGCAATCCCGGTAGATGTGTGGTCCTATGCACGCAGAGAAATGTATACGAGAACTTCTGGTTGCAACCGTGACGGCAAGATTCACTAGTTGACTTTACAACATTTCTAGTAATAAATACTAAGTCCTTGTTATATCTACTTCTTACTTAGTATTTATTACTAGAAATGTTGTAAAGTCAACTAGTGAGTCTTGCTGTCACGGTTGCAACTAGAAGTTCTCGTATTGGTAGCCAGACATTTCTCTGCGTGTGAGGGATCGCGTCAAGAGGCCCTGGGTTCGATTTCTAGATCTCGTTTCGATTAGGTTTTTACATCAGAAAGGCGGTAAAAGTCGCAAAGTCTGAACTTGTGACATTACCCGTCAGTGTGGTCCAGCATTAGCAACATCCACGCAATTAAAAATTAAAGCGAAAATAAAGATAGAAATTTATATTTTATTATGTTAATGACATAATTAGTATTGGACTAATAAAATTGACCTTTAATGTTAAACATTTATTTTACTAAACTCAGGATGCAAATAAACAGATCGCAACAGTTTTATGACTAGAATACATTTTTTTTTATATTTTATGTTACAAAATGGTATACCTGATAAAATTCACGTTCTTAAAATTTTAAGAACGTGAATTGATTAATTGAAAAGAAGATTGAATTGATTAATTAATCAATTCAATCTTATCAAAATCTTAATAAGATTTACAGTCTATGGGGTCATTTTTTAACTCAGCACTTTGAATACCTAAAGCACTAATTATTATTGTTCAATTGTATTAAAACCTTATTCTAAATTCTGATTCAAAACTGAGAATCGAATGAGAAGAGAAAATCAGTACATGTTGAGACCAAAATGTCTGCCTGGTACCTTACAACTAGGGTTGCCATCTCTAAAATTTGGAAACCAGGGCAAGACGCGTGAAAACCCTGGATTTTAGAGTCCAGCACCCGGACATGAGTCGAAGTGCGCAGCCAATTATTATTGTTCAATTGTATTAAAACCTTGCTCTAAATTCTGATTCAAAAATGAGAATCGAATGAGAAGAGAAAATCTGTACATGTTGAGACCAAAATGTCTGCCTGGTACCTTACAACTAGGGTTGCCATCTCTAAAATTTGGAAACCAGGACAAGACGCGTGAAAACCCTGGATTTTAGAGTCCAGAACCCGGACATGAGTCGAAGTGCGCAGCCAATTATAATTGTTCAATTATTGTATTCTAAATTCTGATTCAAAACTGAGAATCGAATGAGAAGAGAAAATCAGTACATGTTGAGACCAAAATGTCTGCCTGGTACCTTACAACTAGGGTTGCCATCTCTAAATTTGGAAACCAGGACAAGACGCGTGAAAACCCTGGATTTTAGAGTCCAGAACCCGGACATGAGTCGAAGAGCGCAGCCAGCGTGGCAATTGCGTCGGGAGGCGTGGGGGTACGGTGAAGTGTGCGTGTGTCGCGGGCGGCCCAAGACTTTAAATTTTTAAACCCGGACTACAAATGAAGCCCCCCCCACCCCTGACGGTCAACGGATGCCCTCTAAACTAGGACAAATCCGGGAAAAACCCGGACGGATGGTAACCCTACTTACAACCCACTCCTTTCTAAAAGTAAGCAGGCTTGTGTTTCATCAGACAACATTATTGGCTATGTTTATGCTAAAAGAATTTTTCACTAAAATAACTTTTGACATAACAGCGTAACCTAATATTGATTTACCTACTCTTCTACGCTAGAGGAATGATATTTGAATATCACGATATCAATTTTCAATATTGGAATCTAGAACAGCTAGAATATTCGATGTGTTTTTGTTATTCGCATTTTTATTAGAACTTATGTGAATTCTTTTGTTTTTCAAAGATTCTGATTTAAATTCAGAAAAGGGTTTATTTCTTTTCTATCAGACCCATATTTCTTAAATAAAGAACTATAAAAATAAGTTTAAAAAAAAATCATAAATGTTTAGAAACCTAGGTACCTTTTTGGTAGAGGTGAATCTAACCAACATGCAAGGTTTGGGCGAAGAACGTCAAAATGACAGATTCGTGAATAATCATGATTGTGTTAGTATTTTGTCGGAAATGGTCAGAAACGCAAAATGACAGATTAGTGTAAGTATTGTCAGAAACGCAAAAAGACAGATAAGCAAAATGACAGCTTTATGTTAATCTCATGTAATAGAGGGCGAGCTTATTACCATCCCGGGCACAAATACACACTCTGGTTGCTACTTAACGATTTTTTATGGCAAAACCCAATTCCAATGGGCCTAACCAGCCCCCCTAGCCAAGTCGCAAACGATAATCGTAAACGCTCGGTACTTCCCAAAAGATTTTCTACTTTATAGCCTAGAGAGTAAAGTTGAAAATCTATTTAAGATTTCTGAGCGTTAGCGACAGGAAAGATCGAAAACGATAAGCAATCTTTACTAGATCTTCAACGTTATACCCAAGCATATAAGGTTGAAAATCTATTATAGCCTACTCAGCGTTTGCGTTTATCGTTTGTTACATGGCTACAGGGCCAGAGTATTTTACCTGACTTGCTCAACGGTAACACTTTCATCAACATAACCTACGAGACATTCACTAAAAAAAAGTGAAAATGGGCCTTTTGTAGCACTAATAAAATATTTCGCAATCGCCCAATTTTACAAAAAAGGACCCATCACGCCAGCCGCCGTGTAAAAAATTAACACCCTTCATTAGTACTTGCGCACAATTTTACTCTCTTGTAACTGACTTTCAATTAACTTAATAGGCATGTGCCAGTCACGATTGTTAGCCAATTAACTAATGAAGTTGAGTCCGTGTCGTAATGAAAGATGAAGCAGAAGACTCACTCATGAGATTACGTTTGTTGAGAAAGTAGACTTATAGATGAAGTTTAAAATTTATTTATTTTTCGTGTGGGAATATGGCCACCTTTTGGGGTCAGAGGTAAGTAAACCACCTCTGGGAACACAGCTGACAGGGCTTTAGACTATACTGACTATTTTTTTCTAGCGGTTTCGGCCGCGTGCCATTCGAAAATAATCCCCAGAACGTAATACCGAGGTGAACGGGATACTGTGTATGTATTATAGATCTATGTCTGACGCAAATTCATCAGTATCCGTTCAGCCGTTCTGACGTACTTGATTAAAAAACATCCATCCATCTATCTAAACATCCAAACTTTCACTTTTATAATATCAGCAACGACTTAAGGCGCGGACTGACTACGATTACTACGTCACCACTATGGAGCGTCAATAAGATTGAAAATTGAAAATGATATTTGTATTGAAATGTGACGTAAGCTGCGAATGGGCATTTATTTTACTGCTTTTCTTTAGATTATTTAAAATATAGACATAAAATTAAATAATGGTTTGGTTAGTTTTAAAAAAATGGAAAACCTACTAAATTCTTAAAAAAAAACTGTTGTTATCGCTGGAAATACAGAGATCTTCGACGTCAAAGTTTATTTTTGTGCTACAACTTCCCATTTTTTTATTGGGAATATCAAACTATTATTTATTATTCTGTTCGGTTTAAATTCTTCTTTATACCCTTCTCTGTTCACTGTATTTTTCGCGTTACTTATTTTTATTACATTACGTCATTCTCGACGTTCTAAGAAACCAATTTTTGGGAATATTGAGATAACACCGCACCTTAAAACATAGAATCCACTGCCGTTAATATTTCAACAGAAGCTTTGAAAGTATTTGTTGTTATGATTTAGGTATTAATTTGGTAAGGCAACATGAAAAGTTTAGTTTTTGTTGAGCTTTTAATGAGCCAAAGAATACAGTCCAAAAACAAACTGATGAATAATAAATTACCTTTAGTTAGTAAAGGTTTAAGTAGTCTGCATTAAGGTCTAAAATTATCCCTCCATAACGTACTACTCATCTACCTAAGTCTAACAGATTTGCTTCATCATCTGCTTAGCCTTTTCCCAAACATGTTGTTGTCGAACCGAATACAGCTGAATATCAGCATTTAATATGGAGCGACTGCCTATCTGACCACCACAACCCAGTTACTGGGTCATACGATACCCCATGGTAAGATTGGTTGTCAGACTTTCGAGCTTCTAATAAACAGTAATGACTATCAAAGATCAACAAGTGACAGTCGGTGCCAACGGCTTTACGTGCTTCTTGAAGTCTGACGGGTTTACTTCTAGATTTAAAATGTTCGTACATTTTTATGAAACTTCTACACATACCATCGTATAGTACCTACGAGTTCCGAGAATGATTTTGCGCTGTCGACGGATTTGTATGACGACTTCCATCTCGCTTTTAAAAGGGGATTTAAAGTGGGACAGCTTCATTATATTAGTGCAAATTGTAGGCTCTGGGGGAATCGGGCCTTTTATAAAAGCCGAGTGTTTTTGACGTCATGTTGTGTGATCGAGTGATTGCATGCAGTTTGTTAATTAATCGACTGAAAGGAGATTTATACTTCAAGATGATGAAGTATCATCGTCCTATTTTATAGGTATGTATTCCTTCCTCTATTTGGGTTTGATAGACATGCATAATGTATTTAAGCTTTTTCAACACATTTGTTCGAAAAATGCATTTACAAAGCCTGTATACATTGTTCGAAAGTTAAAAATTACGCACCATACAACGGACCGTGCGTTAAAATAGGTACTCTCATCTAAGTACCTATTTTACGGCATACCCCGTTGTATAGCACCGTGCGTTTTCTTAACGGTTGTTTTTTTAATTTCCATAAAAAATATAACAATTCCACCAAAGAGTTTCACATTATGAGAATAAACAACCTTACTGATCGAAGCTCCCTGGAAGCGCTTTTGCTAAAACGTTGTCTCACTTTAATACTAAAGAGTAAATGAGACGAAAGATGTAGTTCTAATTTTCACCACGTGCATGTGGCACCATTTGCAAAATCGCGCCATTTTCATACTTTCCCCGTGATAAATAAAGTTTTTTTTTTTTTTTTTTTTTAATTTATTTATCAGTAAAAAATACAAAATACAGAATTTAAATTAATAATAGCAACCAAAAACCACAGAGGTTTAGACTTGTGCTATCAAGAGTCTTTTTCAATAGTTTACTTAATACTAACAAAGATCGCATATAAAACAAATACAAAACACATTACAAATCATTCCCCACACACGACAGGTATTTACGAGATAGAAACAAAGAAGACTTTTGAAAACTATACATCACTATAAAGTACTTAAATAATATTGTTTTAGTTTACATTTGATATTTTTATGTGTTATACATTTATTTATTTCGGAGGGTAGACTGTTAATAAGTCTCGGTATAATATAAGCAGTGGTTCGTTCACCATACGTATTGTTTGCGCGCTGTGTACGAAGCTTATTCTCAGAAGCGTAGCGTAAGAAGTTTAATTACATATTGTACTGTTTTCTCGCAAATGTGTTGAAAAACATTGTATTGTATGACACACGTGCGGAAATTGGTTTTTAAAACCAACTTACCGCACTAGTATCATAATAATAGTTATTTATGATACTAGTGCGGTAAGTTGGTTTTTACATTGTTTGGTTTGGTTTAATACACGTAATTATGTCATTTGAAAACATAAAAAGCAGCAAAGAGAATGTTGGTAAAACTACATAAAACTTCGTCAAGGATTTTCTAATGAAATATAGGAACAGCATACGGAGCCCGACAACGTTATTGCACAAACGGTAATTGTACATTGGAAGTGTTTCTCTAACGTGTGGCAGAAACCTACTACTCACAATGACCGCACTTAGGGCGCACGTTTACTCCACATTCACCACTGTGTTAGAAGGATTATAAGGGCGGGCTACACTAGGAACGAAGCGAAGCGAAACTAAGTTCGTTAAGCACAGTTCGCTTCACTGAGATCGACAGGTTTGCATCGTTGGTGTTGTTAAATGAGCGAAAGGGGTGACACACATTATAGCGTTGTAGAGTGTCGACGCAAAATAAAGCTTACCTACAACCGTACTGTAAGGTGAGAATTTATTCTGTGGTTCCTAAACATACTAAACGTTTTTCGCCCTCTAATTATGTGTCGTAATATGCGTAATGCTCTATTATTGTAATTAATTTATTGAATATGTACACGATTTTGGCTACGTTCCGCAGTGCGTTTACGTGTGTCGGCCGCAACGAACTTAGCTTCGTTTCGCTTCGTTCCTCGTGTGAACTGCGCTTAAAAGGCGTCACGGAAGTGAGACGGGTCGACATATAAGTTGCATTAGTGAGCCAAGAGCTTCCATGAAAAAGTACTCTGACCTTGGCCTATTTAATCCGTAGGTAAGTTTTTAAGGTCACAAAGTCCTTTGTCCCTTGGCCTCGCTGTGTCTTCCTAAAATATGTTTGTTCTACCCTTGACATGTAACAAGCTTCTGAGAGCATTTTGTGATAGTCCTTCAAATGTTTTATTTATAAGTTTTCCAAGAAAATGGAAAGACGAGTTTTCTTTTGTTGGTGGAAACTGGTCAAGAACGTGTCGGACCACGCACAATGAAGGGTTCAGTAGTTATAAATAATTTATATAAACAAGTATAGACTATAATGATGTAGATACGTACAATCAAATAGAATAAAATTATAATATTATTACTTTATTACTACTACTACCTACTTATAACGATTTAAAACGGAATATTTACCATGTTTACACTTTGTTTTGAGTTTTCGATATTTCAGCGCTATTGCAAGTGCCATTATCACATGAACAGTTTACTGCCTAACTGACATTACAATTAGGTTAACTTTTGAACCACTGACCTACCGTTATAGCTGTAAAAGATCTGCGAGTGATAATTGCGACATACTACTTACTTAGACTCAAGACTGACAGTATTTTAAATAAGTTTCAACCAATCAAATAGCATGAATCTACTTTTAAATAATGCTTGTTTTAGGATGACATTCTGTGTCATGAACCGTAAATGTGCTATTCAGGGGGTCTACTCTCTGTCCGTCAACGAAAATCGCCGAAACTTTTGAGTGAACCCTTCTACTAGTTCTGAATTCATAAGTTCTGACAACATAATTATCAGGAGTTGGTACAACTGTCTAATCATGTTGTCACCAATTTATAGTTCGTATAACTAATCTTACGTTCGCAAGCGATAAAGAATAAGAAACGTCCGAAACGGCAGCCGAACCTACGGGTTTCGTGCTTAAAAAGTAGTACCCCAGACGCGGAGGGGTTAAAACTGTTACTAAATTAAATTCAACAAAGAAGAAAACAGAAAAGGGCGTCTAAATTAAAAGAAAACCGTTGCTTCTTGAATTGAGAGTAAAAGGGGAAAAATTCTTCGCTTTTCATTCCAAAAATATAATATTAACAGCTCAGCACAGACTATCAAAAACAAACGAAGTAATCAAAACAAGAAGGAAAATGAAAGAAGAATTAATTAAGGCGGTCTTTGTTCTATTGCTTATAATACTTGAGGTCCAATGGACTCCCCTAAATTAATCGCTCGTAATCAAATCAGCAAGATCCCTGTTGGTGCCTTTAATATAAATTGGGACTGTTCTTGAGATAGTGCTTAAAGATCCCTTGACGTGAATGCAGGGATGTATTTGGAGTGTTTAATAATTATTTTATTTATTGTAGGTATGTGCTTTATTTAACAAAATATGACTTTTGACGTCATAACACGAAGATATGCCTTCGCTAAGATTTCTTATTTAATAATAGGGTTAAGATGAAACACCTGATTATTATTTTTGATCGTTCAGGGTTGGTTTCATGGTAAAAGTTGTTAATAACCATAAGTACTATCAGCCCCTGAAGGTTGTAAATGTTTTACAAATAACCCTTTATTGTGATCCTATTATGATTCTGATAAAATTGCTTTCTAAAGAAAATATAAGTTTGTCATCAAAATGGGTCCACTCGTTGATATAAGCCGATCATCAAAATGGTAGTGGAACTACCTACACACTATTGAATTTAATATTTAATGAATATTCTGTACGTATATAAATAGGTTCATACAAAATATTCATTAAACATTACATTCATAACTTATTTACCAATTTACGTTGTTTATTTCTCAGAAAAACAAATATTTAATTCAAAATGCTTTCCATTCTGACACTTGTCAAAACCAGGTGCTAATTGTTTTTTTTTTTTTTTTTTTTAGCGTGGTAAAATCATCAAATGAGTCCTCCCACCCCGGGCAGGGCGGGAGGGACTGTCAGACTTGTACTGACTAAAATCCACGGTGTCCTTCAATAGCCTTTTATGTTCCGGGGTCACGGTAATGAGATAAGTCCCGCGACCCCGGCAGGCTTTGGCCCTCTTGGGCGGGGCCCCGTCATCGTGCTGACGCTCTTTGAGGCGCGCGTGGAACACAACGCGCCGTCGACCCGGGCATGGTCCATGTCCGGGCGGCGAGTTGCCCTTTACTCGCCGCCCGCATGCCCGCGCCTACGGTGGCCGGAGATCGTCTTGCGACGTCCGACGCCGTGGGCGTCTACCATTGCGGGTGGGGCGGAGGGAGGACGCTGTCCTCTCTCTCTCACGGCCCGCCTCCTCCTTAACGAGCATTACTGCTTCGCAGAAGGAGGCGACCGCTTCCCACTCCGTCTCGCCCCGCAGCATGGCCTCGACCAATGCCGGGCGCGAGAGGTCTCCGCCTATCGCTGCCGTGAGGACACGGCGGTGCTCTGCCCAAGCGGGGCAGTCTTGCACCGTATGCTCTACTGTGTCCTCCGGGCGATCTTCGCAATGGTGACACCCCGGCGTTTCTTCCTTCCCCATCCGACACAGGTACCTCCCGAAACATCCGTGTCCGGTGAGGACCTGCGCCATCCGATAGGTCAGGACGCCGTGACGCCTTTCCAGCCACTCCTCAAAGAGGGGTCTTACCGCCGCGATTGCGGCGTGCCCGAACCTCGGTTGCGACAGTCGTTCCCTCCATACTGCCCTGAGATCGCGCCGGACCTCTTCCCGCCGCGCCTCGACTTGTCGGGGCAGCGGGAATTCTCCCCGGCGCCGCGCCTCCACGCGCCACTCATAGACGCGCTGGAGGGCGGTCGCCTCCAGATCCCAGGGCAATAATCCGGCAAGGAGGTTGGCCGATTCGCCGGCGATCGTGCGGTATCCTCGGATCATCCGGATAGCCATGACCCTCTGGCATGCGACCAGCCTCGCTGGTCGCGTCCGCATGCTCAGGGCCCACACGGGGGCCCCGTAGAGGGCCATGGACCGCACGATACCGGCGTACAGCCTCCGGCAGGAGGCGTTTGGCCCGCTGAGGTTGGGCAGGAGTCGCCTGAGGGCGCCTGCCGCCCGGTTCAGCCTTGGGGCCAAACGCAGGAAGTGCTCCTTGAAGTTCCACCGGCCGTCGAGGACGAGTCCCAGGTACTTCATCGTCCTCCCGACGCCGATGCGAACCCCTCCCACCGTTATGTGGGACTCTGACCGTGGCGCGTTCAGACGGCCATGAAAACACATGGCCTCTGTTTTGTGGAGCGCCACGTCGAGTCCCAACTGCCGGATCCTTCCAACGACTGTCGCGACCGCTTGCGTCGCCAGGTCGGCCGCCGCCTGGTGCGACTCTCCCTCCGCCAGGACGAGCGTGTCGTCGGCGTAACATATTACGCTGACGCCGTCAGGGAGGTCGCCGCGCAGCACCCAATCGTATCCGATGTTCCACAGGGGCGGCCCCAAGACCGAACCCTGTGGAACACCGCACGACACCTCTCGCTGGTTCCACTCTCCCCGGTGACCGGGGTAGATGACGGCTCTGTCCGTCAGATAAGCCTCGACTATGCGACGGAGGTAGGTCGGCACCCGGTGATACCGGAGTGCCTCCCTGATGCAACCCCAGGGCAGGGTGTTAAAGGCATTGGTGATGTCCAAAGACACCGCCAAGACGACCCTGCCCCGGGCTACTGCATCCCCCGTCGTGAGGGCTCTCACGCGCATGATGGCGTCCACCGTCGAGCGCCCCCTGCGGAAGCCAAACTGGCTCTCCGCAAGGTTCGGGCCCACCCGATTCAGGTGCCCGACGAGGCGGTCTGCAATGACTCTCTCAAAGAGCTTGCCCACCTCATCGAGCAGCACGATGGGCCGGAATGCGGACGGAGAGTCCGCAGGGCGCCCGGGCTTCTGGATCAGGACCAGCTTCCCCGTTTTCCAACGAAGCGGAAACCGGCCCCTCTCCAGGCATGTGCTAATTGTTTGCAAATTGTTAAAATATTGATATTTCAATTTGTGGAAATAGGCAACGAATTTCCATAATGTAAATATTTTTGTACCGACATTCATCAATTTATTTTCGTATCGTATTTCGATTTGCATTATTTTTATTTGGAAATCACATATAAAATTGATTTCATCAAAAGCAGAAATGCTTAGTTATGCGAATTTTCCTGGATTAGTGCAATCACTGTTTGCAAATAGGAAACAAATATTTTGTTAACAAATCGTTACAAAAGATTTTTCTGGTCTTACTTCTTTCTGATAGTTTTAATGAGTTAAAGAAAAGAGAAGAGTCGGCAACGCGCATAACATGGCACCGTAGAAACGATCGGAATAGAATGTGGAAAATAAATGTTTCTATTCTATTACCTCTGGTGTTGCAGCCATCGCCGTTAGGCTACGGTGACCGCTTGCCATCGAGCGGACTGTATGCTTGTTTGTTAGGGCGCGTTCACACGACACGCGCACGCTCAGCGCACGCCGAACGCGTCCAACTCGCATTGAAATTTGTTAAATAAGAACTTGAGTCTTACAATCCATCAATAGATCTCAGCGCACGCCCCGCGCCCGCCTCGCGCCAACTCTGCCCACTCTCTGCAGCCTCCCCGCGTACGCCTTGCGCCCCCGCTATGGCTAGTGTTGTGTTATTTAAGCTACTATGCCTAGTGAACGAAGTAGTCCAGTCACTAGTAGTACAAGTGGGCGCGAGGCGAGCGCGAGGCGGGTGCAGCGCGTGTGCGGTTTTAAGGCGGGCACAACGCGTGCGCGGGTGCTGTGCGTGATCGGCGCGTGTCATCTGAATACGCCCTTACCGTAACTAGCGCCTTAACTTGTTGCTTTAAAATCAGAAACATAATACACTTTGATCAACCATAGTTATATACAGTTAGTTTACATTCTCTGACATCACATCCATCAATTTTTTTTTAACCCAGCTCTCATCGATTTCACATCCGTCAGATTTCATCAACTTTATCTAGCGATGCATTTGATCCGGCCCTGTACAATAGAGCCGCTGGGATCTGTCTAACAATAAACTTCTGATAGGCTTTGTTAGTGTTTCGTCATCAACTCTGTGAGCTATCCGAGGTTTCCAACTTTTCGTTGACGCAAACAATATTCGTCAAAACTGTAGTTGGTTCGTCAGCATATTGTGTTCTGATACTCGTCATAAGACTTGTTGTATTAAACATAAATTTATTTCATGTTCCTTTTTTTCTTTGTTTCGTAAACCTTATTTTTATGAACGAACGATTCAAATCTCCACTCCATTGCTGACCTAAATGAAAATGAGGCTAGGTACATTTTTAATGCCTACATTGTGATGAATATAATAAGAATAAAAGAGGATAGATTTTTTTATTCGTTGCTCCACACTAGGAATATCAACTGTGTCGTGGTTAACATAATACAGGGTGTAAGGGACATCGACGCACAAATAGGATAAAACCGATAAAAAATTCCAACACAGGGGGGTCCAGAATCATGTCCTGGACCCATGGTATCCGTTTGTGCGTCGATGTCCCTTACACCCTGTATATTCCAAATGTTTGTCTCAAGAGATAGTCTACAGAATAGTGAACTCGCTTATTTAAAGATCTTTGGAACACTAGTTGGGCTCTGACCACAGAATTATTTTGCATCAGAAGTAAAACCAAAATATTGACTTTTATCACACAAAAGTTACAATCAAATTTAGTTCATTCACATAACTTATAAATCATGGTTTCAAAAACATTAGGTATATTCAGCTTCGAAATCATAATTCATATCAAACCAGGCTAAAAATCTTTTCGCATTATAACTTTGCATATCATTTGCCATATTGTAACTTTTGCACGTTTGACTACTGAGAGTACTCACGACACTTTAGACATAAGGCCCCTTATACACGATTAAGAGAAGGGCTGAATCTCTACAGCCCTTAAAGACTTGTTGTGTTCTTCAGCCTACTTTATACCCCAGATGAGAGGCTCCAAAGAGTCTTTACATCTGTCTGGCTGTGCCAAAAACTTTTTCGTTTTTCTCGGCTTTATAAATCTGAAAGTGAAGTCACACTCGTTAAGTTTCGTTATAAAGTCGAGTCATTAGTATTGGACTTGTTTCAAAGGCTTTTTTCAACTTTTTGAAGATCAAACCGCTCAAGTTTTTATCAATGTTATTCAGATTTTTTTATTCTTTGTAGTCTTCGTTAACTTACATTTTTAATTCTCTGACGAATGTCTGTTATCGTTTTATTTTGAAACTTAGTTTTTTCTCAAGGCTGCTGAAGTGAAAAACATCCAATGTTCTAAATTGTAAGTAAATAAGCAACTTGTAATTCAACAAGTGGCTGTAGGTATTTACTAAACTGAATAAACATTAAAATATGGTAAACAAAAAACAACAACAACAACAGCTCTTTTGTTGCCAAAATAAGAACGAAAACAATCACGCAACAGCTTTTTCAAATAACTGCCTAAAGAACCAATATATTCGACCTTGAAAGCGCCAATAAACAACAATACCGCATGGTTCCAACACAAAATAAACATTTCCAAAGCAATACACTCAAAGGAATTTTCTCAAGCGACTCCCAAACAATCGAAGATGAAATGTGAGGGTAATATTCTTTTGCCAAAGATGAGAGCAATAAATTTTTGAGTCAAGGAATAATAAGAATGGAGTGTCAAATGTATGTTTCTATAATCTGTTTTCAAATTATTGTTCATAATAGCTAAAGTATTAAAGCTCAATCATTGAAATATGCTTCATTTTGACTTAACTGATTTAAATTGAAGTAAAAAAAAAGATATTTCAAAGAAATAAATATTATAACAACTTTGCTCCAACACGTACGAAACTATCCATGCCAAATTTAATGGCAAAGTTGGCAAATGTCAAACTGGACATTAACACTCCATTTTTCATTTATTCCATGTCCATACTACATTTTTACCAATTCTGACACGTTCCGTTAGAATTTTTGAAAAAAAAAAAGAAAGTTATTGGAACAAATTCAAGGACGGTGATGTGGTATAATTTGTGGAACTTTTTCAATTTGACGCGTCGAGTTTCGGATGTATTTTTTGCGCTGACCCATTTTTCCTCGGAACACGTTGATGGGTGACAGGTAGTACTTCATTTGCTTTTACGTGGCGTGTGTGAAAATATAGGTTGGATTTATCTAGATTCTTGAAGATTAAATTGGTTTTGTCAGATAAGAATCAAGAACCATACAAATTCTAATAACTCTTCCGTAATACGTATCAAATACGTATTTCATAGAAAAAACAAAATACCTATCTAACTTAAATTAAACCGACTTTTCGTTACACATGAGCTAGTTCCACATCAGGCTCATTTCTTTCATTCATAAAACAAAATTACCCTAATACAAAAAAAACTTTTTAAAAAAAAATGTAACCGCCTTCAAAAACAACCACAAAAAAGGGTAAAATAACCTACAAAATAACTTTTCTTTCAGAAGTCGGTGCCTTTATTTTTTTTTTCATTTCATTGTTTTTTTGCCACCGACTTCTGAAAGAAAAGTTATTTTGTAGGTTATTTTACCCTTTTTTGTGGTTGTTTTTGAAGGCGGTTACATTTTTTAAAAAAAGTTTTTTATTTTACTCTTTTTAGTTTAAATATTCAACTCAAATTCTTGTCAAATAAATCATTCTCTTACATGTATGTGCACTAAAATTTTGTAATCCGTAGCACCGGTAACAACATCGCTCAAGTGCACAATATGCTAATAAAATTCCCTATCTCAAAAACTACTGAACCGATTTTGATGAAACTTGCAGTATTCCGTAAGTTAAACAATACTTAGTACAACAAAAAAAGAATTACTTAAATCGGACTTGTAGTTCCAGAGATATGCGAACACAAACTAAATCAGTCGATGCCTACTCCAAGCCGTTGAGGAGTTGTACCTTCCATCATCAGCTCATCCACCTGAGATGATGATTATCAGATGCAAATACTTGAACAGATTTAGAAAATATATGAAAATGGTACTATGTGCCTATAAAATTTGAAGGTTGCCCTCGATTTCCCTGGGATTCCATCATCAGATCCTAACTTGATGATTATGGGACCAATTGGAAAGTATACCCTTTCAAACAAAAGAAAAATTTTCCAAATCGGTCCAGGCGTCTTCGAGAAATCGGGGAACATACATAAAAAAAAAAAAAAGATTCCGACGAATTGAGAACCTCCTCCTTTTTTTGAAGTCGGTTAAAAAAGGTTTCAAAGGTTCTATTTTCGTGGACGTATACGACCCAAATTAGTGGCCACGGAGCGTTGTATGCCATCTTTCTCAGTGCATAATGTATCACCACGTGGCTCGTTAATTGGCCGGCGAAACGGAACAAATGCCTCAGAGAATAGAGTACCTAGAGCAGAACAGAAGGCTTGCTTAATCCGATGAGTGAAAACAAAACAAACATACTACACGTTTACGTAAAACAATATAAAACTTTTACACTGTTTCATTTGGCTAATTTTTGTCGTTTTGCTTCTATAACAAAAGAGAAAATGTTTCAAGTAGCTCTTGTATCTACAAAAAAAAAAAAACAATTGAGACAATTACTGAATCCGCCAAATTACTTTCTAAATGACGCTAAATTACGATAGATGGACGTGAACATACGTCTACCTAAGATTACTTCATAGGAGACTAGAATTCTTGAAGCTATTATACGAGTATTTGTATGAATTCATTAATCAACTTGTTACTTCAGGATAGCGGAATGACCCTTAATCAATCTTCAAACCAGTTATTAATAAGGAAAAGTTAACAAAAAAATATCCGGTCCCGAGTACACTTGCATTCGCCATACCTACTCATATGTGTGTGCATGCCTTTTCTATCATTGATTGCAATCGGCCTTCTGTATCTATCTACTCTGTGTTCGAGCCCTTTCAGGGGACCACTCTAATTGGGCCCATTCTGAACGCCCAACGTGACCAGTAAAGCCACGTTGTTGGTAATTTTTATGGTTTCATGGTTTACAAATTAATGGAGGTAGTACGGGTGTTCCTGAAAAAGGTGGTTTTGTTTTTGTAAGGGTATCATTTTAATGGGTGTGTGGTCTCTGCATTGAAATGGAAATGAGCTTGTGTTTGTATCAAATTATAAAGTGGGGTTAGGGTCACAAAATTGAGCACGAGACGAATTACAATCTCAGTGTTAAATGTGTGTGCGCCGAATGATATTTCTTATAAAATTTCAAGTCCAAAAAGGCCCAATAGGGCACAATGACAATGCCTTAGTTTGGGACCTACTGTGAAAACGTCATCGTCAGCCTATAATGTTCCCACTGCTGGGACACAGGCCTCCTCTCTGTGAGACGGAGTGGGCCATAACCCACCACGCGGGCCCAGTGCGGGTTGGTAGATGTTACATGTCTTCAAATTTTTGATTCTAGGACATGCCGGTTTCCTCACGATGTTTTCCTTCACCGTTTTGAGAGCAGTGGTGATAAAATAAATTACACAAAGTAATGCGTTTGGCGGGGTTCGAACCAACGACCTACAACTTGTTAGTCGCCACCGATACCACTGGGCCACCACTGCTCTCAGTCGGGACCGATACCACTAGGCCACTGTGAAAAGTATCTCAATATAATAAGTACATACAAATAAATTAATGAAAAAAATAAAAATCTGAAACTTGTAACCGTGTATTATCTTTGATAGAAGAAAAGCATAAACAAGGTGCGAACAAGTCACATAAAAGCTCTAAGAAAACCTTTGTAAAAAGCAGTAAAGCGGGGTAGCTAAGACAGGAAACCTCCACGTGCGCCCGTGGACTGGAGTTCCCTCTCGGATACGTCCGGGGGGAAGACCAGTTTTTCGGGCCGGTGCACCCTGGGATACGGGCAAAAACTCTCCTTAGGCACTGTGTGCCTAAGGGGTTTCTTTGCCCGTATGCAAATAGCCTGTCGGGTGGACGCTCCAACGCGTGTCCCCAGCGGCGGAGCGGGCTTGCGGACGGTGAGTAATGGGTAGGCTCGCCGTCCGACCAAGGACCAAGCCCGGGTCGGTGGCGCGTCGTGTTTCACGCGTTACCGACGGGGCCCCTTATGGGGCCAAATGCTGCCGGGGTCGCGGATTTTTCTTAATCCAGGATACCGTGGCCCCGGAACGTAAAGGGCATCCGACGGAACACGGGTGGATTTTAGTCAGTAAGAGTCTGACAGTCCCTCCCGCCCCACCCAGGGCGGGAGGACTCATTTGATGATATTGCCACCCTAAAAAAAAAAAAAAAAAAAAAACAGTAAAGCAGAAGTTTTTAATTAGCACCATCTCTATAAAAACTAATGCAACTTTCCTCATACTTTCTCAAGAAGTGCAACGACAAAGCATGTTTAACAGAAAACTATGAAACAAATCATCTAGAGAAGTAAGCTCAGTCCCGAGATTTTCCAATGACGACATTCTCACAAATCGAAATTTTATTTTAGAGAAAAAGCTATAAATCCGCTCTGTCTTCAGCTTTCCAAGCAAATGTGCGATAACTTGGATTATCGACATTTGAAAATTGCTTTCACGAGGACTCGGTATGAATTGATAGTTAGTAATAAGAACGAACGAAATGGAAAAGGTATTTTAGTTAGAGAAAGTGATAGATTTTGAGATTTGAGATACTGTTAGAATTTATACGCACTTCGTGTCACAATACATTGAAAAATATCAAATTTCAGTGGGTCTATTATAGTAGATAGCAAATGAGCAATTGATCATAGCTTTCGTTTTACTGCGTGTTATGAAAAATTAAATTATTCCCTAAAAAGATGCAAGATGAATTCAAGATGCAAGCCCAAAATAATTACACTTACACTAATTATCTACTGATCATTATTCTCTTCGTAATTGTACTCATGGTCAACTTCGATTTCCTTCGTCGTATCGCCAAAAACCTCCGACCAATAATAGTAGAAGTTTCCAGAACATTGCCGAATAAGTCTCTATTAGAATATTCTAGAAACTGCCTGGAACTTCAACGCAGTTCCATAGTGGAATGTTCTCGAACAGTATTCAACCTGAACAAGATTTGTTTACGCTTTCATTAGATACTTTCCGTACAGACAATACAAACAGCGAGTTAGTTTACATTGTACTTTCCTTATTATGTCGTAACGAATGTTTTGCTTTGACAATCTGCTTACTCGTGTTTTAGTTTTCAAAAGAAAAGAGCATTGTGTTCATTCTTTTAAAAGGAGACTCTTTGAAATGTCTGTTTGATGTGGAAAAAGATGTTGCGTTTTGAGGAGACACCACATGATTTTTTGAGTACTCCATGCTTTCTGAGGCATGGAAGAAACTTGGTATGTGGAATGGTTAGTTATCCATCCATGGATTAACCTAGGCAAGTGTGCTACTTTTTGCGTATAAAAAATCATCAAATGATTCCTCCAGCTCTAGTTGGAGCAGTGGGGACTGTTAGTGGCTAAATCCTTTTCAGGTACATCTACAACCCCGGTAGGCGTGGCTCCTCCACTATTATTTTCTAATTAATTTCGTTGAAGGATCCAAGACAGGTAAATTAATTCTCCGGGATTCTCCGGGTCGTCTCGGCGCTTTTCTGGTGGTTGCCACTGTTGATTTTAGCTTTCAGGAGTTGCAGTGGTTTGAGCATACTGTGGTAAGTTTGTGAAAAAAAGGCGTGGCTAACCTTGCAGGCCAACAAGATTATATCCTTTCGAAAGGTATACTACAGTCGGCAAAAATTTAAATGGTTTTTCAATGTTTTGTTATAAATTTCAATGTGTCTACATATGAAACTCTGGATGCTGACAATGTAGCAAACAGCCAAAAGGGCATAAATACAGGCATAATTTAGTATACTGGAAAATTAAAACTTGCTGCCTGCGTACTTTGTTCTTTTTCTGCCTGTACTAATGAGGACTAATATAGTTAATGAAGAACCACAGCCTCTTTCTCCACATTATAAAAGCACTTACTCCTATATTTCCAACCAGCTACCAGAAAAGCAGCAACAAAGAAGTCTGCAGCTAAAATAAACCCGTGTTGTGCTGAGATCTTTACGGTTATGGCCAGCATGTTAGCGCTCTCAGAATTGTTGTTGATGTCGAGGAAACAACGGTCCTGGTCGTGGAACTTTCAACCCTAAACTATGTTTATTGCACCGCATAACACGAACCGTATATTGCGAATAAGATTTTTAAAGTTCCAAACCAACGGGTTCCAGTACAGTTTGCGTACTACTAAAGTTTCGTTATTTTTATTAAACGAGTTATTTGAAAATGTTACGTTGGATAAAGTTGTGGGTTTTCGTTTTGTTTTTGTTTGTAGTTAGTGCGGTTGTAGTTTGAGTTTATTGTTTTGAATTTGGATTTTGAAGGTAAAAGTGTTGTAAATGTTGTAATAATAATTAAATTCCAACAAACATGAATATATCATGAGTATTCATGAGTTTTTATTATTAGTTGATAAATAATGTAATTACATAATGTAACTAGACAAAATTATAAAAACATTGAAGTTCAAGCATACTTTCATATTGTTGAAAACAAGAACCTATAATTAAGGTTAAAGATGCGATAAAAGTATTTTACATCTATTATTATTCTATATTGCTTGTGCATATTGCTTTGTATTGTGTTGCGCCGACCCCAAATAGAATGGGATAAGGGCAGGAAGAAGAAGAAGCTTGTGCATATTGCTTGAGCGATATAAAACAACAATTATTCTGTCACAGAATATTATAGTTTTCCTATTCAAATTTTCAATATATAGTTATCCAATTCAAGTAGACCAGTTACAGGCACTTTTGAATTGTCACAAGCCACTATTTTATTACAAGTAAAATTTTTAATGCAATCCATATTATGATTCTGCAAAAGTAGCCTTTTTAGACCCCTTTATTCTATACATAGCCAATCAAGTTGATAAATTTTAGTTGAGTACCAACAATCCATTACACGATAAAATTTAACGTAGCAACTCTGAAGTAAATCTGAAAGCCCTTGTGGATTGAAATATTTATATTTACTTTAGTACTACCTTACCTTTGTTTATGGTTGCCGTGAACACGTGACTCACGTTATCTTGAACGTGAACGTGTAATTTGGTAGAGGGTACCCAAGAATAAGGAAGGTATATTCTGAAAATAAAATGTTTGACTGCTGACACAAAAAGCCTTTAAGAAGAAAGCTGGAAATAAAAAGCTAAGCATAAATTGCATTATAACATTTTTCGAAGTGAAAACTTATGATCTTTGTTCTTGTCTTTGGTATATATTATTATAATTATTAGACATTTTAGCAAACCCTAAAACGGAGGTCGCCAAGAGGTTGTGTGGTCTGGTAAGGACCACATAGTCTCTGTGATTTAGATCGGGTTAATAATTCTCCTTCATTTTGATAGTATTAAGTTAAGTATAAGGTACGATGGGGTTGACATATCCGTGTGTATAAAAACCCCAAATAATAATAAAGAGAAAAAAAAAATTGAATTTAATTGATTGAATTAGTAAGACAGGTGCCTTCATTTACAACGTGCTGAACAAGTGCCTGTAAGTTCATCCTTACCTGAACACAATGTTGTCTTACCTATCTGATAAGCCTAGAAATTTTAATTAAATGAGAAATCCAGGCAGATTATTATGCGAGATAGAAAGAAAGAACGAGCTTTGACTTATTAGTTCCATGAATTCAGCTATCAATTACGAGAATAAATCTCACTATTAATTATACTTGCATATTAATTAACAGATCGTATGATTAATTGAATGAAGCTAACTTAATATCCAGCATGATATACAAGAAAATTCTTCCACTAATGGTTATTATATTTAAGTCGAGTGTCGTATGCTATAATAATTAAATTATATCGAGCGATATTTTTCAATCAAGTTGCTTTTCTATTAGAGATGTGAGCTGGGCATGCGGGTGGCGAGTAATGGGCGACTCGCTGTCCGACCATGGACCATGCCCGGGTCGACGGCGCGTTGTGTTCCACGCGCGCCTCAAAGAGTGTCAGCATAATGACGGTGGGCCCCGTCATTATGCTGACACTCTTTGAGGCGCCACTATAGAGGGCCAAAGCCTGCCGGGGTCGCGGGACTTATCTCATTACCATGACCCTGGAACATAAAGGGCTATTGAAGGACACCGTGGATTTTAGTCAGTACGAGTCTGACAGTCCCTCCTGCCCTGCCCTGGGTGGGAGGACTCATTTGATGATTTTACCATGCTAAAAAAAAAAGCTACGAATCATTACAAGAGTTAAGCTACAAAAGTCACATGTCTTCTAAGTATCACTTAAAAGTGATACTTAGAAGACATGCGAGGATCCTCAACTCCACACATGAAATCTTTTGTAACTCCGAAACATGACTTACAAACAGCACAGCATTAGGGATGCACCCCAAACCGTTTGACTCCCGAAATTGGGAGACATTTTTAAGGGTGATGTCCCACTGAATTTTACACCACGTAGTGCAATCAGCTAAGTGCATTAGTCACACGGACTTACAGAAGTCACAGACTTAGTAAAACTTGCCTGGTTTCGTTCAAGAAGATCCCATTTTGAAGTTTTCGAATGAATATTAGATTTTCAATTCTTGGATGCGGTGTTTGAAATTACTGTGGATGTAACTTCGTGAGTAGAGATTATGGGTTCCGTAACTGACTATTTATGAAGCGAGTTCCTGAGTTCGTAGTTCTTGGTAAAATGTCATCTACCTAGCCTTTTTCCGGCTATATTAGGACAAGTTTTATATAGTAGCCACCTAATTTATTTTTTCATGTTGAGTTTTGCACATTGTTGAAAAGTTGACTCAGCAACAAACAGGGTGGAGCTGCTTTCCTAAAATAACATTTGCGGACATGTATTTTTCTGTACCTATCTGTTTTAAGCTTACTAGGTTCAACTCTACTGCCTTGCTAGTCCAATTTTCTCAGCAGAAATACTTGCAACAATTTGATTTCTACGAGTAGGTCGGGTATAATTTTTAGGTAGATATCTTCTAAACTCCATTCCAAATTTAACCTCAAAAACGCTTCTTCGAATCTTCAAATGAATCCACTCCTCCTCGGTGTAGCGAAGCAAAAGGGACTCTCAGACTTTTACAGGCTAAAAACCCTGTTGCTTCGGTTACCGCGGTACCCTGTTTAAACAGTACCGTGACCGCTTTAAATCACCTTAACATTTATTTTTGTACGAATCGATACCAAGGGTTCAGTAGCTAAGCTAAAATGAAGAGCCTCTTACATTTTAAAGGTTTCCTTCGATTTTTTCACGTCGTCCTGAAAATTGTAATGAAGACACGATGAAATCAATTTGGAAGATCAAAGATCCTTTGTCGTAATTAATAAATTTTGTTCGGTTTCTTTCGAATATGACTTTTGCGTTTTTCTTTTGCTTCATTTATTAATAGATGTCCAATTTAATTGAAGGAAGTTTCGCTTCGGAAGTCCTCTATAGCTACGTTTTAAAATAATGTTGTTTAATTTTTTGTTTTATCTGCGCAAAACAATTTTTGTTTAAACAGTTCATACAGCGCTGCAAGATGTAGTTTACAGTGTGACTTCACTTAGCTTCTTTGACGTGGAACTTACTAATTCTGATTATGAGGCCTAAATTAGCAGTACAGTAATATTTTTTTATCAAATTTTGAGGACCTTATTATTAACAAAGTCTTCTTATTTTTACTTAAAGATGTACCATTAACTATCTCAAAAATTGTGGAAAGTATTGTAACTTTGTTATCTTAAAAAAGTTTTTCTTAGTTATGTCAGTATTCACAAACAGACAAAAATAAATTACGAAATCTTGGACTCGTTTTGTCAAAAACAGACGACAATAAAGAAAAAATATTTTACCATTTACAAAAGACATTTGAGGTCAAACGCGAGCCACAAATCAGAGAGGACAAACTTATGGATTATAATTCAAGGATAAGTGTCGCTTTCAGCGCTTTATTCTTCCTTTTTCCAGCGATTTAAAGGGAGATTATCTAAGTGAAAATGTCGTTTACCTAGCTGTTTATTTGTAGTTGGTTCTCGCTACCGACTTTTGTATAACCTGATGTATGAATGTGGACGAAGTAAAAAGAGTATGTAAAGATGATGACAGCCCGTTGTGTAAGAAGGGGCTTATCGTGGTAAAATCATCAAATGAGTCCTCCCACCCCGGGCAGGGCGGGAGGGACTGTCAGACTTGTACTGACTAAAATCTACGGTGTCCTTCGATAGCCCTTTATGTTCCGGGGTCACGGTAATGAGATAAGTCCCGCGACCCCGGCAGGCTTTGGCCCTCTAGAGAGGGGGCCCCGTCATTATGCTGACGCTCTTTGAGGCGCGCGTGGAACACAACGCGCCGTCGACCCGGGCATGGTCCATGGTCGGGCAGCGAGTTGCCCTTTACTCGCCGCCCGCATGCCCGCGCCTACGGTGGCCGGAGATCGTCTTGCGACGTCCGTCGCCGTGGGCGTCCACCACTGCGGTTGGGGCGGAGGGAGGACACTGTCCTCTCTCTCACGCGGCCCGCCTCCTCCTTCGCGAGCATTACTGCTTCGCAGAAGGAGGCGACCGCTTCCCACTCCGTCTCGCCCCGCAGCATGGCCGCAACCAATGCCGGGCGCGAGAGGTCTCCGCCTATCGCCGCCGTGAGGACACGTCGGTGCTCTGCCCAAGCGGGGCAGTCTTGCACCGTATGCTCTACTGTGTCCTCCGGGCGATCTTCGCAGTGGTGACACCCAGGCGTTTCCTCCTTTCTCCTTAGACACAGGTACCTCCCGAAACTTCCGTGTCCGGTGAGGACCTGCGTCATGCGGTAGGTCAGGACGCCGTGACTCCTATCCAGCCACTCCTCAAAGAGGGGTCTTACCGCCGCGATTGCGGCGTGCCCGGCCGTCGGTTGCGACAATCGTCCCCTCCATACTGCCCTGAGATCGCACCGGACCTCTTCCCGCCGCGCCTCGACTTGTCGGGGCAGCGGGAATTCTCCCCGGCGCTGCGCCTCCACGCGCCACTCATAGACGCGCTGGAGGGCAGTCGCCTCCAGATCCCAGGGCAGTAATCCGGCAAGCAAGTTGGCCGATTCGCCGGCGATCGTGCGGTATCCCCGGATCATTCGGATAGCCATGACCCTCTGGCATGCGACCAACTTTAGTGGTCGCGTCCGGATGCTCAGGGCCCACACGGGGGCCCCGTAGAGGGCCATGGACCGCACGACACCGGCGTACAGCCTACGGCAGGAGGCGTTTGGCCCGCTGAGATTAGGCAGGAGTCGCCTGAGGGCGGCTGCTGCCCGGTTCAGCTTTGGGGCCAAACTCAGGAAATGCTCCCTGAAGTTCCACCGGCTGTCGAGGACGAGTCCCAGGTACTTCATCGTCCTCCCGACGCCGATGCGAACCCCCTCCACCGTTATGTGGGACTCGGACCGTGGCGCGTTAACGCGGCCATGAAAACACATGGCCTCCGTTTTGTGCAGCGCCACTTCGAGCCCCAGCTGCCGGATCCTATCGACGACTGTCGCAACCGCTTGCGTCGCCAGGTCGGCCGCCGCCTGGTGGTAATAAGGGGCTTAGACAGTAACTGGGGAACAGTCTATAAAACGGGGACACAAGGTATAATAGGGACATACACTCTTTAGGCATAATTAACACAACACTAACGTAACGCAAGCGCCATCAGGACGTCATTTCCAAGAAATGGCGTCCGGCTGGCGCTTGCGCTACGTTAGTTGTCGGCGACGAGACCCACGTAGGGACACGAGGTGCAAGTAGTGGAAGGAGCGCCTCCATAGTGACAGTGTTGTGAAAGTGAAATTGTGTATGTCGGCGGCGAGACCCACGCAGGGACAAGGGGTGCAAGTAGTGGGAGGACTTTTGCCGTTGTACAGTGTAGTTTGTAAGGAATTTTGCAAGGTGATTTTCTAATTGGAATTAATTATGTTTATGTTGATTGTACATTTATAATTCTTATTAGATTATCTTAGTCATTCATATTAGATTCTAGTTAGATAAGTTTCTTTTATGAAAATTGGAAAAAGTTTGAAATTTCTTAGATAATTACGTAACTTGAAAACTCACTTTTTTGTTTATGCATGTACGTTAATTAAAGTGTTAAAAAGGGTTGTATTTCATTGTAAAAATAGGTTTACAAGTTGTTTCATGAAGATCGGTCCAGTAGTTTTCAAGTTATTGCGATTTTTGTAAAGTGAAAATTTTGTTCCTATGTAACTTTGACTATTTTTGTTCTAGGAAATTTTTTGTATGTTAATGTATGTATAAAACAATTAGATTAGGTTAAAGTAGAGATAGAAAGGATTCTAATGATGTATAATACATAGCTGTAAGGTTGAAATTTAATGAAAATAAAGGCTACGAAAGTTTCGGTCTTAGCGAAAATGTAAGGAAAAATGGGCTCAAAATACGAGGGCCTCTATAAGGTAACAACGGCCGGTATAAAAGCCGGAACGAACGCCGGCACTGCGTCAGTCGCAGCCGAGCCACCGAAGAAGAAACAACACTAGAAAAAAGAAGACCGAAGCCTTCAAGATTTGAACTCTAGTGCAGTGTTTTATTCCGTTGCCCGTGGTCCCAGCCCCAGTATTATTTCTGAAGTCGTCAAACGTTACGCATTCAGGGGTGCGTGGGTACGTGCGTCACCAGCAACGCAAGGCACGTGCGTACAAAGGGGCACAAGGGGGCACGTCGAAAAAGTTTTCCGTCCCTCTCCCCCTCCTCATCGGCGGAGCACCGTTGGTCATCCCGGTCCGTCCGCCACAAGTTTTTGGTCCTTCGTGAACCGGATCCCTGTTGGAAGGTGGTGCCAGAAGAGGTACCCAGAAGAGTACGAGAAGAGTACAGAAGATAAGAAGATTGCAAGATGCCCGTCACCAGGTCTCAGAAGGATGCTCCCTCACGTCCCTCGTCACGTCCTTCCGTTAAGGACGCGGCTGAAGAAGGTTCAAGGGCAGAAGGGGTCACGTCTGCGTCAGCGTCATCGGGTACAGCAACCACGTCGGGTACAGCGACTACGTCGGGCACGAACACTTCTTCAGGCACAACGACTACAGAGGGGACCACGGCAACGGAAACAACGAAGACAACGGTTGCGACCACCACCACAGCGGCTTCAGAGAGCAAGAAGGGAACAGAAGCCACCCGTAAGGAGACGACAAAGAAGACCCCAGATCAGGCCCCGGCTGAGGAGGTGTATGGGTCAAGAACCACTCTTAAGCCGATGGGGGTCAGTCGTCGCACCAGGTCAGTGAAGACAACGAGCACCTCGGCCAGAAGACGCGAGCTGGAAGCCAGAGAAGAGTTAGCACGTCTGGAGCTGAAGCAAGCACAGGCTGCGGCCAAGCTAGCGCGCGTCAGGTTGGAGCTGGCACAGTGTGAAGATGAGGACTCCGTTGATGAAGACCAGGAAGATCGAACAGCACAGGTCCAGAACTGGATCGAAACGTCGGTACTAAATGAAGACGTACCAGAACAAACCGAGCTACGAGGTCAACGCCCCCCCGAGGACCCGAAGAAAGTCAAAGCCGAAGAGAACTCGGCAACCAAGGGAGCTACGATCGAGATTCAAGCGCTAGCGTCGGTGTTAAAGGAAGCTCTTACCACAAGGGAAGGACCAGCGTCGCAGCCGAAGTACATCCATGAGTTACCGTTCTTCGACGGCAGCAGCAGCGAGTGGCTGGCCTTCAAAGTAGTCTATGAAGATACGGCGCCAATGTTTAACGACGTTCAAAACATGGCAAGACTAAGAAGAGCATTGAAAGGAAACGCAAGGGAAGCCATCAAGAGCTTATTATATTCGGAAGCATCTCCGCTGGAAGTGATGCAAGCTCTACGAAGAAGATACGGGAGGCCGGACGCACTAGTGTTGGCGGAACTGGAAAAAATCAAGACGTTGCCGAAGATATCAGAGAATCCCAAGGACATATGCATCTTCGCGAGTCAAATCAACAACAGTGTGGCGGCCATCAGAGGATTGAAGAAACCCCAGTATCTACATTCGCCGGAAATGATGAAACAAATTATCGAGAAGATGCCAACGGTCCTGAAGTTCCGCTGGTACGACTACACTGCAGCATCAGAAGAAGGCGAGTTCTCCAACCTGACATTGGTGTCCAAGTTCCTGAACATAGAAGCAGACAAGTGTGGAGCCTTCGCTACAATAGAAGAAAAGAGCGGGTTCAAGAGGACTCATCGACAGGCAGCGCATTCTACGAAAGAAAAGGAAAGGAGCTCGAACTTGAAACAACAAGAGAAGACTTGCCCTATGTGTGAGGGCGAACACTTCCTCGTCGAGTGTCAGAAGTTCAAGAACGCGTCGGTCCAAGATCGGTGGGCAACAGTGAAGAAGAGTCGCGTCTGTTTCAAGTGTCTTCAGGGGAAACATAGGAAGGAGAGCTGCAGGAAGCCATCGTGCAAGGAGTGCAAGCGGTGGCATCATCATCTGCTGCACGTCGAGTCAGAAGAAAGGAAACCCGAAGACAAGAAAGAAGATAAGGAACCACAAGAAGGAACAAGTGTCGCCGCATCAGTGAACGCGGTCAACAGTACGAGGGCGTACTTGAAGATAGTTCCTGTGGAAGTCTTCGGGTCGAAAGGGTCCAAGAAGATACTGGCCCTCATGGACGAAGGGTCAACGGTGTCACTGCTGGACGAGAAAATAGCGAAGGAGGTCGGCGCTCAAGGAAACACGGAAGAACTGGTCATCGAGACAGTGGGAGGCAAGCTACTGAGGAAGAAGGACTCTCAGACATTGGACCTAATAGTGAAAGGTGCTCAGGGAAGCAAGAAGACATTGAAGAGGGTCCGAACCATCGACGAGTTGAAGCTTGCGCCGCAGTTCTTAGACAAGAAGAGGATTGAAGATTGTAAACACTTCAAGAAGATCGCCGACTCTCTCTATTATACAGGGGAGTCACCACAGCTACTCATCGGGCAAGATAACTGGGAGCTGATCGTGACTCGAGAAATAAGAAGAGGCAAACCAGGGGAACCAGTCGCATCAAGAACGGGACTCGGCTGGGTGCTGCACGGGTCGGACAAAGGAGGCACGAAGCCAGTACACTTCCTGAACACGTGTCTTCACGTAAACACGGCTGACGAAGAGATGCATCAAGCCATCAAAGAACACTTCGCCATTGAAGCACTAGGGGTGTTACCAAGAAGACCCACCACCGACTCAGAGGGAAGAGCACTCGCCATCCTGGAGAAGACCTGCAGAAGACTGGAAGATGGTCGATTCGAAGCTGGGCTCCTGTGGAAAAATGAAGAGGACCAGTTGCCAGAGAGCTGCACTTCTGCACGGAACCGATTGCTTAACATTGAGAGGAAGATGGACAAGGATCCTCAGCTGAAGGCAGAGTATAGTAAGCAGATCCAGCATCTTATCGACAGCAAGTATGCAGAAGAAGCCCCTGATGGACCAGAAGGCAACAAGAAAACATGGAAAACTTACCTGGAGAAGATGAAGCTGCTCCGAGACCTTCACATACCGAGGTGTCTGGCGCCACATCGCACCGAGGGGGAGCTGCACACATTCACCGACGCGAGTGAGACGGCGCAGGTACAGTCTACTGTAGGACAGAAGAACCCAGCAGACGACGCGACGCGCGACGTACCAGAGAACTTCGACCACAATCACCGATGGTTCACCGGACCGGACTTCCTGCGAAGAGAAGAAGTTCACTGGCCGGCAGCGAGGACCATTAAGAAGGAAACCACCGGTGAAGAAAGGTTAACGGACGTCGTAGCGGCTGCAAGCTTCACGTATCCCGTACCAGACCCTGAAAGGTTTTCGTCATGGAAGAGACTATGGCGTGCTACAGCGAGAGTACTGCAGTTCATACAACTCTGCAGAACAAAGGAAAAGGTCAACGTCAGCAAGGAAGATCCAACATGGAGAGCGACAGAAAGGAAGAAGACGACAACAGCAGAGAAGCGACATCAGTCTTCGAAAAACGCCGAGAAGAAGTACCTGCCATTGGACGCCGGACTACTAGAGCAACCCGAAATTCTGTTGCTAAAACGAAGCCAAGAGAAAAGCTTCAGGGAAGACATCAGGTGTCTACAGCAAGGAAAGCAACTAGAAGGCAGTAGCAAGTTGAAGAAGCTCGACGTAGTGCTGGAAGAGGGTCTTCTACGGCTGAAAGGAAGAATCGACGCGATACAGGGTGTGAGCAGAGACTACAAGCGACCCATCGTGCTCGACAGCAAGGAAAGGACAACACGACTCGTCATAGAAGAATACCACTGCCGCTTCAATCACGGCAATCACGCGACGGTCATGAACGAAATAAGGCAACGCTTCTGGGTGCTGGGACTGAGGTCAGCGATCAAGACAGTTCAGCATCAATGTCAATGGTGCAAGACGAAGAGGGCAACGCCACAAGAACTCCCGATGGGCAACTTACCGGTAGAAAGGCTAAAGCATGGCAGCTTTCCATTCACGTGCACCGGCGTAGATTACTTCGGCCCGCTGACAGTCACCGTGGGAAGACGTCATGAGAAAAGGTGGGGCGCTCTATTTACATGCCTAACCACAAGGGCTGTACACATAGAGCTCGCTCCTTCACTCTCCACGGACAGCATGATCATGGCGCTACGAAGATTCGCCGCGAGAAGAGGAATGCCGAAGACAATCTACAGCGACAACGGGACCAACTTCGTCGGCGCTAACCACGAACTGAAAGAAGCGCTAGAGAACATGAAGCAAGAAGACCTCACCTCAGAAGCAGAGAAGATCGGCGTGCAGTGGAAGTTCATCCCTCCTGGTGCGCCAAACATGGGCGGCGCATGGGAGCGTCTGGTGCGATCAATCAAAACCGCACTGGGCGCCACACTCAACGAGCAACATCCACGAGAGGAGGTCCTACATACCCTCCTCCTGGAGGCCGAGCACATAGTCAACTCTCGGCCTCTCACCCACCTCTCCGAGAATCCTGAAGAAGAAGCACTCACGCCCAACCATTTCCTCATTGGGCGTTCCTGCGGCGCGGCGAGGATCGGCAGCTTCACCGACAACGAACTCGTGGGCAGACACACCTGGAAGGCTGCGCAGCGACTTGCCGATCACTTCTGGCAACGCTGGCTGCGCGAGTACCTGCCCACTCTACTGCCAAGGAAGACGTCGGGAAGGAGCGACGCTGCTGATCTACGCGTCGGGGACGTCGTGCTCATTGTCGACCGCAGCCTACCGAGATGCACCTGGCCACGCGGCAGAATCCAGCGGGTGTATCCGGGACCAGACGGGCGGACAAGAGTCGTCGACGTCGAGACCAGAGGAGGAGTGCTACGGAGACCGAGTTCGAGAGTGGTGCTGCTGGTACCGGGAGTGTCGCCGAGCCAGGAAGATGGTGCGACGCACGAGGGGGAGACTGTCGGCGACGAGACCCACGTAGGGACACGAGGTGCAAGTAGTGGAAGGAGCGCCTCCATAGTGACAGTGTTGTGAAAGTGAAATTGTGTATGTCGGCGGCGAGACCCACGCAGGGACAAGGGGTGCAAGTAGTGGGAGGACTTTTGCCGTTGTACAGTGTAGTTTGTAAGGAATTTTGCAAGGTGATTTTCTAATTGGAATTAATTATGTTTATGTTGATTGTACATTTATAATTCTTATTAGATTATCTTAGTCATTCATATTAGATTCTAGTTAGATAAGTTTCTTTTATGAAAATTGGAAAAAGTTTGAAATTTCTTAGATAATTACGTAACTTGAAAACTCACTTTTTTGTTTATGCATGTACGTTAATTAAAGTGTTAAAAAGGGTTGTATTTCATTGTAAAAATAGGTTTACAAGTTGTTTCATGAAGATCGGTCCAGTAGTTTTCAAGTTATTGCGATTTTTGTAAAGTGAAAATTTTGTTCCTATGTAACTTTGACTATTTTTGTTCTAGGAAATTTTTTGTATGTTAATGTATGTATAAAACAATTAGATTAGGTTAAAGTAGAGATAGAAAGGATTCTAATGATGTATAATACATAGCTGTAAGGTTGAAATTTAATGAAAATAAAGGCTACGAAAGTTTCGGTCTTAGCGAAAATGTAAGGAAAAATGGGCTCAAAATACGAGGGCCTCTATAAGGTAACAACGGCCGGTATAAAAGCCGGAACGAACGCCGGCACTGCGTCAGTCGCAGCCGAGCCACCGAAGAAGAAACAACACTAGAAAAAAGAAGACCGAAGCCTTCAAGATTTGAACTCTAGTGCAGTGTTTTATTCCGTTGCCCGTGGTCCCAGCCCCAGTATTATTTCTGAAGTCGTCAAACGTTACGCATTCAGGGGTGCGTGGGTACGTGCGTCACCAGCAACGCAAGGCACGTGCGTACAAAGGGGCACAAGGGGGCACGTCGAAAAAGTTTTCCGTCCCTCTCCCCCTCCTCATCGGCGGAGCACCGTTGGTCATCCCGGTCCGTCCGCCACATTAGTATTGTGTTAAGTTTGCCTCAAGTGTGTGATTTCCCATCATACCTCGTCTTATACACTAGGGGTATCCAGCTGGTATTCATCATTAAAGTCAATATTAAGATGAATGTTTATGATAATACGTACTTACTATGAACTGCTCTTCGTCGGTTTAGATGTTGATTGACTGCTGCAATACTGTACTCAGTTGTTCTGGGTGTTGCATCCACGATATAGGAGGTATACCTAACGTGGGTTAACGGCATTTTTTTAAATATTATAAGCAGTCTAGTTTAAGAATCTTTGACTATTATTCATGAAAAACTTTGGCATACCTATATGTATTTTACACACTGAGAAAAATTGAATCAACTTTCTAAGCATATTAGGATAAGTACCCAATTTAAATGAGCTTTACCTACAAAATGATTGAAAAAGAACCTCTTGAAAAATAATCCTTATTCCAGACATCCTACTTATAAAATGTATAAAAAATGTTTTCTTTTTACTTATAATAAACGACTCTAATAAAAATAACAAAAACTCTGCTTTTTTTTGCTGTTCTAAATACTAATCTCATTTGCCGACTCACTGACATAAATAGGTATAAATTGTTTGCAAACATTTTCTATTTTATTTGCACAATTGAAGTAAGATGTATTGGATTTGTAAATATTTCTTACAGCTCTTTACAGCTTGGTGTTTTGATTTGAAAGTCTGTTTTCTAACCAATTTACAGCTGCTATAATTATAAAGTAAATATTATTATATCATTTATGTTTTTTTTTCCCCCAAATACTGGAGGCCTTATCATGACTTTTCACTTACGGTCAGTTCACACCGAGACGCGACGCGGCGCGACGTGATATAACGATACTACAAATGTGTATCTTATCGTGTAGTTAATAAAGTTAGATTTTGAGTTACTATTAAAATGAAGCGCGGCGCCGCGGTTGCGTCGCGCTGGGTTGTGTGACAGGTGTATCTTTTTGTGTAGAAAATAGAGTTAGATTTTGAATAGCTCTATTGAATTGTGCGCGCAGCGTCACGTTTTGGTCTGGTCTGACCCTTATTGTGTCGTAAAGTAAACTGGAAGTTTGACATTTAATTTCAAGGAAAAAAATAATTCCTTATTCGTACACCACAGGCGCTGTTCCATTTTTCCATACAGGAAACGCTGTAAATACTGGAAAGACGCTGTAAAGTAAAACAGTGAAAACTCCTGATTTGCATTTTTATCAACAGCCTTTTTATCAACTTATGCAAAAGCCCTTTTGCATAAGTTGATAAAAATGCTATGCAATCGCTTTACCGCGGCAGTCACCGAGTGCCACACGTTTTTTTCTTTCTTACCTGTAACCTGCTGTAAGAGAAATCCCGTGAGCCCCGCTAGGCCTCATCAGGGCCGCTTGACTGGCGACAACCATCCTGCCGGACTCCGGTCATCCAGTCTTTCACTGTGTTCCATCACTGTGCACGAGGAGAGATCTTTGTTTATGGACTAGATTAGGGACAAGAAAAAAAATAAAAAAAAACCTTTTTCAATTATGTTTTTTTTTTTATACCCCGCTTTCACATACTGTAAAAATAAAATAGGAACAAATGGAACATTAAAATTACTAGGAAGGTAGGTCTACGGAAAAATCAATAATCTACTCGTGTATTCGAGTTTATTTAAGTAAGATCGAGAATCAGAAGTCATATCAAAAATATTCAAGGACTGTCTTATATACACAGTGCCTTTGGAGTTTTATAGGTAGAATCAAGTCTTTTAATCAAAGAGAATTCTCCAACAGCTCGTGAAAGTGTACCATCAGGAATGAAATATCAATTTGAAGGTACTTTCACCTGTATACTTTACAAAGAATATAAAATATTCGAAGACACGTAACACGCAATGTGCGTACTGAGTAAATTTCAGAATTTGACTGATTAAATCAAGAACGTAACTCATAGACGGTAACATCTTCACTTTATCAAAGTTTCAGGGTTGACAACTGAAAGAAAAATACGAGATTTGATTTTTTTGAATTACTATCATGACTGATAAAGCCGTCAATAATAGTAAAATGAGAGTGGAAGCCGTAGACTAAATAGTAGAGGGGGAAAGAAAGAATGAGAATGGACACCACATATGAGTATGACGAATGTAGGAAGGCAATCGACTAGGTATCCACCTAGTGAGCAGAAAAGTCTCTCTAAACTAACTGAAGAAACTGGATAGCCGTGACACAAAGTCGCCAAAAGTGGGAAGATTTGGAAGAGACCTAGGGGAGGTAAGCCCAAGACGGGTAGCCCACCTAAAACGGGTATGCATGTTAAATTACGCGTCGCTAATTGCTAATGAGATTGTGTGCGTGCAGGACGCGTCGCCTCTCTCTATGAGGAGCCACGTCCTGCACGCACACATTATCAGCAAGAACGACGCGTAATTTAACATGAATACCCTTTTTAGGCGGGCTACCCGTCTTGGGCTTACCTCTCCTACATTCAGCATTGAGTGGCTAAAGGTTGAAAAAAAAAGAGAGATTACATTAATTAGGTATTTGGAGTCGAATACAAAACTTCTGTAACTCTGTAGGTTTATTTGGAACTTGCCCTGAACTGTGAAAAGGATAGTTGGTAAAAATGTTATGAGTAAAGTGGTAAATGCTTCATAATATTTAGTTTCTATGTATCCGAAAATTGGGCACATAACATTGAAATAAGTTTTGCTTAGAATCGTATTACCTAGAGACAAACATTTCATCGTTTTGAGAACAAACAAGCAACAATAATGTTTCTAAAGAATTGTTTTAACCTTAGGCCCAACTGTGTCTCTTTTTTTAAAACCTAGAATTATTCTGACAGTTGTGTTATTTTTTTATGAAAAGAGTTGTAATCACAGTAACTGTCAGTATAGCTCTGGGTTAAATAAACACTGGTTGACGTAACTGGCGAAAACTTGATATGAGGTATACGTAAAAATAGTGTATTTTATAACAAAAAATTTGGAAATTCTGTCCATTAACTATTATACCACTTGTATACGGTCATCTACAAATTGTATGTCTTCTTTGATTGTAGGTCTTGTCGGTTTTCTACAGATTGTACTTCGGAGAGTGTGCCCAAGAACTCCACGACCTCATCCCACCAGCCCCCTTCTATCATCGCACATCTAGACGCACAGCAAATTACCATCCTTACCTTATTGCTATACCAGCAATTCGCACTAAGCGAAGGAGTGGAACTCTCTGTCTGCGTCTGTGTTTCAGAACGCATACAACCCCAATATCATCTAAGTTAGAGTGAACAGGCTTCTTCTGGTTAAGCTCGCTTCATCGTCGACCTTGTCTTAATCACTCCTGACCCAGACTAAGGTCAAGAGCAAACCCATTATACATTTAAAAAATACTGAAGAAAAACTAAAGTTATAGGCATATTGACAACATCAATAAATTGCAAATTTAATTGGTCCGTCAGGGTTTTGAAAAATATTGGCTATGTATTTTTTCTTTTGTTGAATTAATGCATATTTACAAAGATACTAGCTGACCCGGCAAACGTTGTTTTGCCATATAAATAATTTTAAAAAATTTAGGTGTGGAGTACCCCTAACATTTAGGGGGATGAAAAATAGATGTTGGCCGATTCTCATAGATACCGGATAAGCACAAAAAATTTCATCAAAATCGGTCAAGCCGTTTCGGAGGAGTATGGCAACGAAAACTGTGACACGAGAATTTTATATATTAGACTAGCTGACCGGGCAAACTTCGTACCGCTCACCTTTTAAACCTTCCCTGGACTTCCAGAAGTAATTCAAGACCAAAATTAGCCAAATCGGTCCAGCCGTTCTCGAGTTTTAGCGAGACTAACGAACAGCAATTGATTTTTATATATAAGATAACGCATCAAAGTCAATGTTGGCTTACGTAACAGAAGAAAAAATACGTGTTAATTATTTGTTATATCTAACTGACGGAGCAAGTAATTAAATTTTTTGAAACAAATAACCACCCCTACAAAACTGGGGGTCTGTTTTAAAAGACCCCGTGTATCCGTGGCATGTACACACATTCATTATAATTTTGTGGATGGCACAGCAAATACGTTGTTAAAAAAAACCAACGTATTCAAGCGGCTCTGCAGAGACCTTTTTTTTGTTATCGTGGTAAAATCATCAAATGAGTCCTCCCACCCAGGGCAGGGCAGGACTGTCAGACTTCTACTGACTAAAATTCACGGTGTCCTTCAAAAGCCCTTTACGTTCCGGGGTCACGGCAATTCGTTAGTCCCGCGACCTCTACAGAGATCTTATCAAAAGATTAACCTATTGTATTGTATGGAAAATGAAAAACTTCTAGTGTACGATCGAGGATTTATATATAATAAATATTTTTTCCACCAAATTAACATCAAAATATCCGTTTCATTTACGTCTCAAAAAAGTGATGACTAAAGCTAGTCTCGGTCTGAAAAAAAAACGCATGATCAGTAACACGCACGCCACTGGTAGCCCTAAAATCTAAAAGTAATTACATTTGCCTACGTATTTAAGCACGCTCCAGGAAAACGTCTCTTCTAATTTTGTACCCACTCCTCAGTCCTCAGGGAGGACTATTTAAATAACCTAAAATTGGATTCCGAATCAACCGGGGACTCACTGAATAAATTCATTGGCTGAATATTAATTTGTTGATCTTTGTAACGTAACGTCTTACCGATCAGATTGGTGTGTTGGTTTAAGATAAAATACTTTTCTGACTTTCGTTTTTTGATGACTTATGGCAAGAAAGGTTAATAGGTTTTATGTTTAAACATGATTAAATGTCAATTTAATAACTGTTTGTAGCGTTTGCCTGGTCTGAATTCAATGAAATTCTTTCAGTTGTGAGATGCAACATGTAAAAGGCAACCAGATAAATTAACACACTAAACATGCCTCGTTAAATAAATCGTAAGAAACCTACATAGATTGTAATAATTGAACTTGTAGTAAAAGAAGAAAAAAAACAATTTCTGATAATTATCCTTTGACAAATTTAGTTAAATACGTCATTACAACATTGTGACCAAATACTCGTACAAACCGTTTAGGTTGACACTAAAGCAACAAAAATATCTAATAGAAGACAATAAATGGACCCATTCATACAGCAATAATTGTAAATATTCAGTATTATAAACATGACCCACTAACACAAGAGAACCTCCAATACATACATTAACATAAATCCATTACCTACAGCACATTAACATCAGAAACTTCGCAGAGCCTTTGTTGACACCATTTCATCCGGAAAATGTATTTATTAGACAAAAATATGAAAGGTAGAAAGAAGTAAAGAGTAGAAAGGTTCTCGCATGGAGACCGTGCGTAGGTAAACTTAGTGTGGGACGTCCCTATATAGGCAAGATGGACGGATGACCTGAAAAAGGTAGCTGGCAGTGGTTGGATGACAAAAGCGGGAGACCGCTATCGCCTTCCTTGGGTAGGTCCAGCATTGGACTGCAATAAGATGAAATAATGGGACAAAAATGATGATGATTAAATATGAATAAAAATAAATATATATACGCCATCATCATCATCATCTCAGCCATAAGACGTCCACTGCTGAACATAGGCCTCCCCTTTAGATCTCCACATATACCGGTTGGAAGCGACCTGGATCCAGTGTCTTCCAGCGACCTTTATAAGGTCGTCTGTCCATCTAGTTTGTGGACGTCCTACGCTGCGCTTGCTAGTCCATGGTCTCCACTCTAGTCGTTCGACCCCATCGGCCATCTGCTCTGCGAGCAATATGGCCTGCCCATTGCCACTTCAGCTTGGCTATTAAGCCATGGTTACAAAAAAATTCTTTGTTTCTTAGCAATATGAATTTCTGTAACAAGGTCTATTTTGACTTAGGAAATTAACACCACCCAAATTAGGCTGCGTCTAGGCGGCTGTACTAGGAAATGGATTTGGATACACCGAAACATAATTATGAACAAAGAGAAAGAATTAACAATTCTTAGCCCCTTTTATTTATTTATTTTGTGGTAAAATCATCCAATGAGTCCTCCCAGCCCCGGGCAGGGCGGGAGGGACTGTCAGACTTGTACTGACTAAAATCTACGGTGTCCTTCAATAGCCCTTTACATTTCATCATGGTAATTGGGTAAGTGGTAATTTCTGTAACAAGGTCTATTTTGGGCTGCGTCTAGGCGGCTGTTAGGGAATGGATTTGGATACACCGAAACATAATTATGAACAAAGAGAAATAATTAACAATTCTTAGCCCCTTCGTAAACAAGGCGACGCGAGTCTCTGATACGACTTTGGTATCTTAGTGACTATCGCAATACAAATCCATAGAGGTTCATACACAGGCACGCGTCAATGGATACCGTCTATGGATGGACATATGACATCTACCATCCCGCATTGGGGCGGCTCGGTGGGTTACAGCACAGTTCCTCACACTTCAGCACGTCACATAGAGGAGGCCTGTGTCCCAGCAGTGGGGGCTTAGTTTGACGGTAAATATGCAAAACATACCAACAGACCTAAACTAATACCTGCGTAAAAAAACATCTTTTGTCTCTCAGAAAATCAAACACATCCACGATATACATCTATCCATCTCGAGGCAAAAGGCGTACGTCACGTGTACTTCCCCGAGAGAGCAAACTACGTAATTACAAGGCAAGCAAAGCGCAAGAAACTCCGAGTGTACATACTTGCATATGTATTTAAATTAAGTATGTACGACGAAGGCGTTTAGCATAAGTAGCTACTATTTGTACAAGAACGTGGATTGGCGCAAGTAAACAAGGGTTCATAATTATCTAGCTGAACGTGAATTCAGGCTGAATAAAGGGGTTTTGGCCTGTATGTATACGTGAAGGGAAAAAAATCAAAAAATTGTTTCTCCAAGGTTCAGTTTTCGACTTCTATTTCGGCGAATAACTACGAAACCTGATGTTTTAGGACATTATGTCCATCATATTTTTTAATTGTCTGTCTTCTACCTAAATTATATAAGTTTGGTTGTGCACCGCTATTCTGAAAATAATCAAAATGGCGGGTGACCGATAGGGCCAGTCTCCATACTAAAATCTTATCCCCTTTATCCCGAAATGTTCGGCTTTTATAAAAGTGACTTAATGGGCAGTTCAGTAGTAGTAAGTAGTTACGCACTCTCACAAAAGTGTTAAAATTTTGGGAACTCTAAACAAATGATAAATGTTGGTAAATACCCAGTTCTAAGTTCTTATAATAATTTGGTAGTTTGTAAAATAGCTAGTAAAATTAAAATTAAGACTCACTGTCATTGAGAGGAGGCCTGTGTCCCAGCAGTGGGAACTTTAGCAGGATATCAGCACTTATGACCTGCGGAAAATTCGTAGTAATTCCAATTTGATGTTATGACATAGACAGTAGCGCCATCCGCGTCAAAAGGTCAGTCGTGGCGGTATTATCCGTCCGTAAATTTGATTTTAACGTTTAGTTACGTCCGTATCCGTGCCCGTGTCTTCGTTCACGGATTTAGAAAGTAGACCTGAAAGCCCAAGTCGACGGTACATCGTGTTCCACACGCGCCTCAAAGAGCTATCAACCAATTGACGGAGCCATAAGCTTGCTGCGATCGCTGGAATGCTTTATGAGGATATGAATATTAAGCCTTAGCCTTGAAACGCAAAAGTTAATTGAAAGAAAGGTGATTTTAGGTCAGTGCAGACTGTATAGTTCACCTAGAGCAGAAGGATTAATTTCTAGATATTCAACACTAACGAAACAAACACTAACGTAATTAATTATGTTGGTACTGGTTACCAGTTTACACACCGATTAGGAAGCCTGTTTAGCGCCCCACAGGAGATTGAATCCCCTCAATTACCAAACCGTTGAAATATTTCACTATAAATCAGTGTCTACCCTCTCTTATTTAACCAGATACATGTCTTATTGTATTCTAGAAGCAATTAATACTGTCTATTAAACCTAGCTTTATTTTACACCAAATACAATTTTCAAAGCTTATCTCAGTAAGGCATTATTTTAATGACACGTAAGTACTTCAATCTATGGCATTATACTACCCATTAGTGGCCAAAATTAAGCTTTTGAAGGTAATAACATCTTTTATAATGAAGCCTTTTCATAATTAACTGAGTGCTTAGTTTCCATTGAGACCTGTTGAATAATGAGTGAATAATTGAACATGGAAATAATGCAGAGTAGAGGTAAGTACAGAAGATCCACTCCATACAATGGGCAAAAATGCACAAATACACAAATCTAAATGGTAGCAAACCGAAGAGTTCTGCCCCGCTTGTATGAAGTACCGTTATGTCTTTATGACGGCGACAGGCGGTGGCGACCACTCGCGGCTCGGACCATGCTGCACAGCTCGTGAGAAGGAATGGGAAGCAGTCACCTCCTTGTGGAAAGCAGTAATGCTAATAAAGAAGGAAGCGAACCATTTGAGGGAGAGTACGTCCTTCGCCTCACGACCCAGCGACGCCGACGCTTGCAGCGAGTAATGGATAGCTCACCGCCCGATCAAAGACCAGTCCCCGGTTGGCAAAAATAGTGACCCACGCGTATCAAGGAGCTCATTTGATGATTTTAACATCCAAAAGAAACATTTTTCATGCTTATCGACCTTCTGTACCTACCTATTCTGTAATAATTGGCTGTCTAAAGATTGTTTCGCGTGTTCTATCTGTAAGACTATTAATTATGAATGGCCGAAAAAGGGGTGAGATAAATTATTGTTGAAGATGAAAAGGTGATAACCCAGTTTTTGTTCTTGAGGTCCTTTAGCGACTTAGATTTGTCGGCTTTGCTGTTTTTTTTTAATTTAGTATCGTTTTTATTATATCCATCTTCAAAAATTGACACATTTACAATAACAATGATCGCTTTACACGGCGCGTAATATTAGGTTTCGCGCCGCGCCACGCGCCGTGTGATAGGCTCTGCGTGGCGCGGGCTGATGCCTCCGGTTTTATATTTCGGATCGTACCTGTACCTGTTGTAGACACGCATGTGCCGTGACACACCTGGTCATATCACGTGCCGTGAGAAGTCAGCATAAGAAAGATAACCCTCCTTCTGACGCAGTCGGATAAGTTCTGTGTTAAAAAAAAAAAACAGAATGTTGTGACACAATAACCATAAATGCTGAAAAAATACCATTCCAAAATAAAGTTACAAAACTTCTGCCCAAAAAATAAGACAATCACAAAACCAATTATTTCAGACCGGCATTGTTCTGAAACTAATTTCAGAAATTAACTTCATCTAATTCCTTTTAGGATATCCAAAGAATTCCGACCTAGGAATACATTCTGGAACATTCCTCTACCATACATAACTCAGGAACGTTCCTTTGTGAGTTCCAAATCTATAAAATAAGGCATGTCTAACAAATGGGCAAAGTTTGGGAACGAAACCTCAGGTTCTTTTGTTGGTATTAAATTCTACTAATTTAGGGTAGACCGGCGGACCGTTGGTTGTAGAAACTTGTCGAGTGTAAATTATAGGAAAGGTATAGGGATTATTTTATTACATATGTTGGGTTTTTTTGAACTATAAACTTCTTTATGCATGACCCTATTTCATGGTTATTGAATAACTTGTAAAATCGGCTCCAGTTGACTAAAGGAGCGTGAGAGATATAGTCAACACGACACCATAATTATAACGATATTCTTTTGAAAGTGAGACTGCATGGAACAAAATGTACAAAAAAAATGTCGTATTATTCGTGTTACAAATGCATCGGGTGCCCGAATTCAGTCAAAGCTGACGGCGACCATAATGTAATTACATAAAATCGATCGAAATCAAAATTCATTTATTCAAAATAGCCTGATTTATCAGCTCTTTTTGAAGGTCAATTTTTACACAAGACAGTCCCCTTTGATACTTCCTAGTATTTTTGCTGGGAAGAAGTGGCGAAACAAACTCCCCAGCAACACACCTGTCTGTACGGTTAGAGGAACCAAGATTTATACAATTTAATAGAAAATTCACATTACACATCAATCTGAAAGTATATAGTACAGCAAGATGATGAAGATGTAGACAAAATTAGGTCGTATTCACAAGGCTTGGATCATTTAAACACATAAGGAACTAGCTCTATCAGTAAGCAAATTTTAATACCACTTGTATTTGCTTACTGATAGAGCTAGTTCCTAACAAGATTCTGCTAGAACTATTTAATGTCTGCTATTGTATTACTTGCTTGTGCTCAACGACGCATGTATTGCAGTGGGGCATGCTTCATCAACTTTGAAGATAATCTAACTAGGTGCTGTGAAATCTTCATCATTAATTTTTGAGATTATGGTATTTATTAGTATTATACTGATTATAAATGATGCTTCAAGATATTATGTTTTCTATATTTATTTATGTTTCATAAAAACTGTGGGTGGATAATTAATGTAACTAAAATGTTATAAATTAATGAGTGTATTATAGGTATTTTCAATCCCGATATTATACTAATTACCTGATAAAACAGACGCGAGCAGGTAAACCTACCGCCCGGAGGACACGGTGGAGCATACGGTGCAGGACTGCCCCGCTTGGGCAAAGCACCGCACCGCCGTGTCCTTTCGGCGGCGATAGGCGGAGACCTCTCGCGCCCGGCATTGGTCGAGGCCATACTGCTGGGCGAGACGGAGTGGGAAATGGTCGCGAAGGAGGAGGCGGGCCGCGAGAGAGAGAGGACAGCGTCCTCCCTCCGCCCCAGCCGCAGTGGTAGACGCCCACGGCGACGGATGTCGCGTGACGATCTCCGGCAACCGTAGGCGCGGGCATGCGGGCGGCGAGTAAAGGGCTACTAGCTGTCCGACCATGGACCATGCCCGGGTCGAGGGCGCGTTGTGTTCCACGCGCGCCTCAAAGAGCGTCAGCATCATGACGGGGCCCCCGCCTTTAGAGGGCCATAGCCTTGCCGGGGTCGCGGGACATACGTATACCGCGACTCCGGTACACAAAGGGCTACCGAAGAACACCGTGGATTTTAGTCAGTACAAGTCTGACAGTCCCTCCCGCCCTGCCCGGGCTGGGAGGACTCATTTGATGATTTTACCATGAAAAAAAAAAGCAGGTAAACCTACCCGACTCTGTCAAATTTTACCAATCGAACATTCGCCTTCCACTATTGTGTTAAGGTTGAAAATCTATTAAATAAAGACAGATTGTTTTATGTGTTGGCGTCTGTACATTTACGTCCCGGTAGAGAGCCTATTTTACTTGTATTATATCTCTATAAAATTAAATATTATAAATATAATAAACATGGGAATGTTTACAGCCAAAAAGGAATCCTTACTCATAATTTATTTAACCTCACGATTCAAAAGCTCCAACCAAGTGTAACCCTAAAATGATTTTTCATAACGGTCACTTGGCAACCCTAAGTAGCAGCAATAAATTTTATAAGCGATCAAATAAGGACCTTTGTGAGCCACCAACCATCTTAGGGATGTCCCAAGCAAACATGAAAGGGGCGAACACAAATATCGACCTCAATGGGGTTGGCCAAGCATTTAATGAACAAATGTTTTCACCATCTTACAATCAATGCTTAGGAAAATATCGTCGGTCATTTTTTTTCAATATAAAAATGAGGGGAAGTATGCCCTAGGGGTTGTTTTTTTATTGTTGGCGTCACAAACCAGCCACAGACAAAGTTTGACTGCTCTTTATATAGGCCTTTGCTGTGATCTGCTATATAGGAAGGGAGCCATACCATTTTTATTTGATGAAATATTTTAACGAAAATTTATTTGAGAGCGCTTAAAATATTAAATTTATACGCGCGTCTATTTAAGATAGCTTAAAATATTAAGGTAAGGGTCGCTTTGTTACCTTAAACGTCGGGTTTTCCTGTTACAGGGCTGAAATGAAAAGTTTTCTCAATTACCTATTTTCTATAAACTTATTTAACAGAATCATTGAATAGAACAGTTTTAATACTTACTCCCTCTGCTTAATTATTATTCTTTATAATATGAAAAGCTACCTATCAAAAATAAAAAAGTACCAATTCCGTAGGTATTATAATTTGCAAATAATCAAAAAATAAGCCGTTCACCTAAGCACACATTTCTGCGGTCAAATTAAATGCTAACTACGTAAAATAATGTCGGTTACCAAGTCCTAGGACACAGCAGTACTACCCTCATCTTTCGTTGCGACCATTTTATTTAAAGAAGCGAAAGTTCGAGGCGAGCGCAGCCACGCGTAAACATTTACTTGAAAGGTTTATTGATGTTGGTGACCGCAGTTTGGTTTTACAACCAAAGAAAGACTCCCCCTTTATAGAATTTGCGAGTTTCCCTCGCCGGATTATTTTGATAAGGCTTCCTGATGCGTCCTGTTTGGGGTATTATTTTATATTGAAAATGGTTAGCCGCTGTAGAGGGGTTAAGATAAAAAGAAAAGGGTCATATAATACCCCTAATAAGCACCTTACTAATACATATGTCTACGCCAATGTCTGGCACCAACAAAAACAGTAATGAAATAAATTCTACAAAATATCGACACAATATCCTAGATTTTTTTTCTCCAATAGCAGGAATTTTCCCAAAGTCCATACTTCAAAGACTAAAACCCGAGTTAACTTCGGTAATTTGGCAACGGAACCAGTTACAAAGCTCAATAGTGACTGTCTGACAATATTGGTGAACTCACAAAATGGCGCCGGAATTCTCTGGTCGACTTTTCGCGAAACTTCTTTAAAGACTTGTTCTCATTAAGAGTGTTAGGAAAATGGAGTTGTAAGTATTGAGGACACATAACTTGTAGACCTTTCCAAGTTTTCGTAATGTCTTGTATTATGCTTGTTCTAAGTTTTAATTGGGTCTTATGTAGATAAATAACGTTATTACGGAAATCTGTTGTAACAAATTGTTCAGGCACGTATGTAGACGCTTAATTGTATTTTATCTTATATCCCAAATATTCTTTTCAAGTCTCGGAGTTGTTATTTGTTTCTCTCAGTCATTTTTATTCGATTTGACTATTACACTGGTATTCCATGATATGACTGTCAATCACGAGACTCAGTCGTCATAACAACTGTTCAAAACACTCAACCACATCATGTTTTTGAGCATACTCTTTGACAAATGATTATCTACGAAAACTGTCGATCCGTGAGCGATTCTGTTAGTTTGTAACAAAATATAGTCTACTATCAATGGTGAGAAGGAGTCGAGCTCAGTTTGAGCTGAGTCAAAGACTTAGAATACCAGTGTTACTCATAAAAGATGGCAACTTCAAAACAACATAAGTCACGTACAAATATCGTACATAAGGCTTTATTTATCAACATTCATTTAAGTCACATCAAACACATCGCCTGTTTCAATAAAGCTCAGATCATTCACTCGAAACATTCCCTCAGCATCTTTTACATCATTGCTTCCAAAACATTAATCATGCAAATAATAATTTTGGGCGTCATAAGAGCCTGTTTCCTCGGAGACGCGTCACATTTACATTCATTGCACGCCGTTAGTCGTGTTCCCGTGTGACTCTCAATTTGCATGCATAGCCGTCGTCTGCAGCATGAGAATCTGAATACAACAAGTGTATTAATATTGTGTTTTTTAATCAAAAATATGCACGGACTTGGCGGAATTTTAAAATGTTATTTTTTGAGTTGTTACGCTCTTGGAACGGTTTGTTGTAGAGTTGTTTTCGGATGAAATTTTCTGTTTATTTTTTTTTAAATATCAAGAGTCCACAGAATTTATTTTGAGGTTATTTAATAACAATTTTTTATCGAAAATAACAAAACCAACCCTCTTATTAACCGTCTCATATTCACATTTGCATACAAAACACAAAACAACACGGAATCCAATACAACATTATTAATTGAACGAACCTTTTGCTAAAAAGAGGAAAATAAAAAAAAAACCTTTTACAGCCTGAAATTTTCACGACACGTGAATTTTGCAGAGGGGAGGAAAGCATACGGCCCTAATTCGGTCCGGAAGAGCTGCCTTCATTTACAAGCATTGTGTTCCCGGGATTATATCCCCCATCTCCCCCCATTCACAATAGCCGATCCTTCTTCGTAATGAGAGGAATTATGACTTTTTTCGTCCGAATCATTCTTGAGCCGTGTTTAGGGGACTTTTGAGCCGTAGTTTCATGTTGATTGGAGGATTAACGTTTGTAAGTTTGAGGACAAAGTAATGAGACGTGTAGGGACTTAAGAGGGAGCAAATGGAAAGTGGATTTTTGCGTTTGTAAATATTGGAGGAAATTCTTTCAGTAGATCGTCATTCTGACGTGATTGAGTATCAAACATACTTCCATTCAAACTTTTGCATTTGTAACATTAGCAACTGAGATTCCACTTTACTACCCGTAACAACACCGAGTTCTTTTTCTTTCATCAATAATTGCGTATGTCGTAAGGTACAATAACCATCATAGTCTACTGCCTGGCCTTTTCCCAACTACATTGGGGTCGGCGTCCAATCGAAACAGATGCAGAATATCAATATGTGTGTGACTGTCTATCGGACCTCCATAACCCAGTAACTGAGTAATACGACACCCCATGGTATGACTGCTTATACAATAACCGCTGCCATAAAAAAAAAACTAAATTCAATTCAATTAAAACCAAATAAAAACTCATCAAAAAGCCCCCACTTCAATTCTAACTGAGAGATTGAAAGATGTCCACTAAGTTCGTTGGAACTTTGTCATTTCTTTCATGCAAAATTACATTTAAGAACCCCCTTACGAGTGGGGAATTTTTAGGGCCCCGATCACATTGAGCGTAGCGTAATATTAAAAAAGTTTCCAACGTCAAACTTGGATTGTCTTTTTCAAAGGTTGTTTACTTCTTGAGGGTATATTTACTCAGTTTCTGGGCCCGGTAACTTTGGTTTCGGCCTAGTTCTGGCCTTTATTGTATTTGTGTTTACATAGTCGCGTCAGATTAAGGAGTTAAAGTGACTTCTTCTTTTGTGGGACGGTCCGCAATATTGATATTGTTTAGACTTTTGTTTGTGTTACGTTCGCTGAGTCAGAACTCGACGAAGTATGTCAATTGTGGTCGCCGTTAGGTAAGTTATAATGTAAGGATGTACTATCAAACAATGTAATCTCTGCTCACTTTTAAAACAAAATCGCGTGCGCAGTATCCCACATCTGTGAACTGGCCACTTTTTTATGAAATGGATGACCCTTTTTTATGAATAGGATGAATGGTCAAAACAAAGGGCCTAGGAAAGGAAGTGAAAGTTATAACTCTGCAAGCAGAAATAGTCTTAACGGTGGTCAGTATATACATTGGGCGATAGTACATTATATCACGATACATCTCATTACAAAATAATTTCGATAGAAATCGTTAGAAGACCACACGCGACAGCTGCTGTGATACAGATGTTTTTTTTAAATATTTCGCTTCAGTATAACAAAGGCACACTTTAGCTGCCCCTTTTGAAGTCATTTATTCTATTACAAATAATTTTTCGGGGCAAGAATTCCTTTAAACACTTGGGGAGAACATTACCATTGCATGCGATAGAATGGGCTAGGTCAAAAAATAAATGTAATTTGAAAACTTCAGTAAGAATCACGTAAGTCATAGCGCAGCTACGCACGATGAGTGGAACCATGGAGTTTCTTGCCGGTTCTTCTCCATGGTATCGACCAACCCGAACCGAGCACCTGTTGTCGACGTTTTATAAGTGCCCTCATGGGTCTATATGAAATAAAAACATTTATTATCATTGACATTTTTTTTTTGCAAAATTTCAGAAGATCGGTTTAGTAATTTAGGCGTGAAAAGATAACAAACAGATAAACTTGCTTTTGAAAGTCTTTTAAATTTAGGATTACTATAAAAACCAATACAAGGATTTCGCTTAGTTTATAACAATGACTGAAACAAACTATGTTACAAAAGTAATTACTATCTCCACATTGAATCTTAAGCCACCGAGCAAAATCCAGACTTGTTTTATTCGACTTTAGAATTCAGTTTAGAATTCAAGAGTCCCAAGGTTTTTAGTTTGGGGTAAGTTATATCATAAATTAGTTACGGTTTAGGCACCTTTTCATTCGGTTTCATTTTTTTCCTCATAATTTTGTAGCAAGATTTTGGCATAATGAGTGGAATTGGTGTTTAAGAAAAAAGGTTTTTTGTGTATTATTTATTTTCACCACTATTACTATCAAAACTGTAAAAGAAAACAAATTAAAGAAAGCCTTATTTAATAAACATAACATCGCGTAATCCACGAAGGTAGGTGAGCTTAGTTTCACACCCCATCCCAAATTATGTTCTTGAGTCCCATGGGGGTGGGCCAATTTTTTTTTTAAACTTTGCCCCGTACTAGTAATTTCTCATTGTCGTGGGTGCGTTTACAAACATAGAAACACACATACGAGTACACAAAGAACCACACCCGGAACAACTACCTACATTTAGGTCAACATTTGTTCCGTGCAATCCAGATTCCGTGACAGTGAGAAATTCCACGTGCGCCCGTGGACTGGAGTTCCCTCTCGGATACGTCCGTGGGGAAGACCAGTTTTTCGGGCCGGTGCACCCTGGGATGCGGGTAAAAACTCTTCCTTAGGCACTGTGTGCCTAAGGGTCTCTTTGCCCGTATGCGAATAGCCTGTCGTGTGGACGCTCCAACGCATGTCCCTCTGATTAGCAGAGGACACAGCGGCGGAGCGGGCTTGCGGACGGTGAGTAATGGGTAGCTCGCCGTCCGACCAAGGACCAAGCCCGGGTCGGTGGCGCATCGTGTCGTGTTTCGCGCGTGCCTTCGGGGAGTTGTCAGCAAACTGACGGGAAATGCCTGCTGGGGTCGCGGGTTTTTCTTAACACAGGATACCGTGGCCCCGGAACGTAAAGGGCATCCGAAGGAACACGGGTGGATTTTAGTCAGTAAGAGTCTGACAGTCCCTTCCACCTCCACCTTCCTCCCACCCAGGGCGGGAGGACTCATTTGATGATTTTACCACCTAAAAAAAAAATAAACCCAATAACACTTATGGTTAACTTTACCTTTATAAGTTTTATTTTTGGACAAATATAATTCCATAAATGTTAAAAACACAAGTTAGATCTACAAAGTCTTTCTTCTTCCTAAAACTTTCTAAACCAAAAGGCTCCTAATGTTGATTCAATAGTCCATGATCACCTATTTTAAATCAGAGCCTCTTGTTTCAAAGACCGGTTCTACACTGACGTGGCTTTTTTGTGGGACCACAAGGGATTAACTGTAATTATGCTGGCTTTTATGTTAATTTTGGGACCACAGTTTATTATGTGGCCTTCTCTGATATAATTTGTGCGTTCGTGGCTAAATAATATCAGCCACATGGGTTGATTTTTAGGGGAACACCCAAATACTCCGAAATATTTTATTCCGAATTTCGATATTCCGATTTTCAAAACTCCGAATATCATAATACCTAAAAATTACAATATCTATTATTAAGAATCACGAAATTTATCTAACCGAAAGTCGTATTTCCGATTTCTTAGTTTTCCGATTTTCACATATTCGAAAAATGTAATGCCCGATGAGTTCTCATTCCGAAAAACGAAATTCCGATTTTCAATATTCCGAATAAACTGTTTTTTTCGGAATATTGAAAATCGGAATTTCGTTTCTCATTCTACAAAGTCAGTGCCAGAAACGAATTGCTGCAAAACCGGCTCCACGTAGTTTTGTCTACCGTACTCCCAGAGAGTTATTTAAGCCTGTGTGTCTCTCCGGAGTGGCGAAGCGTATCCTCTGGACTTTGACTGTTTGCCTTCAGGATTGCTATTGTTATTAGGAGAACTTAGGATCCATGAGCGAGCAAAGCGAGCTCGGGACTTGGGGCACCCCGACTCGGACAGGTTAGGTTCGAAGGGGATGGCGGGGTCTGAAAGACCCCGCCATCCCCTTCGTGTTAGGTTACTGTAAACCTTGCTCACAGAAATAGGAGCCCCGCGTTCGCGGGGCTCCGTCAACCTACCTTGGTAGATGGTAGTCAACAAATTGACCAAGGATGCAAGAGCGAGCGAAGCGAGCTCGGGACCGGGGGCACCCCGACTCGGACAGGTTAGGTTCGGATCACAGAAATAGGAGCCCCGCGAAGCGGGGCTCCGTCAATCTACCTTGGTAGGTGGTAGTCAACAAATTGACCAAGGATGCAAGAGCGAGCGAAGCGAGCTCGGGACTGGGGGCACCCCGACTCGGACAGGTTAGGTTCGAAGGGGATGGCGGGGTCTGAAAGACCCCGCCATCCCCTTCGTGTTAGGTTACTTTAAGACGTAGGCAGATGATAATTATCATGGTAATAATAGTACATTGTTATCCGAGAGGTGAAAGTTACTTATTTCAGTCGGGACGGGGTTTGGTGCCCGTAACGTAGTGAGGACGCTAATAGTTCGAGGGAATAAATAAGTAATTTACCCGAGGTAAACACTGTCCTTTTCATAAATTATATAAAAGCCGTAATATTACTTAACTTTATGTTATTTAATTTTAAATTACACTGTTATTTAGTGGCTGTATAAAAAGTTACAACATGGTTCAATAGAAATGTCAAAATAGAACTAGTTTTTTTTTTCTTAAATTTTGCAGCAGCTGTCAGTTAAAAGCGATACTCCCTAGGCCTGCAATTAAAAATTAATTAAAAATTAAAATTAAATTTATTGTGTCAAATAATTCGTTTACAATTCTTGTGTTCGGGATCTTCTTGTAGGCAAATAATGCCTGTAGTAGAAGACTCCGCCCCTCCCTATTTTGTATAGCGTGATAATTAACACAATATATTATTTAAAATTTAACCCCCTTACTTATAAAAACTTGTGTTGCTTAGCTACCGATTAAATATCACCTGTCCTTGTCATTTCTATTTTAATGAATAGAGATGGCAAGTGACTTAAGAGCTATTTAAGATAAGTAACGTCTAATCAATGTTTATAAGTAAGGCCCTTAATGTTTAGAATACTTAGTCTAACAAAATACAAATTTAAAAATTTAAAAGAGAGAGTATACTTAACGATAGTGAGTGTGTGTGTGAGTGTGTGAGTGTTTGTGTGTGTGTGTGTGTGTGTGTGTGAATAATTCCGTGTTATAACAATGCTTCTGTGTCCTCATATGTAAGAGGTTTTATCCACTTAACTAGTGTTTCTTTACAATCATGTTTATTTTTCGAGTGTATATTTATCTTTTTATTAATTCTATTATACAATTGAGCTGATCGTTTACAATATTGATTACATGCAAATTTGGTCTTTGTTGAAGGTATAACCGCTATGCTAAACTTCCTTCTTTTCGGAGTAATACCCACATTAAAGGGCAAGGACTTATGCTTTTTTAATATTGTTTGGACTATGTACAGCTTTCTGACAGAGAGTACATCACTGATCTGATAAAGGTCTACAGTAGGGAATCTAAGCCTTTTAAAATGCATAATCTTTAGGAGTGCGCGTTGTGCTCGTTCTAGATGTATTAATTTGGTCTTTGCTGTACCTCCCCAAACCGGAATACAGTATCCGAGCACAGATTGTACAAGTGCAAGGTAAACTTGTGTGAGTAAATTTTTAGACGGGCATTTGTTGTTCGCTTTAGCCATTGGTGCAACATGTCTCAGGGTTTTGAACAACCAACTTAACTTTCTAATTCTGGCGGTAACTTGTTCTACATGAGGGTACCACGATAGCCTATTATCCACAACTACACCCAAATACTTAATTTCGGTAACTTTGCAAATACTTGGGCAGTTACAATTATTGCCGTATTCACCCTTACATGTATGTAAAACGATACCAAACTCATCAGTTGGTTCATTACGCTTAGAAATGCTAAAACAAATGAATTTAGTTTTGGAGGTATTTAGCGTTAGGAGGTTGAATTTTAGCCAATCAGCGACACGAGAAATACCTGCCTCAGTATGATGCTTGACATCGTGCCAAGAGCTCCCATAGAAGACAACGGCTGTATCGTCGGCGTAGGAGAAAACTTTAGCATTAGGTATTATCATACTACAGAGGTCATTTATATATATTAGAAAAAAGGTCGGGCCCAGTACACTTCCCTGAGGGACTCCGTACAATACAGCCGCGTCACCACTGATATGCTGGCCAATCTTCACTCTTTGTGTCCTGTTTGAGAGGTAGTCCTTTAAAAGATCAAGAGCTATTCCCCGAACGCCAATCTTTTCCAGTTTGTTTACAAGGATAGAGGTAGAGACGGTATCAAACGCCTTTTTAAGGTCTAAAAAGACAGTGAGGCACTTTTGTCCACTGTCTAGACGTTTGGTTATTAGAGAGGAAAGAGCACTAACAGCATCTTCCGTAGACATATTTCTTCTGAAGCCGTATTGCGAGTCGGATAGTATATTAAATTTGCTCAAATAATTTACTAGTCTAGTATTTATTAGCTTTTCAATAATTTTTGATAAAGCAGTTAAAACTGAAATTGGTCTATAATTATTGATATCGTCTCTATCTCCACCCTTGTGCACTGGCGTGATTATGGCTTCTTTTAACGGGGCCGGGAATATTCCTGTCGTAAAGCACAGATTTGCAAGGTGTGTGATGATGGGGACCACTACCATGCTGGTGTGTTTTAAAAACTTTGTGGATATGTTATCCCAGCCCGAAGCGCTTTTAGACCTAAGACTCATTAGAGTTCTATTTACCTCATCACAGTCGGTTTCGCGAAGCACAAAAGAATTTGCTTGTGTGGGTGCATTACTGAGTGGAGTAGGGTAATTCGTAGTTCCAGGTGGAATTTGTTGAGCTAGCTCACAGCCTATATTAGCAAAATAATTATTGATGAAATTTATAGATTCGGAGGGGGATGACTTTAAGTTTAGCAATTCTGTATTTTGATTATCTGTTTTATTAGTGTATGTTATAGATTTGATATTTTTCCAGAGTTGTTTTGAATTTTTTATTGAATTTGAAAGAAGCTCTTTTTCGTATTTTCTTTTTAACCTTTTTAGTAAATTGTTACAATAATTCCTATATCGTGTGTAAGTTATTTTTAGTATTAAATTATCTGGGTCAAGCCGTAGCTTCCTTTGAAGTTTATTACGATTCTGTATGCAGCGCAAGATTCCTTTAGTGATCCATGGTTTGATAATGCGTTTGCTGCTAGGAATATTTATTGTAGTTGTGTTAGAGTTAATAGTATCGCTAAGAGATTGTAACAGGAGTTTACATAAATAATCCGGATCATTACAAGAAAGCAAATCGCTTATGTTCTTTTTTTGCAAATGTGTTAGAGCCTGTTCATAGTTAAGTAAAGTAGTAGTTTTTTGTATAGCCTGTTTATATTTTTGCTTAGACAATACAAGAAGTGTTGTGAAATGATCTGTGATGGTAGAGTGTAGGATAGCAATGGTAGCGGAGAACTTTTTCTTATTTATTTTTAACATAAAGTGATCCAAGCATGTTTTATCTCTAGTCGGTAACAAATGCCCAGGCAGAATACCATGAAGAGATAGCATATTGAGATAGTTTGTTCTATTTTTTTGTTCATGGGACTGCTCGGTCGGCTTTGTTATAATATTAATATTTATGTCACCCGCGATAACAATACTTTTTTGTGATGTTATGGAGTCTAGATGAGTACTGAGTGAGTCTATGAAACTGTCAGTATTAGTATTTGATGGGGATCGATAGATACAAAGGATAGTGTTATTTAATACGTCCAGCTGTAGGCAAGAAGCTTGTGATAGTAATATTTCCTTAAATCGGGGTTTTAGTGTACTTTTAACATAAACTACGACTCCATCATTTTGGTTCAGCTGCCGTGTAGTCATGTACGACTGGTAATTACTTAATTGTGGAATAGGTTTATTTGCGCTCAACCTGCACTCTGTTAAAATAATGATATCCACTTCAAATTTAATTATAGATAAAGTCAACAAGAAATCATCAAAATTACAATATATGCTTCTTATGTTTTGAGATAAAATGGTTAAGTCATTTTTGTTTACATAAACGTGTTTATTGAGCTCTACGCAGTCACATTCAGTAGCTCGTGCAATCTCTATTTTATCTATCTCAGTAATATTTTGTAGTGAATCACTCATTTTAAGGGCATGCTAGAGTACAAAGTCAATTCAAAGCGCATGTGTCCAATGTTATTGACCATGCTATACTTGGTATTAGAAGCAAATGTTATATTATATGAGAAACCTAGACCTCTTGTTTTTTTTACATATTTAGTGTACAATAAGGTATTTAGAGTATAGACGTATATGTGATTAGTGTAACGTTGTGTGAAAATCGAGAGTGAGTCGTATGGATATATATTGTGAGTATAAGTATGCATATATGAATTGTATGTGTGAGAGTGAGATATAGAGAGGTTAGACAACAATACATGAAACATATTTTTAACTAGATCAACTACTATAGCAAATAGCGCAAGTACAATAATATAAAAATACAGGCATCTTATATAAAAGTAACAGGTATGCATTTTAACGATACAAGATAATACTAGTGCGCTTTCATTATGTAGTACATGAGAAAAATTGTAATAATACCTATAATTTACACATAGTCATTTAGCCAGTGTTAGTTTGTGGACTTGCTCCTCGCTTTTAATAATGATAGTTGGTGCTTGATCCTCCTTTTTTACATACACGTTGCCATAAGACGTCCAGCAGTACTTATAAGATCCAGATTTAACTAAATCTCGTGCCAGAAAGTGCAGACGGGAACCCTTGGAAGTCAGATGCTCTGATAAGAATATGGGGTCATCTTCTTGTGTCTTAAAGCCAAGATGCTTGCAACATAGTTTGGATTTGTGTTTTATATTAAAAACCTTAATTGATAACTTTCAAACGGCCTATCAGAAATGTACCTAATGACCTACTTTCAGAATATGAGTAATGAAAAACTTTAATTATTATGTTTTGTACAGAGAGAATTTTATGACAGTAAAGTTTCATTTATGAACTTTTGGGTTTACCCACGACTGAACTCGAACCCACCGAACTTTGGCCTCACAAATGGTATTTTAATACGTTGTAAAATAAACATCTCAATATAATTTATTATTACCCCTGTAATCCCTTAACTACAGCCAGATTTCAGACCTTTTGTTCCTTACTGAAAAGTATATTAAATAAAAAATATGCTACTAAAAATAGGTTTTGTTTTACTTTTTTATATTGAATGGCATTGCAAACAAATCGGATTTGTCAGATTACTTAAACTGTTCTTTGAACTTGACAAATTCCAAGGAATCTTTTAAGGTACTAGGGTAGAAGAAAAGACGCTTAGTAATCTTCAAAACAGTTAGAACTAATTTGAGATATCAGTTTAGCTGTTATTTCAGCTTTACCGATACTTTCGCATTAATAAGTTTAGGTTAGTTGTTAATGTCAGCTACACCCGCGGTTTTCTCGAACATTATGCTACAGAAACGTAATACTTGGATAAACGTTATACTTTATTATGTTATTCCAGACAATTAGCTATCTTTAGGTAAAGTCAAAATTCGTTCAGCTGCGTTCTGAGGTGATTGATTAACAAACATTCGTCCGTCCGTCCATCCATCCAAACATCTTCGTTTCGCTTATAAAAAAATCCAAGTTTCGCTTGTGAAAAATCTAGTTACTTTCATCAATTTATTGAAGCTATGACTGTTTATACAAAGGATTATTAATAGCTTTTTATTTTTCTTAATTAGTTATTTGTTGACAGCAGCATGTTATTAGACTGTTCAACACAAAAATAATTGCTACCTATTAGTTTAAAAACTAAAAAAAACACGCTTATAGCACGCACCAAAATTACAAGCTTCGTATTCCTCTCGTCGAACCTTATTGATTGATAACCATGACATGGTAAGAATTTGGTAAGAAAATGTCATGTCGCATTATTTTCAGCAAACCCTTTCATTTAATACCCATATCATGGGGGTGCATTCCAATTAGCCAATCCGCCATCTTGGATGTCCGCGATGTTGGATTTAAGTCACGTGACTATTTTTTTTCGTATTCCTGACAGCAAACCCTTTCATTTGATACACATATCATGGGGGTGCATTCCAAATAGCCAATCCGCCATCTTGGATGTTCGCGATGTTGGATTTAAGTCACGTGACAATTTTTTTCGTATTCCTGACAGCAAACCCTTTCATTTGATACACATATCATGGGGACGGATTTCAAAAAGCCAGTCCGCCATCTTGGGAAGGCCGCCATATTGGATATGTAATGACGTTTCTTAGCTAGTCATATATTGCCTCTAGAATTCAGAGCGTGTTCAAAATTTCATCCTAATCGAAGACCGGGAAATGGGTCAAATTAAGATTCCATGATTTTCTTACATAGTTACAATTGAAGCTAATATAAATAAGCATGTTAAAAAACCATGTTGCTCTTAAGCAGAAAAACAATCAACGGAAGATAGAGCAAATATTTTTCCGTTCCATCAATTACCAAAAAGTATTATATTTAAAATGTACATAAAATATTAACTGTCAGTCCAGGTGATTCATTAACTCAAAAAAGGCAAATCTGAAACTTTTCAATAAAATCGTTCCATTATTATAATGTACCTTTACAATAATACATATCTACTTATAATACCTACCTATGAACAGGCTTTCACCAAAATATACGGGGACTGTTAATTACTCTGAAAACCTGAAAGAGGAGACTGGAAATCCACTCCACGCAATTTGAATTGAAATTGGCAAACGCCACGCCAAAGTACGAATACCGCACCGCGGATTTTATAGTGCTGGAAAAGGCTTCTAAAACGTGTTTATTTTTTGTTTTTCATAAGAAAAATAGATTTTTATGTGAACTTTGTACTTGAAAAGGCTAACAAAATGTGTTCCTATAATATTTTGTATGAAAAGGAAACTTAAGTTGGACTTTTAATCGTAACTTCAAAGTTGAAGACTAAACGCCTTCGTTATATCAACAAAAAAAGACGGGTTGCACTCCGGGAGTGCCGGTAGAAGTGAAAACTTGAATATTAACGTTGTGAATCACAAATGTTTTCATATAAATATACTTGATAGATGGCTTTACACGATTAAAATGCAAGCTATCGTTTGTTTCGCTACCCGGTCACGTGTTAGTCCTACGGATTTTCGATCAGGACGCGAGTTTAACATTTTTTACCCAATACAAAAAAAAAGTGTATAACGCCGCTAAAGAAGTTTTCATTTCAAAAATAAAAAACTTTTTCAAAAAAAATGTAACCGCCTTCAAAAACAACCACAAAAAGGGGTAAAATAACCTACAAAATTTTTCTTTCAGAAGTCGGTGTCTTTATTTTTTTTCATTTCACTGTCTTTTTTGCCACCGACTTCTGAAAGAAAAATTTTGTAGGTTATTTTACCCTTTTTTGTGGTTGTTTTTGAAGGCGGTTACATTTTTTTGAAAAAGTTTTTTTATTTTACTCTTTTTAGTTAGATATTGGGTTGAATATTAATATTCAACCCAAATTCTTGTCAAATAAATCATTCTCTTACATGTGCACTAAAATTTTGTAATCCGTAGCAGCGGTAACAACATCGCTCAAGTGCACAATAAACTAATAGAATTCCGTATCTCAAAAACTACTAAACCGATTTTGATGAAACTTGCAGTATTCCGTAAGTTAACCAATACTTAGTACAACAAAAAAATAATTACTTAAATCGGACTTGTAATTCCGGAGATATGCGAACACAAACTAAATCAGTCGATGCCTACTCCAAGCCGTTGAGGAGTTATACCTTCCATCATCAGCTCATCCACCTGAGATGATGATTATCAGATGCAAATACTTGAACAGCTTTAGAAAATATATGAAAATGGTACTATGTGCCTATAATATTTGAAGGATGCCCTCGATTTCCCTGGGATCCCATCATCAGATCCTGACCTGATGATCATGGGACCACGTGGGAAGTATACCCTTTCAAACAAAAGAAAAATTTTCCAAATCGGTCCAGGCGTCTTCGAAAAATCGGGGAACATACATAAAAAAAAAGATTCCGACGAATTGAGAACCTCCTCCTTTTTTGAAGTCGGTTAATGAGATTAGTTAAAATGAATTTTCAAAATTAAAAAAGAGTCTACTTACTAAACATCACAAAAGAACTCGTGGTTTACAAAGACTATTCCTATTACCCATTCCAAAATCAAGATACGAGACATTCAGTTTTTGTCATTCGTGTGCTTGCATGTGGCTTAAATAACCCATCGTCTTTGTAGGCCTTTATTGTAATCGAGGTAACACAACATGAAAAAAAAAGGAATTTTCTTCCAATAAACTTTGATTTACTAACATAAAATCTTTGCACGAATTCGTAAAGGTCCTTTTATCGAACGCCCATTTAGGAAAAGTCCAATTCCATTGGTGCTACATCCGAATTCCCCCGATGTGATCGATGTCCACAAATTAGCCACGACACCCAGCCGCCGCGAGCCCGGTGATTTTTCACGCCCAACTTTTAAAAGGTTTCGTGTAGCTAAGCATTTATCACCGTGCTATGTATTTCTGTCCAAATCAGATGTATTAAATGTTTCAAATTGCGGTTGAGAAGTTGAAATGCCATGATTTTTACGAAGTTTTATGATGGTGCGGTAGTCGAGCGACCGACCGCTATACAACGTCTGTCGGGTTCGATTCCTACACGGGCCACTTTATATAACGAAGTTGTCCTTTGGCTCTAGTTGGCCTTTATTTCAAAATGTCTTATTAAGATCATCTTCGGACATCGCAAAGGATACGACACTTCTACGAAAATTCACAAAACGTCACAAGCAAGTACAGTTTTTACATGCTTCTGACGTCACGAACTCCCACTCTCGAATTTTGATGCGTTATATCTTTATAAATTATGCATTGATTTAGCAAAAGAAATTAAATTTACAATTTATCGATGTGTCAAATTGCTTATACTTGGTTAAAAAAATAGAAATTGATGTTTGTCTATTTTTAGTAAAACAAAGATGGAATTGATCATGCTATGCGTGCTGTTCAAATACACATCGTAAAAACATTAATACAGAGTTATATCCAGTATTTCAATATCCACAAGTAATATATTAAGTGTTGTAAGTAATCTAGACTGTAAATCCTCCCGTATAAGTAACATTTTGGTAATTAATGGGAACAACAATCTTTGTACGGTTTCTGTGAATACTTTGGTTTGCTGCCATAAATATAATAAGACGGGTTGTGTACCACAATTTAGTCTAAATGTTGGTATATGTTTTGGAGTGACAAGAATTTCCAACTTATCTTAAGCTGAAGTTCATTAATATAAACTTAACTTTTGACTAGCGGTTTTGCTTTCGAACAATTAGGGTAAAATAAAAACTATCTTTTATCCTAACTCAAGTCCTTCACATATTTACTTAAAAGAAACAAACTGAATTTCAAAGATGTTATTAGGCCGACCATTATTAAAGACAAAAGTCTTCATATCCCTATTGTTTTTGTCCATAGTACTTTGATTAGTTAAGATCGAAATATCTTGTTACCTTTAATATAAAGTTTAATTTAATATATATTAAGGTTGTACCTGACTTAGCATCTAACGATGTTTTTATTTAACGATAGGTTCGCGTTTGCCTAGAAGTAACCTATTCACTCTTGACTTGAAGACCCCAAGGTTAAATACCCCAAGTTTCCTTGCCAATCATCAAATAACAAGGACACTATAATACTGTAGATTCAATAACGTCCATCCAAAAATTTCTTACCTCGCAATTCACCCAAAAATAAAACGCCAACCGACGAAAAGGAACTACAAAAACGAAATAAAAAGCGAAAGTACACACCAATCTCCGACCACCTTAGAGCATAAAGGGCGAACTTTCCATCAGTCACCGCTTGTTGAGAGACATGAATAAACACAGGCCTCAGGGATTCAAGCGACCTCTGTGACATGGAGTAGGTAATATACAGAAGATCGGCCACTTACAACTAGTGAAGCTCAAAAATAGAAAATGACCCGCTTGCTGGAATGTCCCACTTTTGACACTCGAAAATTGCCGTTTACGGAGCCGAATACGAAAAGAAGTAGAACTAATAAAATCGTCATAGTACCAAAGTGAGATGAAGTTTATTTTTGCTTTAATCTGTTGCAGTCCTCTGCCGAATCCACACCTTCCAAACTGCACTATCCAATTACCTGTACTCTGAAGCACAATCCTCTATGTTAAATACGGGGAATTCTTTGCTTCATGTTCTGAATAACCTAAATGAGAAAGAAGAACAAAATAATGCTTTTTTTCAGATTACACAAAGGAAATTTAGTAAAGCGGACATTCGCTCGTTTTATCCAAAATCTAATCAAACCTACAAAAGAACACCAGTCCGAATGCGCGTGGTACTGAACGTGAATTGAGTCTTTGTCATGCGTTCACTCGTTGTTTGTGGCGGTCCTTCTGTAAATATCTATTCTGTGGCATTGGCGACCTCTGTTTTTCTTTTATAGCCTTTCATACTTCGGTTGCAGCCTTATATTTAAGTTATGAAGAGGAAAATTTTCACGTCATTTTTGACTGAATGTTACCTGAATTAAGGTTTTTTGTTCTTATTTCTGACATTTCATTGAATGGAGTTTGGCTTTTAGGTTTTGCGTATTGAAATGAGTAATTATGGAGTAAATGCTTCGTTTGCTGTACCAAGGTGAATATTAATTTTAAGTTCTGTTTTCTGTATTACACTTATAATGGCGGCGATACACGTTATGGAGGCTTTACACGTTAGGTTTTTCATAACGGTTTTAACTGTGCACGCATAACCAATACATGTACCGATAACTGTACAGAGTTTAACGCTAGGCTTGCCTGTCGGTTACGCATGCAAGGTTAAAACCATCATGCAAACTCTAACGTGTATGGCTTCTAAATAGGTTGGTCTGAGTTGAGCAGTTTAATTTATATTTTAATAATGTTATTTTAATTTTAAGCAATTAAAAACAAGTCTGCCCATTAAAAGAGACTTACTTTAAATTCAAAGCAATCATGAATTCAATACCTTATTATTTATTTTAAACTTTTGAGACTTGTTTAAAGTTTTTATAATTATTTTTGTACTTACTTTGAAAGGCTGAAAGAAGCTGCTAGAGGTGAAATGCATTTGAATTAATACGACACGATTTGTATTGACCATCATTATAGATTTGACCTGAAAAGGACACGCTTTTTAACTAAATTCAATTTTGAGATGAATTACCTCTAATTCAGTTATTCAAATTAAAATATATTTAAAGTACTCTAAACAAGTGATCAGACGAAAATATCGGTAAAAAGTGATCACAAGTTTTAATGAACGGTCAATGTTAAAGTCTAATAACTTAAATACAGGCTTGCCTAGTTTGGGGCCAATGCTATAACTTTGTGATATTTTCTTGGTTAAATAAATTATTATATTCTTTATTCTATTCTATTCTTAAATTACTTGTTTCAACAGCAACCAGTTTCAAATACTTACTCAGTTTATTATGTCATCAATTCATGTCAACATGCCTACTTTCGTGTAATCTCATCATTTCATTTGAACGAGTGAACACAGGACTTCAGAAATCGGTGTAGCAATTTGTGTCGAAACATAAACGTGGTTCCTTGGTCGGACATTAGGAATTGGTCGAAAGTTACACGTAGTTAGCGACATGTCCGAAATCGTCCGAAACGGGTGGGCGGGGGATACCATTTCTTGCGAACCCGTCAGCCGTTTGTCGATGTAAGTTACGAGCGGTGACGGTTCTGTAGAAAAGTTTTATTTAAGGCTGTATAGTACCTCAATATAATCTTGCTCTTTCTAATAGCTGTCTACACGCAAATCTATTTATTTTACGACGAAAAAAAAGAAAATTCAAAAAAATAAATAACATAAGACCTGCTTTATAGTTAGTTCAATTAGTATAAAAAGTTTCATGATCTAATTTTAAGTATTTTATGATTGCCAGCGGTTTATTTTAGAGGTTTGTTCAATTTAGAGGTAACTTTGGGATTTTTTTCTATCGAGAAAATTTTATGGAATCGTGTTTTCGCCAAACACAAGACCTAACATTAATCCTCAACTTTACCATATATTTATTTCAAAATTAATGCTGCAGTATTTTCGACGTATCACAGGATTCTGCTAAGCCATTTGAGGTAGTATGGGCTCTTAAATCTGCATAACTGTCAATAATATCAATAGGTATATTGTTTATTTCTCTCGTCAGTTTTGCCTTGTGCTAAAAACTTCTTAAAAGCTGTTGTCTGAACTAGGTTCGAAACCAGTTTGATAGATCTCCAGGTTCACTCCCTTTGTTTTTTTTTACCGTGGTAAAGTCCTCTCGCTAAATAAAAAAAAGAAACTTCAGAACTTTTTTGATTTAGGAATTTAAAAAATAATTTGGGTTCTCGTGTATGTAAGACTATTGAGCACTAACTGCAGAAAAAGTGTCAACTATTTACCATATTCATCATTCAAAATTTTGCTCCGCTCCGTTTCACGCCATCCGCTTTCCGCTTGTCACTTGTAAAAAAGCACCGCCAAGCGCAACGGAAGTGAAGCGCCGAGCGCGGAAATTGGCCGACTTGGCGAATTAAACCGATACACAGCTACCAGCTATTTTACAATTACCCCACCTTTGTTGGAACGGCCCAGGAAATCTGATGATGAAGTTATTTTAAGCCGATTATGTTGTTCTGTTGACTAAGCCGACGGTGAAGACTGAAGGAATTTCATTAGTTTTCCTTTACACGGTCCTAGCCGAGGTTATTTTTTCCTTTAGTTCACTGATAGTTTTCCTTTACACAGATCTAGAGAAGGTTCCCTTTTCCTTTAGTTCACTGACCCCTTATACATATAGGCCTATATAGTACCTTTATATAGACGGTGTTAAAAAATGTGAGTTTATAGTGACATGCAAGGGTCCCAGGACTTCCGGGGATTATCCATTTTGGGACAATCCCTATTCCAAAACTACTACAATTCCTCAATCAACAGTGGCGACCTCTAAAAAAGCGTCGAGACAATAAAGCTCGACGTGTACCAGAGAATGAATTAAACTGTCTTAGATTCTGCAACGAAATTAATCAGAATCTTTTCTGATTGATTTCGTTGCACGATACTGGAGTAAGTGAAATTATTCCAGGAGAAACTAATCTAATCAGGATCACATGGCCCTGAAACACAAAGGGCAATCGAAAGAACAGTGTGGACTTTTAGCCAGTAAGAGACTGACAGACCCTTCCACTCCACCCAAGGTGGTAAGATTCCCGCCGTGTTCTCACGGAGGCGATAGGCGGCGACCTCTCGCTCCCAGCATTGGTCGAGGCCATGCTGCGGGGCGAGACGGAGTGGGAAGCGGTCGCCTCCTTCTGCGAAGCAGTAATGCTAGCAAAGGAGGTGGCGGAACGCGTGAGGGAGCAGGACAGGACAGCGTCCACCTTACGACCCAGCCGCCGCGGGAGACGCCCACGGCAACGGACGTCGCAAGACGATCTCCGGCCACCGTAGGCGCGGGCATCGCCGCCCGGGCGAGTAATGGGTGACTCGCCGTCCGATCATGGACCATGCCCGGGTCGACGGCGCGTTGTGTTCCACGCGCGCCTTAAAGAGCTGTCAGCAAACTGACGGGGCCCCCTAAGCGGGCCGGAGCCTGCCGGGGTCGCGGGATTGTCTCACTCGGTAACCGTGACCCTGGTCCATAAAGGGCTATTGAAGGAACACCGTGGATTTTAGTCAGTACAAGTCTGACAGTCCCTCCCGCCCCACCCTGGGCGGGAGGACTCATTAGATGATTTTACCACGCAAAAAAAAAAAAATGTGGTAAGACTCATTTAATGATTTTACCACAAAAAAGTGTGACATACAATTTTTTGCAACATTTTGATAAACATGCAGTGAAAAAAAGAAAACATTAAAACAGCTAACGACTTGAAGTTTGGCTCACACTGTTTTAGTTAGGTTATCAAATAAATACCTCTGCCATCAATCAGTTTTTAAAACCGCGACAAAAATCTGTCAACGAACAGCCACTGGGAGATAATTCTACAAGACGAGCACTGTTCTATGCTATCACAGTTTGTTTCAAAATTTTAAATGTCACTTACGGAATATTTTCCGGGATTAGATAATTCTTTGAGTTCCCGATATTTCGACACTGTTGCAAGCGCCATAATCGCGGGATGACTGGAGAATGCGGGTGGATGAAAATAAATTGTTAAGAGCAGACAAATTTGTCTACCCTCTTTCTCTGTCTACACGACGAAACCTAAAACAGTGCAATAAAAGTGATCACCAGTCGCGAACTCCTTAGCTACTTTATTTCTATCCATTTGATCAATCAATCCCTGCCAATCATAATATCCTAATCTACGATACAAGTAGGTATCTATTATAACAACCCCACGCTTCAACCTGTTTCTGTATATTGAATTTTCGAATCACCCTTTTACGGCACGCACGAAAGAAATAAAAGATTTAGCGATTGTTACGCCTATACAGAAATTCAATAAGAGATTTCGTTTATAGCAGATGTAGAAAATAATATATTTATTTGAAATTTTTGTTGCAACATGCCTTAATAATAGAACATGATGAAATAACAATAACCAGGGGTATAAAAAGGTCACTTTAACCGAATCATCATAAAAATAAAATGGTTACTATTAGTAGGCCTTAACCTTTGATTATATAATGTCTAGATGGAGCGTCAAGTGCGCGCAAACGTGTCAAAAAGTGTCAACCAACTATTGGCTCACATAACACTACATACATACACATAACACTACATACATACACCTAAAACTTATCTTATTTAATAAGTCTATTTTTTAATGTGATTTATGGGAAAATGGTAGTAGCTGGTATAATTATTTACGCACATAGAGACATAGACGCATAGTGCAAAACGACGCCTGCACGCACACATACTTGAAAATGTTGACTCGTTTTCTTTGATACGATTGTAGGGCGACGCTCCATCTAGACATTATATAATCAAAGGCCTTAACGTACAACAATAAAAAACCATTAAAATAAAACATTTGTGTTCAGCCGACTCATTAAGTTTACGGTTTTACTAGTTATATTAATTGTGACCTTGTTATTTGACATTTATTACAAATCATCAAAACTTTTTCGTTACTGATTGCGCAAATAACGCTTAATCGTTTGCCCGAATTCGATTTCCTTAGGAATTTTGAACAAATCAACGGGTTCGAGTTTGCCCGTATTCGTTAAATCTAGTTAGACTTCATGATATAATTGTATTCAAACTACTCGTAGTAAAAAAGAACATCGTGTATCCTGATTCGAGTACCTTAAATTAGACCACCCGAATACGGGCTAACGACCAAGAGTAATTGCGCCTTGATTCTATAAAATGCAAAGAAGATCTTCTATCTACCTTCACCTCTTTGCCTTACAATGGTGCTGGCACTTGTAAATTGCCAGAACTGAGAAAAATAAAAGCGTTGACAACTGCATGTGGAACTTTGTTTAGTTTTGGCTAACTATGATCCACCGTGAACAATGCAAGCTACTTAGAAATCTCTCTGTATTGTGCCTTGAAATATCGAAGTCAGTTGGTAAAACTCTCGAAAGAACTACGTGGAAATTACAAGTCGATTTTGTATTTGGACTTTCTTGCCCATTCTCTTCCATATGAACCTCTAGGATTGATTTTACACCAAGCGAATGGGTGTAAAATCAATCCCATCAATTTAAATAATAATTGACGTTCAAAAGTGCCTCGTTAATGGCCTACTTGAAATAAATGATTTGACTTTGACTTTGTATGTCGTAATTTTTATAGACGTTATCAATATGTGTAGTTTTGATATGGTGCTGGTAAATTGTATGTTGTGTGGGACGCCCGCCGGCCAGGTGGAGTGACGATCTACGAAAGGCGGCCGGCAGAGACTGGATGAGGAAAGCTCAGGACAGGGCTCAGTGGCGCACATTTGGAGAGGTCTATGTCCAGCAGTGGACGAATACAGGCTGATGATGATGATGATGATGATATTGTTTAAATTGTCGTGGGGTAAATTTTTTTAGATTTTTAGAGAAGCAGCATCAGTAAGGCCTTTGTCAAACAGACAGGCGATAGCGAACCGAACCGAATCCTGTCATATAAAAAAGCGAAAGCGATCCGATAGTCTATGTGACAGGCTTCAAACAATTCTATACATTACAAACAAAAACGCTACGCCACGGATTCGGTTCGTCTGTCAGTTTGACAAATAGCTTAAAAGTTACACAGCACAAGTACGTCACAATACAGCTTTATTTTGTTTGATGTTGATTCTGTATAATAAAATAGTACACAATTGTGCAATTATTAAATTCCACTGTTGTAGACGATACCTTACTTCGTATAATATTATTATGGTTGTTAGAAGAAAACAAATCACTTAGCAAAAAGTCTATTAAGGTGCGTACAGACCATGTAACATGTTATCTAACCTGTGTTTTATAACACGTCCACACTATGTAACCTTGTTATTCAACATTGCAACATAAAACAATACTGTACACATTAGAATAACAATGTTATGTAACCATTGTCGCTTGCCGTTCTTCAGTGCTAAACGTGACTTAGATTTATAACATTGTTATACATATCAATAACATGTTATTATAATATTCAGTTTTCACATTATCTGAAACGTGTTATATAGCAGTGTTATATAACATGTTATGTTACATGGTCTGTATGCACCTTAACCAAGCAAAAACTTTTTTTGAAATAACCGTTCACGTCAAACAATCATGTTACAACATCATTGCCCATTTCTAAGCTTTCCATTCAAAAGGAACCTAACGCAATTTTTTAAATAAATACAAAGGCTATGTGAGTAAGCTATCGATCTAAAATCCTTTGAAAACAAAAGTGCTTCTTGAATCACCCTTCTATTACATCGAGAGACAAATATCCAGCCATCAATCGAGTTCACCAAAGCTTTGTAGGATCACTGAGATTTTTCGACTCGAATCACTAAGATCTTCTACTTGAATAACTAAGATTTTTGAGTCTTTTCATCGAAACTCTATTGTATCATTAGAATAGGCTATTTGACTAAAAAATTCTAATTAGTCCGTCAGTTAGATTATCAAATAATATTTGACCCGTATTTTTTCTTTTTTTACGCAAACCAGAATTGACGGAGATATGATGCTTTTAAAATTGCCAATACGTCACAATTCAGTACATTTTTTACTGAATTCTGACGTCACGAGCCCCCACTCTCGAGTCTTAATGTGTAGAAAAAATATGTGTCCGTTATTTTTCAAAACTCTAAATAACGGACTAATTAGATTTATAATTTATTGATAATGTCAAATAGCCTATTAGTGATTGTATCATGAAACTGATCAATTGCTCAAATTAAGCCATTTTCAAATTACGGCATAAAGCGATAAGTTTAACTACAGTTTTATTGCCGAGCGCTAAAATGGTGTTTAACGGCTAGTTAGCAGTTTTATTGTTCTGAAACTAGGTGGAGTACAAATGAAAGTGTAAATAAAACATCCGGTCTCACTAACGATTAATTGATGAAAAAGAATCTAGTTTTTTTTTTAACAATCTTCATAACTTTGTATTTATGGAACATAAGAAAAAGATACCTAATCATTATTGTAGTCTCTCAATAAAAATGGCTCTGAGGTTGGCCACGTCGTTCCTAATAGATGAGTTCAATCCCAGGCATGTACCAAAGTGTCCATTTCAATGCATTTGTAGGTACTTCCTAACCTTGGACATCCCTGACAATCGGTGAAGTAAAATATCGTAACGAAACCTGGACATATTTAATCAATAAATAAGTCCGAAGCTATATCAGAGGCTTAATTAAATTGAACACTAGAACATGATCCCATCTTCATACGAAAAAAAAGAGTTAAAGAAATATAATTTATAATTTTATGAGTTGGGATCGCTGAATTGTTAGTGGTTTGCATAATCTAGCAATTTAAAACACCGACTCATTTCGTTTTCATTCGTATACTCTAGGAGTATGCCACAAAAATAAACTATAAAGTAAAAAGCAGTAAGTACATATTTCACGTCCTCTGTACACAAGACCAAAAAAAAAACCGAATTCGAATTCCGAAAAATCGTAGCCAGCGCCATTTTAGCCCATCAAACATCGTAAAGCGGAGTGAAGTCTTGAACAGAGAGGCCCTCATTGTTATGTATCAGATAAACGCGTCATACCCGACGGCTGAGCCCCTCTCACGTATCTATCACGCCTGACTCAGCCCCTCAAGGGGTACCGGATTGAAAATTCAGAATGGTTATCTTTTAATTCGTGTGTCGCTCAAGAGAGTGAGTGCTGGCTATATCTTCGATATGTATATAGGCTTAAAAACTAAAAATAAAATAAAATGTTATTTTAATATGGGGTGAGAAAAAATATCCTTTTAACGTAAGTTTATCGCTGGTAATTAATAATCGGCCTTTTTTTTTTTTTTTGCTTTGTAAAATCATCAAATGAGTCCTCCCGCCCATTGTCAGACTTGTACTGACTAAAATCCACGGTGTTCCTTCAATAGCCCTTTATGTACCAGGGTCACGGTTACCGAGTGAGACAATCCCGCGACCCCGGCAGGCTCCGGCCCGCTTAGGGGGCCCCGTCAGTTTGCTGACAGCTCTTTGAGGCGCGCGTGGAACACAACGCGCCGTCGACCCGGGCATGGTCCATGATCGGACGGCGAGTCACCCATTACTCGCCGCCTGCATGCCCGCGCCTACGGTGGCCGGAGATCGTCTTGCGATTAATAATCGGCCTTGATTGTTATCTATGGTTGGAACTTTTTCTGTAACCAATCAACGCCCGAATTTGCCTACCAGTCTCTAAGATATCCAAACAGTACCAGCATAATAAAACAAAGAAACGGGATTTGGATTGAGATATTAATTTCTGGCGTTAATGATTTGTAATGATTGTGGTTGGAAGATTTCGATCGCGAATAAATCGTTTTGCAAAAAACTTTAAAGTTTTCGTATACGAGGAAAAATAGTTATAAAAATATATATTGTAAGCTGCTGGTTGTAGTTGTTGTCCATAGGAAAATGCGTATATTTCTCAAATTATGCAGCGTTGTATATACATCGAAAAAAATACAGTCTCAAAACAGAACATTTGCGAAGGTGTGAAACAATAAAATTTACCTGTATTCAAAACATACCTATCGTAAAAGGTCAAACGACTCTGTCAATGTTTCAGGAATTTCCCACAAAATCAATAAAATTGGGTTTTCCCGCTGCGACACATTCAATAGCTACCTATGAACCTAGTGATGGTCAGAACGCGAACCTCATACCATATTGGCAAATTCTAAGTGGAATACAACATATTTATGTAGAAAGTTTTAGAAGCCACGGAAGGCCTTGTACGCCAACGGCCGCTCGCGTGGGTGTCTAGCAATAAGTTTAGTAATAGAATGATGGGGCGTTTCGTTTGCCATTCAGATCATCACTTCCCAGAATTTTATCCTTATTAGTGACACTATCGAATGGTGTAATAATACAGAATGTGTTTTTTTTTTCCAAAATCAGCGGGTTCGATTCCTGGCCAGGATTATAGATTTTTCTAAAATCCAATACTTAATACAGTTTTAGTTTTCGTCAAAATCGGCTTCAATACTCCTTTCAGTATTTTTCGATATTACTCTTAGTTTGGGATGAAGCCATCCCAGCCCTGTTGAAAAATTCACCCTGTATACTTTGTCTACGGTCAATTCTAGATTTTTTCTTAGTTGATTTCTTTAGCCTAGACCATGCCTTCTGCGACTTTTCGGTTTTAAAATCAAGAATGTAATAGAAGTGATTTTGTGACAGTGAAATGAAAAAAAAACACACGCACATACAAAAATCGCCCATACATATTTCAGTCCTCATAAAACTTCAATCGATACTATTGCCATATTTTTTTCAGAACAAATAAAGTCGGTTATACAATATTGCATCATCATATTTCATATTAATGTTCATTCAGGTGCTTGATCTTAGCTGAAGAAATATAGCCCTTATATTGCGACGGAAAATAATATGAAAGTTGTCGAGTCCATTCATCCGTTGGGATGTTATGCTCTGTTTTGTACTCGCTTTCCGTTATTGGGTTGTTATATCTTTTTATATCTTTGATATTGTTAGTTAAAAAAATAAAACCAAATTGTGTGTTTTAAGCGCGATTAATCGCGTGTGTCTGCAGGAGGCTTTAATCAATGTAGAAAGATTAGCAATGCGTTTCTAATGAAAAATCGTGGAAAATTGGTTATTTTTCTAGTTTTAATATTTTTTTCATTTTAACTCAATTATTGCTATCGAGCATAATAAGGCCTTATCTTTTGTTCAGATCGGAAGAATATTAGCCATGATTGTGTTTAAAATTAGTAGTTTCGAACAAAAACGTTTGTCATTTCTTAATTTAATTATAACCCCTAAATTAATAAAGAGTTAAAACATCTCTGATTTGTGAGCTAGCTATATTGTATGAATAAAGGCTTTGCCAAACAACGAGCTCGGCGTGGCGTATCCTTGTCGTGCTTACTTATATTTACTATGAAGTATACCTATGTAAGTTGTCACACAAAAAAACGCCACGCTAGCGCCGACGCCGCGTCAACGTCGCGTCGACGCTTTTTCCGTTTTAGTAAGCACAAAATAATCATATCACCATAAACCCACATAAAATACTCAACTAAACGAAAAAAAGAGGATAAAACCAACTCTAATACTTATTCAAAGACAATCAATTACCTCAGAGACCTTAAGAGTGAGTAAAGTTCTCGGGAAGTCGCAAAGTTTTCGCAAGTTCGTAGCGGAACAAACCACATTGGTCCGTTGCACCCACGTAAAATATTGACTGGAAACAAGACTCAAGACTAAGGCCTATCTACTGAGCCGTGTTTGTGTTACTAACGATATTGAGTTTATATGGAAACTATTGGCTGGATCTATCCGTTGCACTGACTTTTTATTTGAAGTAGGAAAAATTGCGATTTTACCTATTGGGATTGTGTAGGAATTGAAGAGTGTTATGTAACGTCTATTTTTTACAGTTCTTCTATAATGTATATTTTCTGTGTACTTAGGGAATTTATGGCTGTCCATTAGTGAGGAGTTCTCCCATAGAAAAGATGGTGTACTTAGAATTATTTCATTTGGGTATTTGTATCCCTATTAACTTCAAAACATTGCCATTTTTCTGCATAAATATAAAGAAATTTAATTAGTTTGAATTACAGTGACTAAATAAAATAGTAATTAGTTTGAATTACAGTGACTATTTCACAGTGAATTACCGCTCAACAGTCCATGGTAACTAAACATTATTTTTTAATGTTTAGAAATACCCAGGATGTTTTAATAAAGAAAACTCAGAAATTTCGGCTAACCATTCTGCAACTCGAACAAAATATCGGAAAGCAGTAAGAGAGGGCTGTAAAGAGCATCCGTGTCTGTCTGCCGACTCCAAAACTGTCCACTTTGCCAAGTAAACACGTAAACTTTACCGAAAAACTTTTGCGAGGTGACGACTTTGAAACTTTGGAACCTGCCTTGTTTGCCTTTTACGACCCCTTCGAATTTCCTAGTGGATATCTGACTTGCTTAAAGTTTTGAGTCAAAAAACGGTTTAGGTTTTGTTAATAAAATGAAACTACTTTAATATCAAAATAAATAAATTAAAATAATGTTTGTTCATCAATCTTAATTTTGAGGTATTCTAATTTGGGCTGTGAACACCCGCTGAAATGGTACCTAGGCTAATAGTACCTGAGTTATTCCGATGATTTACCTACTACGATTAAAAAGGTGCCCAAAGTGGAATAGTTTAAGATCTACCATTTACATTTTTTAAGTGAATGAGCTTCTGGACTAAGGTTAAGAGCAAATCCACTGTAATACTACAAGTTTGCAGAATTTATTGCATCAGCACTGCTCTCAAAACGTGGTCAGAAAACATCGTGAAAAAACTGGAATGTTCTAGAACCAAAACTTTTATGTCATGTGACATCCACCAACATGCACTGGTCCCGCGTGGTCTTTCACATAGAAAAGGCCTGTGATCCAATATTGGGAACAGTACAGACAGATTTCGCACACACAGATATCCAAAACACAAGTATTGAACATTGAACCAAAAAGTATCATATCGAGCGAACATCCGTTGAAACTGGCGATCTAACTGACTTCGCATTTCCGCGTGTGATGTAATCCGACGCGAGATTGACAGTCAGCCTCCCGGGCATGTTACCTAGCCGAGACTTGCACCCGATAATATTGATTTGTGTTTTAGTTTATGTTACGCTGTTTGTAGTTCCATCATTGTCCTTTGTGTAGTTGTCTACTGACTAGATTAACATTGATAAAAAAATGGTCATGGTACGTGTTGGTCCTCGCACAATGAAGGGTAACTTTAACTGTATTACTACAAAAAAGTTAAACATCGGTTGAACACTTGTCTTAAACTACTGCCAACTGCAAGACGGTTTTGACATTGATATAAGGGTCATTTTGCAGTTATATTTTTTAGACAAGTGTTCAACAAATGTTTAACTTTTTGTATTAAGATGGTTAAACTTTTTTCAGCTTGCTTTTTCAATACAGTCCGCGTATGGTCGTCTTTAGTATCAATATCCAAAAATCTTCATTTAAGAAGTTCAAAGTAATATTCAACAGGTGTCTTCATCTTACTATGTCTCTTCAGAAAATTACTTCACGCAATAGCAATTCTAAAATTTGCAGCGCCTTGGGTTGGGCGTCCCGGACCATTGTGTTGATTTAGGTACCTACTCTAAAGGTATCTTGAATAAAGCTCGAATATTCCTTTCATATTCGAAGTTGAAAAAACGTTCAGACTTGGCTTGTACAATGGAAAACAAGTTACATAAATAATCGAAGACGATCGTTCTCTCCTCTCACAGAGAGGAGGCCTGTGTCCCAGCAGTGGGAACATTATAGGCTGATGATGATGATGATCGTTGGAGTACCCAACGACACAACTTTATCGTGTGTATTACACGATAAAGTGTAGACCATGCATCTTTTTTCGGTGTCGTCTAAATTATTAGAGTTAAAGTTAAAACACTAAATCAAGTAACGCTGCTTTGTTTTCGCGTGACTGTCTCATCATTTAACTGTGACCCTGAAACGTAACAGGCTATCGAAGGATCACTGTCGATTTTAGTCAGTATAAGTCTGAGAATCCCACCGTTTCCACCCTGGGTGGTAGAACGCATGATATTAACCACGACAAAAAAAAACCACTGCGTTGTTTCGATGAATCTTCTTAAATGTGAAAAACAATTTGCCGTGGCACACCTAGGTGAACCAAGCGGGTGGACTACGGGCAATAAACGAATAAGTGGATCGAATTAAAACGTTATTTATTTTTCATAATCGTAGCGATGTTTGACTCGGTTCGTTATTTAGTTCGAGAAATTTTAAAATGATGCATGCTCGAGTTTCTATTAAAAGTGGATACTCAAGTCTCCTTTACAGTTCGAGCTCTAAAACCAATAACTTTACTTCCTATCGCTACTTTTAGCAGAAATCATGTCAAATGTGGATTTGTGGCAAATTTACAATTACTCTGACGTACCTATGACGAATTTACATATGAATTTTATGCATGTGGCGAATTTACTTTCAATGTTTGGTCTTTACAAAACTGTGGCGAATTAACTTTGTGGCCAACTTACAACAACCCCTTTAATTCATACATTTTGTTGCAAGTCTTTTTAGAACACTCAATATATGGCATGTTAGATATGTCCACACCACAACCAGTCCAATTTCGCGACATTATAGCGAGATAAACAATTAAATTTCGGTAACGAACACACAAGACGTCCGCTGTGTTCGCGCGCGCGCGTAACGTGTATATTGTGCGTACCAATCTTCAATTATTCGTAAGTTTCAATTCATCTATTATTTGCTGTTAAAATTATTGGTAGGCAAAAAGTCCGAAGTCCTCCCGGGCACGGTTGTTTCAGGAGGTACCTCAGGGATTCGGCAACAGGCTAGGGGAATGGGGAGCAGTTCGAACGCGTATAAAGGGAAAGAGCATCCTCTACCTCTCCCCCCAGCCAGCCACCGCTGAAGACGCCCAGGGCGTCGGAAATCACGGTTCATATTCCAGCCGAATAATGATCAATCGGAGTTGGTATATATTAGGAATTTTGAACCATTCGAAATTTGAAAAAAAAAACAATAATTATGAAAATCAGTATTTTGAAATTCGTATTTGTGAATTTCGGAATTAACTTTTTCGTATTATCGTAGTGTACCCGGACAAATCTGATTGATTTGAAATGTTGGTGGTATTTCTAAGACATCCTAGACTTGAGACATTTCAAAGGTTTTTTGTTGTTAAATATTGTTGATTCGAAGTTGAAATCATACGATTAAAGGCTCGATCAGACACACGCGATTAATCGCGCTGTGACAACGAGCCAAGCTAATTTCCACTGCCAAATGTATTGCGAATGGACCGTGACAAGTCGCCCCGTGCGATTAATCGTGTGTGTCTGCTCGAGGCTTAAAATGTGAATAACTTGGTAAGATGACTTTCCTTTTTCGGAATCATCATAAAAAGTTATACAGAAAGTAGCCATTATCATTGTTAGCCTGTGTGTTGTTTTTTAAGACTTGTTACGAGGATATACTCTTTAATAACTATATTTTGCTTATCATATAGGTCCCCAGCAATACCTGCAAGAAATAAAGAACATTTGTTAGATTTTTCGTAAGCCATCACCTCTGTCAAAGGACCGGTGGCCGCTGAATCAGACGAGATCTGAAGTGGAGGCCGCGTACCGATAAGCGTAGTGTGGGACACCCCCAGCTAGATGGACCAAAGACCTTAAAAAGGAGGCTGGGTTAGACTGGATGCGGAAGGTGGATAACAGGGTGATGTGGCGCGGCCTGGGAGAGACCTATGACCAACAGTGGACTGCGATAGGCTGAATTTATTGACTGACATAAAATTGTCTCTTTTGAGGCTCAAAAGCTTGTTATTGAAAACAATATCAAAGATGCGCATGACATGCATATGTCAGGTGCGTCTTTGACATGACATTGTTTTAACAAAGCGGCCTGCTAAGGCTAAGAACTCACGGAGCGTTTTCCTCCCGAGACCGGCGCGGTTCCGGTCATCATCATCATCATCATCATCAGCCGGAAGACGTCCACTGCTGAACATAGGTCTCCCCCTTAGACCGCCACGCCGAACGACAATTCGCCACTTGCATCCATCGGTCCACCTAGTGGGAAGCCTGCCTACGCTGCGTCTTCCGGTCCGTGGTCGCCACTCGAGAACTTTTCTTCCCCATCGGTTGTCAGTTCTACGAGCGATGTGGCCTGCCCATTGCCACTTCATCTTGCAAATTTTTTCTTCGGTTCTGGTACTGCGGTTTTATTTCTAAGCTCACAAGGCCGCTTATTTGCGCGGTTACGCAGCCGTCGCGGTTGCGATCATCCACCCGTAGACGTGGCGGGAAATGACCGCACAGGCGCAAAACGCGTCGTGAGTTGTGATTTAATTTTTAGGGTTCCGTACGTCCGAATACAAAAACGGAACCCTTATAGGATCACTCGTGTGTCCGTCTGTCTGTCGCTTACAGTCAATTATTTACATACAATATTTATCTGTATTCTACAGAAGCCGCAACCGAGGCGGGTGCAGGCGAAAATCGCTCCGTGAGTTCTTACCCTAAGTGAGCACGCTACTATTCATAATAAAACAAACATTCGTTTATGCAAGTGTTATTATATCTGTTCAAACAACTATATTATAAAAGATGTCATTGTCTGTATAATAGCTTACATTTATTAAAATTATGCTATAATTATATACTTATTTTTTTAACGAAGAATAGAATAAAATACAATTGACAAGGTGATAAGACGTCAATCCATCAAAACAGAGAGGTATAAAAAGCGCAGTTACTACAAAATTTCTATCAATCATTTGTCGCAAGAAGTGAAGAAGCAACATAACTTGAAGAAAAATGCGTGCCAATATCGCGATTGTGTTCCTCGTGCTGCTTTCAGTAAGTATTTTTTTTATTACAACCCTACAGCTGGGAAAAAGCTTTTCCCATCTACTAGATTGGAATACTCTGCCGTATGCCAGACAAACTGTGGGTCAAAATTGCATAATACTGATGCCATGAGACAGTGAGCATTAGATAATGATTCTCAATGTCTCGGGGCATCAGTTCTCACCCTTCTTTCTCTTGGGTGAGAATCTTGCTGACACTCTCTGTGGCGCGAGTGGAACACAACGCGCCGTCGCGTCGACCCGGGCATGGTCCATGGTCGGACAGCGAGTCCCCCATTACTGGCCGGCCGCATGCCCGTCACCTAGTTTTTCCACTTGTAACGTGTACACGTCACACACATTTAACCCGTCGAACATTATCAGCTGCCAGCTTTGAGAAAGAATTTTTGATGCTTTGTCATTCTTTATTTTGGTTTTAGTATCGATATTTTAGTAATTGATACAGGTTATAGATTAAAAAATAGCTTAATACTAAAATTAAATAAACTGAAATGCATTAACTCTTGTAACAGTTTTTTTTTTTAAATTATGTCTTACTGTTTCAGATAAGCTACGCTATAGAAGAAGACCCAGGTTTGTATGACTACATCAAGATAATAAATGATACACCCGCGAGTAAAAGTACGGAATCGCTTACTCCGATGTAATACCTAATAACTAGTAAAGAATAATAAAATGGTCCCATTTTAAAGGTTTCACTGTTAACTTTAAATTGATAACAAATTGATTCAAATTGTGACATTTGAGGAGACCCAGATCAATTCCAAGTAAGTGTTTCATACTTCTGGTCGCTAGTGTAGATTATTTAGAATAATCTTTCAAGTTGTTAGTTACTGAGTACTTGAATTCGGAAAATCAAACTCCAAAGACACTCTTTTTAATCCGATTTTTTTTTTACCTTTTTTACATTGTTCTAGTTTCATGTAGTAGGGGCGAGATTTTCCGCCCGACCATGGACCATGCCCGGGTCGACGGCGCGTTGTGTTCCACGCGCGCCTCAAAGAGCATCAGTAAGATGTCGGGCCCCCCCTCTAGAGGGCCAAAGCCTGCCGGGGTCGCGGGACTTATACCATTACCGTGACCCTGAAACGTAAAGGGCTAATGAAGGACGCCGTGGATTTTAGTCAGTACAAGTCTGACAGTCCCTCCTGCCCTGCCCTGGGCGAGAGGACTCATTTGATGATTTTACCATGCATAAAAAAAAGGGCGAGACTTTACGCCAAGTCAAAGTCGAGCAGAAATCCGAACTCCGTAATTGCTACTGAAAAAATTCTATCGGAAAAAACGCAGCAACACTCTATTCAATCTGAGAATTGAACTTAAGACCTCTTGTTCAGCAGTTAAGATTGTAACCACTAGACAAGCGTGGCAGTTAGGCTCTAGGCAGTTGACATGACTGCAATAGAACTTGGCTTGCAGTTCTATTGCAGTCGTGTCAACTACATTCAAACTGCACCCGAACTGCAATTTGCAGTTGTATTTCAGTTGAAATGCGGTCCGTCTGTCTAGAGCCTTATATTTTTAAACGTTAAAATATTTAAACTAAAAACTTTTAAATGAGTACCTACCAGCTGAAAAGTTCCTCCTGGAATTAAAATCTTTAAAGCAATTACAAATCTAACAAATACTCATATACTCGTATTCATTATTTCTTGCAGGTGTCGTTGGGGATGAAATGAAGCAAAATATAGTTATTTCATAGATCGGAATAGGTAGAACTGTTTTATGTACTTGCCATAGGTGAGAATAATATGGATATTCCCCGAGTCCCGGGATTTGGAGTGAGACAACAAGCTTAAAAACAACAAGTTTTGAGTTGGTAAAAAAAAAAATTCTAGGGGTACAGAAAGAAACAAAAACACGTGTGTCAGAAACATCCCGCTGTTGTTTTTCTAGTATCGGTCGAAATACCGTGGAATGTCCATATTCACATCAATGTTTGCGGTCAATGGACCTTAATAGCTCTACCTATTCCGATCTATGGTTATTATAGTTACTAGTGTTATTGTGAACTTTTTTGCGAAACAAAGAATTTATTTATTTATTTATTATTATTAATCAAAGCATTCACGAACATTAGTCAATCAAAAACTAAAGCGCCCTCTATAAGTACGGCGCACATTTGTATTCCCCAAACAATTAAAAGCAGCACCAAGCAGTAGACACCACGACAATTCGTCACGAATTTCAAAGTTGATATTGTTTTAAGCAATGTGCAAGCGGCGATTCTTTATTTTGCATTTCAGAGTATAATGGAGCTTTCTTCAATCAAAAAAATAATTTTGCAGGTAATGTCTCTGGCATAGACGTAAACGCTGACCTAAACGCAGACGTCTCTGCCGTAGACGCAGATCTAGACGCAGACGTCTCTGCCGTAGATGCAGACGCTGATTTAGACTTAAACATAACGAAAATTGAAGACTACTTCCTGGATACAGAAACTTTACCACTGGCCGTGTAAAATACGACACTGCTGCCATTAACTACGACACCGCATCTTTAGATACAACACTGCCGCTGCACATTTGAAACTAATACCGCATCAAAACCTATAACATCTCTAATTTCAAAAAAGCTGAGTATAAACCTAGTATTTGTAAGAAGCATCACAACGAGTCTGATTATACCCACATTGATTAATGACGTCATAAAATGAGTTATAGATTGAAATGTTTAGTTACTTTTTAGTGGTTGTAATATTTTAATGATTTATTTCGTTTATTAATAATCAAATATATGTTACTGTAATTCGTATGTTTATTTTTTACTTCACCCGAATCTCAGTTATACAACCCACTCCTGTCTCCTGTCACATGGCTTTTTTTTTTGGAACGAAGGCCCCCTTGAAAAAAACATTGTATTATGTCGATGCGATTTATAAATAAACAATCCGCAAAGGACCTGGGTAACGAGCCTACCGCCGGCGTCACAGGAATTGTCACAGGAAAAGAGGCAGTTTTATCAACAACCGAGGTTGATATGAGCAGCAAGGAAGGGGTGGAAAATAGTCCATAAGAAGAAAGGGAAGATTCAAAATAAAGATGTAAAGAGAGGCCAGAATTCGAGCCTTAAGGAAATACAAGCAATGGAGCGTAAGAAACATCTACACGTTTGGTGATTACACCCGGAAACCACAGTAGAAAAATTGACCGCTTATGTGATACAGGTGTGCGGCTCTGAAGCTGATGTCAACATTGAAAAAATTAGGCATAAGACAGAGAGAGACTATGCTTCATTCATTGTTGGGATCTCTGAGCGCTTTTACCACAAATTGTGTCAACCAGAGGTATGGCCTCTGAATGCAGAATTTTCAGAATGGATTTGGTTTCGGAGGCCAACAAATAAGCCGAACGACGGAAAATAGAAGCATTGAAATTTATTATCAAAACGCAAGAGGTCTACGTACTAAGTTGGATATTTTTTGTGATAATATCGAATCTTCGGGGGCTGATTTAATTGCAATAACCGAAACTGGTTGCAATGAATCAATACACATTGCAGAAATTATACCAAAAGGATATCATATTTTACGATGAGACAGATTAGATGGACGGAAACCAGGAGGCGCGTTTCTCGTGGCCACACATGGGTTCGAACTACGGAAAGTAACAGTACCTGGTGACGTCAACGTCGATAGATGTGCTTTTGAACTGGTTTGTGCTACAGTTTATACGCGTAAAAGATATTTGTTTTTATGTTGTGTTGTCTATATTCCCCCGTACCGTAGCGAGAACGATTATATGATTTTGTTTAGGATTATAGAACAATTATGTGTAAATTATAGGGACGTAGTTGTTATAGGAGATTTTAATTTGCATTCTTGTAATGATAATGTAGTCAATTATTTCGAGTATTTTATTTCTTTTTGTGAATTCATACAGACAAATAAAGTACCTAATTGCAATGGTCGACAGTTAGATTTAGTGCTGTGTTCATTGGGTGGAGGCGAGGTGCGCGTGAGTGAGGCAGACGAAGTTCTTGTGCCGGTGGACCCCTACCACCCGCCGCTCGCAATATGCGTACCTGTAGGCAAGTGTGTGCGTTCGGACTGTAAATATTATAACTCCGTCCCGCCTCATAACGTTGTTGCAGAAGCGGGTGGTTTGTGTCCACAGTGGAATTATGCCAAAGCAAATTATGACGCGTTGTACTCATTGCTATTATCAAATGATTGGAAGCCGATGTTTGATACAAATGATCCGGATAAGGCCGTTCATTATTTTTATGACACCATAAATAGCATCATCGATAGTTCTGTTCCAAGAAAAAGGCAAGAGAATGTTTAATTCTCCGTACAGGTACCCTGAGTGGTATACGGGTGAAATTATCCATTGTATTAAAGAAAAGGCGATACTGAATAAACGTTACAAAAATAGTGGGGGAGCAGTGATTTTGAAATGTTTTCTCGGTGTAGGGCAAGGTAAAGATGATGATAATGCGTGCTCATAATCATCACCGGGAGAGGGTTCAGCAAGGTTTTAAAAAAGATCCGAGATCTTTTTGGGACTATGTGAGGGCTAAAAAGGGAACAGATAATCGGAAAAGCGTTATCAAAAACGGTAAAATTGTACCCGAGTCGGAGTGTGCTGGTGAGTTGGCGCAATATTTTTATTCCGTTTACAACAATCAGGAACCACGACTCGATGTGAACGTCGCAGTGGCCTCAAGTGGTGGTAGCAGCTCGCGTGTCCATATAGGTCGCCTACAACTTAGCCAGGTAACAAAAGCTCTGGATCGACTTAAGGCAAAGCGGTCGGCGGGGCCAGACGGTATTCCTGCTTTTGTAATAAGGGATTGCCGCACTGTACTAGCGAAGCCGCTCTTACATTTATATAATCTGTGCATTGAGTCATCTTATTTTCCTGAAAGCTGGAAAATCACACGTGTGATCCCAGTACCTAAGGGTGGGATGGATTCGTACGTGAGTGGCTATAGACCAGTGGCAATTCTGTCAGCACCAGCAAAGGTGTTTAAGTCGACCGTACAAACGTGCATTTTAGACCAAGTGTCTTGTTTAATATCGGATGCCCAGCACGGATTTAGACCGGGTCGCAGCAGCACGACCAGCAATTTACTGAACTTTATGACGTACGTAATTCCAAATGTTGATGCGGGAGTACAAGTCGACGCTGCCTATTTTGACTTTAAAAAGCTTTCGATTTGGTGGATAACTATATGTCGAAGAATCGTTATCAGAAGGGGTCGCGATATCGGAAATAACACTCACAAAACCTTCGTTAACACTTTTAAATACTTGCTAACACACACTGAATACAAAATAATCAAGGATGTCCGAGATATGGCTCGATTAAAAACTTAGGAACGCGGGAAGTTTATCGTGGATGACGTGGCGTGACCGAGATGTCTACACAGCATGACGGACCGATTCAAAGTGTTCACTCCACTCAACTGTCCGTCCAAGTGGCCTACCCCACACAGGTTTGCCAACATAACTGTCAACGTCAGTACCTGTCAACGTCGAATACCTGATTAAACTTCTGAATCGATATTCAACTCGACTATTCGCTCGGTGTTGCCATTACTCCACGCTAACCATCCCCAAGTGTAATAACTTGGGGTGCTAAGACAGGAAACCTCCACGTGCGCCCGTAGACTGGAGTTCCCTCTCGGATACGTCCGTGGGGAAGACCCCTTAGGCACTGTGTGCCTAAGGGGTCTCTTTGCCCGTATGCTAATAGCCTGTCGGGTGGAGGCTCCAACGCGTGTCCCTCTGATTAGCAGAGGGCACAGCGGCGGAGCGGGCTTGCGGACGGTGAGTAATGGGTAGCTCGCCGTCCGACCAAGGACCAAGCCCGGGTCGGTGGCGCGTCGTGTCGTGTTTCGCGCGTGCCTTGGAGGAGTTGTCAGCAAACTGACGGGGCCCCTTATGGGGCCAAATGCCTGCTGGGGTCGCGGGTTTTTCTTAACACAGGATACCGTGGCCCCGAAACGTAAAGGGCATCCGAAAGAACACGGGTGGATTTTAGTCAGTAAGAGTCTGACAGTCCCTTCCGCCCCACCCAGGGCGGGAGGACTCATTTGATGATTTTACCACCTAAAAAAAAAAAAAAAGTGTAATAACTTGGCGTTCTTAGTTATCTATCAAATCTAACTTCATAGTTCCTCCAATGAGAGATAGATGGCGTTATTCTAAATTAACACTAATCAATAAAGATTCTAAATTGCGTTTCTGTTTTGATTCCTCGCCAACGATAATAGATGGCGTTATTCTAAATTAACAATAATTAATAGAGATTCCAAATTGTGTTTCTGTTTTGATTCTTCGGCAAACGAATATAGATGGCGTTATTCTAAATTATTGTGCTTCTGTGTTGATTCTGCGACATATATATTACTAGCTTCTGCCCGCGACTTCGTACGCGGATCCTGTTGCTTATGCCAGCGACAACGGGGTAGACAAAATCGAAGATCTGAAACGTCTGATATCGAATTCTAAGAGCCTGGGGACGGGAAAGCAATGGGATGCGCGAGACGATTCGAGACGTTCAAGTTCTTTCGTTTTTGTAAGTCAACAGAAATGCCCATCAGACTAAACAACTTTTACTCGGCGACCTATGACGGCGTCGGCGTAATAAGTTACGCCGACGACACGCTCGTCCTGGCGGAGGGAGAGTCGCACCAGGCGGCCGACCTGGCGACGCAAGCGGTTGCGACATATGACACATAGGATACGGCAGTTGGGGCTCGACGTAGCGCTGCACAAAACAGAGGCCATGTGTTTTCATGGCCGTCTGAACGCGGCATGTTCAGAGTCCCACATAACGGTTGGAAGGGTTTGCATCGGCGTCGGGAGGACGATGAAGTACCTGGGTACTTGAGGACTCGTCTGCGACAGCCGGTGGAACTTCAGGAAGTATTTCCTGAGTTTGGCCCCAAAGCTGAACCGAGCAGCAGCCGCCCTCAGACGACTCCTGCCCAATCTCAGCGGGTCAAACGCCCCCTGCCGGAGGCTGTACGCCGGTGTCGTGCGGTCCATGGGCCTCTACGGGGCCCCCGTGTGGGCCCTGAGCATCCGGACGCGACCACTAAAGCTGGTCACATGCCAGAGGGTCAGGGCTATCCGGATGATCCGAGGATACCGCACAATCGCCGGCAAATCGGTCAACCTCCTTGCTGAATTACTGTCCTGGGATCTGGAGGCGACTGCCCTACAGCACGTCTATGAGTGGCGCGTGGAGGCGCAGCGCTGGGGTGAATCCGGAGGAAGAGCTCCGGCGCGATCTCAGGGCAGTATAGAGGGAATGACTGTCGTAATCGAGGTCCGGGCACGCCGCAATCGCGGCGGTAAGACTCCTCTTTGAGGAGTGGCTGGGAAGCATCACGGCGTCCAGACCTACCGCATGACGCAGGTCGTCACCGGACACGGAAGTTTCAGGAGGTACCTGTGTCTGATAAGGAGGGAAGAAACGCCTGGGTGTCATCACTGCGAGGATCGCCCGGAGGACACGGTGGAGCATACGGTGCAAGACTGCCCCGCTTGGGCAGAGCACAGCCGTGTCCTCACAGCGGCGATAGGCGGAAACCTCTCGCGCTAGGCGTTGGTAGAAGCCATGCTGCGGGGCGAGATGGAGTGGGAAGCGATCGCCTCCTTCTGCAAAACAATCATGCTCGCTACGGAAGAGGCGGGCCGCGTGAGGGAGAGGACAGCTTCCTCCCTCCACCCTAGCCGCAGTGGTAGACGCCCACGGCTACGGACGTCGTAAGACGATCTGTGGCCACCGTAGGCGCGGGCATGCGGGCGGCGAGTAATGGGCGACTCGTTGTCCGACTATGGACCATGCCCGGGTCGACGGCCCGTTGTGTTCCAGGCGCGCCTCAAAGAGTTTGTATGAGCATTCTGACGGGGCCGTCTAGAGGGCCAAAGTCTACCGGGGTCGCGAGACTTATCCCATTACCGTGACCCTGGAACGTGAAGGGCTATTGAAGGACATCGTGGATTTTAATCAGTACGAGTCTGACAGTCCCTCCCGCCCTGCCGTGTGTGGGAGGACTCATTTCATCATCATCATCATTATCAGCCTATAAATGTTCCCACTGCTGGGACACAGGCCTTCTCTCTGAGAGAGTGGGCCGTAATCCACCACGCGGGCCCAGTGCGGGTTGGTGGATGTCACATGTCTTTGAATTTTCGGTTCTAGGACATGCCGGTTTCCTCACGATGTTTTCCTTCACCGTTTTGAGCAGTGGTGATGAAACAAATTACACAAAGTAATGTGCCTGGCTGAATTCGAACCCACGACCTACAACTCGTAAGTCGGGGCCGATACCACTGGGCCACCACTGCTCATTTATTTTGATGAATTTACCACGTTAAAAAAGACGTCATTCCTATATCTGCACAATAGCAGAGCTGCGCTGGGCGCTTGGAATTCCACAACAGGTGTTCCAGATCTTCAATTTTTATACGTCAACAGAGAGTGCTCATCAGGCTGAACAACTCTTGCTAATAGACGAATTCCTGTATAATGTTATAGTGTACCGCCGCAACCGCTATGTCCCTGCATTTTAAATCTGTAATATCTTCGAAAATATTCATTTTAATTATATGTTGTAAACGGCCATATTGATCTATATTAGATGCACAATTTATTTAATGTACTTAATTGGATAAGGATTAATACTGTATTACTTAAAATTGCTTTTTCGTAAATAAGCCATTATTTTAGTAGAGTAAAGGATAAAAAACCGGCCAAGAGCGAGTCGGACTCGCCCATAAAGGGTTCCGTAGCAGCAAGTAATAACATACTATAAAAGTTCTTGTAGTTGGTTCCAACTTTGAAAGGTTTACGATTTATGACGCATTAAAAAAAAAAACTTGAGAGGTGTCAAGGCACGTCGAAAATCGCTATGAACCTGTTAAAAAGGTTCAAGCGATTTTCGACCCTCCACCCCACACTACCCCACTCCACTCCGCTCCACTTCGCTCCACTCCGCTCCACTCCGCTCCACTCCGCTCTACTCCACTCCGCTCCGCTCCGCTCCGCTCCGCTCCGCTCCACTCCCTTCCACTCCACTCCGCTCCGCTCCACTCCACTCCACTCCGCTCCACTCCACTCCGCTCCACTCCACTCCACTCCACTCCACTCCGCTCCACTCCACTCCACTCCACTCCACTCCACTCCACTCCACTGCACTCCACTCCACTCCACTACCTATTATAGCTGTAAAAATGAAGTTGACAAACTTACATTTGCAGTTGTTCTCCGATACATTTTGTTTAGGAAAATGTTATCCCAGTACGTTTTATAAGTTGGTCAACTATTACTCGTAAACTTGTAAAGCCCACTTAGTCATGATAATTTTCTTTTAAACTTCGTTATATATACTACTATTGTAAATTTTTTGACACCCCCAAACATAACCGTTTAGCTGGTAGAGGGGGGGGACACTCGAGTAGGGCAAAAATTAGCACTTTAAAGCTTAATATTTCACAAACGAATCTTTTTATCAAAAAATTGTTGATGGAAACTACCAATATTTTTTAAAGGCCTATTTAATGATACCCCACACTAAGGGGTACGCGAGAAAAAAAAAAACATCCCCGCTTTACGTGTACAGGAGGTACCCTAAAAAAAATATTTTACGAGATTTTATTTTACCACTTTTTTGACGCAACAAATCCGTATATTTACACCAAATTACAGCTTTCTAGTGCTGGGCGTCTCTGAGCTAAGCTGCGGACAGACGGACGGACGGACGGACGGACATGGCGAAACTATAAGGGTTCCTTGTTGACTACGGAACCCTAAAAATGGTTATTGTGGGTTATCCCTAACAGATAGACATATACCATCGCGGACTTTATTGTAGACCTTTTTAAGGTGTATAATACTGTAGTACATCATTTTGATCTACCTCGTAGGGTTCAGCTAGCGTTTGCAATGTAAGCGCAAAAAAATGAGTTTATTTACGACCTTACAAAACCTCTAAAATTATCAGAGTTTCTCCACTATAATATGCATGTATTATACATAAAAACCTTCCTCTTGAGCCACTCTATCTTTTAAAAAAAACCGCATCAAAATCCGTTGCTTAGTTTTAAAGATCTAAGCATACAGGGGGACAGGAATCGGGAAGCGACTTTGCTTTATACTATGTAGTGATAGTGAAGTACATAAATATATAAATCGGCACGCCGTACATCGTCACTCCAGTTACACAGAAAAACGTTGAAAGGAGTCTCGAGGCCGATTTTGACTAAACTAAAACTGCATCGTTAGTTTTTAGAAAATGCAATAATCCTGGCCAGGAATCGAACCCGCTGATTTTGGAAGAAAGAGAGTGTTGATAATTAGGATCAAATTCTGGGAAGTAATGATATACGGCAAACTTAAAAACACAAAGTTAAAGAAAAACTAAGTGTTTTCAAGTCTAGAATAGAACTTAAGGCTTTGTCAAACTGACAGGCAAAACGAATGCTTGCCAATTGCGCATTCGCTTTTTGACAAAGCCTTAAGTGTTTTCAAATGTCATAATTAATAAGTCATTGTAATTTATTCATGGTACCTACATTTTTTTTATAAACTTATTCTGTAATTCCTTTATTTTTAGGGGTTTTTTTATTATTATTGTTTATACAATTTTAGTACAGATTTACTTAAATATTGTACCATTAAACCAGATATGGTTTGTATTGGTAGGTACTCACATTCGCTACAAGAACACTCTTTGATCAGTACCAAACAGTGATGGATTAACCCTTAATCAAATTAAGCAATTGCCTAGGGCACCACGTCTGGGGCCACAAGAAGAAGCACAAAAAAATCCTAAGGACGAATTTTTTGTAATTGTTCTGGTGACCCCCATGGGCGTCTCACTCTCACGTCACCAAAAACATACTGAAACTGCTTAAATTTTCTAGCTCTTTTCGCTCGCTATTCCATCGTGCGTAGGCTTGGCTACCTTATTTATTGTTAATACAAAAAAGTTGCAAAAAAAAATCGAGCTCGCTTCGCTCGCTCTTGCACATCCCTGTTCCTGAGTTTGGCCCCAAAGCTGAACCGGGCAGCAGCCGCCCTCAGGCGACTCCTGCCCATTCTCAGCGGGCAAAACGCCTCCTGTCGGAGGCTGTACGTCGTGCGTTCCATGGCCTTGGACCCTGAGTCGAATGAAAGCTGGTCGCATGCCAGAGGGTCATGGCTAAACGGATGATCCCAGAATACCGCACGATCGCCGTGTCCTCACGACGGCGGTAAGCGGAGAACTCTCGCGCCTGGCATTCGTCGTATTCCACGCGAACCTCAAAGAGTGACTGAGAGAGACTGATTGTACCCCCCTTTAGAGGGCCAAGGACTGGCGGGGTCGCGGGACTATCTCATCAAGTAGCCGTAATCCTGGAACGTAAAGGGCTATTGAAGGATCACCGTGGATTTTAGTCAGTACAAGTCTGACAGTCCCTCCCGTCCCGCCCTAGGCTAAGACTCATTTAATGATTCAAAGAACTCGTGGATAGAGGGGCACCAAAGGCTTCAATTGCTTAGGGCATCAAGTAGTCTTAATCCGTCACTGGTACCAAATATAGGTCAAATAAGTTTAAGTAAGGTTCCGTAGCCAAATGGCAAAAAACGGAACCCTTATAGATTCGTCATGTCTGTCTGTCCGTCCGTCCGAATGTCACAGCCATTGTTTTTCAAAAGTATAAGAGCTATCCTGTTGAAACTTGGTAAGTAGATGTATTATGTGAACCGCATTAGGATTTTCATACAAAAATATTTAAAAAAAAATTTTGGGGGCTCCCCATACTTAGAATTGAAACTCTAAATTTTTTTCATTCACCCATATCTATGGATAGGTCTTTAAAAATGATACCTGTTGAGGTTACTACGCCACTAATCTTTATTGCCTAGGTGGCATACGACCACGTCTATTACTCGGTCGGTGCTTTATACTTTTCAGTGCGCGATTTTTTCGTAGTCCGGTTTTATTTATTTTTTTAACTTATTTTTTGTGTATTTATTTTCCTGGGTTTACTGAAATCAAAATTTAAAACAAAACACTAAAGATTTTTTTAAGTGCGCGATTTTTTCGTAGTGGGGTTTTATTATTCTTAGTTAAGTCCAGTCAAAATTAAAGAAAACATGCCCAAATAATGCGAAATTAGTCGATTTGAGGTAAAATATGCAATCATTGAAAAACTCGCCATAATATGCAATTGACTTTGCATTTTCATGTAATCCGGTCTCTTAATAATAACCAGACAAAAGTGCACCTGTATTAACATTGCTATATTATTTATTTACTATGTATTTAAGTCAATGCACGGACAAGACAGTAATTTGACATTGTAAAGGACATAGCAAATTCATAAACAATAATGTAAACGCGTCATTATAAGCACTGCATGGAATCAGAATCGTTCAATGAGAGTGATGGTATGTGAATGAGGATTATTAAGGTGTGTCATGCGGGTTGCAGACCGAAAGCTAGGCACTAGGAAGAACTGCGTCAGCTATCCCGGTCTCCAACAAAGCGGAGACGAGAGATGTGTTTTGTACAACCAATCAGATTTTCACCGTAGCTAAGCGGAAAGGAGATGTGGATTTTTGATTGGTTACGGTGCATCCACACCGCCGGTAACATTTGTAGCTCCACGTTTCCAAATGTTACTCGGTAACATCAGCCAACAAAATGTTATTTAATGTTACTAAGTGTTGACGTGTTACTGTAAGTCGAGTAACGTTGCTCAACATTCGGTAACATTCGGTAACAATGTTACCCCCATTATCTAACAATGTTACCGATTGTCGAGCAACGTTACTCGACATACAGTAACACGGCAACATTTGTTGTCGGATGTTACTGCGGTGTGGTTGAGTAACAATCAACAAATAGTAACAAGGAGCCACAAAAGTTACCGAATGTTGCCGAATGTTACCGTGTTGCCTTTTGTTGCTCCACAAATGTTACCGGCGGTGTGGATGCACCGTTATTCAAAACACATCTCTCGTCTCCGCTCCTCTCCGCTTTGATGGAGTGATGGCAGTAGGCGACACGTACTCGCCGCACACGACGCTGCAGTCATGATTTTGAACCCGACTGCACTTGCAGACGACAGCTGCAGATGGAATCCAGTTGTGATAAAAATATGAAGTAATAAAAATCTTAGAAAAAATCTTGTAAAAAAATACTGATCTGCGGTCGGACGACACTTGCGTCTGCAGCTCCGCGACGCGTCGATAGCTTCATGTCGCTTGCTTCGGAGGGAATTTTCTTTCTCCCCTTTGTAGGAGTGAACGACAAACTGCATGTAGTAAAACTAGGAGAGGCCGGTGTTTCGTACCTGACTACTCTGAGAAGAAACAGCCGAAACAAACTCAGAGGTCACAGTCTCTTTTGAAGTCCAGACATTATAATGTACATCAGGTTATACGAGGACCATGCAGGTTAGTGTCTGAAATGGTCTTTTGAAGAAAGAGCCACACAAATTCGAGTGGACCTGTCCAGTCAGTGCAAGCATTTATGTCAGTTATCGTGAAGCTCGACTCGTAAATCGAGGAGCTCAATACCATCGGCATCCCTTTTTTCAAGATGGCGGTCGTGGGACACAGGTTGTGTTGTGACCCCACAAACTTGGATTTAACTTTATACTACCCCCCCCTCCCCCAAAACTAAGAAATAATATTCCGTCCTCTTTCAATTTCAATGCACGAATGCTTGTTGTGGCAAATGTCATAACAATTCTTCATTTTTTATTCTTTCATATTGGCATCTGTTCCAATAAAAAACAATTACAATAATGATGACGTTATTAAAATCTAGTATAAAAAGGGGAGTTTTTTAGTAAAAAGTTAGTTAACTTCAGCTGTTAGGTGAAGCAACAAAATGAGGACTAACATATTAATTTTAACTATTCTTATGTGTTCGGTGAGTATTTTTTTCTTTATCCATAACACTAATTTACATCCCACGATGACCAGGCCCAAGACGGTTTTAACTGATTTTGAAAAAGCGAGGTTTTCAATTCAACTGTTTTTTTGTTTGTTACCTCGTAACTTTCGACTGGATGAACCGATTATGATGATTCTTTTTTTTTCGATGAAGTATACCTGCCATTTGGTCCTATAAAAATAATTTTTAGTTTGGTTTAGGTAGTAGTTTATTTTTATTTTATGAGCACTTTTTTTTAAACAGAAATTCTCTAACTTCTGAACCTTTCTTCCCCATAATCTTGCATAGGTATTTTACTTTGTGCTGTTTCCTCCGGTTAATAAATTTTTAAAATGCAAAATAAGGTAATAATATTTACCTTTGTTTACATAATTTTTAAATAATGTCTAACCGCTGCAGCTTTTTCTCAGACAATACCATCTCAACTCAACTCATCTCAAAAATAATCTATCACTCTATGGAATACCAGTCATTCTTAACTATGTGTTCGGTTTTGACCTGTACAAACATAAAGTAGAGGTTCGCTTGGTCAATTCTGTCTATAAAATTGTTCTACATATGGGGTCGGAAACCAACCCCTTCTGAATGGTAAGTCATTTCTGTTTGGTAAGTCTGACAGACCGAAATCGGACACATTGTATAACGCGGAGCCGCAGTGACGCTACATAAAGTTGGCATCAATTGAGTTCCCTTGATGACTTAGCGATACCTTTCCCGCATCCCATTGCCAGATGAACTTTCAGTAACGTAAAGAATGCATTGATAAAGTGTGTATTATCAAATTGGCATTCCATAGAATGCGCATGTATTTTAGTAATTATTATAGATTGCCTGAAGTATATACACCGTGACTTTTTAGTCGTCTTACAACGGCAGCCCAGTTCATGTATCCAATGACTAGAACACGTTTATAATAAAAAAATAGGTATTTAAGATAGGTATTTGAAAAATTTAAAAATAAAATTTTAATTCGTTATTATGACGCAAGGCCTAGTTAGAAACACCCATGTCTCATAGAAAATGGAGTTAGAATGCTCTGCCCGACTATTGCGCTGGGGTACTCTACTCTACAGCTTGATACGTAAACATTTTAACAGGATGTTTCACATTTCTAATGTACCTATTTATTAATAATAAAAATATTATCAACGATAAAAAAAAACTCTCCTAGAGGTATTTAAGGTCGGATACATTAAGTGGACCACTTTTGTAAGACGACTAAAAAGTCACGGTGTATAGAATACATTCCCCATGCATGAATCCGCTACAAATATAAATAGTTAATAAATTAATCCTTGCCTTTTTTGCAGATATGTTACGTTACTCAAGCTGCCCCAGGACGGTGTATATGTTCAAAAACAACAACATCTACGACAACGACTGAAAAACCAAAAAAACCGAAACCAACGCATAAACCTAAACCACCTCATCATTCTTGCGGTAAAAAAACAACACCTACAACTACATCAACAACATCAACAACAACAACAACGACAACTGAATTTCCACCGCCTTGCAATAACCAACCAACACCAGCATGCACATACCCAACTTATGTGTGAATATAAATATCATCAATCACTGTTGATAAACCAACAACCTTAAAAAAATACTTTTAAATGTTTATAATATTGTTCATTTTTCTTTGAGTTTGCAAAGTGTGTTAAAATCACTCAGCATATTTTTTTGTATCCGTTTCGTAGCTATTCGTGCCTGTATTTTTTTATTCACTCAATTAAAATTTTCAATGACATTTATTTATTATTTTTTTAACCTATACTGTCCCACTGCTGGGCAAAGGTCTCCCCCATAACCTTCCACTCTTCCCTTAGTGCGGCTTTCTCCGGCCAATCCGTCATGAATGCGTCCAGATCGTCACGCCAGCGTTTTCTAGGCCTCACTCGGCAACGACGCCCATCCGGCACTCACTGCGTAGCGACTCTGGCCCACCAGTCCGTATGCATTCTATACACACGGCCCGCCCAATCCCACTTCAGCTTGGCAGTCTTATTTTATTGCCCACATCAGCAATTCCAGTTTTGGAGCGTATTGTGGTAATTCGAATTCGATCGCTGAGCTTAATACCCAATACGCTCCGTTCGATCGCTCTTTGGCAAATATATTATATATGATATTTAAATAAAATAAAATAAATCTGTTCCAAAATATTAATATTAGAATAAATAATGTTATAACTGAATAAATCATAATTTTATTGCCATACCTGCTACAATGTTTTCATTTTGAACGATAATTAAATGAACACGGGTAAAAAATTATCAAATGCTATATTTTGCAACTAGTGAATAAAAGACGGATTTAAAGCGAGGGCCGTATTTGAATCACGAACAAGCTAAGGATTCTATAGAGTGAAACACGAGCGTAGCAAGTGATTCAAGAATTTGAATCTTGAGCGACGCGATGGATTCATGGCCCTCGATACAAATCGGTTTTATTCAAGAGTTACATACAATTCTTTATACCACTACCTACGAGAAAAAGAAAAAAAATAAGCGAACGAACGAAGACAACCGTCTAGGTGGACAGACGATCTCGTTAAAGTGGCCGAAAGAAACTGGATAGCCATAACACAAAACTGCCAGAAATGAAAAGATTTGGAAGAGACCTACACTCAGCATTAGGTGACTAAAGGTTGAAGAGAGAGAAAGAGATATTTGACGAAGAAAAGAGCGCAGCGTGAAGCGCACAGTAGCAGTCCAATCGTTCAGCCACTGCGCCAGCAAATTAACATTAAAATTAGAAAAAATACTAAAATTAAGAGTAATTTTCTTATTATTACGGCTCCTGTACACGGTGCCGCCGCGCGACACCGCTCCGCCACTGCGCCACTTTGCTGTGTGGCAGAGGTCGAATATTATATTGATGTGTTCTAAATTCAAACATCAAAACAGAGAGTAAAAAAGCTTGTCATTTACTGTTTTCAGTGAGTAAAAGTAGCTTTATAGAGGAAGATGAGGAATAGTATATTTTTTCCCGAACCTATAAGGTTTTTTTCTTTAGCGTGGTAAATCATCAAATGAGTCCTCCCACCCAGGGCAGGGCAGAAGGGACTGTCAGACTTGTACTGACTAAAATCCACGGTGCCCTTCAATGGCCCTTTCCTTTACGGGGTCACGATAGCTCGTTAGTCCCGCGACCCCGGCAGGCTTTGGCCCTCTAAGGGGGCCCCGTCATTGTGCTGACAGCTCTTTGAGGCGCGCGGGGAATACGACGTGCCGTCGACCTGGGCATGGTCCATGATCGGACAGCGAGTCGCCCTTTAAGAACCTATAGTGGCACGCACATGCTAGCGCAGCGTGTGACGTCTACCTACAAGGTGAAGAGACTTATTGATTGGATGCAAGCTGTTTTTTTAAAATTAATATAGTGCACTACTTATTTCATGACAAAAATGTTGTGAAGTGCGGTTTTTTTTTGTATTAAACAGAAGACTTAAAAAACTTGTATTATTTTCTTTCTTTCAATTTATCTGCACCTGTAAAAATAAAGGTAATAACGTAATGACGTTATTACAGTTTGATATACAAAGGATTGTTTTTTAGAAATTTATCATATTATTATTATAAATTATCTTCAACATTCAACGACAAAATGAGGGCCAATATATCAATTCTTACTATTCTCCTGTGTTCGGTTAGTATAAAATATTTGTTTTTTTTACCCGGTCCTCGATTTCTGTTTTAAAACGACGAAAAAAAAAGAGGAGGTTCTCAATTCAAAATGTTTTTTTTTTATGTATGACCACGCATAACTTTTCCTAGCGTGGTCCGATTTCAAAAACTCTTGAAGATCTAAGCACAGCAAGCCTTGAGGTTGGACCAATGATGAACCGGTCGAAGACTAAAGTTATGACCAATAGCACAAAAGTAGGATTCAGGTAGATTGGCAAGAAATCCACTATGTCGATGAGTAATTTATTTGGGCCAGCTAGTTTCCTTCGAAAACAGGCAGGACATCGACTGCCTGGTCGATAACGTCTGGAAGAGCTACTGGTCCATGAAGTCGCTAATGAAGGGTGACCTACCTCTATCCCTGAAGCGCAAACTCATCAACATGTGCATTCTTCCCATTCTTACCTACGGTGCTCAAACCTGGTCCCTGACTGAGTCGCTAAAGTCCAAACTCATGTTTGAAAAAAAAACTTTTTCAAAAAAAAATGTAACCGCCTTCAAAAACAACCACAAAAAAGGGTAAAATAACCTACAAAATAACTTTTCTTTCAGAAGTCGGTGCCTTTATTTTTTTTTTCATTTCATTGTTTTTTTTGCCACCGACTTCTGAAAGAAAAGTTATTTTGTAGGTTATTTTACCCTTTTTTGTGGTTGTTTTTGAAGGCGGTTACATTTTTTTTGAAAAAGTTTTTTATTTTACTCTTTTTAGTTTTAATATTCAACTCAAATTCTTGTCAAATAAATCTGTTGCATGTATGTGCACTAAAATTTTGTAATCCGTAGCACCGGTAACTCAAGTGCACAATATGCTAATAAAATTCCCTATCTCAAAAACTACTGAACCGATTTTGATGAAACTTGCAGTATTCCGTAAGTTAAACAATACTTAGTACAACAAAAAAAGAATTACTTAAATCGGACTTGTAGTTCCAGAGATATGCGAACACAAACTAAATCAGTCGATGCCTACTCCAAGCCGTTGAGGAGTTGTACCTTCCATCATCAGCTCATCCACCTGAGATGATGATTATCAGATGCAAATACTTGAACAGATTTAGAAAATATATGAAAATGGTACTATGTGCCTATAAAATTTGAAGGTTGCCCTCGATTTCCCTGGGATTCCATCATCAGATCCTGACCTGATGATCATGGGACCAATCGGAAAGTATACCCTTTCAAACAACAGAAAAATTTTCCAAATCGGTCCAGGCGTCTTCGAGAAATCGGGGAACATACATAAAAAAAAAAAAAGATTCCGACGAATTGAGAACCTCCTCCTTTTTTTGAAGTCGGTTAAAAAGAGCGATGGAGCGTAGCATATTGGGTATCAAGTTTAGCGATCGTATTCGAAATACCACAATACGCTCCAAAACTGGGATCGCTGATGTAGGCAACAAGACTGCCAGGTTGAAGTGGGACTGGGCGGGCCACATCTACAGAATGCATCAGGATCGATGGGCTAGGGTCGTTACAGAGTGGGTGCCGGACGGACGTTGTTGCCGAGGAAGGCCTAGGAAACGCTGGCGTGACGACCTAGATACCTTCATGACAGATTGGCCGGAGAAAGCCGCACACAGGTCAGATTGGAAGGTTATGGGGGAGACCTTTGCCCAGCAGTGGGACAACATAGGTTACTTCCGACTACGCGAAGCGAAGCGTTTTTGTTTGTAATGTATGGAATTGTTTGAAGCCTGTCACATAGACTATCGGACCGCTTTCGCTTTTCTATATGACAGGATTCGGATCGCATTCGCTTCGCCTGTCTGTTTGACAATAGCTTAAGGGTTTGAATTTTCAAAATTTCGTTCGTTCTGTCATTACCTGCCCGAGACGCTCTGGAGTATCCATCTAATTTCTATTGCTCACAAATGAAAGTTGTAGACACACTGAGCTAGTTAGAAATATCATGGATATTTTAAAAAACTAGGTACCTATGCACGGTGTAGACGGAATTTTGATAAAGCCGGCAAAGCTGAAATTTTGACAAACGAAGAATGCTTGCTGAACAGTGGACACACAATATTACGAGCATTTTTTACATGCCAATGTTTAACCCAATAAAAAAGGTTTAGAATTCTAGGTAGTTGCCAGCAACTTCATCCGCGTTTAATTAAAAAAAGATATAGGTACCACGGGGAGATAAAATCGGGATGAAAACTATCCCATGTGTTAATTATCTGTGTACCAAATTTCATCCAAATCCGTTCAGTAGTTTTTAATATCAACATAAACGGCATTTTATTAGTATGTTGTTGACATGACAGACTGTAACTTATTTCTGTTCCAAACTTCATCCAGATCAGTTTAGCCATTTAGACTTGATTGACTAACTAATATCCATCCATGCAAACGTCCTCAGGAAAACGCAAGTTTCCCGTAAATCCCCAGACCAAACCGCGTCGTATTACCTCGTAATAGCAAAACATTTTTGTTTGATGTTTGTTATACTTTATGTTGATTCCCCTTTCCACGTCTGTCCGTTTATTTGATATATAGAGGTTTCATTAATATTTTTCCTTTCATTCCCTTTGTGTGAACAAACATGAGAGCTCGGTAAAGGTGTATTAGAAGATTGAAGGTTAATAGTAATGTTCGTCTATGGCACACATCGTTTGGGGAGTGGTGATCATAAATATGAGTTAGGGAAATACTTTTTCTATTACCATAACTTACCGTTTTGTTTACATGTTATAATATCAATGTAAGTTTGTTTAACTGTTTGTTAACTCCTCATGTCTAAACCATTAAACCGTGGTCAGTAAATAGTCTATACTATAATGTTAAAGTTAAGAGTTACCCTACGTTTATTACGTGTGTTTGTCAAAACCTTCGTTTCATTGTAACCGTCTGCAGAACACGCTTTTCTTACATGATCAGTGTTTTTCTAGTAGCTATTCAATGCCAAAGCTTATTGTTTCATCAATCAATTTTGCATGCAAAACACATGCGTTATCACATGTGTTTTGCGTGCAAAGTCTGTGAACTGCACAGTTTTGTTTATTTACTCTGTATAAAATGTACATAGGCGTTCTTAATTCAACGTATTGTTAAGAAAGTCAGGTGCTGCTTACGCATTGTTCTAGTTGCATTGACTTATTATATCGTATGCATTCATGTAAATTGATAGATCAACTGTTCAAACACGTGTAATTTTCAGTTTTTCACATTTAAATGTTGTTGTTGATTGCCTAGAGACGGCGACGCCGAAAGACATTTTTTATAAAAACTAATTTAAACTTGTTTTGCGAAATGACTGAACCGATTTCAATGAAACTTCAAACGAATAAGCAGGATGAAAGATATGCATAAAGATGTCAAGAACATTTTCGAAAAAACGGTTAGTTTCAGCTAAATTAGTCATGTCTTATATTTTTTCTAGCAACTTTGCAAACTAATTTAGTTATTACTTATTTTTTTTAGCCTGGTTGAATTATCAAATGAGTCCTCGAACCTAGGGCAGAGCAGGAGGGACTGTCATTCCTCAATAGACCTTTACGTTTTGGGGTCACGGTAGCTCGTTAGTCCCGCGACCCCGGCAGGCTTTGAAATTATCGTTTATTGCCCGTGATCCACCCTCTTGGTTCACCTAATTTATGGCTGGCATAACGTTCCAAATGAAAAGTTAAATAAATTTTAGCCGAAGTTAGCCTGTTTGTGTAGATTTTTGGTTGAACAGTAGTTTTAAATAACCTAATCAAGATAATGTAGGTAGGTAGGTACTATTGATTTACACTCGAGAGCAATGAATCCGGGTCACTTAAAGAATGTTAAAAATCTCGGAAACTAAAAATGATAGGTTAATGCAATAAATTGTATTTAATAGACGATGTAATACTCCTTAAATGAAAGTAAAAAAAATATGAGTCACCATACATTTTATTAACATTAACACAAAATTACATAAAGAAAAAAACTGCTGATCTCTCCTTAAAACAAAAATAGGAAACATGAAATTTTTGAACTTTATTACGATTTTCTTGAATTTTAATACTTCGTATTGCCTCCTCGTGCTTCCATTACTGCGTTTACGCGGTTTGGCATGCTGTACACCAAGTTCCTTAGACGATTTTGGGGAATATTCTGCAGCATAAATTTTGATTCGTCGGAGAACATAACTTTTGACCAATCTTCAATACTCCAATTTACGTGGCTCTGGGCATATCTTAGTCTTGAAATACGATGCCCACGCTCCAGTTTAGGGCCGTTTGCAGGTCTAAGGGGTTTTAAGTTAGATTCAGCAAGCCGACGTCTTACTGTCCATGCACTTGGGTTACTTCCTCCGAGGCGTCGAAACTGATTGGTGAGTTCAGTTCCTGTGAGAAAGCGATTTCGAAGCATGGTGTTCACCAAGTATCGGTCTTCTCGTGCTGTGGTACACCTGGTTCTGCCCGTTCCTGTCTGCGTAGGTTAGAACCAGTTTCTTCGTAACGTCGGAGAACTCTTTGTACTGTTGACAGCGACACACCGACAGTCCTGGCTGTATCGCGCTGACTCCGGCCGGTTTCCAGCATTGTAAGTATTCTGGTGCATTCTTCAGGCGTAAGCGACATAATTTCAGCTTGAATAATGAATATAGAGCACTATCAACATGGTTTATGTACCCACATAAATGACAGATTACAAACAAAAGCAAAACCAAATGCTGTAATTTCGTAGTTCCATCTTCGAAAGTGGCCCTTTTTCAAATTTGATTTTTTTTTATGATATAACTTTACAATAACTAAGAAGTTTCAATACCTTCATTTAAGGAGTATTACATTGTCTATTAAATACAATTTATTGCATTAACCTAGCATTTTTAGTTTCCGAGATTTTTAGGATTCTTTAAGTGACCCGGATTCATTGCTCTCGAGTGTATTTCACAATGACCTTCCATACAACCTGTTTCACAATACCAAAGAAACACCCCTTTGTAACCAAAGTTAAAACAACCCTAGGAAACCCGTGAGGCAATAATTATCTACTAATATACCTAAGCTCCTCCAGCTCCCCTATTGTTGTGACGTCTTTAGGTGATAACAAAACATGTTTGGCGGGGCGAAGGGGGTATCAAATTGGGGGGTTGAAGTGCTGCAAGATATTGTCTTTTTCATCATCTTGTTTTGATAAATGACGTTTGTGTTAAAGTTCGTTGTCGTTCTTGATTGAGTAGATAACGTGTTAGAGGAGAAGAGGGGAATAAAGAGTTCTTTATAATTATAAAATTAAAAATACAGCAAAATTGCAGTATTCCAGTATGTTACTTCTTACTGCTATTATAAATGCTATTTGTGAGGATGGATGTTTTTTAATTTCTTATTTTATAAACGTTGTCATAGCTCTTAAAATTTGCAAGTTGAAGTGGCAATGGGCAGGCCACATCGCTCGTAGAACTGACAACCGATGGGGAAGAAAAGTTCTCGAGTGTCGACCACGGACCGGAACCGGCAGGCCTCCCACTAGGTGGACCGACAACATCGTGAGTCGCGGAGAACCGATGGATGCAAGTGGCGAATTGTCGTTCGGCGTGGCGGTCTAAGAAGACTATGTTCAGCAGTGGACGTCTTCCGGCTGACGATGATGATGATGATGAAACGTTGTCCCATAGCTAGGAATTTCTCCTGAGTGTGGGTACATTTCCAATCATAGAGACTCACATACACAAACACACAGATCCGAAACAACTACAAATACCGGCACGGTTCTTGAGCGCTCGGCATAAGAGTGGGCATCGCTTTGCGCATCGTACACTTATCGACAAATGAAACGCACAATAAAACAAATAAAACCCACAAAACAACGAATCCCGAGTGGCGGCTATGACGCGATGCGCTACGGCACGCTACGCGGGCCAATCACTACGCTTTCCCCGCCCCCTTCCTCACTTCATCTACCAAAGGGACCTAATAACTTACTTCGGCGCAGGTGAAGGTCAGCGCTCAAGATCCATGCCGGTAACTGTACTTGTATCTACTACTATATTGTTGTGATCGAACCTGCGATACGCTGCGCAGCAGCCGATCTCTCTACCACTGCGCCAGCCGTGCCGTCATGTTTAATAAAAATAATACTGGATGTCCTGAGCAAGGTTATTTCCAAACTTTTTAATTGGATCAAAAATGTCTTGTTTACTACGGAACCCGAAGAAGTTTTAAGAAAAAATACAAGTAAAGTGGTCCTAGTCCAGTTACATATTTCTTGAATGAGACATTTAAAAATAATGCCCCATTCGTTCGTCACAAGCGCTAATTGAGCTCAAGTAGTAAAAACTTGCAATAATTCTTGGCGCATATTTCGCCTAATCGTCGCAATGAGCAATTTAGCTTAACCGGCCAGTCAAGTTATGTGTTGGTGGTTAATCGCGGATGTAATTTCAAATGAAGCCGACATAAGAGAGGCATTCCGGTATTTTTCTGCGGAGGTGTATTTCTGTGGTGGTAGATAGTATTTTTGTGAGCACTCGATATTTTAGTTCGTAAAAAAATGTAGACGGCTGACCATGATGACGAGGATTTGAAGGAACTGTTGAAGCAGCGGCTGAGAAATCGGCTGCTGATTCATGTGGAATGCAATATTTGTATGATTTGGTCCCTGGTTGTGTATGTGAGTTTAAATATTTGTAAAGGCACCCACGACACGGGATTAATTCTTACTTTGCAATGGGCGTTTTTCCATTAGCCGGCCCACCGGCACCAGCGCCGACGCCATGTCGGTGCCGGGGAAGCAAAAATGTATGAAAATGTGATGGCTCGCTTTTGCATTTACTTATTATTAATATATACATTTTTTCTTCCCCGGCACCGACATGGGCATGGCGTTTGCGCCGGTGCCGGTGCGGGCCGGTTAATGGAAAAACGCCCAATGGCTGATTCAAGGTGAATTAGATATAAGGTCAAAATTATGTCAACTCATTTTTTTATACACGCAATCATATTTTTTTTATACACGCAATCATCATTTTTTTTCTCCTGCTTTAATCCTCATTATTCCATACTTCTCTTTTTCTCTTCATATTAACTTCCACCTCCTGTCTGACCTTATTATCGTCCTTCTCACAATTTATCTATCTCTTCATTTATAGAGTGGAAAATGACCAGTAAAAAATAATGTTTGCTCTTTTAAAATTATATGAATTTATTGAACTGATTATCTCACTAAACTAATTAATGTCCCAGTAAATACGACTATCATTCAATTCCTGGCTATCACAGAAAAAAACGCAAGTAAACAGTCTAAAATTCGCACGTTCCTCAAAATATCGCATACTTCGTTAATACCACTAAAGTTCATTGTCCCCCCGGCATCCGTCGGACATACCTTCCTCATCAAAGCACATGCGACGGTGAACGCGGCCCCTCTCCCGCCATACTTCCCATGTCTCTCTAATCTTCAAATATTTGTACCACGCATGTAACTAGGGGAATAAGTTATTTCGTCTTGATGGAAGCATTTTTATTGATGGTCATGACGTAGCTAAGTTAAAAGATCTACTTTTATATTTTTATTTTGCCTAAATACGGACTTCTCGAATTGAAAGTGGTTCAACAAAAGTTGCCCCCTTGGTTTTTTTTTTTGCCCGTATCGTAAATAATATTTTTTTTTAATTAAATGCGCATTGCTCATGTGATGATTTTAGGTACATGGAAAGGTGTTAAACACAATGTAAGATGACATTGAAGAAATAGTAGCTCAATTATCCTTATCTTTTATTACAAGCTAGACTTAAATATTGCTTGGTATGCTTGACCTAGAACCAACAATTCGAAGACACGTGACATCTACCAACCCGCACTGGGCCCGCGTGGTGGATTACGGCCCACTCCCTCTCACAGAGGGGAGGCCTGTGTCCCAGCTGTGGGAACATTTATAGGCTGATGATGATGATGTTTGCAATTCTCATTACAGCAGATATTTTTAGTAAATGTATAGCAGATACCTACTTCTCTTCTTCTACAGATATTTCCTGTGTTCAGAAACCATGCATAATATTTTAAAATTAAAGACTGCTGTAGCCCGCGAGATAAAGAATTAGATAACGATATCTGATTCCAGATTTCGTACCTACTCCAATTTTAACAAAGAAGCATTCCAATTGATCTAAAAAATAAACCCGCATCCGTAACTCGCGATACAGGTACTAGTACACCCGAGAACACAAAGCATTTTCGTTGTAAAGGATTTTTACCGCCTGCATCCTCTTTCCAAAAATTCGACAAACGAAAATCCCAAAATGTCTGGGATTCAAATAAAATGGACCGGGCGACGTCCCACGAAGGCAGTCAATAAATTTGGAAATTGGAATGTTTGGTGTACCCATAAAATGGGTTATGGTTTCGTTTTACTACCGTCAGTAAGTTCCACTCGAATCTGAGGACTGAGGTTTCTTTAATATAAATTCCGTGCGTTTGAAGTATGTGATATTGTCGGCGAAGGTAGTTTTTAAACAATAAAGGACAATTTTCTACAAAAATACCACTGGGCCGTTTCAATGGAATGCGGGCCATTGAGCGCTTTTACATTAGGTACACGATGACGGTGATGACGCGACACAGGCATATCGTCCTCTCTCGCTCATTTTTCTTAGAAATGTATAAAACTACGAATTTTGCCGATATCGTAACGTTGCCCTTATCGTCTTATGTGAAAGAGCTTATCGTCTGTAAGGAAACACTGTTTATACTACTCACTGTACAGACTTCAAACCAGAGCCACCCATCTGTGGAGTAAGTCTACACTAAAGATCTAGGCGGAGGAGTACCTAATAGATCATTCACACCAAGTTCTATATGAAGCGGCAGAGTACGAGTCTATTGACATCAACGGAGTATGAATACAGACTCCGTGGCCGGGAATCGAAAATCAGGACCTCATAATTAACAGTCACACTTGCGACCACTAACGAGGCCAATTATCCTCTACGCAAAACTAAAACATAACGGACTAGCTTCCGCCCGCGACTCCGTCCGCGCGGATGTCGGTCTTCGCGTGGATGGTTTATTTCTCCATTTTGAGTAGGTAACTCTGACAATGACATCTTATAAATATCTATTGGACCCAAATACAGCTAAGCCTATAATAATTAAGGAGATCCCTCTATTGAGCTACTGCTGTTAAGCTCGCGTTCTGTAGTAAGTATTTTTTTCATAGTAATTCCGACCTTGTATTTACAAATAACTGATCGGAACAGTAATCAAAAAGGTCGCGCTGAAAAGCATGGTTTAAAATTACACGCATACAATATTAATTCCACGGACGACCGCTCGCCACACTGGACACGTCCGCTCGCATCAAATTCAGAATTTACATGCATCGCGCGACGCGGAACGCGGCTCCTTATATAGGAGTCGGGTAGGCGTGGCCCGCGTGTGCCACAAACGGTTCAAGCCAAATCCGACTTTCGGCGCTACAGGTTACGGCGCTGAATCCACTGCGGGTAATGCAACGTGTGTTCGCGGTTCTACAGAACAACGTCTATGAAAAAAACTGAAAAATAAGATTTTTGTTTCTACGTATTTTTGCAGGATAAAAAGTATCCCATTTTATGCCCAGGATAATAAGGTATAATTATACCAAGTTTCATCGAAATCGAACCGTTAGTTTTCACGTGATGCCTGCATATACAGACAGACAGACAGACAGACAAGAATTTTTTAATCACATATTTGGGTTTGGTATCGATCCAGCAACACCCCCCGCTATTTATTGTTTCAATATTTTTAATGTACAGAGTTGACCCTTCTACAGATTTATTATATGCCATGTTAACGGATAAATACAAAAAAAAACTAAGGGTTGCATTTGCTAGATCCCTTTGCGCCTTCCAAAAAGGGGAAAAAAAAAAAAACAAAATTCGAAACACTATCTAATTATCAAATCCTACCCTCCACAGTCAATTTGTAACCATGACTCCGAACCGCGTGAATATCCAACAAGTGCTTAATAAACAAATTCTCGGATCGCCCCTGTGAAACTCTAAACGTTGTACGTCGTGCAATCTCAGTAAATAATTGCACTTCCCCTCCATAAAGTCGGGAGGGAAGTTGTTTCACGTAAAATGATACAGGGACGTCTTAACTAGCGGTAAGTGCGACGGAACTGGATACCTTAACTTGATACCGTTTTTTTTAATAAAGGGGACATAATAAGCCCTTTTACTCTGTTTGGTAGCAAAATAGGTAGTGTTTATTATTTGGATTAAATATTGGGTTTGATGATTGATGTTCAATTAAATGACCAAAGACTGAGGAGATTTTGAGTTCAATACTCGATTTTTTATTGCATTCCATATGCTACAGAGATGGTAAAAACAAGTTAAAGATGCAATATGGACCCTGTCGGGCACGCAAAAATTAGCAGAGAGGAAGAGGGCTGAATAGCAATTTAGTCAAATCAATATTGTTATAAATTATTAGACATGTATTATGTATTGTTATTATGTTCATATTATTATGTTAGTGTACATAGGGGGCAGCATATTTTTTATTATTTTGTATTGCCGTTCCACAGTGACTGTTTTTTTTGCGTTGTAGTTGTAGTACATTTTTTACTGAAAACTCCGTAGTAAATAAACTATGATCAGAGGCACTAGCATAACTTTTCACGTTTTTTGAGGTACCTCGTTCGTACACAAGAGGTGCTTTTAAATTTTCTAAACAATAAACGCAGTATAAATGCTTCAAATGGGAAAAATAATTTGCCGTTGTACACCCAAGTGAACTACGGGTAAAAAGTTGACAATAAACGAATATACATATTTACAATTTATTGTTGCTCTCAAAACGGTGTAGAAAAATATCGTGAAGAAACACCATGGTCCTAGAGTCAAATAAGAAGACATGTATTAATTACTAACATTCACTGGGTCCCGCGTGGTTGATGGAAAGGTCTGCAGCACATTCCCTTCCAAACAGAGGAGGCCTCTGTGTCCCAGCAGTGGGAACTTTATAGGCTGATTAAGCCTATGCTATGGAGCTGTCAACATGCTTATTGCTATGTGGACAAGATAATTTTGAGATGTAAGATGTAGATGTCCCGAAAAAGGCAACCCTTTGTTGAGTGCCTTAGACAAAGACATATGTATAAGAAATATAATTTGTTTGTGCCTTTAAAAAAATTGCCATACTTTACAACTGGTAGGACGGCATACGCAAGTGATATTGTAATTGAACAACAAACAATGTCTAGCAATATAATAAAAAAAATATATTGTTAAGCGCGGGTTCTTGTATTGAATAGAAATACATTATTATAATTTAAACAATATGAAAGACAATTCTTTTCTTTTTTTCTTTCAGGTATATTTATTTGCATCTGTTCCAATACAGGATACAATATAATGACGTTATTAGAATTTAATATAAAAGGGGACAATTTTTATAAAGTTCACTTGAGTGGTGTGGTGAAGCGCCAACATGAAGGCATATATAGTATTTCTTGCTATACTCATATGTTCAGTAAGTAATTTATTTTCATTTTTATTACTACGGGTAATATGGAGTCAGTTTCACTATCTCCGATTAAGTTCATCAACGGATCTAAAAAAGCCATATTAGCAATGCTATAATGGTATCATAATATTAATCGTACTGAAAATAGTAAAATGGTGATTTGATTTGACAATCCATATTACAATTTTAACACACGATTTATCTGTTTGACAGCTTTTTTTATACGAAATCATTAAATGGAACCATTTTACCAATATGGTGCATAAAATACATTGACTTTTTAAACGTTTTAAAGAGCTTTTTCGCCAATGTGAATATGACATGTGTAGGTACATAATAAAACATTTATCATCTTAAAATTAAAATCTATCTCTTCTCTATATTATAATAAAAATAACAGTTTAAGAAGTAAAAAACACGCTTTTAGCACGCATTAAAAATTACAAAATAATTCGGAACTATTAAAATCCGGTAATTATTTATCGTTCGTCACGAGCTGAAATTGTTTATGTTTACCTGCGATTTAATGAAGATTTGGCAAAGGGAAAGCTCTTGAGTCATCAAACTAAATGTCCGAATTATTTTGTAATTTTTAGTGCTTGCTAAAAGCGTGTTTTTTAGGTTTTTAAACTATTATTTTTATTTTATACTTTTTAGTCTTCTTATTTTTCAAACTTAATTTACTACTTACTAAGTTAAAATATTAATAGGTATTTATAGATATTTATTATTAACAAACTTAACAAAATTCACAGTTTTACGCATCCAAATTTAATACGGCGTTAGCACGCATTCTTTCCATTTCCGCCAATGCGTCAGTGTTGCAAGGAGTTTTCCTCGTGAGGTTTGAACAGTCCAGTTCCTCTATTTGAAGGCCATCTAAGGACTTGACGCGACTTAGAGTAACTTAAGCTTGCCCGGATGCAAAAGTACTGGGTCCCAAATATACTATAGCACAATCCACCGTACAACCTTGCATTTTGTGCACTGTCGACGCCCAACTCATTTACCATGGAAATTACTGACATTTGACGTCGCCAAGCACTGACTTTGGGCCAGGCCACATGGTGCGGTGCGGCTTTGGCGAAGCGCTTATTTCGGACGGTGTGGACGGTTTCCTACATATAGAAAATCGATGGTATGCCATACGGTACGTCCAGCACCGCAACAGGCTTGGCTTGCCTAGTTGACGACAGTCTACAATGCCTATGCCATATAAACAGTTGTTTAGCTCAGTTGAACGGCGCCGCTGCGGCACCACACTGTTTGCAGGCCCCACCACGTCTGCCTCGCGCCGTTGTGCGGTGCGCCTGCGGTGCGGCGCCGGAGCGGTGCCGGACGTACCGTATGAGTCCGTATGGCATACCATTGATTTTTATATGTACGAAACTGTCCACACCGTCCGAAACAAGCGCCGCGCCGGAGCCGCACCGCACCATGTGGCCTGGCCCTTTGGCTTGGCTGTGGCTTAGGTACGACTCTACGACTATTTATTTCGGCCATAGACTCAAAGTCCAATATTCGCATTCCTCTCGTCGAACCTTATTGATTAACACCCATGACATTTTTTTTAGCGTGATAAAATCATCAAATGAGTCCTCTCACCCAGGGCAGGGCGGGAGGGACTGTCAGACTCATACTGACTAAAATCCACGGTGTCCTTCAATAGCCCTTTATGTTCCGGGGTCACGGTAATGAGATAAGGTCCGCGAACCCGGCAGGCTTTGGCCCCCTAAAGGGGGCCCGTCATAATGCTGACGCTCTTTGAGGCGCGCGTGGAACACAACGCGCCGTTGACCCGGGCATGGTCCATGGTCGGACAGCGAGTTGCCCATTACTCGCCGTCCGCATGCCCGCGCCTACGGTGGCCGGAGATCGTCTTACGACGACGTCCTTCGCCGTGGGCGTCTACCACTGCTGCTAGGATGGAGGGAGGACGCTGTCCTCTCCCTCTCGTTTTTTCGTATTCCTGACAGCAAACCATTTCATTTGATACCCATATCATAGGGGTGGATTTCAAATAGCCAGTCCGCCATCTTGCCAATTTAAGATAATAGTCCCTTCTGTATTCAAAAATATCTGACCCTATTTTATACCAAGGTAAGTCTAGAATTTCAATTTGCTTCATAGGTTCTTTTGTAGGCGCGTTTGAGTGCTCCTGACACGTATGACATCGTTTTATGTTAAAATATGACCAGTACCCTTAGCAAGAGTTTTCACTCTTTTACTTTACAGCGTCTTTCCAGTATTTACAGCGTTTCTTGTATGAAAAAATGGAACAGCGCCTCTGGTGTGCGAAGAAGGAACTAATTTTTTCCTTGAAAATTGACAATTTAAAATTTTCAAAGTTCCAGTTTACTTTACGTCTCAAATACTGTACCCTGAGCACGAGTTTTCAGTATTTGAGACGTAAAGTAAACTGGAACTTTGACAATTTCAAATTGACAATTTTCAAGGAAAAAATTAGTTACGCCGCTTACACCTATCAATACCTAAGGGACCCTCATGAACGATTTTTAGCATTTCTCCCCTTAAACTTTTAGAAACTAACACTACATTATTCCTTAATATTACCCCATCAACCACAAACAATTCATTTCTAATAGACCAATACCATTTCACTTCATTATGTACGTTGTATTTATGATCTGTACCCTGAGCACGAGTTTTCAGTATTTGAGACGTAAAGTAAACTGGAACTTTGACAACTTCAAATTGACAATTTTCAAGGAAAAAATTAGTTCCTTCTTCGCACACCAGAGGCGCTGTTCCATTTTTTCATACAAGAAACGCTGTAAATACTGAAAAGACGCTGTAAAGTAAAAGTGTGAAAACTCGTGCTAAGGGTACTGGCCATGGGCATGCGGGCGGCGAGTAAAGGGCAACTCGCTGCCCGACCATGGACCATGCCCGGGTCGACGGCGCGTTGTGTTCCACGCGCGCCTCAAAGAGCGTCAGCAAGTTAACGGGGCCTCCCTCTAGAGGGCCGAAGCCTGCCGGGGTCGCGGGACTTATCTCATTACCGTGACCCCGGAATATAAAGGGCTATTGAAGGACACCGTGGATTTTAGTCAGTACAAGTCTGACAGAGGAGGGAGGACTCATTTGATGATTTTACCACGATTAAAAAAAAAAAAAGGGTACTGGCCATCCCGAGTTAATACAATTTAACAATATTTGTAGTTCTGGGTCGCGTTTGGTTTCCTTTTTTATTAAACTGAGTTAATCGTTAGATATTGGGATGTTACCTACAACCATCTGTATCTGGCACACGACATTTTTATTCTGAAGATGGCCGTGCGTGCTCCGTTGTCACAAAATTACACGATTCTTATGTAACTCAACTTCCCCACTATTTGTAACTGTCACTTTTCACCATTAAATTATTTTTATGCAAATTTAAATGCACTGGTTTAACTTTATGACAATAAAATTTAATTTGAACCGCTGTCACCATGTTTGTTACGTACAATGAAACATCCGAGTGCAAGACGACAACTGAACTTTATTCATGTACCTATAAATACAATTATCAATATTAAGTGCGATACCCACAACAGATAACAAATGATTTTCTTAAAAAAAAAAAATAACGATGTATTTTTTTTGGTTCGATTAATTTTTGTCTCGCATCCTAGTCTCTATTCGGATAATGACTTATTATTTTTTTTATAATTATTCATTTTTAGCTTTAACATCGTAATCATTTAAGAAAAAAATGGCCCGATTTGCTTCCGTTTCCATGAGACAAGTCTTGCATCTGTTTAACCGAATTTTGATTCTGATTTTAATTTTCTTAATTTTGTTTTTATTTTGTGAAGTATTTTGTGTTGATTTTATTGTGTATATTAATGTAATTGCTATGGGTTAATACCTGAAATAAACTGATATTTTTTTAACATATTGTTTTACATTTTTATACAAAAAACAAAAATTTAAAACATTTAAAAATATAAAAAAATAGTGTTCCACCGGTGTGGGAGCGGGGTCCAAGCTACCCGGTGGTTAGGGCCCAAGAGACAGGAACCTCCTCATAATACGAGCCGTAATCAATCAAGGCCCTTGATCCAACCCCCTAAGGAGAGCCTCGAAAGGTGTTCATCGAGGCTCGCCGTTAGCCAGACGAGAACAACTAGAGATAATATGTCTAATGGATTCACCTGGACGATGGCATGCCCGACACACGTCAATCGTCCCTTCCTTTATAATATGTCTCCGGTAGTTGTTCGTCAAGATAACTTCGTCCATAATCGCACAAACAAAATCTTCAGTTTGTCCCCGAAGAGGTCACCAAAACGTAGCCAGGTCACGGACGCTAGAAAATCTACATCGGGCCCATGAAGGGCCCGATAGAAGCGTCCGTGTAGCTCCTTGCTCTGCCATACCTCCATGCGATCATTAGTGTCAAGTACCGCAGGTTTGTGCCAGTTCTCTTTAGCCAAGGAGAGCGGGGTGAGGACCTTGTCCACCGCCACTACATCTCGATGCATTCCCACGTCGGCTTTTAGGAAATATTCCCTGAGATTGCATATCTCGCGATTGTGGAGAGTCTTAGCGTTTAGAAAACCTCGACCGCCACATTTTCGCGGGATAAACAATCTCATTAATAATATCATTAATTTTTTGTAGATAGACAGTTGGTCTTTCACAGTCATTTTCAAACGATATGACCACAATTTTAAAGGTCTTTTTATTGTGAAATAACAATATTATGTTAAAGTTTTAAAATATTTGTTGATAGTCTAAGGTTAAAAAAATGTGCTTTAATAAGTATGTTTTTTAATTTTATTTTTATGTGTCATTGCAGATATGTTATGTTACACAAGCCGCTCCATACCCTTCAAAGAAACCATGTGGATGCAAAGCCAAAACTACAACAACATCCACCACAACAACGACTGCAAAGCCAACAGAACCAATCTGTGATTATAATACAACGACAACGACAACTGCAAAACCGACAGAACCAATTTGTGATCATAATATGACAACGACATCGACAACACCAAAACCAACTAAGGCAACAAAACCAACTAAAGCAACAAAACCAACTAAGGCAACAAAACCAACTAAAGCAACAAAACCAACTAAAGCAACAAAACCGACAAAAACAACAAAACCGACTAAAACAACAAAACCAACTAAAGCAACATATCCAACCGAACCAACACCCAAAGAAACCACACATTATTGCGATACGACAACAACACCTGAGATAACAAAACCAACACCTGAGGTAACGAAACCAACACCAGAGGTAACGAAACCAACACCCGAGGTAACGAAACCAACACCCGAGGTTACGAAAACAACACCAGACGTAACGAAACCAACACCAGAGGTAACGAAACCAACACCTGAGATCACGAAACCAACACCTGAGGTAACGAAAACAACATATCCAACTAAACCAACACCCAAAGAAACCACACATTACTGTGAAACGACACCAACACCTGAGGTAACGAAACCAACACCTGAGGTCACGAAACCAACACCCGAGGTTACGAAACCAACACCCGAGGTAACGAAACCAACACCCGAGGTAACGAAACCAACACCGGAGGTAACGAAACCAACACCGCAGGTAACGAAACCAACATATCCAACTAAACCAACACCCACAGATACCACACATTACTGTGATACGACACCAACACCTGAGGTAACGAAACCAACACCTGAGGTAACGAAACCAACACCCGAGGTTACGAAACCAACACCCGAGGTAACGAAACCAACACCTGAGGTTACGAAACCAACACCTGAGGTTACGAAACCAACACCTGATGTAACGAAACCAACACCTGAAGTAACGAAACCAACACCTGAGGTAACGAAACCAACACCTGACGTAACGAAACCAACACCGGAGGTAACGAAACCAACATATCCAACTAAACCAACACCCAAAGAAACCACACATTACTGTGATACGACACCAACACCTGAGATAACGAAACTAACACCCGAGGTAACGAAACCAACACCAGAAGTAACGAAACCAACAGCCGAGGTAACGAAACCAACAGCCGAGGTAACGAAACCAACACCCGAGGTTACGAAACCAACACCCGAGGTAACGAAACCAACACCAGAGGTAACGAAACCAACACCCGAGGTAACGAAACCAACACCAGAGGTAACGAAACCAACACCTGAGGTAACGAAACCATCACCAGAGGTAACGAAACCAACACCCGAGGTTACGAAACCAACACGCGAGGTAACGAAACCAACACCAGAGGTAACGAAACCAACACCTGAGGTCATGAAACCAACACCTGAGGTCACGAAACCAACACCTGACGTAACGAAACCAACACCGGAGGTAACGAAACCAACATATCCAACTAAACCAACACCCAAAGAAACCACACATTACTGTGATACGACACCAACACCTGAGGTAACGAAACCAACACCTGAGGTAACGAAACCAACACCCGAGGTTACGAAACCAACACCCGAGGTAACGAAACCAACACCAGAGGTAACGAAACCAACACCCGAGGTAACGAAACCAACACCGGAGGTAACGAAACCAACACCCGAGGTTACGAAACCAACACCCGAGGTAACGAAACCAACACCTGATGTAACTAAACCAACACCTGAGGTAACTAAACCAACACCCGAGGTTACGAAACCAACACCCGAGGTAACGAAACCAACACCAGAGGTAACGAAACCAACACCAGAGGTAACGAAACCAACGCCTGAGGTAACGAAACCAACACCTGAGGTCACGAAACCAACACCTGAGGTAACAAAACCAACACCTGAGGTAACGAAACCAACATATCCGACTAAACCAACACCCAAAGAAACCACACATTACTGTGATACGACACCAACACCTGAGGTAACGAAACCAACACCTGAGGTAACGAAACCAACACCCGAGGTTACGAAACCAACACCCGAGGTAACAAAACCAACACCAGAGGTAACGAAACCAACACCTGAGGTAACGAAACCAACACCTGAGGTAACGAAACCAACACCTGAGGTTACGAAACCAACACCTGAGGTAACGAAACCAACACCTGAGGTAACGAAACCAACACCTGAGGTAACGAAACCAACTCCTGAGGTAACAAAACCAACACCAAAGGTAACGAAACCAACACCAGATGTAACGAAACCAACACCTGAGGTAACAAAACCAACACCGGAGGTAACGAAACCAACACCAGAGGTAACGAAACCAACACCCGAGGTTACGAAACCAACACCCGAGGTAACGAAACCAACACCCGAGGTAACGAAACCAACACCTGAGGTCACGAAACCAACACCTGAGGTCACGAAACCAACACCTGAAGTAACGAAACCAACACCTGAGGTCACGAAACCAACACCTGAGGTAACAAAACCAACACCTGAGGTAACGAAACCAACATATCCAACAACACCCAAAGAAACCACACATTACTGTGATACGACACCAACACCTGAGGTAACGAAACCAACACCTGAGGTAACGAAACCAACACCGGAGGTTACGAAACCAACACCCGAGGTAACAAAACCAACACCTGAGGTGACGAAACCAACACCTGAGGTAACGAAACCAACACCTGACGTAACGAAACCAACACGTGAGGTTACGAAACCAACACCTGAGGTAACGAAACCAACACCTGAGGTAACGAAACCAACTCCTGAGGTAACGAAACCAACACCAGAGGTAACGAAACCAACACCCGAGGTAACGAAACCAACACCTGAGGTCACGAAACCAACACCTGAGGTCACGAAACCAACACCTGATGTAACGAAACCAACATATCCAACTAAACCAACACCCACAGATACCACACATTACTGTGATACGACACCAACACCCGATGTTACGAAACCAACACCCGAGGTAACGAAACCAACACCCGAGTTTACGAAACCAACACCCGAGGTAACGAAACCAACACCAGAGGTAACGAAACCAACACCAGAGGTAACGAAACCAACACCCGAGGTTACGAAACCAACACCCGAGGTAACGAAACCAACACCCGAGGTAACGAAACCAACACCAGAGGTCACGAAACCAACACCTGAGGTAACGAAACCAACATATCCAACTAAACCAACACCCACAGATACCACACATTACTGTGATACGACACCAACACCTGAGGTAACGAAACCAACACCTGAGGTAACGAAACCAACACCCGAGGTTACGAAACCAACACCCGAGGTAACGAAACCAACACCTGAGGTTACGAAACCAACACCTGAGGTTACGAAACCAACACCTGATGTAACGAAACCAACACCTGAAGTAACGAAACCAACACCTGAGGTAACGAAACCAACACCTGACGTAACGAAACCAACACCGGAGGTAACGAAACCAACATATCCAACTAAACCAACACCCAAAGAAACCACACATTACTGTGACACGACACCAACACCTGAGATAACGAAACCAACACCCGAGGTAACGAAACCAACACCCGAGGTAACGAAACCAACATATCCAACTAAACCAACACCCAAAGAAACCACACATTACTGTGATACGACACCAACACCTGAGGTAACGAAACCAACACCTGAGGTAACGAAACCAACACCGGAGGTTACGAAACCAACACCCGAGGTAACAAAACCAACACCTGAGGTGACGAAACCAACACCTGAGGTAACGAAACCAACACCTGACGTAACGAAACCAACACCTGAGGTTACGAAACCAACACCTGAGGTAACGAAACCAACACCTGAGGTAACGAAACCAACTCCTGAGGTAACGAAACCAACACCAGAGGTAACGAAACCAACACCAGAGGTAACGAAACCAACACCTGAGGTAACGAAACCAACACCGGAGGTAACGAAACCAACACCAGAGGTAACGAAACCAACACCCGAGGTTACGAAACCAACACCCGAGGTAACGAAACCAACACCCGAGGTAACGAAACCAACACCTGAGGTCACGAAACCAACACCTGAGGTCACGAAACCAACACCTGATGTAACGAAACCAACATATCCAACTAAACCAACACCCACAGATACCACACATTACTGTGATACGACACCAACACCCGATGTTACGAAACCAACACCCGAGGTAACGAAACCAACACCCGAGGTTACGAAACCAACACCCGAGGTAACGAAACCAACACCAGAGGTAACGAAACCAACACCCGAGGTTACGAAACCAACACCCGAGGTAACAAAACCAACACCTGAGGTTACGAAACCAACTCCTGAGGTAACGAAACCAACACCAGAGGTAACGAAACCAACACCGGAGGTAACGAAACCAACACCAGAGGTAACGAAACCAACACCCGAGGTTACGAAACCAACACCCGAGGTAACGAAACCAACACCCGAGGTAACGAAACCAACACCTGAGGTCACGAAACCAACACCTGAGGTAACGAAACCAACATATCCAACTAAACCAACACCCACAGATACCACACATTACTGTGATACGACACCAACACCTGAGGTAACGAAACCAACACCTGAGGTAACGAAACCAACACCCGAGGTAACGAAACCAACACCTGAGGTCACGAAACCAACACCTGAGGTAACGAAACCAACATATCCAACTAAACCAACACCCACAGATACCACACATTACTGTGATACGACACCAACACCTGAGGTAACGAAACCAACACCTGAGGTAACGAAACCAACACCCGAGGTTACGAAACCAACACCAGAGGTAACGAAACCAACACCCGAGGTAACGAAACCAACACCAGAGGTAACGAAACCAACACCTGAGGTAACGAAACCAACACCAGAGGTAACGAAACCAACACCCGAGGTTACGAAACCAACACCCGAGGTAACGAAACCAACACCCGAGGTAACGAAACCAACACCTGAGGTAACGAAACCAACACCTGAGGTTACGAAACCAACACCTGAGGTCACGAAACCAACAATTGAGGTTACGAAACCAACACCCGAGGTAACGAAACCAACACCAGAGGCAACGAAACCAACGCCTGAGGTAACGAAACCAACACCTGAGGTCACGAAACCAACACCTGAGGTAACGAAACCAACATATCCAACTAAACCAACACCCAAAGAAACCACACATTACTGTGATACGACACCAACACCTGAGGTAACGAAACCAACACCTGAGGTTACGAAACCAACACCCGAGGTTACGAAACCAACACCAAAAGTAACGAAACCAACGCCTGAGGTAACGAAACCAACACCTGAGGTCACGAAACCAACACCTGAGGTAACGAAACCAACACCTGAGGTAACGAAACCAACACCTGAGGTTACGAAACCAACACCTGATGTAACGAAACCAACACCTGAGGTAACGAAACCAACATATCCAACTAAACCAACACCCAAAGAAACCACACATTACTGTGATACGACACCAACACCTGAGGTAACGAAACCAACACCCGAGGTAACAAAACCAACACCTGAGGTTACGAAACCAACTCCTGAGGTAACGAAACCAACACCAGAGGTAACGAAACCAACACCAGATGTAACGAAACCAACACCTGAGGTAACGAAACCAACACCAGAGGTAACGAAACCAACACCCGAGGTTACGAAACCAACACCCGAGGTAACGAAACCAACACCAGAGGTAACGAAACCAACACCTGAGGTAACGAAACCAACACCTGAGGTTACGAAACCAACACCCGAGGTAACGAAACCAACACCAGAGGTAACGAAACCAACACCTGAGGTTACGAAACCAACACCTGAGGTAACGAAACCAACACCTGAGGTAACGAAACCAACACCTGAGGTAACGAAACCAACTCCTGAGGTAACAAAACCAACACCAAAGGTAACGAAACCAACACCAGATGTAACGAAACCAACACCTGAGGTAACAAAACCAACACCGGAGGTAACGAAACCAACACCAGAGGTAACGAAACCAACACCCGAGGTTACGAAACCAACACCCGAGGTAACGAAACCAACACCCGAGGTAACGAAACCAACACCTGAGGTCACGAAACCAACACCTGAGGTCACGAAACCAACACCTGAAGTAACGAAACCAACACCTGAGGTCACGAAACCAACACTTGAGGTAACAAAACCAACACCTGAGGTAACGAAACCAACATATCCAACTAAACCAACACCCAAAGAAACCACACATTACTGTGATACGACACCAACACCTGAGGTAACGAAACCAACACCTGAGGTAACGAAACCAACACCGGAGGTTACGAAACCAACACCCGAGGTAACAAAACCAACACCTGAGGTGACGAAACCAACACCTGAGGTAACGAAACCAACACCTGACGTAACGAAACCAACACGTGAGGTTACGAAACCAACACCTGAGGTAACGAAACCAACACCTGAGGTAACGAAACCAACTCCTGAGGTAACGAAACCAACACCAGAGGTAACGAAACCAACACCCGAGGTAACGAAACCAACACCTGAGGTCACGAAACCAACACCTGAGGTCACGAAACCAACACCTGATGTAACGAAACCAACATATCCAACTAAACCAACACCCACAGATACCACACATTACTGTGATACGACACCAACACCCGAGGTTACGAAACCAACACCCGAGGTAACGAAACCAACACCCGAGGTAACGAAACCAACACCAGAGGTCACGAAACCAACACCTGAGGTAACGAAACCAACATATCCAACTAAACCAACACCCACAGATACCACACATTACTGTGATACGACACCAACACCTGAGGTAACGAAACCAACACCTGAGGTAACGAAACCAACACCCGAGGTTACGAAACCAACACCCGAGGTAACGAAACCAACACCTGAGGTTACGAAACCAACACCTGAGGTTACGAAACCAACACCTGATGTAACGAAACCAACACCTGAAGTAACGAAACCAACACCTGAGGTAACGAAACCAACACCTGACGTAACGAAACCAACACCGGAGGTAACGAAACCAACATATCCAACTAAACCAACACCCAAAGAAACCACACATTACTGTGACACGACACCAACACCTGAGATAACGAAACCAACACCCGAGGTAACGAAACCAACACCCGAGGTAACGAAACCAACATATCCAACTAAACCAACACCCAAAGAAACCACACATTACTGTGATACGACACCAACACCTGAGGTAACGAAACCAACACCTGAGGTAACGAAACCAATACCGGAGGTTACGAAACCAACACCCGAGGTAACAAAACCAACACCTGAGGTGACGAAACCAACACCTGAGGTAACGAAACCAACACCTGACGTAACGAAACCAACACCTGAGGTTACGAAACCAACACCTGAGGTAACGAAACCAACACCTGAGGTAACGAAACCAACTCCTGAGGTAACGAAACCAACACCAGAGGTAACGAAACCAACACCAGAGGTAACGAAACCAACACCTGAGGTAACGAAACCAACACCGGAGGTAACGAAACCAACACCAGAGGTAACGAAACCAACACCCGAGGTTACGAAACCAACACCCGAGGTAACGAAACCAACACCCGAGGTAACGAAACCAACACCTGAGGTCACGAAACCAACACCTGAGGTCACGAAACCAACACCTGATGTAACGAAACCAACATATCCAACTAAACCAACACCCACAGATACCACACATTACTGTGATACGACACCAACACCCGATGTTACGAAACCAACACCCGAGGTAACGAAACCAACACCCGAGGTTACGAAACCAACACCCGAGGTAACGAAACCAACACCAGAGGTAACGAAACCAACACCCGAGGTTACGAAACCAACACCCGAGGTAACAAAACCAACACCTGAGGTTACGAAACCAACTCCTGAGGTAACGAAACCAACACCAGAGGTAACGAAACCAACACCGGAGGTAACGAAACCAACACCAGAGGTAACGAAACCAACACCCGAGGTTACGAAACCAACACCCGAGGTAACGAAACCAACACCCGAGGTAACGAAACCAACACCTGAGGTCACGAAACCAACACCTGAGGTAACGAAACCAACATATCCAACTAAACCAACACCCACAGATACCACACATTACTGTGATACGACACCAACACCTGAGGTAACGAAACCAACACCTGAGGTAACGAAACCAACACCCGAGGTAACGAAACCAACACCTGAGGTCACGAAACCAACACCTGAGGTAACGAAACCAACATATCCAACTAAACCAACACCCACAGATACCACACATTACTGTGATACGACACCAACACCTGAGGTAACGAAACCAACACCTGAGGTAACGAAACCAACACCCGAGGTTACGAAACCAACACCAGAGGTAACGAAACCAACACCCGAGGTAACGAAACCAACACCAGAGGTAACGAAACCAACACCTGAGGTAACGAAACCAACACCAGAGGTAACGAAACCAACACCCGAGGTTACGAAACCAACACCCGAGGTAACGAAACCAACACCCGAGGTAACGAAACCAACACCTGAGGTAACGAAACCAACACCTGAGGTTACGAAACCAACACCTGAGGTCACGAAACCAACAATTGAGGTTACGAAACCAACACCCGAGGTAACGAAACCAACACCAGAGGCAACGAAACCAACGCCTGAGGTAACGAAACCAACACCTGAGGTCACGAAACCAACACCTGAGGTAACGAAACCAACATATCCAACTAAACCAACACCCAAAGAAACCACACATTACTGTGATACGACACCAACACCTGAGGTAACGAAACCAACACCTGAGGTTACGAAACCAACACCCGAGGCAACGAAACCAACACCAGAGGTAACGAAACCAACACCAGAGGTAACGAAACCAACACCCGAGGTTACGAAACCAACACCCGAGGTAACGAAACCAACACCCGAGGTTACGAAACCAACACCCGAGGTAACGAAACCAACACCAAAAGTAACGAAACCAACGCCTGAGGTAACGAAACCAACACCTGAGGTCACGAAACCAACACCTGAGGTAACGAAACCAACACCTGAGGTAACGAAACCAACACCTGAGGTTACGAAACCAACACCTGATGTAACGAAACCAACACCTGAGGTAACGAAACCAACATATCCAACTAAACCAACACCCAAAGAAACCACACATTACTGTGATACGACACCAACACCTGAGGTAACGAAACCAACACCCGAGGTAACAAAACCAACACCTGAGGTTACGAAACCAACTCCTGAGGTAACGAAACCAACACCAGAGGTAACGAAACCAACACCAGATGTAACGAAACCAACACCTGAGGTAACGAAACCAACACCAGAGGTAACGAAACCAACACCCGAGGTTACGAAACCAACACCCGAGGTAACGAAACCAACACCAGAGGTAACGAAACCAACACCTGAGGTAACGAAACCAACACCTGAGGTTACGAAACCAACACCCGAGGTAACGAAACCAACACCAGAGGTAACGAAACCAACACCCGAGGTTACGAAACCAACACCCGAGGTAACGAAACCAACACCAGAGGCAACGAAACCAACGCCTGAGGTAACGAAACCAACACCTGAGGTCACGAAATCAACACCTGAGGTAACGAAACCAACATATCCAACTAAACCAACACCCAAAGAAACCACACATTACTGTGATACGACACCAACACCTGAGGTAACGAAACCAACACCTGAGGTTACGAAACCAACACCCGAGGTAACGAAACCAACACCAGAGGTAACGAAACCAACACCCGAGGTTACGAAACCAACACCCGAGGTAACGAAACCAACACCAGAGGCAACGAAACCAACGCCTGAGGTAACGAAACCAACACCTGAGGTCACGAAACCAACACCAGAGGTAACGAAACCAACATATCCAACTAAACCAACACCCAAAGAAACCACACATTACTGTGATACGACACCAACACCTGAGGTAACGAAACCAACACCTGAGGTTACGAAACCAACACCCGAGGTAACGAAACCAACACCAGAGGTAACGAAACCAACACCAGAGGTAACGAAACCAACACCCGAGGTTACGAAACCAACACCCGAGGTAACGAAACCAACACCCGAGGTTACGAAACCAACACCCGAGGTAACGAAACCAACACCAGAAGTAACGAAACCAACGCCTGAGGTAACGAAACCAACACCTGAGGTCACGAAACCAACACCTGAGGTAACGAAACCAACACCTGAGGTAACGAAACCAACACCTGAGGTTACGAAACCAACACCTGATGTAACGAAACCAACACCTGAGGTAACGAAACCAACACCTGAGGTCACGAAACCAACACCTGAGGTAACGAAACCAACATATCCAACTAAACCAACACCCACAGATACCACACATTACTGTGATACGACACCAACACCTGAGGTAACGAAACCAACACCTGAGGTAACGAAACCAACACCCGAGGTAACGAAACCAACACCTGAGGTCACGAAACCAACACCTGAGGTAACGAAACCAACATATCCAACTAAACCAACACCCACAGATACCACACATTACTGTGATACGACACCAACACCTGAGGTAACGAAACCAACACCTGAGGTAACGAAACCAACACCCGAGGTTACGAAACCAACACCAGAGGTAACGAAACCAACACCCGAGGTAACGAAACCAACACCAGAGGTAACGAAACCAACACCTGAGGTAACGAAACCAACACCAGAGGTAACGAAACCAACACCCGAGGTTACGAAACCAACACCCGAGGTAACGAAACCAACACCCGAGGTAACGAAACCAACACCTGAGGTAACGAAACCAACACCTGAGGTTACGAAACCAACACCTGAGGTCACGAAACCAACAATTGAGGTTACGAAACCAACACCCGAGGTAACGAAACCAACACCAGAGGCAACGAAACCAACGCCTGAGGTAACGAAACCAACACCTGAGGTCACGAAACCAACACCTGAGGTAACGAAACCAACATATCCAACTAAACCAACACCCAAAGAAACCACACATTACTGTGATACGACACCAACACCTGAGGTAACGAAACCAACACCTGAGGTTACGAAACCAACACCCGAGGCAACGAAACCAACACCAGAGGTAACGAAACCAACACCAGAGGTAACGAAACCAACACCCGAGGTTACGAAACCAACACCCGAGGTAACGAAACCAACACCCGAGGTTACGAAACCAACACCCGAGGTAACGAAACCAACACCAAAAGTAACGAAACCAACGCCTGAGGTAACGAAACCAACACCTGAGGTCACGAAACCAACACCTGAGGTAACGAAACCAACACCTGAGGTAACGAAACCAACACCTGAGGTTACGAAACCAACACCTGATGTAACGAAACCAACACCTGAGGTAACGAAACCAACATATCCAACTAAACCAACACCCAAAGAAACCACACATTACTGTGATACGACACCAACACCTGAGGTAACGAAACCAACACCCGAGGTAACAAAACCAACACCTGAGGTTACGAAACCAACTCCTGAGGTAACGAAACCAACACCAGAGGTAACGAAACCAACACCAGATGTAACGAAACCAACACCTGAGGTAACGAAACCAACACCAGAGGTAACGAAACCAACACCCGAGGTTACGAAACCAACACCCGAGGTAACGAAACCAACACCAGAGGTAACGAAACCAACACCTGAGGTAACGAAACCAACACCTGAGGTTACGAAACCAACACCCGAGGTAACGAAACCAACACCAGAGGTAACGAAACCAACACCCGAGGTTACGAAACCAACACCCGAGGTAACGAAACCAACACCAGAGGCAACGAAACCAACGCCTGAGGTAACGAAACCAACACCTGAGGTCACGAAATCAACACCTGAGGTAACGAAACCAACATATCCAACTAAACCAACACCCAAAGAAACCACACATTACTGTGATACGACACCAACACCTGAGGTAACGAAACCAACACCTGAGGTTACGAAACCAACACCCGAGGTAACGAAACCAACACCAGAGGTAACGAAACCAACACCCGAGGTTACGAAACCAACACCCGAGGTAACGAAACCAACACCAGAGGCAACGAAACCAACGCCTGAGGTAACGAAACCAACACCTGAGGTCACGAAACCAACACCAGAGGTAACGAAACCAACATATCCAACTAAACCAACACCCAAAGAAACCACACATTACTGTGATACGACACCAACACCTGAGGTAACGAAACCAACACCTGAGGTTACGAAACCAACACCCGAGGTAACGAAACCAACACCAGAGGTAACGAAACCAACACCAGAGGTAACGAAACCAACACCCGAGGTTACGAAACCAACACCCGAGGTAACGAAACCAACACCCGAGGTTACGAAACCAACACCCGAGGTAACGAAACCAACACCAGAAGTAACGAAACCAACGCCTGAGGTAACGAAACCAACACCTGAGGTCACGAAACCAACACCTGAGGTAACGAAACCAACACCTGAGGTAACGAAACCAACACCTGAGGTTACGAAACCAACACCTGATGTAACGAAACCAACACCTGAGGTAACGAAACCAACACCTGGGACAACGAAACCAACACCTGACGTAACGAAACCAACGCCTGAGGTAACGAAACCAACTAAACCAACACCCAAAGAAACCACACATTACTGTGATACGACACCAACACCTGAGGTAACGAAACCAACACCAGAGGTAACGAAACCAACACCCGAGGTTACGAAACCAACACCTGAGGTAACGAAACCAACACCTGAGGTAACGAAACCAACACCTGAGGTAACGAAACCAACACCTGAGGTAACGAAACCAACACCTGAGGTAACGAAACCAACACCTGAGGTTACGAAACCAACACCTGATGTAACGAAACCAACACCTGAGGTAACGAAACCAACACCTGAGGTAACGAAACCAACACCTGACGTAACGAAACCAACGCCTGAGGTAACGAAATCAACACCTGAGGTAACGAAACCAACACCTGAGGTAACAAAACCAACACCTGAGGTAACGAAACCAACACCCAAACCAAGTTCCGAAGGAACGCCAAAACCAACATATCCAACACCTGAAGATACCACACATTACTGTGTACCAACAACGACATCCACAACAACAACAACTACCACACCTGCCCCTTGCCACACATAATGCACTTGTGGATACTGAACACCTAACAACCTCAAGTTGTGAACCTCAACATAATTTTGTGAAAAGTGTGCCAAACCCAGTATAATTCCTTACAAGTTTCAAACGATAAATAAATAAATTAAATAAAAATGAATATTATGTTGTATGTTTCTTATGTAGTAAGCTCGTAATTACCTGATTGCAGTCATTTGCTGGCTATTTTAATGTATCATTTACACGTCTATTAATTTGTATAATGAATTAATTATTTAACTTTAGTTTTTCATGTTTTTGCCATCCAATATTATTTTTCAGAAAACCTGTAATAAAATAATATCTTATTCCAGTTGTTTAGAAGTGAATTGTTTTAACAACTATATTATTGTAAATATATTTTACTGCTGAATAAATCATACTGTCATTACTATAAAAATACTCGTCTTGTCTTTGATCCTTGTTTGACTGTTTGGTATAATAGTTATTTATTTGATACTTTATATTACGGATACATATCAGGGGTCTAATCTCTAAACACTAAATCCGTAGCTTCTGCCTTCAATCAATCAATCAAAAAAGCATTTATTTCAAGTAGACCAGTTACAGGCACTTTTGAATTGTCAAAGGCATAAAAAATATAATTAAATACTACAAAGTTATAGTACTACAGTCCCAGTCACAAGACATAAAAACTGTGAAACACCGTAGATGCCCATTCCAAGAAGTAGATCTCTATGGAGAAGAACAAGAAACTCCATGGACACTCTTTTTAGATCGCCAAAATTATTACAAAACCTTTGTTACATCATTCATTTTGAGATGGTAGGTACATTATGTGAGAACGATTTAGCAAGTTAAGTGTCCTTAGTGACAGACGTTTTGACAAGGAGCCCGAACTAAGAATTAATGATAATATGACAATTTGTGTTAAGGAGCACAGTCGCTGAGCACAGCAACCTACCACACACACAATATGTAAATAATAGCATATAAGTCTAAACTTTGTATAATTGTAAGTCAAATTAAACATTTCTCTGTATATTATAATTAGTGTTATTGTATTAGCTTAAGAAATATTGTGAAATGTATGTAAACTTGTTCACTGGGACGATTTGTAAACGTATCGCGCAACACCCACGTGTGAATAAATAGCGGCCGCACGCGATTGGCTAGCGACAGACAGTAGCGTGGGCGCGACCCTCCCACGCACTGCGCTTGCGGCCGCGTGAATAAAAGACGGGCGGTTGCGCGGTACGGGGTTAGTTGAGTTCCGTCCGCCGTCCAGTGAAGAAGTCTCCAAAGAAACATTGTGTGTGTAGAATTGTGAATATAAGTGCCTTTTCAAGAAGCCTCAACTGTGTTTGTGTTTGGTTCCCTGATCAAATGAATCCCCGCGCCTGAATAGCGTACAATTTGACAAAGAGCTCCTTAGAGTACGCGCCACCACTCATGACCCGCGAATGTTCGTGGTACTTTTTTTTTGTAGCGTGGTAAAGTCATCAAATGAGTCCTCCCACTCAGGGTAGGGCGGGAGGGACTGTCAGACTTGCACTGACTAAAATCCACGGTGTGCTTCATTAGCCTTTTACGTTCCAGGGTCACGGTAATGAGATAAACCCCGCGACGCCGGCAAGCTTTGGCCCTCTAGAGGGGGGCCCCGTCATCTTGCTGACGCTCTTTGAGGCGCGCGTGGAAACACAACGTGCCGTCGACTCGATCACGGTCCATGGTCGGGTGGCGAGTTGCCCATTACTCGCCGCCCGCATGCCCATGTTCGTTGTACTACAGTTTTTTAATGCAATTGAAAAAAACACAAAAATTACTTCACCGTTCGCAATTTTATTTAAATGTTAGTTACTTTCGTACATCTGTATCCGTTCCCGTGTTTTCGTTGATGGACTTAGAAAGTAGACACCATGTTTCGTCGTTTTAAAATAAAGTTATTTGCTACAATCTCCTCAGAGCCCCAACCGATCAATTTACCGAATTTTGTTTGTCCGAATTTCATTATACCGAAAACTATTGACCGACATCTCTTTTGCTACATGCATTATTTGACATATTTTCAGATCATCGAAGTATCATTAGCCATAAGTATTATTTTACCGAAGTATGTTCCGCCGATTAACAAAATAACTTTTTACTATTGACCGAAGCCTCTTTTAAACTTTTTTCAATTGCCATATGATTTATTTGCCATATTTTCACCATACCGAAACAACATTTTACCGAAAAATTAAATTACTGTAATAAAAATTCAATATATTTGTGCTACAAAACTTTGTGGCGGAAACGAAATGCTGCAAAGCCGACTTTACGTAGTCTTGTCTGCCCTACCCCTAGAGTGTAATTTAAAATCGCGTAGGCGCGGAGAGGTGGGGTGGCCCGCGAGCTGAGGAGCAGGTGGTTAGAACGACCGCCGTCGCGGCTGAAGCTGGCCGGCGGAGCCGGCCAGTAAGCCGAAGCTGCGGTGGTGAGCATTCAAATCATCTGCAACGATAAGCTCGCGTGGGGCCACCCCAAAACCCCGCAGCGCCGGAGCCATGACAGAAATAATGCTTGTTGCATGTTTGCTTGAATGCTGCATGTTGCATGCTGCGTGCTTGCTGCATGTTGCATGCTGCATGTTTGCTTGCACGCTGCATGCTTGCTTGCATGCTACATGCTTGCTTGCATGCTGCACGCTTGCTTGCATGCTGCATGCTTGCAGCATTTCAGTTGCAGCATTGCGCACAACGTTCACTCATAATTAAAGCAAAAAATTATGAAAATATTGGTAAACAATTGTCAGGACTCCGACGTACATCAACTATGTAACTAACAGCAAATGTCAATAATGATAATACAATACCCGTCAGAGTTATATTATCGTATATGACATTTGCACAATGATTATTTTGTATTGTCTACCTACATTTCAATGGCGCATGCTAAAAATGTAACAGCAATAATTAGTGTGTAAAAATTTCTAGGCGTTTGTTGAAATAAAAATATGGCAATTAAAACAGTGGTATAATGAATGTTTGGAAACATAATACTTCGAACAACCGTCATTTCGGGTAAGTGTAACATCGGTAAAAAGTTTTTCGGCCAAATGAAGTGTCGGAGTAACGTAAAAAAACGAATAGATAATAGGTTAACTGAAACAGTGTGTGACAATCGTGACTTCGATGAGGTAAAAATAACCTAACGATAATAGTTGAAAAGTTTTAGGTCAAATGAAATTCGGTCAAACGTTTTTCGATCCCGGAACCCTATGATAGGTAACCCCTCAGAGGCCTTATCACATGATTTCTGAAGCCCTAAGGTAGTCCTATAAAGACATAGGTGAAAAGTCATAGGGGTAGCCCTATGACTTTTCACGTTGTATGACGTAAAGTAAACGGGAACTTTGATATTAATTTGATGGGAAAAATTGTACTGGATCCGACACTAGAGAAGATTTTTCAATTTTCTATACAATGAACGCAGTTAATACTTCAGGTACGGTGTAAATAAAAATAAAGAAAATTTGGAAAGTTACAGTTAAAGATAAGGCTTCTGATGAGATTATAGCAAAAAAGGAAAGTCAGATTAATTACCATGAAACATGATGCAAGGCTTCTTTTTCTTCTTCCTGCCCTTATCCCATTCTACTTGGGGTCGGCGCAACACGTTTTCTTCTTCCATTCTCCCCTCTCAGACGTCACAGTATCATTTACTCCTTTTTCTTTCATATCATTCCTTAGACAATCCATCCATCTTTTCTTTGGCCTTTCTCTTCCTCTCCATCCATCAACATTCATACTCATCATAAACATGATGCAAGGCTATTGTTATTAATCGCACGGTGTTCAAAAACCAAAAAATACTTTACCCAACGCAAAATGGAATTTTAAAAATTGTTATAAATTATATCGTTAACTATACGCATGTGGCGCATAAAGTCGCGGACAGCAAATTAATACTACAAATAGAAAGAGAATCTTTGGATAGTTAATGAGCACACACAGCTTACTAGATAACTGGTTATAAGGGGACATTTTTTATTAATAATGTGCTTGATAATCGGGAACACAAAATTCGTATTGTTTGATACCTTCGAATATAAATTACCTACATTGTTTTATTAAGAAATCGAAACCCAAATGAACTTACAAAGTATCAGCTGACCACATGTGATATACTTAGGCAATACAAATTCAAGAGATTGGATTAGGAATTCGGAAAAATTAAGGCTGACATTCGTCATAATGTCATTAACTCAACTCAAATCTGGCCCGATACAATCTAACTCACTATAATTTGCCAAAAATTGCCCACAAAACGAGATATTTCTTGACCCGTGGTACTACCAAGCGATCTAGTAGTTACCTAGTAACACGGGAAATTAATTTAATTTATCCATGGTTCTGTAGCATTCGGTCTGAGAGAAGTGGTGGCCCAGTGGTATCGGCCTCGACTTACGAGTTGCAGGTCGTGGGTTCGAACCCCGTCAGGTGCTTTACTTTGTGTAATTTATTTCAACACCACTGCTCTCAAAACGGTGAAGGAAAACATCGTGAGGAAACCGGCATATCCTAGAACCAAAAATTCGAAGACATGTGACATCTATGTATAAATCCCCACTGGGCCCACGTAAGTGATTACAGCCCACTCCCTCTCACAGAGAGGAGGCCTGTGTCCCAGCAGCGGGAACATTATTATAGGCTGAAGATGATTCGGTCTGTCCCAAACGCCGAGATGCCGCAAATAAATATGGACAGTAGGGTAATGGGACGGATAGAAATGAGTAGCCACTACAAGGTTTAGTATTTGGTTTATTGCAGCTCCAAAGGTATTCCCTATTAACAAAGAAATACAACAATTTAGTATCATATAACGGTCCTAGAGACCTGTAGAGGTAACAATAATTTAAAATCTAAGTAAGTACATTACGAACCTTTACCAGGGTAGACAATATTCCAGTTATTTTACACAACAATAACAAATATTCTTTGAAATTCCACTAGAGTTGCAGGAAGCACTTAACTGAGAATACTTTGATTATATGCAGATTTTAAACGTATTGGAGAACGGGTACTGCTGCTAGACTTGGTGAAATTGTACTGACCAAAAAAGAATTGAAGATGAATGAATGACAGAATGAAAATTCGAAATATGATTTTTTAAAAATTATTAAAACAATAAATAGATCCAAAAGTAAAAAGGTTGAGGCAACAGAAGAGGTGGGATACCTCTCTGTTACAGTACTACTCGTTTACTTTGCCAGGGTCACCGGACTGTCTAAATAGTAAGGATAGTAGGTAGTAGTAGATGGAAAGGGCAATTGAAGGAACACGGTAGATTTTAGTCAGTACGAGTCCGACTGACTCTTCCACTCCGCCCAGGGCGAGAGGCCTCATTTGACGATGGTATACGAAAGATTTTACAAAGAAGTGTGTATAATTGATCAATAGTATAAAATAAATGAGTAGTAGCATCGGTAAATCAAAAATTCCCGTGGCACTACTAGATGGCTTTTAGGACCACGGCTTATTTTATTACCCGTAGTACCATGGGCAATAAACGATGTTAGCAACCCGACTGCTGATAACGTTACAGGCAAAACTGATATATTGGAAGAACATGATCTGCACACAACGGACACCGCATGCATAGCATTTGGCGATTCGGTCAACGGCACTATTGCACCGGCAGCACATCATCTGATCCCGTAGGTATCCTGACGGCAGTTAGCCGTCAAATCAAACCATCACACTCCATCAGCAACCCCTATCTGGCCGAGACGACTGTTTCAATACGTCGCAGCTTTAGCTGAACTCGCTGTCTCACCGCGGACATAACCTCACTGATGACGGCAGTTAATCCTTATCGGAGACTGTTATAATATCCGTCGCTTTGATTTGATTTGTTATTATTTATTATTTCTTGAGTTCCAAGTGCAATTCTTGCAACCCTTGACAGCCAAATGTTTTCCCTTTGTAAAAATGGAACTCACGTGTCTTAAGGTCATGGCACAGTATACCGGCACGGCATCAGCACGGCTCCAACCCAGCACTTAACTTGTCATTCAAATTAGAGCCTTAAATCACGTGTCGTATCGTATAATATATTTCATAATGTCAAAATGAAAAAGCCAACGGCGCGCGGCGGGGTGTTGGCGCGCTTACCGCTCGCGTACAACTCGCCTCGCAGCCCGCGCGCTTCAAGCGAGCAGCCGGCGCGGCGTGCTTGCAGCGCGCCGATCGCGTGCTTACGCCGTCTCCGACTTGCTACAGCGAAACAAATGCCTAAGCAAGCTTGCGCCTCGCGGGCGGCGCGCGGACTGCGAGCTTGCAGTCTCCTACTACCCCCACTTATCTTAAAGAACGTTTCAAGTTTCTTCATGACACACATAATAGATATCTTAGGTCATCGGAAAATTTGAGACTAGAGATGCCAATGCATTCTTCCAGCTTTTACGACAAATCATTTACAGTCGAAGCAGTACGGCTGTGGAATGCCTTGCCCTTGTCAATAAGGCGCGCTCAAACCTTGTCCACGTTTAAAAATCGGGTGAAAAAGCACTACCTACTTACTCGTATCTCCACAAATGTGTGGCCTAAATGCTTGTTTGTTTATTGTTTTCATAATGTATTATGTCTTGTATATATATGTATATTATTTGGATATATACGTATGTTTTTTATGTGCAAAATGTACACCTCAGACTACCTACAGTATTGTTTCTTCCTGCTATTCAAATCCATCCAAAGGTTGTCTTGAAAAGATCGCTTTTAGCGATAAGACCGCCCATTGTCTAACCCTATGTGTAAGATATACTCTGTACCAATAATTTGTATGGTGTGCATAATAAAGTGTATTCTATTTATCTATCTATCTTGCACCCCGCGGAGGCACCTCGCGGTCGGCGCAGATTCGAGGTTACCGTACTAGAGCCGCGCTATTGCCGTGCCGGTATAGTGTGCCATGACCGTTAAACGTGACTTTGGAGTTAAAGTCACGTACCTATGTGACATTGTATCTTGTATTAATTAAAAACAGCTATTTAAAAACACAAAGAGGAGGCCTGTGTCCCAGCAGTGGGAACATTTATAGGCTGATGATGATATAAAAACAACGGTATTTTTGTTGATATTACAGACAATTTCTTCTGTTTTTTTAACGCACAAGAATCTGTGGCACAAGTTCAAATAAACGTAACAATATGATGACGTTATTATAATATTACTTAAAAAGAGGTTTTTTTTGTTAAAAAATAGTTCAGTTCAGTAATTTGGTGAAACGAAAACATGGGGCTATAATTATATTCTTAGTATTTTATCACCGACAACAACATGTTCGTGCACCCTCAATCACTATTGGAAACCCGATAAATATGTCTTGGCAGCCATTAGGTATGTGTACATTAGTTATACAGGGTCGTCTATAAAAAAAGTTAACATTTCATGGACCGCAAGTACCTACTTGTGGTTATAAACAACTTTTACTAGGTATATTGGTTGGTTCAACGGAACCCTGTATAAATGTGTACCTGGTATATTAGTTCTTGATTTTTTATCGTTATTGTGACACATCGTATTGATTTCTTGTTTACAGTACACATTACAGTACATATTTTAGTCATTAGAAATTGTAATGTATAGAAAACTATATTTAATTTATATTTTTGTAGAATAATTTTATTGCTGAATAAATCAAGCTTTTGATACTTTTAAAGACACTGTGTTTTTTATTCTCGTGTGGAGTCTATGTTTGGAAGCGCTTATGGAGGAACTGGGTATGGATGGATGATAACTTGCAGTGCATCTAGATTTTCCTCTCATGGACTTCATAAAAAGTCAAAAGTAGTCCAAGTTTAAAATCAAAATCAGCCGCAGTGGTAGACGCACATGGCGACGGGCGTCGCAAGACGATCTCCGGCTGCCATAGGCGCGGGCCAGCGGGCAGCGAGTCGCCTCACCACGGACCATGCCCGGGTCGACGGCACGTTGTGTTCCACGCGCGCCTCACAGTGTCAGCACAATGACGCCCCCCCCCCCCCCCAGAGGGCCAAAGCCTGCTGGGGTCGCGGGACTACTGAATACCTTGACCCCGGAAAGTAAAGGGCTATTGAAGGTCACTGTGATTTTCATAGATATAATAAAGAAGGAGATATGGCGTGGAGTTCAAAATGTATAGAAAACCGATGAAGCCACAGTTGCCCCTCCATTACGGTAATATTACGCACACAGTTCTGTCACAACAATGCTACGAACAAGTGCACACACGCGCCTTCGATAGCTCAGTCATTTAAATATAAACCTTATTCTTTAAACCACACCGTACTTTTTTCGTATTATTTACTCACACTAAAACAATTATCATTGTGTGTTGTCGGGACACGGGGGCGGATACGACTTCATACGACAGTGCTTGACTAAATCGAAGTGTTATCGATAAACATATCGATAATTTTTTACAAAGGTTTTGGAAATAAAGTAAATGAAAACAATATGAAACCAACAATAACCAATATATTAAAAAAAAAAATACAAATCAAATGACACAGTTACATGTAGTTCAAAATCAAAGCATTTATTTCAATTAGACCAGTTACAAGCACTTTTGAATAATTGTCAAAGACAAAAAAATAATAATGAAATACTACAAAATGATGGTGCTACAACTACAATCCTAGTCACAAGACATAATAACTGTGAAAGTACTGTAGATGCTCATTACAAGGAGTAAATCTCTATGGAGAAGAACGGATAAGAAACTCCATGGACACTCTTTTTGGATCGCCAAAATTATTACAGAAACTTTGTTACACCATTCATTTTGAGATGGTACGTTATATATATGGTACATAGCATTTCTATCAGCGATATAGTCGCTCATTTTATAATATGCCTGATTACAAAGTGTGCGTTTAATGCATGTTTTGAATTTAGTTTCATTTAGTTCAAGAACGTTTTGTAGTAGCTTATTACAGCATTTTAGACATTACCCCATGAAAGAAGGGTGCAAGTGATAAAAAAACTTGCATCACGTCACAATATAGCGTCTCCAAACCCTCCTTAGAAATTCTGGGGCATAGTACATCAATAAGACTATTGAAGCTAATTATTATAATGCTTAGGAAGCTAATGGTGCATTTATGAAGACTTCAGTTAAATATCATAACCATAACAAGTGACGAAACCCAAGGACATTCCATAGATTACTTTACTAAACATTAATGAACTTCTTTCACGATCTTTGGTAACGCACTACTACGCTGTAAAATAATAAAAACCGGCCAAGTGCGTGTCGGGCCACGCACAGTGTAGGGTTCCGTAGTTGCCCATCAAAATACTTATGCGAACTAACAAAACTGATTCGCTGAATTTGATTTTAATTTACGTACATTAACATTTATTAGGTACCTAAGTGATAGTGATTCAGTAGCCAACTCATACCGTCGTACCACAAAAACTTTTAAAAGTCTGTTGAACACTTGTCTAAAAAAATGTCAGATTATGACGTTGAAATAAGGTCCGTTTTGCAGTCACACTTTTTTTAGACAAGTGTTCGACAGATGTTTAAGTTTTTGTAGTAAGGCTGTTAACGTCTAAAAACGGGCCCACATAGGACGATGGTAACTGTAGAAGGAGTTATAAAAACCAACTTCACAGGTAAAGTTGGAAAAGATGTTGTCTATTTGAGTACCACCGCGTGTAGAGGGAAGCGGCTGTAACAAAGGTTTAAAACCAGCGTTACATAGTAATTGGAATACATCGCTTCAAGAATGATTTATAGAGTTCCCACGATTTCTCGAGGATTCCATCATCAGATCCTGACTTGATGATCATGGGACTAATTGGAAGGTGTACTCTTTAAATCGAAAGAAGAATTTTCAAAATCGGTCCAGGCGTCTTTGAGAAATCGGGAAAAATACATTAAAAAAAGATTACGACGAATTGAGAACCTCCTCCTTTTTTTTTTAGTTAGTTAAAAATAGTTGACAATAAAAACCTAACTATCCCCAAAACATACCCACCTATCATTAGCTGTAAAAATAAAGTTGACAAACTTACATTTGCAGTTGAAGAACATGTTCTCCGATACATTTTGTTTAGGAAAATATTTTATTCAAGTATATTTTATAAGTTGGTCGACTATTACTCGTAAACTTGTAAAGCCTACTTAGTAATGATAATTTTCTTTTAAACTTCGTTATATATATACTACTATTGTGAATTTTTGCATACCCCCAAACATAATCGTTTAGCTGGTAGAGGGGGGGGGGACACTCGAGTCCAGCAAAAATTAGCACTTTAAAGCTTAATATTTCACAAACGAATCTTTTTATCAAAAAAATTGTTTATGGAAACTATCAATATTTTTTAAAGGCCTATTTAATGATACCCCACAGTAAGGTGTACGCAAGAAAAAAAAACATCCCCACTTTACGTGTTCAGGAGGTACCCTAAAAAAATATTTTACGAGATTTTATTTTACCACTTTTTCGGCGCAACAAATCCATATATTTACACCAAGTTACAGCTTCCTAGTACTGGGCGTCTCTGAGCTAAGCTGCGGACAGACGGACGGACGGACATGGCGAAACTATAAGGGTTCCTTGTTGACTACGGAACCCTAAAAATGGGTAAAAAAGCATAGAACCACATCGGCCTTCCAACCGGTCACAAGAGTTAATAAATTGAAGGAAAATCTGAAATAGTAATAAAACATTCGCAGTCGACCTTCTTGTCGATAGACTTTGTCAAAACTGCACGAGCACATCACTAGTCGCACTCAAATACGGCGGACCGGAGCAGCGGAGGCACCATGCGACATTACGGTTTAATGATGTTTCGTTATGTCAGCTTTACATTGCTTGTTCAGTCACTCAGTGACAGACTGAGGTGGTTGTAAAAGAGCAATGTATTTAATGCAAACTAAATACAGTCGGAGTAATACAAGAAAACAAAAATAAAGTAGTACAAGTCAGATATATTTTAGGTATGTTTGTTTTTCGTGATTTTTAAGACAAATATTGTAAAATACTTGTACTTACGTGTGGTAACTGATGCCATGACTTCTAAAATGTTTGTCTTGGCTTCTATTTTTGCACGAAACCACCGAACAAGACGGCATAATCGTTTTTTTTACGAACGCGGTTGACAACACACTAACTCGCGGTGACGGCCATTTTTTCACTAGCTGATCGGTACGCTCAGCACCAGGTGGCCGCGGACACGCCCCCTTGCCACTTCTCCTGTTTTTAATATTTCTGTGGTGATTTTAGTCAGTATAAGTCTGACAGTGCCTCCCGCTCTGCCCTGGGTGGGAGGACTCATTTGATGTATTTATCACCCTAAAAAAAAGACTAAAATCAAAATTGAACTAAAATCGAAATGAATTATAATAGTCTCCGTACTTTAGTCAGGTAGAGAAATTAGGTAGCGCTCCCCTGAAAAATCAAGGTATTTATTTCAATTAGGCCAGTTACAGACACTTTTGAATTGTCAAAAGACAATAAAAACATTTAAAAAATAAATACATGCAGTTATGGCCCAGTCATAAGACATAATAACTGTGAAAGAGTGCCTACGGTAGGTGCCCATTCCAATGCGTAAATCTCTATGGAGAAGAATGGGTAAGATCAATTATCTCTGGTTTCTGGTTGAAAAAGAGTGGCCATAGAGTATATACATTAGGTATGTGCGGACGAGATTACACATTATGTAAATCTCCGAATTGACACAGCGTTAAATCACGTAAAGATGAAGCCGGGTAGAATTGGGTCTTTTTTGCGGAAAAAGAGATCCCAGGCATCTCTATTTTCTGCAAAAAAGAGCTTAGAAGCATGAAGCCCAACTACATCGGCATCGCACCATTAGAAGACTGTCTCCAAAGGCAGGTTCAAGCGCTTACCATAGCTTCCCGGAGAGACCGTATTTAAAGCCTAGTAACCTAGTATCTCAGTAGAATAATTAAAATAAAATAAAATAAATTAATTTTTTTTTTTTTATTTCACAAAGATTAGGTATTTGACAAGAATTTGTGTTTAATATTTTAAATAAAAATGATGAAATAAAAACCTTACAAAAATCAAAATCAATCGATTTCAAAAACCATCACAAAAATTATTTTACACTTTTTTGTGGTGATTTTTGAAGTTTGTTTTTTAGTATTGAATGAGTATGATTAAATATAGTTTTCATACCACTTGCTCAAAAAAGTGACATTCTATGCCACAAAAAGCGAACATAACAATAGTCATTTTTAATCTGTTAAAAACAGGGAAGGAAATTGTACTGAATTTCATTCATCCTCTAGGGGGAGAATGTGATTTAAATTTGGAATACTTTATACTGAACTACATCTGTGTTTACACCATTGAGTTTGTATATAAACACATCTTCACATACATCTTTTTGAAAAAGGAATACGCATTTATTATGCAGTTATGATTATTAAATAAAAATACGAAAACCGACGAGGCCGTATGAGCTAGATGCCTTTGCTTTTCCGACAAAAAAATATTAGTCTAAGAATTTGCCGTGTTTTTGTTTTCTTCAAATACATAAACGTTAAGTTTATTTTAATTTATTTTAATCTTCATTATTTTTAATAAATGCTTATCTCAATATTATTATTGTGTCCATTTTTTTTCGCAAATGGTACGAAAAGTAGAGTATTTTCCTCGGTGATAAAGCTGTCTTAGTCTTGGGTGAACTTAAATCCCTCGCTACACTCAGGACTCGTCTTAAATCCCTCGCTTCGCTCGTGATTTAAGTTTTAAACACCCTCACTGCGCTCGGGAGTAAACCTCGAGTCCTTCGTTACGCTCGCGATTTAAATCGTCACCCGCGACAGAAGACACTGCTTTATCCCCTTGGTTAATAATCTACTATTATGTGCAATAACATATTGTGGTTGTTGTTGTTGGTGTTTCAGTTACAGGGATCGGTGTTTTTTTACCACAACGATGATGAATCGGTTTCGGCTTATGAGTTGGTTTCGGTTCTTCTGGCTTTTCAGTCGTTGTCGTAGTAGATGTTGTTGTTGAAGTGGATGTGTCACAATGTTCGGGAGCAGCTTGAGTAACATAACATATCTGTAATAAGAGGAAAGGATTAATCAAATAAACTTATTCTCAACTTCAAAGCGCATGTGAGGTTCTCTGAAGCAGAAAGCTAAATGCTTATGATTTTTGGTCGCGGGACTATCAAACATCCATTGAACGCACACTTTGGATTCTAGTCAGTATGAGCACAGAATACTTAATAGTACTACGTACAGAAGTGTCACTGCACAAAAACAAACAAATGTAAAATCTATCTGAATTAATGATACTCGTATTACGACTTGACAGATATTCCTAAAGGCGCTCCCTCACCGAGAGCATTCGCGTGAAATGTAAAGTTATAGATTCGACTTTGAGCATTACATTACAGTACTACCTCCCTGACTGACGAGCATTCGCGTACATTTAGTATAGATTTGATACAAAGTGCGCTTTGTGATGCTCGATTGTTCTCCCTCACCGATGAAATGCTCGAATCTGTAACGTTACAATAGTTCACTGTTACAATACAGGTGAATGCTCGCGGTGTGGGAGCGCCTTTAGAGTCTGTGCCACTACTCATGACATGCGTAAAAATCGTGTTACTACATTTTTTTAAGTATTCTGTGGTACGAGTCTAAATGCCGGAGCACACGGCGCGTTGCTGCGCCGCACCGCAAAGATTTTGCCTCACAAATATTTGTTACGTGTATCTGCCAGTAGGGTGAAATTTTAGCGATGCGGCGCGGCAACACGCCGTGTGCTCCGGCACTAAGATTCCCTTCCGCTCCACCAAGGGTCATTTGATGATTTTACCACGTAAATAAAAAGTTCTCTGAGGCTGAAATAAATAGTCGTTGCTAAACATCTTTTTTTTTATCGTGGTAAAATCATCAAATGAGTCCTCCCACCCCGGGCAGGGCGGGAGGGACTGTCAGACTTGTACTGACTAAAATCCACGGTGTCCTTCAATAGCCCTTTATGTCCCGGGGTCACGGTAATGAGATAAGTCCCGCGACCCCGGCAGGCTTTGGCCTTCTAGAGAGGGGGCCCCGTCATTATGCTGACGCTCTTTGAGGCGCGCGTGGAACACAACGCGCCGTCGACCTGGGCATGGTCCATGGTCGGGCTGCGAGTTGCCCTTTACTCGCCGCCTGCATGCCCTACTCGCCGCCCGCATGCCCTTGCTAAACATCTGCCAAAAGTATTAATGTCGAATAGTACTACATTAACCTACATTATTCGTAGACTTTGACTTAGCAAGATATCAGGAGGTCTAATTTCCAAGCACGAAACCCGTGGTTTCGGCCTTAGTTACGGACGTTTTCTACGCCACGTGACGTCAAGCCTGAATTATAAGAATCAATGATATTACGATTTGACAGATAGTTTAGTAATTGTGCCTTTGGTATAAGTTAATCGATGCTTTTGTCAAAATTTCTGGTCTCAATAAAATTTGAAGGGATTAATTTAATTTATAATGAAACACTAGGAATCCCTTTGAATATTGGGGATAGTTTGCTGGTCGATATCTCTAGATAAGTGTGGAACGTAAAACAGAATCATACTTGTAGAAATCACAGTTAATAGAAATCTCTATAAGAAAATTAAGAAGAATTAAGCGTGTAACATAACGTCATAAATTTGAAGCTCCCAAAATCTGTCATTTTTTTTTCAACCGAAAATAAACCTGTACCTCTAGCACGAATATTTGTAGGTTTCGTCTCGCCACCGTATCGTACCGTCGATACAATAACGGCATACAACGAAAGTCGGAAGCACGAAGCACTTTCGAATTAGTACCGAGGGCGCGATACGAAAACGTTGGTGACGTCATACTAACGTAAATAGGGATGGGAGAAATAGAACGAATGATCGTACACTTGAATGAATGTTTCGTTCAGAAACTGGATTTTTGTTAGAAAATTAGTGATTTTAGGGCATTTAACATTGTAATACTGTTCAATTTATGACGCAATACAAAGGGACTGCAGAAACAGTTAATATTCAGTTAGATAATAATTAAACTAATTACTAAAACGTTGTGTTTGATTTGACTGCGTTCCTAAACGAACATCTGTCATACTGGCACAAATAAAAAGCCATGAAAAAAATATTATTTTGAAAAAAAAAGCTTGTGTCATACCTAATGTCTATATTGTCAAATCTTTCCGTTGTCAAGAGGTTTCAAATCAATATTCAATGATTTTGTTGTTATAGTTCGTTATTTTTCTGTAAGCTATTCCAGTAAACTGAGATAACTAAACGGAAGTATTCTTACTGGAGTAAATAAGTAATTAACACCCTGATCAAGAAGGTCTGTTAACCGGTTGAACAGAAGGATCCCCCACGATATTCAATGATGAGACGAGGCTCTCGTTTGGAAATTCGGCGAAGAGCTTGAATGAGAAGACAGTACTTCTCCATAAGGCTTGCATTATGAAGAAATTCCTATCTTTGAGGTCCTAAATAACTAACTAATACATTGAACTGTGGTCCATAATAAAATGTTTATTTTGTATTTTTAAGTGTGAATGTTTTAAATCCATAGTAGTCAATTCAAATATGAGTTTGTTTGTTCTTTCACGTTATATTGCTAGACCGATATTGAATAACACAGAGTACCTTAGTGCGGCCATGAGACGATAATAGGCTAAGGAGCATATTTTGTCATGGTATTTAATGAAAAATGTATTGTAAAAATAAAGAAAAACTTTATGAATGTTCTGTGTTTGATGATTTTATTTATTTTATTAATAATGACAATAATATCAATCAATGAATCGAGCAATGATTGAGAAGCAACATGATAGGTACGGTTGCTAAAAGATCTATGTAATCCTGTCATGTCAAGTGCTTATTTTTTGTGAATTATAGCAGCATAAATAGAAAAATATCATATTATTATAATAAATATTGGAGCACACATTCTTCTTCTTCTTCAACCTTTAGTCACCCAATGCTGAGTGTAGGTCTCTTCCAAATCTTTCCACTGCTGGCGGTTTTGTGTTATGGCTATCCAGTTTCTTCCGGCCACTTTAACAAGATCGTCTGTCAACCTAGTCGGTTGTCTCCCTACATTCCTCTTTCCCGTTCGTGGTCTCCACTCCAACACTTCCCTGCCCCATCTTCCATCCAGTCTACGGCATATATGGCCCGCCCACTTCCACTTTCTTTTTGCTATCACCCATGCTATGTCTAAAAGTCTCGTTCTTCTACGAATTTCTGTGTTTCTCACCCGGTCGTAGAGCGAGATGCCCAACATGGCTCTTTCCATAGCTCTCTGAGTAACTTGCATATGGTGGATTATATGCTTGGTGAGCGTCCAAGTTTCAGCACACATTCATATTATAATAAATATTGGAGCACACATTCATTTTCTAACAAAATACTACAACACAATCACTTTAATTATAATTTTATCCATACAATAAACCCCGACGAATGTTTTCTCACTGTCAAATTTGAAGTGAATAAATATTCGTAAAACTCGTAAGCCAGCCTTCGACAGTTACGAAACTATCCGTCATATTTTGTGTTCGTGCTTGCTATCTTCATACAAATGGCTCAAATTACGTTTCGAATGAAGTATGAAGACGATACGAAACTTACACGTATTTGTTCGTGCTCTCAAAATTAGTTCAATTTACGCTCACCAGAGGCGCTGTTCAAGTTCCCATACAAAATGCTTTCGGAGACGATACGAATATTTTTTCGAAAGTGATTCGTGCTCGAGGTACTGATAATGTAAAGTGTGTATGCGCTTGGACATAGTTTCTTCTCCAAAGATGCTTTCTGTGAACCAAGATTTCTGGAAACAGTGGTGTCTATGAACGAAGTTTACTGCAAGAAGTGCTATCTATGAACGGAGATCTGTGTCAACAGTGTTTTCTATGGACCGAGATATCTACCAACAATGTCTTCTATCAATAAAGTTTTCGGCTAAACGTGCTGTGTAGTATAGCTTAATGTCTCTGTGTGTAGGAATAGAGATTTCTATTAACTGTGATTTCTACAAGTGTGATTCTGTTTGACGTTCCACACTCTTTGCTTGGCACCGGCTTTGGCTAAAGCCTTTGCTTAGCAACAACTATTTAACTCGGATGGCGTGAGTGACATCGGTAAGCCATAATTATGATGCTTATTTGCATATAGCGCTACAAATAAACCTCGAAACGAGCACCAGGTAAAAAAAAACAAGATTTTTATACTCACCGAACACACGAAAATAGTAAGAATTAATATATTAGCCCTCATTTTGTCGCTGACTGTTGAAGATAAACGTTCACGTTTGACGAATTTCTAAAAAACAATCCTTTTTATATCAGATTCTAATAACGTCATTACATTATCACCTTTATTGGAACAGGTGCAGATAAATTGAAAGAGAAATTAAATAGAATTGTTTTTTATGTCTTCTGTTTAACACAAAAAGCCGCACTTCACAACTTCTTTGTCATGAAATACATAGTAATAGTTACACATTATTTTGTTATTCAGTGAATATCACGTGTGTAAGCGAGTAACACAGTAAAGGCTCGAACAGACACACGCGATTAATCGCGCTGCGACAACGAGCCAAGCTAATTTCCACTCTAAATAGACGACTTGTAGCGACTTGTAGCGATCCATTCGCAGTACGAATGGATCGCTACAAGTCGCCCCGCGCGATTAATCGTGTGTTTCTGCTCGAGGCTTAAAGCTTGCCACGTTAGGTCTTCCACTCATAAAAAGGGGAAAAAAATGCCCTTTTCATATCATAAAGGTGAGCAAGCATGCGGCCCGTCTGATAAAAAGCGTTTGCCGTGCGTGTTGCCGATCTTGCACAGGCCTTTTTTGAGTGAAAAAGGTGTAAATAACGTTCTGTCGGATAACATTTTCGATAAAATGTGTATACACCTTGCTGTTGGCACAACAATCTCTCAAAAAGAAATGGCTCACCCACGGCCTCAGACGAAACGTAGAGGAAAAACGCCTGCCTAGGGTTCCGTTAAGGTTCCGTTAGGCGGGAATGCTATGAGGCCTTATGATGAAGCCTTATACGCGAGTTCCCTACATAATTCGATGTCCTTAAAAAGAGCTGAGGAAAAAGTTGATCTCGATGACCCCGCCATGCTCGAGAAAGCGGCAGTTACTATTGCTGAAGTGGACAGCTGTTCCCTAGACGACGTGAACGTGGGCGTAAATAGCTTTTTAAGTGGTAAAATCATTAAATGAGTCCTTTTTTTAAATCTTTATTTAAAGAGTTTTTGAGTCCTTCCGTACTGAGTGAGCAGTATGGACTGACAGACTCGTACTGACTAAAAACCACAGTGTCAGACTCGTACTGACTAAAAACCACAGTGTTAGTTCAATTATCTTTTACGTTTCAGGGTCATGGTTAGTCTGTCCCACGATCCTGGCATGGTGCGTGATCAGACGGCGAGCTTCCTGACGGTGATAAGTGGGCTATGGTCCGATAAAATCATGCGATTAGGATGGACAATAATACGTCACGACGTGTCATAATAAATGATATACTTACAGTACCTCGAGCCCGAGATAATTGAACTAACACTGTGGTTTTTAGTCAGTACGAGTCTGACACTGTGGTTTTTAGTCAGTACGAGTTTGTCAGTCCATACTGCCCACTCAGTACGGAAGAGTGGGCAGTATGGACTGACAAACTCGTACTGACTAAAAACCACAGTGTCAGACTCGTACTGACTAAAAACCACAGTGTTAGTTCAATTATCTTTTACGTTTCAGGGTCATGGTTAGTCTGTCCCACAATCCTGGCATGGTGCGTGATCAGACGGCGAGCTTCCTGACGGTGATAAGTGGGCTATGGTCCGATAAAATCATGCGATTAGGATGGACAATAATACGTCACGACGTGTCATAATAAATGATATACTTACAGTACCTCGAGCCCGGGTACCACTAGTGCTATTGACCGAAACGCAGCACGACGGCTGCCGCCAACAGAGGGCAACGGCTGCACAGTAGTGGTATCTGCCATAAACAAGGTGCCATTCGTCTTTGTGCAGCCTAATTTGTTATGGTAATAAACTTGATTTCGTAGGCCTAGGACCCAGTGATGCGTGTAAAAAGAAAACATCCGAAAAAAAAACACTCCTTGAATGTGGTTGCGGGACTCACGAATTACCGTGACCCCGGAACGTAAAGGGCTATTGAAGGACACCGTGGATTTTAGTCAGTACGAGTCTGACAGTCCCTCCCGCCCTGACCTGGGTGGGAGAACTCATTTGATGATTTTAAGACGCTAAAAAAATGTATAATAATATATAATGTAACTTCCTATGTAAGAATAGTAGTTTATGGAACTGGTACATAATGAGCGGTATCTAACACGAGTGTGAGTTTAAAAAACGAGCGAAGCGAGTTTTTTAAAAGTATCACACGAGTGTATAATACCTAGTTATGTGCAGTTTCATACACTACTTTATCTACTATACATATTATGTTCGTGTTCAATGAGAGTAGATAAAGTAGTTTTAGATTACCCAGGTATCATAATACGAAGCTACGATGGCCTGAACAATTAAAGAGATAAAAGAAAAGCGTGACTCAATTACATCCTTCGCAATTAAATATGGTATTCCTGAGAAGACACTTCTAATCAGGATCTGGTATGAAGATGCTTGGCAGATTTACCACAGTATATTTCAACAAAAAAACAATTCATTTCTTGAATACTTTTGTGGTGGCCACGTTGCCCGCTTTGGGCGGCCTCTCGGGCAAAGTGGTTTTATGACAAGTTTTCGTAATCTGCAAATCATATGTTTATTTTTCAACGTGCGCAAATTTGAATTGGCCATGGCAAAAACTCGATAAATTCTCTACTAGCTGGTATAAAATTCTCTTCAAAAATCTTTCGTTTAATGGCTTTTTTTTTAACTCAAAGTTAAAGTGGCTGCTTTGAGCTGACTTCCCCTATAATCTACCGTAACAAAAAAGATTACGATTTTTCAAAGTGATAGCGACTTTTTTTATGTGTGTACACATTTCCACATGAACCCATAATACAGTGACACGTAAACGATTTCACCGTATACCTTGACGATTGGTAACGTTGCGTGAACTACTGATATTTCACATCATTACCCCGGTGATGCGCCGGGTTTTTTCTTCTACTCATTTCCTCCCTCCGTTCCAAGGAAATGCTATTTGTGTATATGAAAAAGTAAACGGATCTCCCCCACAAGATATACTCCGGGTTCTCTCAGCTGTAAGACGTTTTTAGATAGGAAGCTACATTGCGATTTAGATATGATTATTGGTTTCGTAGTGATGAGCTTGTACTACACCTAGAACACGGATTGTTGTTGTATAGAAATCGATGGTTAGGCAAACATAGTGAGTTTATTATACGTTGTAGTTTGATTAAAACATACCATGTTAATACAAAAAAGTTAAACATATATGTTGAAGTGTAACTAAAAAACGACCCTTATATCAACGTCAAAAGCCGGCACCTTTTTAGGGTTCCGTAGCCAAATGGTAAAAACGGAACCCTTATAGATTCGTCATGTCTGTCTGTCTGTCTGTCTGTCTGTCCGTGTATGTCACAGCCACTTTTTGTCGAAAGTATAAGAGCTATCCTGATGAAACTTGGTAGAAAGATGTATTATGTGAACCGCATTAGGATTTTCACACAAAAATCAAAACAAAACAAATTTTGGGGGTGCCCCCCATACTTAGAATTGAAACTCAAAAAAAAATTTTTCACCAAACCCATACGTGTGGGGTATCTATGAATAGGTCTTTAAAAATGATATTGAGGTTACTAACATCATTTTTTTCTATACTGAACAGTTTGCGCGAGAGACACTTCCAAAGTGGTAAAAAGTGTGTCCCCCCCCCGTAACTTCTAAAATAAGAGAATGATAAAACTAAAAAAAAATATATAATGTAGACCTCAACCAAAACTACCAACGAAAATTGGTTTGGATGAGATACAGTTAGCAGTTTTTGAGATACAGTACATTTTCAAAAACCGCAAATATAACTTTGCCATTCATACAAATACTATGAAAAACAAAGTTATTTTTATTGTTTGTGTATATTACTTACTAATCTCAATATAATTATATCTCTAATCTATGCTTGCTGCTACGGAACCCTTCATGGGCGAGTCCAACTCGCACTTGGCCGGTTTTTTAGACAACTGTTCAACAGAAAGTTAAATGTCTAAACTAAGACGGATTATGCATTATAATCTTAAGAAATTACATATACGGTACCAATAAATTATATATGTATATAAAAATTAAGGGTTTTAAAGATAATCGTGTAAATAATGGGTATCAAGTAATTAATTGTCCTAAAATAACAAATACGTAAAAAATGTATTTTACTAGCGACCGGCCTCTTTCGGAATACAGTATTACTAATACGAGAATTTTACAAGGAGTGACTGCCTACCAAACCTCTTAACCCACAGTGCAGTTAGTCAAAGGTAAGTAATGACTAATAGCGATTACTGCCTCTTGTTAGGATTGGTTGTCAGAAACATCTCATTAGGTACATGATAAAAAACCGTTTTCGGATAGACCAGTAGGTAGGACAAATATTTTATCACGTCCAAGTTGGGCTAGTTTATGATAACGATAACGATAACGCTCTTTCGAGCCTACTGTACATCTTTTTACACGTGCACCCTGTGGGCTAGATATACGCAAAGATCGTACAACGCTCTCCGCGTTCAGTATAACAACGCGTTTAGGATGCTGGTGGGCGTGCCCCGCTTCTGTAGCGCATCGGGAATGTTCGCGGATGCGCATGTAGATTTTTTCTACACATAATTTCAAGTCGCCTCAGACTGTGTTTTCGTGGGACACTGTTGTGCCATCTCACATGGGTTATCACCGTGGTGATCCACTATTATTTATGTGTTTTTTGTTACTGTTGTTGTTTTAAATGTTACTAATATAGTTTTAAGTCTTACTAATATATTGAGTCATGTTACTCGAATAAAGAAAATTCTATTCTATTCTATTCTGTTTCTAAAAAGTGTTTAATATAGGTATATTTGTGTCGGCACGGTTGGCGCAGTGACTGTTCAATACACAGAAATATTAAAAACAGGAGAAGTGGCAAGGGGGCGTGTCGGTGAAGCCGTGGTGTTGCACGTTTCGCTCAGCTATTGACTTGTACTACTTTATTCATGTTTTCCTATATTACTCCGACTGTATTGTTTTTGCATTAAATACATTGCTCTTTTACAACCACCTCAGTCTATCACTGAGTGACTTGACAAGCAATGTAAAACTGACATATCGATACCTCACCAAGCCGTAATGTCTCATGGTGCGTCCGTTGTATTTGAGCGGGAGAGTCGTATCCGCCCCCCGTGTCGCGACAACACACAATGATAATTGTTTGTGTGAGTAAATTATACGGAAAAAGTACGCTGTAGTGTAAAGAATTAGGTTTATATTTAAATGACTGAGTTATCGATGGCGCGTGTGTGCAATTGCTCGTAGTATTGTTTTGACAGAATTGTGTGCGCAATATTAGCGTTATGGAGGGGCAATTGTGGCTTCATCTAATTTCTATACATTTTGAATTCCACGCCATATCTCCTTCTTTAATATATCTATGGTTCAATACGTGGCATGGGTCCGATTCCCTCATGTATCATAATACTAGTATGGCTAATACAGAATTGTTTCGGGTCTTGTTATTGTAGTTTTTTTTTTATGTTTAACTTGTATTTGAGTTTACAAGCGAATATTTAGCGTAGGGCAACATTTTTTTCAGATGAAAGAAGTAAAACAAAACAATGAAATTATAAAATAATAATTTACATTGACAGAGCCGGGAAAATTCGTATTTCTGAACATAAAGTTGTTCTTTACGGGCGATTTTAATGCCAGTTGTAAATATTAATTTGTTGATGAAACTTCAATAACTCTGTTAACGTCCGCTTTTGATGGCAGTACTGCTGTTTCGACGAGAAAACTATTTTAACTTCATTTAATTTTACTTAATTGGATTAAACTTTAGCATTTCATGAATTTTCACTCTTGATGCAAGAATTAAGTTTTTTCATATGGCTCGTTTTTGAGAATTTACAAAGTGTGGACCGATTGTGTTTCCCAAACTGTTGGGATAAACGACATTAATGTCCCAACATTTAGCTACCCGTTGTTTGTTTGCTTTAAATACCATGATTGAAATTAATGTCGTATTTTGTGGTAATATAATTATAGCAAAAATATTTTTTTCATTCTATTTTTAAACTGCGGCAATGTATTGAAAAGCGTCGTTCAATAATTATACACGTGGGCATTTAATATTGCTGTTCTCGGCTCAGGTGAATATTTCGCCTCGAATGCAATAACAAACTTTCCCCACTTGTATCAAAGTGTACTATTTGTTCAAATATCTACCAAAAATCAACATGTAAAAATTTCAAAGTTAATTTCAACAGACGCACAACTGCTTGACGTACATATCAAGTAAATACTTCGATTTTAAATCTTCTACATATCTATCTTCTTCTATAAATATAAAAATGGATCGCAAAATGTGTTGCTAAACACATAACTCGAAAACGGCTAGACAGATTCGGATAATTCTTTTTTGTTGTGTTTGTAACCATCAGGATCGGGTTTTAGAGGACTTCCACCCATGCAAAGCCGGGACGGGCCACTAGTTGTTAATATAATTATCTATTTATATATATATACAAATTATATATAAAAGAAACAATCAACAAAAAGCAACCTAGCTACAATAAAATTGCTCTTCGCTTCAAATAATTAATTTAGGTATACAGGGTGTAAGAAGACACTTAACGAAGCCGAAAGCCACGTATTCTACCCATTATTTGGATCTTTTTTTTACCTGGGACTCCAAGGGTTCTCGAGATATTGAAGGTCAAAGTTGCATTTTTTTAAACTTTTTTTTACGAAATCGAATTTTTAGTATTATTATAAAACTTTTTTCCAAACAAACATTACCTGAATTTTCGATTTTTCTAAAAAAAATAGGCACGCACGTCGATACGTTCTTATCACAGCGCGTCCCAGCATAGGCGCGCGTTATGAGCGTCAAGCCGCCCGCCTACGCACACAACGACACGAAACCTGTTTGCTTTACATTGCGCGCAATATTTTTTATTTATTTTTGATATCTAAAAATAAAAGTCGGTTCCCAGCGATAATTTTAGCGTAAAGCTAGTCTAATTACACCCTGTATTTTCAATTTTAAAATAGAAGTTTTTAATTTGTTGTCGATGTCGAGCACTCGTGCTAGTGTCTCAGAGTGCCTTTGTCTCTTTTCACAAATTAAATTTCTTTCAAAACCTGGTGATTCAACAAATCAAACAAACAAGTCTTCGACGCAAACAAGCATGTTTAGAATGTATTAACAAAGCGGCCTGCTAAGTCAGAACGTTACTATTAAAAACTATTATTTTAGGTTCTGACACTTGTTTAATTATACAAATAGCTACCTGATAACAAAAGTTGTCTTTGTCTGCATAATGACTGAAATTGATAAAATCTTTCATATTAACAATGAACAAAAAATTCAATATGTTATGACGTTAAACTATCAAAGCGAAGAGGTATAAAAAGCGCAGTTTTATATATTACTAGTTATTGTAAGATTCTTTTAGATGCTTTGAGCACCCATTTAGCCATCTCCTTTGTATAAATCACTTGTCGCCAGAAGTGAAGAAGTAACGTAACTTGAAGAGAAATGCGTGCGAATATCGTGATTGTGTTTCTTGCGCTGCTTTCAGTAAGTACTTTTTTGGTAACCCTAATCTGCCCGGGGTGCTAAGACAGGAAACCTCCACGTGCGCCCGTGGACTGGAGTTCCCTCTCGGATACGTCCGGGGAGAAGACCAGTTTTTCGGGCCGGTGCGCCCTGGGATGCGGGCAAAAACTCTTCCTTAGGCACTGTGCCTAAGGGGTCTCTTTGCCCGTATGCCAATAGCCTATCGGGTGGACGCTCCAACTCGTGTCCCTCTGAATAGAGGGCACAGCGGCGGAGCGGGCTTGCGGACGGTGAGTAATGGGTATGCTCGCCGTCCGACCAAGGACCAAGCCCGGGTCGGTGGCGCGTCGTGTTTCACGCGTCACAGCAGGGCCAAATGCCTGCTGGGGTCGCGGATTTTTCTTAATCCAGGATACCGTGGCCCCGGAACGTAAAGGGCATCCGAAGGAACACGGGTGGATTTTAGTCAGTAAAACTCTGACAGTCCCTTCCGCCCCACCTAGGGCGGGAGGACTCATTTGATGATTTTGCCACGCAGAAAAAAAAAAACCCTAATCTGCCCAATAACTGGCCAAAAGCTTTTTTTTTCCACTAGCCTTGGCAGGATATGTCAGTCGTATGCCAGAGAAACTGTGGACCAAACTAAAGAAACACTTAGTTTCTCCACCTGGGTAACGTTTATTTCAATTGTGTAACACGCGTTATGCACATTTAACACGTTGCACACTAATAGCTGCCAATTAAGCGTCGAGGAGTAATTTTTAGATGTTTTGTCAAAATCTAGCTTAATTTTATAAAATTATATAAAAACTAGTCAAAGTGAATAATCAATCACTTTCAATAGTCAGTTTAGTGATTATACATAATTACTAGTTATTTTCTCTAATAAAGTGTAATCACTTCGACTGTAACATATACATAGGCATCAGTAAAAATAAATAAACTAAAATCTTTTATAGCTTCACACTAAGGCGCGATACGGCGCGACGTGAAAGAACGATACTGGAAAAGTGTAAATTTTTTCGTGCTGTACGTAAATAGGTGCGCCCACATAGAACGAGCAGCCTCGCGAGGCCTTTGCCGCGCGAAGCAGCTCGGTTAGTGTGGACGTGTCTCTGCTGAGGAAAGCGTGCGCTCTGCCGCCGGCGATCGACCGAGTGCCCGAGCCATCCAGTGTCGGCTTTTGTTTTGCTTGCGTATATTGTTTCGTGCCTCGGTCGAGAAACAATTGCGCGTCCAAACAGAGCAAGCAGCTTCTCGAGGCATTTGCCGAGCGAAGCAAATGCCTCGCGAGGCTTGTCGCTCTGTGTGGACGCACCTAATAAAGTTAGATTTTGAGTCGCTAGCAAAACGTGCGCGCGGCGACGTGCTACTTTGCGTCTCAGTGTGAATTGACCCTATCCCGTGAAACAGTAAGTTAATTAAAGTTGTTGTTGTTTCAGGCGTGCTACGTTACAGAAGCAGCTCCAGGTAAATAAATGTATTCTACGTCAAGATATTATTAATCGATACTTACTGAGAACTTATAATATCACGAAATCCCGGAAGATGTGGAATATTCTGGTTTATTACGTCTTCTTACTAAAAGTATCTAGTGATATGACAAAACATAAAGTCAGAGATATATCATTTCACAAAACTAAATGTAGTGAAATAAAGAGTTCTGTTGATAATTTTTCTGTCTACAGGGTTTAAATGAACCTAACCAAACCGAACCTCGGGGTGTCAATGAAGTCCGTCCTCTTCTCGTTCAAATGCAAAGTTGTTCAGCTGGTATTTTACTGGGAGTGTACGTGCACAGAAAAATAAAAAATGTTGTAAAAACGACTGGGGGCACACTGACTCGTACAGGTTAGGTTAGAAGGCCATCCGACTTTCTGACATTTTACTAGATTTAGTTTTGTGTTTTGTCATATCACTAAATTCTTTTAGTAAAAAGACGTAATAAATAAGAATATTCCACATCTGCCGGAAATTCGTGAAATCCCTAGGGAAATCCCTGATTTCCTCATATCACTGACGACTTAAACATAGGTACACCGTGACTTTTTAGTCGTCTTACAAAAGTGGTCCATTTAATGTATCCGACCTAAAATACCTCTAGGTAGGTTTTTTTTTAATCGTAAATAGGCAGAAATATAGAAATATTAAAATATAAAACACCCTGTTAAAACGTTTACGTATCAACATCAAGCTGTAGAGTATACCTACCCAACGCAATAGTCGGGCAGATCATTCCATCTCCATTTTTTTATGAGACAAGTGTGTTTCTAACTACGCCTTTCGTCATAATAATGAATTAAAAATTTATTTTAAAAAATTTCAAATATCTTAAATACCAATTTTTTCATTATAAACGTGTACTAGTCATCGGATACTTGAACTGGGCTGCAGTTGTAAAACGACTAAAAAGTCACGGTGTATAGGAGTACTTTATAGTATCTCCTCATTTCACCAAGTTATGTTTAAGTTTTATATGATTGGGGAAGAGCATATTGCCGTCAAGGACAAATCCGAGCTCTGTAACTGCAACTAAGAAATTTGTAAAGAAAACAAAACCTAATAACACTTTATCTGACCTTAGAATCGAACGCACTAAATAAGTGAGACAGTTATAGGTATTTTCAAAACGATATAATACAAAGTAAGAACTTTTGAATGAGTGCATACCTTTCGCGCCGAGTAGTTTCTTCTGGATCTTTGAATTTGGAATTAAACACCTAATAAATGTTTTTATTTCTTGCAGGATTATTTGAACCTTTATTCGGTAAGTAAAATACAGTTAGCTACAACGACGAATTTCCAAATGAATGTAATTTTTGTGCAATTTGCAAGCGGCGATTCTATGTGTACAGTTGAAAGTTTACTAAATGTAGCTTTATTTAATTGAAACAATAAATTTAATTTTGCAGATCCACTACTAGAGTTATTGGCACCATCAGTTGGCGAACCCTCCTCCTCACTAAATACAACACTGCCGCCTATAAATACAACACTGGCCCCTTTAAATACAACCCTGCCACCTGCACCAACGCAACCGGCCCTTTAACTACGACACTGCACCTTCAGACAGGATACTGTTTGGCTGCTGCAAATATGATACTGATAAGGCATTTAAACCTAAGTATACTGTTACCTGGCCACCTTCAAAACACCTGAGTGACGATATTTGTAAAAAGAATAAATAACACTAGTTTACAAAAAAATTTTTTTTTTTGTTCTTGAAATTAAACATATTTTATTTATATAAGCTACAGACGGTAATTAAAAAAATATTTTTTTAATTTTAATAGCACGTCACAATTCTGAGATATCGAGGTCTTTGTTTTTTATGTACCCACAATCGTTTATACACCTTTATCGTTCTATTTTGTAAATAACTGTGTGATTCAAATACTTATTTTTATTTAAAAAATTCATCTAGAGTGTGTAGACTACATCCAAATCGGTTTTGTTATGTTTGTGGGGAAAATTTTCAATTAAACCGTGTTTTCCTTAAAACAAATCCATTGCAAGAAGCCTATTTACATTATTTTGAAGTTCCGGCGTCAAATCAAGATAAAAATGAAAGACGACACTTCGAGACGTTAGAAATGGATTGAATAATTCGACGCAGTAAGTAAGAACCCCGTTAGGTCTGTTGGAAAGAGCGTCGGATGTACTGAATCCGGAGGTCGCGGGTTCAAATACTGCACGCGGTTCGAATTTTTCTTTCCAAAGAAAATATTTTAAAAATGAATCTGTTCCAGGTACGTTGAACTTTAAAAATACATATTTAGTCGACCCAAAATAAATAATGTAACCACTGCTTCACATAAGTTGAGCTTGGTGAAGAATTTTTCCAAAGCTTTGGATACTTCCAAGTCTGCATTTCAATGACTCTGCTCTGTATTTCCGAATCTTTTTGCGGTTAAATTAAATGAAGGAACATTTGTGGGTCCTCAAATCAGGAGAATATTGGACAATACAATATTTGAGACCCTTTTAATCGAGGCAGAAAAGCAGCAGACGGGAGCTCTTTCAGAATAGTCGTTAACAAATTTTAGGCAAATAAAAGTGATAATTACAGAGAGATTGCTGAAAATCTATTGCAAAATTATGATGGTATGTGTGTTAGTATGTTACTAAAAATATATTTTTTGTTTTCGCATTCGGATTTTTTCCAGAAAAACTTGATGGTGTAAATTATTAACATGGTGAGCGATTTCACCAAGATTTAAAATCATTTCTGCAAAAAGATCTAGGATTTCGGGACCAAAATATGCTAGGTGACTACTGTTGGTCTGTTGTGAGAGACATATATAAAAATATGTGTAAAAAGAAGCATAAATTACCCATTTTAACTGTCTATTCATTATTTAGATGTAGTTTTTTGTAAAAAATTTCTTAATGAATATTTCAAAAACCTGACGTGCTGCATTTTTTTCAATATTTTTTCCGAAATGTAGATACCTAAAGTAACGTAACCGTATATATTTCATTTCAAGGACAAAAATCGTGTAAACTAGTGTAATTATTTATTTCATTCCAATTTAATTTTTAAGCTATTGGATAGTTTTTATCGCAGGCACTGAGCGCGGCGCGACGCGGCGACCGAATTCCCAAAAACCTAACGAAAAAACCTAAGGAAAATACCTGACACCACGCATCGTCTAACGTCGTTTCAGTTCGGGAGATTTCGGCAATCGTAAAAATATCCGTCATAAAGACAATTTACTTTTTCTTACTGATTCTAAACGGCCAGCTACAAAAGGAGTTTTCACAATGAAACGTATATGTAAAATTCTCCTACAACGAAGCAGTTCTTTATTACAATAGTGCACCACAAGCATTTTAAATAAATTATAATTATTCTCGTTAAATATAAGCGGTAGGCGATTTTTTTTCATTAAAAAATAAATGTTATGCAATAGCTTCATCGCGGCTGTCTCCGAGTGCCACATGTATTTTTTATTTGTGTATTTTATCATTGTGAATGCGAGGACGAATGTAGCGAAAGTTTGCTTTTGATTTATAATAATTGTCTGACAATTTGAGTACTTTAAGCGGCCTACCCAAATGTCCTTTCTTTGATATTGTTCGTCAGGTCGTTGAGATCCTTGAGTTCTGAGTCGAGCTACACGATAACCGACAAATGCTTGCACTGACTGGACAGGTTCACTCAAATTTGTGTGGTTCTTTCCTCAAAATACCATCTCAGACACCCGCATGGTCCTCTTATGACCTGAGCAAAACAATGCCTGGACTTTAAAAGAGACTGTGGCTTCTGAGTTTGTTTCGGCTGTTTTTTCTCAGAGTAGTCAGGTACGAAACACCGGCCTCATCTAGCTTTAAAAATATTAGTTGTGACGTGTACCTTGCTCATGATGCAACGCGATACAGAATTGCATCGATTAACGATATAGGTAAGATATCGCACAAATGTTCGGCTAAAGAAAATGTATGGACAATCGCTAGTGTTTGCTAATGGAATCGAACGCGTTGACGATATCGCTCACAGATCTGTACCCTGAGCACGAGTTTTCACTCTTTTACTTTACAGCGTCTTTCCAGTATTTACAGCGTTTCTTGTATGAAAAACTGGAACAGTGCCTCTGGTGTGCGAAGAAGGAACTAATTTTTTCCTTGAAAATTGTCAATTTGAAGTTGCCAAAGTTCCAGTTTACTTTACGTCTCAAATACTGAAAACTCGTGCTCAGGGTACTGTACCCTTAGCACGAGTTTTCAGTATTTGAGACGTAAAGTAAACTGGACTTTGACAATTTCATATTGACAATTTTCATGGAAAAAATTAGTTCTTTCTTCGCACACCAGAGGCGCTGTTCCATTTTTTCATACAAGAAACACTGTAAATAAGTACTGGAAAGACGCTGTAAAGTAAAAGAGTGAAAACTCGTGCTAAGGGTACTGTTCGACATCGAATTGCGTACTAATGACAATGCACTCTGTGATCTGATTCTGTGTTCGAAATACTGGCGAGTGATTGGGCAACTAGCGACATTTTTTGTTCATAATTAATACCAGAAACCGATTTATATTGGCAGTGCTTTTATGTCATATTATAGTAAGGTTGATTTTCGTTGTTCATGGTCGAATTGCATCGCATCGCTCAATTAGCATGAACGTGATTTGAATCGGCAACTGACTCGATATCGCACGCGTAACGTCTCGTCATGAGCAGACTCACTAACAGTAACGACTGTCAAAGATCTATAAATGACAGCGCTTTTAAGGGACATAAATAAATAAAAAAAAAACATTAAAAAATAAGAAATAGTAGCCCGCCAGCATTGGGAACAGTGTCCAGTCTACCAGTGGTCAGGGCTGTTGAGAGAGGAACCTAATAATACGCGCCGTGTCCAGATTAGAAGTACTGCCTTCTAAATCAGCTGCCAAGCGAGAGCCTCCTCAGATGTTGGTCGAAGCTTTTGGCAATTAAGCCATTGGCAGACACGACTATCGGCACAATAACTGCTGTATTTACATCCCACAGAATAGCATAAGTAACTTTCGTCACTTATTTACCCCCCTTCGAGATATACATTTTCAAAATACTTTCTGTAAAATATATAAAATTCAAAACTGACTGGCTGACTGATCATCAACACACAGCCGAAACCGCTGGACCTAGAAGCATGAAATTTTGCATAAGCGTTCCTTATATGACATAAGGACTCACTATTATCATTCATTCATTCATTCATTCAAGCTATCTGGCGAGCCATCGCAGGTCAACGCTCAATTTTTACGTAGGGCTCCACTGCGATGGTCACGCACCCTCTCGTGTTTCTGTGTAACTAGGAGTGACGATGTACGACGCGCCGATTGGTATATGTGTCCACATTGGAAGCCTAGCGCGACGGCGCGGCGGTGGCGGGCGCGGTGGCGGGCGCGGCGGCGAGCGCGATCTGTGTCCACACTGGTTCATCAAGCGTTTGTTTTTGTAGCGGCGACTTCAGGAATCAGGTGTTGCAAACCGGTGGTACAAAGTAGTTTCTATAAATCTTGTTTAAAGAAATTCATTTTAAAATCATTTATAGGTTGTTTAGGACTGTATACAAGTAAATTATCAACCATTCTACATGATTCTAATCAAGTACAGTAAAAATAATTTAAATATTTACAAATACCTACCTCCTACGGTAGTATTTTAGAACATGTCCTGATAACTAGATGGCGCTGACTATAAGATCGATATGCTTTGCTACACCTGCCACCCACCCGTTATATCTGTTGTTGCCTAGCAACGAACGCCTAGGCTCGCAAAATCGCTAGTAGCCATCGCGCTAGGCCCCCGCCTTTGTCACTTCAGTGTGGCCACGAGCGGCGATTTCATACGTTCAATATTATCGCGCCCACCGCCGCCACCGCGCTAGGCTCGCAGTGTGTTTGAGCACTATGTATTTTTAATCTGCCACTAATTGGGATTTGTAAATACCTATACGTAAGTATAAATTAATTGACTGCTTAATAAATAAACTAAAACATTATATCGACTCTCACTGATCGTTTTATTTCTACACACCAGCATCCTATCACCATCTACCTGCTGATGCCGACCACTTGTAGTGCCCGGGACGCGGCCCCACGCCTCTCCACGTTACGCAGTAGCCCTCGTTGACGCTGCGTGGTGCTAGCCACGCGCAGTGATCTCCACACTTCTACACTTCTAAACACCAAAAAATCCATTATCTCACACGGACTTCGCGAAGCGATTTCCGGTCACCGTAGGCGCAGCTGTCCGATCCGGGACCGTGTCGGGTCGACACGGCGTGTCGTGTTCCATGCACGCCTCTGAGCTGTCCGTAAAATGTCGGCGACCCACATGAGGCCAAACGCCTGCTTTAGTCGCGGAACCGTCTAAGGGTCAGCTCAGCTCACATCGAGACGCGACGTACTTTAAATTTAATTCAATTCAAAATAAAATAAAAATATACTTGTGTTCTTATTCATGGCAAGTTTCAAATGTATAAACCCAAGGAATAAGATTTTTTATAAAACTGTTTTCACCCCTTTTCACTCCCTTAGAGGAGGATTTTCGAAAAATACCGTGTTATTGCCCCCCTACATCATAGACTGAAAGATGGTAGAAGAAAATTCCAGTTCCTGTGTTTAGCGGTTTCGGCTGCAGTCGAGTCATAAAACCATACCCTGTTCTTTTTTTTTGAAAAATGTTGCCCCACACTAGGGTAGGTGCGTTTACAAACATAGAAACTCACACACACACACCCAAACCCGAAACAACTTCTTGTAGTGTCATACAAATATTTGTTCTGTGCGGGAATCGAACCCGCGACACGCTGCGCAGCAATCCAATCGCACAGCCACTGAGCTAACTGTGCACAATTTAAACACAGAGTGATTTGTAATTCGATGCGGTCCTTGAAATAGGTGATACTAGACCTAATTTGCTACAATTTTAACCCCGACAACATGGGAACTTTAATGATTTTTCGAAAATTTTCTCAGTCTCTCAATTTACCAATTGTCCGGGCGAGGAGCCTTCAAGGGGGCGATGTGGTTCCGAATGATGTCAGTATTAGTGTTCGTGTAAGGTGTGTACCAGTATGTGGAACCCAAGGATAGTTGCCCACGTGTCGCCAAGGAAAGGCGCCGCTTGGTCCAAAATCGCCACACCAGCAGCAGCGGCGCACGGGTCGCACGAAACGTTCAAACACCCAAACTATGGTCTTTAGCACCAAAATAGGCAAGTCCACACCTTTTAAAGCCCCAAACGGCGATTTTTTGCATGACCTCAAAACTTCCGGTTTTCAAGACACAAATGGGAACTTAGATCAAAATACACTCAAATAACAACAAATAATTGTGAACAAGCACTGATTGGGCTGGATTTAAAATATCCCAAGCCGCAACAAGGATTGTCACGGAATATTTCGTGAACAAAAGCATCCAAGCTGGATGCAGGTCGCTTCCAACCGGTATATGTGGAGATCTGAAGGGGAGGCCTATGTTCAGCAGTGGACGTCCTATGGCTGACATGGTGATGATGATGAAAAGCAATGCAACAATTGAATATTATTATCTTTCAAAAGGTGGGAGTGTCATCTGTCAACAGATTCATAACGACAAACGTCAAACAGCCAGATGTGTTTGGAAACGCGTATGGAACCCAACACTTCCCTTGTTTTTTAATAATAATAATAATAACACTTTCACATTTACTAGACAAAACTAATTCAGGACTCACACACTTTCACATTTACTAGACAAAACTAATTCAGGACTCACACTGATTGGCGATAACACACAATTCACCTTAACACACCTCATGTATATGGACGACATAAAATTATACTCAGGAGATAAAAACTCCCTTTTTATTTTAGCGGATACCGTACAAGAATTTTCTACACACATTGGAATGCAATTTGGAGTAGATAAATGCAAAATTTTGTCAATTGTTAAAGGAAAAATCCAACATAATAGCTATACACTTGGATCAGGGCAATCTATTGAGCCAATGGATGAACACAGCACATATAAGTACCTTGGTTTCAAACAATCCAGACAGATAGAACAAAAGATGACCAAAACAGAATTGCTCAAAAAATTTACACATCGCCTTAATCTAGTCCTTAAAACCAATCTTAACTTAAGAAATACTATTAAAGCCATTAATACGTTCGCTATACCCATTCTAACATATTCTTTCGGCATTATACGATGGTCAAAAACTGATATCAGAAAACTTCAGCGTAGTATCAATACACTCTTTACCAAATATAGGAAACACCACCCTAAGTCATGCATACAACGCCTCACACTGCCACGTCAAGAAGGGGGACGAGGATTGATAGACATTAGTAATTTGCACAATAAACAGATACATTCACTCAGATCTTACTTCCACAACAAATCAGCACATTCATCCCTACATAAACATGTAACAGAAGCAGACAAAAAACTTACACCACTGAACTTACAAAATAGAACACCTCAAATTAACGAAAACCTCATTAGTACACAGCAAAAAATTGCAACATGGGCTGGAAAAGCTCTACATGGAAGACACCGAGCCTGTTTGAGCCAGCCACACGTCGACAAAGCTAAGTCGAACGAATGGCTCAAACGAGGTGAATTGTTTCCTGAAACTGAAGGCTTCATGCTCGCGATCCAGGATCAAGTAATAGCAACTCGTAATTATATAAAACACATAATAAAAGACCCCAACCAGCCGACTGACTTATGTAGACATTGTAACAGTGCCTCTGAAACAATTCAGCACATAACAGGGGCCTGTAAATCACTCGCACAAACAGATTATAAACATCGCCATGATCAAGTTGGAGCAATCATACACCAGCACTTAGCACACAAATTCAATTTTGTCAGGGAGATGGTCCCATATTACAAATACAAACCGGAAATCACTCTTGAAAACACGAATCACAAAAAGGATCGAACAATCATTACAGATAAAACCATACATTACACTAGACCTGATATCACCGTTCATGATAAAACAAATAATATAGTTTACTTAATAGATATAGCCATACCTAACACACCTAAATTCAAACAACAATTTCCGAAAAACTCAGTAAGTACCAAGACATTGCAATAGAATTAAAAACTCAATGGAAAGCACAAACCGTACATATTGTTCCAATAGTTCTCTCATCTACCGGTGTAATACCAAAATCTCTCACACAAAGTCTTGACACACTGCACATGCCTTCACACACGCTGTACATGCTTCAAAAAGCCACAATACTCAACACCTGTCGCATCACCCGCAAGTTCCTGACTTCCTCTACAGTGTCATCCACTTTTTCAATTTAAATTTCCCCTTACATCCTTGGCTCCGGCCCGCGTGTAAGGTAAAATTCTCTCGAAAGAGAAGAAACACAAAGAAATCAATATAATAAAAATAATAATAAGGCCCTGATTCAGAAGGCAGTACTTCTGGACACGGCGCGTATTGTTAGGAGGTTCCTCTCTCAGGAGCCCTGACCACCGGCGGTCCGGACCCTGTTCCCGATCTTGGTGGACTGCTATTTTTTATATTTTTAAATGTTTTTTTATTTCTTTTTGTAAAAATATTTAAAAATGTAATCAATAAGAAAAAAGAAGAATAAAGAAATAAAAAAATAATAATATTCCACAACTATCACACAACGCCATCTAGTCCCAAGCTAAGCAGAACTTGTGTTATGGGTACTAGACAACTGATAAACATACTCGTACTTATAAATTTCTAAATACATAAATATTATAGATAAATTACACCCAGACACAGAACAAATGATCGTGCTCATCACACAAACATTTGTCCTGGGTGGGAATCGAACCCACGACCTCCGGCATAGCAGTCAAGGTCACTAACCACTAGACCAACAGGCCTGTTTTCAAAGCATGTTATTCAAAATAAATGTATGACACTTGGTTTACAAATTACAGGTGAAACTTTTTTGTCTCATTAACTTTATATAAAATGAAAATTAGGGTTGTTACTGACAAGGTAGTCAATCAATAACAAATCAGTTTTTTTTTTTTCGACCCAACATATTTTTCTGTAGTTTTTGTCAAAACTGCTATCTGATATTAGCTTTTTGAGTCAATGCGCTAAATACTGGTCGATCAAATCAGGCCAGTACCCTTAGCACGAGTTTTCAGTATTTGAGACGTAAAGTAAACTGGAACATTGACAATTTCAAATTGACAGTTTTCAAGGAAAAAATTAGTTCCTTCTTCGCACACCAGAGGCGCTGTTCCATTTTTTCATACAAGAAACGCTGTAAATACTGGAAAGACGCTGTAAAGTAAAAGAGTGAAAACTCGTGCTAAAGGTACAGAACGGTCTTTATCTGGAGTATTTTTTTTACTTAAATTTACTGATATTTGAAACCAGGGGGTCTGCCCCTGGTTTAAGTTATCAGTAATTTAAAGTTAGTATCAAATAAATAAGATTGTTTTAACAAAGAGTCAAACGAGGATCAAAGAAAAGACGAGTATTTGTATAGTAATGAAAGTATGATTTATTCAGCAATAAAATATGTATAAGTAAATAACCATTATATTGAGTACTGCAATAACAAGTAATCGCTATTATTAAGTACAATTTTTAATGAATTATGTAACGTTTGTAACATGTAAGAAACTATACTGGATTTAACACACTTTCTACGCAATAATGTATTAATTCCATTCGCATTTTCAGGTTGTTGGATGTTTAGTATCCACACGTGCATTATGTGTGGCAAGGGGCACGTGTGGTAGTTGTTGTTGTTGTGGATGTCGTTGTTGGTACACAGTAATGTGTGGTATCTTCAGGTGTTGGATTTGTTGTTTTTGGCGTGTCTTCGGAACTCGGTTTCGTTACCTCAGGTGTTGGATTCGTTACCTCAGGTGTTGGTTTTGTCATCTCAGGTGTTGGTTTCGTTACCTCAGGTGTAGGTTTCGTCACCTCAGGTGTTGGTTTCGTTACCTCAGGTGTTGGTTTCGTTACCTCTGGTGTTGGTTTCGTGACCTCAGGTGTTGGATTCGTTACCTCAGGTGTTGGTTTTGTCATCTCAGGTGTTGGTTTCGTTACCTCAGGTGTAGGTTTCGTCACCTCAGGTGTTGGTTTCGTTACCTCAGGTGTTGGTTTCGTTACCTCTGGTGTTGGTTTCGTTACCTCTGGTGTTGGTTTCGTTACTTCAGGTGTTGGTTTCGTAACCTCTGGTGTTGGTTTCGTTACCTCAGATGTTGGTTTCGTTACCTCAGGTGTTGGTTTCGTTGCCTCAGGTGTTGGTTTCGTTACCTCTGGTGTTGGTTTCGTGACCTCAGGTGTTGGTTTCGTTACTTCAGGTGTTGGTTTAGTTACCTCAGGTGTTGGTTTCGTTACCTCAGGTGTTGGTTTCGTTACCTCTGGTGTTGGTTTCGTTACCTCTGGTGTTGGTTTCGTGACCTCAGGTGTTGGTTTCGTTACCTCTGGTGTTGGTTTCGTTACCTCTGGTGTTGGTTTCGTGACCTCTGGTGTTGGTTTCGTTACCTCTGGTGTTGGTTTCGTTACCTCAGGTGTTGGTTTCGTTACCTCCGGTGTTGGTTTCGTTACCTCAGATGTTGGTTTCGTTACCTCAGGTGTTGGTTTCGTTACCTCTGGTGTTGGTTTCGTTACCTCTGGTGTTGGTTTCGTGACCTCAGGTGTTGGTTTCGTTACCTCTGGTGTTGGTTTCGTTACCTCAGGTGTTGGTTTCGTGACCTCAGGTGTTGGTTTCGTTACCTCTGGTGTTGGTTTCGTGACCTCCGGTGTTGGTTTCGTTACCTCAGGTGTTGGTTTCGTTACCTCTGGTGTTGGTTTCGTTACCTCTGGTGTTGGTTTCGTTACCTCTGGTGTTGGTTTCGTTACCTCAGGTGTTGGTTTCGTTACCTCAGGTGTTGGTTTCGTTACCTCAGGTGTTGGTTTCGTTACCTCGGGTGTTGGTTTCGTTACGTCAGGTGTTGGTTTCGTTACTTCAGGTGTTGGTTTCGTAACCTCTGGTGTTGGTTTCGTTACCTCAGGTGTTGGTTTCGTTACCTCTGATGTCGGTTTCGTTACCTCAGATGTTGGTTTCGTTACCTCAGGTGTTGGTTTCGTTGCCACAGGTGTTGGTTTCGTTACCTCAGGTGTTGGATTCGTGACCTCTGGTGTTGGTTTCGTGACCTCAGGTGTTGGTTTCGTTACCTCTGGTGTTGGTTTCGTTACCTCAGGTGTTGGTTTCGTTACCTCCGGTGTTGGTTTCGTTACCTCAGATGTTGGTTTCGTTACCTCAGGTGTTGGTTTCGTTACCTCTGGTGTTGGTTTCGTTACCTCAGGTGTTGGTTTCGTTACCTCAGGTGTTGGTTTTGTTACCTCTGGTGTTGGTTTCGTTACCTCAGATGTTGGTTTCGTTACCTCAGATGTTGGTTTCGTTGCCTCAGGTGTTGGTTGCGTTACCTCAGGTGTTGGTTTCGTTACCTCTGGTGTTGGTTTCGTGACCTCAGGTGTTGGTTTCGTTACCTCAGGTGTTGGATTCGTTACCTCTGGTGTTGGTTTCGTTACCTCAGGTGTTGGTTTCGTTACCTCAGGTGTTGGTTTCGTTACCTCAGTTGTTGGTTTCGTTACCTCAGGTGTTGGATTCGTTACCTCTGGTGTTGGTTTCGTTACCTCAGGTGTTGGTTTCGTTACCTCAGGTGTTGGTTTCGTTACCTCAGTTGTTGGTTTCGTTACCTCTGGTGTTGGTTTCGTTACCTCAGGTATTGGTTTCGTTACCTCTGGTGTTGGTTTCGTTACCTCAGGTGTTGGTGTCGTATCACAATAATGTGTGGTTTCTTTGGGTGTTGGTTTAGTTGGATAGGTTGGTTTCGTTACCTCAGGTGTTGGTTTCGTTACCTCGGGTGTTGGTTTCGTTACCTCAGGTGTTGATTTCGTTACCTCAGGTGTTGGTTTCGTGACCTCAGGTGTTGGTTTCGTTACCTCAGGTGTTGGTTTCGTTACCTCAGGTGTTGGTTTCGTTACCTCAGGTGTTGGTTTCGTTAGCTCAGGTGTTGGTTTCGTTACCTCAGGTGTTGGTTTCGTTACCTCGGGTGTTGGTTTCGTTACCTCAGGTGTTGGTTTCGTTGCCTCAGGTGTTGGTTTCGTGACCTCAGGTGTTGGTTTCGTTACCTCAGGTGTTGGTTTCGTTACCTCAGGTGTTGGTTTCGTTACCTCTGGTGTTGGTTTCGTTACCTCAGGTGTTGGTTTCGTTACCTCTGGTGTTGGTTTCGTTACTTCAGGTGTTGGTTTCGTAACCTCTGGTGTTGGTTTCGTTACCTCAGATGTTGGTTTCGTTGCCTCAGGTGTTGGTTTCGTTACCTCTGGTGTTGGTTTCGTGACCTCAGGTGTTGGTTTCGTTACCACTGGTGTTGGTTTCGTTACCTCAGGTGTTGGTTTCGTTACCTCAGGTGTTGGTTTCGTTACCTCAGGTGTTGGTTTCGTTACCTCAGGTGTTGGTGTAGTATCACAATAATGTGTGGTTTCTTTGGGTGTTGGTTTAGTTGGATAGGTTGGTTTCGTTACCTCTGGTGTTGGTTTCGTGACCTCAGGTGTTGGTTTCGTTACCTCAGGTGTTGGTTTCGTTACCTCAGTTGTTGGTTTCGTTACCTCTGGTGTTGGTTTCGTTACCTCAGGTGTTAGTTTCGTTACCTCAGTTGTTGGTTTCGTTACCTCTGGTGTTGGTTTCGTTACCTCAGGTGTTGGTTTCGTTACCTCTGGTGTTGGTTTCGTTACCTCTGGTGCTGGTTTCGTGACCTCAGGTGTTGGTTTCGTTACCTCTGGTGTTGGTTTCGTTACCTCAGGTGTTGGTTTCGTGACCTCTGGTGTTGGTTTCGTTACCTCAGGTGTTGGTTTCGTTACTTCAGGTGTTGGTTTCGTAACCTCTGGTGTTGGTTTCGTTACCTCAGGTGTTGGATTCGTTACCTCTGGTGTTGGTTTCGTGATCTCAGGTGTTGGTTTCGTTACCTCTGGTGTTGGTTTCGTGATCTCAGGTGTTGGTTTCGTTACCTCTGGTGTTGGTTTCGTTACCTCTAGTGTTGGTTTCGTGACCTCAGGTGTTGGATTCGTTACCTCTGGTGTTGGTTTCGTGATCTCAGGTGTTGGTTTCGTTACCTCTGGTGTTGGTTTCGTGATCTCAGGTGTTGGTTTCGTTACCTCTGGTGTTGGTTTCGTTACCTCTAGTGTTGGTTTCGTGACCTCAGGTGTTGGTTTCGTTACCTCAGGTGTTGGTTTCGTTACCTCAGTTGTTGGTTTCGTTACCTCAGGTGTTGGTTTCGTTACCTCAGGTGTTGGTTTCGTTACCTCAGGTGTTGGTTTCGTTACCTCGGGTGTTGGTTTCGTTACGTCAGGTGTTGGTTTCGTTACTTCAGGTGTTGGTTTCGTAACCTCTGGTGTTGGTTTCGTTACCTCAGGTGTTGGTTTCGTTACCTCTGGTGTTGGTTTCGTTACCTCAGATGTTGGTTTCGTTACCTCAGGTGTTGGTTTCGTTGCCTCAGGTGTTGGTTGCGTTACCTCAGGTGTTGGTTTCGTTACCTCTGGTGTTGGTTTCGTGACCTCAGGTGTTGGTTTCGTTACCTCAGGTGTTGGATTCGTTACCTCTGGTGTTGGTTTCGTTACCTCAGGTGTTGGTTTCGTTACCTCAGGTGTTGGTTTCGTTACATCAGTTGTTGGTTTCGTTACCTCTGGTGTTGGTTTCGTTACCTCAGGTGTTGGTTTCGTTACCTCTGGTGTTGGTTTCGTTACCTCAGGTGTTGGTGTCGTATCACAATAATGTGTGGTTTCTTTGGGTGTTGGTTTAGTTGGATAGGTTGGTTTCGTTACCTCAGGTGTTGGTTTCGTTACCTCGGGTGTTGGTTTCGTTACCTCAGGTGTTGGTTTCGTTACCTCAGGTGTTGGTTTCGTTGCCTCAGGTGTTGGTTGCGTTACCTCAGGTGTTGGTTTCGTTACCTCTGGTGTTGGTTTCGTGTCCTCAGGTGTTGGTTTCGTTACCTCAGGTGTTGGATTCGTTACCTCTGGTGTTGGTTTCGTTACCTCAGGTGTTGGTTTCGTTACCTCAGGTGTTGGTTTCGTTACCTCAGTTGTTGGTTTCGTTACCTCAGGTGTTGGTTTCGTTACCTCAGGTGTTGGTTTCGTTACCTCAGGTGTTGGTTTCGTTACCTCGGGTGTTGGTTTCGTTACGTCAGGTGTTGGTTTCGTTACTTCAGGTGTTGGTTTCGTAACCTCTGGTGTTGGTTTCGTTACCTCAGGTGTTGGTTTCGTTACCTCTGGTGTTGGTTTCGTTACCTCAGATGTTGGTTTCGTTACCTCAGGTGTTGGTTTCGTTGCCTCAGGTGTTGGTTGCGTTACCTCAGGTGTTGGTTTCGTTACCTCTGGTGTTGGTTTCGTGACCTCAGGTGTTGGTTTCGTTACCTCAGGTGTTGGATTCGTTACCTCTGGTGTTGGTTTCGTTACCTCAGGTGTTGGTTTCGTTACCTCAGGTGTTGGTTTCGTTACATCAGTTGTTGGTTTCGTTACCTCTGGTGTTGGTTTCGTTACCTCAGGTGTTGGTTTCGTTACCTCTGGTGTTGGTTTCGTTACCTCAGGTGTTGGTGTCGTATCACAATAATGTGTGGTTTCTTTGGGTGTTGGTTTAGTTGGATAGGTTGGTTTCGTTACCTCAGGTGTTGGTTTCGTTACCTCGGGTGTTGGTTTCGTTACCTCAGGTGTTGGTTTCGTTACCTCAGGTGTTGGTTTCGTTGCCTCAGGTGTTGGTTGCGTTACCTCAGGTGTTGGTTTCGTTACCTCTGGTGTTGGTTTCGTGTCCTCAGGTGTTGGTTTCGTTACCTCAGGTGTTGGATTCGTTACCTCTGGTGTTGGTTTCGTTACCTCAGGTGTTGGTTTCGTTACCTCAGGTGTTGGTTTCGTTACCTCAGTTGTTGGTTTCGTTACCTCAGGTGATGGTACGGTTACCTCAAGTGTTGGTTTCGTTACGTCAGGTGTTGGTTTCGTTACCTCAGGTGTTGGTTTTGTTACTTCAGGTGTTGGTTTCGTTACCTCAGGTGTTGGTTTTGTTACTTCAGGTGTTTGTTTTGTTACCTCGGGTGTTGGTTTCGTTGAATCAGGTGTTGGTTTCGTTACCTCAGGTGTTGGATATGTTGGTTTTGGCGTTCCTTCAGAACTTGTTTTGGGTGTTGGTTTCGTTACTTCAGGTGTTGGTTTAGTTGGATATGTTGGTTTTGGGGTTGTCGATGTCGTTGTAATATGATCACAGATTGGTACTGTTGGCTTTGCGGTCGTTGTTGTAGTTGTAGTAGTTTTGGCTTCGAATCCACATCGTTCATTTGAAGGATACGGAGCGGCTTGAGTAACATAACATATCTGCAGTAAAATAAAAAAAAAAATTACAGAAAAATAGAAATATACAGGGTGTAAGAGACATCGACGCATAAACGGATACCATGGGTCCAGAATATGCTTTTGGAAATTTACGTCGGATTTTTCTTAATTTTCCGAATTAAAAAAAAGTTGGCGTTTTTTTTTTTTAATTTAGACTGTTCGTAATCATTATTCTTACCTAATCCAATGAGATTTTTAATAAAAAAGTAATTAATTCACTACTTTCACTAAAAGTTACAATGTAAATGAATCTAGAAATGGTGTCTTCTTAGATGTTTGTAATGAAAGGTCATCGTATACCTATATTCTGTGTCCAGTACCACAGTACCTGTAGTACTTTAAGCGCGGTTCACTATTAAAAAAAAAACAAACACAAAAATAAAAAAAGAAAATAGGAAAAAACCATTTATCATTCTCTTATTTTAGAAGTTACAGGGGGGAGGACACACATTTTACCACTTTGGAAGTGTCTCTCGCGCAAACTGTTCAGTTTATAGAAAAAAGGTATTTGTAACCTCAATATATTTTTTAAAGACCTATCCATAGATACTCCACACGTATGGGTTTGGTGAAAAAAAAAATATTGAGTTTCAATTCTAATGGGGGGTACCCCCAAAGATTGTTTTGTTTTTATTTTTGTGTGAAAATCCTAATGCGGTTTACGTAATACATCTACTTACCAAGTTTCAACAGGATAGCTCTCATACATTCGAAGAAAAGTGGCTGTGATATACGGACGGACAGACAGACATACAGACAGACATGACGAATCTATAAGGGTTCCGTTTTTGCCATATGGCCACGGAACCCTAAAAAGGCAACAGCAAAACGGCATTTGACGGTCGTTTTGCAGTTACATTTTATAAACAATAATAATTGTTAAACAGATTTTTTCAATTCATGCAACTTGTATACCAATGTGTCATCATGCTTGGATACAAGATTGTCTTATGGAAACGGGCAAAGACGGAGGTAGTAAATGATTACAATTTGAAACCTTAAAAAAAATATTCGTAAGTTATTATCCGAATAGAGGCTAGGAGGCAAGACAAACATTCATTGAGTGAAATAAAAATGTTTTTTTTTTTTTTTAAGGAATCCGTTCAAAATCTGGCAGATCGGATATAGCCTACAGACTCACGACGAGAAGTCACGGCGAGATGTCGCTCCGAGAAGTCAAGTGAAGTAAGAGAGATTTAGAGAAACCTTTCACATTCACGCTTCTCGGGTGTTCTCGGGGTTTTTCGCCGTGAGTCTGTTTTGGGCTAGACACAGCCTCCTTTAGCAATTTCTCTAAAGTGATTCTCTTTGCGAATTCTTGTCACAATCACAAGCATTTCTTCTAGTGTTTCGTAAAAAACACACAAGTAGAATTGCATTTCATATCTGAACATAGACATTTAACATGGACTAAACAATTGCTTCTAAAAATTGTTAAACTCTTTAGATAGAAATAATTGTAAGACCATCTATCTCTTTCCTTCAATACATAGATCTGATAGAGACATATAATATCTTTGGTAATTTAAAGAAATAAAACAATTATTTTATTGGACATGGAAGGTTCAGTCTGTGCTTTAAGTGTATTATGTACCGTTATGTATGCACCATTTTACGGTTCTGCATAAAAAAAAAACTGTCAAAAAGATGAATAGTGTGTTGGTTGTAATATAGATTGTCAAATTAGTCACCATTTTACGATTTTTATTATGTTACTATTATAATAATGCTAAATGGTCTTTTTCGACCCGCTGATGAAAATAATCGGAGACAGTAAAACGGAAGAACACGACACGATATTACTCGTATTAATAAAAAATATAAATAAATTACTTACTGAACATATGAGTATAGCAAGAAATACTATATTAGCCCTCATGTTGTCGCTTCACCACACGACACCACTGAAGTGAACTATTTTCTTATAAAAATTGTCCCCTTTTATATTAAATTCTAATAACGCTATTGTATTGTATCCTGTATTGGAACAGATGCAAATAATATTTCTGAAAGAAAAAATAAATAAAATAATGTCTGTCTTTATATTTATAAGTATTGCTCGACATTTTTTTTTTGTTGTTCAATGACAATATACATTACAATGCCGTCCTACCAGTTGTAAAGTACAGTGATTTATTTTAAGTCATATACCTACAACTTATTTTTCTTCGTCTTTGTCTCTGGCACTCACCAAAGACTGTTTTTTTTAACATTTGCATATAATATGTATTTCAAGACTCTTGTCCATATAGCAACAAGCATGTTGACAGCACCACAGCATAAGCATAAGCTTAATAAGCCTGTAATGTTCCCACTGCTTGGACACAGGCCTCTTCCACAGGGCTGAGACCTTTCCCTTAACCACGCGGGCCCAGTAAAGGTTAAAGTTAGTGGTCGAATTTTTGGCTCTAGGATAACGCTGTTTCTTCACGATGTTTTCCTTCACCCCATTTTAAGAGCAACAACAAATTGTAAATCTATTTAGTCTATCAGTTAGGATTCGAGTTATGAAAACAAAACACATCATGTATGTTTTTCTTTTATGAATCCAAAAATATAAAAAAAAACATCAAAACTTGGGAGACCCTGAGCTTGTAAAGAAACGGGCGGAGGTTTGTTTTTTATAACCCAGGGCAGGGCGAGGGGGGCTGTCAGACTTGTACTGACTAAAATCCACGGTGACCTTCAATAGCCCTTGACGTTTCGGGGTCACGGTAATCCGGTAGTCCCGAGGCGCGCGTGGAACACAACGCGCTGTGTCGACCCGGGCATGGTCCATGGTTGGACAGTGTACAGTACGGTGGCCGGAGATCGTCTTGCAACGTCCATCACCGTGGGCTTCTACCACTGCGGCTGGGCTCCTATCCTAGCATGACTGTTTCGCAGAAGGAGGCGACCTCTTCCCACTCCGTCTCGCCCCGCAGCATAGCCTTGACAATGCCGGGCGCGAGAGATCGCCGCCCATCACCGTCGTGAGGACACGGCGGTGCTCTGCCCAAGCAGGCAGTCCGGCACCTTATGCTCTAACGTGTCCTCCGGGCGATCCTCGCAGTGGTGACACCCAGGCGTTTCTTCCTTCCTCATCCGACACAGGTACCTCCCGAAACTTCCATGTCCGGTGAGGACTTGCGTCAGGCGGTAGGTCAGAACGCCGTGACGCCTAACCGAAGGCCTTATCACAAAAATTCTCAATTTTATTTAAAGCGTACTTGAAGCACGAGTTTTTACTGCGTTTGTTGTATAGAAAATTTAAAAACGCCTCTTGTGTACGAACGAGTAACTTCCATCAAATTAACATCAAAGTTCCCGTTTACTTTAACGTCACAAAAACTGAAAAAGGCATGCTAGTGCCTCTGATCTGACTTTATTTACTACGGAGTTCTCAGTAAAAAATTTACATCATCATCATCAGCCAAAAGACATCCACTGCTGAACATAGGCCTCCCCCTTAGACCGCCACGCCGAACGACAATTGGCCATTTACATCCATCGGTTGCGACTCTCACGATGTCGTCGGTTCACCTAGTCGGAGGGCTGCCAACGCTGCGTCTTCGGGTCCGTGGTCGCCACTCGGGAACTTTTCTTCCCCATCGGTTACATTATCAGTTCTACGTGTGATGTGGCCTGCCCATTGCCACTTCAACTTGCAAATTTCTTCGCCGAATATCTTTGTTCCGGATTTTATCCCGCAAAGAAACTCCAAGCGTAGCTATTTCCATCGCTCGTTAGTCTCTTGGTCTCTCAAAAAGGCCAGCAGTAAAAAATAAACCTGCTCCGTTTCGTCGTGGGTAAAAATACCTGCTTTAATGAGAATAATTGCAAACATGCCAAGCAATATTTAACTCTAGCTTGTAAAAGATAAGGATAATTGAGCTACTATGTCTTCAACGTCATCGTATGTCGTATCTAACACCTTTCCATGTAAAATCATCAAATGAGCCTTGCGCATTACAGACAGTCTCGTGACCCCGGCAGGCACAGTGGCCTATAGGAGCCATGGTCAATTTGCCGAGAGCTCCTTAAGATGCACGTGAAGCACAACGCGCCGCTTGACTCGGACCTGAGCCTCAACCATGGGGTCTCATCTCTAAAGGATTATATTTAGTTTAAAAAAAAATCATAGATGGCAGTATAGGTTACTCTAACAAAATTTACAACTACTAAATTGCGTTAAACGGCAGATTTTGGCTTAAGTAAGATAAGTAAATATTAAAACTTCGTTGCTCAAGGCTGGTTTATCTATTTACACTCATAAATCACGTAATTTCGACAAAAAAAGATAATTGGAAACTTTAACTTCTATTCGAACATGATTCGAACTCATACAATGATAAAGTCGTTCGATGCAGCTATCTTGTTTAGAGCTAATTGCAATAGATGGCGTTTTACTCAATTTTTCACATTAAGTGTATCAAAAATCGGTATTAATTTATAAATATATTACTAACATAGAAATATAAAAAAATACATTTCTATTTTATTTTATTAAATCTGGAACCTCAGATCAAAGTAACAGACAGATACAACGTACCTACGCGACAAACAAGCTGAAACCACTTTTTATTTATGTGTGCGCGGCTGATAAGAGGGACCGACACACAGACGCACACCGTGCAACAGCTGTGTGTGTGTGTATGGTTGACTACCTAATATTTCAAATAGGAAACGTGTTTTAGCTTTAAACTTAAAGGTACTAATGAAGTATTTGAGCGGAATAATAATATTAGAATAAAAGTTAAATAAGACACGAGACGGCATAATTATTTACGCGAGTTTAAATTCGCTTTTGATTTTGTACCTACCTATTTACTTTCGTGGCTTCACTCACGTATTCTAAGTGTCTGCCTTTTGAGCCTGGAACTATAAAATTTTACAAAACTGTAATCAAGCAGGTAGTGAGATAATGTTTTTTATACATATTTAAACAATAAATACAAAATACAGAAAGAATCAAAATATATTTTTAGGTACTGAATTTTACCACATTTCAGGTTTTTTTTTAACTTATTTTTTATGCAACAAATAGTTCAAAAATTGTTTTAAACAAGTGTATTTTTTTTTAGTTTCGGGCATTATTTGAAATTAATTCGAATTCTAGGCCGACGTATAATTTTTTATATAATTAATACGTTTCATTTCTAGTGCCGCTAGTAATGAAATATTTACAAAAATGATCAATGGAAAAAATCATCCAATGTTTTTATTTAAGTCAATGTACCTAATTATTTCATAACAATGCCATTATAAGTTCGAAAATAACGTAACAAACATCCACCCATTCTCACAAACTTTCGTAGGTATTTAAAATAGCTGTTAAAGCCGCGAATCATATTATGATCAACATTTAAACTGAAAGTGACCTTCAAATTGTAAAAAAACGCGAGAAAAGTTGAATGATACACTTGCTGTATTAAAATACAATTCATAATCTCATCGCATTCGATGTGTCACGCTGTTTGCAGTGAGATGTTTGTAGCTCACTCACACAAATAAAACTTTTGTCCTTGAACTCACGATGCGGTGCAATGAAGACAACAGAAAATCAATAGAAAAGTAACGCCCTCTAGAGTATCAAAACCACTAAGTTTATATGCCACCTAGTATTTAGGTTGACAGCATATTGGCATCGAATTTTTGATAAAAAAGTAAAAAAAAAAATCTTTTTGTCCCACATCTCCAAGGGGCGTGCTCAGGGGTACCAAGTATGTTCGGACGAAATCTTCTAAATATTATGCCAATCTATAATATTAGAGTCAGAACCCGGGAATGGGCGGGAATCGCCAGAAAACATTTTTTAATAAATTTTTCTATGAAATAGTGGTGGCCCAGTGGTATCGGCCTCGACTTACGAATTGTAGGTCGTGGGTTCGAACCCCGCCAGGTGCATTACTTTGTGTAATTTATTTTAACACCACTGCTCTCAAAACGGTGAAGGAAAACATCGTGAGGAAACCGGCATGTCCTAGAACCAAAAATTCGAAGACATGTGACATCCACCAATCCGCACTGGGCCCGCGTGGTGGATTATGGTCCACTCCCTCTCACAGAGAGGAGGCCTGTGTCCCAGCAGTGGGAACATTTATAGGCTGATGATGATGATGATGATGTTTCCATACATTGAAATCAGTTTTACTTCTCAAATTACTCCTAAAATAGGGGTTTAATCGAAAAAACCATGACAGTACTTTAGTTTTAGATTATCGAGAGGAATACATTGGCATCATAAGTTTTTCAAAAATCATGAAATCATATTTTAATAATCCTATGTCCGCTCGCTTGTATGGAGTCGATCCACTGTGCGTTGGGCCGGCGCGGCGGCTTCGGTGTGCAGACAGCTAAATATTGCTTATTAAGTAATAACAGCAAAATGTTTTCTACACACTCGAAACTGACTCTGTTAAAAAATAACTCTCCTTTCTTAAAGTCATCTAATTTGCAGCAAATACCTAATAATTTCAAGAGCTAGGTATTTCGATATTATAAATTTATTCTAATTGACTGAACTACCTACCTACTTGTTATTTATAATAATTTGCGTTGACGTTTGACGCCGAACCTAACAAATAACCAAGTCTGCCGAAAAACATGTAGCTGTACCATTACCACGTTCAAAAAATCATGCGCTATCGCAAAGTAGGCATGCATGAAAGAACGTGAATTTATTACTGCCGAGTGACTGACGACGTAAGCTTCAAGGTCACGGGGCTATGTAGTGCAAAAGTACAGAATGGTTTTAACGCCATCTATTGGTGTTTGTGTAACTAGCCGCGACCCACAAGGTAGCGAGTCAACGCTGCTAGCACCATCTAGCCGCGACTTGAGTGAAACAAGCCGGGCTCAGCCACTTTAGAAAATTGGCCGAATATGCCGAAGAAAGGACGTAGTTACGGCGGTCACGTTTCTTTGTATGGGATGGGGTATCTGTACGCTAGTATTATATTATCTGTGCCTCAACCATGAGTTGTCATTACGATACTCGATCATACGCATCGACCGCGTTTGGCGCTCTCATTGGTTGAGAGTTCATACAACCTTGGAGCGGGCCAATGAGAGCGCCAAACGCGGTCGATATCGATGATCGAGTATCGTAATGACAACTCATGGTATGGGTACTGATCCTTGGTAGAACGACGAGATACCCATTACTCGACGTCCGCAAGCCAACACCTTCGCTGGCCGCTGTTCATCTCGCGATCCAGCGACGTCAAACATGATCTACGGACCAACATACAATATAGCGTATAATCGGTAAGCCGATTATGCATTACATGATCGTTAAGCCATTCAACTTCGAGAAAGAGGTCAACCGCCGAATCCAACTCGGTTGGGCAGCGTTCGGGAAGCTACGCAATGTCTTTTCGTCCGACATACCTCAGTGCGTCAAGACGAAAGTCTTCAACCAATGTGTGTTACCAGTGATGACTTACGGCACCGATACGAGGTCTTTCACTATCGGCCTCATCTCAAAGCTCAAAGTCGCTCAACGAGCTATGGAGAGGGCTATGCTCGGTGTTTCTCTACGTGATCGAATCCGAAATGAGGAGATCCGTAGACGAACTAAAGTCACCGATATAGCCCACCGGATTAGCAAGCTGAAGTGGCAATGGGCAGGCCATATTGCTCGCAGAGCAGATGGCCGATGGGGTCGCAAAGTGCTAGAGTGGAGACCGCGGACTAGCAAGCGCAGCGTAGGACGTCCACCAACGAGGTGGACAGACGACCTTGTAAAGGTCGCCGGAAGACGCTGGATGCAGGTCGCTTCCAGGGGAGGCCTATGTTCAGCAGTGGACGTCCTATGGCTGAGATGATGATGATGAAGCCATTCAAATTAGCCTGCAACAAGCTATAACATCTATTAGGAACATGTTCTACAATGTAGTATCTATCTGGAGTAATTAGTCTTAGCCAAAAGTCGTTTACAGTTGGAGTAAGGCCTCCAATGATCACCACAATACCGATTCTTAAAAGACAGCTTAATAGACGGTTCGGACTCTGGTTGCGGGATTGTTCGATAAATTTTAGTCAGTAAGGGTATTCCACTCCACGTAGAGCGGAAGAAATGATAACTTATCAAAACCCCAAAAAAGAACTTTGGCTTTTTGTATGGGATCGACCACGCGTCCACTACGCCACCACCTACGTATCTAGACACTAAGGTGGTCGCATGTATGACATAACGTCGCGTCTGTAATTCCAAAGGGGTAAAGTTGAGTTCTATCTTATAATTTGATAGCATCGTTGGCACAGTGACTGAGCGATCGGCTGCTACGCTTCGTGTCGCTTGTTCGATTCATTCAAATAGTAATTTATTTAGGCTACATTGATTCAAATGTTTGTAAACGTACTTACGATACAGGAAATAAAATCCCCAGGGGGCAACTTTTGTTGAACCACTTTCAACTCGAGAAGTCTGTATTTAGGCAAAAAAATATAATGAAAGTAGGTCTTTCAACTTAGCTACGTCATGACCATCAATAAAAATGCTTCCATCAAGACGAAATAACTTATTTCCCCTAGTTACGTGCGTGGTACAAATATTTGAAGATTAGAGAGACATGGGAAGTATGGCGGGAGAGGGGCCGCGGTCACCGCCGCATGAGCTTTGATGAGGAAGGTATGTCCGACGGATGCCGGGAGGAAAATGAACTTTAATGGTATTCACGAATTATGCGATATTTTGAGGAACATGCGAATTTTCGGACTGTTTATTAATGTTTTGTTCTACGACAACCAGGAATTGAATGATATTACTGGGTTATAAATAATTATTGTAGTGAGATACTCAGTTCATTAAATTTATTTAATTTTAAAAGAGCAAATGTGCATTTTTTATTGTTTATTTCTCACTTTATAAAATGTAGAGGAAGAAAAGATGGATAAAATGTTTGAAGGATCGTCCTAATATGACGAGAAAATGAGAAGTATAGAAGTAAAAGGCAGGTGGCACCACGCCGGCGAATCCAAAACTAATGAGGATAAAAGCAGTAGAAAAATAATGAAGTGTGTATAAAAAAATGAGTTGATATAATTTTGACCAGGTATCCCAAATCACCTTGAACCAGCCACTCATCACCATCAATCTATTAATGTTCCCACTGTGCTGGGACACAGGCCTCCTCTCTGTGAGAGGGAGTGGGCTATTATCCACCACGTATGCCCAGTGTGGATTGATGAATGTCACGTCTTCGATTTTTTGGTTCTAGGACATGCCGGTTTCCTCACGACGTTTTCCTTAACCGTTTGAGAGCAGTGGCGATGAAGTAAATTACAAAGTAATGCGCCTAGCTTGGTTCGAACCCACGATCTACAACTCGTAAGTCGGGGCCGATACCGCTGGGCCACCACTGTTCTCAGCCACAGAACCAGCCATTGCACGGTAAGAATAAATCAGTTATAAAGTAATAATTGTATCATATAACAATCCCGTATCATGGGTGCGTTTACAAACATTTAAAGCCTCCTGCAGACACACGCGATTAATCGCGCGGGGCGACATGTCGCGGTCCATTCGCAGTACATTTAGAGTGGAAATTAGCTTGGCTCGTTGTCGCAGCGCGATTAATCGCGTGTGTCTGTTCGAGCCTTTAAATTACAAACACAAACGACTGGACCTGGACCACAGGTAAATCATACAAATATTTGTTGCATGTTAGAATCGAACCCACCACACGTAACTCAGCAGCTGATTGCACCACCGCATCTGCTGTGCCGCCGAATTCTCGTCATCTTGGTCAGCAGTCTACATTTCTTTTTTCTTAGCCTGTTCTGTCCCACTTCTGTGCAAAGGCCTCCCCCAATGCCTTCCTAGATCTCTTTTCCTGGCCGCTTCGAACCAGCCCTCAAGGCCCTCTCTAGGTCGTCTCGCCTCATTCTTTTACGAACTAAAATATCGAGTGCTCACAAAAATATTATCTAGTACAACAGAAATACACCTCCGCCAAAAAATCCAGAATGCCTCTCTTATGTCGGCTTCATTTGAAATTACATCCGCGATTAACCACCAACACATAACTTGACTGGCCAGTTAAGCTAAATTGCTCATTGCGACGATTAGGCGAAATATGCGCCAAGAATTATTGCAAGTTTTTACTACTTGAGCCCAATTAGCGCTTGTGACGAACGAACGGGGAATTATTTTTAATAGTCTCATTCAAGAAATATGTAACTGGACTAGGAGCCAGTTAGTTTTTTTTTCTGCTTATTATTTTCATAGATAGTATTGACCTTTATTTTGGCACAGGCGGTATTTGAGTGGCCACTATTTTTCTCCTGAGTGGCCAAAGTCACTATTTTTCTCCTGTTTCGTATCATCATTCAATCATTATTAATAGAGCAACCTCGCATAGTGTTTTGGTTCATATTTTAACACACAATATACATTAATCGTTATAGAGCAGTGGTGGCCCAGTGGTATAGGTCCCGACTTACTATTTGTAGGTCGTGGGTTCGAACCCCGCCAGGCGCATTACTTTTTGTAATTTATTTCATCACTACTGCTCTCAAAACGGTGAAGGAAAACATCGTGAGGAAACCGGCATGTCCTATAACCAAACATTCGAAGTATGTGACATCTACCAACCCGCACTGGGCCCGCGTGGTGGATTATGGCCCACTCCCTGTGGGAATATTATAATAGGCTGATGATGATGATACATGTATTGTATCGTGTGTTAAAATGTAATATTATACGTAAGTATTATAAATAATTTGGTTGTTGAAATGGAATGCGATAGACTCTGCTAAAATGTGTCCCAGCAGTGGGAACAATATAGGCTGATTATATGCAGGGTGTCTCTGGAAGTGTAGATCAAATTGAATTCACACCATATGTAACGGTAGAAAGTAATTAGATGACGATCTTGATTTGTGAAGTTATTGAACAAATTGGTCATTGCTTTTAAACCGTTAAAAATTTCACCAACATACTTAGAGGTCGGGCGGCGAGTAAAAGGCAACTCACTGCCCGACCATGGACCATGCACGGGTCGACGGCGCGTTGTGTTCCACGGGCGCCTCAAAGAGCGTCAGCATAATGACGGGGCTCCCCTCTAAAGGGCCAAAGCCTGCCGGGGTCGCGGTACTTATCTCATCACCGTGACCCCGGAACATAAAGGGCTATTGAAGGACACAGTGGATTTTAGTCAGTACAAGTCTGACAGTCCCTCCCGCCTTGCCCGGGGTGGGAGGACTCATTTGATGATTTTACCACACAAAAAAAAAAACATACTTAGAGCAAAAAAGTTCGGAAATGCCCATTGATGTATATTTTCAGAGACACCCTGCATATAGTCAGCCTATAATTATTATTATAACTGCTGGGACACATTTAAGGTGAATGCTCCAGGGTAGCCCGCGAAATTCAAAATTGCTTGGGTTTTTTGCAATTTGCAGGCCAGTTCTAGGTTGTATGTTGATTACAATATTGATCGCGACTGTAAGACGTATGTAGTTACAGAAATTTTATCATTAAAATCACCAATACAACCCTCCAAGTTCATAAAGCTTCAGGAACAAAAAAATAACATAAAAAGTCATTCCTGAAGCTTTATGAACTTAGAGCGTTGTATTGATGATTTTGTTGATTATAATTCTGTTACTACATACGTCTTACAGTCGCGATCAATATTTTAATCAACATTCAACCTAGCACTGGCCTGCAAATTCCAAAAAACCCAAGAAATTTTGAATTTCGCGGGCTACCCTGGAGCATTCACCTTAAGCAGAGTCTATAACATTCCATTTCAACAACCAACTTATTTTCCCAAACACAGTCTCTCAGTATTTCATGTTTTTCAAAATAGAAGCCGACAAACTGATGTCGACTTCCTCAAACCTTTGATTCACAGGACACACAATCTTTGTAACGTGATATTTTTAATGGAGCTTCTTTTTGTGCCAGCCACTTGAGGGGTTCAGTTTCATTGCGATTTCTTACGCAAGAAAATATTTAAGGTTCCGTTCATTGTGATTCCATAGAGTTAACAATGTTTTACTGATAACTAGCTTATACCCGGGGCGTTATCCACGTGAAGTTCGATCATTATTCCACCGGAACGTCGTCCCGAGACAAAAAGTCCTATGTGTTACCTAATCCAGGTTACAAACTATTTGTGTACCAAACATTTAAATCCTTTTAGGTGGCATACAATGACGACTAAAAACGAGAGTTATTCAAGAGTGGGAACGAGATGGCGCCAGACGACTTGTATAGTTCTGTCTCTTTCCCACAGCCTAAAGACTCACGTAGGCCACCAGTTGCCTTTGGGTGAAAGAATAACACACGGTACGCGATTAGCGCAGTGGCTGAGCAATTGTACTGCTGCACTGGGTTTCGCGGTTTCGATCCCTGTACGGAACAAATATTTGTATGGCCTACAAGTAGTTGTTTCCGATCTGGGTGTTTGTGTATGTGCGTCTCTATGTTTGTAAACGTACCCACGATACAGGAGAAATTCCAAGTATGAACATGACGGGCCCCCCTCTAGAGGGCCAAAGCCTGTCGGGGTCGCGGGACTTATTTCATTACCGTGACCCTGGAACGTAAAGAGCTAATGAAGGACACCGTGGATTTTAGTCACTACAAGTCTGACAGTCCCTCCCGTCCTGCACTGGGTGGGAGGACTCATTTGATGATTTTACCACGACAAAAAAAAGTATGGGGCAAGGTTTATATGTATAAAAAAAAACATCCATCCTTATAAACTTCAGCATAGAAGTAAGATACTGGAATACTGCGATTTATTGATTATTTATTCCCCTTTTCCCCTTTACCACGTAAATACTCAATGAAAACCAAGAAAACAAACTTTAACAGATGATTAAAAAGACAATATCTTGCAGCACTTCAACCCCCCTCTTTGACACCCCCTTCGCCCCTCCAAACATGTTTTGTTATCACCTAAAGACGTCACAACAATATGAGAACTGGAGGAGCTTTTATTAGTAGATATTCCCCACGGGTTTCTCATATCAAAGGGTTGTTTTAACTTTGGTTACAAAGGGGTGTTCCTTTGGTATTGTGAAACAGGTTGTACGGAAGGTAATTTATGTGAAATAAATCAATAGTAGATTCGGTTGATTAGGCTATCTATGGCATTTATTAGTCGACCGAAAATCTAGATAAACAGGCGAATATTATATAGTGAAACTAGTATTTGCGCGTTGCGCGAGCTGCAAGCAGCTCGCGGGGTCCTTTTTTTGGAGAAGTATTTCCAAGAACATAAACTTCTAACCCTACCTTGTATATATACATCTTGGAAATGAGTAAATTTGTTAGAAATAATGAAAAACTCTACACTACACGCGAAAACATACAGACTCACTACACACTACGACACAAAAATAGACTAAACCTACCAGGTTCTATGCTAAAAATACACTCCACAAGCACTTTAGTAATGGCAGCTAAAATATATAATAAATTACCAGATGAAATTAAAAATGAACAAAAATTTAATATCTTTATAAATAAATTAAAACAACTTTTAATCCATATATCTTATTATAATGTACAGGAATATTTAAATGATAAATTTAATAAATAAACAATAATACCAAAAAAAAACACAATATGTAATAATTTATAATACCAATGATAATAATACATGTATAATTTAAATAAATGTTAATACTTATATTAATCTAATAATTATGAGTAGTAAAAGTTATATGTATTCAAATAGTTATAAGCCTAAAACGTTGGTCCTTAAAAGATTTTGTAAATTATATTAAATGTTTTTAATGTTTTGATAACCCTCATGTACGGATTTATATATGGACTTTAAGTAAATCAACTGAATGTTTTTTTGTTCCTACAGTTGATTCACTTAAAAGTCGGTACGAATAAACTATAAAATAATATTCCTTGTAAGTGACTAAGTAAATAATGAAATAAGTTCCTTGCTACTTTTATGCTTTTCAAAACTACTCTATCCCAGAGTAGCATGTGTATTGGAGTGTGCAATATTACCAAGATAGCATTGATTTTTTATTTCCTGGTTCGATTCACACACAACATAGTAATATCCGCGCTACCAGAAGATATGGTTCCTGGTGCGCTTTATTTCAAGGTATCATCATTAGAAGCCTAATCCACCTAAACTACTCGATTTACATAACACTAAGTCATATCTAAAGCTCACCCTTTTGTCTTTTAGTAATAAATATATGATTTGATGTTTAAAAAAATCCGTATTTTTTGTTGAGGGACGCTTTTTTTTTTATTGTGGTAAAATCATCAAATGAATCCTCCCACCCCGGGCAGGGCGGGAGGGACTGTCAGACTTGTACTGACTAAAATCCACGGTGTCCTTCAATAGCCCTTTATATTCCGGGGTCACTTTAATGAAAAAGTCCCGCGACCCCGGCAGGATTCGGCCCTCTAGAGGGGGGCCCCGTCATCTTGCTGACGCTCTTTGAGGCGCACGTGGAACACAACGCGCCGTCGACCCGGGCATGGTCCATGGTCGGGCAGCGAGTTGCACTTTATTCACCGCCCGCATGCCCGCGCCTACGGTGGCCGGAGATCGTCTTGCGACGTCCGTCGCCATGGGTGTAAACCACTGCGGGTGGGGCGGAGGGAGGACATTGTCCTCTCCCTCACGCGGCCCGCCTCCTCCTTCGCGAGCATGACTGCTTCGCCGCCGTGAGGACACGTCGGTGTTCTGCCCAAGCTGGGCAGTCTTGCACCGTATGCTCTACTGTGTCCTCCGGGCGATCTTCGCAGTGGTGACACCCAGGCGTTTCCTCCTTTCTCGTTAGACACAGGTACCTCCCGAAACTTCCGTGTCCGGTGAGGACCTGCGTCATGCGGTAGGGCAGGACGCCGTGACTCCTATCCAGCCACTCCTCAAAGAGGGGTCTTACCGCCGCGAGTTGAGGGACGCTTGGAATGAACAATGTACTGTTCGTAAAAGTCCAAGTAGGTCAATGAGTCAAATTCATCTCTTACGGGGCGGTTAAAATAGGTAATAAGGTCCGAACCAGCTTGTTGCGCGGCTTCTACTTTAGTGCCTGGTTTAAAATAAACGGTTTGTTGATTTTCTAAATGCACTGACAGCTGTTTGACGTTGGGTTCGAGCGCGGTCACATCGAATTCCAACGTCCTCCAAGCGGCGTCGCTGGAGTCTATATAACGTTTTGTGACATACTACTCTATTTCGTTATTTTCATGTTCTTCCGGTACGACAGCTACGCGCCATTCGTCAGGACCCTTAGTGATAATTATATTTAAACAAATACTTAACGACCGTGCGTTGCGAGGAGACTTCCAAGTTGATATGAGCATCGTATTTTAAAAGAAGACTTGCGTTATAAGGAACCCAAGTATCATTTACAATTACATCGTTACCGCGATATTTTATAATAGCTTCGTTTTTACTGTCTCTACACAAGTTAATAAATACTTTTTCATCAGAAAAAGTGGTGGCTGTCTCACGTTTTTGTTTTTTTTTTTTTTTTGCGTGGTAAAATCATCAAATGAGTCTGGACTGTCAGACTTGTACTGACTAAAATCCACGTCTGCTGTCTCACGTTTTGGAAAAAAATTTGAACATTTACTTTTCTCACTATCCCAACAAGGTAAATTAGTTCTGTGCGAGGGACCGCAAGTACCGTGAATCATGTGATTCAGAAAAGCTTTTCGTAATCTTCCCTCTGCCTCTGATGCATCAGGAATGTCTGCTCTAACAAATTTATCAATATCTATATTTTGGACAGGCCCGCACATTCAACCCTAAAACAAATGTGAGCGTGTGGAAACCTCGCTTTTGAAATTCTATGACGTGCATCATATAAATACATTTGCCAAACCAATTACCACCTCGGATATCTCTTAATAATTCTGCCAGCTTTAAATTAAAAACTCTAGCACACACAGAAGGATTTACATAGGTGCTTTAAGTGGATTGTTGAATTTCAGGCCACTTGGGATTACAGTTAAAGGTCAAGAACAAGCAGCGAACGTATTTTGCTTGGGTTAATTTATTTCCATTATTATCTACTTTGTTCGAGTACCAACCCTCATTACCCTCAGGATAAAATAATGGATACTGAAAACTTTCATATAACGGATGCATTATATCTACAGTGTGTGGTTTCTTATCACCGTTTTTCCAAACTGCTATGCAATGAGGTATAAAATTTTCGCGTTCTGTTCTAATAATGGCCGCGACTTCTCTACCAACAAGTAAATCTCCTAAAATGTGCTGAAATTTAATAAAAGCCTGATCGGATGGTTATTAATCGTTTAAAACATTCGATAAAAGGATTGACGTTGTGTAAAAAGTTGGTTATGCAACTAATTACCTGCCTATCAAGTTTCATATTTTTTTTGTTCGCGTTCGTTTGTATCGTTAATGTATAGTCCTAAATTATTTACGCTACCAGTGTAAGCTAAATCAAAAACTCTATGATAGACTCGACCTTGAATTTTAAGAAAAGATATTCCCGTTGGTTTTTAGTACCCGTGAGAAACGCCTAAGGCACTGAAGGCAAATAAATTATTGTACCCTCGCGGCCTACTCAGAAACGACGGGTGAGAGTAAAACTCCTCGGTTAACGGCATGAAATTTTGTATGTTGTAGGCGCCCGATCCACAACACCATTGTTTTCTAGATTTTTCTTCTTCAAAGAGACGCGCATTACAAGTTGGACACCTAAAAGTGTCTAAAGAAGGCAAGCACGTTTTTTTTAAAGAAAATATTTTTATTGCGTTTAACTCAGTGTCCCTCTTCTGTGCTATTAAGGTTTTAGATTGATGTAGCGGTGTGTCAACACGACGGCTGTTTTTATTATATTTGTCAGTGGCTATTTGATTTATTTCAGGGTTCTGCTTAGTATAACGGTGTACAGCATCGCGATTAATTTCTGGATTTTCTATTGTATATTTTTTTACGGCATCGCGATGAATTTCTGGATTTTTCTTGGTAAATTTTTAACAGCATCACGATGTATTTACGGTTTTTTTTGTATCATATTTTTAACCGCATTCAAATGAGCGTTTACATTTCCTGCCACGTTTTTGTTTTTTGGGTCGACCTCTCTTTGTTGACGCCACTTTGGTGTCAACTACTACCGGTTCAGGGGTTTCTTCAAATCTAAACAATATAGATTGTGATTCTGATAATTGACTATGATCTGTTGATGCCGGGCATTCGAAGTCTATTATAGACTCGATAGACGACGGCAATGGCAATGCAGATCATACAACTAAATTTTCAATAGTTTGATAATTGATAACGCGTAGTCTGTGTATTGAATACTGACCTACACCTATATTTCGCATTAACAGCAATCTGGCTAATTCGCGAATCGAATAACATTTAAACAAACGTGCTACTCCACATTTAGAATTTAATTTGTTATATTCATCTACTGCATGACTGTTAAATAAATAAATAAAATGCACCATCGAATCTCCAAAAAGAAACTGTATAGTCTTGCCCGGTAAATATCATGCTATCCGTCTCACCATTGTGGTTTGCGTCGAAAACATTGGATTCAATTATGTTTGCAAGAGTTAAAATACCGTATTCATTTTCTGAAATTTGAGGATATACTCCATTTGTAATCCAATTGGCGGTCATATTTTCAATTTGCGCTCTATTGTTTCCGACGACAATCTCCGTAGGCAATTCCTCGGGGTTCAAAAATATGACACCCTTCGGTAGAAATGGTTTAAGCGACATTTATATAAAGTGTCTCCACTTTGGAGAATGACATCGATATCATCACAAGTCAGATTTCGATGTCTGCAAACTGACAATACTGACGCGCAAGCGGACATTGCCACACATTGAGCGTTATTACCCTTATAATTGCTACTCCCTTGGTGTGTAGTTCCTAAAACATTAACAAAAATACAAGGTCAAGTGCAAGGTAGATATAAAGTTACAAGAGGGAGAATATTTTGTAATGACAAAACTTGTCCCCATTGATTGGATAAGTGGATTACAGACAGCTCGCTGACAGACAGACGAAAATGGGCAAAAAACAAAATAATGTTTATTTTTATTTATTAGCTTTCCTCCAATTTTCAACTTATTTTTATTATTTGTTATTATGTATAGCAGCAACCGAAATCCATATTCTTGATCATGAGCTACAGCCCACTAACAGACAGATGGACGGACGGACGAACAGCAGTCTTAGTACATAATAAGATTCTTTCCTAATTTTTATTTGAATTTTGCACTTCATGAGTCGTAGCAGGTTCTAAGTTTGCTTATATCTCGAAAACAATGCGTCCTATCGCAAAAATAATGAAAAACGTGCCCTCTTTTTTGGATCATTTTCTAAATCAGCACCTCCAAATCACTTGAAAACGATACCCGTATCAATATTTTTGAATAAAATCAAGTCTGAGAAGTTGTTGAGAATAGAATAAAAATAAAACGGATAAAACGAAGTTACTGTATACAACTTAACAAAAGTAATCGTCGCGACACCACACTGTTCAATGCGACCGAATTACATAAAATGGTTGTCTTGTTTTTTACCGATTTATCCTACTGGTGGGAATCAGTAGGACAAATCGGTAAAACAAGTGAAGGTCGGAAAACATTTGCTTTTTAACTACATCAAGAAAAAAAAAACAGGTGCAAGCGATTTTCGACCTTATTGACATTTATGCAAACACGTGATTTTAATAAAAGAGCAATGTTAGATAACGAGAATGTGAGAAAAAACAAAGTAAATTTTAAATGTCAATAAGGTCGAAAATTGCTTAAACCTTTTTTTTTTACTTGTTTTACGATAACAAGTAAAAAAAAAGGTTCAAGCGATTTTCCACCCTCCACTTCACTCCGCTCCGCTCCACTCCACTCCACTCCACTCCACTCTACTCCACTCCAGTTCATTCCATGGTAATAAACACATTACCCTCCTTTGCGTTGCGCAGTCGGTAAAAAGTGTCGTGACAAATTTTTCCCTTAATTTTTTCCGTCTAGGCCCCTTCGCAACGCGTGATAAGGAACTTCGTTCCAAAAACAGGACCCCCTAAAACATTATAAAACTAATTCAATAAAAAAAAGAAATAAAATAAAAAAATTGAGAATTCCTTAGAATAGTTAAAAGAATTTTAAAATCCATTAGAGCACTTAAAAGATTTTGAAACCCCTTAAGAACCCCCTAATCCAATCTAAAACCTTATCAAAAACTCAGAGGGGAGGCATAAGGGGCAACTGTGTAAAATGTTTTTTTCTTTTCCGAGCCTCTATACGAATCCGTAAAAACAACAAAACACGGGTCTCTTAGTTTCAGAGATACGATGAGGGGATGGGTGAAGAGGGGGGAGTTTTGAAAAATGATTTTGACCAACCCTGTGCCCCTTGATATAAATCTGAAAAAAAATGTTGCAAGTCTGTTAACTTCCGAAATCCTCCTAAAGGGGGGAGAAGAGGGACATGGGGGGAACTTTGAAAAGGGGTTTTTACTTTTCCAAGCCTTCTCTATACGAATCCCTAAAAACAAACAAAACACGGGTCTCTTAGTTTCCGAGATACGATAGGGAGGGGAGGAGGGGTACAAAAGCACTCAACCTTCGTTACGTTACGGAGGTCGCCGGCTCGCTTCGCTCGCCACCTTCCCCCTTCGCTCCACTCGGTCTCGCAGGTTCGCTCCACTCAGGACCTACCTACCACCGGAAAGCTATCGTGACCTTATCCCTACGCTACGCTACGTTTCGCTTTACCGCTACCTAGTTTCCGAGATACCATGGGGGGAGGGGTGAGGGGGAGCGGGGTGAGTTTTGAAAAATGACTTTGACATACTCTGGGCCCCTTGATATGAATCTGAAAAAAAAATGTTCCAAGTCTCTTCTGAGATCCGCCTAAAGGGGGGGGGTGAGAAGGGGGGCAAGGGGGGGAACTTTAATTTTTTTTTTTACTTTTCCGAGCATCCTCTATACGAATCCGTAAAAAAACAAAACACGCATCACTTAGTTTCCGAGATACGATGTGGGGAGGGGTGAAGAGGGAGAGAGGGGGAGTTTTGATAAATGATTTTGACCAACTCTGGGCCCCTTGATATGATAGTCTGTTAACTTCTGAGATCCGCCTAAAGGGGTGAGAAGGGGGGCAAGGGGGGGAACTTTAAAAAATCTTTTTACATTTCCGAGCCTCCTCTATACGAATCCGTAAAAAAACAAAACACGGGTCTCTTAGTTTCCGAGATACGATGGGGGGAGGGGTGAGGAGGGGGAGAGGGGGGTTTTGAAAAATAATTTTGACCAACTCTGGGCCACCTGATATGAATCTGAAAAAAAAGTTTTGCAAGTCTGTTAACTTCCGAGATCCTCCTAAAGGGGGAGAAGGGGGGCAAGGGGGGGGGGAACTTTGCAAAATGGTTTTTACTTTTCCGAGCCTCGTCTATACGAATCCGTAAAAAAACAAAACAAGAGTATCTTAGTTTCCGAGATACGATGGGGGGAGGGGTGAAGAGGGGGGAGTTTTGAAAAATTATTTTGACCAACTCTGAGCCCCTTGATATGAATCTGAAAACAAAATGTTGGAAGTCTGTTAACTTCCGAGATCCGCCTAAAGGGGGAGAAGAGGGCCAAAGGGGGGGGGGAACTTTGAAAAATGGTTTTTTCTTTTCCGGGGCCACCTCTATACGAATCCCTAAAAAAACAGAACACGGGTCTCTTAGTTTCTGAGATACGATTGGGAGGGGAGGGGGAGGCCAAAATGGGGAGGCTTGGTACTTTTGCCCTACTCATGAGAGTTGATGTAAGTTTGCTGTCCGTCGGTACTGTTACTTTTCCAAGCCTCCTCTATACGAATCCGTAAATAAACAAAACACGGGTCTCTTAGTTTCAGAGAAACGTTGCGGGGAGGGTGAAGAAGGGGAGTGGGGGGAGTTTTGAAAAATGATTTTGACCAACTCTGGGCGCCTTGATATGAATCTGAAAAAAAAATGTTTTAAGTATGTTAACCTCCGAGATCCGCCTAAAGGGGGGAGATGTGGGGCAAGGGGGGGGGAACTTTGCAAAATGGTTTTTACTTTTCCGAGCCTCGTCTATACGAATCCGTAAAAAAACAAAACACGAGTATCTTAGTTTCCGAGATACGATGGGGGGAGGGGTGAAGAGGGGGAGAGGGGGGAGTTTTGAAAAATGATTTTGACCAACTCTGAGCCCCTTGATATGAATCTGAAAAAAAAAATGTTGGAAGTCTGTTAACTTCCGAGATCCGCCTAAAGGGGGGAGAAGAGGGCCAAAGGGGGGGGGAACTTTGAAAAATGGTTTTTACTTTTCCGGGGCCTCCTCTATACGAATCCCTAAAAAAACAGAACACGGGTCTCTTAGTTTCTGAGATACGATTGGGAGGGGAGGGGGAGGCCAAAAAGGGGAGGCTTGGTACTTTTGCCCTACTCATGAGAGTTGATGTAAGTTTGTTGTCCGTCGGTACTGTTACTTTTCCAAGCCTCCTCTATACGAATCCGTAAATAAACAAAACACGGGTCTCTTAGTTTCAGAGAAACGTTGCGGGGAGGGTGAAGAAGGGGAGTGGGGGGAGTTTTGAAAAATGATTTTGACCAACTCTGGGCGCCTTGGTATGAATCTGAAAAAAAAAAATGTTGCAAGTCTGTTCACTTCCGAGATCCGCCTAAGGGGGGGAGAAGGGGGCAAGGGAGGGGGGAACTTTGAAAAATTGTTTTTACTTTTCCGAGCCTCCTCTATACGAATCCGTAAAAAAACAAAACACGGGTCTCTTAGTTTCAGAGATACTATTATGGGGGGGGGGTGCAAAAAGGGGTGTTTTGCACGTTTCCCCCACTCGTTACTTGTAAGTTTGCTTGTCGTCACCCCTGAGTTACGCTTCACCCACTCAACCTTCGTTACGCTACGGAGGTCGCCGGCTCGCTTCGCTCGCCACCTCCCCCCTTCGCTCCACTCGGTCTCGCAGGTCCGCTCCACTCAGGCCCTACCTACCACCGGAAAACTATAGTGACCTTATTCTTACGCTACGCTATGCTTCATTTTACCGCTACCTAGTCTCCGAGATACGTTGGGGGGAGGGTGAATAAGGGGAGCGGGGGGAGTTTTGAAAAATGATTTTGACCAACTCTGGGCCCCTTGATATGAATCTGAAAAAAAAAATGTTTTAAGTCTTTTAATTTCTGAGATCCGCCTAAAGGGGGGGAGGAACTTTGAAAAATGGTTTTTACTTTTACGAGCCTCCCCTATACGAATCCGTAAAAACAAACAAAACACGGGTCTCTCAGTTTCTGAGATACGATAGGGAGGGGGGGAGGGGTGCAAAAAGGGGGGTTTGGCACGTTTCCAACACTCGTGAAAGTTACTTGTAAGTTTGCTTGTCGTCACCCCTGAGTTACGCTTCACCCACTCAACCTTCGTTACGCTACGAAGGTCGCCGGCTCGCTTCGCTCGCCACCTCCCCCCTTCGCTCCACTCGGTCTCGCAGGCTCGCTCCACTCAGGACCTACCTACCACCGGAAAGCTATCGTGACCTTATCCCTACGCTACGCTACGCTTCGCTTTACCGCTACCTAGTTATTCCGAGATACGATGGGGGGGGGGGGGATGAGTTTTGAAAAATTGTTTTGATATACTCTGGGCCCCTTGATATGAATCTGAAAAAAAAATTGTTCCAATTCTGTTAACTTCCGAGATCCGCCCAAAGGGGGAAGAAGGGGGGCAAGGGGGGAGATCTTTGAGAAATGGTTTTTACTTTTCCGAGCCTCCTCTATACGAATCCGTAAAAAAACAAAACACGCGTCTCTTGGTTTCCGAGATACGATGGGGGGAGGGGTGAAGAGGGGGAGATGGGGGAGTTTGGAAAAATGATATTGACCAACTCTGGGCCCCTTGATATGAATCTGAAAAAAAAAATGATGCAAGTCTGTTAACTTCCGAGATCCGCCTAAGGGGGGAGAAGGGGGCAAGGGAGGGGGGAACTTTGAAAAATGGTTTTTACTTTTCCGAGCCTCCGCTATACGAATCCGTAAAAAAACAAAACACTGGTCTCTTAGTTTCCGAGATACGCCGTGGAGGGGGGAGAGGGGGGGCGAAAACGGGAGGTTTGGGATTTTTCCCATACTCACGAGAGTTGCTTGTTTACGAATCTGTCAAAATATACCCACCTTCCCCTTCACCATCTGGGAGAACAATTATGTCAGTGAGTGAGTGGTAATCGAGCTTTATATAGTATAATCGAGCTTTATATAGTATAATAATAATAAAATAATAATAATATACCACTAGAGGCCGTTCAGTGGCCGAAATTCAGTTATAATTTATTTAACTTTTGGAACGTTATACCTTATAATTATAAACAATACAGGGCCTGCAGTCTCGACAGAGATAGCGATCGCTTTGCGTCAAAAATCGGTCGCTAAGTCTTAGCGTTCCGATTGTAACGATTTTTGGTAGTCTCTACTGCCAAAACTACCGACTGTCATCGCAAACTTATCGAATATGTTCGCAAAGAGAACGATTTATCGTAAAGTCATGTCATTTCCTTGCGACCGTTTTTGACAGCACGCTAAGTGATAGCTACAATCGCTACCATTGCTTTATTTGTGTTTTCACATTACGAAAATATTAAATCAATAGTATTTAAATCATAATGGCTGTAGAAAATTTAGCGTGGGACTTAGTTGAGACTTAGAACAGACGCGATGTGCTAATGCGGCGGCAAATAGCACGAAACCGACGAGAAAACGAAAATCCCTTTGATTTGGAGGATGGACAATTTCTTTACTTACATTGAATATCAAAGGTCCTGTTTCACAGGCTCCTTAGTGAATTAGTTGATGTGCAGTGCTCCATTATATGAGCATTAAATATAGATTACAGGAACCAGAGAACACCACATCCATGCAGATCGTGGACAATGGTTTAGGGCCATTTATGTAATGTGCAAGCTGTAAGTTGACCTTCCGTTTTATAAAATCTAAAATATTCTTTTTAAAATATGTACCCTTTTACATAATTATTTAATATATTACAGGAGTGTGACCCTGATCTTGATATTTAAATATTAATGCTCGATGGCCAGGAGAGAGCTCACATGTGGGCAAATTCACTAGTGTGCTCAACAATGAAGCGGCAGTTGCTTGGTAAGTAATATTAAATGAGCATAACAATCTGTTTGGACGAGGTTGCCCATTAGATTTCTCAAATTACTTTATATGCTTAATCTTTTAGGTGATGATTTATAAAACCGTGGACCTCTAGAACCGTGGCCAATAACTCCCATGAAAATCAACGCCCTGGCACACCGGAGTACAAATTACCGAAACACACTGCTCAGCCAGAAACATCATAGAAAGATGCTTCGGTGTGCTAAAACCTGTATTTAGTTGTTACAGCAACGTCAACTGATGTACGAACCGTATACTGCTGCCTCATAATTATCCATTCCAGAATCTGAGGATATAATATAGATTATAGAAACCAGCGTCCACTACATGCATTGGTGGACAATGGTAGAAAAGTCCATGATGACGGGTAACTTATCAACTGATATGTTTTTTTTTTTACTATAATGTATTTATATAGATGTGTGTACCTAACACCATTTTGATGTGAACATTCATGAAAATTTATTTTTGTTGTGCAGGCTCTGGGCGAGCTGATGCAGAGCGCATAAGAAGAAGACTAATTAATACTAGTTTTACATAATTGTATATTTCTTTCATTTAATATACTCTGTTCAAATAAAAAACATGTATTTAAAATCATTTATTTTATTTATTTACACAATAATTTTGTGATAGAATAGTAGCAATAGCGTCAGCTATTTTGCTTGCAACCTGCGCAAATAGCAGCGACGGCGACGCCTTGGCTTGTACCTTGGTTGCCTCAGACTGCATTTTGGCAGCGTCTGCTTGCTCCAATAGTCCATCAATTTGAGCAGATGTTACACATGGTGTACGCCTACACCTGAAACATAAAAACTATTCATTATATAAACACAAAATCAGTTCCGGATTAACCCTGAAGCAAATTAAGCAATTGCTTAGGGCGTCACGTCTCAAGGGGCACCATAAACAGGACCAAAAATTCTTTGCTAGTACACGAAACGCTTTTTGAAATTGACTAACAAAGAACTCCGTCTATAAATGAATTTAAAAGATAAACGTATATATCCCAAGGTTAGTATAGTAAGAATGGTAGGGGGATATGCGCTGGGATTGCTTAAGGCATCAAGTAGTCTTAATCTGGCACTGCACAGAATACTTCGGATGTATACTTAAATTATTCAATTTGGTACTGAAAATAGGAATAAAAATTGTCGTTGTAGGTTGTACTAACCTGCCGCTCCCGGTGCTGGCACACGGCGAGCCTGCGCCTGTATCCACCTGTATCGCTATACATGGAAACACCGTTTTATTTCCGTTATTTTAAATTTGGGAAGCAATGTTTTTGCTCAAATAAACTTGACATTGACAGTATGCCTGTTTGACATGTTTTTTTTTTTTTAATGTTTTTGGCATGGCTTCGAGGCCTTTATGCCAATGTTTGACATGTTGAACGTCTAGGTGTTGCAAGGAAGCAAACTAATAAGTTCCTTGTTATGAGTATTCTTAAAAACGGTATACGATACTTACACATTTCGATGAAATTAAGTGCCAACTTAATAAGGTTTACCTTTCTTCTGCACAACTTTTAAAGAAAAATATTTTTTGAGAATTATCTGATCTATTAATTTTCCCTATAATAAAAGTTTTTTTTCGACTGCCAATATTTTACCTCACTAATGGAAGAAAAGCCTAGAAGCCATGCCAAAAATACTATTAATCTACCGCACTATGAATACGATTTTCGTTATCATAGCGACATCGCAAAGTCTTCATAATTACCGACTTTGCTCGCTATCTCGGATGTAGAGACTTGCATTCATTGTGACAGTTGTTATTGCATGCGAATTTTTTCGTTAATATTTAGCGATCGCTACGTATCGATCGAATCGCTATCTTTGTAGAGACTGCAGGCCCAGTTTACCGTCTTTTTTGCAAAGTTATCTTTTTTCTAGGGAAACTTTTAAATCGGTCTAATTTAGCTGAAACCAACCAGTTTTCTACAGTGTTCTTGTCATCTTTATGCATCTTGTAAGGTCCTTTCGTCTCTTACCACCAGCTGCCAGCGTAGATTTGCCATGAGACTATGGGTTCTGTTCGCATGAGGTATTGATTGAAATAAAAGAGATACTTCCGTCTTCTCAGCTATTTAATAGGTTGGTGCACACTTCAAAGATACAGGAACATAGCTTTTGTCACGCTTCCTTATAATGTTAGGTTATGGAAATAACACTTACTTCAGGTAGGACATACTACCATCTATCCAGGTCGATCAGTTGATATGTAACGAAGATAGCATTGCAGCCTGTGTGACTTGTAGAATATAACACGTGGCTTGGAACCAAAGCTTGTTCTAGATTACTTCATATTATGTGCCAAGCGTTGAGAAGACGTTTTAATTAATTAATTATGATTAAATTAATGGTTGGATGGAACCCTGAGAACAACATCAGAAAGAAATCCATGAACATTTTAACACAAAATCATGGTGAAAAATGATGTTATGTAATTGTAACAAAACAGGAAATAATTATCAATACATACGCTTATGCGGTTCCCTTATATTAATGCACTTTCATTTTAGCCGCTGTTCCACGCCTTGTCCGCGTCATTAATTTATTTAATTAAAATATTCTTTGTTCTAAATTAATCGCGTGTTCTTGCTCAAGAAAAAAAGAACGAAAGTTACACGTCAGACATCTTAACTTTTTTAAGCCAGCTACCAGTCCCTTTGATCCCAGACCACGCTGTATTTAATTAAACTTAATTCAACCGAAATCTATTACAATTAATTATTATTTGAATTTTCTCTATGTACTTATTATATTTTATTTAGAATTTAAAGTATCGAGAAAATAAATATGTTACACTCTAACGCCATCTATTTTATTTTTTCAGAATCAACTGCAACCAACTTCTTTTATACTTGTTACAATCTTTCATCCTGCTTATGCATTTGAAGTTTCAATAGGTGCGTCCACACAGAGCGCACAGCCTCGCGAGGCATTTGCTGCGCGAGGAAACTGACAAGCGAGGCTGCTCACTCTGTGTGGACGCGTCTATTGTTTTCGACCGAGGCACGAAACAAAAGCCAGCAAATACGCGAGCAAAACAAAAGCCGACACTGGATGGCTAGGGCGTTCGGTTGCTCGACCGCGGTAGCGCTGTCACTTGCCTCGCCCGTGACACGTCCACACCAACCGAGATGCTTCGCGCGGAAAATGCCTCGGGAGGCTACGCGCTCTGTGGGGACGCAGCTATTAAAACCAGTCAGTCATTTCGCAAAATGAGTTCAAATAAGTTTTAAAAAAATATTTTTCGGCATCCCCGTCTCTAGGCAATCAACAACAACATTTCAATGCGAAAAACTGAAAACTACACGTAGTAATGCTTTGTTTGAACAGCTGAAATGCTATTTTCAACCTACACGAATGCATACGATATATTATAAGTCAATGCAATAAGAACAATATTTATTTGTAATGAGCACCTATATAGCCTTCATAACAATACGTTGAGTTAACAACCCTTATGTACATTTAAGACAGAATAAATAAACAAAACGTGCAGTTCATAGACTTTGCACGCAAAACACGTGTGGTTTATCGATGAAACAATAAACTTTGGCATTGAAATGCACTGAAATAGAAAAACACTGATCATGATTTATAAGCTTGTTTGCAAGTGCAACGGTGATTTAAGCAAGCTTAATACTATGAATATAACGAAGAGACAGCCACTGGACTCTCCTATCAGGGCACCACAGCCCTGGGACGCAAAAGGGCTAATGAAAGAACAGGGAGACTTTAATCATCATGCATGCCTAACAGTCCCATTCGATCACTCAGAACTAAACAAAGCATTGAACGTTTTTCCACCCGATTAACTCTAATACGTTATCGACTATACACTAACCTCAGTTCTATGGTTTAGACATGAGGAGGTAAAAACAGATAAACAAACTTACATTTTTATTTATATTTGAAATTAAAAAAAAAATAAGTTAGGGTAATAATAGTAAAAGTCTTTTCCCAACTCATATTATGATCACCACTCCCCATACGGTGTGTGCCATAGACGAACATTACTACTAACCTTCAATCTTCTAATACACCTTTACCGAGCTCTCATGTTTGTTCACACAAAGGGAATGAAAGGAAAAATATTAATAAAACCTCTATATATCAAATAAACGGACAGACGTGGAAAGGGGAATCAACATTAAGTATAACAAACATCAAACAAAAATGTTTTGCTATTACGAGGTAATACGACGCGGTTTGGTCTGGAGATGCACTGGGGACTTGCGTTTTCCTCAGAATGTTTGCATGGATGATATTAATAGTTACTCAATCAAGTCTAAATGGTTAAACTGATCTGTACATTTAGATCTAAGCCGCTTATCCCCGGTATTACACACCCGTGGGATACTTTTTAACTTGTGGCGGACAAAGCCGTTGGCAGCAGCTAATATTTTTTTTATCCTCATCATCTAATAAGTTTACCTTAACCTTTTTTGTTGGGATGCACGCCACGTGTACAAAATGCTCAGTGGACATACTCGTACATTGCATGTCCACCAAGTATTCATTCATTCTTCATCAAGGCTTCATTCTAACCCGAGGGCCACGAAATGCGACGGTCCAAGCGAATTCGCTTTGTGCTGCAAGCGTCAGTTTCGAGCGTGAAAAACAGATACTCGTACATTAGTTTTTGACGCTCGACCCTGATGCTTGCAGCACAAGGCGAATTCACTTGGGTGTTTCGTGGCTCTGGCCGTGTATACCTCATAGTGAAAATGTCAACGATAAAGTATTTCCAAAGAATCAAGCTCAGTGTGTCCCCATCTTTCTCAATTTCCAAGGAACGCATCTCTTTCGTTTGTGAGCAAAAGAAATTAGATGGATACGCCAGAACGTCTCGGGCAGGTAAGCAATGCTAACAAAGTCTGATTTCGCATTATTATGACAATGAAATAAACAGTGCTTAACTTTGGTTTTCTCTAAAGTTAAGGTGCAGACTCACGCGCATTTTAGCCCTACAGTCTACTTTGCTACGGTAGCGCACTTTACGCACGAATATTAATTAACCCATTACTACGCACAGTAATTAAATACGCCTTGTAGAATAAGCCGTGTAATATGCCCTTGCGTGTGGACAGAGTTGAGCTATGTCAACGGCTTATTCGAGGGTTAGAGGAAACAAAAGGTTTAGGTGTACTATTTGTTAATGATTTCTTATAATTAGAAATTACGACAAAAACATATAGGCATAATTCGCTCTACTACCAGCGCGGAGGGCGGAGCGGAAGAGGGTTACTACTAAAGTTACAACAACACTCGTCATTTTGCTGCAACATTAATGAATTAATAACAACAAACAAAAATAAAACTTAACTACATCGACATAACTACCAAAATTAACCTGCGAAATTCAAAATTCATAGTCAATTAAAAACACACATTACCCGGACAAAGTACACAGCAGCAATGTACGAAAATGGTCATAACGCGGAACGTGCGCTTGATATTAAAAATTCCATCATACGGAATTGCCTGCAGCACAGTTTGACGTGGCCAAGGTCATACAAAGGGGTTGCTCAGCTATTCAGTAAGTGTATTGAGCTGTACATGAGAGTTGATGAAAGCGCTGTTTTGTGGAAGTGCATGTTTTATGAGTGTTCATGGTTTAGGTGTCTGGAGTAGTTATGTGACTGAATTCTCATTTTTAATCGGTGTTTTTTGGTTATATTTTTCATCAGAATTGTTTTAGCGTAACTTGTGTAATATATGGAGAAGGATGGAAGATGGTTAGCTTAGTATGTATCACCGTGCGATGTTACATTTGGATAATGAAGTTTTCGACGCAGTAGGCGAGAACCTCGATAGCTTGGTTGGAAAGTGCGTGGGATGTACTGAATCCGGAGGTCAATCCGTAGGTAGGTAATCTTAGTACAATTTATTGGTAAGACTCGAATCCTTTGGGATAATGCACACTTTCACTGCCATCTGCCAGCTGCAGTGTAATTTAGCTATTCCTCAGCTAGCTTTGGTTTTCTCAAATTCTCTATAAAAAAATTAATTTTGTACTTCATCATCATCATCTCAGCCATAGGACGTCCACTGCTGAACATAGGCCTCCCCTTTAGATCTCCACATATACCGGTTGGAAGCGACCTGCATCCAGCGTCTTCCGTCGTATTTTGTACTTAAATTAACTTAATTTTAATTTAACTTAAACTAGGATTTACCAAACATGCAAACCTCACAATTGTCGATTTACTAACTAAACTTAACAGAAAGGTTAGGTATAAAAAGAAAACCAAATAAAAATAATCGTGGTCATAATATATTAATGCTGTGATTAGCTTATTTCCATATTCATAAAGGTTTCAAACTGACGGTCTTAAATCTACAGAAAAGATTTAGATACCAACTCAGCCCTCAAAGGTGAATCTAAAGGTCTAATCAGAAAGCTGGCGTATGAAAGTACGTTCGTAAATCTATGATTTAGATGTCTGGCCCGCCCATGTAGGGTTAGGCGGTCTACTCAATCTCACTACGGACGTAAACGAAAATACGGGCCCGGATCGGAAATTTTGAGTGAACCATACATATATTCGATATACATATTCGTTCCGAATTCTTAAGTTCTCACAACATATCGGGAGTCGGCACAACTGTTTAATCAAGTGGTCGCCAATTTTTAGTTCCAATCAGTATCTAACCTTATGTCAATAAGTGATAAAGAATAAGAAACACCTAAAACTCGGCCGAAGCTACGGGTTTGGTGTTTATATAGTAGAACCCCTGGTGAGTTCTATTGTGCGACCCGAATTAATAAATTGTTCTAATGTTTGAAGTTAGTTTTTGCGCAGTTAGTACAGAATTCAATTATTTATAATTCTAAGTCACTGTTTCAATTATTTCAGTCACAAAAGAGTGTAATTATAAGTCTGTCAAAGTCAGCCAGTAACATACACTTTTGAATTATCGAATATAAAAATTAAGCTACAGGCTTAATAGAATATTTGGAATGTTCCGATTATGAAAATCCTTTCACTAATGGAGAGCAAGATTATTGCCAAATGTCGTTTTTTTCAACGAGGTAAATTCATCAAATGAGTCCTCCCACCCAGGACAGGACGGGAGGGACTTACAGACTTGTGCTGACTAAAATCCACGGTGTCCTTCAATAGCCGTCTACGGTGCAGAGCCACGGTTACCTGATAGTCCCGCGACCCCTGCAGGCAATGCCAAATGTCGTAATGTTAAAACGTTCTCAAACGTATTATTTTAAATGGGGTGCTGAGACAGGAAACCTCCACGTGCGCCCGTGGACTGGAGTTCCCTCTCGTGGATACGTCGTGTTTCACGCGTCACCGACGGGGCCTCTTCAGGGCCAAATGCCTGCTGGGGTCGCGGATTTTTCTTAATCCAGGATGCCGTGGCACCGGAACGTAAAGGGCATCCGAAGGAACACGGGTGGATTTTAGTCACTAAGAGTCTGACAGTCCCTTCCGCCCCACCCAAGGCGGGAGGACTCATTTGATGATTTTGCCACCCCAAAAAAAAGGTATTATTTTAAATAGATAGTGAACTACTGACATTATAAAACTAGCAGCATTAAAACCCTAAAAAGCAAAATGCGTAGCTTAGCGTAATGGATAATGCAAAGAGTCATGGTTAATATTGAAATAACTTCAATCTCCTCAAATCCTTTGAAAGTTTTCATGAATGAAAGATGAATAACTAAACCCAAAATCCTGTTAGATTTTTCTCAAACAATATTAGAAATGGGACCCGTGCCTTTGTTAAACTTGTATATAAAGTTAACATTTCAAATTCTATTACCCTTTGTTAGTGGCTAAAAGTTTTTAGACTCAGACTTTCGAAGGAGGGTTAATTGAAGCTTTGATTAAGAGGTTCAAAAAATGATAAAGGAGTTTTGAGCCGTAGGCCTAAATCTGACTGAATCTTAGTACAAAGATGGAAGTTAAGAGCCACAGATTAAATAATAAATCAGTCTTCAAGAATTAAGTAATTGAAGCTTGATGGAAGGAATAACTTTGTATTCTATTTAGGGCTGATTTTTCAATAGTCAGATAACTTTTATCTGAGGAATAAAAATGGCGGTTTGACAGCTTATCTATAGAAAATAATTATGTCAAATCGCTATTTTTATTCCTCCGATAAAAGTTAACCAACTATTGAAAAATCAGCCCTTATAGTATTAAACAACGATGGCACAAAGAGTGTAGTGTGGCTGAGCGATTAAATTAATCAAAATCAAAATCAAATCATTTATTTCAAGTAGGCCTGTTACAGGCGCTTTTGAATTGTCAAAAGACAAAAAAATAAAATAGTTAAAACAAAAATAGTTATGGTGCTACAGTCCCAGTCACAAGACATAAAAACTGTGAAAGTACCGTAGGTGCTCATTCCAAAGCGTAGATCTTTATGGAGAAGAATGAGCAAGAAACTCAATGGACACTCTTTTTCAATCGCCAAATTTATTACAGAATTTGTTACATCATTCATCTTAAGATGGTACATTATGTGAGAACGATGTAGCAAATAAAAAAGTGCCCATAGGAAAATATAAAATAGACGATTCAAGTGAATTATAAATCATTAAAATAGACCATGGCAGCTAAGAGATGACCAGTCACGACTGACGGCGCCCGTTCACGAACATGACACATGTATCAGCACCATTCAGCTCAACCATTTTGAAGGGAACTAAATGATCCGACACACACGCCACCGTCAGCGAGACATTTGAGTGAGCATGACATATTCTCAGCCACCAGGGTAATTCAAGTCACTAAAAGACGTGGGTATCTAACACTGAAAGATCTGAAGCACATAGTACTCACACAATGCTTGCTATTAAACTATATAAAACTAGAAAGATTGAGTCTATACAATACAAAGATCATTATACAATCTTCATCAGCTCCGACAATACGAGTAGTAAAAATGACCAACGACCGTCGAACAAAAAATAAATAAAAATGCACACCCACAAAAAAAAATGAATTAAATAAGTATCTAAAGTAAGAAAACTAAAAATATAAAAAATACAGAGCTACATGGAGTCATATAACCTGTCAGCTAGCAATTTTGTTAAAAGAACATGAACAATGTCTTGTGTTCAACACAGCGACCAACTATGCTTATCATCTAAATAATCACTTACTAATGTTGCTCGTCTCTGTCTCGTATCGTTGATTTTATTCCCACACGGAGCAAAAATTTTTATGATCTAAAAGTACATAGTTGATCTGTGTCTGAAATGTTTCTAAACGGGCACCCACGGTATAATATATATAAAAAAAAAAACATAGTATAAGACAAAGTATTTTTTGCAGAAACAAAATGTGAAGTGACGTGAAACAACATGGCACTAGTGTTAGTTACTTTTAAAACTCATGTTTATAGATATAGTCAATACAGCTTGAATTTGTAAATACCTAAACAGTTCGGATAATTTGCCATTATTAGGCAAAGAGAACAGGCTTTAAAATACGTACTTTAGACTTTACTTCTATCTTAATTTTTTTTTTATCTTTTTTCTGTATTTCTGCTCTATTGCAATCTCTCCTACACCAATAATGTACAGTGTTGGCAAAAAACTTCTAATCTATTTGGTCTATTATACTGTATATATCTATATACTGAGAGCCTTCTTCATCCATAGTAGCATAGTTCTCATCTCTACTTGAATCTGGCGTTTCGACTGCCGATACCACTTCTCTTCAACCTCGTGTGTTGTTGACTTAAATGATATGAGGATAATGTAGGCCAATCCCTTGTGTGCCATCGGACAATGAGATGAGATGACCCGGCAGAGAATGACGTCACATTTTATCAATGGAACGTGTCCAATATCGGGAAGGGACATGTTTACAGTCGACCGCGTGGAATCGATACGCTTATGAGGACCGACTTCGAAGTAATTACTTAACTTTTCTGTCTGTATTAATATTGACGGTAAACAGGTTTGGTTGCCAGGGACTTAGCGTGTACCACAAGAATGTATGTACAAACAACGCCCCCCTTGAACGCGTATGTGCTTTCAAGGGGGGTAACCACATCGTGACGCTGTTAGTACACAAACGGCATAATTTTATATCTTTATTAAAATATCTCACTCTCTGGAACGCGTTGACAATCATTAGGTCCGCCTCGCCTCATGCCTCGCGAGGCTGCTCGTGCTATGTGGACGCACCTAATAAATAGGGTTTTTTTGTTATATCGTGCGATAATTATGTTTCAGAAAAGAGTTTCAAGATGGCAGCTGATTACAAACGACTTAGGAATCTAGGCTTCATGTTGATAAATCTGTATGTTGTAAACATAATATACAAGGTGGCCGGTTGATTTGACGTCCAAAAATGTACGGCGAGTGTGTGACTAAATTTTCATAACTTCCATAAAAGATACGAAGCCAATTATGCATAAAAGTAAAACTTATCAATGAGTTTGTGCTTTTGAGATCAAAAATTTTCAAAAATTATATATATAACCCGATAACTATAAAAAAACGCCGAACAAACATGGGGTGATTCGAATATCCCACGGCATGAGGTATCAAAATTTTTCTATTTAAAGTCAACCGAGCGGCCACCCTGTTCTATATTTCCTGTACTTATGTATTAGTATCATAGATAATATGATTTTAGCCACCTCGCCCCAGCCCTGCCGATGGATTACATGAGAAAACCAGCGTCCATGTCAAAGTATTTGTTCGAATTCACCTCGCCTGCGCTGCCCCAATACCGATCCATAGAAACTTTAGCCGTCTTACCACAAAAAGACAAACATCTGTTGAATGCTTGTCTAAAAAAAGTGTCGCTGCAAAACGACCATTATATCAACGTGAAATGACGTTTTGTAGTTAACAGTTTTTTTAGACAAGTGTTCAACAGATATTTATTTTTTATGTGGTAAGACGGTAGAAGTTTAAGTATTTAAAGCTTGCTTAGTCGATACGTAATAAAAACCTCACTCTATGGAGGGAGACTGGCTGAAATACGAGTTACCAACAAGAAACTCTTATCCCCTTCAACATTATAAACTGTGGAAGTAGTTCCCATCAATACAGCAAGACTTAGCGAGTGGAGGCACGCGCGGCAGTATACTTCGAGGAAGCGATAACGTTACCTGCAGCCGCTGAAGCGCTGCGCTACAAATTGCCTGGACACTGCGACATGTAGCGCTGTAGCTATTGACATGTATTACAGAGTAAGGCGATAATAGAGGGGTCGTTTTTACAAGCTTTTATTTAGTTTCACCTGGATCCCGTTGTCTGTAGTAAAATCTTAAAGTTAAATTCGATTCGATTGAGCTGAAATTTTGCAAGTACATTTATATGTATATCGCGTGACAATGCAATATTATGATGACACGAAGCTGATCTGTTGATGCAGCTGGAAGGTGGCTATAGGAACTCTGTAATGAAACGCCGCAAACTCATCGAGTTTAGACTCGTTTGATTCGTCTTGACGAGTACTTTGTCTATCGTAAGTATTTTTTTAACTATAAAAGCTTGTTTTTAAAAAGAACATAGTTTTTAAATGACTAACTTGTTTAGATAGTTACATATAACATTAGTACAATCAAAAGGCACGGAACAGATAAGAACGCAAATACTAAATAACAAAATTATATTAAGTTACATTAGTAATAAAACTAAATAGGATCGTAAAAGTGAGAGCTTTTCTGTCTAAACTACACTAAATGGATGTCCACGGACTAGCAAGCGCAGCGTAGGACGTCCACCACCAAGATGGACAGACGACCTTATAGAGGTCGCCGAAAGACGCTGGATGCAGGTCGCTTCCAACCGGTCTAAGTGGAGATCTAAAGGGGAGGCCTATGTTCAGCAGTGGACGTCCTATGGCTGAGATTATGATGATGATGGATGTCCAACTCAACACATTAGCGTTGCACATTTTTTTATTATTTTGTTTAACCCGCCATTGGTGACGTGAATTTGACTTACATCGTTGGTGACCCCGGTCTCACGCACCGGGATTTTTGACAGCGAGTTTTTTGATAATTTACGGTTTAAACTACTTTTCATTGGAAAGCTTATAAAGTTTGATCTTTAATTTGTTAATAAAACCCAAGTATTTCAAAAAATAATATCTTTTATTAGTATTAGACAATATCTTTGGATGCACTAAAATTATGACTTGTTTGAAACAACGTTTTTATAAACTACACAAAAAATATAAAAATGTTAATGAATTAACAATAAAATCAAGTTTTGTCAGTCTTATGACATTGAGGACATAAAATAAAAAAAAAAAAATGGCAAAATATTCTACCAAAAAAAAAAATAAGATAGTACTAAAATCACTAACCTTCAACAGCCAAACAACTAGAGCAAGTAGGTACTACGTGCTCAAAACATATAATTTTTTTACATTTATGACAATTGAACCTTGTTTTTCGGTTTTTCACCAACCACATTCAAAGCAACGACCATTCCTCTAAAGACCAGCTACTCCAGGCACATCATCATCATTTGAACGAAAAACACGTAAAATGTCGATCAAATCTGAAAAATCGCCTACTAATAATAGTATTATATGATTTAACTGTAAAATATAACAACATCCTATCAAATCAAAACAATCATCTAATCAATATAAGTAAAATATAAAAAATAACAATAACCATTTGACTTACTTAGTTGGTGACGCCGGTCTCACGCACCGGGTTGGCGGAAAAACTCGGAAACTGGCGCCCGCGTCACTGTCGCGGGGTAGACTGGCGGTACGGGGCGCGGAATTAGGCAGCTACACAAAACTACAGTGTAACTCCGTGCACGGTGTTAAAAATATTTGTCTTTTTTCAATCACCCGGTCTCACAGACATATAGGTCACCAATGGCGGGTTAAAATATTGCTCTCGCCTAAATTGTATTGGCGGGGATTGCGCGCTGTCTTGTTCATTCACATGCTGCTCTTTGCGTTCCAGGACTGAGGTATCATGCTTAGATACTCCTGCAGTTCGTAGTACCACCTGACGTGAAGCTTGTTATACCTATAAATATGCATGTCCATATTTCATGAGACCGAGTTTTTTTTTTGTACCCCTGTATACTTTCAGTATCCTGTACCGTATCGTGTTTGTAGGTGCTATGTAAGTCAATTTGTTGTAGTCGCAACGCGGCCATCGCGGTAATCCAGTTCAAACGAGATCGATCTAGTTAGGTGTTAGCTTGTTTACCGGATTAAACCACTTCGGACCGCCTCGAACCACCTCAAACTGGTTAACACCGGTACCCAGGTGTATAGAAAGTCGTCTGAAAGTGGGCCACCAGGTACGATCTTAACAGTTTTCTAACAATTTTCTCGTGAAGAAGTTTCTGTACAAGTTAACCAACATTATAATATTATTTTGTACCGAAATTAGTTTTTGAGGTATTTATTGTTGTATTGTTCTAAGTTTCGAGTTGTTCAATGAGTTTATGAGTACTCCATTGTAGGAGTTACTGATTACTTATAAATGCTATTTGTTGGCCTACCATTAATCGATATTGGCACGAGTATAATTCGAGTAAATATTATAAATAAGTTTAAGCAAATTTTCCAGAAATTACACGTCTTCATAAACATTTTCCACCTACCAACGTCTTTTGTTATCAACACAATACCTTAGACAAAAATCTCTTGGCCCATAAGTTTTAATAAACCACTGCATCTCCAAAGGATATTTATAGCTATCACATAATAGCTGCAAGGCCATAAAACTCAAAATCGCTTGGCACGTTCCCAGCCAAATACGTGTGTGTAATAACGAAAATCCACTTTCAGTTATGTTTTATACCACTCGGTAACACTCCATAACGTTTGGACTGCGTTGCGTTCTTACAAACTTATCGCTCACTTTTCAAACGAAAACCCTTTTAAAAATGTGCTTTAGGTACTTTTTATAAGGTTCATGATTAATTTTCGTGGTATTTGTCGAAGATAGGTGGTAGAAGGTACACAAAATAACTTCCCCAGGATTGGAAGGTAACTGTTGACCGGCCCTTATGTTTGGACGTTATTCTTTAGTATTTAAGGAAAACGCATTTTATTTTTATGTTGCATTACGTGTACCTATGTAGCTACTAAAAAGTGGTGTTTTGGTTTTACTCAGTGATGTTGAAGGTTTGGGGATTGAATGAGTGGATTTCTCGTTTCAGAAACCACCACTATATAGCCTTTTGGCTATTTACAATTAGGGTATTTGACTGAAAAAATCTAATTAATCCGTTAGATTATTATCAAAAAATATTTATTATGTATTTAAACCAAAATTGACGAAGTACGACACTTTAAAAATGCCAATACGTCACAAACAAGTACAGTTTTTACTTGCTTCTGATGTCACGAGCCCCCACTCTCGAATTTTGATGCGTTATATCTTTGTAAATATGCATTAATTCAACAAAAGGTATAATCAAGGCATAAAGTATCCAAACTCTTACTTAGATTTACAATTTATTGATGCTTTCAACATGCCTAGGAGTAGGATCACGAGTATTAAATAAAGATCAAACGTACATATTGCTAATAGTATATTTTTAATAATGAATTGACAATCCTGATATATCCGTTGTCTAGGAAACCTCTACCCTATTGACAAACGTCAAACCAAAGACATAACAGCCCTCGGCCGTGATTCCAGTTGCTGCACTTGGGGTGCTGCCAACAGCTGGTTAAGATGGCGGCGCCAGACATTGCCGTCATCTGTAAGCACCTCATAGTGTAAATGTCCCAGGCGAGACAGGATCTTCCCGAATGTCCACCTCTGATGCGGTGACGAGTAACTCCTAGCTTGTACTCTGTCTCCCAGTTTGAATTGTCGTAAATTATCCGGTGGCAAAGTTCGGTGACGAGTAGAATTCTCTGCTTTGAGCAGCATGGCATGCAGCCTGGTTCTTACTTCCCTGCCAAACATTAACTGATAAGGGCTCTGGGTACTGGGGCCTGGCGAACTTCTCAAACGTGTTTTAATAGTAGTTAACTTGTCGACTAGATCACCGCTCTCGCCCCCCATAGATCGTAAAGCTCTCTTTATAGTCTGCACTGTGCGTTCTGCTTGACCGTTTGTGGCTGGGTGGTAGGGTGCAATGGTTTTATGAGTTATGTTATGATCTGAGAGAAAATTTTTGAATTCTTGTGATATAAATTGCCGGCCGTTATCTGAAACGAGAATATAGGGTGCGCCGAAAGTAGAAAATATTTCTTTTAGTTTTCGAATACACCAAGAGCTGGTCGTTATTTTGGTTGGAATTATTTCAACCCACTTTGTGAAGGCGTCGATTATAATGAATAATTGATAACCAGACACTGGGCCAGCGAAATCAACATGGATTCGTTGCCAAGGGTCAGTTGGTTCTTCCCAATGGTGTAAAGTAGCTTTTGCTGGTTGGTTTTGCTCTAACCGGCATGCTCTACATGCTTTTACTTTGTTTTCAATGTCTCTGTCCATGTTTTTCCAGTAAACGTAGCTGCGTGCTAATAATTTCATTTTTAAAATCCCTGTGTGTCCAGTATGCAATTCATTAAGAATTTGCGAACGTAAAGTAGAAGGAATAATAACTCTTGTACCTTTCAAAATACAATCATCCTGTAGCGTAAATTCATTGTCATTATACCCGAGTTCTCTCAAAGAACGTCCTGTTTTTAATGCTTGTAATAAGGGAAGTAATTCGTTGTCGTCTTTTGTTTCTCGGGCTATAATATCTGGGTTTACCTCGATTTTGTATATTTGTTGTAGCTGGAATTGTGAGTGTTGATCTTTTTTATTTTCATTAACTGTTTCTATTGGAAATCTGGATAAGTAATCAGCATTAGAATTGCTTGCAGATCTTCTGTATTCTATTTCATAATTGAATCCGGATAGAAAATGAGCGTAATGAAAAAGTCTCATCGTGCTCATCGCTGGTAGTGTCTGGTGCGGGTGAAAGATCGATGTTAGTGGCTTGTGGTCAGTAACTAATGTAAATTTTCGACCGTAACAGTAATGGAAAAACTTTTTAAGACCCCAGTAGATAGCTGTAGCTTCTTTATCAATTTGACTGTACTTCTTCTCACTGCTTGATAACGATCTGGAAGCAAAAGCAATAGGTCGTTCACAACCGTCAGGTAATCTATGCGAAAGCACTGCTCCTAACCCTACCGGCGAAGCGTCTGTAGCAAGTATTAATGGCTTTTTAGGGTCAAAATGAATCAATACCCTTTCGCTCAAAATTTCTTCCTTTATTTTTTTAAAACTTTCTTCACACTTAGGGGACCAGGTAAAGATAGCTTTTTTTTTTAGTAACTCGTTCAAAGGACTTGTAATAGAGGCCAGATTGTTTATAAATTTATTGTAGTAATTGGCCATCCCAAGAAAGGTTCTCAATTCGTTGATGTTTGTAGGGCGTAAAGTGCTGGTGATGGCTTTTATTTTGTCTTTATTCTTATGTAGTCCGTTCTTGTCGATCGTGTGTCCTAGGTAGTTAATGCATTGTTTAAGAAAATGACATTTTTCTTTATTTACTCGAAGATTATTCTCTTTAAGTTTTTGAAGTACCTGTCGTAATCGCTGTAGTAGCTCATCTTCACAGGAGGCCTGTATAATAATATCATCGAAAAAACATTTAACTCCTGTCAGATCCTGTAGTAATTTGTCCATGAATTTCTGCCACAGGCTTGGTGCTACTTTAACGCCGAACATTAGTCTATTAACTTTGTACGTTCCTTTGTGCGTGCTTAAGGTTTGCATGTGAGAGCTTTCTTCGTCCATTTCCATATTCAAATATGCTTGGGTAATGTCTAAAGTGCAGAAAAGCTTACCTCCGTTCATTTCAGAAAATATATCTTCAATTATTGGTATGGGGTATTGTTCATCTTTTATCACTTTATTTAGAGTAATCTTGTAGTCAGCACATAAACGAATACTGCCATTTGGTTTTACTATTGGAACAATAGGTGTACCCCACTCGGCATAGTCTACTTTCGTAAGCACACCTTGTGTACATAGTCTTTCTATTTCTTCGTCAACTTTCGGTTTCAATGCGTATGGAATTTTTCGTGGTTTAATAAAGATCGGCTGAGTATTTTCCTTTAAACTTAAATGTGCTTTATGATTAGGAATTTTTCCTAGGTCTGATGAGAATACTGAAGAAGAGAATTCTTCTAACAATTGTTCTAGATTGTTATTATGAATTGTAGTTTGTACTGTTCTTATATCTGCTATATCAATACCATGTAGTTCTTTCATCCAGCTCCTACCAAAAATTGGGTCGACATTCTGATCAATAATATATAGTTTTCCATAAAACAATTGAGTGTTGTACAAACATTTCACATATGCTACTCCAATCGGTCTAATAATTTCACCAGTGTATGTCCTCATCTTAATTTCTGTTTTAAAAAGTTTCTTTTGTATGTTCATGTTTTTGAAATCCTTTAGTGACATTGAAGATAACGTAGCACCGGTGTCAAATTCCATACATACAGTTTTGTTTTTCTATTTTCAAAGTAATCGTATATTTCTCCGATATTTCACTTTTGACTAAGTTGATCTCTGCAATACTGTCTTGACTAACGTTACTTGAGGATTCGTTTACTTGATGAGAGTTGGTAAATCTTTGTAAACAGACTCGTGCTAGGTGGCCTATTTTCTGACATTTTCGGCAAGTGCTTTTGATGGCTCCACATTCGTTAGCTCTGTGGTCATCTTTTCCACATCGAAAACATTTTCCTTTAAGATCTCTAATGGTTATTGGTAATCTTGTATTTACCTTAGTATGCACAGGTGGGTTATGGTTATAATCAGATGTTTTAGCTGTAGGTGTTGTTATTTTGTTGATTGTGTTAGGTTTTTGAATATCTAAGGACATAGTTGCGTTTTCGTTCTTTCCCATTTCAGTAGCGGTGGCAATCTGCACCAATTGTAAAAATGAGGTTGTATCTTTTTCCTGTAGTATTTTCGTCCGAATTTCACCATCATTTAACCCTCGTATGAGTTGTAGGCACAAAAAGTTATCAGAAATTTCTTTTTTACAGTTATGACATTTGAACTCACAATTTGCAGATAGCTTTTTAAGCTCGGAGGTGTATGTGGCCACAGTTTCCTCTTGTTGTTGCATGCGAGATATAAATTTGTGTCGCATTGTCCAAATACTGGGCTTAGGATCAATGTAATCATCTAAAATCTTTGTAATCTCTTCGAAAGTCATGTTCAAGGGATCTTCTGGAGAGCAAATATTATACATTGTTTCGTGAAGAGCTGGCGAAATAGTGCAAAGTAATACGAACACTTTCATCTTACCATCTGTGATATTGTTCAGCATGAAGTAAACCTTTAAGCGTCTGGTAAAGTTCGTAAAAGTTTCGTTCTCTTGGAACGGCTGAAAGTTCATACGAAACGGTTTTTCTTTACTTGTCATTGCTGTTTCGTAAATTGACTGTGTGTCCGTTGCATTACTTGTAAGTGCAATTGTAATCTCACTTTCTTTTTGTAATTTTATCAATTTTGTACGTACTTTTGTGTATAATTCTTCAACTTCGAACCTATAATCTATTTCTTTCTGTAGTTCACTATCCTCGGTTTCTTTTTCAATTTCGTTTTGAAGCTCTTGAAATTTTGAAAAATTATCTTTCAGTGTTTGTAGTCGTGTTGCAATTTCTTCAATAGAAAACTGTAATTCTTCATTAATATAGTTTTCAAACCTTGTGAATATTCCTCGTAATGAGGATCGTATGCGTTTTAACTTTTTAACTTCGGCCATCCTCGTCGCCAATATTAAATAAAGATCAAACGTACATATTGCTAATAGTATATTTTTAATAATGAATTGACAATCCTGATATATCCGTTGTCTAGGAAACCTCTACCCTATTGACAAACGTCAAACCAAAGACATAACAACGAGGAAACAGTGACATTATTTTATTACTCAATCATTTGTCCTACTAGTAGGACTATTACGTCCACGACTACTAGTAAGACAAATTAGTAAGACCACGAGGAATCTGCCAGAAAAACGTTTTGACACCAGCCCGCACTATACCCGCTGGTCGAATTAAGGTCACAGCTCATTAGAGTCACCCGGCAACCACGCCGCACCGCCTTGTCGCACGGCGTTTACCCGTTGTCGACAGGTCCACGGGTGGACGTCCACGTTATCACCAATAAACGTCGCGCGGTCAATCAGTGGACTTCGCACGGTTAACGACTGAACGCCGCGTGGTCAACGAGTATACGACGACGAATTTTCGAGTAAATCATTCGAAGGCAGCGCGCGGTCCATTCGGGACCCGCACGTTGGTAATGCAAAGTTAACGCAAAGCAAGCGTGCGAGCAGCGAAATAGCCGTCCGCGCTTGGAGGTCTTACGACCGAGGCTATCTGGTGACGCTACGGAGTTGATATAGAGAGCGCATGTATACCCATACTATTGGAATACTATCCGGAGGATAAAGGTAAAGAGTTTGACGTCAAAGTTGGCGCAATGGCTGACTTCAGCACTGCATCGCGGGTTTAGTTCCCGCACGAAACGGGCATATTTAACTAAACACACTCACAATTCCGCGCACGGTAAAAATAAAAAATATATATATCAGTAAGCAATTACAAAACACATGCAACTCATAAAAAACTCAATGAACTTACGTAAAGTGAAACGTTCACGAACAAAAATTCAACAAGTGTTCAATAAAAAAATAATCTAGAGAAGTGTGTATTCGCCCCTCGGTTTGTATCGCTCGTCAACATAGTATTGATGCATCACGAATTCTACGGTAATGTTCCCATGTTTGTGTACCCCTCTTTTTTATGTGCGGGGTAAAAAAAAACGAATTTCAAAAATGGAAGTTGTATTTTTGTTATTTGTATTGGTTTTGAAAATGGAATAGCATAAATACTGAGCCTTTTGCCCTAACATAGTTGGGAAATGATGAAAATATATCAGAGTTCATTGATAAGTGATTTTTTGTACTAATATTATAGTTTATTATACTAAAACCGTTTTCGAACATCTAAATCAGATTACCGCATCGTTCATTTATTCTGCGAGACTCACAACAAAAACCGCAAAAGCAATAAAAGATGTGGTACTAACTCTAATACTATTACGTTACAACCAATTTCTATTAATGTTATTAGGAAGGACTAACAGAGTAACAGCACTCCTATATTTAGAGGCGGCCATTCGCTGAGGCGTCTTAAACAAGAGTATAATAGTAGTTACAGTAAGAACTCGATTATTCGATCGACACAATAAGAAATGGATTCAGAAGGATAGCTTAAAGATTTAGGATTATGGTGAATCAATTAGGCAACATGTGACAAATAATTACAGCCGCACAGGCCGATTTACCAGGTTAAGCCGCGCTTGCCGAGGTTGGTCTATGGATGGGTGACCATCTGTCGTATTGAGTTTCCTCCGTGCCTTGGAATGCACGTAAAGCCGTTACTATCAGTCAGAAGCTCTAAAAGTCTGACAGCCAGTCTTACTATGGGGTATCGTATTACCCTACAGTGACTGGGTTGTGGAGATCCGATAGTCAGTCGCTCCATGTAAAATACTGACATTCAGCTGTATCTGGTTCGACTGGAATCCGACCCCAATATAGTTGGGAAAAGGCTAGGTAGATGATGAAAAGCCCTCGACTTCCAAAAAACAAGGGTTTTTCCTCAAATATCTATTTTTGGTTTATATTATAGAGTAAATATCAAAGTGTTTTATTTTGGAACTTCTATCCACATCACTTTCTCATGCAGTAATAGCTTTTCTTTACGACTATCATAAAATTCTGTGCGCGAATATTTTGTCTGCGAACAATAATAGATTATGAAATACGAAGGGAAGGTTGTAGTAACTCAGTAAGTGTTGATAAACTCAGCCATTGTAGGTAATGTCGTAAAAATAGTCATAACTAAGTTAATTTTCATGATGAACCGACTCGTAAAGGAGATTTTTCTTTTGTTCTGATCCTAGTCTTGAAGTGTTCTTCAGATTTATTATAGTCTTTATGATCAGTTATTTCTTTTAGAGTAAGAAAATAGTTTTAGCACCGAAGGAAAGTACTGGATTTGAATGTTTTTTCTTTAGTTAACAACATTACCTAATATTTGTTAGGTACGTAAAGTATTTTATCTACTATCATGCTATTAATCCTCTATAAAAGAACCTATAACAATTAGCTTATTGCCAACATTAAAACACTCAATGATATTATGATCATTATATCATCCAAACGCGTGATATTATGAATTTCAAAAAAAGAACATTCTCATGCAATGACATTTTCACCACCAGATCGCTAAAATTTTGAAAAAATAACAATAATTCTTTTACTTATTAAGGTGTAAACCCACATTCGTGTTTTAATACCCCTGATTATACAACAGTTGAATAAATAACTATTAACTTGGCATTTTTATAAAGCTTTGATCGGAAACTAATAAAAATGTTAAAGGAAAAATATAAACTTAGGCGCCGTTATAAAAAATACAGAAATCCAATGGACGAAATTGAACTAAAAATAGTGAGTAAACGATGTGCAAGTATGGCCGATTTGTGCTATCGCAACTACGTTTCTGATCTTGAGGATAGGATTACAAAGACTCCCAAGTTTTTCTGGTCTTATGTCAAAAGCAGACGGGGTAACTTGGGCTCTTATCCAGTGTCAATGACTGATGGTACGACAACAACTAGCAATGGGTTAAAAGTTTGTGAAATGTTTGCGACTTATTTTGCATCAGTATATACCAATGACAATAGTAGTGATAATAATGTTGATCCTGACAGCCCTTTTTTAGAGAATATGGATAGGTACAGTTTGAATATGACGTTACCCGTTATTGAGCATGATACTCTTCTAACTAAATTAATGTCTTTAGACCGCAACAAGGGTGCAGGACCCGATGGCATTCCCCCAGCGTTCATATCTTCCTGTGCTAAATACTTAGTACATCCGCTATTGTTAATTTTTAATGAATCTTTGAGGACGGGAGTATTCCCTCTAGATTGGAGGATTGCTAAAGTTGTGCCTGTACACAAAAGTGAGAAAAATACTATTGTTAGTAATTATAGGCCAATCTCCATCCTTTCAACCTTTGGGAAGATATTCGAGTCACTGGTGTGCCCTTACATTCAAAGTCACTTTAATAAATATATTTCTGGTCAACAACATGGATTTACTAAATTGAGGTCAACCTGTACAAATTTAGTCACTTTTTCTGAGACTGTGATTGAAGCTGTAGACTCCAACAGACAGTTCGACGTAATTTACACAGACTTCAGTAAGGCTTTCGACCGCGTTTCTCATCGATTACTATTAAAAAAGCTTTCCGCATACGGGTTAACGGGAGCCTTACTGAAGTGGGTGCAATCATATCTTGAAGACCGTACTTTTTTTGTTGTTGTTAATGGTTTCCGTTCTAACACCTGGAAAATTACATCTGGTGTACCACAAGGCTCCCATTTAGGCCCAGTATTTTTTAATGTGTTTATAAATGATTTGCCAACATGTTTTCAATTTTCTGAGTGTTTTATGTACGCAGATGACTTGAAATTCGGTAGAATGATAGAATCAGTCAGTGATGCAGCATTACTACAAAGCGATCTTAATAGACTGATTGAATGGTGCAACCGCAATGGTATGGATTTGAATGGGAAGAAATGTTTTCACGTGAAATTCTCACGGAAGATCCATCTCATTGAGTGTGACTATTTCATAGGTGGTGATTTGGTCCAATTTGTGGACCAAATAAATGATCTTGGAGTACTGTTTGACCAGAAGCTGACTTTCCTTCCCCACCTGGAATGTATTATAAAAAGGGCTTCCAGGATGTTGGGTTTTATTATAAGGAATTGTAAAATTTTTCGCACTTGTATACCAAAAATTATGCTGTATAATAGTCTAGTGAGGAGTATATTGGACTACTGCAGCGTTGTGTGGAGACCACACTTTGCAGTACATTCCCTTCGATTAGAACGTATTCAGAAGAGATTCATGTGGCATTTGGTACACAATTCGAACAAAATAAAGAAAAAAACATCATATTTAAACAAATTGTCACAACTTAATATGATTTCCCTATCCGGTCGAAGGGAATTGTCCGATTGTCTCTTCATTCACAAAATTTTAAACAATGGTGTAGACTGCCCAGAATTAGTAAGAAGAGTAAAGTATAGAGTATCATCCCGATACCCACGAAGTCGTATCACACCTCTGTATCCACCGCCCCGTAGAACCGTTTTTGGTGCAAACTCACCTCTGCCGCGACTTTGTAGAATGGTCAATAAATATTCCGATCTTACTGATATTCATTTTGACTCACTTGGTCGGTTCCGATCTAAAATTTTTTGGATTACATTGTATTGTGTTGAATTGTACTGAATTGCATTGAATTGAATTGTATTGAATTGAATTGTAATGTATTGAATTGAATTGTATTGAATTATAATGAACTGTAATGAATTGCTTTGAATTCAATTGTATTGGATTGAATTGAATTGAAATGAATTAAATTAGATTAAATTTAATTGAAAAAAAAATCGAATTAGATTAAATTAAAATAAATTGGATTGAAAAAAAAAATAGATTAGATAAGTTTTAAATAAATTAAATTGTAGGTGTTTAAGTTTTTGGCACACGCTTCGCACACAATAATGTTTTATTATATAGGATAGCAATTAAGCACTTCTTAAATAGTACGTCGTATTAGTAAATGCTGTAGTTACCTATAATTGTTTGATACACTTAAGTTCATGCCCTCTTGTTTGTATTTTGTTCTTTGTTATGGTGTAATCAAATGTTGGTGACTCTAAATAAATAAATAAATAAAAAAAAGCTAAGTGGGCATAAGAGCCGCAGTGGGCACATGGAATTTTTGTACGAAGAATCGCACCCTCCATATACGATCTTAGAACATACGACTTAGTATGGCATTGTACACTTGTACAGCCAACAACAAAAGTAGATGATCAAAATCAGAAATTCAATACTAATGAACGGAGTTCGCGTCAGAACTGTGTAGATGAACTAGTAGTAAATGTTTTGTAAATTACAATCACATACTTTTGAATCACTTGGACGCACATACTTATGACGCGAACTCCGTTCTAATCATCTACTTTTGCTGTTGACTGTACATTCAAATTATGGAAAGTGTTAATTCTTTTGCCGTACGAAGAACCTCTTCCACACCTTTAACAACGTTTCATTTCATCCAGAGGCCATTCATTACTTACCCACGGCGCTAACTTAGCAGCAATTAAAGAAACAAATTGCCTTTACAGAATCATACAAAGTGAACAAACCATCCAAAAGTCTGCTCTTGTATGGATTGCAATTTCATGTTGTTACCTATTAGATATTTTGGAACAAACTTTTACCTACCACAAAAAGATAAAAGTCTGTTGAACGCTTCGAATCTAAAAAAAGCGTAAGCAGCAAAACCACCCTTAAATCAACGAGAAATGTCTTTTTGACGTTGACAGTTTTTTTAGACAAGTGTTCAACAGATGTTTGTCTTTCTTGTGGTAATTCTAGACAAGTGTTCAACAGATGTTTATCTTTCTTATGGTAAGGCGGTCAATCGTTATTTCATGAGAAACTCGTCTTTGAATTTAGATAAGTGTAACTATACAATACTGGTGACCATTTCTTTACTTTTTATGTTAAAATCATCAAATGAGTTCTCTCATCCCTAGGTGAAGCGGAAGGTATTGTCAGACTCGTACTGACTGAAATCCACGGCGTCTATGGCCCTGGGCAGTCATTAGGTAGTCTTCTGTGGGGCACACATCAGAATGCTGACAGCTCTTTAACGCCACGTGGTACACGACGCGCCATCGACCTGGTCATGGTCCCTCATCAGACTGCGAGCTACCCATTACTCGCCGTCTATCTGCCTATGTTTGACAGGCCTGTTGGTCTAGTGGTAAGTGACCCTAACTACTATGCCGGAAGTCGTGGGTTCGATTCTAACCCAGGACAAATGTTTGTGTAATGAGCACGATCATTTGTTCTGTGTCTGGGTGTAATTTATCTATAATATTTATGTATTTAGAAAGATATAAGTATGTTTATCAGTTGTCTAGTACCCATAACTCAAGCTCTGCTTAGCTTGGGACTAGATGTCGTTGTGTGATCATCATCATCATCATCAGCCTATAAATTTTCCCACTGCTGGGACACAGGCCCCCTCTCAGTAAGAGGGAGTGGGCCGTAATCTACCACGCGGGCCCAGTGCGGATTGGTAGATGTCACATGTCTTCGAATTTTTGGTTCTAGGACATGCCGGTTTCCTCATTTAGAAAGATATAAGTATTTTTATTAGTTGTCTAGTACCCATAACAAAAGCTCTGCTTAGCTTGGGACTAGATGGCGTTGTGTGATAGTTGTGGAATATTATATTATTATCTCGTTTATTCATTTACGTAACATAATATTATTATTTACATAACATGTCTGTACACACTGATGTCGGTCGCGTATTTTTTACAAGAATTTAGGCCTATAACTTCGATCGATATAAATCAAGTCAGCGTAAATTGGACCGATACTTTCGAATTATAATCAGGGCCACCTCAATCAACGTCAACGTTGAAATATAAATTACGTGGAATAAAAAAACATGGCAAGCGAGAGTCGCGGTAAAGAAAAAATGTTTTGCCTGAAGAAGCAATTTATTGGATAGTCTTCATTGGTCTAATCTTAGCAATACAGTACCCTTAGCACGAGTTTTCACTCTTTTACTTTACAGCGTCTTTTCAGTATTTACAGCGTTTCTTGTAAGAAAAAATGAAACAGCGCCTCTAGTGTGCGAAGAAGGAACTAATTTTTTCCTTGAAAATTGTCAATTTGAAGTTGTCAAAGTTCCAGTTTACTTTACGTCACAATAACTGAAAACTCATGCTAAGGCCTCTGTACCCTTAGCACGAGTTTTCAGTATTTGAGACCTAAAGTAAACTGGAACTTTGACAATTTTAACTGACAATTTTAAAGGAAAAAATTAGTTCCTTCTTCGCACACTAGAGGCGCTGTTCCATTTTTTCTTACAAGAAACGCTGTAAATACTGAAAAGACGCTGTAAAGTAAAAGAGTGAAAACTCGTGCTAAGGGTACTGTTTGTTGGGGTGCTAAGACAGGAAACCTCCACGTGCGCCCGTGGACTGGAGTTCCCTCTCGGATACGTCCGGGGGGAAGACCAGTTTTTCGGGCCGGTGCGCCCTGGGATGCGGGCAAAAACTCTCCTTAGGCACTGTGTGCCTAAGGGGTTTCTTTGCCCGTATGCAAATAGCCTGTCGGGTGGACGCTCCAACGCGTGTCCCTCTGAACAGCAGAGGGCACAGCGGCGGAGCGGGCTTGCGGACGGTGAGTAATGGGAATGCTCGCCGTCCGACCAAGGACCAAGCCCGGGTCGGTGGCGCGTCGTGTTTCACGCGTCACCGACGGGGCCCCTTATGGGGCCAAATGCCTGCCGGGGTCGCGGATTTTTCTTAATCCAGGATACCGTGGCCCCGGAACGTAAAGGGCATCCGACGGAACACGGGTGGATTTTAGTCAGTAAGAGTCTGACAGTCCCTCCCGCCCCACCCAGGGCGGGAGGACTCATTTGATGATTTTGCCACCCTAAAAAAAAAAAAAAAAAAAAAAGGTACTGTTTGTGGAAAATTACAGACCTGTTATCCGGTGTGAAAACACCAAAATTATAGACCGGATTTGGGTGAAATCTGGATTTGTGTAATGGGAATTGTGAATTGCAGACCACTGCCTCTAACAGAGAAGTCCTGTGAAGATACGAGCCCAGAACCTGTCGACAATGAGCCCGTATCTTTGAAGAGAGTAGATCGCCACAGACAGCCGAATTATAAAATCTGTTGTATTTAGAAGAACTGAAAATCTGGTCTCCAAAACTCAATTCAAAATTAAGATGCCGCGGTAAATCAAGTGGAAATTTGTAATATCGCCCATTTGGCCTAACCGTTAACCGAAGGATCCGGTTCCTTGTGTAAAAACCTGCCAGTAACCCTTTTGTATCATGTTCATTCAAATATCTTCATCACATATCGACCGCAGTATATCTGACAGTCTCTTCCGGTGAACATGTCATATTTCTAGTGAAGAAGGTAAACAACCAAACCCCCCGAGGAAATCGTACAATCACAACACTATCTACCATACATATTCCCTTTCATAACAAGGATGTTTCCAAATTGTCACCTGTCACCTGTTTTGTAAGACATGAGATATACAATGCAGATAGTGAGTGTACTTCGTTACTAACACTCGTATTTTAAGCCCCGTTTTAAGTCCATCTGCCTGGATCCCCATAGAGGGCCAAACGCCTGCCGGGTCCTCGAGACTGGATAAACAGATAACCGTTAACCTGGAACGTAAAAGGCTTTTGATTTCCCTTCCGCTCCACCCAGGGTATTAAGTCAATAGGATCTCTCTTCTCTCTTCTTCAACCTTTAGCCAAAAAATGCTAAGTGCAGGTCTTCTGTGACCTCGCGCCCGGCATTGGTCGAGGCCATGCTGCGGGGCGAGACGAAGTGGGAAGCGGTCGCGGTCTGCGAAGTAGTTATGCTCGCGAAGGAGGAGGCGGGCCGCGAGAGAGAGAGGACAGGGCTAATGAAGGACACCGTGGATTTTAGTCAGTACAATTCTGACAGTAATGGGCCCCGGACTCATTTGATAATTTTACCACGCAAAAAAAAAGTGCAGGTCTTCTGTAAAACTTTCCACATCTGGCGGATTTTGTGTCCGGCTATCCAGTTTCTTCCAGCCAATTTAACGAGACTGTACTTTTCTGTAAACTACTGTACTGTACTTTTCCATTTTACCATACCTATGTGGAAATCGTCTTTTGAAAGCTCATAAAACGTATGACATGACAACTAATTCCAGCCGAGTTTAGCAATCAATAGATGATTGCGCAACTCAGCTGGACTCAGTTGTCATGGCAACAGCGCAAAACGACATATCTATTCCCAAGAAATCGGACGAGTTATGGACACTTCTGTCAAGTTTTATCAAACTAAAGGCGTCATGATTGTGTCTAATAAGGTGAAGTTGAACTTGACTTGAGCGAAGTCAGACAATAAGAATGTAAGGTTACAGGCAGCGCGTTAAAGGCGACATTTTGAAGTAGTAAAGTAATATTCTACTGGATATTGGATTTCAAGCTGTACAATTCAATTGAAAGACTTAGTGCTCGAAGAAAGTGACTGAAGAAAGGAAGGAATATTCAAGGCAAATCTTACAATTTAATTCTGATCAACATTCATTTGCCAAAATTATACAATTTTGAGAGCAGTGGTGGCCCAGTGGTATCGACCTCGACTTACGAGTAGTAGGTCGTGGGTTCGAACCCCGTCAGGCGCATTACTTTGTGTAATTTATTTCAACACCACTGCTCTCAAAACGGTGAAGGAAAACATCGTGAGGAAACCGGCATGTCCTAGAACCAAAAATTCGAAGACATGTGACATCTACCAATCCGCACTGGGCCCGCGTGGTAGATTATGGCCCACTCCCTCTCACAGAGAGGAGGCCTGTGTCCCAGCAGTGGGAACATTTATAGGCTGATGATGATGATGATACAATTTTGCCTCATGTTTGCTGAACTTTGAAGGTTATTCGAAGAGAGACAATTACATTACTTCGTGTATATTTTATTGCTACTGCTGATAAAAACGGTCAAGAAAAACACAGTAAGTATGGAAGAAAGTCTACAATCCAAACATTTTCGTGATTCACAACCTACTTTAGTGGTTCTGTCCTAAACTATGAGAATGTAATATAACTAATAAAAATTTGGATGGATGTATGTTTGTTGCTCAATCATTTCAGAATGTCTGAACGGATCTTGACGAAATTTAGCTCAAAGATAGGTCTGGTACCGTGTATCCCGATAATACGTTTCCGTGCCATCAGCCAGTAATAATTGTCCGATTACGTCTCACGATTTTACAATTCTGTTGTCCCTAGAGTTGTTTGTGTTAAGAGACTACTAATATAATTATATAAATTCCTTTAGACAGGCTCAAGGTTAGTGTGAAATATAATTTACATTAAAATAATACTACCTACATAAACTAATCTGTGACAGACAGCTACTCACATTAACATAATTCCCAGAAGTGCGAAAGACTGAAAAAACATTTCAGTATACCGCTGTTGTTAGACAAACAACTAATTGTGTTACTAAGTCGCTTTGTTTTAAAGTTGTTTGCGGTTTAATTTATTTATTGTACTTTATATTTTAGGTAACAAAAGCCCATATAAACAATGAGGTGTTCCTCGTGGTTTCAACCCTCCTGGTCTGCTCGTATTGGTCATAGCGTGATGTTTTATAGCCTATAGCCTTCCTCGATAAATGAACTATCCAACACAAAAAGACTTTTTCAATTAGAACCTGCAGTTCCTGAAATTAGAGCGTTCAAACCAACAAACAAACAAAGCTTTAAAATATTAAGTAGAACTAACGACACGTCCCGGCTTCACTCATATTAACCTTCCTCTTCTACTTTGTTTACTGGTGAAATCTTAATTTAATTCCGTTTCGGAGTGTCTTTAGTCTGACGGATCTAAGAACACAGGTTTGTTTTAAGGAGGCGGGAAGCGTCTTTCACAAGTCTATTTTTTAACCACTGACTAAATACAAAATGCTAGTAGAATTTAAGCTGAGTCCAACAAAGTTGAATCTAGGCAGATGATGGCTTAACCTAAAAGCTATCTCAAATCCTTCAATATCCTACTAACCTAAACACAAACACGGTCATAAAAGCAACATTTTCATGCTCCACATCTCATCTCCGTTCACCTGCTTTGCGGAACTCTTCAAAACTCAATTATCAGAAGAAGCAACATTTTTTACAAAAAAAAGTTTTTTAAAAAAAATGTAACCGACTTCTAAAAAAACAACCACTAAAAAGGGTAAAATAACCTACCAAAAAACTTTTTTTCGGAAGTCGGTGGCTTTGCTTTTTAATTTCATTGATTTTTTTGCCACCGACTTCCGAAAAAAAGTTTTTTGGTAGGTTATTTTACCCTTTTTAGTGGTTGTTTTTTTAGAAGTTGGTTACATTTTTTTTAAAAAACTTTTTTTATTTTACCCTTTTTAGTTTAAATATTCAACCGAAATTCTTGTCAAAAACATAATTTTTTTACTTATGCACTAGAATTTTATTATCCTTAGCACTGGTTATAACATCGCCCATGTACACAATAAGCAAGAACACCAAGATAAATGATTTTTTTTTGGGACCTAATGGCAGGTATACTGCATCGAACAATAACCCATATGGGTCATTAGTATAAATGAATTAAGTCCAAATACAAGATAGCTGCTGTAAGCCGTTGAGGAGTTCCCTGAACTGTTCTTCGTCTTCATCATCAGAACCCTAATGACAGTTACAACCCATCTAGGTGTAAAGTTCTCATTAATATAAATGAATTAAGTCCAAACACAAGGTCATCATCATCATCATCTCAGCCATAGGACGTCCACTGCTGAACATAGGCTTCCCCTTTAGATCTCCACATATACCGGTTGGAAGCGACCTGCATCCAGCGTCTTCCGGCGACCTTTACAAGGTCGTCTGTCCACCTCGTTGGTGGACGTCCTACGCTGCGCTTGCTCGTCCGCGGTCTCCACTCTAGCACTTTTCGACCCCATCGGCCATCTGCTCTGCGAGCAATATGGCCTGCCCATTGCCACTTCAGCTTGCTAATCCGGTGGGCTATATCGGTGACTTTAGTTCGTCTACGGATCTCCTCATTTCGGATTCGATCACGTAGAGAAACACCGAGCATAGCCCTCTCCATAGCTCGCTGAGCGACTTTGAGCTTTGAGATGAGGCCGATAGTGAAAGACCACGTTTCGGTGCCGTAAGTCATCACTGGTAACACACATTGATTGAAGACTTTCGTCTTGAGGCACTGAGGTATGTCGGACGAAAAGACATTGCGTAGCTTCCCGAACGCTGCCCAACCGAGTTGGATTCGGCGGTTGACCTCTTTCTCGAAGTTGGACCTACCTAATTGGACTACTTGTCCTAAATAGATATATGAGTCAACAACTTCGAGTACCGAGTTTCCAACAGAGACTGGGGTGGGCACAACATTGGAATTTGACATAATTTTCGTCTTGTCCATGTTCATTTTCAAGCCCACCCGTTGTGAAACTCGGTCGAGGCCATCGAGCATCATGCTGAGTTCCTCCATCGACTTTGCCATGACTACGATGTCGTCGGCAAACCGAAGGTGAGTGATGTATTCGCCGTTGATGTTGATGCCAAGTCCTTGCCATTCCAGAAGTTTGAAGGCGTCTTCCATTGCGGCAGTAAACAGTTTAGGGGAGATAACGTCCCCCTGTCTTACGCCTCTTCTCAATGGAATCGCCTTCGTGCTCTGCTCCTGTACTCGGACCGACATGGTGGCGTTATTATACAAACACTTCAACACCTCGATGTACCGATAGTCAATACGGCATCGCTGGAGTGACTCAAGTACCGCCCATGTTTCCACCGAATCGAAGGCTTTCTCATAGTCCACAAACGCTAAGCATAATGGCAAGTTATACTCTTCGGTCTTCTGTATAACTTGCCGCAGCGTATGGATGTGGTCTATGGTACTATAGCCTCTTCGGAAACCGGCTTGTTCGGGAGGCTGGAAGTCATCAAGTCTGTGTTCGAGACGGTTCGTGATAACCCTTGAAAACAGCTTATAAACATGACTCAGAAGCGTGATGGGTCTGTAGTTCTTCAATAGGCTGTTATCACCTTTTTTGAAGAACAACACCACCTCACCCCTGCTCCACGTTTGAGGCGTTTTGCCCTCGGACAGGACGGAATTAAAGAGTTTCTGGAGGACTTTAACACAAGGTAGCTACTATAAACCGTTGAGGAATTCCCTGAACTGTCCTTCGTCTTCATCATCAGACCCTTAATAACAGTTACAACTCATCTAGGTGTAAAGTTCTTATCAATACAAATTAATCAAGCTCAAACACAAGGTAGCTGCTGTGAATCGTTGAGGAGTTCCCTCGACTTTCTCTCGGCTCCATCATCAGATATACTCCAGACCTTTATTAAATTGTAGTGCTTTGAAATACTTAATGAAAAAACATAATTTACTAAATCAGTCGACGCCTACTTACCGTTAAGGAGTTGTTGAACCTTCCATCATCAGCTCAGCTACATGAGATGATGATTACTATACGCAAGTACTTAAATTACTTCATAATATTTGCGAAAAACGATGTGTGGGCCTATAAAATTTGAGGGTTGCCCTCGATTTCTCCAGGATCCAATCATCAGATACTGAAATGGTGACAATGGGACCACACGGGAAGCACCAGCTTTCAAATAAAAAAAGAATCATCAAAATCGGTTCACCCAGTCGCAAGTTATGAGGTAACAAACATAAAAAAAAAAAAAAAAAAAATACAGTCGAATTGATAACCTCCTCCTTTTTGAAGTCGGTTAAAAAGCAACATTTCATCCTCCACATAAAACATTTCAGCTCCGTTCATCTCCATTACGGAACACTAAAAACATTGTATCAGAATCTTCTGATAACTGTATCAGAAGAAGCAAAATTTTCTTATTTACAAAAAGCAACATTTCACCCTCCACATAAAACATCTCATCTCCGTTCACCTCCGTTACGGAACACTAAAAACACTGTAAGAGCAAAAGTAACGTTTAAATTTTACAAAAAGTGCAAAAAGCAACATTTCATCCTCCACATAAAACATCTCATCTCCGTTCACCTCCGTTACGGAACACTAAAAAAACGTCACACCGTAAAATTTCAGAAGATTCTATATTCTTTAAAAATCGACGTCCCACCAGGGTCGCTTTGTTTTAAAGTTGTTTGCGGTTTAATTTATTTATAGTTTAAATTTTAAAAAAAAGTGCAAAAACATTTCATCCTTCACATAAAACATCTCATCTCCGTTCACCTCCGTTACGGAACACTAAAAAAACGTCACACCGTAAAATATAGATTCTATATTCTTTAAAAATCGACGTCCCACCAGGGTTAAACTTAATTTGCCTCTCTGATCCAATTTCCGTCGGGTACGCTACCTCCTGATTATTGGAAAGATATATATCACCATCTTTCTTTCAGTAGATGGCGGACTGACAGTGAAAACGCCTGATAAAATATTTTTCACTTGGCAAAATTTATGATTCGGATCGAGTAGGATTAGTTTGTGGAACTTTTTGATTGGTTCATTTAGAATTTTGTTTTTGTTTTGGTTACCTGGAAAAAATTTTTTTTGGGTAGTACCTACCTTGTTATAGTTTAAAATTACTACCATGTTAATAAAATCATTCGTAACTTGTAAGTTTTCATGTTTTTCCAACATTCTATCAATTTAAATCATAAAATTAAAAATATATGGCAATTTCGATTTAATTTTGCAGAAGAAAGTTACACTATTGACAACTTCATTCTCTCACAAAGGCAATATTTTGAATAATTTGATTTAATTTTAGACAGCAAAAGTATTTGTTGCTGTTTAGAATTTTAGTATCCACCATGTTATTAGTTGTGAAGCTACGATTTATAAAGTATAATATAAATTGATAGGTAATCAGTAATGGCAGTTCATTGCACTATGCACAACCACTTTGTTTACACAGTAAACAAGTTTCCAACTTACTTCCACGTGATGTTACACAATATATTCCATAAACATTTATATTTCAGCTGTTATTGTTTGCCTAAAAAATGACTTAAACGGGGAAAATTTTATTTCCCACATCGACTTTTGAAGGGTCCCATGATCAATGGTGCGTAAACATTTGTTTGAAAGGCGCGGGAAACGGTACGGTTTTTTTATGAAAATTTATAGTCAGTAGTTCCCCTTCTGTAAATTGTGTAAAAGTTTATGTAAACAAGCGTTCGTGTATTACTATGTTAGAAGTTAGTTACGTGAGTTTGAAAAGAAAGATAAGTAACATGATTGTCATATTTGTGGTTTGTTATTTTTAAACTTGATTTGTGTTTTGTCGTTTTCTTGATAAGTTTGTCGGTCCTTTGTTGAAATAGATGGTAAGCAATTTTGAGTGTCCTTTGATTCAATGTAAATGCTGATAACATTTTAGATACTCTTAAATCTCAAGTTCTTCATTTTATTTCATTTCCAGCAGATTAGTGATGAAATAAATTACACAATGATAGTATTGTGAACTACAACTCGCCAGTCGGGGGCGTTACCAGTGGGCCAACAATAGTAAACGTGATGTGTTGCATAGTAATAGCATATAAGCTATTTTTTATTGTCCAACGAGTTGTCCTCTGAAAAACTAACGCTATAATATGTATTTATGTTGCTAAGCATCTAGCTGCGATAAATTTTGCTAGTCAATAGAGGTAAAGGGCTATTGAAGGACACCGTGGATTTTAGTCAGTACGAGTCTGACAGTCCCTCCCGCCCTACCCTGGTTGGGAGGACTCATTTGATGAAAGTACCACGTACAAAAAAAAGTCAATAGAGCAAGGCGTCGGGTAACTATGGTGCCTTACGGTTTATTACTCGAGGCACCCCGTCCTTTACGGCGTGCATCACGGGGTACTTGCACCCTAAATATACCTCATACCTAGATTTACTTTGATGTAGTACCTTCATCGTTATAGTTTGATATATTGATCCGAAATAGATTATGGGACTGTTTAATTTTATTCAAGCGCTGGTGCGAGTGAATGACGTAAACGTAAAATAAATACAGATATTAAAATCGAAAATACAAGTATCAAATATGCATGTATTGCCTCGTAGATATATTATAAATAAATTCGATACATTGAGTAAACATTTATATTGAAAACGAGCGTTTTCAATTTGAAAAATCGAAGTATTTACTTGATGCTTACGTCACGCAGTTGTGCCTCTGATAGAATGATGTGCAAGTGGTAGTGCTCCACAAACGTTTATGCACTTAAAGTGTTCTGCGTGTCTTGTCAATTTTTACTTACAGGAACAGACTGACGCTTCCGTGGCTGCAACACTCGTAGCCCAGTTCTGGGCTATCTCGCTGCACTGTCGAAAGACCTCCCCTACTGTTTCTTTACAATTGCTCTTTTCGAGCCCCACTTCGGACCAGCCTTGCTCGTCCAGATCATCTTGTCACCTCTATTTAACCAACACAATATGACTGAGATGGGACTGGGTGGGTCACGTCAGAGGGATGAACGTTGACCGCCGGGCGAAGGCCGGCCCAGAAAGAGGTGGCGAGACGAGTTGGACTCATACCGTGAGGGCTGGTTCGAAGTGGCGTTGGACAACACTTGGAAAGACTTGGGGAGGCCTGCCCAGCAGTGGGACAGTGTGAGCTGAACAAAACAACAAAAAAATCTGACCATGAAATAATTGATATTGAAATGAATTTATCGCCAACAAAATATATTCATGCAAACGAATTTCACTTCAAAAACACTCCTTTCAGGGTTCCCAAAAATGAAGGACATACTATTCGACACAATGTGGTGTATTAAAAACTTTCTCCTCGCTTCGTCGCTTGCTCACTCCATGTTTAACTTTTCGGCTTACACTCTCTGTTCAATGATTTACACGAATTGGGGTCCCAACAAGTCGGAACTTTTTTCGGGTGCAAATAAAAGTGAGGAAATAACATTGTCAGTGAGTTCGTCCATGCTTGCTAGCGAACACAATTAGTGTCTCGTCTGGACAACATTTTGTCGTAATTAAAATGAATTGTAAAGGTGACTTCAGAAAACTTTTCGCTTTTGATACGTTTTTTCCGCCAACCCTAAGAAAAAAAAGCGTATAAGTATTTATGTATGTGTGGTATCTACCTCCTTTTTTTATCGTGGTAAAATCATCAAATGAATCCAAAGTGGGACAGGAGGGACTGTCAGACTTGTACCGACTAAAATCCACGGTGATCCTTCAATAGCCCTTTACGTTCCAGGGCCACGGTTACCTGAAGCAACAGTTCCGCGACCCCGGCAGGCTTTGGTGAGTCACCCACTAGTCACCGTCCGCATGCCCGCGCCTATACAGTGGTCGGAATTCGCTTCACGACATCCGTCGCCGAGGGCGGGATCCACCTCCTAGCGGTCCACACAGAGTAACCTGTATCCTGCAATGAGAGCTGAGTGATCCCACTGGCGATGGTAGGCGTCACCAGGGCCGCGTGGCTCGCGACCATCATCCTATCGGAATCCGGCGTCAAACGAAGAAGTTTTACAGAAGTTCCTGTTCGTTCCGAGTGCGCGCGCTCCGTCGTCTTATGTTTGCTTCTGGACTGAATTGGGACCAAAAGTAAATATACGTAGATTTACAAAAAAATGTATGTTGGTATCGATTCAATCAATCTACGACCACAATGAGACTGGTTTAATTGAAAGGTACCGCTGAAGATGCAAAATAATTCCTGCATGCCCATTCGTACGAAGACACTAGTTTTATACGAACGCACGCTTAGCTAAACCGAAGAACAGAACTACAGTATTCTCATCACGTCTACAATAATGGGACATTTCAGTACCAAATATATCTAACAGAAGATCTGTGCGACACAATCAAGGCAATAAAAACTACGCAATGTTCAATCTCACGCCTTTGGAGAATCCAAACCGAATATCATCTATCCGTACGCCCTGAGGAAATTAAAGATTCTATCCGTGGCTAGAACTTAATCCCTCAGTAATAGTAAGCCAGAAAATTGCAAATTAAAAGGAGGGAGATGCTCTTCAAAATCCTATTTTATACTCTCAAGTTAAGGTTGAGTTTTCTTTGGGTTGTGTCCGTGAAGTTACAAATAAAAAGCTTGATCCCCAACGAAGGGTCTAGATAGGTTCAATTAATTAAGGATGCCTACGTCGATGGCTTTATCGAGAGGTTATTATTCAGACCTTTTAGTGACACGTCGGGAGAAATGAAAGCAGCGGATACGTGTAATGAAAGAAGAAATTTTTTAGTTGCTTTGATCTGGATCATGCATTATTTCTTTATGGCAATAGAGAATTATGAGGGATACTGTGATTAACCTGTAATCGTTCTGATTATTAGCATTATTCTTTGCGTGGGTATCTTGCTTGAATTTTTTTTAATAAACGTGTACCAATCTCATCGCCTTTTTTGTGAACAAAACTTGTGCTTTATTTTTTGAACCCTTGCATCGCTTGGAGTAAGTATGTTCTACTACCTACATTAATTTGACTTAAAAAGCTTTAATTATTCAAAAAAGAGAGCATCCACTGAAAGAATAAACAAATTAAACTTTTTTCACCAAACGCTTCCAATCTGTGCAAATTATATAAATATTTATTTCAATAACTAAACAAATAATTGGATTTTGGGCGCCTTTGAGGGTTCGAAAATGGATTAACTTATTTTTCAGATTGAAATGGGGTTGAAATCTAACAAAATTCATGGAGCACGTAGTTTGGATTGAAGTAACTTTCGTAAAATTCCGGACTATTGCTGTTTATGATTCAGAAAACGGAGAATCCCGCTTCTTCTACTGTACTTAAATTCGGGCGATTGTCGATATAAGCTTATAAACTTTAAAAAGCAAAATTTTTTTAGACGAAAGTACCGTCTCTCAATTTTCCACACATTGTGAGTGTATGCAATTATCATTAACAATTGCATACATTCTTTTATCTAACAAGGTTCACGTTGAAAATAAAATGTAAATGGAATAAAGGACGCAAGGGTAAGGTACATAAAATACAATTCTGTGGGTCTCCATTTGTTTTACTATTATCGTTGATCTGAAAGACATCCACTGCCTGGACATAGACTTTAAGTATTTTAATAACCACCAATAAACTGCTTCAAAATTCCAGGTTCCTGTACACAGGTCATCGTGGATCAAGTGTGATGGAATAATTCCATTAAATTATTTAATGCTGATCTTTCTCTCTCATTACTATATGACCCCGATTCGAGGCTGTGCATATAATTGTATACATTGCAGTACCTCAGGAAAGTAAGAATCTCGAACAGCTCGAGTTAAAGCAATGCTGTCGTTTATAACATTCTGTTGACGTTTATAGTTACCTAGTGCTGAGACGCAGTGGTCCATATCCCAATAAACCGCTGCACAATCTACGATGCCATTTATTACTACATTATATCGTTCCTGCAACTTTACGAGGTTGTTATTGCATTTGGGCATATACATTTAACATAGTATATAACTCACGTCTCCTAAGTTTGCTCATAAACCTAGCCAGTTGACGGCGCTGATGGCCCTATGGGGAGTTAGTAACGCATGTGCCTTCGTAAAGACGTAACATAGTTTGCGGGTAGTTGAGTTTAAGAAAATGCGGTCGTAGAAGTTTAAATAGCGCCCAACATGGGACATTTGACATGCCTTGAATTTCTGTTACGCTGTCGTCGATTTTACAAAAAATTACGTAATACGTGCTTCTGACGTCAGCGTCGCAGTATAATTATAATATGAGTATAATAATATCGGTACGCGCAACTGACCGTAAAGCGCGGCGTCAGCGTAACAGAAATTCAAGCCTAAACATTAAGAGTACTTCGGTAATTTTAAGCAACACGACAAGCCAAATATTGACAAAGACTAAGCAAAAAATGTAAATAAAGGTGACGACAGGTGGATTCTTATTGTCAAAACGCTCATAGAAAAACACTTACTTTTACGGCATGAATATATTGTGATTACCACAGCTACGATACGAAAATATCCTTACCAACATAATATAATATCACTTTAAACACAAAATTATCCTTACAGCAGCGTGCGTCTATAAAAGGCACGCACGATATCACCGAGCACGTTACATGGTTACACCACATAAAGGGCTCATAAAATCTCCGAGTGTTGAACAATGTTATCAATGTAAAGTATCGTGTAACCGGCGCCATCCTAAATTTTCGTGCTGTCGGTACCGGTGGTGGCACACTGAACGCAATTCCTTGTTGTTTCTCAATTTTTTTTTAATTTATCCAAAAAATTCTAGCGCTTTTATTTTTTTCATAAATAATTTTACTTAAGGCGCGGTGTTATCTCAATATTCCCAAAAATTGGTTTCTTAGAACGTCGAGTATGACGTAATGTAATAAAAATAAGTAACGCGAAAAATACAGTGAGCAGAGAAGGGTATAAAGAAGAATTTAAACCGAACAGAATAATTATAAATAATAGTTTGATATTCCCAATAAAAAATTGGAAGTTATAGCACAAAAATAAACTTTGACGTCGAAGATCTCAGTATTTCCAGCGATAACAACAGTATTTTTAAGAATTTAGTAGGTTTTCCATTTTTTAAAACTTTAACCAAACCATTATTTAATTTTATGTCTATATTTTAAATAATCTAAAGAAAAGCAGTAAAATAAATGCCCATTCGCAGCTTACGTCACATTTCAACACAAATATCATTTTTCAATTTTCAATCTTATTGTCGCTCCATAGTGGTGACAATAGTTTACGCGGTCATAAGCGATTAAAATCGTAGTCAGTCCGCGTCTTAAATACTTAATTGATCAACCTAATAATAATTAGAGTAACTAACAAAGAGCATCAAAAAATTCATCCACATCGCTGTCAACGGGATAAGTGGCCAGAACGCTGGCAGCATTGCCACGTTGGGTGGCAATGCTGATTCTTTAACCAAGAAATAGGCCAGACCTCTAATCACGCAAAGAGTTGATTATACGTTTAGCAGTTAATAAGCAATCGCATTTTGAGTTTACTTAACTGAATGTAAATCAAAAGCCTTATCAGAGGTGTATGGAGTTCACACGGGCGATTTTTTTTATTGGTGATAATATACGACTTACGAGTTGTAGGTCATGGGTTCGAACCCCATCAGACGCATTACTTTGTGTAATTTATTTCAACACCACTGCTTTCAAAACGGTGAAGGAAAACATCGTGAGGAAACCGGCATGTCCTAGAACCAAAAATTCTAAGACATGTGTCATCTATCAATCCGCACTGGGCCCGCGTGGTAGATTACGGCCCACTCCCTCTCACAGAGAGGAGGCCTGTGTCCCAGCAGTGGGAACATTTATAGGCTGATGATGATGAATATCATCAAGTAGGTCCTCTTACCGTGGATGGAGCGGTAGGTACTGTCGACGTATTACTGTCCTAAACTGCTCTTTGCGTTTCAGAGTAGCGGTAACTTTCTCAGACGGTCACATGAAGTGGCCATACCCTCATACGAAAAAAGAAATGCAGACGTGGATATACTTATTTCAAGAGTATATTTCGCCACTACCTTATGAAACAGAAAGCAATGCTATTGCCGTCAACTGAACATTTATTTGCTGATGGAAAAACGAAATATCACTTTACCCGACCTGTGAATCAGCCGTATTGCTTGTCACACTTAAGCTATTGTCAAACAGACAGGCGAAGCGAATGCGATCCGAATCCTGTCATATAGAAAAGCGAAAACGGGCCGATAGTCTATGTGACATGCTTCAAACAATTCCATACATTACAAACAAAAACGCTTCGCTTCGCGTTCGCTTCGCCTGTTTGTTTGACAATAGCATTAGACTGCGATAGAAGTAAAAATTTTAATATAAGTAAAATGTTCATTCATTAAAGTTAAATCGTAATTTATAAAAAAAAAAATTAAAAAAACGAACTGTCTTAAAAAAGGTGGTTGTTTCTTTTTTTAAGTTTTTTATTTTTTTTTATTTTACCCTGTTTATTTCTAATAATCAACCGTAACAATTTGTAATCCGTAACCAATCGAATTATTCAGAACCTTCTCCCTTTTTTTGAAGTCGGTTAAAAAGGAGGACAGTCGAATTTGTTTTATTATTTTTAGCAAATCTCGATTTTATTTAAAACAAAAAAAAGCATTTTTCTCTAACGACCACCAACGATCATTAAAATTATACCTACCAGTCATTATTTTCAACTTGATATCGGTTTTCGCAATAAGAAGGTCAAGACAATTAGAAACTAAACTGTTTTTTTTCTTGTTATTTTCTTGACCTTTTTCTGCCTCGAGAAATATGCGATCATATTACGAACATAAAATAAACAATTCGAAAACTTTTTGGTCAATTAATGTTGTTGTTTACCTCAAAGTTGTTTTTATTGTTGGTAGATATTTTAACCTAATATTTGGGAATTTAATTTCCGGTTTGTGGCTCTCGTCCATAGCTTTTTATATTCTTATTTCGGAACATAGTTCGATTACGAATAGGTACCTACTGAAATGTACTCATTTTTTATCATCGTAATTTAATGGTCATATTGTATGAACTGTTAATTTGGTCGTGCTATTTAGTTGGGCAGTCGTTTAAAAAAAATAAGTAACACTCACTTCTAAAGTCAACTTACCTCAACCTGTCAAACTTTAATAGATTTTCAACCTTATCACAATAGTGGAAGGTTAATATTCAATTGGTAAAAATTGAGAGATGCGGGTAGGTTGACTTGCTGCCGTCTGTACGTTAAATAACTCAAACCATTCCAAGTATTATTAACAATATTTGAACCACATAAGCAGTTTTAAAAGTCTGTACCAAAACTGAACAACAACTTTTCAAATAATTATAATAGACAAATAAAGTTAAGTTGTTTGTTCAACCTTCACACAACCCACAAATTTCCCTAACAACCCTCCAGTTGTATCTCAACCCTGGAACTCCAAACACGAACTTTAGGGGCGGTTAACGTTACACTTAATTGTTCGTAAAACAAAAGTATCCGATGCGATAACGCGAAGGGGCACACAAATAACTTACAAGTTGTCTAGTGGCGGTAATGGTGAATTTTGCCTGTCGAACACACTTTATTGGGAGTTGTGGGGTTGTAAGGGGTGAAGTTTGAGAATCGATATTTTATTATTCTGTTCGTGAGTTTTTATGGGTGGTTTGGTAAACAATCTATAAAATTTTATAGTCGAACATCAATACAGTAAAGTTTTAGACAGAAAGAGACCTAGAGCTACCCACAACCGCAAACTGCAGCGATAGTGTCGTCCAACCAGATTAATAAACTGCAAAGATACGACTGAGTATTAGAAGAAAAGCCTTCAATTTGAAGTTGTCAAAGTTCCAGTTTACTTTACGTCTCAAATACTGAAAACTCGTGCTCAGGGTACTGTACCCTGAGCACGAATTGACAATTGACAATTTTCAAGGAAAACATTAGTTCCTTCTTCGCACATCAGAGGCGCTGTTCCAGTTTTTCATACAAGAAACGCTGTAAATACTGAAAAGACGCTGTAAAGTAAAAGAGTGAAAACTCGTGCTAAGGGTACTGATGTGATAACTTGAACAGACTCAGACTTTGACTGTTCAAAATCATTAAATGTCCTGATGAAACGCAACGTCATAAAAACCTCGGAACCTCATGGGTTTTTCAAAATATTTTTCTTTTTGTTAATAATTGTTCCCTTCCTCTCCTCCTCATTTATGGTGCTATCCCGCCAGGTTTCTTCAAACACTTCTATGTCACAGCAACAACGATAGACGCCAGTTTTCTTGCAAGATTTTTTTTGAGCCACCACAGTCCCATTCCTGGGCAAACGCATCCCTTCCAAGACTATTTTTCAGAGCAACTTGTGCAATATTTTCCTAGAAAAGTGTTATAAACATGTCGCACGGTTTGTTTTCTCCAAAAGCAATAATATACAAACAATGAAGCTTAGCGGTGGTAGTTTACGACGTCATATATCCTCGTAGTGAGTGTCCCGCTATCAACTGATGCGTAGGCGCGAGGTACAAGCAATTGGCGATTTTATCACAACAATGAGACGCAGTAAATTAGAGAATTTGGCGTGACACGAATGCGTGTTCAAATGTTGTTGATATTTAGGTATATGTTTTAACTAATTTTCAAGTAGTGAGCATTATCCAAGTCCCAACTAAGTACTCTATTGCCGGCCAAAGACCACGCACTTCCATCATCATCATCATCAAACTATAGGTATTTGTTCCCACTACTGGGACAAGGGCCTCCTCTCTGTGAAATGGGATACCACGCTTACTCAGTGCGGGTTGGAGATGTCACAAGTTTTCGAATTTATGGTTCTAGGACATGCTGGTATCTTCATGATGTTTTGTTTCCTTCACTGTTTTGTGAGTAGTGGTGATGACGTAAGCACAAAATAATGACCTACGACTTATAACTCTTTAAGTTGGGGCTAATACCATTGGGCCATCGCTACCCCATTCCCGTCCAATTTTCTTCAAATGCCCTGTTTCTATTCCAATCTCTTATAGCTTGTACCACAAAAATAAATGTGAAAAACAATTTAATGTGTTTTACAACTATCCTCCCCAGTTGTAACATGATTTTTCATTACTACCGAATACCTTCCCTCGTGTCATAACTTTATGAGACTCAATCATGCCGTCCTACCGCATTTTATGTTATTTTTTACGATTTTTGTTGAAAATTTACTACTTTAATATTTTTCGGTAATATTTTGTTTATGTCTACTTATAAATGTATATTGAAATTTTTTATACGGATCACAGAATTTAAATTCGATACTTATTCTTTACAGCATGTTTTTTTTGGTGGTGCAGAAAAGAAGCAGATGAGAGAAAAGACGGTTGCAATGTTGGTAGTAACAGCCCCGAAACACGAGTTGTTATTCAACAAAGATTAATGCGCAGGTTTGAGTTTAAAAACTCAAACCTGCGCATTAATCTTTGTTTATTTCATCACCACTGCTCTCAAAACGGTGACAAAAACATCGCTAGGAAACAGGCATGACAGAATCAAAATGTTGAGACAAAACTAACTAACACACAGGCACAGATGTCATAATTACATATTATGACATCCTCTCTCAGACGGGGCCTGTGTTCTAGTTCTAGTAGTAGCACAGTGTGTAGAAACATAATATGCTGTTATTGTAGGTCGGAAAAAGGCTAAACAGATTAAAATTAAGTGTGTCAACCCATGACAAAAGCTCGAACCGCTTACGAAAACAATATAAATTAACATCGAACCATTAAATAGTTGCTCCTACAGGGTTGCCAGTAATTACCAAAGTTTTGCTTGCAAAATATTTTCATAAAACAATTTCTTTTCATTGAACGCTTTATGCGAAGCTGGTCGGAGTTTTGCGTCGGATGGACGACTCATGCTGTAATTAAGTTTGAGATTTTCAGTAAAAATTGAATTTTTTATTAATAGTTGAGTGATAAATAAAGGAAATAGTCTAATGAATTGAAAGAGTGGTGATTTTGAAATGAATGAAACTGGCGAAAGGCGAGTCTCGAATTCGAGTACTAACGTTATGATCTACAAACTTTACTTACCAAGCACTTTGATTATAAATAATTTTAGTGATAGTAAAACCTATTTAATATTATTTAAGTAATGGACAAGACTACGTCTGTCAATCAAGCGTTTGTCCATTTCCACGTTAGGATATTCGTATAATTATTTTCGAAATGTCGTTTGTTACTTTTATATTTAAAATAAGACTAAAAGTTGTAACGACACTTTTTGCTATAGTAAGCTATTGTAAGCCGCGCGGCGTGTGCATGTTTCTCTGTCTGTTTCTCTCTCTCTCTCTTATAGAAAGCAAGCCAAATATTTTCGTTTCGTCTTTCTATTTTGCATTAAACAGTGTGGTGTCGCGACGATTATTTTTGTTGAGTGTATACAGTAACTTCGTTCCATCCGGGTGTCCCTTGACACCTCTCAAATTTTTTCTTATTAAAGAGGCTTATGACAGACAAACAAGCTTACAGTTAAACACCTAGACCGCTCGGACATAATCAGCCCAGCTCCTCTCGAGTACGATGCCCCTCATAAAAAAGAACCTGGACATTCTTGTTTTCTTTCGCCCTGCCGAACATAAGGGTCAGTTAGTCCCATGGTGACCCATGTTCTTTAGAGGACATTTACGGGCTAATGAGTTTTAGAGGGACTACATGTTATGTTCATTAAACTGTAAGCAAATCGACTCGTTCTTACCCTTTTTTCACATAAGGGTTGCCTCCTTTGTCCTTTTACGGAGTTTTGATTTTTTTTTCTCCTTAGTATGTATATCGTATTTCTAGAGGCTTTGCAGAAAATGTTTTACTAAAAATACAAGTTAAAAGGTTTACTATTCAGTACTTTATTTAGATACTAAAGGACAAACTCTGCGTTCTAAGGGTTTTTAAGAAGAAGGGTCATCTGCGACCCAGCCCAAGCGCAAGTGAAATGTATCTCTGTTTTTTCGTTATTATGAACATCAAATAAAAGTTTTTTTTTTTTTCAGTGGATTTGGTTTTTTTTCATCATCATCATCAGCCTATAATGTTCCCACTGCTGGGACACAGGCCTCCTCTCTGTGAGAGGGAGTGGGCCATAATCCACCACGCGGGCGGGCCCAGTGCGGATTGGTAGATGTCACATATCTTCGAATTTTTGGTTCTAGGTCATGTCGGTTTCCTCACGATGTTTTCCTTCACCGTTTTGAGAGCAGTGGTGATGAAATAAATTACACAAAGTGATGCGCCTGGCGGGGTTCGAACCCACGACCTACAACTCGTAAGCCGGGACCGATACCACTGGGCCACCCCTGCTCTTTGGTTTTTTTTACCCTTTTTAAAATTATTTTCTCACTCTAGTTTACAAACAATTTAATTAACATACGCTCTTCTTCTTTACCGTCTTTATTTAGGATACCTTCAACATAATCTATTTCCAAGCACAGCCTTCTAAGTTACTAGTCTGGTTCCACAAGCCAGGCTACAGTATGATCAACACTTGAAATTCAACCACCTTTGAGCTTCCTCCACATACTCTCAAGATCATACGAGTATATCCCAAAAGGCCTACTTTGCCTCACAGGATCACAGCACACTTTGCCCGAGTGTGTAGGTACAAACGAACAACCTATTTAGTTATTAGGCAAAAATAAATTAAACTTTTCACTATTCTGACAATATCAATAATGCCACAATAATAATGGTTACGACTGCGTGATAACTAAAAATCAAAATCAAAGCATTTATTTCAAGTAGGCCAGTTACAGGCACTTTTGAATTGTCATAGACAAATTAAAATGTAATTAAACACCAAAAAGTTATGGTGCTACAGTCACAGTCACAAGACATAAAAACTGTGAAAGTAACGTAGATGCCCCATTCCAAGAAGTAGATCTCTATGGAGAAGAACGGGCAAGAAACTCCATGGACACTCTTTTTAGATCGCCAAAATTATTACTGCTACAAACTTTTGGCAAACTCCTGTGCCTGTCTTGAGTGGTTTTATAAGCTTATAATAACTATTTTATGTGCAACACAACTTTTTCAAGTAATGCTCAACATGCTGAAGAAAGTAATGTAAAATAATTAACGAGTGTTACTTTTACCGTCAGGCTGGGCAAAGGCCGCTCCTAATGACACCTATTCAACTATACTATACTATAATTATGCAGGGCCAATGTAGAATACTTACTAAAAATTATGTGCATCAAATGATTTGTTTTACTGTACACGTGCGACAGTTTCGGCCAAAACTAAGGCAAACTTAGTGATACGTATTATACATAAAGTTCTGATAAAGTTACGTGCAGTGCTAGACTTGGTCTAAAGATTAGCTTTGCTGTTCTCAAGGGGAATAAGAAATTAGGTATTGGGAATCGCCAACGCATCCTAATTCCTTGTAGCTAGAAGCGAGAAGTTTATGTTAGCGAGTGGACTGGACTAGCTATCATTTTCTGATTATTATTTAGCTTCTAAATAATAGCTCATGTCTCATTTATCACGAGTTATGAGCTGTATGCTAAAGCTACTCACGTTTTAGACGGTAAAAGAGTAAACAAATGAACTGGATGCCACGCACCACCGCGTTGCGACGTTACTCTACAAATAATAGGAGATTCGAACTAAAACGACCAACAAATCGACTCTTCACCGTCATCATCCGCCTATTATGTTTTTTCACTGCTGGGACACAAGCCGCCGGCGGCGCCGCTCTGTAAGAGGAAGTGGGCAATAATCCACCACGCGGACCCAGTGCAGATTAGTATATGTCACATGTCTTCGATTTTTTAGTACTAGGACATGACGGTTTCCGCACGATGTTCTTCACCGTTTTGATCAGTGGTGTTGAAATAATTTACATAAAGTGGGTCAGAGCCCATTCGTCCCCTAAAATTTGTACCCCAGAATGCGCCTGGCTTGGTTCGAACCCACGACCTACAAAGTCGGGGCCATACCACTAGGCCACCACTGCTCACGTACTGCTTGATATGATTTAACGACTGACACATATCATCTAAAGTGATTCGCATCGCATGAGGTCGTGGAGCATGTACTCTTGTGGTGCAACAGCAAGCCTCGCGATTTGTTGATGATTTAATTATTTTGTAAATGATAACTATACAACATTATTTTTTGTTTATGCGAAAGCCGATACACCTGTCTAGTATTTTTGTGTAAAGAATCTATGTACAAAATTTTAAAACCGTATCATAAAAAATCACAAAGTTATAACCTTGTAAATTACCCGGTTGTCCGTTCAAAAACATGCTCATTTCACGGTACACCCTCGTAAACCGCGTCTCCTTTGTTATACACTCGTGATAATAGTTTGGCAATAGGTACCTAACCGTACGGTGATTGTATTTTAATTAACTGGTAATAAAATAAAATTAAAATATTTTTGAAAAAAAAAACATGGTGTAAAAATTATTGGAATCGAATCAGTTACTGATTCTGCACAAACTATATTCAGGTTTCGCATATACTAAAAATAATGTTGTATATGTATATCCAGAAATCGAACACCATTGAAAATGTCTCCCGTTTCAAGTAGTGTGTTTATAAATAAAGCCAAGATACACAAGATGCCTTATTGGCACAATTTCCCATTCCTTTTATTTCTAGACCCCCAAAAAGTTTCAAACTTCGGTCCCTCTAAAAATATTAACAACCTTTACATATTTAGGCGGCTAAAATTAGCCAGGGGTGACAAACAATGACCCCCTTCTAAACAAAAAATAGGTGGGAAGGTACTTCCCACCTCCCGACTTCAAACTTGAAAGTCGCGCTTTGAATCCCAAATGACGAACTGGGGCAAGACGGTTTAATTTGACGGAAACAACTCTTAATTAAATGGAAAATAATTTGGGCACTCAGACATTCGGCTCTGATTGGATTTCACTGCATAGCTTATGACATATTTGAAATTCAAAATTTGTTTTGAAATGTTCTGAATGAAATCTATAGGCGTTAATAACGGTTTTGAAATACTAAGAATAATATTTTGGATTTGGAATTTTAAAGTGAATAAGTATTTAGGTTGAATTGCTGGTTTTCTAGATTAATTGTTGATCTAATAGCAGCTATGAGGTTCAATTCCAGTTTGGGCAAGTGTTATTGGTCTCTTTTTTATCACGAATTAAAAGGGAGAGAGACTGGACTCGTACTCAGTTATGGTAGTAATATCATGCACAATAAGAACCTTTATATGTATAAATATAACGTAGGCGACACAGTTGTCCACCCCTCACCCCTCACCCATCAGGCCGCAGTGGTAGACACCCAAGGCGACCGACGTCGCGGGACGATCTCCGGCCACCATAGGCGCGGGCATGCGGGCGGCGAGTAAAGGGCAACTCGCTGTCCGACCATGGACCATGCCCGGGTCGACGGCGCGTTGTGTTCCACGCGCGCCTCAAAGAGCGTCAGCACAATGACGGGGCCCCCCCTTTAGAGGGCCACAGCCTTACCGGGGTCGCGGGACATACGTATACCGCGACTCCGGTACGCAAAAGGGCTACCGAAGGACACCGTGGATTTTAGTCAGTACAAGTCTGACAGTCCCTCCCGCTCTGCCCTGGGTGGGGGGACTCACTTGGCGACACAGTTGCGGGGCTGTAGCTGAGTAATCGACTGCTACACTGCGTATCGGGGTTTCTATTCCCACTCGGAGCAAATATTTGTATGACCAACAGAATTGTTCCGGGTCTGGCTGTCTATCTGTGTCTGTGATTATAAATATTTTTCAATGGACCCACGATACAGAAGATAAATCCAATCGATTTTTTAAAAATTAATTAATTGTTATGGTTTAACAACATTTCTAATTTTCTACCCTACATTTTACTTTACGTGGTATCTTGTTGAAGTTACCTGAGTGCTATGGTGTCCATAAATTATTGTCGATGTCGTATAAGCTCGAGGACAAAGTCTGTAATAAATTCAAATGAGCGAAGTGTCTGCAAAGCGCCGATAGCATGAAATTCTCTGGTTACATTAGTCTACTTGCTTATTTAAATGCGCTGTGGAGTTTCAGGTAATATTTTGACGGTATTTTAAAGAGATTACACGAAATATGAATTGCTAGATCAATTTAGGTAAATTTTATTGATCGAATGAGTCTTTCCCATCAGGGTGGAGCGGAAGGAATTGTCAGACCCTTACTGACTAAAAATTCACCGTTTCTTCAGTTGCCCTTTGCGTTCCAGGGCCTTTTTATACTTAAGTTATATTTAGCTTTTACACATAAATATGTAGTATAGATTTCTATTTAAGTAAAATAAGCTCATTTACATTTGTATTTATAAATGAATGTTGATGGATGGAGAGGAAGAGGAAGGCCAAAGAAAAGATGGATGGATTGTCTAAGGAATGATATGAATAAAAAAGGAGTAAATGATACTGTGACGTCTGATAGGGGAGAGTGCAAGAAAAAAACGTGTTGCGCCGACCACAAGTAAAATGGGATAAGGGCAGGAAGATGATGATCTAATAATTTATGTATCTCTTCATCTACCTCATATTTCCAGCTCCGTAAAGGTCAGAGCTTCCATGACTAGATAGTCATTCGTTCGCCCTATCTTACCTCCATAACTCAGTCACCAACAATATAAATATATTATAATAATATAAAAAACAAAACGTGTTAAAAACAAAAAAAAATATATTAAAAGACGTCCTTTCGGAATATTCAATTTATCTACTAACGAGACCCGCATTCTCTAATGGCTTGACAAGCCGATACCCAAGCATTATGAGTTGATGACTCAGAACCATTATTTTAACCCTAAAATTCTTTGTTTCATATAAACAAAAGATTAATTATTCTCATGTCTAAAATTCTTCCAATATTTTTGACACGAACATTGTTTTAAACAAAAATAAATATACTTTGATTGGAATGCTCTCAACAGGGTTGGAATGTTTTTTGATATTTAAGTTTTTTAATTAAATTTTCTTTTTTATTTTGTTAAAACGAGATTGTGTGATATTCATTGTGTAAAGGTTATGAACTTACGCGTTTTTGCATACTTTTACGGTCAGTTCACACCGAAACGCGATGCAACGCGACGTGACGTAACGATACTACAAACGTGTATCTTTTCGTGTAGTCAAAAGTTAGATTTGGAGTAGCTCTATTGAAAAATGTGCGCGCAATGTCGCGCCTCGGTGTGACTTAACCCGTTGTCTCGTGTTACAGAACGTCGCTCAATACTCAAGCAATAATAAAACTAGATTCAAGCCATTTGATTGGCTGAATATAGTTTTAAGTAGCGCTTGAGTATTGAGCGACGCTGACGTTCTGTAATACGGGCCTAAGAGTTTTTCGAATTCTGAATGTACTGTCGGCTGACAGCTTACCTACTACAGACAAAAAAATAATAGTTGATCAGTACATGAACTCTACGAGGATTTAAACGACTTAAACTTCACGTTGAATATCTTATTAAAAAGAAGTAGGTACGTTAATAAACTTTGGTTAAAGCTAAGAGCGGATAAACCTCGAAAATGTATGGTTAAAAACATTATTCACACAGTTTTAATAAATAAGAACCTATGCTTTCTGCTTAAAAGTATATTTTCTGTCTGTTGAAAGTATGAGATGAATGAGTAATATCAAAAAGAACTTCTTAGAAAAATTGTCTACAAGAGCGCGGTAAAAAATATAATTTCTAAATTCAAGACCTCAGGGCCTCAATTCTGCTAATTTTATTTAACTCACATGCTATTGATATTCAATTGAGATTCAATCACGACTCCATTACGATTAGAATAAATTTGGTATTCTGCAAAAACTTATAAGTAATCTCAATAGAGTCGTAATGGAGTCGTAGTGTAATTGTAATTGACTCTCAGTTGAACAGTATTTTTTTTAATAATTTTTCGTAGAGTGACTTGTAACATCCTAAGATTATCTATATTGTTGCTCAATCGTACAATAATAGCGAAATTGACACAGAGTGTCCATTGACATAATATGTTAAACAAACGTCAAATAAGAGTAGAATACCGATAAAGTCCACAATCGATTTACAATTGTAACACGATTGAAGAGCAGACTAGCAAATATTCTGATAGCACTTCAATGGAATGTCACTGGAAATCCATTGGTCTTAAATTAGTAGCAGAATACCAAATGTAGTTAAAACTGCTACTGAGATCCAGTTGATATTCAATTGAGCCATTCTTAAATTAGCAGACTTGGGCCCCTGGTTAGACAAATTCTGGACTAATATTTCAAGTAAACTAATTTTAACAAAAAATGAAAGAGTTAATCAACGTGCACTCATTCTGACCGAGGTAAAAGGAGAATTTTTCGAAGTACCTAATCTTGGTAGAGGTTATTACATGCAAGATTTAACGGTACGTTCCTCAGTTTTGGGTTAAATTAAGAAAAGTTGAACTGCTAGGGTCACCATGACCTGAGGCAGATTAAGATGGGAACATAAATTATAATCAGGGTAGGAGCGGTGACGCTGCCGGCGCGACCCTATGTATGAATGAAGATGATAATGCAGGGGTCAAAGTAGGTGACTTTCTGTGGGCATGGTCTACCTCCACGAAATAAGATGAGAGTTCACGTTGAGTTTGAGTAAGCTCCGTCGTAACGCGCGACAAAATACTGACAAGAAAAATAAATTTGTTCACGACACAAAAATTAAATAAATGATGTAACGTAAAAAATAATCTAAAAGGCTAGTGTCCTTTAGTATTTACGAGTAGGTATTTTTTTTCTGGTACATAGAATAATAATCCACGACGTTTAGTAAATATTCCAAGTAAAATGAGTAAAATGAGTAGGGCAACACTAACGTAGCGCAAGCGCCGGCGCCATCAGGACGTCATTTGCAAGCGGCCATTAACAAATGGCGTCCTGTTGGCTGTTCTTAACGCTTGCGATACGTTAGTATTGTGTTAAGTTTGCCTTAAGTGTGTGATTTCCCATCATACCTCGCGTCCCCGTATTATACACTGTTCCCCTATTTTTAATTTTGGAATCGAAGTATACACGTTTAGCCTCCTGCAGACACACGCGATTAATCGCGCTGCGACAACGAGCCAAGCTAATTTCCACTCTAAAAATACTGCGAATGGACCGCGACATGTCGCCCCGCGCGATTAATCTAGTGTGTCTGCAGGAGGCTTTTACGTAAAAAATATCTAACTAGGTCCAGATACAATTTTTCTATCTATTTCGTCTCACGGTTTTACAGTGCTCAAAATATAAATTAATTAATCTATAGGCATACCAAATAAATGAGGATAAAAACTATAGAAAGCTAAGAAGACCAATAGAAGATTACCGAGTAAACCTTAAAAATACTTTCCCAAAAGAGCAAGAAATTAATTTCAACTCAAAAATCCTAATTTCCCAACAACCTTGGTAACCCTACACCCTTGTACACCTTGCGGGCCTCGCTTAGAATTTAATTAGGAATTTTTCGCGTTGATTAAACAGTGAAGGCCTCTTTATAAACAAGCGGCCGTATGATTGGCGGGCTTCCCTACTCTCCTGTTCTAAGCTACAACTTAATCCCATTTGCTTTTACAAATTGTTCTGTCTGTTTGTATGTTGCTTGGGATAAGTTTGGGAGACTGTATTTTTTTTATTTGTTGTTTAACCTTAAACAGCAGTTCAGAGAAAATTAACAGTCTGTAAAATAAAAGGCCCTTGCGAAACATTACAAATACAAATATTTTTATTTGTTGAACATAGGTAGGTCAGGTACAGATGTTGTCGTTATTAGTAAACGCTATGTCTAGCCGTCATCATCGGCGTACGAATATTATTTCGGTTCAAGCATGCTGAATATAAGAATTTATAAAATAATTAAAAATAAAATAAAAGAAAACTTTAAAAATTGTCACACATTATTCAGTAATACAACAAATTGTCAACACAGCAATAAAAACTATGAAAAAAAAATTAAGAAAAACAAAAAACCCGACTGCGAAAAGCTAAGTTTAAAAAATACGTGAAAAATTTAACTTAAACAAAACTGAAAAAGAAAGAAACAAGCCCAAAAGAACAGCAGGAAGAAGCAGAAAAGAACGACTCACAGTCGGGGCCCCTTGGGAAAATTTGATTGGTAAATTTGAATGGGCATTAAATTATAATCAGATTTAAATTAATATAACTTATTATTAACTTTTATTTATGTAATCATCACAATAATAGCGTGTTTTATTAAACATACTTTTATGTAATTAATAATGTGTATAGTGCACACGTTTTTTTATACTATAATATTTTTAAATATAATTTTATTTATTTAACACTTCAATTTTCCCTATACACATTTCTCATTGTTTATTTTATTTAACTATTTTATGTTTTATTTGCCCACCCTCGTCCGTATGTCACTGCGTGGTGCCCATTAAAAACCAGCGCTGGGTGTCTTTCGCCCAGCATATGCTGAGGTGATAACCCTTTTGGTGTAGACATGCTCAGCAAAATTCTTGTTGAATTTTTAATTTTATCTTTTATTATTTCTGTGTGTGTATCCAATATCTATTCTATTCTATTAATTCTAATAATAAACGTTCTTCTATTCTATTTTTCTATTCTATTCCAATTAACTAATTACTTGTAAGTAACTAATAACATTTACTTATTAAATTCCTATTTAAAGAATTAATATCTGTTTAATTTTTCGACTTTTGTTAACCGACTTCATGTTAGATCTGCTTTAACAAATTATTTCAAATGTTATGTCAAAACAAGGTGTTGTTCATTTACATTTCGTTCACCCTAAAAATGTTTATGGTATTCAGATACATTGCACCTTTTCAATATACACATTTTTGTACTTGTTCCACTTTTTATATCGGTCCCTGGGCAAAACTTGGCCACCCTTTTTATCCCATGGGTGAAGTTGTGTAAGCCAATAACACTACAAATACAATATATTTTCAAATAAAAGTTGTTGTTTTTTTCTATCTATGGTTCTGTTACCGGGAAAAAGGGAACAGGTATGCAATTTAATAACTTTTTTGGACGTATTTATTAAAATTATACATCTTGCTTATACTCCGTCTTATTATTCACCCCTTTTTTTTAGGTGGTAAATCATCAAATGAGTCCTCCCGCCCTGGGTGGGGCGGAAGGGACTGTCAGACTTACTGACTAAAATCCACCCGTGTTCCTACGGATGCCCTTTACGTTCCGGGGCCACGGTATCCTGTGTTAAGAAAAACCCGCGACCCCAGCAGGCATTTGGCCCTATAGGGACCCCGTCAGTTTGCTGACAACTCCCTGAAGGCATGCGCGTAACACGACACGACGCGCCACCGACCTGGGCTTGGTCCTTGAGGGACACGCGTTGGAGCGTCCACACGACAGGCTATTCGCATACGGGCAAAGAGACCCCTTAGGCACACAGTGCCTAAGGAAGAGTTTTTGCCCGCATCCCAGGGTGCACCGGCCCGAAAAACTGGTCTTCCCCACAGACGTATCTGAGAGGGAACTCCAGTCCACGGGCGCACGTGGAGGTTTCCTGTATTAGCACCCCATTATTCACCCCTTTAAAATAATGAAAACAATTTTACAAAACGAGTCTATTTATTGAAAATAATTTTAGTTTTTTGCTTTGAAACCCAATGCGAGAAATGCGCGTATCCTACCTTATACTAACATCTACTAATAAATATAAATAATGCATTCCTTGTAAATTCACCCAGAGTACAACAAAATAGGTCACGACGGTGTAGCGGCGCGCGCGGCGCTTCCCTCAGAAGGATGACCCGACCGCACGATTCCTCTAGCAATCGTGGTCACTATCGTTGCCATTAAATACCCAGGCACTATTAACCCTATAAATGCTGTTCTAAGACACTGTAAAAGGGCAAATTTTTGTTCCCTAATTACAGAACCAGTTTAATGTTTTAACAAAATAATTTTCCCAGATATCCCATCAAACACAATTATAAAACGAAAACGTCAGTTCCGTTTACGATTCCGTTTTACGGTTTTAATCTAAGCACCAAATACCATTGAGTTACGATTTATTTTACGCATGAAAGCGAACGCCGAACGATTAATTGTATAAAATATCTTTTACGATTCGCTGTAAAATTCGTCTGTCTGAATGGAGCGATATCGTCCCTATTACGATATCTTTCTTAGATATTCGTTTGTTATTTTTTATTGGGAATTTACTTTTTACTAAAGGAAAATTGAAGAGGTTATCGATTTGTGTACAATAGTAAGGTCATCATCATCAGCCTATAATGTTTCTACTGCTAAGACACAGGCCTTCTCTTTGTGAGAGGGAGTGAATCCATCACGCGGGTCCAGTGCGGGTTGGTCGAGGTTACAATGTAGGTATTCGAAATTTTATTTCTAGGACATGCCGGTTTCCTCATAAAGTTTTCGTTCACTGTCTTGATAGCAGTGGTGTTAGAATTTTCAATGTTCTAACTCACAGAGATTGCTGATTGCACGATGCAGGGCGCTTTAGATATTCTATTTATTTTTTGAAGTGAAAACTTCTTTAGCGGAGTTGTACACTTTTTTGTAATGGGTAAAAATGTAAAACTCGCGTCAGGGTCACGTGACCCTGATCGAAAAATCGTAAGACGTAATTTAAATAAGCGCCATCTATCGCTCTTAGCGTGAACCACGTAGAATGAAAATTCGTAAGACGAAGAGGCAAACGATAGCTTGCATTTTAATCGTGCAACGCTGTCTATCGAGCATAATTATGTGAAAACATTTGTGATTTGACACCTGTACGACATTAACAAGATGTAACAAAATTCTTTAATTTCAAATCTGTACCAATCCAGTTTTAAAATATAACACAGCAATAAAAAAAAATTCACTTTTACCGGCACTCCCGGAGTGGAAACCGTCCTCTTTTTTTTTAGGATCTCCAGCAACATAAAGGGCTATTGAAGGACACCGTGGATTTTAGTCAGTACGAGTCTGACAGTCCCTTCCGCCCTGCCCTGGGTGGGAGGACTTATTTGATGATTTTACCACGATAAAAAAAAGGATCTCCTGCAAGAGATATACACAGATCGTTGACACAGGACAACACACCATAGATGTCGTATTGGTACCCCTGATCTTCTTCCAGTGGTGCCGGATTGCCGCCCCATCGGACGACTGCGGACATACTTGTGAACTATAATATCTCCCACTATGGCTAATCTCCGCTGATATTGACACATTTGACAGCCCTGGCCGAAATCGGTCAGGAGGTTCCGTACGTCTGAATGAAAAACATTTAATCTTAATATGATCACTCGTGTATCCGTTTATATCGCTTCACAGTCAATTTCCTCCGAACCTACTTGACCGATTTTTTGACGAATTAAACATGTTCACAGCAAGTTTGTTAGGCGCCTCTCACCGCCTCGGTAAACAGAATACAATGAATTGTATGATAACCAATAGGTGCGTCCCCACAGAGCGCGCAGCCTCGCGAGGCATTTTCCGCGCGAAGCAGCTCGGTTGGTGTGGACGTGTCTCGGGCGAGGTTAGTGACAGCGCTGTCGCGGTCGATCGACCGAGCGCCCGAGCCATCCAGTGTCGGCTTTTGTTTTGCTCGCGTATATTGTTTCGTGCCTCGGTCGAAAAACAATAGACGAGTCCACACAGAGTGAGCAGCCTCGCTTGTCAGTTTCCTCGCGCAGCAAATGCCTCGCGAGGCTGCGCGCTCTGTGTGGACACACCTAATTAACACAAGACTTCTACAACTTAGATCGTTACGTAATCCAGGCATAAACATATTGCTGTGAAACGGCGAGCTGAAACTAAAACCACGTGCAGCTGTAACCGACGGAGTTTAATGTTGCAGTTGCAGAATAGTAGCAGCCCTGAGGTTGTGTGACACTAATACGGGACAACCCTGAAGCTTTATCTCGGGTTTTCACCTGTTTGTGACGTAAAGTAACTTTGTGATTTCCCTTTTTTGGTTTTTTTTTTTTTAACGATCCTCCGCACTATAAATTTCTGGTATCATGGATGCATTTACAAACAGAAAATCACATACACAAACGTTATATCACCTATAAAAAGTAGTTGTTCCGAGTTTGAGCCGTTTGAGCATGTGTTCGTTAACGCACCTACAGTACAAGATTGGTAATGTTTTACAAATAACCCTTTCATATTGTAAGGTCCTTTCGTCTCTTACCACCAGCTGCCAGCGTAGATTGCCATGAGACTATGGGTTCTGTTCGCATGAGGTGTTGATTGAAATAAAAGAGATACTTCCGTCTTCTCAGCTATTTAATATGTTGGTGCACACTTCAATGATACAGGAACATAGCATTTGTCATGCTTCCTTATAATGTTAGGTTATGGAAATAACACTTACTTTAGGTAGGACATACTACCATCTATCCAGGTCGATCAGTTGATGTGCAACGAAGACGGCATTGTAGCCTGTGTGTCTTGCAGAATATAACACGTGGTTTGGAACCAGAGCTTGTTCTAGATTACTTCATATTATGTGCCACGAGTTGAGAAGACGTTTTTTAATTAATTAATTTTTAATATTTTAAATAATGTTTGAAACCCTGAAAGTATCAGAAAAGAAATCTATGAGCATTTCAACACAAAATCATGGTGAAAAATGATGTTATGTAATTGTAACAAAACAGGAAATAATTATCAATACATACGCTTATGCGGTTCCCTTATATTAATGCACTTTCATTTTAGCCGCTGTTCCACGCCTTGTTCGCGTCATTAGTTTATTTAATTAAAATATTCTTTGTCTAATTAGCGTCTTAATCGCGTGTTCCGGTTCTAAGAAGAAAAACTAACCTTCAAGTTATACGTCAACCTTTTAATTTTTTTTCAGATCAGCTGCTAGGCTTTCGTGTTTTAGAACATGCTGTATTTATAATTAAACTTAATTCAACTGAAATCTATTACAATTAATTATTTGAATTTTATCTATGTAATTATTATATTTTATTTAGAATTATTTAAAGTATCAAAAGAATTACTCTCTAACGCCACCTATTTTATTTTTTCAGAATCAACTGCAACTATTTCCCACTAGTTCGCGCCTTTGCCAATAGAGGGCGTTACCCGTCTCCAATATTTCCAATAATTCATTTTATTCCCGTTACAGTACACCTTTCCCCAGTTAAAAAATTTTTGCTGACAAAAATTTTTTTTTTCATGTGTGCTGAAAGCTCGAAATCATTCTATTGAAAACTGAGACAGTCTGAAACCAAATGCCTTAGACTTACAGACTAAATTACTAAATGTTAATGGCTAGTAGCACAATTCCGAAACAAAACCTATTTGGCAAATTCGTACATTGATTGCTCCTGCCTTAAACTATCTAAGTACTAAACTAAATATAATAATAAGCGCATGTCTGCCTATCTACATATAGCACGTAGCTACTCTCTGCAGACATCAACTAATTAACTAATTTTTATTGACTAATCATGCCTTAGTCTAATTAATTTACTAATTAAGTTAAGTTTTAAGTTAAATAAACACTATCCTTGAAACCTAGATAAGTGTTATCTAGAAAGTATCAAGCCAAAGTATAGGCAAATACTTATTTAAGTTTTTAAAATTATTAAATAAACCCTATCTCCAATTGATGTAGATAGGTGTTTTATTAAGTATTAAGTTACAAAGTATAGGTTATTATACTTGGTCAAGTTTTTAAGTAAACACTATCTTTAATTAATGTAGATATGTGTTTTATTAAGTGTTAAGTGGTGACACTTTTAAGTCCCATTCGAATACTACTAAGTTTAACAATCATTGTGTTTTCTTTCATACATCTGCAAACATTCCTTATTAATAAAATTGCTATAGCTATTTAATTTTGAAAAAAAAAACCTTTTACCCTACCAACATGCATCCATCCCTCTTCAAGTTAAATATTTGCACGTCTATTGCTAATTTCGTGCAAATATTGGATTAACAACAACAATGTATAAAAACTAGGAGTCTTCATATTTTAAAATGTCTTTAATGTGAAATTTACCTAAGTCTTTGTCCTGCATGTCTTTTAAACTATACACTACAGGTGAGTGTTTCTTTGAAATAACACATCTTATAAAGCGCGGTGCTAGCTTTGAAGTAAAGTTTTTACTAGCGTCCGACAAAGTAAATGTTCTTTTATAGACTATTTGACCTACTTTAAATTCTAAAGGTCGCTTTCTTAAGTCATAGTGCTTTTTATTTTTATCGTGCACAAGTTTCAAGTTTTTACTAGCCTCCTGGAAAATTGATTTAAGTTCTTTTAAGTCATCACCATGAATTCTAGGGTCTACAGTTGATAGATCTGAATCAGGCTGTGGCACTTCAGAGTCTTTATGTAATTTACCATCTACAAACATCTCTCTCCCATGTACGAGAAAGTAAGGTGAGAATTTAGTTGACTCGTTTACCGAGGTGTTAAGTGCACACTGAATTTCTGGAATGTGATCGTCCCACTTCCTGTGATTTGTTTTCACATATGAGGCAATCGCATACAGAACATTTCTAATGGCTCTTTCTGCCTGATTAACCTGCGGGTGATACCTAGGATTATAGTAAATATTAGGCACATTATATTTGCACATTAAATCTCTAAATTGTTTTGAAATTAATTGCGGACCATTGTCTACATAGACAAATTTCGGTATCCCATGCACCAGAAACACTTTTTCTTCCAGAATTTTAACAATAGCATTGCCTGTTGCGTTCCGTATAGGAAACAACATAACATACTTACTAAAATAATCTGAACATACTAAGAGATTCGTGTTCCTTTTAGTGGACACAGGAAAGGGTCCTAACAAATCGCAACAAATCGCTTCAAATGGTTTTGTAACCTGTTTAGGGTTGCCCATTAAACCAGGTCTCGACGAATTTACCGGCTTGTACTCTTTACACGTTTGACAATTATTAACATAATTTTCGACATCTTTATACATATTTTTCCAAAAATAATGTAATGCTAATCTTTTATGGGTTTTAAATATACCAAAGTGGGCGCCTGTGGGATCATCATGAAATTGTTTTAATAGAGGTCCCACATCATCACTTGGAATCACTTGTTTCCAAGTGAATTGTGATGTTAAATTATATTTATTTTTTGAATGTCGAAACAATTTACCATCTTTAAGAGAATAATTTGGAAATTTATGGGGAAACTTTTCACAATTTTCTACCATTTTTAAATACCATTTATCTTGGATATTGTCAGATATGTCTAACGATTCAATTTTAATTCTTGAGAGTGCATCCGGTAAAACCATCTCTTTACCCTTCCTATGAACGATATTAAAATCAAATTGGCTTAAGCGAATACTCCACCGAGCTAACCTGCCTGTGGGATTCTTTAATTTATAAAACCATTGTAGTGATGCATGATCAGTGACTATATTACATTTTTGACCCTCAACATACATTCTAAACTGCTCTAAAGCAAACAAGACTGCTAATAATTCACGTTCTGTAGTAGTGTAATTAACCTCGTGCTTATTAAGTAATCTACTACAGAATGCTACAGGATGGTCAAAATTGTCATATGACTGTGTCAGCACGGCACCAATAGCATATGCTGAGGCATCACATTGAATTGAAAATGGTAAATTAAAATCTGGACATTTAAGAATTGGAGCTGAGACTAAGTTTGATTTTAATTTATTAAAAGCCTCTTCTGCTTCCTCTGTCCATTCAAAGTTTATATTCTTACAAGTTAATTTACTAAGTGGTCTACTAATTTTAGAAAAATCCTGTATGAATCTACGGTACCAACCAGCCATTCCCACAAATCTTTTAACTTCTTTGGGTGAGGTGGGTGTGGGGTAATTGAGAATAACTTCCACCTTAGAGGGATCGGTACGAAGACCCTGCTTATCAACCATGTAGCCAAGATATTTAAGTTCCTTTCTACAGAATTGAGATTTACTCATATTAATTGTTAAGTTTGCGTCTGCTAAACGTTGACATACTTTTTCCAACAACTTAACATGTGTATCAAATTCACTGGAAATGCATATAATATCATCCTGAAAAACAAATACTTTATTATCAAATTCAGGACCAAACAATTTATCCATAAGTCGTTGCATAGTGGCAGATGCTCCTACCAGACCAAACGACATAGTTGTATAGTGGAAGAGACCACGTCTAGGGACTGTAAATGCAGTTTTTTCAGCAGACTCCTCACTATCATATTCAATTTGCCAATATGCAGCGCTCAGGTCAATTGAAGTTAAATATCTTGCATCTCTCAGGCTATCAAGTATTTGATGTATGTAAGGCAAAGGATAAGCATCAGCCTTAGAAACGGCATTAAGTTTTCGACAGTCTAAACAAAGCCTTAGTTTACCATTAGGTTTGGTTACCATGACAACTGGGGAATTCCAAGGTGAGTTAGAAGGCACTACAACTCCAAGTTGCAGCATTCTATCAAGTTCCTTCTCCAATGCTAATTGTTTGGAAGGTGACAAAGGATAATATCTTTGTTTAATTGGTGGGCTATTACCTGTGTCTATTTTATGAGTAATTAATTTTGTCCTACCTAAACCTACTTTTTCAGTATTAATCTTATCAAATTTATCAATGACCTTCTGTAGAATTAATTGTTGTTCAGAAGTCAATGAATCAAAACATTCTAAACCTTGGTCCAGGCTAACTGAATTAATATAATTGTCAGGTATATTAAAAATTTTATTATTATTTAATGTGCTGTCTAAAGTTATCAAAAATGCTTTGCAAAAATCCATACCTAAAATGATTGGAGTAATTATGTTGGGAACTATATAGAATTTTATAACTTTAATTTTATTTAAATAATTAGTGGGTAACTGCATAAAACCTAAACATTGAATTCTTGAACCATCTGCAGCCCTTACATTTTGACCTTTTGGTAATTTAACTAATTTAAATCCATATTTCATAAATAATTTATGTGAATTATCCCCCAATATTGAGCAAACCGCTCCAGTGTCTAGCAAACCATAAACTTCCAAATCTAAAACTTTTACCAATAAATGTGGTCGAATGTCATGTGTCTTAGCTTCAAAGTGAGCCACATCAATATGTGATGGTAAAGATGTTAAATTAATCACTAAGTTTTTGTGACTCACGTTAATTAGTTTTTTGAGCACTTAGGACAGTTAGTTCTTTTAACGCCTTTTTCACCACATTTAAAACAGACCAAATCCTTTGAAGTTTTACACTTACTCGTGAAATGATTTGTGCTGTTACACCTAAAACATTTTCTCCCTTTTGCTTCTGAAGTAGAAGGAGCGTCAACGACAGCAACTGGTTCTCCAGACCTATCTGACCTTGGTTTATGATCAGTTTTCTTCGTAGGCTGAAAATCCTGACTAAGTTTCGCTTTTGAGAGGTTAGGTTCTACAAATTGTTCTGACCTAGCACGAGCAAGTTCTAATTTCTTACCATACAAAAGTAGATCTTTAATGGAATTAATATCTAGTAATGCCATTTCCCTCATATACTCAGGTCTTATGTTGTGCATTAGGATTTCTAATTGTTCATCGTCAGAGAGAGGTCTAGACAATCTATTAAACATACCCTGCATAAGTGACAAATATACTATTATTGTCTCTTGCTTCGCCTGCGTACGGGAGCGTATTTCCTGAGTCAACCTATAATCAAGATCAGGAATGTCGAAATCTTCCCTTAAACGAGCAAGTAAATGTTTATATGACGTAAAGGTGTGTTTGTATGATCTAAACCAATGTAATGCAGACTTATCTAAAAGATCTGAGAAAGCAATCAATGCACGATCTGCAGATATACTTCGAGCCTGTCTCAATTCTTCTAAACGTTCAATGAAACTCCTAACACATGTAGTACCATCATACTTTAAATTTAAAGAACACAGATTAATTGGTCTATCTTTAACAACAACTAATTGTGTTTTTTCTGCTGATTCATTTTCAGAGGAGGGATCATGAGTAGACTGCATCTCCTCTTCATCTGAGCCATCCTCTAAAGATGTTATCAACGTTACCAATTTATTTTTAAGTTCAATTAATTCCGGTGATTTATCATTCACACGTGAAATTCTCATCAAGTAATATTGCGAACGAGCTAATATTCGCTTAATAGTGGAGCTATCTCCCTCGGTTATATCCTTATGTAATAGGCACAGCTCCTCAATAGGTTCCTTGCATAAGCGTACCTCATCTGCACTCGCTGGGGTTGCATAATCCTCTGGTTTAATGCTACCTCTCCGAAACAAGCCACACAGACTACGATACCGCTTGCGAAGCACATCCCTGGTCGCCTTTACATCTGTGGATATATTAAAATATTTAAGCTCATGTAATAATTCTTCTTTACGAAGATAGTCAATCCAAATTGTCTTATCCATATTGAATTTAAAATATTTAAACAGTCTTTGATAAGTATTTTAAATCTAATTTTTAAGTTAAGTGAATGTAAATAGTAATTTTACATTAATCAAGGTGAATTAAATTAAATTAGAGTCAATCCATTCAAGTAATTTACAAGTTTACAATGTTAACATGACATGTGGCATAACCTTAATTTTTAACACAAGGTGTTGATGTTTCTAAGTTGTATGACTTTATATAAATTAAGAGGAGTCTATACATTTAAGCTTTATAACATCAATTATGTGGAAAGATTTACCTTTTAATAAAAATGTTAACATGTGCTATCAACTAATTTTGAAAACTCAAATTCACAAAAATGTACTAAGTTAAATGACTCTAATTACTAATCAATAAGTTAAATCAAATTAAGTCAGATCAAGCTCTTAATCTTGAAGTGAAGATTCCACTCTGACCTCATGCGACACGTAGGGCGTCCAATTGTAAGGTCCTTTCGTCTCTTACCACCAGCTGCCAGCGTAGATTGCCATGAGACTATGGGTTCTGTTCGCATGAGATGTTGATTGAAATAAAAGAGATACTTCCGTCTTCTCAGCTATTTAATATGTTGGTGCACACTTCAATGATACAGGAACATAGCATTTGTCATGCTTCCTTATAATGTTAGGTTATGGAAATAACACTTACTTTAGGTAGGACATACTACCATCTATCCAGGTCGATCAGTTGATGTGCAACGAAGACGGCATTGTAGCCTGTGTGTCTTGCAGAATATAACACGTGGTTTGGAACCAGAGCTTGTTCTAGATTACTTCATATTATGTGCCACGAGTTGAGAAGACGTTTTTTAATTAATTAATTTTTAATATTTTAAATAATGTTTGAAACCCTGAAAGTATCAGAAAAGAAATCTATGAGCATTTCAACACAAAATCATGGTGAAAAATGATGTTATGTAATTGTAACAAAACAGGAAATAATTATCAATACATACGCTTATGCGGTTCCCTTATATTAATGCACTTTCATTTTAGCCGCTGTTCCACGCCTTGTTCGCGTCATTAGTTTATTTAATTAAAATATTCTTTGTCTAATTAGCGTCTTAATCGCGTGTTCCGGTTCTAAGAAGAAAAACTAACCTTCAAGTTATACGTCAACCTTTTAATTTTTTTTCAGATCAGCTGCTAGGCTTTCGTGTTTTAGAACATGCTGTATTTATAATTAAACTTAATTCAACTGAAATCTATTACAATTAATTATTTGAATTTTATCTATGTAATTATTATATTTTATTTAGAATTATTTAAAGTATCAAAAGAATTACTCTCTAACGCCACCTATTTTATTTTTTCAGAATCAACTGCAACTATTTCCCACTAGTTCGCGCCTTTGCCAATAGAGGGCGTTACCCGTCTCCAATATTTCCAATAATTCATTTTATTCCCGTTACAATATTTTTCAAGCACTTCTAGATGCACACACTACACACACTACAGCCTAATTACCTATACTAGACCTATCATTCATATTACCATTGTAAATGTTACAACAAATGACGACGATTGAATCCAAAATCATTAGTGATCAGAATCAAATAAATACCTACGAATTACTATGAATCCATTAATAATGTGTAAACAGCCTACTAACAGGAATCATTTAATTAATTCTAATGTTTGTGATCATTTATGGACACTAATGGACAGTACTAATGATTTGTGATTAAAATAGTATAGTGGTGAATTTTTCAACTGGGCTATATTTGAAACTATGAGGAATATCGAAAAGTGCTGAAAGAAATCTCAAATCCGATTTTGGCGAAAACTAAAACTGCATTATTGGATTTTAGAATAATCAATAATCCTGGCCAGGAATCGCACCCGCTGATTTTGGCAAAAAAATCACACCCTATATTATTACGCCATTCGATAGTGTCGCTACCAAGGGTCAAATTCTGGGAACGGGAAGAGATGTGAAAGGAGATATTGCGTGAAAAAATACAAAGCGCCTCTAGTGTACAAACGAGAAACTTTTTTATCCATCATATTTTTAACGTCAAAGTTCCTGGCCCTATAGCCAAACGGCAAGCGACAATCGCTCACGTTCAGCAGTCGCTAATACATTTTCAAATTTTTACGTCATCGCATAAAGTTGAAAATCTATTAAAGATTACAGATCGTTTTCGTTTGTTTCGTTCGCTATCGTTCAGCAGTCTTTACTAGATTTTCAACTTTATGCGATGGGGTATAAAGTTGAATATGTATTAGTGAATTCTGAACGTTACCGATTGTCGCTTGCCGTTTGGCTACAGGCCTTAACTTTTCGTCACAAAAATGTGAAACTCGTCGCATTACCTCAGGTTAAGACCAATAATTACCATTTTTTTTTTTTTTAGCGTGGTAAAATCATCAAATGAGTCCTCCCACCCCGGGCAGGGCGGGAGGGACTGTCAGACTTGTACTGACTAAAATCCACGGTGTCCTTCAATAGCCCTTTGTGTTCCGGGGTCACGGTAATGAGATAAGTCCCCCGACCCCGGCAGGCTTTGGCCCTCTTGGGCGGGGCCCCGTCATCGTGCTGACGCTCTTTGAGGCGCGCGTGGAACACAACGCGCCATCGACCCGGGCATGGTCCATGGTCGGGCGGCGAGTTGCCCTTTACTCGCCGCCCGCATGCCCGCGCCGGTGGCCGGAGATCGTCTTGCGACGTCCGACGCCGTGGGCGTCTACCATTGCGGGTGGGGCGGAGGGAGGACTCTGTCCTCTCTCTCTCACGGCCCGCCTCCTCCTTAACGAGCATTACTGCTTCGCAAAAAGAGGCGACCGCTTCCCACTCCGTCTCGCCCCGCAGCATGGCCTCGACCAATGCCGGGCGCGAGAGGTCTCCGCCTATCGCTGCCGTGAGGACACGGCGGTGCTCTGCCCAAGCGGGGCAGTCTTGCACCGTATGCTCTACTGTGTCCTCCGGGCGATCTTCGCAATGGTGACACCCCGGCGTTTCTTCCCTCCCTATCCGACACAGGTACCTCCCGAACAACTTCCGTGTCCGGTGAGGACCTGCGTCATGCGATAGGTCAGGACGCCGTGACGCCTTTCCAGCCACTCCTCAAAGAGGGGTCTTACCGCCGCGATTGCGGCGTGCCCGAACCTCGGTTGCGACAGTCGTTCCCTCCATACTGCCCTGAGATCGCGCCGGACCTCTTCCCGCCGCGCCTCGACTTGTCGGGGCAGCGGGAATTCTCCCCGGCGCCGCGCCTCCACGCGCCACTCATAGACGCGCTGGAGGGCGGTCGCCTCCAGATCCCAGGGCAAACCAATAATTACCCTGCAAAATAGGTATTAAAAAAAAGAAACTATTCTAATTTTCCTTTCATCTATTCGAGGCACGATGAAACGTATTCCAATATTCCTTTCATCTCTGCAAACCACGATTAAACGTAAAAGATGTTCGACCATTAAAATAGCCTTCAGAGGTTTTTCTTCACGGTAGAGTGGGGCAAAGATACCCTACGGTAGAGCCTAACGCTCCGGTCGGTCGGATGGCCCTAATCGTGTCACACATGGGTAATTATGCATATCCTTTTAATCTGCGGTACAAGTCATAAGGTGTAGACGGTATTCACGTCGCTCGGTATTCGCATCTTGAGTGTGAGGAATTTTATCATGAGAAAACATTAGTATTTACTACATTTTAATTAGGGGTCAAATCAAGACATCCCGTTTCTGATTCAAGCAAGTTGTCAATGAAAACTAAGTTGTGGTACAATCTCCGTCTCAAGTCCGCTTTATACCATTAAAATAATCGCATACAGTAACACGGATATACGACTGAGTTAGCTCCTAGACAAGACAGGTTTTCTAATAAAAAAGCCAGCATTTTTTGGGTTCCTTTACGGGGAACTAAAACCCAAGTGAAAAATAATATTAAAGCAAGAAGATTGATTTCAAAACTAAGTGAATACTACTATAATACTTAATTATTTAAATGACATTCAGCACGAGTATATAGTAATAATCTACATCGCACACTGGTCACTACTTGTACCACACACCAAACCAGTACGCAGAGATTATCAAGGGCCACCCATGTGGAATCAGGAAATTAATTATGAGAAAAACGTCGACTGGATTAAAGGGTTTACAGTATTTATAGGAGCTTCAGGTTCCGGTAAATAGTTGATACAGGGAGGTAAAGGTGGGCCTAATGTTTATTTGGAGGTATATTAGGGTGGCTTACCTAATGTTTCGTAAGTCCTTCTGGTTTGGGTGGGTGAACTTATTTAATTGTCGGCTTGACATGATTATTTTTAATCTAAATGTATCTAATTTCACTGAGCAGTGGTGGCCCAGTGGTATCGGCCCCGACTTACGAGTTGTAGGTCGTGGGTTCGAATCCAGCCAGGCGCATTACTTTGTGTAATTTATTTCATCACCACTGCTCTCAAAACGGTGAAGGAAAACATCGTGAGGAAACCGGCATGTCCTAGAACCAAAAATTCGAAACATGTGACATCCACCAACCCGCACTGGGCCCGCGTGGTGAATTATGGCCCACTCCCTCTTTCAGAGAGGAGGCCTGTGTCCCAGCAGTGGGATCATTTATAGGCTGATGATGATGATGATCTAATTTCATTGATAACTAACTCTGCTCTGGAGTGTAAGTGTGGTGCTACTCCACAAACGATTATGCACTTATTATCGTGCCCTGCGTGCCCTGCCGACTGTTCGTTACAGGAGCTGATGGACTGTTCGGAGAGCGCTAAACTCGTGGCCCAATTCTGGGCCGAGTCAATTTAGATTGTCATCGACACGACAAGAAGAAGAATCTAAATGGAAAAATAATGTTTTTAGTAACCAATAAGATGACAAAGCCAAAGTCTTGGAAGTTTATAAGGGAGGCATATATTCAGCAGTGGACGTCTTACGCCTGATATGATGATGATGATGAGGGTGACAAACAATCATAAGGCTTGATAGGAAGGGTCACTGTAGCCTATGGACACCTGCTGCAACGTCCCCGGCATCGCCTGCGTATTGCGGTCCTCTCAACTTTTTTACACTATTTGCTGGATGTAAAGACAGTTAAAAGGAGCGTTGTTCCGACTGTTACAGAGCCAATAGTTACGGTGATAATGTGTTAACACTGTGGGTTCCGCTGTCCTAATGATCCTTTAAGAAGTGCCTCATTCGCCTCCGCAGACAATATTCTTGACGCTGGACTTCCGCAAGTGGGTGGTTGGCAGCCAGTCATATTACCATACATGATGTAATTATTAATTATGTCGTTATAATTCATACATAAAAGTTGTTTCTCCAAGGCTCAGATTTCGACTGACATTTCGGGGAATAACTCTGACACCTGGGTTTTTTGTTGCAAGTTGTATCCACCGATACCGTGATCCGTTTCCAACAAAAAAAATAACCTGACACTTTAGGACATCAAAACTGACATCAACTATGTTTTTTGTTTGTCTAGTGTCCTCTATCTGAATATATAACTTTGGTTGTGCACTGTGGTACTGAAAAAAAATCAAAATGGTGGGTGACTGGATAGGGCCGCCCTGCATACAAATACGTCTATCCCCTTTTGTCCTCTTCTTCGGAAGAATAGTACGACGGAAATCAACATAATACTCGACGAAATAAACCCTCCCAATAGTCCCAACGCTGACAGTAACGATCACACGGTATACGTCGCATGGCTGGGATTCTGTTCTGTTGGCGCAACAAAGCTGACATGTCCAATGTATTACGTGACGTCAGACCTGCCTTGTTCGGGTGATAATACATGCGACTGCAAACACTACATAGATTACCTATGTATGTTTGTTTGTTTGTATGGTAGTGCAAAGATATTTTGGCGTTTGATAAAGAAAAGTGCTATTGGAAAACACGGGGTCGGTTTCCAATCAAACCAGATTTAGTTGAATATCAGTGTTTTTCATAGATCGACTGTCTATCTGATCTATACATCCCCAGTAACTGGTTGATACGACCCTTAGCAAGACTAGTTTTTGTGGACACTATGTATTTTCCTACTACTCCACTATATCTCAAACTGTGGCCATTTTTTTAACAATTGTTTTGACAATTGAAAGCCGACCAATTGGTCGCCTCAACATTACACCGGCTATTTTGTTCTGATTAATTTCGTTGCAGGATCCAAGTCACTTAAATAAATTCTCAGGGACACGTCGAGCTTCATTGCCTCGGCGCTTTCCTGGTGGTTGCCACTGTTGATTCTTGCTCTCAGGAGTTACAGTGGTTTGGGAATAGTGTGGTGGGATTGCCCCAAAATAAAGAAAGGAGACTGGTTTGTCAGAGTTTCGAGCTTCAGACTAATAGTAACGACTGTCAAAGATCTACAAATGACAGCCCGTGACCAACGGCTTAACAAGCTTTCCGAGACCGAGGAATCTCATCTCGCGGTTGTAAAATCAGATGGTGGTAGCTCTTGCCATAGTCTGTCTTTGGATGGGTCACTAAAGTTAAGCAACCCCTGACAAGGTCAGTCTATGGATAAGTCTGTTGTGTCAAAGTCAAACTCGAAGTCGTATTACTTTATTTTCAATGTGTGTTGTTACAGATCAATGTATGCCATTTTCTCAATACATATTTTATTATATTCCATACCGGTTTAAAATAAACCTGACACAGGTAGCTGTTACCTGCTGCATATCGCTTCATTAAAACCAATGAAAATAACCAAAACACATTCACGATTCACAAGCGCTTTGCAGCGCATTTGCAGCGCTGTCAACGCAGCTAAACAAAGCTTATAATACGCGAGCAACTAAGCCGACGTGTCCATGTATTACGTGACGTCACAGCTCACATAACATAGCGAGTTATGGCAGGACCAGGGGCCTTACCACGAGCTCTTAACGCGATCCTGTTTAGGCAGTGGGAAAGAGACAGAGCTATACAAGTCGTCTAGCGCCATCTCGAAATTCGAATGGAATGGAAACAAAATCGGAATCGAATCAGTTTCGGGAGTAAGCCTCCAGTTTGAAATAGGTTTGAAACTCGTGTGTAAGGATATTTTAGGACTAACTGAGCGAGTAATGGGCAACTCGCCGCCCGACCATGGACCATGCCCGGGTCGACGGCGCGTTGTGTTCCGCGCGCGCCTCAAAGAGCTGTCAGCAATCTGACGGGGCCCCCCTCTAGAGGGCCAAAGCCTGCCGGGGTAGCGGGACTCATTCCATTACTGTGACCCTGGAATGTAAAGGGCTAATGAAGGACAGCGTAGATTTTAGTCAGTACAAGTCTGACAGTCCCGGGCCCTGCCCTGGGCGGGAGGACTCATTCGATGATTTTAACACGCTAAAAAAAAAAGCTTCAGCATGCATAATCAACCTATATTGTCCCTACTGCTGGGACACAGGCCTCCTCTCTGAGAGAGGGAGAGGGCGTATGCCACCACGGGGCCCAGTACGGGTTGATAGATGTCACATATCTATGATTTATGATTCCAGGTCATGCCATGTTCCTCACGATGTGTTCTTTCACCGTTTTGACAGCAGTTGGTGTCGAAATTAATTATTTTATTACCTACCACTGGTACTATTTCAAAACCCCCCAAGGTTTCGAACCATCAAATGTCAATCGATGTTCTGCCCACCCCAGTCTCTGTTGGAAACTCGGTACTCAAAGTTGTTGACTCATATATCTACTTAAGTAGTCCAATTAGGTAGGTCCAACTTCGAGAAAGAGGTCAACCGCCGAATCCAACTCGGTTGGGCAGCGTTCGGGAAACTACGCAATAATTTTTCGTCCGACATACCTCAGTGCCTCAAGACGAAAGTCTTCAACCAATGTGTGTTACCAGTGATGACGTACGGCACCGAAACGTGGTCTTTCACTATCGGCCTCATCTCAAAGCTCAAAGTCGCTCAACGAGCTATGTAGAGGGCTATTCTCGGTGTTTCTCTACTTGATCGAATCCGAAATGAGGACATCCGTAGACGAACTAAAGTCACCGATATAGCCCACCGGATTAACAAGCTCAAGTGGCAATGGGCAGGCCATATTGCTCACAGACCAGATGGCCGATGGGGTCGAAAAGTACTAGAGTGGAGACCACGGACTTACGGACTAGCAAGCGCAGCGTAGGATTTCCACCAACAAGATGGACAGACGACCTTATAAAGGTTGCCGGAAGACGCTGGATGCAGGTCGCTTCCAACCGGTATATGTGAAGATCTAAAGGGGAGGCCTATGTTCAGCAGTGGACGTCCTATGGCTGAGATGATGATGATGCAGTTGATTAAATCAAGGTTTTAGTATGGAATGTGGGATTTTCGGTGGGATTGAACATTCGAACGCGTCGCCCTGAGCGTATTCCGCTGCGTGCGTGAAAAGGTTAGCTTCTTCTTACCATCATATTACTGCTTCGCATTTGAAGGTGGCTGCTTTTCGTGCCACTTTGCTTGATATCATCAGCAATCGGGGTGTCATCATCATCATCTGCTGGCCTCCAATTTAAACAACAACAGAATAGCATCATTTTACATTGAGCGAATGACTACCTGACCTCTAAAATCTATAGTCTCTGGTATGTCAGATTTTACTTACGGAACACTGTACGCAAACAAAATAAAGTTAAAACACCATCCCAAAACCACTTTAGCCAAAATAGAATTCCGCAGCACAAATTCGTAAATATCAACAAACGTTTCCCTTAGGAGCAGTTTCATTAATGAAACCAATTCCATTTAAACAGCAACCACTGAAAGCACTCCAAATGGCTGAACAATAAAAAATCCTGCAACTTAAACGTGACATTCCAATTTTAAAATTCCGTAAATCCTAAAAGAGGTTGGCAAAGAAATAAAAACCTTCGCAAAAAATCTGTAAAGAGTAATTGATTTTCCGAAATCAAATTTCGAAGTTCGGTTTCGATAGCATTCGACAGGTGAATTCAAACAAAGAACGGACTTAATTTCACAATACCCTCGAGCTAATCTAGATTTCGATCGAGACAATAGGGCTTCCAAGCTGTTGGAATCGAGATGGAACGGAATTTTACCTTTGTTTAGTAAGTCAAAGGGAAAGTTCAGAAGCTTTGTTTTTAATTAATGTTGGAGTGAGCGACAAATCAAATTGAGTGGATTAGCCTTTGTATTGCTAGTGAAACAGAAAATAATTCTGTTAATAATTCAAATTGTCAATTTTTACTAATAAAAAAATTAGCACTAATATTTCTCTAAATTTTTTTTCAGTACCTAAGATATTAGAAATTTCATATAACTGTAAGGCTAATTATACGTAAAAATACATACTAACAAGAATAGTTATAATTTCACATTGAAAACCCCAGTCGACTAGTCGGCAAATATAGCCGAATAGATAGTCAGCACATCTCTAGCATAAAACCACATTTGTTGATATTTTATGATTTAATACAGCCACATTAGTCTGGGAATTTGAATAGTATGGCAGTTACATTTTATTGCCCAAATATAACAAAAAAATCTAGTCGTAATTTATCTTTTATAATAATAATAATAATAAAGCCTTTTATTCGGACAGTAAATTTACAATTTCGTTTCCTTACACTATTACATACACTTTTTTATATAATTAAAATTGTTCACGTATTTCGTGTTTCTTTAATTTCTGTAGGTCCGTTTGCCAGTTGGCAAAGGCCTCCTCCAACCTATTCCATTCAAGTCTCTCTTGGGCCACTCTATTCCATGTTATGCCTGCAACCTGCCTGATATCATCGTCCCATCTTTTTTGTTGTCTACCTCTTTTCCTTTTTCCTTCCCTTGGATACCATTGTGTTACTATCTTACTCCACTTGTCCTTTCCTCTGATCATGTGCCCCGACCACTTCCATTTTTGCCTTTTTATTTTTAGGGTAACATCCTGTATCTTCGTCTTTTTCCTAATTTTAATGTTTCTTAATCTATCCCTCCTGTTTACTCCCAGCATGCTCCTTTCCATTGCTCTTTGGCAAATGGCAATTCTATTGGTTGTGTTTTTTGTCATGGCCCATGTTTGACTTCCATACATTAAAATTGGTAAGATGCAGACATTGAATATTTTGCTCTTTATTGCTATATGTAGGTTTTTGTCTTTCATTACTTCTCTTAGGCCCCAATACCTTTTCCAGCTATTCGCTATCCTTCTTTCGATTTCCTTGTTTATGTTATCTTTAGGTGATATCAGCTGCCCGAGGTATATATATTCCTCTACATAACTAATTTGTGCCCCGCCAATATTTATGCTGCTTTTATATCCATTGGTCATTACTTTTGTTTTGTCGGGATTTAGTTTCAATCCAACTTTTGCACTTTCAGATGCTAGTTCGTTTAACATTCTGTTTAGGTCTTCTGGCGTTGTTGCGAATAACACAATATCATCGGCAAATCTTAAGTGTGTTAGTGTGCGGCCATTAATATTTAACCCCAGATTTTCCCACTCAAAGTTTCTGAAGATCATTTCCAGTACAGCAGAGAAAAGTTTTGGAGAGAGAGGATCTCCTTGCCTTACCCCTTTTTGTATCTTAAATGAATCTCCTTTCTTTTCTAGCTGAATGCATGCCGAGCTGTTTTTGTAAACACTTCTGATCAATCTTATATATTTTTGTTCAATCCCTTGTTCTCTTAGCGCTTCCCAGATGTTTGTGTGTATTAACGAGTCAAATGCCTTTCTATAATCGACAAATGCTACATAGTATATAAGTTGATATTCCGCATATTTCTCAATGATTTGCCTAACAGTGTGGATATGATCGAGAACTGAGTAGTCTCTTCTGAAACCTGCCTGTTCTATTGGCTGCTGCTCATCTAGTTTTCTTTCCATACGCTTGAGTAGGATCTTTGCAAATATTTTGTATAGGTTAGACATCAAACTTATGGGCCGATAGTTTCCGATATCGTGCTGGTCTCCTTTTTTGTACAGAAGAATTATATTAGACTGAGTCCATTGCTGTGGAATCGTTTCTGTGTTGATGATAGAATTGAATATTTCTTTGAGTACAGGTGTTATTGTTTGTTTTGCTTTTTTTATTATTTCATTGCTTATTCCGTCGGGTCCCGGAGCTTTGTCGTCTCTTTGGGTTTCTATAGCGAATTCTATTTCTTCCTGCAAAATGCTGGGTACCGATGTAATCTCTAACAATTCTATTTCTTTTTCTGCTGTGCTATTTGCATATAGTTCCTTGTAGTACGATGTAGCAATATCTAATATTTCTTGCCTTCGATTCTCCTTCAATCTATTTTTGTCTTTCATCTGTACGATCCAGTCCTTTTTGTTAGTTAATTCCTTATACGCCTTTTTTATTCCTCCCGTCTGTAAAATGTGTCTCTCTATTGTTTCCATTCTTCTCTGAGTTTTATCTTTCCTAATACTTTGCTTTATTTCCTTGCTGATTTTTGCTATTTGCTTCCGATTGTCGTTAGTATTCCTTTCGTTTATTAAGTCAGCTCTTTGATTAAGAAGGTTGATGGTTTTAGTGGTCAGTATCTTTTTTGATAGGTCTTTGTTGGTAGTTCCTTGTTGAATAGATGTTTTAATTGTTCTTTCAAACCAGTTGTATTTTTCTTGTACCTCCATATTTGTTGTCTCTTTATTGAAATTCATAAGTTTTTGCGTTATAGAATTGCCTATTAGGGTTATTTGGTATTTGGTAGGTTTTGTGTTTATCATATTATTCCTCGGTCTTGGGTTTTGTGGTGTGGTAGTCATTAGTTCTGCTCGAATCATTCGATGGTTGGTATTAAAGTTGAAGTTGTTTATGACTTTCATGTTCGAGAAATATCTGCTTTTATTAGTCATTATAAAATCTATTTCGTTTTTTGTTTTCCCGTCTGGTGATATCCAGGTCCACTTCTTACTTTGTTTCTTCGTGAACATTGTGTTTAAGACTTTCAAGCCATTCTCCTGTGCAAAGCTTACAAGTTTCTCTCCGTTTCTGCTTCTAGTCTTTTTCCCATATACATATGGTCCCAGAACTGTGTCTTCTTCAAGCTGCCGATCTCCAATTTGTCCATTGAAGTCTCCCATCACAACAAGGTTTTTGTGAGCATGGTCTTGGATGGTTTTATTTAGTTCTAAGTAGAATGAGTCTATTGTTCCTGCATCGGATTGTTCCGTAGGTGAGTATATTTGTATTATGGACCATAAATCTTTGTACCCCGGTAGCTTAAGGTTCATGACTGCTATGCGCTCCGATATCCCTATGAAGCTCTCCACATAATTTGCGAGATATTTTTTGATGATAAAACCAACCCCATGATGTCCTGGAGTCGTTCCAATATGGTATAGAACGAAGTCTGCATAGGAGATGATTCTCTCTTCCATTCGCCTTACTTCACTCAGGCCGACGATGTCCCATTTCACCTGTTTTAGCGCATATGTTAACTCGGTAAGATTTTCGTTGTCTTTTAATGTAAGTACATTGAGGGCTGCAACATATATTTTTAATTGTCTGTGGCGGTTTTTGTGGTTTTTCCCAAGTGTTGTCGGAGGGTTGTGGTCTCTATCCCCCACGAGGACCAGTCGGCTTGGGGGAGGTTGTTTTATTTCTTTCGGTTGGTTCTCGTTGTTTCCTTGGATTATCCGTTTTCCGGTTGTTAATTGCTATTGATCTTTAAGTGTGGGGGTGTCTGTGAAGGAGTTTGATCGGGTTCTCATCAAGTCGAAGGCGTTTGTCCTGTTCGTTTTTATACAACTTATAGTTTGTTGCTTCTTTGGTTTAGTAATTGAGGATGACTGTGGTGAAGTAGATATTTCTCTTTTTCTTTTCTCGGTGCTAGGTCCTTTGACTACAAGTTTATCATACTTCAAAAAGGCTATGTTTCCCTTTTCCTTCTCTTCTCGCAACTGTGGTAGCAGAGTCTTTCTTTTTTCTAAAACTTCCTTAGAATAGTCTTCAGAAACATAGATTCCCTTGAAACTCCTTTTATTCTTCATAACTTCGTCTTTTTTCCATCCGTTTGTGAAGGAAAATAGTACAGGTCTATGTTTTTTCTCGCCCTTATTTTTTCCTAAACGGTATAATCTGTTCACTTCTTTTTCTTCCAACGATAAATTTAAATCTCTTTTAAAGATCTCTTTTATGTTCTGCAATAGTTCTGGTGTCGATTTTTCACTCTCTTCTAACCCATAAATCACTATATTGTTGCTTTTCTTCTCTTTTTTTAAATATTCTATTTCGTTCTCAAGATTACAAATTTTTTGCTTTAACTTTTCATTTTCTTCGATCATAGGGGTTAATTTTTCGTCCATGCGATCTATTATGCTCTTCGTAAGGGATTCCTTTAATTCAGTTGTCTGCTTCTGCATTTCTATCTTCATTTTATCGAATAATATTTGGAATTGGTCATCCATGTTATCGAATCGAATTGTGTGAAACGAAACGACAATTCAAATCAGTAGTAGCTATTTCTTTGCGCTGGCAATACTCAAGTTAATTGTCAGTTTGGAAATTTGACAGTTAAGACAGTGTCTATTTTACCGGCTGTCAAATTGATTTTAAATGACAGATTTAACTAACCTCACTAAATTACGAGTGTTTGTGGGCTTCTTTTAACTGTGAAGATCTTGAAAGTATCCAGTGAATGTTGCTTAAATGTTTTCCGATGTTGTTTTGTTGATGTTCGTAGCACTATAGTCGCCAAAGCGTAACTTCAACTATTTTTAATACGTATTTTACTGTGGATCGAACGGCACCTAGTATTGACACTTCAACGACCGGAAACGGAACCCTTCCCGAATTTATCTTTTATAAGAGCGACAAAAAACTTTTAAAATATATTAAGTAACTAGCAAACCCGGCGAACTCCGTTTCTCCACCAGACGGCTTCGTTTTATGTAACAATTCGTTTGGTTATTAAAAGAAGCAGAAAAAAAATTTTACCTGAATTTTCTTTGCTATAAACCTCACGGAGCCCGAGACCTTTCCAACGAATGCAAAACCGTGGAAATCGGTTCGTGCGTTCTGGAGTTATAGCGTCAGGAAGGAAAACCTGACTTATTTTTATATAGTAGATGTCATCATAACCTGACAGTAGTTTTAGTTATCACTTCTTTGTTTGTGTTCGATTCTCAGACTAGGCAGTGTTATTGGGTTATTCTACAAGTTTCTCAATAACAGCATGGAATTTGCAAGCCAACAACGGTCTGATGCCCCGTGTCACGCTGGGCATTACCCAGCGTTTCATCTCTCCGGTCATATCTGATTGCTATCCAAAATAAAGGAAGAAAGTTCACCTTTTACTTATTATATAATTGACATTCTTCTTTGTAAATGGCTTAAAACTATGGGAAGGGATATACAAACCTCATATTTATTTTCAACTTACATAACCAACATAAAATACGAAGACATAACTTAAAATACCCCAAAATAGTCAAACAGTCGTTCCAATCAGTTCCTGCCCCGTATTAATGTTAGCCATCAGTCTTCGAATCTGATTAGATCAGAGCGATGCAGCCAAACGATCCACTTGAGTCGAAAACGTCCTAACTTACACCAAAATCTATCACAAATACGACCTTTTCAAACTAAACATAGAAGTTCCGAACGATAAAATACTGAGAACGAAAAGGTTCTAAAGTTCCTTAGCCCGGGGAGTAGTTAGAACCTTTTCGCATTAAACTGGGAAACTTATTAATGATCCTAGCACAACTCCTTGGCAACTCGTTACTGGGGCAATAAATAACGTACCAACTGCTTTTAGAAGTTTCGCCTCTTTCAATCTTTTGATCACTATTAGTGTTCGCATTTTCATATAGATTGTTTATTTGCTTCGTTCTAGAAAGTTGTTTAGTGGCACTAGTTTGATATGTTTCTGTCTGGGACAACTTTGAAATCGATATTTCTTTGATTTATTCACATTTTAGTTGCCGTTGAAAAGTTTGACTTGATAACTAACAGTAAGAAAATTCAATAACTTATATCAGTGTTTCTCAGGATTAATGAATATTGTTTGCTAATCATCATCATCATCATCAGCCTATACACGGACATAGGCCTCTCCAATCGCACGCCATTTCACTCGATCACAGGCTACTCTTAGAGCTCCCTCACATAAACACGATACGACGTCGCGTCGTACAACGATGCGGCGTCGTTTCACGATACGACGTCGCGTAGTAGAAATCTACGATGAGCATCGTTACAATGGGGTGGTGTTTTAGTTCATTCCGAAAAATGGACCGCTCCAGACGCATTCTGTTCCATAGTACGGGACGCTGCTCGACTAGCGTAATTAAATGATCGACTTCAATACCATCCGTCATCTTTGAATTTCGAATAACAACTGCGCAGGATTGCATCGTGAGTCACAACCTCATATCGTGCATCGACACGTTACGACGCGGTGTCGTAGAGAGAGAGAGATTTAATTTTCTTTGTATTCTCTTGGTAAACACACAAGAGATTTTTTTATTAATAATTAAATTGTATTATCTTTTTGAAGTATCACCGTGGATTTTAGTCAGTACAAGTCTGACAGTCCTGCCCTGGGTAGGACGACTGATGATTTTATCACGATCAAAAAAAACATAATATTATAAAACAAGATCCTATAAAGTTAATCGTTACAAGCATAATTATTTATACTTTCAGTTGGAAATATTACCCATAAAAATATAAAACAATTAAAAGATAATTCTAATAAAATAAACACAACGTGTCTTTTATTTGGATCAAAGACAAAAACGATTGACTTATTTTTTTTTTATTAAATAAAAAAGAGGTATCCCTAAAATGCACAACCGACTTCCTAAATCCACCTCAACCCTACAATGAGCACTTTTATTCCAACATTAACATAAAATGATGGTGTTTAAATAAAAACACGGGTAATGCATTAGATTAATGGTGTTTTAATGTTCGTAAATAAAGTGACGTCATGGTAAGTCTCATGGGTGCCGTTTGATAGCGCTTAAGGTGGTTTCTTCCCCTAGTGTATGAGGGAAATGATTGATTAGGTTAATTACTTGTCTTTGCATATCATGATTATGTAGTAATCTGTATGGGGGAACTTATTTTTGTGAATTTGATTAGGATGCACATGTCATAATGTACAGATTTTTTTACCACATCATCATCATCATATCAGCCGTAAGACGTCCACTGCTGAACATAGGCCTCCCCTTTAGACTTTCAATAGGACCGGTTGTGAGCGGCCTGTTATTTAGACATATTTTTTTATTAATTCATGATTTCATTTAATTATATAATTATCATATTAATTCATTATTTAATTTATTTTAATTAATTAATCATAATATTTAACATTCAAACCAATTTTTTCAATTATTTAAATTACGTTTTTGAATGAAATTCCAATAACACATTTGTATAATTCGATCGGAATACTTTGTTAAATTATTGATACAAGTATATCATTGGGCTACCCATTTCTGGGCGTAGGCCTCCTCCAACTCTTTCCGGTGCTGTCTATCTTGTGCTTATTTCATGATATTACCACCCAAAAAATGTTGACAAACGTTTGTTAAAAAACGTAAAATCTAGAAGACTAGTATTCAGTATCATCTGGTAGGATGGCTACCAGATGAAACATGGAGGACTGAAACTGACCGAGCACCCAGAAGATCATCGATGCGCTGAATCGATGCAATTATCATCATTAACCAAACTCGACGTCTTTACTTTATCTTACTTCCAACATTCGTCTTACATTCGCAACTTTTCTTTTATATCAGACCCTTATATCTTTCCAACATAGCGCACAGAAAAATCTAACACAAAAGATATTTTTGTTGCCAATAAACAAAGATTCTGTCCCCGATATAAAAGTTTCCAAAGAAAACTTCTAAAATAACCGTCTCTCTAGGTCCACAAAAACTTTTGTCACAAAAACATTTATTATACGTATACGATGATAACAATTTGAGAAGCTAACTGCTACATTAGGCGTGTTAACAAAAGACGCATTTACGAGTCGCAAAGTGAAAAACCGTGTAGCGACGGGAAAAGCGGGCGCATGTACGGTTCGCCATTTTCGTGGCCCCAGGGATTTTTATGGCCACACACTGTGATGCCTTTTTTTGTCGGAAATTATGAACGACGTGACTTAGGTGCCATTTTGTGAACAGAAAGGTCATAAGGACTAGGGTTACTTCTGTGTTCTCAAAAGGTTAAATCCCATGGGGTCAAATATACTTTTAGTTTTGAGAGGATAATGCAAGAACGACAAAGCTGGTATTAGGAAGTCAACACGATCGATCGTCACGATCGATAAATCGTCTATCAAACATGAAACAAACACAATGAAAGCCCACGTAAAACTCATTGTGAACGCAGGCTTTTAAAAATGTAATCAATGTTAGCATATACCTGAATAAGTGCTATATAATTATGCAGAACGTCTATTTAAAGCTCTTTGTTCCCCAACAGTCTCGTCAAAGCAGAAACTGCAAGTAAAACGATCAAACACTACCCCTCTGTAGTCCAAAAGAGCGTTATTATTGACTCTTTTGAAAGCATTCAACCGAACTATTTATCACCTACGGAGAAACTTCAAAGCTTACTTTATAGACGCTTGAATTCTAACCCCGAACACACATGACACTGTGTCTTGTTGAGTGAGACATCGCCCAGATTGTGTTCAGAAAAAAGACACAGTAACAAGTAATTGGAAAAGAGCTGTGTTTTGAAAACCACGTTTTCCAATAAATTGTGGCGTGTCATAAAGGCGTCGTCACGTATACTCATTGCGAAGGTTAAGCGGGGTAGGCAAATGTTGCAGGAGAGTTGCTAAATCGGTTATTTTTTAATATTTACCAAAAAAAAATACATATATACAATTCAAGTTGCGAAATGTAAACTTGCACTTTGTAACCATGGAGGCAGGCGGAAATTAAAGTATGTTACTGTAGTACCTGCAAAGATCCTTTTGCATCATCCGCAATCGAACCCGATCGTATAACGTAGGTACTTACGTAAAATGCACCAGTGATAAAACAAAAACAGGTAAAATCTCACAATCGCTTTCACCGGGGAGAGGCTAAAATCCCAGCAGTGGGGAGAATGGGGATTAAAAATGTTAGGCAAAGTGTCATCGTCATTTAAATTACTGGAAATTTTAAAAGAATAGATAACTAAATTCCCATTGGACGACAACTTCTTTTTATTTGTAAAGAACCAGCAATTATACTTAGCGCTCCATTTGTCAGTTCGAAACCATCCCTGGTTTAATTGTTTGTCCCAGGAGTACTGCTTGATTGGTCCGGGTAAGCATCCATAAATCAGGCAAAACCGTCGTTTGGGAATCAGAACAGTGGAGCTTGAGGAGTGTAAGGTGTACGATTTTATTTCAAAATATAATGAAGAAAATAGCAAAGAAATAACTGAAATATTATTTGCGTAAATTATCAGAATGAATATTTTGTGATGTGTTAGTAATAAATTGATTAAAAATCATTAATAATTGTGATACTAAATAAATCAATTTGTAAACATAAAAACGGAGTTTCAATAGTGTATGAGGTATTATTACAACATTAATAAGCAGTTTAAGTTATAATTTAGTCTAAAAAAAGTGTAACTGCTGCAAAACGACCCTTCTGTTATTAACGTCAAATGCTGTTTTCCAGGTGACAGTTTTTCTAGAAAGGTGTTCAACAGATGTTTAACTTTTTTGTAGTAACACGGTATGAGTCCAAAAACAAAAAAAAAACTTTTTGAGATTTATTTCTATTGTTTCTTTGGAGGAGGCTTTCTTTACCAAGCCATTATACTAATGTCGATGATGGCTGCCTGCTATATTCAGAACAGAAAATTAAAAGACCTACCTATTTCTGCGACTGTTGTTATACTTTGATAAGTGTCGATACACTAACAGAAATAACTAACTTACACACAATTTCTTCTACTCTCATAGACGCAACACCAAATTCAGGCTCCAATTTTTTCCTCAAAATCCCGACTGCTCATATTCCAACAACATAGCTACAACCGAGGCCCTCGGTACGACAAATAAGTGTTGGAAATTGGCTCGTACGCCGACCGTTCGTTCAAATTTACGACTTAATATAAAGTAGGTTTTCCGGGGGAAATTCCGCGTCGTATTGGTATGTGTAATAACGGGCTTGTACGCGCGTAATGATATTTTTTTAACTAGTTTGTATGCGTGGAATGTTAAATTGTTTGTTGCAGTTTAGTGGCGGCCATTTTTCTTTCGCGTTGGAACGTTTATTGGTGTTGTTGGATGTGGCTCTGTGTTAAGTGTCTTGTATTTTATGTTCACTTTTTTTAGCTTTGTAAAGTCAACATATGAGTCCTCAAACCTAGGGCAGGGCAGGAAGGACTGTCAGACTTGTACTGACTCAAATCTAAGGTGTCCTTCAATAGCCCCCTTACAATCCGGGGTTACGGTAGTTCGTTAGTCTCACGACCCCGGCAGACGTTTATGTACACTAAGGGTGAATTTTACTTCTAAAATGGAACACAATTAGCTGGTGATCTAGTTCTGGTTATTTCATAACAATAAGACTCGAAAAACTACTCTTCAATGCAGGCGTTGCAAATTTCTGGGGTCGCGGGACTGTCTCCGGGATCGCAGGACTGTCTCCGGGGTCACGGGGACTAACTAAACAGGTAACCGTGACCTTATACTGACTAAAATCCACGGAGTTCCTTCAATCATCATCATCATCATCAGCCTATAAATGTTCCCACTGTTGGGACACAGGCCTCCTCTCTGTGAGAGGGAGTGAAAGACATGCCGGTTTCCTCACGAGGTTTTCCTTCACCGTTTTGAGAGAAGTGGTGATGAAATAAATTACACAAAGTAATGCGCCTGGCTGGGTTCGAACCCACGACCTACAACTCGTAAGTCGAGGTCGATACTACTGGGCCACCATTGCTCTCAATAACTCCTTCAACAGTTCTTTACATTTCAGAATCACGGTTTCCTGATAAGACAGTGCCACGACCAAGACAGGCTCGCGACCTGCTGACAGTTCCTTGTGTCGCGCGTGTAACACTACGCGTCGTCGACCCGTCCCTGGTCTTTGATCGGACGGCGAGTTACCCATTACTTTCCGTCCACAAGCCGTGGAAAACGGTCTTATATCCTTTTAACAATCAAACTTCTAACAAGTTGTAATAATTTCCAGCTTTTCTTTTCTCTCGAACCCTTTAAATACACTTCTATCTCGTAACTACCCGCATTAGTTATCCAGGCTATCGATTTTCTTTCTCAGTTGACCTTAGTTCAAGCGAATGGTATATTGAGAACACTGTTCTGCCTAGACTGAACCGATCTGACCTATTTTATTGTCTGTCTGTGGGATTTGTTTTTAGATATAGATAGATATGATGAGTAATAAAAAGTTTGTGAGATGTAATCTTATTTTTGCAACTTTTTTGGATTTTTTTAAGCCGTTACTTGTGTAGATAAAAAATAAATAGAAAATGGACCATTGAAATTCCCAGTGTTTTCAACTTAAAATAGAATATAAATAAAATGCGTCTATACATATGTACATATATAAGGTGCTTCATTATTATCTGCCACCGCTTTAATTGGGGGTAGTATTGTGTTTAAACATTACAATAGTGAAGAAATTTCGTACCTTGGAACAGTTGATTCACTTTGAGAAAATAAACAAGTTAAATTAACATTGGCTCTATTCTGCATAACGTGGTTCACAAATTACGCGCGATGTATCGCTTCGTCAATGAAAACAACTGCTATCTCTTTCTATCTGTTCTGTGAATGAAAACTGAAATCAGCTGGCTAGCTTCGTCACTATCTAACCTACCTACTAATACGCAGGCAAACAAATGTTTTAATTAAAAGTGTAATTACTTACCAGCTACCACATTCTTCCAAAAAACTGACGTAAATAAGATGATAAACTTCCCATCACACTTAAAACAGGCTTTGGACTGACAAGTTAGTGTAAGAATCGCAATTTTTATTCTTATTATTTTTAAACAATAAGTACTTAGATTAATATCAAATAACAAATTACAGTAACTTGGCATGTTTAAAAGTGAATCATCTTATTTACAATAATTGCACAGTATTTACACTTAATTACACACTTCCTACATTAGCTACAAAACTGTTGCAAGAGTCCGCCTTCGCGTTGCACACGAACGAAGGCACGCTTAAGGTGGGTACAGATTGGTGCAATGCAACATGTAATGTAATATTCTGCCTTACGTTGCATGTTCCCTGCTGCCTTGGACGTGTGGCGCGCGCGGTACGCGCATTGACTACGAATCATTCGAGAACATCTGTTCCCGCATTTCGTTACAAACACTAGCCCTCGTCACACGTGTTCTTTTCTTTGCCCACATCACTACTTAAGTCGATATTCATTTTGAGGGTTCCATAAAACTTCCCTTGTTCTGTATTCCTCTATCAATAAAAGTGACTCGTCATCACTCCACGCACCCTCTTTCACCGCCATGATCGTTGTGCATGCGAACGAAACGAACGACCGTCCACGGCTGAGTCCTGCGCACACTGCGCGCCCCTTTGTGTTCGTACTAAAAACCGACAAATCTCGGATCGAGCCGCGCATGAGTTGTAACGCTCGGAGCGTGCGCAACCCAGGCGCAGTTCGTGCGCGCGAGGCGTCCACACTATGGGAATCCTGTTACATTACATGATACATTGCAGCAATGTGGACCTCAAATTCTTGCATTGCATGTTGCATTACATGTTGCATTGCACCAATCTGTACCCACCTTTACGTACGTGTCTCTTCACTTTATTGAATGTGTCCGTTTCACTTTTTACCTGCCTAAATGCGCGTTTGATGCGCCTTTTAAGTTCTTCCGCACGCACTTCTAATATCATATCCAGTTTGGCCGTACACAAGGTCTTTTACACGACAAAAAAGTCTAAAGGGGTTAAATCCGGTGAGCGAGGAGGCCATGGCACTGGCCCTCCTCAACCTCAGACCTGCCTGCGTCAACGGAGGGCGGGTCAAAGCGGCCGTGTTTACTGAATCTGTACACGGCATCCAGAATGGTATGATGGCTCACTCGCACACCAAACCTCTGCTGGTACAAGTTTACTGCATGCGCAGTTATGAAGTTACACTCGGTCACTCACGGTAGCACAATACCATTTCAAGGTATTATTGATTGGAATATCGTCGTCTGGGAGGCATTTTAAAGGAAGCGCGAGCGATTTTCCCGTCGCTAACTGCTAAAACTAACTAGTAACTACCGAGCGGGCGGGCGCGGCGACGGGAAGAGACTGGCGAGCGGGCGCGGGCGGTCGGCTGGCGCGTGCGATGAACAGAGTAGTGCGGGTGAGAGTGGGGGCGCGCGGGGGCGGGGCCGCGCCTTGACGACCGAGTCGCCGCCGGCGCGCAGCGGCATCGTTTGATAAGTATGGCAACAGTGTACAAAAGGCGCGCTGGCGTTTTGCGAAATGATTTCAATGAATTCAGTGCGGAGCGGCAACAGCATAAGTCTACTGGATGGTTTTATACTAATAAATCCAGTCAAATTTATACCTAATTATTTTTGTATGAAAAAAAATATGACAAATAATCAATTATTTATCTTTACTATTTAAATCTATACACGCAATACGATCTCCCTTTAAAGCGGTGGCAGATAATAATGAAGCACCTTATATATGGAGAGCAGTGGTGGCCCAGTGGTATCGCCCTCGACTTACGAGTTGTAGGTCGTGGGTTCGAACCCCGTCAGGCGCATTACTTTGTGTAATTTATTTCATCACCACTGCTCTCAAGACGGTGAAGGAAAACATCGTGAGGAAACCGACATGACCTAGAATCAAAAATTCGAAGACATGTGACATCTACCAATCCGTACTGGGCCCGCGTGGTAGATTACGGCCCACTCCCTCTCACAGAGAGGAGGCCTGTGTCGTTTAGACGTGGTTTTGTCTTTTATATCAGTACGTACTAGCTTTTGTCCGGATTTGCAAGACCCTCCCCTATCTAGGATCAATCATTACAATCAGTTTAGCCAATATTATAATTAGGTAGTATGATTCCGCATTATTATGATACAAAAGATAAAAAAAAATTTATTATTATAAATTAGAACTGTTTTCAGTTTTTGAGATTAAAAACCTGTGTCTTATTAAATTTTGAGTGATTGATAAGTATTGCCATAATAAAAGTGATTTTGAATGTTAAACATAAAGTTGCATTTTTAAAATCGAATAGCAGAAGTGGCGGCGAATTTGTAACGAAAAGCAAGTCTAGCCAAATACCCGTTTATTTGTAGACTTTATAGTCTACAAATAAACGGGTATTTTCTAATTTATCGGGGCGCCCCGGAATGCTCTCGGGCAAATAAGAAAATCTCACGAATTGATGAATTCTTAGAATACCTCGAAAGTCATTCCAGGAAATGCTTTAACGATATTTTTTCTTCTAACTTTACGTTGCTCTGGAAAGGATTTAGTTTTTATTTGAAATTGTGTCACTGCAAACTTTTACATTAGTAACGAGTAGTATGTTCTTTTAAGTTCAATCTTCTTAATTAGTTTTGTTTACTAAAGACAATTATTAACGTGGACTGCTGCTCCGAAAATAAGATAGGTATGATATTTTTACAAATGAAATGGCGCCGAGGTGGACGGTGGAAATTACACCACGAGAAAGTATAATAAGGAGTCATGATAGACATGCAATGCGACCACGATACGAAACTTATGACTCAATGCGAGAAATCTCGAGAACATTCGAGAAGTGTGAATGTGAATTTTTTCTCTACGTCTCTATTGGAAGTCTCTCCCGGACTTCTCGCCAACAGTCTGTAGGCTACATCAGAGATTAGATCTACTACCCTATTCCTTTACATGCTCTTTGCATTACAGAGCCACAGTCTCGCGACTTCCTGCTTTAATTTAGCTGATTATCAAACAGACCTGAAACTTCATGGCAAACAAACCTACCAAAAGCTAAATCAAAGAGCGCAACGGAAGTGTACGAGGACGCAGATCCTTTATTTTATCAAAACAAAGTACATTTCTGTCGGCAATCCCGACGCGCGAGCCTGCGTCTTATTTAATTACATTCAGTTGTCAACCGTTGACTTGTCTTCGGTGGTGTATCCTCATAAATTTAGTTTTTGCCATAGACTGTGTGTACAGTGCAAAGCACGCACAAATTTGACATCATTGTGTCAGCACTTTACTAGCTACGCGCGGTCTAAACTTTAGTACACAATTATCATTCAAATCGCGTGCACTCATCATCATTCAATTAAATTCTATTATTACGTACTCTTGCGTATTAATCGAACCATCATCATTAAAAGGTGTAAAGACCCTACATCTTTTTGGTCCTTCGAGCATCCGTATAAGCGGGACTATTTCGCGTTCATAACAGTGTGATCAAACTGTCAGCACGAAGTACAGCTCCTGCGACTACAACCCGTGGACAGAGCAACATCCGTCTGCTGCAACTCAACGACTGCTTACTTCAACTTAGCAAACTGTGTGCAACAACCTTCTTCCCGTGAAAGCGAATTGCGGAGAGATATCAACACCACAAACTGCTGAAAGCGTAAGCTAATCTATCATACATCAACAATCATGAGCGCCAACATGGAAAACATTTTGGCCAATCAAGATCAGATCATTCAAGCCATGGAGCAACAACTGCGGAATTTCAAGAAGGATTCTGCGGATCGCAAAACTCCAGCCAACATCAAAAAACGTTTACAACTCTTGGATTCATACTGGCGGGAATTTCAAGAAAATCACGCTAAATTATGTGAGTTTGAAAATCGTGGTTATACCTACTTTTCGGATAACATGTACGATAAAACGAGAATTTTCTATAATGAAGCTCAAGACATCATTCAAAATTACAAACCGCCTGCTAGTTCAGAGAAGGGGGATAAGTCGCCTAGCGCTTCGTCAATTCGTATACCTGATACTCGCAATCAAGAAGCTGCGGATGAGCGACAGCAAACGGACTTGTTATCAGTCGATCCAGATCAACCAAATATCAAGCCGATTGGAACCCCATCCACATCATTGTTCAAGAAGATTGTGTCTCGAGGTAATGCCAGTAAATTAGAAGAAATGCTCCGCAAACAGAAGAGTAACTTCAAGGCTTTATCACGGGCAATCAAAAGCGTGGATATAGAGAGCCTCACCGAAAAATGGGAATTCGAAGATGTGCTCAGAACCATTCAAGCAAAATGGTCAACCATCGATTCCCTGCACTGGGAAATTGATAGTGAGATGTACTCGGAAGAGGAGGAGTATGAACAGGAATATAGCAACTACGAACAACTGTACGTTGACATCAAAAAGTTAGTCAATAGCAAGATGTATTCCGTTTCATATCGGGAAAGTTTTACACCGAAAATAGATATACCTACCTTCTCAGGAAACTATCATAAATGGATATCATTCAAGGACTTATTCCAAGAGGCAGTCCATAACAACAAATCCATCCCAAGCGCCCAGAAGATGCAGTTATTAAAAAGTAAATTGAAAGGCGAAGCAGAAAGGATCATCCAACACCTCAATATCAGTTCTGAAAATTACCAAGTTTGCTGGGACATATTGAATCATAGGTATAACAATGACAGGCTAATTTTCACATCTCACATGAACATACTGCTGTCAATACCTACAATGCAAAATCAAGTCGACACACAGATCAAGAACATGTTCGACACCATCAACGAATGCATGAACGCCTTGAAAAATCTTGGTATAGATGTCGCTGCCATGGGACCAACGGTTGTGCATTTACTTACACTGAAGCTGGATACTCAGACGCTTAGTGAATACACACAATCATTAGAAAACCCAAGAGCCTTGCCTGTTCTAGCAGACTTTCTTAAATTTTTAGAGAACAAATATACTGCTCTCGAGTCAACACGGCGAAAGCATTATTCATCCAAATCATCATCGTCGTCATCTCCGAGTAGAAGCAAAGATTCTGAACATCAATTCAACAAAAAGAATCAATCTAAATCGAATAATTTCAACAATAAAAACGATTCTAATAAACCGTTTTTACGTAGTTCAGCTGTAAAAAGTTGTGCAACGAAGACACAATATTGCCCACTATGCAAAGACGACAGCCACGGACTTTTCTACTGCAAGCCATTTTTGGAATCGGGGTCAGCAGAAAAAAGAAACACAGTACAAAGGTTCAACTTGTGTAAAAATTGCCTGGTTGATCACAAAAATAAATCATGCCGTTCTGAATCAAGATGCAGGGTGTGTAACGGAACTCATAACACCGTACTACACGATGCCCTACAGGCAAATGAAGTGTCCAGCAATATGGATGTGTCACCGTCTACGTCATGTGAAAACAAAACACAAAGTCATGTGACACATGTTTCCAAGGAGTCGGTTGTTGAAATTCTGCTACCAACAGCACTTGTCCGTATACAAGGAATTAAGGGGGAATATCACACAATGAGGGCTCTCATAGATCAAGGCTCTCAAGCCTCCCTCATCACTGAGAACGCAGCTCAAATCCTGAAACTGCCTCGCCGAGCATGCAAAGGCGTCATAGTAGGAGTCAGTGCTAATCAAACCAATTGTAAGGGAGTTCTCAGTCTTGTGGCGTCCTCATTACACTCCAATTACAAATTCCAAACAGAAGTTGTTGTTATGAAGAAATTAATTAACAACTTGCCAAACCATAGTTTCTCAAAACCATCGTGGGAATATCTTCAAAACATTCAACTAGCAGACCCAGATTTCAACGTTTGTCGTCCAATCGATTTATTGCTGGGAGCAGAAGTCTACTCGGAAATCATCATGCCTGGCATAATCAAGGAAAACTCATCTCTACCAATAGCACAACAGACTCAGCTTGGCTGGATTTTAAGCGGCAATGTCAAGTCCTATCAATGCAACGTTATCATGAATAATATAGAAGACATACAAAGGTTTTGGAGCATTGAAGATGTCACCGATCCCGATACTAATATGTCCTCTGAAGACTATCAATGCCTTCAACAATATCATTCGGAAACTGTACGACGAGATGATGGTAGATACGTGGTTAGACTGCCACTGAAGCCAGATATCAAGGAAAAATTGGGAGAATCAAAACAAAGAGCCGTAGCACAGTTTTATCAATTGGAAAGAAAATTTTCAAGAAATAAAAATATTTCCGAAGATTACAAAACATTCATCAACGAATACATGAAACTGGGTCACATGCGCAAGTGCACACAGAAAATTCTGCCGGATTGCATTTTACCTCACCTTTGCGTTTTACGCCCGGACTCGGCAACAACATCGTTGCGAGTTGTATTTAACGCATCAGCAAAAACTTCGACGGGCTACAGTCTCAATGATTTAATGTACAGCGGTCCTAATCTACAACAGGATTTGTTTACATTGATTCTGAGATGGAGACAGTATGAATATGCAATCACAGCTGACATCGAGAAAATGTTTCGACAGATCTTGTGTAATGAAAAAGATCTACAGTATCAGAAAATCATCTGGCGTGACTCACCTACCCAATTGCTTAGAGAATATGAGTTGACCACAGTCACCTATGGCACCAAAGCAGCTCCATTCCTGGCCATGATGACGTTGAAACGGTTAGCAGAAGACGAACGGTCAAGATACCCTACAGCATCAGCGGTACTTGAACAGTGCTTCTACATGGATGATCTTCTAGCAGGACACCACAGTATAGAGGAAGCCAAACAACTCAAGGCTGACCTAATTAATTTACTGAAATCTGGTGGATTTAATTTGCGAAAATGGTCATCAAATAACATTGACATACAAGAAACAATAACAGACAAGGAACAAGCATTCGAATTCAGACATCAAGAATCAACCAAAACTTTGGGACTGCGCTGGCACCCTCGGGACGATCAATTCAAGTTCCAGATGAAGATAGACACATCATCACTGACACCATCCACTAAAAGATCATTATTATCTGACATTTCAAAGATATTTGATCCACTCGGCTGGCTGTCACCAGTATCCACCAAACTGAAACTTTTGTTCCAAAAAGTTTGGTCGTTGAATCTTCAATGGGATGACGCAGTACCTACAAACATCAATGAAGAATGGCTCAAAATAAAACAGGAGTTACCACAAATCGAACATATCAACGTACCAAGATGGCTCCAAACGCCAAAAAATGCAAACATAGAGTTGCATGGGTTTTGTGACTCATCAGTAAAGGCCTATGCATGCGTAATTTATGGCAGAATTATCAATCATGAAGAGGCGGAGTGTCAATCCCCTGTGATCATAGTAGCGGGAAAATCAAAGCTCGTGCCTGTCAACAAATCAGTATCTCTGCCTAGATTGGAGCTTTGCGCTGCGCACTTGTTGTCAAAACTGATGAAAGTTGTCCAGAACTGTTTATCAAATGATAACCTACGAATATACGGTTGGTCCGATTCGACCGCAGTACTAGGTTGGCTGAATGGTGACCCGAGTCGCTGGAAACCATTTGTAACTAACAGAGTAGCACAAATAATGGACATAATACCAACAAATAACTGGCGATATGTGAAATCGGCCGAAAATCCAGCTGATTGCGCAAGTCGAGGATTATCAGCGAATCAACTGCATCATCATCCTCTTTGGTGGCATGGACCAACCTGGCTTTCAACATTCAAAGTCAACAACAATCAAGACCAACCAACTTACGTCACGTATGAAGAAATCAGAAAGTCAATAAAAAGTAATGTAGTTCAACAAAATGAAGACATTATTTTTAAATTATTAAACAAATTCAGCAACTTCGACCGAGCATCGCGCGTTCTTGCTTGGACTTTGCGCGCCATATCTCGCAATCAACACAAACCGAAGTACTTGACTGTCAGCGAAATAAAAATCGCTAAACATCTTTTAATTAAACAAGTACAGTTGTCGGTATTTAAGGAAGAGATATTTAATCTCCGAGATCAGAAACAAATAGACACGAAGAGCAAATTGTTAAAGCTGAACCCGTTTTTGGATCAAGACGGCCTACTGAGAGTCGGTGGCAGACTGACCAACGCGAAGATGAACCAGAACATGAAGCACCCTCTCATCATTCCCAACAACACTCATCTCAGTGACTTATTGATCGAACAAGGACATCAGATGACACTCCATGGGGGAGCGAGAGTAACTCAAGCATGGCTGCGTCAGCAATATTGGATTCTGGGTGGAAACCGAGCTATCAAGAAACGTCTTCGAAACTGCGTCAAATGCCGAAAACACGATCCAATCAAACACGAACAACTCATGGGCGACCTTCCTCTAGCACGCAGCAATCCAACGCGACCATTTTACCATACAGGGGTTGATTTTACTGGGTTTGTCGACGTAAAGGCAAGCAAGGGCCGAGGAATCAAGACAACGAAAGGGTACATCGCTGTGTTCGTTTGTATGGCCACCAAGGCTGTACATATCGAGCTAGTATCGGACCTGACCTCATCATCGTTCCTAGCGGCTTTGCGGAGAATGGCAGCTCGGAGAGGCACCCCAGGCCATGTCTATAGTGACAATGGCACTAATTTTGTTGGTGCGAGCAGAATTCTCAACGAAGAGTTCGTCAACATTCAAAACACTTTGGATGACAGTTTTTTCGAGGCTATTACCAGTATGGAAATTAACTGGCATTTTAATGCCCCTTCCTGGCCTAGTGCTGGAGGCCTCTGGGAAGCCGCCGTCAAGAGTTTGAAGCACCATCTCAAACGAGTCATAGGAGATCAGAAGTTGACGTTTGAAGAATATTCGACGTTGCTCGCTCAAATAGAAGCATGTTTGAATAGCCGACCATTATGCGCACTCAGCGAAGATCCCGAAGATTTAGACTGTCTCACACCATCTCACTTTTTGGCAAGTGGTCCGACTCTAACTATCATCGAGACAGAGAGAGACTTGCGGACAAGATGGCAGCTCACACAAAAAATATTTGATGACCTGTGGAAGAGATGGCGAGCTGAGTACCTGTGCCAGCTATCAGCTCGCAGCAAGTGGCGCAAACCTCATCAGAATTTGAAGATCAATGACATCGTCATCATTCACGACATTAATCTGCCCCCGGGAAAATGGCCTATGGGCAGAGTTATTGAACTTCATCCAGGGAAAGACGGATACGTCAGAGTAGTGACCCTACGGACGAAAAATGGTACACTCAAGAGACCAATTACGAAATTGTCCGTTTTACCAATCAACGACAATAATCAAAGCCACGATACAGAAAAAGAAAACCAAGAAGGTCAAAACACAAACAATAAACATTCCAAGCCAACCTCATCAAAATTGTGTAACTTTATAATTACAACACTCGTACTTCTGATGTTTATTTGCTCAGGAACGTGCGAACACAAAATTTCCAAAGTGGCAGATAATAAAAACATATTTTTTGATAAACTCGCAAACATGAAATTGGAACGTGAAGAATGGAAACTCATCGTTTACTGTGATATGGCTCCGTATTGGCAAGGAATTAACCTTCTGGACAAGTTTATCAATCATCTGGACAACATATGTTCAAGGGATCAAATACCACAATGCAACGTAGTCCGATTACAGCTGCTTCACGGGTACAACGAACTTGAACACTACAACAACGTTTTACTTGGTCAGCAAGGTCAAGTTCGCCGACGTCGCGGGCTTATCAACGGCATTGGCTACGTAGCACATAGTTTGTTTGGAGTTTTGGACGAAACTTTCGCCGAACAATATCAGAAAGACATTGCCTTAATCAGAAGCAATCAAAAACATCTAAGCAATCTGTGGAGAAACCAAACGTCAGTTGTGGAGGCTGAGCTAAATGTCATCAAAAGAATTGAAAATACCCTGGATAAGCAGCACAAAATAATCAACCAACACATTACCAATTGCAACATGGGCATGAACAAACTGAAAGAAGAAATCCAACACACAGACAACAAAGCGGAATTCACATTATCAACGTTCATAGCCAATAACATCATGACCAATCTTAAGGAAATCCAGGAGACGCTAGTTGATACAGTGGCCAACATTTACTATGAGAAGTTCAACTTTCACTTGCTAACACCGGCACAGTTGAAAAATGAACTGAATGTCATAACAGGACAAATCTCAAAGGACTTAGCATTGCCAATCAATAATATTCAGACTGACTTGGCGAAAATATATCACCTATTGAAAGTAAAAGCAAGAGCTACCAGAAAGTTCCTGATTTTCGAAGTAAGAATTCCTCTTGTGAGCAGGGAAGACTATGAGCTTTACAACCTCATACCGATTCCACAACAATCCAACGCAAGCATGGTCAACATAGTGCCTGTAGCAAAATACCTGGCTATCAATACACACAAGGACTCTTACATTCCGGTGTCTACAAGTGACTTACAAAGATGCGTTCCTTACGACACCGACGAGTACATTTGCCCACTGAAAAGGCCCGTCTATCAAATGACGTCAGACAACAACCTATGCCTGAAACATCAAACCTCTAATCAATGTCAAATTGAAACAAGAGAATGTCGTAATTCCTGGACTGACTTGAATTTAATTAATTCATATCTTTACTTTTGTTGCGGACAATGCAGTGTGCGAGTCATATGCGATGACAATATAACGATCGAGCAACTCAGCAAAACAGGTGTCATTACACTGGGGGACAGTTGCGTCATCAAAGACAGAATGTTTACGATTTATGCACACAAATCGTTATCAAACACAATTAAAACGAAGATCGATATTATGAACATAGAAATTCCACCAATAAATCACATAATTAATCTGTCTATACCTCTCATCTCACCACTAAATGAGACGGATGATATAATCGAACAACGGGAAGACATAAAGGCGATTGAGAAAGCACTTAAAGAAATGAAATCAAATCAGGGACTGGCAGATCAAGTGACATTCCATGACATACACCATTATGTCGCCATCTACATCTTAGTTGGAGTCGTCGTGGTTTGCGTCATCTTGTACGCATGGCACCGCGTGCGAGCGCGCCTGCCGCGTCCAGCGCCCGCACCCCCGGCGGCTGAACAAGCAGAGGCGAGCGTGAGCCATGTAGCTCCCGTTGCCACTGCTGCGGGTCGCCCTACCATCGCCGCCACAAGCAGAGGGTCTTCGCCAACAGTTCGGACTCAATTCAGTGAAATATCTTAAGCTTAGTTTATTTAAGTTTGTAAGCAAAATTGTTAAATCATCTTGTAAATCATTATCCTTCATCTCATTCACATCTTCTCGGGCCCCGGAGCATGTACAGTGCAAAGCACGCACAAATTTGACATCATTGTGTCAGCACTTTACTAGCTACGCGCGGTCTAAACTTTAGTACACAATTATCATTCAAATCGCGTGCACTCATCATCATTCAATTAAATTCTATTATTACGTACTCTTGCGTATTAATCGAACCATCATCATTAAAAGGTGTAAAGACCCTACACTGTGGAAGGCTTAGATTGTATTAACGATTTACGAAGAAAAAACAACATTTACTTGACATAATGATGCCGAAAACACGCAACATAAACGAAATTAAATATGAACACAGAAACAACTTAACTAATGTAAAAAACCAGTAAAATTTGGGGGACGTTGGAAAATACCCAGTAAAATGTGGGACGTTGTTAAAAACCTAGGCTAATGATAGTACGTGACACCTATTTTTCTGAATTCACTATATTTCATTAGACTACAATACTGCCATATTTAGATGAAGGTATCAAGACAGAAGAAGAACTAGTGACTAGGTTAGAACAGCCACATCTTCAGTGAGTGGGTGGATGGGTAGCAATCATTACATATCGAGTTGTCTTCGTTCCTCACGCCATACGCCATTGATTCTGGTGGTGTTACAGATCTTTGGAAAACGTTACAGGTTAGGCCCGAAAAGTTAACCAATCTTACCAAGAGGCACCGTATTACCCAGTAACAGGAGTGATGGAAATCAGATATGCGGTCGCAGTTCAACTCCCACCATCCCAGTATTGTTTAAAAAAATCTAGGCAGATGATGACTTAAAGATAGACGAAAGGAAATAATCAGTATCTCAAAAAAAAATGTTTCAATTTAATTTTGTGTCGTATTTTTACCCAGGCTCTAGCTCTAGGACACAATGGAGCATACGGTGCAGGACTGCCTCGCTTGGGCAGAGCACCGCCGTGTCCTCACGCCGGTGGAGGCGGAGACCTCTCGCGCCCGGCATTGGTCGAGGCCATGCTGCGGGGCGAGACGGAGTGGGAAGCGGTCGCCTCTTTCTGCGAAGCAGTCATGCTCGCGAAGGAGAAAGCGGGCCGCGTGAGGGAGAGGATAGCGTCCTCCCTCCACCCCAGCAGCAGTGGTAGACGCCCACGGCGTCAGACGTCGGCTGACGATCTCCGGCCACCGTAGGCGCGGGCATGCGGACGGCGCGGCGGCGAGTAACGGGCGACTCGCTGTCATACCATGGACCATGCCTGGTTGACGGCACGCTGTGTTCCACGCGCGCCTCTAGGAGTGTCAGCATGATGACGGGGCCCCCCTCTAGAGGGCCAAAGCCTGTAGGGGTCGCAGGACTTATCTAATTACTGTGACCCCGGAACATAAAGGGCTATTGAAGGACACCGTGGATTTTAGTCAGTACGAGTCTGACAGTCCCTCCCCCTCTGCCCAGGGTGGGAGGAATCATTCGATGATTTTAACACGTAAAAAAAAGGCTCTAGCTCTAGTCAGAGACAAAACACTCTCTCAATATTTAAAAACCCCTTTGTCTCAATCAAACTCATATTTAAATCCGAAAATACGTACATTTTCCTCTTATAAATCCAAACACCCGACAAAGACGGGTCCTATAAAAAGCTTCCATTAAATTCTCTTTACGTACAAGCCATATCTAACAATACTTAGCTCTGTCGAAGCAAAACGTAAATTATAAGGCTATAGCGTCGCATTAATGCGTCGCACAAAATTCATGAAAATAGGTTTATTTGTTCGAGAAAACCTGCTTTCAAATTATTTTGTGCTGAATACGAGATGCGATAAGTACTCGTAGGTACTTATTATGCAATGTTATAAATAATTATTTTGAAAAAAGTTTTTAAAAAAAAATGGTAGGTTATTTTACCCTTTTTAGTGGTTGTTTTTTTTAGAAGTCGGTTACATTTTTTTTTTTTAACTTTTTTATTTTACCCTTTTTAGTTTAAATAAATGATTTTTTTTGGGACCTAATGGCAGGTATACTGCATCGAACACTAACCCATATGGGTCATTAGTATAAATGAATTAAGTCCAAATACAAGATAGCTGCTGTAAACCGTTGAGGAGTTCCCTGAACTGTTCTTCGTCTTCATCATCAGAACCCTAATGACAGTTACAACCCATCTAGGTGTAAAGTTCTCATCAATATAAATGAATTAAGTCCAAACACAAGTTAGCTACTATAAACCGTTGAGGAATTCCCTGAACTGTCCTTCGTCTTCATCATCAGACCCCTAATAACAGTTACAACTCATCTAGGTGTAAAGTTCTTATCAATACAAATTAATCAAGCTCAAACACAAGGTAGCTGCTGTGAATCGTTGAGGAGTTCCCTCGACTGTCTCTCGGCTCCATCATCAGATATACTCCAGACCTTTATTAAATTGTAGTGCTTTGAAATACTTAATGAAAAAAATAATTTACTAAAAACAGTCGACGCCTACTTACTGTTAAGGAGTTGTTGAACCTTCCATCATCAGCTCAGCTACATGAGATGATGATTACTATACGCAAGTACTTAAATTACTTCATAATATTTGCGAAAAACGATGTGTGGGCCTATAAAATTTGAGGGTTGCCCTCGATTTCTCCAGGATCCAATCATCAGATATTGAAATGGTGACAATGGGACCACACGGGAAGCACCAGCTTTCAAATAAAAAAGAATCATCAAAATCGGTTCACTCAGTCGCAAGTTATGAGGTAACAAACATAAAAAAAAAAAAAAAATACAGTCGAATTGATAACCTCCTCCTTTTTGAAGTCGGTTAAAAATCATTTTGTAGTTCAAGCGTAGGGGAAAACAATGATAAGTTTTTATAATATGTAATCTTCGAATTGTGTATCATGGCAGACTTTTCAGTCCGGTTTCTCCGGGCTGAAAAGTCTAAAAATATAGTTTTTAATCAAACATTAATATTATTGGATATTACAGTTTTTTATCATAATATATTATAACAACGGCTTATTTTTTCGACTTTTTTTTAGAATTGTACTATCAGCGTCCATCCATATCTCTTTTTTTCTTTTTAATCTTATCAATAGATTTCTGATGAAGGGAGATCTGCTTTTCGTGAAACTCTAATTGGTCGTCCATTGAACGCTTCAGATTCTCAAGAAGCTCTCTCTCTTTTTTGTGGAAGTATTGTGCTTCTCTGGCATCTCCCCGTTTTTTGAAAGCACCGCCGGCTTTTTTTATAGCGCCAGCACCTCCGTCACTGGGACCACCGCATTCTCCTGCAAAATGAATTGAATTGTAGTGAAAATACGTTTGAATTTATCTCGTTATTAATCTTGATCCCGAACTTCGTCTCTAACTAACCAACGGCCGATTTAAAAACTTAGAATTTAAGTGAACTTTGGCCGGGTATGTGGGCAGCGAGTAATGGTCGACTCACTGTCCGACCATGGACCATGCACGGGTCGACGGCGCGTTGTGTTCCACGCGCGCCTCAAATAGTGTCGGCATTATGACGGGGCCCCCCTTTAGAGGGCAAAGCCTGCCGGAGTCGCGGGACTTACGAATTATCGTGACCCCGGAACGTAAAGGGCTATTGAAGGACACCGTGTATTTAAGTCAGTACGAGTCTGACAGTCCCTCCCGCTCCGCCGTGGGTGGGTGGAGTCATTTGATGATTTTACCATGATAAAAAAAGTGAACTTTGGTTGACTGATCGAACTCGGGCAATTTACTTGGCATGCATGTGCATGAGAAGATAAATGCTTCATTTAATTGTTTCATATTATCAGTACCTTAAAAACTGGTCTCACGTACCTGACTTCAGACGTAGAATATCAGTAAAAACTTCTTTACTGTTAGCTTTCAGTACTCCATTGAATATTAGGACAGTCTTTTTCATGATTTTAAAAACAAATAAACTAAAATTATTTCCCAGCAGCAAATTAACAGAAAAACATTATTTTTAATATAATTTAATTTATGTTTATGTATGTTTTTTCTATTTTTATGTTTTGTTTGAAGTTTATGCAATACTGTTGATTTGCGACAAATCTAAAAGGCCATGCTTGTGTGGCACAGTACTTAGGACATACGAAATCTGGCAATACAGTGGTAACTGCCTCGCCTCACGAGTTGTGAGTAAGAACCTAAGCAAAGCGTGTTCACAGAACTCCTGACCGAAATCAGCCGCAGCGGCCAATCGAATCTCAACGGGATCTTCGTTGAGATTGGCTGCGCGGGATGTATTATAGTGATCTGTGTGTGCGCAGAAGAGCTCGTGGCTTAATAAATACAGCCGCACAAGCAGATCTTCCGGGTTAAGCCGTGCTTGCCGAGGTTGGTCTATGGATGGGTGACCGTCTATAATAGCGAGTTTTCCACGTGCCTCGGAAAGCACGTAAAGCCGTTGTTCCCGGCTGTCATTTGTACATCTTTGACAGTTGTTACTGTTAGTCTGAAGCTCATAAGTCTGACAACCAGTCTTATAAGGGGTATCGTATTGCCCATTCGCTGGGTTGTGGAGGTCCGATAGGCACCTCTCACTCTTTTCTGTGTTGTTCGAATAAGGTCTGTTTTTTTTTTCAAAAATTATTTTGGTACGGCCACAATAGTGACCGTCGGAAGGAATAGTGGGGAGGCTTTTGCCTGACAGTGGAAAAATACAGGCTACATAATAATAAAATACACATTCAAAAATTTTACAAAAGAATATATTTTTTTAAATATATCAAAATTACATAAGGACAATAACTAAAAAAAAATGTGTTAGTAAATTCCAATTAGTTTTCATCTTCCATATCCTTTTGTTTTTTCTTAAGTTTTTCTATAACAGCCTTATGTATATTAATTTGTTCCTCGTGAAATGATATTTGTTCTTTCATTTCCTCCTTCAGATTTGCAAGAAGTTCTTTTTCTCTTTTCTTGAAGAACTGGGCCTCTTTAGCAGTTCCTATGGATTTAAAAAGATCATTGGATTTATCATCCGCTGGAAAAACAAACTTAATTAATGGATTAAATAAATAAAAATATAATTACACCTACTGGGATCCATCGTCACTGCTAAAGTAATCGTCATGAAGTGATTGGCCTCTAGATACTCCACATCCTATCCATAGACTAAATATTAATATTTGTGGTCCTCGGGCCCCAAAGTCCAGTTACTAATGTACAATTGTACAATAAACATGTAAACGATCATTGTGATCAAAAGGCCTTCTGTATAATACGCGGCCCCGCACCAAAATCCAGTACAGTGATCATTACCACCATTTTTTTTGTGTTAAAATAAACAAATGAGTCGCCCCTGCCCTGGGTGGAGCGAAAGGGACTATTAGACTCTTCCTGACTGAAATCCATCCTGTACCGTCACATTTTTTTTGCATTCAAGGACCGCGGCGCCCTTTGAAGGCAGTACCGTGACCCGAACGATAAGTCCTCGGAACTATGCACGGCCCCCCTCCAAAATCCAGTACAAAACTTAAGTGATTCTCAGTTGTTTTTATGAAACTTCATACTTCATTGCACACAAATAGGCAACGTAAGGGTACCCAGATAGACGGGGCCCCCTAAGAGGGCCAAAGCCTGCCGGGGTCGCGGGACTGTCTCACCTGGTAACCGTGACCCTGGTACGTAAAGGGCTATTGAAGGATCACCGTAGATTTTAGTCAGTACAAGTCTGACAGTCCCTCCCGCCCCACCCTGGGCGGGAGGACTCATTTGATGATTTTACCACGCAAAAAAAAGGGTACCCAGATAAAATCGTCGAAGCCAAAGAAATTTTCTCGAAAGTGCGTCTCAGCCTTTAGTCTTAAAACTGCGTTATGCATACGCGGTTCTGTATAAAAGTGCTACGACTCGCGGGGGCACGCCCGTGGTTGACAGCGGCAACAGTTTCAAACGGCAGGGTTTCTTCACTAACGGCCTTTATACGACCTAAGCGGTGAGCGGTGCGGCGGATGGAGTGAATAAGACATTAATTACTTTGCAAGTACGCGAATTCGTCACTGGCGGTGCCTCGTTTCAAACATTTCTGTACATTTAATCGTACCGCTCGCCGCCCGAGTTCTTCACCGCTCACAGAGGCAAGGCGTAAGCAATGATGAGTATAAGTAAATGCACTAGACACTTTGTAGAACTAAAATAATGTGGTCTATGCGATATATGGGAACCGGGTGTTTCGACAGACCACGCGAGGAAACGCACTAAGCGCAATTTGCAGCCATACAAAGCAAAAAGTAGAGTAACTTACTATAGGTGCGTATAATGTTAAAAAATAATTTCGGAGGAACTAAATAAGTCCTCATTTGATGGTTTATGGCAGCTGAAGTACATGGTCGAATCATGAAATAGGTTGTGGAACACCTTTAACATGAATCCTTTTATTTGTAGCTTCTTTTAATTTTGCATGAAATAGCAATAAACACCGTTTTGATTGATTATCTGACAGTCCATGTCAAGGATGTCACTAGAGATCACAGAGTTCTTTTTGGTTTAATCTATGGTCTAGTAATGTCCTAGAATGATGATATCGAATAGATTTTCGAGCGATTTTTATGGGAAAAATTTATATTTCCACATAATACTCATCACCATCTGCTTAGCCGTATCGCAATCATGTTACTAGGGTCGGTTTCAGTTTAGCGAATGAAAAAATAAAACCAATATTTGACCTAGGTTTATGTTTACATTTTTGTTCCCCAAAAATGAGGGTGTATGCCCGTTGTCCCCGTGATTTTGTCCCCGTAGCCACGCATGCTGTCGTGCTGACCTGATTGTGTGGCCATTGTTTTTCGCTGAAAGGAAGCTCATATTCTGTGCCATCTACCCCGTTAAATGCCGACGACGACTGTAGCGGGGCCAATGAAACAATTTTTCCCATGTACCCCGTTGATGGGACATATAATAAAATACTCTGTGGACGGGACAGAGGCTGAGAATTTTGTTAAGAGGATCGGATTTTTTGTTGAAAATTAAATGCTTTAAAATTCTAAATTCTTATTATTTTGTCGTAGAACCAATACTAAATAAAAAACAAAGTGCGAATCCGACTCACGCACGAAGGATTCCGTAGGTAACATTTTCTAATAAAACGACCAGAAACACCCGTTTTTAAGACGAGGTCTCCTAATAGTAGATTATGCACCGAGGGGCTAAAGTTGTGACTTATGTCACGGGCGTCATATTGAATCTCGAGCGCAATGAAGGATTCGGGATTTAACTCCCGAGCGTAGCGAGGGAGTTAAGAGTTTAACTCACGAGCGAAGCGAGGGAGTTAATACAAGAATCCTGAATGCAGCGAGGGATTCAAGCTAGCCCAAGGCAAAGACACCTTTAGCCCAGAGGAGGATACTCTACTTTTTACACCTACTGTGAGAAAATAATAGCCATAGTACGAAAAACAAAGACAAGACAAGACACGATCAATTTTATTTTCGAAAAAAAAAGTATCTGCTATGGTTTTGTCGTGTTTGTCCTAATGATATCACTCTCATGGATGTGGCGTTTGTGTAAACTAAGTTTTATACAGGGCTGGTAGAATGGTTTTGGATGATTGGCTGTATGCATTTTGAATTTAGAACGTCATTGGAGACGCTCGTGAAAATAGAGTATTTTTGATAAAATGTGATAAATCGACTATATTATAGATAGGTTTTATTATTTATTTATTTATTTACAAAATCCACAGCAATCTTAGTGCAGTTTATTTAAAATAAATTAACTAATGTTACAGCCAATTACTATTACCTACGGTATTACGGCGCGGTACGGTATTTGTTCGCCGTTTTCTCGTGGTCCTACTATTTTGTCCTACTAGTAGGACCACGAGGGAGACCAGTTTCTGTTCGTCCTATTATGAAATATTGGAGCAGTGATCATTTATTTATACCACCTGTATATATTTTATACCTTTGACACTAGTAATATATAAATATTTTTGCAAATAAATTAATTTGATTTGATTTGAATAATAAAAGGAAGAAAAAAATACAATCATTTTGTAACAAAAACAACCACAAAAAAAACCGGCCAAGTGCGAGTTGGACTCGCCCATGAAGGGTTCCGTAGCAGCAAGCATAGATTAGAGATATAATTATATTGAGATTAGTAAGTAATATAATAATAATATTTATTTAATTAAATCGGACAACAACACACTTGGTCCATTTTGTTAGTAGAATACCTTATAACTAGTGTTAGTAGTACAAACACAAATACAAAAAGAAAGAAATATCAGAGGTACGATGTGCAGAGAAGGAAATATAGAAGCTATCTGATCATTCTCTCCACATAGTGCCTCAAAATAGGCGCATAAGGGCTCTCGGCTACTGTCTTCAGGATGCTATTGTCACTGACCCGCACTCTACGCATCAGTGATGAGACTTTTTTGCGAATGACTGCATGGAAGCCATCTGTTCGGTTCTGTGCAAACATCTCTGATGCGCTACAGAAGCGGGGCAGTTTCAACAGCATCCTAAAAACATTATTGTATTGAACGCGTAAGACATCTAGCGATCTTTTGGTGTAGCTGACCCATAGACCCCCCGCGTACAAACCTTGACAAAACGCCTTAAACAGGGTGATTTTGACTTGGTCGCCACACCGGTAGAATCTACGGGCCAACATGTTCCCTCGGACCGCCAGTGCCCTACGCTCCCTTTCAATGTCTACATTGTCTTTAAGGTCGTCGGTAAGTATATGCCCCAAGTACTTAAATTGGTGGACTTTATTAATACTCATGCCATTCAAGGTAAAACTAGGGTCATGATTAGGGCACCTACCGGCGGCCTTAAAAACCATGTATTCACATTTGCGTACATTGTACACAAGGCCATGCAAGGCAGCATACCTCTCACAGACCTTCAGCATTTCTCTGATAGATCCCTCAGTCGGACCCAGCAGCACCATGTCGTCCGCGTAGCTGATGTTGTTAATACTAACACCACCAACCCGACAACCGACACGCATACTACTGAGCTCGACTAAGAGATCATTGACATAGAGGTTGAAGAGCCGCGGAGACGTCAAACCCCCCTGTCTCACACCGCATTCCAACCCATATGACTCAGAGAACGTTCCGGCCCACTTAACAGAGTTCGTTTGGTTGGCATACCAATACTGCATGAGCTTAAGCACTGGCGCCGGTACATTCCTGTCACCTAGCTTCCTCCAGAGCACATCATATGACACCAGGTCGAAGGCTCTGGAGAGATCCAGGAAGCAGGCATACACCGGCGTTTTTCGGTCTGTATAATATTGAACAGTATTCTTCAAACTAAGTACAGCACTTTCCGTTGAAAGTTCAGGTTGAAAACCAAACTGTGCATCATGCAAACTCAGATACTCCTTCAAGCAAGAATCAAGCATACTGTCCAATATTTTAGCAGCTGTGGTCGCAAGGGAAATTGGGCGGTAGTTCCCCTTGTCCGAGATATCCCCTGTCCTGTTTTTCACTATAGGTATTACAATAGTTTGCATCAGCTCAGCAGGCAAATGAGAGTGACTGATGCACATTGTGAAAAACCAGGACAGAACCCTCGGCAGGTGAACCCCCGCATATTTGAAATGCTCGATGCTGAGTCCATCGTGGCCGGGCGATTTACCTCTGCGCATGCCTTGGATGACGGATCTGACTAGCTTAGCTGAAAAAAGTGAGAGTGTATCCGCACCTCCACTGTCAGACTCAGCACCGACCATAGCAACTGAAGGACCCAGTGGAGATTGCACCTTAAAATGTTCCATAAACATATTTGCAATACCCTCTGGGTCACTAGTCCCACCTACGCTCACCGGTAGACCAGGCCTAACATCCAACCTGCGTGTCGACTTCCAAAATGTACTAAAATTTTTAGAGGCTCTTTGCTTTGCTATATTGTCCATTTTGATCTGTTCTACGTTTTTTTGGCACCATTTCAAGCGACTCTTGAATATTTTACGGGTCTCACACATCTCTTCGTAAACTAATCCACTATTTGGCCTTCTGTGTCTCACCCATTCCTGGAATTTAAGCCTGGCATCACGGTGAGCGTCACGAACATGACTGTTCCATCCACAAACCACTTTGCCTCTCAATCGCCTGCGACCTCCTACTATATTTGCTTGCTCAGCAGCGTCACACAAAATATTTATTATTTTCCCGTACAAGTCATTCAATATATATTTATGTTCCATTGAGCTGCATGACCCATAACTACACTCTGCGAATTCGGGTGGAAAATCAATGTCGCGCAACCTATCATTACATAAGTCCCTGTAACACTTGATCTGAGACTGATTTCTCTCGCCCCAAATAACTCTAGAGCGTATCATATTAGGTGTTTTTAATTTTGGTCTCACTATATTTAGGTCACACTCAATAAACAGTGGCAAGTGATCTGACATATAAACGTCTTCCTTTATTCCCACATTTATTATAGTTTGCCAAGCTGACAAGGACACAATACAGTGATCTAGCCACCTAGTGCACCCGTGGGATTCACTCACAAAAGTGTAGTTATCTGCCACGCACCCCAGTTTTTCTATGTCGGCACAGATCCAGGCTTGATCAGTGCAGAAATTGATTAATTCCCTGAAAAACAACTCATGTGGATGTGCATTAAAGTCGCCCAGTATGAAAACACTTTCAATTTCTGCACTCGCAACAATTGCACTAATCTCACCTAGCACCTCCGTAAACAAAGGCAAGTTGTCGATTGAGTCTGTTGGCATATAAACAGAAATAACAAGTATCGAGCGATTGTCGACAGTGGCTCTGATAGCGGCAAGACGCGAGCTAGTACACCCTATTATTGTTACTTCGTTAAAAATGCCCTTTCTCCAGAGGATAGCCACTCCCCCGTATGGTCTCCCTATCAGTAGCCCTGCAGATGTATCAACAGCCGACCTACCCGTATATTCGAAGTTATCACTGATGGTACCTAAAAAGGGAATATCATGGGGAAGAAGCCAGGTCTCTTGAAGCGCTACTATGTCTGACATCTCACAAATTTCCCTAACACTATCAACTGAACGCTTAACAGATTTACAGTTGAAACTAGTAAACTTAAAATATTTGTTTAGATTACAATTCATAATTGAGTACAAGAATAACTATTACTAATTAGTCATTTGACTTCTTTCGATACGTAAAACGCACGAAACGTCTAAAAGTAATGCCATTTGGCCACAGTGCATCTTTTAAAAATAAGTCTAACTTATCTCGAGACACAAACAGTTTGTACGCATTATATTTCTTTGGAACTTTCATGTTTATCATTTTTAAGGTAACACTTTCACTAGTTTTTTCTTTTATGTAACTAATTATGTCCTGCTCACTCGTTTCGGTACTTACATTTGAAATAAACAAAGGCACTTTAATATCTGCTGCTTTAAATTTACCACCCGGTGAATTGGCCGCACATCCTTTTTGACCGAGTAATTTATACCGTTTTGGCACTTTCCTCTGTACTACAGTCCATTCCGTGTCTGAAAGACGCGTACTCATACCATCTATACACATTTTTTGTCCACTTTGTTTATTTTCAACTAACATAGTTGCTGCAGCGGACGATCGATTCTCACTAGTAATAGCTGTCCCCCCCGCCATCGCCACCTCTGCGTAAGCGCAGGTAGCTGGCCGGCTAACTGGTTTTGAGGAAACCGCGGTCATCGCAGTGGCCTCCACGCGCCTCGCTTCCTTCGCTGTCTCGCTCGGTTTCTCACGGACGCCGACGCAATGTCCTTGAGTCAGTTGCCTTTCACTCTCGCTCGCACTTTTCGAAACCACAGTTGCCATTGGCGCCTCCACATGCTCTTGTCTCCCCGTCACATCATTTTGTTTGCGAAGAAAAGAGACAAAATCATCCTCGCCGTTACTAATTACCGATGAGTGACTCACCGATGACTGGCGGTTTTTTCCATCAGAATCAGCTGTTTCTTTTGTAGTTTTTATAGGAACATATTGGAGACCTATGGGACCACTATCAAGTGGGCTGGTTTGTAAACAAGCCCCTCTTCTTTTGTTCACATTGTTTGGGTAATTATCTAATATGGATGCGTGTTTCATATCATTTACCTCGCGCTTAAGTAGGTCAAACTTATCAGCTGTTACTACTTTTTCTTCCAATGCACTTAGTTGATTTTGCATCTTTAAAATGTCTTTAAGCAACCGGGTCACATCGACGTGGTCGAAAGTAACCGGTGGAAGTTTATGTAACTCCTTAGCAACAAAAATAGGGAAATCCTCCGGGCTTGTTGTCTTCATAAGGCAGATGATGTCTTCTAGTTCTCGCATCATCTTTTTCTTCCCTTCTTTACGTCGTATAGGCTTCTTTTTGGCATTGGGTAGCGAATCAAAAAGCAACGACTTAGCTTTCTTCACATCTTCAGCCGAAAAAGCAGTTGTACACAGCTGATGTATACTTTCTTCATCCATAAAACCGAGAACATTGTTAAGAAATGCCAATACTTCATTAATAACAATATTACAGTTCACACACTTGACTATAACCGAGGTCATTGTCCTCTTCACGAGTCACTGGTCAAAAACTTTGGCACGTCTGCACTACGTCGCGCGCGTACAGAGACTGAATATACACAAACAATAAAAATAACTTCGTTTTTCATAGTATTTGTATGAATGGCAAAGTTATATTTGCGGTTTTTGAAAATGTACTATATCTCAAAAACTGCTAACTGTATCTCATCCAAACCAATTTTCGTTGGTAGTTTTGATTGAGGTCTACATTATATATTTTTTTTAGTTTTATCATTCTCTTATTTTAGAAGTTACGGGGGGGGGACACACTTTTTACCACTTTGGAAGTGCCTCTCGCGCAAACTGTTCAGTTTAGAAAAAAATGATGTTAGTAACCTCAATATCATTTTTAAAGACCTATTCATAGATACCCCACACGTATGGGTTTGGTGAAAATATTTTTTTTGAGTTTCAATTCTAAGTATGGGGGGCACCCCCAAAATTTGTTTTGTTTTGATATTTGTGTGAAAATCCTAATGCGGTTCACATAATACATCTTTCTACCAAGTTTCAACAGGATAGCTCTTATACTTTCGACAAAAAGTGGCTGTGACACACACGGACAGACAGACAGACAGACAGACATGACGAATCTATAAGGGTTCCGTTTTTGCCATTTGGCTACGGAACCCTAAAAAGGGTAAAATAACCTACAAAAGAACTTTTCTTTCAGAAGTCGGTGCCTTTGTTTTTTTTTGCCACCGACTTCTGAAAGAAAAGTTATTTTGTAGGTTATTTTACCCTTTTTAGGGCTCCGTAGCCAAATGGCAAAAACGGAATCCTTATAGATTACACTTGGATCGAGATAACTTTATAATGACAAACCAGCTACAATTAATTCACGGTGACATACCAATAGGCCATTTCTTAGAGAAAATGAGATAATAGGAGCATATTATTTATAATAGAAGCATAATTTTAGTTTATTACAAAATGATTGTATTTTTTTCTTCCTTTTATTACTAGCACAGAATACTTTAGTGTCAAAGGTATAAATTATATAGGTACAGGTGGTATAAATAAATGATCACTGCTCCAATATTTCATAGTAGGACGAACAGAAACTGGTCTCCCTCGTGGTCCTACTAGTAGGACAAAATAGTAGGACCACGAGAAAACGGCGTATTTGTTATTATTAATGCCAGTTTTAATGTTATTTCATTCCTTTTAAAAATGGTTCGTAGGTAGTTATCTAATTATTCTTACAATATTATGTCTTCGAAAACATGGCAACGATATGAAGAAGCAATCGTTATGATTTTTTAGGAAATCGAGAATATCATCCACGCGTAGTAAGGGTTTCGAGAATAGCTTTCCTCTTTCTGGCACACTAAATCAGACTTGGCTGTATGGGCTCAGCTCCCTTTGCCTGCCCCAAAGAGGGACGAAAAGAACCAAAAAAAAAAATCTAGGCTGCATGGGCTAGATAGATCCCTTTGTCTTCCCAAAAGGGAAAAGAAAATTAAAAAAAAAAAAAACTTTCTGGCACCAAAGGGTGTTTGTTGTTTATAAACATATTCCAAATTCAAATCACATTATTGACCAGCGTGTAATAATGAAATCCAGTACAACATTATTGACCGGCTGTGCCCTCGGCCACTAATGACTCACTTTAGGTTAAGGTTGCTTGACATATAATTTGACATTTTCGAGCAGGTGGTGTGAAAAATATATTATTGTTTTAGTATTTTTTGTGGTAACAGAAATACTTCATCTGTGAAACTTTCAGCAGTCTTACTATCACGGTTCATGAGATACAGCCTGTTGACAGACGGAGAGGTTTAAATTATGTTTATTAATTGAAGAAGCCATTTTTTTTTCTAAATAAACGGTAAAAAGTGGAGAAGAGATGAGAAGAAAAAACAATTCAGATTGCTTAAAATTAAAATTCGTTTCTCTGCATGCCCCATCTGTATATTTATAAACGCATGCTTGTAAGTACAAGGAAAGAACGACTTCAAGACATTAAGGATCAACAAATCAAGCGACAGTTTTACAAAAACGAACTTTAAAATCTACCGGCTAAGACCGGCTTGCATTCAAATTACTAAACTTCATATATTATTCCTTAACGCCTGTAGTGGCGTAATTTTCTTCATTTCTCGTCTTTCCCTTCGTCCAGATCACTTTCCTCTTGTTTTATTTTTTCTATAGCAGCCTGATGACTCATTATTTGTTGTTCGTGGTATTCTAATTTTTCTGAATATTTTCTTTTCAATTTTGCTATGATTTCTTTATTCTTTTTGTAGAAATATTGTTCTTCTTTGGCGGTACCCATTCGTTCGAAAACACCACCGGCCTGTTTAATTGTGCCACCTGCCCCCTGATCCGTTGACCCTACAACGTTATAAAATGGTACGTTACAAATGCTAAGCGTTTAAAAACAAGAACTCAGCTGAATCTTAATTGATGACCCTAAACGCACCCACAATACCAGAAAAATTCTGGTTAGGCAATATTAAAAAAAAAGATCTGTATATAACATAAGTGATGCTAGTTTTTTATCAGGATGTCTATACTTCGTCCATAAAATTATTAATGACGTTCAAAACTGCTGATTTCAAACTAGTTATAATTGACTTTAAAGCAAATTTTCAAAACTTTGTCACTGCATCATCTAGTACTATATAATAAGTAGTATATAAAGACAGAACATTGAATTCATCGTAATTATCAGCCTGTATTCGTCAACTGCTGGACATAGGCTTTACCCATTGTACTGAGCACGAGCTCTGAGCCCAGTTTTGAGCTTGAACACCTTGGTAAATGAACACCTTGCCACGTCTTCATTGTTTTTGACATGCTTGACTTGCTTCTTCGTCATTTTTAACTCATTTTATAGTCCTACCTAGCTGGGGGGCCTTCTTTTCATTTTCATCATAGGAATAATTGCCAAATATATCCCCCCCTCCCTTCATAAATACCATAAACACTTTTACTTGTACTAGGTCTTAAAGCCTGAATTTTTCTTACGCTAATGTCGTCTAAGCGATGAGCGGTTCAAATGGTCGGCGCGGATAAGACATTAATTACTTGGGAGTACGTGAATCTGCCACATTTCTATACATTTGAACTTACCGCTCGCCGCCGAGAACGTCGTAAACGGGCCATAAGAATATCATTGTTTTCTTTAGAGTACCATACTGCGACGCTAAAGTCGTGACGCGTACGTTGCTATGTATTTCTAGATAACGTCAGGGACGCGTACGCTGCTATGTATTTATCGCTAACGTAGGCGACCGACATGAGCGTAACAAGAATTTAGGTTTAAAATAAAAATACACAAAGTAACGACTATGTTACTTACTCTTTGCAAAAGTACGTACAAGGAATACAATGATTGTCCTCATAATTTCATTGTCAGCCTACATAATGATATTATCTTTCTAATTGTATAATAATGTTATCAAAACAAATATTTTCATTATATCAAACTATTTAATAATGTTAATAAATCACATGTTTTGAAATTTCGAGCTGATGGAGCAGCAGTCTGTTTACCTGTCAATGTCTGTCAATGTAAAAACCATAGAGTACATTTTGTATGGGGGTAAAAACTCTACGATCAGAGTTTTTTTTTTGGTATATTTTTTTCCTTCAAACGGAAAAGGCGAAGGGCTTAAGCCCATACTGCCTACAGTATTTGTATTTATTAAAAACTTTTTTAACCGACTTCTGAAAAAGGAGGTTACTCAATTCGACCGTATACATGGTTTTTTATGTTTGTTCGCGGAGAACTTCGTCGTTTATGAAAAGATTTTGATGATTTTTTTTTTTTTTGTTGGAAAGAAGACATTTCAGAGGTGGTCCCATGCTAAGGAAATCAAGGTCTGATGATGGAAGACCAGAGAAATCGAGGGAAACTTTAAAAATCGTAGGGACGACTAGTGCGTTTGTAAGTTTTTTCACTAAGAATTTTAAAGCACTAGAATTTAGTAAAGGTTTGAAGTTGATCTGATGATGGAGCTGAGAGACAGTCGAGGGAAATCCTCAACGATTCACAGTAGCTATCTTGTGTTTGAGCTTGATTGATTTGTATTGATAAGAACTTTGCACCTAGATGGGTTGTAACTGTCATTAGGGGTCTGATGATGAAGACGAACAACTGTTCAGGGAACTCCTCAACGGATTATTTAAATTGATGAGAACTTTGCACCCATATGGGTTATTGTTCGATGCAGTATACCTGCCATTTGGTCCCATAAAAAATCATTTAGTTTCGTTCAGTAGTTTATTTTGTGAGCATTTTTAGCTTATTGTGTGCACGGGTGATGTTACAATCGGTGCTACGGCTAATAAAATTCTAGTGCATATGTAAGAAAATTATGTATTTGACAAGAATTTGGGTTGAATATTTAAACAAAAAGGGTAAAATAAAAAACTTTTTCAAGAAAAATGTAACCGACTTCAAAAACGATCACGAAAAAGGGTAAAATAACCTACCAAATACCTCTTCTTTCGGAAATCGGTGGCTTTGCTTTTTTATTTCATTACGTTTTTTGCCACCGACTTCCGAAAGAAAAATTATTTGGTTTTAATAAAATATTAAACCAGCGCAATTGTTTCTTGTTTACAGTGTACATTTTTATATGTCTGACTGTCTTCTCTAAGTATGAAATAAGCATTATTCGCGCTCAACACGGTAGTTGATAGTACTGTCAAGCTCAAAAAACAAATAAAAAAGGGAGTATAAAGAGATTTTTCTGCTCATAAACATCCACCCGCAATTACTTCAATTCTTGCAACAGCGCCTAAATAGGTATCCTAATCTCAAAGCAAATCGATATTAGTGTTAGTGACCATGTCAGTCTCTTATGAAATGAGCATGCCTTCGTAACCCTTGACATCATCGTCAGTCTACTACAACAACAACATCATCTTCTGCTTTGTTGGACTTTAACCTCACTAAATCCACCTCTGTGGTTTCCATGAACAAGCCTTTCCACGATTTTCTCTCATACAATACTTGTGTTGATCAGCTATTGTTCAAATACGCTCCTTCGTTGTAGAGCTTACTAATAAGGCCCATAGTAAGAGACCACATTTCGGTGCCTAAGTCATCACTGGTAAAACACATTGGTCGAAAACTTTCAACTTGAGGCACTTTTTTTAAATTTAAAAATCAGCAAATTAGTCCTCTCACCCAGGGCAGAGCGGGAGGGACTGTCAGTCTTGTACTGACTAAAATCCACGGTGTCCTTCAATAGCCCTTTACGTTCCAGTTCCACGGTAATTTGATAAGTCCCGTGACCCCGGCAGACGCTCTTTGAAGCGCGCGTGGAACACAACGCGCCGTCGACCTGAGCATGGTCCATGGTGGGACAGCGAGCCGCCCATTACTCGCCGCCCGCATGCCCGCGCCTACGTCACTGGACTTGAGGCACTTGAAAAAAAAAGATATAGTATAGTCCCTGTGTCGCTAAGATGAAATTAATTTGGGGAGAGTGGATACAGTAAATAGTAGTGAATGTATATACCAATAAAAGTGTTAAGTTATAATAAAAGACAAAATTAAATAATCAGACCATGTTTAATTAAAAATGTTTTTCCATAAATTTTAACCACTGCTTTCTGAGTTTTATAATTCGCTTCATAGCTGATTTGTTGACTTTCGCAATCTCTTTAAAGTATTTTATCTGAGATATATAAAAACGTGTTAAAAATTCGTTTGATTTCACATCAAGCGGATCTAGTTTCGCTAATTTTTTTTCAATTTTGTTATTACTGCTTGGCAGGGCTGCAACAAAAAGGAAATGTATTGAGACATGCTTCATTTCTTCTTACTAGTATTTCTTGCTTTTTGTTTTGAGAATGTGGTCACTCTCACAGTTAATTAAGCCGCCTCTGGAAAACCACCGCCCACTCAAATGGCATAAATTAATATTATAGGTAAGTCTAGGTTTCCTCATGATGTTTTCTAACGTCAGTGATATTCAAGATAATCTTTGAAAGTACAATCATGATTGTGTATTGAAAAAGACGCATTGGTATTTGCCCGGATTTGAACACACAACTTAGATTTAGATTTATTAACATCTCGTGAGTTGTGCGATTTTAACCTATGGAACATGCTGCTAAGAAAATAATATGAATTAATATTAAATTCAACAAAAACTTTTTGCCTATAACCTATGACTGAACTAGGGGTAGGGGATAATGTAAGTACAACAACAATATTAGGATAGCAAGTGGTATGCTATCGTTTTTGACCCATAACGTATGATTCCGATCTCTCGACAGCACGTTTTAGCACATCTATAAAATAATGTGTCATGAATGGCGAAGCGGCGAGAAACGAAATGCATCTTTTATCGTGAACTTGAGGAGGGCAAGTGCAATCATGGCGGACAACTCCTCAGATATGAGACGGTATACAGAAAGGAAGGTGGTAGCCGGCGCCGCTCTACCAGAGTTTATCGGCGCTGGTCCATTCTGGTAACAGTTACATAAAGCAAGCAGATTGAAGGAAATTTGTTCATTAATAATTTTAAATGGCGGTTGGCGCCAGCGCTGACCGGCGCGTATAGAAGATTTTCGAAACTTGTCGGCGACGTTCGGGGTTTATCGGCGCTTGTTCATATAAATGCCTGCGCCGGTTACCTGCATGGGTCAGTTCCTATGCACTGGTAGGGTGCCAGCGTTCATTATGTATACAGCCTAAAGATGTATCGTTACTTACTATTTGGCCCGATACACGCCATGGTCTCCACGACATCAGTTTTTGCTTTGGAATTTGTGGGCTTATCTCCAGGTTTTACGGACGGATTACTTTCAAAAGACCTGCTAAATACCACAGCTCCCCTTGGTCCATTGATCATCGTTCTCCTGACCTGCATTGCAGTTATAACAAGATTTTTCATAGGAGCCGAATTCATTGTATAAAAAAAAACTATTTGAATCCCCGAATAAATGTTCAGACCATTCCACAAAATAATGATTTACGAAAAAAATTTTTGCTATGTCAATGATTTGTCAAGTCTTTTTTGACTTTTTTATGTGTAACTGTCTTCTACGTGTTTCTATAGACAACCTCTATTGTGACTGCATCACGGGCATTAATTCAATAAGGAAAGTTTTGGGTATTGTGGATGTCTTTAAGGTCCAGAATCCACCAAACCGGAGTGCAAAAGGCCTGAGAGATTATGGAAGACACTTTCACCTCAGACATCCACGCCCAGTTGAAAAAATCATCCTGTATACCAGCGAGATGGCGGTCAATGGCGCGGTAAAATAAAATAAAGGGTTCCGTAGCAGCAAGTAACATATAAGTATAAAAGTTCTTGTAGTTGGTTGTAACTTTGAACGGTAAATAATTGCAGTTTACGATTTGGAAGTTTGCATGGTAATGTACAGACGCCAGCACATCAAGTTACCACAATCTGTCAAATTTCTTCAATAGATTTTCAACCTTATCACAATAGTGGAAGGTTAATGTTCGATTGGTAAAATCTGACAGTTTCGGGTAGGTTGACCTGCTGGCGTCTGTACATAATAATTATATATTTTTTTGTTTTATCATTCATTCTTAACATTAGAAGATACAGGGGGGGGGATATTTTACCATTTTGGAAGTGTCTCTCGCGCAAACTGTTCAGTTTAGAAAAATATGATATTAGTAAGCTTAATATCATTTTAAAGACCTGTCCATAGATACCCGACACGTATGGGTTTGGTGAAAAAAAATTGTTTGAGTTTCAATTCTAAGTATGGGGTACTCCCAAATTTTTTTTATTTTTGTGTGATAATCCTAATACGGTTCACATAATACATCCACTTACCAAGTTTCCACAAGATAGCTCTTATACTTTCGAAGAAAAAGTGGCTGTGACATACATACAGACGGACAGACAGACAGACCGGCATGACAAATCTATAAGGGTTCCGTTTTTTGCCTTTTGACTACGGAACCCTAAAAATGATAACGTCTGAATAATACACATCATTAGAGATTCGAAACCACAGTTTATTCAACTTATTTCATCAGTTTATTCAACAATTTTGTTCCACTTTCTTTTAATTTTCTTAATCCTTTTCACGGCTGCCTTATTATAGTTTGCCATAGTCTTGTAATAAATGATCTGGTCATCGAAATAACTTTTTAAGTTATCAATAATTTCCTGGTTAGCAACGGCTTTTGGTTGTTTACTATTCTTGGCTGCTTCCTTTTCAGCCATCATGTAGAGTGGGTCACATGTTGGAACTTCGAGAATTGGCGATTCATCTGAAAGACATAGTAAATGTTAGGCATCAGGCTTTTTTTGTTAAAGAAGTTTGTATGCTGGATACATTCGTTGCTAGGTAACTTTGTTTATAAAAGTAGTATGTCACATTGGAAAATTATTGAAATAAAAAGTCAACCATTTTTACGAGTTTTACTAAAATCTGTTCAAAGATATTTCCAACAGGTTATGGGCCCAGACCGTGCCTCGTTAATGTGTAGGGCAGTCATATATAGTAAATTCGACAAGGTATAAAGATGGAAAGTTCAACGAGTTCGATCAAAAAGCTCACAGGCCGAAATAATTATGGCAGTTGGGCCTTCAGCATCGAAATGCTATTAATAGATGCGGGGCTCTGGGACTGTGTGAGTGAAAGTTTCGTTACTACCAAACCTGAAGACCGGAAACGCGACGAAAGGGCAAGGGCAAAGATTTGCCTGTCAATAGCAGAACAGTGCATCACCATTGTCAAGAATGCCAAAACCTCATGGCAAGCATGGAATGCGCTCAAAAAGGCCTATGCTGACTGTGGTTTAATAAGAAGATTAAGTCTGCTGCGGAAGCTATTTTCATTGAAACTGGATAATTTCCAAAATATGGATGCCTACGTCAATGAAGTGCAAGCTACGCATCAAGCTCTGGAGGCAATCCAAGCTGCACTGAATGATGAATTCATCGCGGTTATTCTCTTGGCTGGTTTGACAGATTCTTACGACCCTTTGGTGATGGCCATGGAACATTCTGGCAAGGAATTATCATCGGAGAACGTAATAGCGGCTCTTCTGCGTGAAGGTCACCGACAGCAAGTGAATGATGATAAGGACAATACGGTGTTAGCTAATGTTGCAGGTAGTAGTGGTAGTGGTAGCGCTCGTAAGAAAATAGTTTGCCATTTTTGTAAAAAGAAGGGTCACTTTAAATGGCAATGTAAGCTCTTCAAAGCAAAACAAGACAAGACTGAGAGCAATTTAGCGGCTGTAGGTAAGAGTATTTATGATGAATCTACTGATTTTGTTACTTTACTTGCTGCTAATGGGGATAATTGCTGGGTGGTAGACAGTGGTGCGACATCACACATGACATCAAATAGGTCTATTTTAACGCCTATAGGAAGCAGTTCGAAAGCAGTTACTTGCGCGAATAATGACAAAATAGTATCGACCTCGCAAGGTACTGTAAAGTTGGACGTACGTCACAAGGGACGTCCATTAGGACTGACAATGAATAATGTGTTGTTGATTCCAGAACTAGTCACTAACTTGATGTCTGTTGGCAAGTGCACTGATAATGGCAAGGTTGTAGTGTTTGACAAATATCGTTGCAGAGTTTTCGATGGTAATGTATCTGTGGATGGAAACGTACTGTTTACAGCGCCACGCAAGCAAAACGGACTCTATGTTTTAGGTTCGGGGAGTAACAAGGCGACGGTACTCTTAGGAGAAAGTCAGGATGACTTTGAGTTGTGGCATAGGAGATTGGGCCACTTATCCCAATCTGAAATGCATAAACTTAAGAACATCGTCAAGGGCCTTAGTTATAGCCTTGGGAACTGCAGGAACCCTTGTGTACCATGCAGTCAAGGCAAGCAATGCGTGAAGAAGTTTCCAAAAAAGAAATTCAATAGAGCTTCACAAATTTTGGAGCTGGTCCATAGTGACGTTGCGGGTCCCATTGAGGTAGAGTCATGGGGCGGCAAAAGATACATACTGCTATTCGTTGACGACTATAGCAGGAAAGTTTTTGGCTATTTGCTGAAATGCAAATCAGAAGTTTTCGGGAAGTTCCGTGAGTTTCAGGCATTAGTTGAAAATCAAACAGGCCAAAAGATTAAGAAGTTAAGGAGCGACAATGGTGGTGAGTACACCAGTAAGGAATTCCAGGATCATCTGAAAAATCATGGAATTCAACATCAGACAACTATAGCGCACACTCCACAGCAGAATGGAGTTGCGGAGAGAACCATCCGGACAATCGTCGAAAAGGCAAGATGCATGCTAGCAGAAAGCAATCTCAATAAGAGATATTGGGGTGAAGCAGTTCTAACGGCGATTTATCTGAAAAATCGCTCACCCACTATGGCTGTTTCGCAACAGGTCCCTGAACAGGTGTGGACCGGAAAGGCGGTGATTCTTTCGCACTTAAAAGTGTTTGGTTCAAAGGCACAAGTTCTTATTAAGGATGGAAGTCTCAAAAAGTTTGATTCTAAGACACGAGAACTTATATTTCTTGGCTATAGTGAGAATCAAAAGGGGTTTAAGTTTGCTGATGTTAAAAATAATCCAAGGCGGATTATTGTTGCTCGGGATGCTGTGTTTGATGAGAGGTTACCAAATCAGTCTAAGGACAATATGGATTTTCTCGGACCTCCAAACAAATCACCAACTAAGATGCCAGTGGTGGATGTTCCTGAAGAATTTTTCGTAGTCCCCATTACAGGAGGGACTACCGGGGCTATGGAAACTGAGGAGGAAGTTCCAAGTCAGAGCGTACCTGCTCCAGCAACCGGGTCCACCACACCCGAAAACGTTGTAGTTGAATCTGAAGAGTTCCATGATTCAATGGATTCCATCTCCGATTCTGACAGAAGCGAAGAACGAGAAGCTGAACCAGCTGTAGAGGGGCCTCGATACCCTCAAAGGACCAGAGTTCCAAATAGACAGGAAGATTTTGAATATAATTTTCTCAGCGTGCATGATCCTGTGTCGGTACAGGATGCAATGGACCGCGGAGATAAGGACCTGTGGTTAGATGCGATGAAGCAAGAGTACGACTCGCTCATCGAAAACGGAACCTGGGAGCTGGTGGATCGCCCAAGAGGAGCGAATGTAGTCAAATGTAAGTGGCTATTTAAGCTGAAGATTGGTGCTGACGAGACAGTGCAGCGCCACAAAGCAAGACTGGTGGCTAAAGGGTATTCCCAGAAGTGGGGGGAGGACTACTCTGAAACCTTTGCACCCGTGGTTAAACTGTCGTCGGTCCGACTACTGCTGGCGCTATCGGCAGAGAATGGATTGACAGTACATCATATCGATGTCACGACCGCTTTCCTTAATGGTGATCTTGTTGAAGACCTGTATATGGAACAGCCAGAGGCCTTCATCACGAGGGGGAAAGAAGGAAAGGTTTGCAAGCTGAAGAAGGCCATATATGGTCTGAAGCAGGCAGCACGATGTTGGAACGTGAAGGTTCACGCTTACATAATTGAAATCGGGTTCACGAGGTCAAAATATGACCCATGCGTGTACCTGAAGAAGGTCAAAAGCAAATTTCTCGCAATTGCCTTATACGTAGACGATTTCTACATTTTTGGGCATGACATTGACGAAATTCAGGCCGTGAAAGCGAAGATTGGGGACGCCTTCAAAGTTAAAGACTTGGGATTGGCAAAGGACTGCCTGGGCATGGAGCTCACGCAAAGGAAGGGACAAGTGGAGCTCAACCAAAGACACTTTATAAAGAAGGTCCTCCGAAAGTATAAAATGGAAGATTGTAAAGTTGTCGCGACTCCTACAGAGTCTAATCTCAGATTGGAGAAAGGCGATCCAACTGGAGATATGAGTTATCAGGAGATTGTGGGTTCACTCATGTACCTGTCCTGTGGCACACGACCTGACATCACATTCATAGTGAGCTACCTGAGTCAGTTTAATTCTTGTTGGAATTCGACTCACATGGCTGCACTCAAGAGAGTGCTGAGGTACCTAAAGGGTACAGTAGATCACAAATTGGTCTACAAGAAGACTGGCAATCCTCTGGTTGCATATGCCGATGCGGACTGGGGTGCCAACGCTGATGGACATTCGTTCACAGGTTACATGCTTACCCTTGGCAGTGCTGCGGTTTCCTGGCAAACCCGCAAGCAACGTTGCGTCGCACTCAGTACGGCTGAAGCAGAGTATATCGCTATCTGCGAAGCAGCGAAAGAGATAGTTTGTGCCAAAGGTCTCTACCATGAACTGACAGGTCAGAATAAAACGATTGATCTTTTCAGCGACAGCCAAAGCGCTATAAAATTAGTGTACGTGCCAACAGTCGGTAGGAGGTCTAAGCACATAAACATAAGATACCATTATGTGAGGGAATTGGCCGAGGCAAATGAAATTTGTATCAAATATTGTAGGACTGATGAGATGCCTGCTGATATCTTCACAAAAGGACTTACTAGAGTTAAGCAGGACTACTTTAAAAAATGTATAGGCATACAGTGGGGGTGTTAAAGAAGTTTGTATGCTGGATACATTCGTTGCTAGGTAACTTTGTTTATAAAAGTAGTATGTCACATTGGAAAATTATTGAAATAAAAAGTCAACCATTTTTACGAGTTTTACTAAAATCTGTTCAAAGATATTTCCAACATTTTTTTGGGAAATAAGATGGTTCTTCCTACCCTGGGTGGAGAAGAAGTTACTGTCAGACTCTTACTGGCTAATAGCAACCCCGTGTCTTCACGTGCTCTTTGTGCTCCAAGCTCGGGATGCCCAGGTTCATTTAGTAAAAGGCTGGTTTAGTTATAAAATTGCTTCCAATCATCAGATCTACAGACCTAACTTACATCAACTCAGTCGTATTTCATTCGAAAATTAAAATTATGATCGTATTTGTATGATACATGATCATTGTAGTTTGTAGGAATACCATTATCATCATCAGCGAAAGATATCCACTGCTGAACAAAGGCCCCCTAAACCACCCCGCTGCCACTTGCATCCTTCAGTTGTCCATGACACTCACAATTTCATGGGCAACCTAGTGGGAGGCCTGTCTACGCTACGTTTGGCTGTTCGTAAACGTCACTAGAGAACTTTTCTTCCCAATCGGTTTTCAGTTCTACGAGTGATGTGGCCTGTCCATGGCCACAACATTTTACATTTTTTAAGAGCTAGTCATATAACTCTGGTTCTTTTCCTGCATGCTTTACAGACTACGTGAACTGTTTACCTACTAAGTGAATTGAAATATGCGAATATGAACCTACAAGGATAACGTGTTAAACAGAAATGATGAATTACAAGATAAACTGGCTAGCTGAATAAATATTAGTACTTACGAAGAGAATGTGTCCAGCTTTTCGAGTTATCACTGGGTGCATTGTCCTTGCTGGCTATACCGTCTTTACTGGTTGCAGTAGTTTTTTGAGAATTAATGGTTTTGTCCTGAAGATTTTCCTCAGTATGCCAGCCACAGCTCCCAAATTCCCCACCGCCTCTAGAAGATCCACTCGATCCAGCAGTGCCGCGTATTATCATCATCTGAACAGCCTTCGTTACCCATAGATTTGCTTTAGGCATCAAATTCATTTTGATTTTTAAATAAACTTATAAATTGTTATTTTAGTGTGAGTGCGCTTAAAAATTTTGAAAATAATCTACTAAAAACTAAATAGGTTATTATCAAAAAAATTACATTGAGTTGATTTGAATTTGTAGACTTCTGATTGAGTGACAACTGGTTTTTTTGTCAACAATGGACTTTATTCTTAATTCAAAAGTGTAATATACGAGTAGGTCTCCGTGGTAATTTCTGAAAATACAACCTCTTTCTTTCGAGAAGTAATATTGTCTTTTACTCCAAGAAGGGAAACGGAAACGCGGTGGTCAGTTGCTACGTTTCAAGGATGTTCTGAATAGACACTTTAAGAAGTGCCAAATTGACCCTTCAACATGGGAGAACCAGGCACAAAATCGGCCCAAGTGGAGACAGTACAGGAGCAGGTTTACACCTTTGAAGAGACAAGAAGGTTACAATTGGACAAGAAGCGTGACGACCTAAAAGCTAGACCACCTGCAAATATAACTTACAAGACATTGTAAGTACAAAGTGGACATGTAAGGACACCATTGATGACAATCAATGGTGTCCTTACATGTCCACTTTGTGCTCGGAGTTTTACGGCAAAATTTGGATATGCGAGTCACTGGAGAGCACATGAAAGGGCATATCAAAACTCTCAACCACTCTAAAAAAGTCATCGATTGCAGTTGCTGTGGCCGAAATCGGCTAGATGGCATCATTGTCTTTTAACATGTTAAGATGTTCCCACACAGAAGTTATGTAAAGGTGTAAAACATCGTGTGGCACGATAACATTTTCATTAGTGTTTTCATGGGAATGTATATGTTCTATTTACGACGCTTTTTTAACGCCCAAAAAAAGCGCTCATGCGAATGCGGCTAACGAATGCAAAAAGCGAAAAATGTGCAAAAAATATAAGAAAATTAATGTCACTGTTTGCTAATAAATATAGCAAAACTATTTTTCATTCTATTATTTAATTTCTTCGGAAGTATATTGAAAAACGTCGTTCGTTACACGCGGGCATTTGTTATTGCAGTTTTCGGCTCCTTATCAACCTGACTATTGTGCGGCTCGGATGCGACTTCTGTACGTATCGTAATGAATCTATTCAAAATGTTTGTTGTTATAATCTTAAACACATTTTTTTTTTTTTACTTCAGAGTATTTTTTCGGAATCTAAACTCAAGCGGTTGCTTGGAGACAAAACGTTATTTTGCACTACTGTCACCTACCAATTTGAATACATCCAGCCAAGCGCCCAACTTCTGGTAATTAAGGATCCTAAGTTTTAAGACGTCGTTCCTAAGTTAATACAAAAATAATACTAAGATTTCAATAAGTAGCAAGAATGTCATATATTAAATCAGTGTGAACCAATAATACCGCCAAAAACAATTCCCCAAATATCTGCCAACACGTATATTTATGATAAATATTTTCGCGCGACAAATAACAAAACCACAAACAATCTTTATATATTTTCTAATACACAGCACAGTATTGAATGTTGTCGATTGGCGCTCATATAAGCGAAAATCTACCATTTCTATTCGCACACGATCGCCGACCGTCTGTGAGATATCTATTGGAATAAAATGCTCTTTGGATTGCGAGTTGCGACACATATGGGATCCTTTCTATACTTCATTTTTATATTCTTTGTTGTTGGTATAAAGAATAATGAATGGGCTTGCAGATGTGTTTTTGTCGCGCAAATAAAAGTAATATTTTTGTAGATAAAAAAGAAAAATATGGTCCGAATACTTATTTATTCCTAAGAAACAACATCGCTTTTATATTATCGCACGATTTGGTTACTGGCACTGTTTAAAAGAGACCCTGAGCATCTGTAAGATACCTTTCACACGAGCGCTATTTTATGGGCGTTAAAAAAGCGACCGAAATAGAAAAAAATCCTTTCCCATGTATGTCTGTTCACACGTTTAAATGCTGGGCGGTGACAGTTAAGTTCAATTTACCTTTTTGTTAATATAAGCGTTTTTTAGCGCCAAAAAAACGTTCATGCGAATTGGGGCTCAGTGTTTGATGTCTCCAGCTATTTTGCATTTTGTGTATGTCGCAGGGAGATGAAGAAATCAGGGATTTCACGAAATCCCGGAAGATGTGGAATATTCTTGTTTATTACGTCTTCTTACTAAAAGTATCTATCTAGTGATATGACAAAATACTAAACATAAAGTCGAAGATAATATGTCATTTCACTAAACTAAATGTAGTGAAATAAAGAATACAGTGATGATTTTTCTGTCTACAGGGTTTAAATGAACCTAGCCAAACCGAATCTCGGGATGCCAATGAAGTCCGTCTTCTTCCCGTTCAAATGCAAAGTTGTTCAGCTGGTATTTAAGTAGGAGTGTACGAAAAGGGGCACAGAGAAATAAAAAATTTCGTAAAAACGACTGGGGGCACCCCGACTCGGACAGGTTAGGATAGAAGGGGATGGCGGGGTCTGGAAGACTCCGCCATCCCCTTCGTAGTTATTTTTTATTAAACGGCCCAGAAGTAGGAGCACCGCGAAGCGGTGCTCCGTCGACTTTTTTGACATTTTACTAGATTTAGTTTGGTGTTTGTCATATCACTAAATTCTTTTAGTAAGAAAACGTAATAAATAAGAATATTCCACATCTGCCGGAAATTCGTGAAATCCCTAGGGATTTCGTGAAATCCCTGATTTCTTCATTTCACTGCTACATGTATATCGTTTCTCAGATGACACTAAAGCCTGTCAAGTAGTGGCGCCGAATCAAATGTGCGCAGACAGACGGAGAGCCGCTCGAAGCGACGGAGAGCGTCTCTCAATTCAGTCTGGCAATTTTGTGTGAGAATCACCAATACTATCTGATCCAAAAATCTGGGACACTATTGCCAATAAACCCTCAGACTACATTTAAATGTCACAGCATTCAACACTGTTACCCAACACTTTATAAACAAGGAAAACAAAAGAAAGCGCCCTACAGCGCAGCGAAAAACTGAAACAGCGCTTTGTAAATCAGTAAGGTTGACGTGAATTACTATCGCCAAGTGTGGATTTATAGGGGGCAAGTACCTTGCCGTTCAGTAATTCAATACAAGGGGCCAGTGTGGAACAATGGATATAGTAACTAAGTATACACCAAGCTTTATGTTAGCTATATTGAAAATGCAGAGGTTGTGAATTTATGACAGCATTTTTTTTTTCTTTTTTTTTGTGATGGCTGTAGCCTATCCTTTTTGCAACACCTTCTTCTTTTTCTACAAAATATACAGTGTAATGTAAATTGTTCATTTTTTTTCTTTTATTTGTAAGGGCTTTAGTTGACATTTATCAATAGCACCGCTACTTGTGAACGCTATTTGTTGCATGGAACTATAATATAACATAGCTAGTTGTGAAATGTTTCTTTTGGAATAGCAGAATTGCGGCGTTCAGTTCTAATTTTGACCACCAGTAAAAGATCCTTGTTTGAAGTGTTCCTTTTCCTACCGAGCTTCTTCAGATTAGTTACATAATAAGTATATTAGTAACCTCGCTAGTCCAAACTGACAACATTCATAAAAAGAGACGTCCAACCCCAAAAATCCCAAAATAAAACGCTGTTCATTATGACGGCTAAGTGTACATCCAGATAGCATTAACTTAGTCAAGGAAAACAAATGTCAGTTGTCGTGGCGTAAGTTTTAATTGCCTCGGAGGCAGACGGGCCTTAATTAAAATATTACTTGGAAGACAAAGAGGAATGCCGAAAAGATTAGCGGTTTGTTCAGGGGCACTCGAGGTATGGACGGGTAATTTGAGTGTTGGGAACTTGGTGCGACTTTGAGTAGTGTTTTGTTTTAATTAGCTGCTCTTTTGACAGTTAGACGAATGGTAATGACTGGATTGAGACTGTCGTTGTGCTGGGTTTGCTTTGGCGTGTTTACTTTGGAGCTCGCTTAATGAGGAAGTCGTTGGCGGAAGATTGAAGCGAATGCATCTTCTGCTGATTACTGTACTGTGTAAAAAAATCCCAAGATTTTAAAACATTGCTTGGACCATCACAGTCATATCCTCTTTGACCCGTGGCGCTCAAAGTAAAAATATCTCTTGAGATAGGATTGTAAAAACAGGTGCTGCAACTTCTCAAAAAAAAAGGACAGTCTCCATAAAAGTTTCACTTTTATCTGCAATAACTAATATTGCAGATAAAAGTGAAACTTTTATGGAGACTGTCCTTTTTTTTTGAGAAGTTGTTTGTCGGTTCAGCCTACTGTTAAATTTTATTTTTATAACGCTGTCCAATCCTTCAATAGCTCTTTACATTCCAGGGTCACGGTTACCTGATGAGACAGTCCCGCGACCCCGGCAGGCTCTGGCCCTCTAAGGCCCCCGTCAGACTGCTGACAGCTCTTTGAGGAGCGCGTGGAACATGACGCGCCGTCGATCCGGGCATGGCCCATGATCAGACGACGAGTACATGCCGGTTCTCTACCTGAGACCTAAGACATCTTTTGGACTAACATCGTAAAAAAATTATGCAATTAAACCTATATTCTTAAAAACTACGAAAAAAAGTACAAACACTACACCATGAACGCGAGCACCAATCTAAGCTGTCAGGCCAGGAAAAATGTTCACAGAAATAAGTTTACGCAATTCTCGACTTCGCTTGTAACGTGTTTCTATTTATCTTTCGCACCACATTGCGCCAGCATTGACGTATTTTATTAAATATCTTGATATTTTCAGCTTCTTTCTGCTTCAGCTTGTATTTCTGATTAGCTGAGTATACCTAGTACCAAAACCTGATAAATTATAGAATCAGGCGTAACTTTGCGGAAATACATGACATTAAATGTTATGAAAAATATCTAGTTTTAATTCTGCGACCAAAATCCGGGCTATCCAAGCCCCCAGGCTTTTTTTGTATGTGAGGTTAAATGTTTGTAAACGAAAATTCCTAATGTTTGTAATCGACTTTTTATCCCCGTAAACCCCTATATTGCAAATTTCATCAAAATGGTTAGAGCCAGCACGTTTACATCAATATTGCTCATTTAATAGTATAGTATAGAATAGAATACATCGATACCTAAATCTAATCCTGAGAATATAGTAGGTATATTATAGTTTCACATATAACTTAGATACCTACTAAATCAACAGTAAAACCCCGTCACTCGGAAAACGAAAACATTTTTCCTGGTTAGCGCGCCAATAAATGATCTTCCATATAAAATCACATATGCTTACCATCCTATAAATACATAGCACATATATTAGATACCGTAACACACCCAATTTACCGGTTATCCGAAGGAAAGGTCCCTAAAAAGATCGTAATGACGGAATAAGGCGGGGGTCATAAAGTAATACGGTTTCCGAAAAAACATTTTTCTTGTTAACGAAAGTAGATGTATTATGGTAGATTAGATTTGATTTTGGTATGCTTTTTATATTTCCTCGGCAATAAAGTATTGATTATGTTATGTAATAGAATTTATAATCTTGTACTGTCGACCGTTGGGCTTCGTCTCAGAATCCGGGACTCTATAAAATGTAAACAACTTTTTAAGCCTGTAAATACAATTAGGATCTAATTTTATTAATACGAGGCTTGCAATCAAGCTTTGAAGTATCTAGATATAAAAGTATATTTATCTTCATAAAAAAACACGTTAAAATGTTGGAACTTTGACCTTTCACATCTAATAAACCAGTCCTTGGGTCATGGGAAGCCTCAACAAATCGTTTTGATATCTCTTTGAAGAGATGGTGAGCACACAGACCTACTCGCCTCTAGAATTTCAATACCAAATGTCTTGAAAATACAGTTTCCACTTAGGTTCTCGGTAACTAAAAAAACCTAGGTATGATCAAGAACAAAAAATACGGAAAGAAAAGCTTTGATGTAGCCATTTTTATACCCCGCATAAAAAAAAATCCTACCACAAATTTATAACAAAAAATACAATAAACAAACCACAAAAAAATATTTTCAGAATTATTATCAATTGCCATCAATTCTTCACAGCCTTCGAGCAAGGTCAACGTTCGACACTGACACTTCACTCGGCCATCTCTCTGAAATAACTCCCCCAGCCGTCCGTTAAAACTCCCTAGGGATGTAATATACAGTCGCGACTACACGACACTCTCATGTTCGTGTTTATTACACCTAATCTTAATTATTATAAGCTTGTATGAACATGGTGCGGGGATATACTCGTACCTCTTTTGATTATGGTTGTAAACGCTACCGCATTTGCATTTTGGGGATTTGATATTACGAATGTTGACATTGACTCCTTATTTATTACTTTAATACTAAAAACTAATAGATTCTTCTTACTGATTTTGGCAGATTTTCACAAATCGACATGACCATCCATGTCGTTTTGTGAAAATCAGTAAAAGTTACTGAAGGCACTAATTGCAAAAGTAACAGCAAGGGCCTTTGAGTATTGTATTATTCAATTAGCATGGCCGTAATTTTTCTTAGGGACTAGGAGAGAAACGGTTACAATTATAGAAAGGGAGGATTCGGTGTACCTAATTATTATATACATTTTCGATTTTAAAATAACGTAAGTACTTTTTTATTTTAAAAAGTACTTTTTTTTTGTTAAGTACTTTTTTTTAGGTACTTTATATAGATTTAGATGATACTTTTTTTTCATCAAACTTTTTGAGAAAAATTTTTACTTCTTCAACCTTTAGTCACCCAATGCTGAGTGTAAGTCTCTTCCAATTCTTTTCACTTCTGGCTCGGGTTTTGTGTCATGGCTATCTAGTATCTTACGGCCACGGTTGTCTCCCCCCTAATAATAGGGGTATATCTTTACTTACAATATACCCCTATTATTTTTCTGGGAGCCAACAAATATCGCGTATTTACCAACACCAAAACATGTCCGTCGTAGTTTAGCCGCAGGCTTGCCAACCAAAACACGTCGAATATGTTTTATGTGTCTGGCAAAACCGCGTAAATCTAATCTCTTGGAAATTATACGCGCTCTGGACGTATGACCCTCGTTGCTAATATAGGGTGGCCCGGGCCTAACATTATCTGTACCGTGGTTTATTGTATTGTATTTTGAACTTTAATGATATAGTTTTATGATTGTATTGTTGCTTTTGACGAAATCAAATGGTGAACTATAAATATATTAACCTCCTCCTTTAAGAAGTCGGTCAAAATCGAATCATGATGATATGCAGAAAGATAGTGGTCTAAAAAGACCACTTCAGCAGATTCATAGAAGTATAAATAGCAATAAAATTCGTAAAGTGGAATGTTCTAGATTTATAATAATTTATTGAGAGAATTATAGATTAAAAAACTTGTGTGGCCTTTTTAGAACCCCTGGACTAAATGGGTGGACTTTTATAGACAAAAAATCCATGTCATCCTGTTTGCAATCCTAGTACGGTCAGCCAAGAAAGTGGTGTACCAGTTTTGATTTAGTTTCCCGGTCATCGAAAATTACAACAAGGTTCGTTATAAAAGATATTACTGAAAGAGACAACATTATCATGACGTAAACCTATGTATTTAGTATTCATACGTCATATGTCACATATAAGTACATGACATTTTAACCTTTAGTATAAATGAAAAGGACATTAGTTTCTACAAAGCAATTGAAATGTTTCCAAACAAAAGTAATAAAAACTACTTAAATAGACAACCGAATTCCATTTGAAAAAGAAAACTGACAATTGACATTTTGTCAAATATATGCAAAAAATCGATATATTTTCCGTGTTATTTTTCAATCAACTGCATATAAAATCATCTCAATGCCTGCCAACTTGACCATTGCCGAAAGAGCACAAATAATTGCCCAATTTAATGAGGGAAGCAGTATCAGTGCGATATCCCGGAATTTGAATATATCGAGGCGTTCTGTCCGCTTTTGGATTCGTCGTGAAGGAGAGGAGGGAAGTTTGTTGGATCACAGAAGAAGTGGTCGCCGGCCTGCACTCTCCAATAACGATAGAGAATTCATGAGACGGGAATATGAAATCAATGGTTTTAAGCCCACAAAACATTTTGCGGAGATGTTCGATGTGAGTGCCCAAACAATAAGGAATCATCTACATTACATGGGGTTGCACCACAGGCATTACGCCAAGAAAATATATTTTTGACGGATGCTCACAGACTTGCTCGTCTGAACTTCGCCAGAGAGCACTTAGAGTTTGATTGGTCTAATACAGTGTTTTGTGATGAAAAAACGTTTAAATCCAGTCAGCATGGACGTCTTCACCTTTGGCGATATAATTCAACACGGTATAAAGATGATCATGTAATCCCAAATAGAGAATCAGGTCGAATTTCCGTAAATATTTGGGGCTGGATGAGTGCGGATGGTGTAGGAGAATTGTGTTCTCTACCTCCTCGAGCGACGGCTGTAAATTATATCGACGTGCTTCAGAATGCAATGCTACCGACAGTCCGTAATGTTTACCCGGAGAACGAAGTGCCACAATTTGATTTTGTTCAAGATAATTGTTCAATTCATAATGCGAGGATCGTAAGAGCCTGGTTTCGTTCACACACTGACGTAAGGGTAATTCAGTGGCCCTCAAGAACGCCGGACCTCAACCCGATAGACAATCTTTGGGGCCTTATGGTCCAACGATGGTCGCATCAAAATGAAAGAACCAAACAAGCTCTTATTAGTCACTGTAATTTTTTAATTAAAAAATTAAAAATGTTTTTATTGCAACTCTTACACTATACAGCATTACAAATGAAGAGTTAACCCCAGAAAGTTATAAAATAATACTTGTATTGGGGCTACCTCGCTACCTCCCAGTGACAATTTTATATAATGTAAAGTTTTGTTACAATAAAATGAATTTTTTAAATTTTAAGTAAGGAGAAAGAAACAGCTTTAGGTGTATGAATGGATTTTGTGTGTTAATTATATTTGGGAGGAAATGCGGGGAACCGATATTTGCTCACGGCTTGTTGGTTCAATGAGGTCTCGTCTTTTAGAGGTTATAGAGGCCAACGGCGGTTACACCCGTTTCTAATTTTTAAACATTTTCAATATCTTCTAAATATTACTATATATGCTATGTTTTTGTTTGTTATAAGTATTTAAAATTGATTGTAGAAATTTAATAAAAGGATAAATCTATTTTTAGCTTGTTTTTTATTGATATTGTAATTACAAGTTTACAGAAATTGTAGGTTTGTGGATTCGCCTTGTGCCTTTACAATTTTATGTAACTTGTTGATTACAATTCTGAATTTGTAGATACAATTTTGTCATCAAAATCTACAGACCCCCGCCGTTGATTTTACGACGTCATTGGTTCCATCAAGTTCAAACTAAGAACAGCTGTCACGTTACAAACAGTAATAGTCGTTATCAATAATCAGATAAAGACAGCAATAGAAGTTGTCAGATCGATCTGCAAGCGAAACTAATCTTTATCACCTATGAATCTGCAAGCGATATTCAACCTTAGGGTGGTACACCACTTTCTTGACCGACTGTACATAGACAAAATATTTGTTTAGGTAGCACGTAATAAATGAAAACTATTAATTAGTAAAAATAAAATAGCCTTTAATTTTTTGATAGTTACTATAAATATCATGTGCATAGCATAAACAATAACAAAGCCATAATATTCAGCAATATTCCATACAAATGTCTGGTAGTCTAGCTAGCAAAAATCCCAATTTGGCGCACGCCCAGCCGTCATACAACCGCATACAGGCTGTACTCGAACCAAACAGGCTTATACAGGATCGGTTTATAGCTGATTTTATACCTAATAAAATAAAAAAGGATTTCACCGAGAACCTCATTACAATATTGAACGATTTTTCGTATTTTAAGTGAGGCATAATTTTTAGAAGTACTGTTTGAGTTCAGCCTACAGTTTAAGGCCTATCTTTTCATCATTCTCCAGCTCTTACCCTAATTTATTTGGGTTCGGCGTTCCATACTTCTCTCTATTGGGTCGCAAGAATGTGCCAAGAGGTTACTGCCCTAAAACGCAAGGGGCAACTGAAAGAAAGTCTGACAGTCCCTTCGCAGGTTCGATTTCCGCAAGGGTCAAATATTTGTATGACTTATAAATAGTTGTTTTAGCCCTGGGTGTTTAAGTATGTGAGTTTAAATGTTTGTAAGTTCAAATTAAAAAAAAACTTTCGTAAATTCGTCTTTAATAGATAAAATCAAAAACCCTTGATCGATTTTAGAAACATTTTTGTATGTTCTTAATCAATGCATACAATCAAAAATCCTAGACAGGTTTTACAATTAATTATTTCACTGTAGATTGCTAACGTTATCAGCAAGTAACATGCACTGTATTCTATTTTCAAATTGCACCTGTGCAAAACCGGGAAAGGTCGGGTAAAATTAAGAACAGAATTTAGAGAATCACTTAACTCGATTCTGTAGTATTAGCACTTATGTATTGTATTAATTAAATTAAATTAATTAAAGCTTGCCAAGCAGAAACCACTTCACGTCAACTTGCCTTCAAATAAACACTCTGTACCATATTTTATGTGTCTGACAATGCTTGTAAAACTAGCCCTATACGCCCGACTTTCCACGACCTCAGGCGATACGACTGGGGGTCGCAAGACCGTCTGTGGCGTCGTCTGTAAAGGTAACACTGGAACGCAAAGGAAAACTGAAAAAATAGGATGGATTTTGTTTGTGTGTGTGATTAGTCAGTAGGAGACAGTTCTTTCCATCAAGGCGGGATTCGATTTTTGACAACACTTGTGTCAAGCAACACACGCCACTTTCTTTCTTCGCATGAGTATGACTGAAGCGTCGTCCTACTAAGGAGCGGCTCTATGACTTGTGGCTGTTATGGTCACTGTACACTTTTGACCGTAAGATTTGTGTCTCCTTCGAGCACGTCTCGCAAAAAATCGAACGGAAATAACGGGGAAAGCAATACCGAAACTGGGCATGTCTATGCTAGATGCTTAGAAGTCGCCCTGCCTTTTTTGGGTTCCATTAAATAAGTCCGCCAGCCCTGAGTGGAGTGGAACGGACTATCGGACTTTTACTGATTTAAAATCCACCCTGTTCTATAGGTAGACCTTTGCATTCCAAAGACATTTTTTTTAGTTTAGTAAAATCATCAAATGAGTCCCCCCACCCAGGGCAGGGTGGGAGGGACTGTCAGACTTGTACTGACTAAAATGCACGGTGTCCTTCATTAGCCCTTTACGTTCCAGGGTCACGGTAATGATATAAGTCCCGTGACCCCGGCAGGCTTTGGCCCTCTAGAGGGGGCCCCGTCAACTTGCTGACGCTCTTTGAGGACATTTTTTTTAGCCTGGTAAAATCATCAAATAAGTCCTCCCACCCATACTGTCTGACTTGTACTGACTAAAATGCACGGTGTCCTTCATTAGCCCTTTACGTTCCAGGGTCACGGTAATGATATAAGTCCCGCGACCCCGGCAGGCTTTGGCCCTCTAGAGGGGGCCCCGTCAACTTGCTGACGCTCTTTGAGGCGCGCGTGGAACACAACGCGCCGTCGACCCGGGCATGGTCCATGGTTAGGCGGTGAGTTGCCCATCACTCGCCGCCTGCATTCCAAAGACATGGAGTCTTACTCAAGTGCGGACAATCCCGTGACCCATACTCGCCCTGTTTCAGAGAGCTGAGCTATTAAACGTGTAGCTTATTGATACAGTTTGTGGCCAAGTCGTAACTGTAGGTCGCGGGACTTATACCATTACCGTGACCCCGGAACATAAAGGGCTATTGAAGGACACCGTGGATTTTAGTCAGTACAAGTCTGACAGTCCCTCCCGCCCTGCCCGGGGTGGGAGGACTCATTTGATGATTTTACCACGAAAAAAAAAAAAAAAAAAAAAAAGTCGTAACTGTAACTTCACACTACCTTTGTTACAAACTACATACAATACATAGGTGAAATAGTTTCTTCTCAGGTAAATACCTATGTAAATATATATGTAATGTTACCTGACGGCATTAAACTAAGTCACAATTAGTGCCAAGTTACTGTTGAATAGAGGGTTACTAACTAAATATGTGTACACAAGGTTTAAATTAGACTAAATTCTGTATTACACAGAATATCTAACTCGTTGTTTGAGTAAAGATGAGCTAAGTCTACTTTTGTGGGGTTGACTTGCTAGATATATGAACTTCGACGTTGCTTACATAAATGAGGGGTGAAAATAGTCTTGATAGGGTACTTGGAACGCAAAGGGCAACTGATAGAATAGGGTGATCTATAAATCAATCAAGGTTTGACAGTCTCTTCAGATCTACCAAAGGCGAGACTCATTTGATGATTATCCATAAAAAAAAAAGAATTTACGATGTTTGTAAAACTGAAGCGCAAAGGCTAACGGTCAGTTCACACCGAGACGCGTAACACAACGATACAGCAAATGTGCATCTTATTGCGTAGTAAATAAAGTTAGATTTTGAGCCGCCAATAAAATGCAGCGTGGCGCCGCGCTGCGCCGCGCTGGGTTGTGACAAGAGTATCTTTTCGTGTAGGAAATAGAGTCAGATTTTGAATAGCTCTATTGATATGTGCGCGCAGCGTCACGTCTCGGTCTGAGCTGACCGTTAGTAATTGGCTAATGCACTGCGTGTCACGTGTTCGATTCCTGTACGAGATTAATGAATATTTGTAAAAGCAATTAAAGAAATCGTCTAGATTTAAAAGTGTATTTCACAAAAAAATATACCAAAACGCTAAATTTGGTTAGCTAATTGTATTTTAGATTCAAAAATATATCTGACTGCACCCCGCTTCATCATACAAAGACCAGAAATAGTATCTTATACCAGATGAAAAGTAGACTGAATGCGACGTAACGTACTCAATTTCTCCAACACCAAAACCCATACTAATCAACTAATTACAACTCCTACCTACGTCATCCGCTTGTCCATCATTACATTAAAACAGTATCAATATCTAGTTAGTACCAAATAGCCGTAGGGTTGTACAGTCACCAACAACGAAATGTGTCCACTTCAAAAGACATTAAATTCAAACGCGATTTTCTTGTGTAAAATTGGTTTCTACTTTGAAAAAAAAACGGTGAACTGCGAGTCGAACTCGTGCACGAAGAGTTTCCTTACCATTATCTATAGAAACGACAAAAAGTAATGTCTATTGTACGGGAGATCCACTTATATGTTTATTTTATTATGTTTTTAGTATTTGTTGTTATAGCGGCAACAGAAATATATCATCTGTGAAATTTTCAACTGTCTACCTATCACGGTTCATGAGATACAGCCTCGTGACAGACGGACGGACAGACAGACAAACAGACGGAGTTTTGGTAATAGGGTCCCCTTTTACCTTTTGCGTGCGGAACTATAATGATGCGTGGTTTTGTCGCAATATTTAAGTATGTGCATGATACTCTGAGTCTTTATTTTTTGAGATCTATTTTGATTTAATAGTGTTACAAAATTTGTATAATTTGATTTTTAATATTATAGTAACAATATTCTAATTTTTGTAACAACCTATTTCGTAATAGCACGGCTTCTAAAGTAGGTTTCCGAAAACGCAAAATGTTAGATAGATAGATAGAATACACTTTATTGTACACCAAAATTGTTACAAAAAACGGTTTTACAGTAAATATTTCTCATTCTATGGTTACAACGGCGGTCTTATCGCTAACAGCGATATCTTCCAGACAACCTTGACAACAATGTTAATCTATATTGTAGGAGAATATCAATTTTCAATTTAGTTATGTGTGTACATCTAATTGCTCGTGACTGTACAGGCTGCGTCCGACTCGACCCGCGCAAATTAGACGCCTGCGGGCGCCGGGTGCGTCGATATCGACTAATAGGGTGAACGTTGGACGTACCATTTTATGTTGGATGTGTATATGTTATAGGCAATGTGTATAATCCGGCATTGTATAGAATGCCTAGGCTTTATATATATTGCCTAAAACGTTCAGGCAATGTATATAATACGATTCATTTCATACATTGCCTAGGTATTGTATAAAATGAAAGTGTAAAATAGTTTAAACATTGAATATTATTTCATACATTGCCTGAACGACCCCGGCATTCTATACATTTCCTAGGTATTGTATAGAATGCCTGCATTATACACATTGCCTATAACATATACATACCTATAATGTATGCTATGGGATGTATTTTTTGAAAAAAAAAAACTTTCTTCCTTTTCTAATCACCCGGTTCATACGACATGACAATGTAAAATTTGCTTCGCTCTGAAATACAGACCAAACTTTGCATTATTTGCATTGCATGCAGTTTCCTGATTTTTTCATAAATAAACTTTAGTTTGGCGCCACATTCAGATTTACCTTCTTACTGTTTCTAACTAGAATAATATTAGGTACTTCTGATTTACCCGATTACCGATGGATGCAAGTGGCGAATTGACGTTTGGCGTGGCGGTCTAAGGGGGAGGCCTATGTCCAGCAGTGGACGTCTTCCGGCTGATGATGATGATGATGACTTCTGATTTTTTAAATTAATAAAATCGATGTTAATATTTGAAGCATCAACTGATTCCTTTTAATAACACTATTATTTATAGCTGAGACCCTATGAAAATACGGTCTAAAAAAACACTAATTCTATCATTCGAACTTAAATGAAATATTTACCATGTTTGTTTGAGATTCCGATATTTCGGCACTATTGCAACGTTGCAAGCACCGTAATCACAGATCACGGACAATCTCGAACCAAACAACAAACTCGTTAAATACCCCTTTTTCGTTTCTCATGATAGTGTTAATGACAATATACACCGTGTTCTTCACGTTATCCATAAACTTTAGCAAATACTTCTATGGCTTTTACAAATCAAATCCAACAAAGGAAGTAGTACTTAAAAAGGCTTCGTTACAAAGATATTTGTAATTTCATTTAATGAAATTTAATTGAGCTATGCAGTGAGAAAGTATCTTAATTTGAAATCTATCAAATACTATTTGCATTTTATTTGTTTCAGCCCGCCAAATGTTATGAATGACGTTGCCAATTCGGATAAAGAGGCATGCATATCGGGTTATTGAACGCGCTGAAAATTCAATATTCATTGAACCAGTTGACCCTCTCGAAGTTTACAACATAATACAAAATCTAAAAAATAAAAATAGCTTCGGTTACGACGAACTACCACCATCACTTATAAAAAAATGCGCTGCCAACTTAGTTTTGCCACTTACTTTCCTTATAAATCAATCTTTCACAGAGGGAAACGTCCCAACCCTTTTGAAAACGTCAGTGATAAAGCCAATATATAAAAAAGGTAGTGAAACTGATTGCAGCAACTATCGGCCAATAGCTCTTCTTCCCACCTTCTCTAAAATAATAGAAACAGCAATGTCCAGGCGCCTGTACTCATATTGCGAAAAAAATAATATATTTAATGAAAGCCAAAATGGCTTCAGACAAAATAAATCGACCACTTATGCAGTCTACAGATATATACAGCAAGCACTTAATATTATAAATGAAAAGAAATATGCAATAGGTATTCTTCTCGACATGAGCAAAGCATACGACAGGGTCTCATATAAAATATTATTGAACAAGTTAGAGGGAATTGGTGTAAGAGGTATAGCGCATGATTGGTTCACATCATACCTTAATGACCGGACGCAATATGTGGAAATAGAACACCATAATTTTGAAACAGGCGAGATAAGTCATATTAGGTCGGAAAGGGTAAACGTTGGTAACTCAATCCCACAAGGTAGTGTTCTCGGCTGTCTATTATTTTTAATTTACATCAACGACTTACCTAAAGTAATAGATGCCGTAAGCATTCTATTCGCTGATGACATATCGGTAGTATTTTCATATGAAATTAAACAAAATCTTCATAATAACATCAATAGAATATTATCAGAAATAACAGCTTGGCTCGAAGATCACAATCTAGAAATTAACTTTACAAAAACTAAACTCATGCAATTTAGACCTTTCCAAAAACAAGCACTTAACATAAATTTCTCATTCAATAATATACACCTGGAATGTGTCGATTCTTTTAAATTACTGGGACTAAATATAGATACCAATCTGAACTGGAAATCACATATTCAAACAATTAGCGGAAAACTATCCAGATTTACATACGCGTTATACGAATTAAAAAAATCTACCGATCTTAAATCAGCTACCAATGCCTACTACGCTTACGCTCACTCCTGGCTTCGCTATGGTATTACACTATGGGGTAATAGTACCGATACAGATATACTTTTTAAACTGCAAAAAAAATGCGTAAGAATCCTCGCAAATATAGATGGCATGGAAAGTTGCAGACCACATTTCATTAATTACAATATTCTAACTCTCACCTCTCTATATATTCTTGAAATCAGTATATTCGTCAAAAAACACCACTACCTTTTCTCCCTTTCTCAAGACCACCATACACAACCTCGTAATTTACGATACAAAAATAAACTGGCACTACCCACCTCTAGTTTAACTCTGTTTCATTCTGGGCCCCATGCCATGTGTATTAAAATATACAACAAAATACCAGAACATATTAAAGAAACCAATAATTTTAACATATTTAAAAACAAACTTTCTCGATTTTTATTAAAAAAATGCTACTACACACTGAAAGAGTTTTTCGAAGACAAAATTAAATAAGTCACAACATTGTATCTGTATATATTCCTATAATTATTTACCAATCTTAAAAATAAAGTAGCGTGCGCACTGATGTGCGCTTAGATTTAGTTCTTATTCATATTCCTACTAATTGATGGTACATATTGATTGTAATAATTAATTACAAATGTTTGTATTAGTTAGTTTACACAAGTATTCAATAATTGTATTTTGTTATACTTAACTTTTATGTTCATTTTGAAATTGCTGTGCCCTTGCAGGGTTCATGTCAGGTTCTGGCAAAATTGTTTTTAACATCTTGTAACACCACATGAATGCAATAAATGTTTGAGTTTGAGTTTGAGTTTGAGTTATTTACGTCTAGGTATTTAGTTTGTATGAAAATTAACAAAAAATAAAAAATAAGAATTTATTAATGTGTCCATAATGAAAAATGCTTACTTCCGTGGTTTGAACATCTGGTCGAAGTTTATGTATATCGTCCGGAACACGGTGTATAGCGTCAGTTTAAAATGTTACAAAGGACTATTTTCCCGACACAATGACACCAAACAAAAGAATTATTAACGCAACTCTCAGAGGCACCTAAATTCCCAACATTACAGCTCAATAACTAAACTCCTAAAATCGAAACACTAAACAACCTCCACTGCACTTCAATATTGCTTCACAAAGGTCCCCGAACTATAAAGTAGCTGACACATTCGGCCACAATTGGCAGAAGAAGCAGACGGTCTGCTTGGAGAGATGCCAGACCGTCAGAATACCAGACCGGTACTTTGTTACTAATTGCATGCTGTTTTAAAGTTAATTTATTTTCGATGGTCAGTACTGGGTTTTTCTTTTTATGATTTAAGAGCTTGTATGTGCATGTCCTTATTTTTTCATATGTCTGATCTCGCTTTAATCAAACTGCATGTACACCTAATAGCGGCCATACACCATACTGCCTATCGTACAATCGGCATGACGATCGATTTGATCAAATTGGCAGTTCGTCCATATACACCATACACCATACTGCCTATCGTACAATCGGCATGACGATCGATTTGATCAAACTTCAAATCGACAGCAGTGATGCCAACTTAGCAACTTTATAGCTAGATCTAGCTATTATTCGGTGACCGACAGCTACAATTTTATAAAACTTGTGGCTTAACTTTTTAGCTACTTTTTTACCGACTTGTTTTTTTGCCGATTTATCCCACTAGTGGGAATCAGTTGGTAATACAAGTGAAGGTCGGAAAACATTTGCTTATCGTTAAGCAAATGTTTTCCGACCTTCAAGCGATTTTCGACTTTATTGACATTTATGCAAACACCGGATTTTAATGAAGGAGCAATGTTAGCTAACGAGAATGTGAGAAAAAACAAACTAAATTTTGAATGTCAATAAGGTCGAAAATCGCTTGAACCTGTTTTTTGAACTTGCTTAGCGATAGCAAGTTAAAAAAAGGTTCAGTCGATTTTTGACCCTCCATTCCATTCCACTCCACTCCACTTCACTCCACTCCACTCCACTCCACTCCACTCCACTCCACTCCACTCCACTCCACTCCCCTCCACTCCACTTCACTCCACTCCACTCCATTACAGTCCAGTCCATTCCATTCCATTGTAATACACACATTACCCTCCTTTGCGTCGCGCAGTCTGTAAAAAGTGTCGTTACAATTTTTTCCGCCGAGCCATAAGGAACTTCGTTCCAAAAAAATAAACGTTTCGAATTGAGAACCTCCTCCTTTTTTTTACGTCGGTTAAAAAGTAGCTACCGAATATTAGCTAGATCTAGCTATAAAGTTGCTAAGTTGGTATCACTGCTGCCGATTTGAAGTTTGATCATTCCGATTTGATCAAATCGATTTGATCAAATTGGCATGATCAAATCGGCATGATCAAATCGGCATGATCAAGCCTATTGTCATGCCAATTTGATGGATTCCACGCCCACACACGGTCAAATCTAACTGATCAAATCGGCAACGTCATGCCGATTGTACGATAGGCAGTATGGTGTATGGCCGCTATTATACACAGCTCTAAAAAGTTATAGAAAAAAAATAGCATTTGATTAAGATTAATAGAACTGTACATTTACTACACAAATGTACATTTAATTTTACATTTAATGTGATAGAGACGATATACTGAAATAATAAAATAAACTTGTTATTTATTACGAGTAATAGTGTAGGCTCTCAAATAGCACTATCATTGTAAGAGCTTTCTATGAGAACATCAAATATTTCAATATTGAAGCCTCCGAAAATAGTTTACTTTCTCCAGACACTTTATTATTTCTGAAAAATGGGTACATATTTGGTAAGACTACACAAACTTAGTTATTACTCGACCAAGTAAAATTAAATTCGCATTATCAATCCACTTTTTTCTAAAATATCTACAAAACCATAAAAATAGCATGGCTATTGAAAAGTGAGCCATCTTTCAACAGGTATATAGGTACTATTATTTATCAAATGAAAACCTCATCATGGTGTTATTTCAAAGAAGAGAAAATAAACCGGTGCCCACACATCATGATTTGTGTTCTGGTTAGATTAATGAATAGGTACTCACGCATAATTATTTTCTTAACAAAGTTTTTTTTTATGATGTGATAAGCCCCCACTGGTAAGAGCGTAAGGGCCTGTCAGACTATTACTGACTAAAAATCTACCCTGTTCCTTCAGTTGCTCTTTGCGTTCCAGGGTCACAGTGCAATTTGAAACAGTCCTGTGAACAATGAATCGCCCTAACTTCTAATAAAATTGTACTTCACTTATCGCAAAAATTCTTTTAAGTATGTCACGGAGACTTAATATCTTTCACAAAGCTTAAATAAGTCTTTATTATAATCCACTCTAACCCACAATCTTCCAATACCCTCTATGTATCTTCAAAAGTCAGAGCAATGCGCGCATGTGAAGCAATGCATCGAACTTGCTCTAATTTATTGAACTTAGTTCACAACTTAATGCCGCAGCCCAGTCATAAAGTACGTTAAGAACACAAGTTGCATCGTAGATTCGTGGTCAAACATCTAACTTGAGAGGGACTTAGATCCGCTTATTTTGCTCAATGCTCCGAGTTGTGGGGAATGTTGTTCATGAAAATAACTTATTGATTTAGTGGTAGCTTCATCTTGGTATGGTTAAGCTCAGAATTACTTTCCCATCCTAAATATAATTAGCCTGTAATGGCCACGGTAATTTTCAACGACATGGTTGGCGCAATGGCTCAGTGATCGACTGCTTGCAGCGATCAGCAGCGTGTCGCAGTCTACATCGCCACACTGAAAATATACTGTTAGTCTAGTGGTTAGTGACCCTGACTGCTATGCCGGACGTCGTGGGTTCGATTCCCACCCAGGATAAATGTTTGTGTGATGAGCAGATCATTTGTTCTTTATCTGGGTGTAATTTATCTATAACATTTATGTATTTAGAAATTTAAAAGTACGTTTATCAGTTGTCTAGTACCCACAACACAAGCTCTGCTTAGCTTGGGACTAGATGGCGTTGTGTGATAGTTGTGGCATATTAATATTAATAATATTAATTTGTATGATCTGCAAGTAGTTGTTCTAGGTATCAGTGTTTGTTTATGTGAGTTTCTATGTCTGTAAACGCACCCACGAAGGTCGACCCCGGACTACAGCACTGCAGGCTACCAGAAACATGCGGTGACGGCTGAGCAACCCCACTAGGGTTGGTCGACCACACCGGGGCCGCCTGTCGTTGTTCGGTGCCAAACAGTTTTACATGTGTTCTGTCGTCGGTGCACAAGGGATCCAGTTCCTTCAGAGTGCGTTCGAAAACCCTGCAAAACTAGTGTAATTTATGATATAATTTCAATTACATTGCATCTCATGAAAAAAAAAGATAGATTGACTTCATAAAAATTAGATTGTTTAACCTATTTAGTTTTATTATTATGTGTGATACTTTTTTCTATCGTTGTACTCGTATAATCATCAAATAAGTCCTCCTACCCCGGGTGGGGCGGGAGGGACTGTCAGGCTTGTACTGACTAAAACTTTTTCAAAAAAAATGTAACCGCCTTCAAAAACAACCACAAAAAAGTGTAAAATAACCTACAAAATAACTTTTCTTTCAGAAGTCGGTGCCTTTGTTTTTTTTTTCATTTCATTGTCTTTTTTGCCACCGACTTCTGAAAGAAAAGTTATTTTGTAGGTTCTTTTACACTTTTTTGTGGTTGCTTTTGAAGGCGGTTACATTTTTTTTTTAAGTTTTTTATTTTACTCTTTTTCGTTTAAATATTCAACCCAAATTCTTGTCAAATAAATCATTCTCTTAAGGCTCCTACACACAGTGCCGGCGGCAAGGCCGCAGTGTGCCCGGCGGCAATCAAAGCCTACTTTGCATAACAAAGGAGCCGCCGGCATGGCCTCCGGGGTGTGCCGGCGGGTTACGCGGCTTGCGCCGTCAGTTCGTTCCTGGCATTCAAGCGGCGTTCTATGTGACTGTCACAACCGGAGCGATGCTTGGCGGCTTTGCGCGGCTTGTGCCGGCTTGTATTACCGGCGGCATAGCCGCTCGGCAAATGCCAGCGGCGTTGCCGCCGGCATGTGTGTAGTAGCCTTTACATGTGCACTAAAATTTTGTAGTAGTTGTAGTGCACAATAAGCTAATAAAATTCGCTATCTCAAAAACTCCTGAACCGATTTTGATGAAACTTGCAGTATTCCGTAAATTAAACAATACCTAGTACAACAAAAAAAGAATTACTTAAATTGGACTTGCAGTTCCGGAGAAATGCGAACACAAACTTAATCAGTCGATGCCTACTCCTTACTGTTAAGGAGTTATACCTTCCATCATCAGCTCAGCTACATGAGATGATGATTATCATACGCAAGTACTTAAATTACTTCATAAAATTTGCGAAAAACGATGTGCGGGCCTATAAAATTTGAGGGTTGCCCTCGATTTCCCTGGGATCCATCATCAGATCCTGACCTGATGATCATGGGACTACTTGGCAAGTATACCCTTTCAAACAAAAGAAAAATTATCCAAATCGGTCCAGGCGTCTTCGAGAAATTGGGGATATTATGTTCCCCGATTTCACGAAGACGCCATAAAAAAAAAAGGTTTCCGACGAATTGAGAACCTCCTCCTTTTTTTGAAGTCGGTTCAAAATCGCCGTTTACGTTGCAGGGTCAAAGTTACCTGATGAGACAGTCCCGCGACATATGAGTCGTTACAATTTTCATTACATTACATTTACATCGGTCATGCTGGGCCTCTTACTTCTTCAAGCGAACATAATTCCCACCCTTCGAATACGCTACGTAGCGTAACGTAATTTATTTCATTCTAAGTTTTAAATTCAATTTATTCATGCACCCCTAAGAATTGCAATTTGTTGGTGAAATGGTGTGTTGAAAACTAATTTTCTAGATGATGTGTGCTTAGTCATGTGAATTTAATTTCATATTTTTATCCTGTGTCAGCAAAGTTTTCGGAATAATTAATCTAATAGGTACCGACGCATAAAGTTCGATCTTGTTGACGCTACAAAATAATACACAGCACAGCTTTTCCATTACCCTTAAATAAAATCAATATAGCCACGTTAAACTCAAATCCAGACTCCAAGCAGCTGCTTCGAAATTTTTGAAAATGGAAAACCCTAATTACAAGAAATGGAGTACTTCAAAACCCACCTCAATTCAACTAACAACATCTTCCATACCTTCCCCTCCCTATCCTTTACAACTCTATCAAAGCTGTCATGTACCCCCACGTTGCTTGTAACGTGTTACATACAGCTGCAATGCCGGACAATGTCGCCACAAACACCGACGTGCGAGTAAATTGTCCATGAAACATCAATGTGACTACGATCGATGCTAAATACAGATTAGTGTGAACGCAGAGGTGGCGAATGAATGAGGTTTTGGTGGAGCCAGTGACTGAACGAAATAAGGTATCTTTTGGAGTGACATTGAGGTTGTTTGCTGGTTTTTATTAGGGTTCCGTAGCCAAATGGCAAAAACGGAACCCTTATAGATTCGTCATGTCTGTCTGTCTGTCTGTCTGTCTGTCCGTGTATGTCACAGCCACTTTTTGTCGAAAGTATAAGAGCTATCCTGTTGAAACTTGGTAGAAAGATGTATTATGTGAACCGCATTAGGATTTTCACACAAAAATCAAAACAAAACAAATTTTGGGGGTGCCCCCCATACTTAGAATTGAAACTCAAAAAAAAATTTTTCACCAAACCCATACATACGTGTGGGGTATCTTTGAATAGGTCTTTAAAAATGATATTGAGGTTACTAACATCATTTTTTTCTAAACTGAACAGTTTGCGCGAGAGACACTTCCAAAGTGATAAAAAGTGTGTCCCCCCCCCCCGTAAATTCTAAAATAAGAGAATGATAAAACTGAAAAAAATATGTAATGTAGACCTCAACCAAAACTACCAACGAAAATTGGTTTGGATGAGATACAGTTAGCAGTTTTTGAGATATAGTACATTTTCAAAAACCGCAAATATAACTTTGCCATTCATACAAATACAATGAAAAACAAAGTTATTTTTATTGTTTGTGTATATTACTTACTAATCTCAATATAATTATATCTCTAATCTATGCTTGCTGCTACGGAACCCTTCATGGGCGAGTCCAACTCGCACTTGGCCGGTTTTTATAGTAAGTAACACAGTCCATAACGTAAGTTCTGGGTATTTGGCCGTACAGTGAACTTGAATGATGTAAATTATATTTAAAAATTTAAAGATACTCGTAATAAAAATTCTCACGATTTTGTGACTTATGGTAAACGGTAACTTTAACGTTAATTATGTGACAAAAAAAATGGTTCCTCGTTCATACACTAGAGGCGTTTTTCATTGTTGTAAAATACGGATCTCTTCTGCTAAGGCTTCTGGTATAAGAAAAGAAAATCCAAGTTAGAAAGATCTTCAAGATGTCTAAAAATATCTCCGTAACTTTAGATATATTTAAGTTCGAAGACAGTAGCCACCAAAATTGAAATTAGCCCCGAAATACTGTTTCAAACCCGGACCTTCAAAGCTATCAAGATCCCCTTTCATGTCCCTCCAACCCGTCAAAATTATCACAAAGGGCAGAAACATACAATACATGTAAATTGCTCGTATGAAACATCAATGCACTCATAATCGATGCGACGGTGATAGAGTAGTGTGCGCTCAGATGCAACGAACGAATGATACAAGAATCCAAAAATGTATGTGAATACTGCAAATGCAATATATCTAGCTCCTGAATGGAAGGTTGTGAATGAGTCGTCTTTAGGACGAGCTCTATTTAATTTTTCCATTTTTGCAGGATTGAGCGAATGTAAAGAATGAATGAACGACGACGAATGATGAATGTCGCATAATTAGTGCTGAAAACTGAGGCCAAGTTTTAAGAGCAGTATTTTATTTTACAAAAAGATGACTTTATGTAGCTTATATTTTTGGCTTTAAAAAATAAAAAAGTACTTTTATATACAACTGTGTTTTGCTTAACCACCCTATTATTGCGTTTCCACTTCCGAGGCTGGGATTTAGGCCTGAGACCTCCTCGTACTAGCTGCCCAAATCCTGCTGCAAACCGATAAAAAATCACAACATAACAGAGGTACATCTACACAATCTGAACCGAATGGTATTCAAAGACGCAATACACCCAAAAAAAGGATCGCAAGAATATCTTCAACAGAAATATTTTAAATCTTATTACATATCCACAAGGTTTTTATCATAAAATATGTAAATATTAAAAGCACCCAAATAATCCCGACGTTGTGTTGATCCCCTAAAGAAGTACAGTAAAGTAAGATATTTTACTAGACGCGTCTTTTATAGAAAGGTTTTCTGATCAAATATTCAAAAGGGGGGATTTTCATGGGGCAAAAAAAAAGTTCAAATATTAACTCCGATTGAGTTAAAAAGGTTTCTGTTTATGTTAAAAATGTACTTTTTGAAAATAATTGTGCAAAAAGGATTTTTATAATATTGCGCCTTTTTGTAAATCCGCTTAATTAAGGCCTTGGATCTTTGAAATTGCTTCCAATTATCACAAATAGGACGGTAAAAGCAATAAATAACGAGTCGCACTAAAACCCAATTAGGGCCAGATCTAAAATCGTAGGATTTGATTTCCAAATCGTCTAATTGGCTCTGCGTAAAATAACGAACACATTGACAGCAAAATTGTACCTTTCTAAACATTTCTTGCTTGAGATAACTCACTTTTCGCCCATAAAGTATAAATTGACAGTCCTAGTAGCTATGTCCTGCCCTGTCTCTTCTAAGCTATTACAGAAAATCATAAAGTCTGACGTAAAATCGTATAAAATCCTATATTTATGGGTTCAACCACTCACTATGCACTTAACGCCGCTACACAACCCACTACTTCCACCCCTAAAGTCCGTTATCTTACGAAAGTCACCCCGAAAAATCTGCCCCTGATTTACTGACGTCTACTCTCTTTTGAGGATACCATAAAACAGTCCCATGTCAGCGACAGGCGACGAAATCGACTGGTAACGCTTTACAAATATTTCTCGAAGCCAATGTTCCGGACATTTCTATAGATTTATGAAGCGCTATATTGACGCTGAGTGGTGATAAACATCTTTGATGGTATGCGCTCCTGGTAGATGCAGTGGGGCTTAGTGTTAGGTAATAATTCTTGTTAGAGATGCTCTTTACGTAGCATTTAGGAGACATATTCAATCCTGTAAGGGCCTCTAGTTAAAAGCGAAGGAATTATTTCCAGAATAAATGTCGATAACAAGGTGATAGACTAGATTTTACATGAAAAAAGCTCGCATTTTGAAATACTAAAAACTTTTTCAAAGCATGTAAACGCGACATAAAAAATAACAAGACCGTATCGTTGAGCAAATATTTTAAAATATTCAGTGTATATTTCAGAACACAAAACAAATATCATGCAGCAGAACGATACAAAATTCGCTGTAAAACTACATATTCTGGGAAAACCGAATCAAACATAGAAATTGCAGACCATTTTTATTCTGTACATTTGATATATTTATACGATTTATTCGAGTTATATTGCGGCAAACGAATTGTGATTACATACTCATACCGCTGACGAATAAATAAGGCTAGGACAGACAGAGGCCGATTAGATCAACCCGACGCTCGGGCACGTACTATATTGGATAAACGTCAAACCTGACGTATGGGCGTACAATGCTGCGTCTTCCGATATGTAACGTCTGGGGTAAGTTAACGGGTAGATTGTAATCGATTCATTCGGTATTCGGTTGGCAATCGATTATTGGTTTATCACTGTCACTACTTACATTTTTAATTATTGTTTCATTCGCAATAATGGCTCAATGGCTCCACCAACGACATTTTAGTGTTTAAAATATTTTTAGCCTTCACCGACACATTTTGACCAGTACGTACTTATTACGTCCATATTTCCCGATGGAACGAAGCTGTGTGTGGTGTTGCCCTAGCCAGTAGATACCAAAAATATTTTTTTAACTCCATTAATAGAACAATGATTCCAATTTCAAAACGTATTTGAATAGAACGACGCGCGACGTTCTATTTGAATTTATAAAACAATGCCAATATCAAATGATTTTCATAGAATGTACTAACAGTACTTTAATAAACTGTGTTAGATTTCAACAATGCAATTGTGAATGTTCCAGTGTAGATTTCATCAGTTTTTTGAGAACATGTGGGAATTTGGTTAGAGAACATAAATTCAGAATTAAATCGTTTAATCAGTAACCGTAAATTTTGTTCTACGTTATAACATATATCTAGTGTTAATGAATGTTTAACAAACATACAATTTTTACGGAACTATTTATTTAATTTAAACCGTCGTATAATAGTCTATATAACATAAAAGATGTTGAAATTTTTTTGGTTTTCTCCAAGACTCTTAAATAAGTCCAAATTGTTGTAAAGGCGAGTTACCTCTAAACTTGTTGCAAATTGTTTACATAAAGCATAACAGGCGTTCACTTAAGTTGGTTAACGAACACTGGCATTAAGCTGTAACATCGTTAATATGCTTACACTAATCCTAGGCCTAAATTAATACATAAAACTTAACTTTCTGTTCTCAGCAATGAGCTGCAACAAGTTTTTGATCGTACTTTAATAACACATTCTAAATTGTGCACTTAATGTAAGTAATAGTTTTGGTTTATTTTAGTATCTTATATTTCTATAGTTAATTAGGTTTTAGTACACGAACTCGAAAATAAATGTTACATAACATTAAAAAAATTAAGTAGTTAGTTAATTACATTTAGTTAAAACAATTTAGAAAATGTGTTTTATTTTAAACTTTAAATCAGAACATCATTTAGGTTCTATTGCCAAGACTATAAGTCTTTAATAGAAATATAATAACATGTCTTACTGAAACAAACACCATTCACCATCCAAACACAATCATGACTTCAGTAAAGTTGCTACCGGTTCGCGCGCGAGACCGCAACAGGAGACCGCGACACTACTCAACATTAGGCAATGTATGAGCGGCAGTTCGCGAGCGAGACAGCGACAGGAGACAGATACGGTAGCAATCTTCGGTCGCGGTCTCCTGTCTCGGTCTCCTGTCGCGGTCTCGCGCGCGAACCACCTTACGACATTTCACATTCAATGTGCGTCAAATTGGTAGGATATTTTTAGTAATTTATCTGGTTTACTCTTGACTCTAGATCACAGGTGACAGAAACAAAGTCCACGACGATGGAGCAAGCTAGGGGAACAGTGTATAAGACGGGGACGTTAATAATCGCGAGGTATAATGGGGACATACACTCTTTAGGCATACTTAACACAACACTAACGTAGAGCAAGCGCCATCAGGACGTCATTTGCAAGCGGCCAGATGCAAATGGCGTCCTATTGGCGCTTGTGCTACGTTAGTTTTGTGTTAAGTTTGCCTTAGGTGTGTGATTTCCCATCATACCTCGCGTCTCCGTCTTATACACTGTTCCCCTATATCCAGAAGAAGCCTGTTCACTCGAACTTTGAATAATTCAGGTAGTATGACTTTGGGAATACAAACGCAGGTGAGTTTCACTCTTATGCAGAGCTCATTATGAAGGATTTTTCGAAGCTCTACATATTCTAAGAAGAATTTCTGTCTCTTTTAACTTAAGCCGCAGCTATTCCCATCAGTACTATGATAATTATGCTACGTTATTATGTCGGTCATGTAACACATTAGCCACTCTCCATTCCCCATTGGCCACAACAATTACTATTCGAAACGTAAACAGAATCGGCTAATGGAAACACTAATCGACTTGTTTATAGTCAACCGCGTTTGTGTTTTGTTTTCTATGCTTTCAGTGCTTCGAATGCAATGTTTTGTCTGTTTTATTCGCTCAGGCTCAGAATGTCCACTTCCCAAAATGTCCACCGGTTGCAAAACGTCCATTTCCCAAAATGTCCACTTCCCATAATGTCCACTTCCCAGAATGTCCATTTCCCAAAATGTCCACTTCCCAAAACGTCCATTTCCCAAAATGTCCACTTTTCTACGACAGCGCCTTCTAACTGCTACTACTTTAAACTGGGAATATGAGTACTAAATATTATATTTTTTTTTTTGAAAATTATTATAAAAGCCCATTATTTGCATAAAGTCTCAAAAAGCGAGTCAACGGACATTTTGGGAAATGGACGTTTTGCAACCGGTGGACATTTTGGGAAGTGGACATTCTGAGCCTGAGCGGTTTTATTGTGAGGGCAATACATACTATAAAAGTGTAAAAGTTTAGTTGCCTTTTACACAATACTACCCTGAACTCGATTCTTGTTAGCAACACTATGGATGATAATGATACTATAAAAAAAAAATAGCAAAGTTTTCGTTTTCATTAAAATCGGGCCGAAACTTCTGAATGTAACTTCGCTATTCCTCGAGGAAATATATTCTCATTTAGCCGTCCGCATCTATTTGAAAAATTAACAAAGTTAAAAAAATAAGTAACACAAAGTAAAGTTACATGCCCACTATGTATAAAAAACTAAAAACTGGATTCCCCAAATTGAATTAAAAAGTCACAGGTTCAAATCCTGCTCGCAGTCACATTTTTCTGTCTACAGACCAAAAACTTTAATACCAAACTTATAGTTAACATTTTAACTAAAACTTACTACCAGAAAAATCCTCCCAACCAAATTGAATTTGGATCTAATCAAAGTAACAAGCAAGTATATCTCAACCGCTCCGTTTACGTACACTAGCCGAACTGGATCCGATTAACATCGTATGTTCCGTCCGTCCGTCCGGCATTATACCCGGTCTTGTCCCTTTTTTCAATTGGCCAAAGCCGTCCAATGTGAAAAAAGCGACTAAATCGTGTAAACTAGAAAAGGTTTCTGATGTAACGCTTGGGATAAAAAGCCAGACAGTCAAAGCCGTGTTTTGTTAGTTAGGATTTAGATTTCGTGGAAATGTGTAAATAAGGATTGCTTAATATTAGATGGGTTGGTTTATTGTTGTGTCTTAAAGTCAAGAGTGAATAAGTTAGACAGGCTGTTTTTCCACCAGAGATGCGCTATGCTACGTTGCTGCGGATGCGTTTGATATCCACCAATCATATTCGTTGGTTTACATAGCACAGCACTCGTGGAAACGGATTCACTAAGATGTGTTTTGTATATGGAAGGATGCGTGCTATGGCTGCGTGCTATGGATGCGTGCTATGGATGCGTGCTATGGCTGCATGCTATGGGACGTCTTCCCTACTATCGATACATCGCATAGCTCGAGCTGAGCATCTTCGTAGCGCAGCTATGCATCTTCACAGCGCAGCTACGCATCTTCATAGCGCAGCTACGCATCTTCATAGCGCAGCTATGCATCTTCATAGCGCAGCTACGCATCTTCATAGCGCAGCTACGCATCTTCATAGCGCAGCTACGCAACTTCATAGCACATCCTACTCGCACAGCTACATAGCGTAGCATCAGTGGAAACGGTCACACAGTTTCGTAGCTCAGCTTTTATGTACATCCTCGCAGCACAGCTACATAGCACTCTGGTTGAAAGGCACCCTTAGGCTATTTTAGCTAAAACTAACTACCAGAAAAATGCTCTCAACCAAATTGAATTTGGATCTAATCAACGTAACAAGCAAGTATATCTCAACCGCTCCGTTTACACTATCCGAACTGGATCCGATTAACATCGTATGTTCCGTCCGTCCGTCCGGCATTATACCCGGTCTTGTCCCTTTTTTCAATTGGCCAAAGCCGTCCAATGTGAAAAAAGCGACTAAATCGTGTAAACTAGAAAAGGTTTCTGATGTAACGCTTGGGATAAAAAGCCAGACAGTCAAAGCCGTGTTTTGTTAGTTAGGATTTAGATTTCGTGGAAATGTGTAAATAAGGATTGCTTAATATTAGATGGGTTGGTTTATTGTTGTGTCTTAAAGTCAAGAGTGAATAAGTTAGACAGGCTGTTTTTCCACCAGAGATGCGCTATGCTACGTTGCTGCGGATGCGTTTGATATCCACCAATCATATTCGTTGGTTTACATAGCACAGCACTCGTGGAAACGGATTCACTAAGATGTGTTTTGTATATGGAAGGATGCGTGCTATGGCTGCGTGCTATGGATGCGTGCTATGGATGCGTGCTATGGCTGCATGCTATGGGACGTCTTCCCTACTATCGATACATCGCATAGCTCGAGCTGAGCATCTTCGTAGCGCAGCTATGCATCTTCACAGCGCAGCTACGCATCTTCATAGCGCAGCTACGCATCTTCATAGCGCAGCTATGCATCTTCATAGCGCAGCTACGCATCTTCATAGCGCAGCTACGCATCTTCATAGCGCAGCTACGCAACTTCATAGCACATCCTACTCGCACAGCTACATAGCGTAGCATCAGTGGAAACGGTCACACAGTTTCGTAGCTCAGCTTTTATGTACATCCTCGCAGCACAGCTACATAGCACTCTGGTTGAAAGGCACCCTTAGGCAAGCGGATCTCACAGTCGACCACATCATCGCTTACCGTCAAGAGAAATAATGGTTAAATACTAATTCATATTTAAATAAAAATAATATATGGTGCACTCGGAGACTGCCGCGGTGAAGCTATTGCATAACATTTTTTTATTTCAAAAGAAAAAAATCGCTTACCGCGTATATTTAACGAGAATATAATTTATTTAAAATGTTTGTGGTGCACTACTGTAATAAAGAACTTCTTTGTTGTAGGAGAATTTTTATAAGTAGGTTTCATTGTGAAAACTCCTTTTGTAGCTGGCCTTTTAGGATCACTAAGAAAAATTAAATTGTCTTCATGACAGATATTTTTATGATTGCCGAAGTCTCCCGAACTGAAACGACGTTAGACGATGCGTGGTGTCAGGTAGTTTCCTTAGGTTTTTTCGTTAGGTTTTTGGAAATTTCTTGATTAAGTCGCCGCGTCGCGTCGCACTCAGAGCCCGCAATAAAAGCTATGCAATAGCTTAAAAATGTATAAATATGGAAAGGAGAACTGACTGCTGCACTGCATGTTGCGGGTGCGATTCCCGCACGGATCAACATTTAAATATGACTTACAGATAGCAGTTCCGGATCTGACTGACTGTCGATACAGAATAAATGCCTAATTTATTTGAAAAGCCTAATGTTTCCATAAAAATACATATTTCTTTGCACGATAACAAAAGCAATCGAAAAAAAATCATTAAAATGTCGAACATGTGTCAGTATGTGTATTCACTCGCAGTAAGTTATTTGTGCTACGCGTGGAGCTACGGCGTAGCTCGAATTTTACTACGGCGTAGCACGCACTTGCTACGATTCCATAAGGCGCCATCTCCACGAGCGAGAGAATCGCGACGATATTATCGACGTGACACGTATTTCCATATACTCTCTATGAAAGCGTCTCCACACGGCGATTTTATCGCGGCGAAAGACTATATGGAAATACGTGGCATGACGATAATATCGCCGCGATTCTCTCGCTCGTGGAGTTGGCGCCTTAGGATGAGTAACTCAAGAGTACCTAATTATTATTTTAGCCTGAACAAGTCCTAACTAACGTTGACCTAAATCTGTCTGATCATTGATCATCCTTTAAATTCAAAGAGAGATTACCTTACTAATCCGTCTTTCACTTCAAAGCAAAAAGGTACCTAACTAAACTCACTTTGTCCGAGAATAATCCCTCATAGTTGCAGACAATGGTATAAAAAATATTGAATGTCATCCACAGAGAATTAAATTGAGAACAAAAAGAATATCTCATCCACAGCTAGAAAAAGTAATTTACTTTACTTCAAGCATTGTACTGTACTGTCTGCGAAATAGGTCAGTATTTCACGTTCTTTGTATTACCGTACTAACTTAAAAACTCGGGTTTTAATTTCTGTAAAATATTCCGGTACAACTATGTCGGATTTTTGTTGTGCCGGAAAAATATTTGCTTAATTTGTGCTGCGTCGACGAGTGAACGGGGGAGTTGGCATGTATGTAGGTAAAATAAATTACAACGTATTTGAAGTGAGTTGAGCAAAGTGATCAGAAAATGCTTTTTTCTAGTATTAACGAAACTGTGGAGGACACCTTTAGACACTATTTCAAACACTTGAAAATTCTATATGTTTGAAACTTGCGTTGACAGGCCAAATACACGAGCAGTGCATAAAGATATACTCCGGCCAATAAAACTAAAATTATTTTAGAAAAATGTTTACTGCATGTCGATAATAATATATTGTCATTTACCAAATAGTCTTCAAGACTTACTTTGCAATTTAGATTAATGGACATGACTGTAAATACATTTTCACGCCATCTTATGTCAGAATATGCTGAAACAAACTAACTGTAACATCTTATTTACCATATTCTAGCAAACAAATAATCTTCAACATGTAGAAACTGGTATAGTTTTATACATGTATAAAACTATACCAGTTTCTACACTCTCGAAAAAATAATTAAAGAATACGTTAACAGGGAGTTCTGAGGCCTTATTACAAGATATCGAATTTTATCGTACAGCATACTAGAAGTATATACGGCGTTTATTGTATGGAAAATTAAAAAGCATCTCTATTGTACGAGGAACTATTTTTTTGTCCATCAAATTAACGTCAAAGTTATCGTTTACATCACAAAAACGTGAAAAGTCGTGTTAGAGCCTTTGTAATTTAAAACATGTTATGTTTCCGTTATTACATTTTTTTTTACAAAATTTACTGTAGGTAGTTTTCGTAAAAAATCTGTAGGTGTAGCACAAAACCGTCGGCAACTAATAATTTAATGATGAAATATTCCTGCCCCCCTAGCCAAGTCACAACAAATCGCAAACGATAATCGTAAACGTTCTGTACTCCCCAATAGATTTTCAACTTTATAGCCTACACCCTAAAGTTGAAAATCTTTTTAAGATATCTGAGCGTTAGCGACAGGAAAGATCGAAAACAATAAGCAATCTTCACTAGATCTTCAACGTTATACCTAAGCACATACAGGGCCGCGCCGCCCCTATGTGCGAAGTGTGCGGCGCACACAGGCGCCAGGGCTACAGAGGCGCCGGATGACCAGTGCCAGTTGTTGAAATTATTTTTGTCACATTACAACATAATATTAATACTTGAGTATCGATAAGTAAGTAGATACAAGTTTCCCAAGACGATACTTATCTAAACTATTTGAATTGACCCACTGTTTATATTTTGGGTTTTGTTTTGTATACATGAATTACGAGCTCTGCTTTAAAATCAAAAGAACCGCCGGCGCCGGCCGCGCCACATTCGTTATGATAGCCGACTATTATTATTAGTATATTAATCTATGTATTTTATTATAAAGGCCGTGCCGTGGATTAGTTTATAAACGTAACCCGATGCGAACCGACGGGGATTCCCCACAACAATTACAAACATTCTATCGAAATGGGTATTAGCTAGTGGAGTCGCGAGACGGCGCGTACTGGCGGAAAACTGATAAATTGATAAAACTGTGAAAATATTTCAGCCAAAATTTGAATTTATGAAAAAAAGAAAGACGACTACATAAAAGGCTCTTCAAAGGTTTTGCACACAGGCGCTGCAAGGGGTCGGCGCGGCCCTGAGCACATAAAGTTGAAAATCTATTGAAGTCTACTCATCGTTTGCGTTTATCGTTTGTGACATGGCTACAGGGCCTGATTATTCAGTATTGACGTCAAAAATAATTCTCAAAACCTTTTACATTATGTATTGGGATAGTTAATGGCACACTACTGTTTTTGGTTGCTTTCACTCATTAATATTTTTATGTGTGAATTGAGGGTTTCGACGAGCAAAGTGTTTGTGGCCTAATCACTCATTTCGTTTTATGGAATTAAGGCGTTATTTTGAGTTTCTATTACGGTTTTCAATCACAAATAGGTACCTACAATTAAACTTTTATAACATTAAGGTTGTATTAACTTAAATCCAATAAAATAAATCAATTTTATAATTACAATCTTTAATTGAATTCAAACAACAGATTTAAATCTCAATCCTAAAGGATTAACTAAAAAATTAAAATCTCAAATAAACTAATTTAAAGAAAATTTTATTATAAAGCAATAACTTTAGAAGAAGGCTTAATTACACTCAAGCGGAGTAATTAAAAAAGCAAAAACTACAAAGAAACTTATCTTAGCTTTAAAAAAAAGAAACCACAGTGTTTTCGTTCTCACAAATCCGATTTAATTATCCTTCTTCTCATTAATTACAGAGCAGATTGCGCTCGCCTTTCTACCACTAAATAGATCGATGTAGAAGATTTACTCTGTTTAATTATGTAGTGATAACAGAAACAAAAGGCCCTGATAATGGTTCAATTATGGAATTGAAAGGACCATCGTATCTCTTCTTGTTTATTTGGAAAACAAAATTGAATTGAATTTATTATATATGGGAAAACTAAACTTCCTGAAGTCTTTCAAAGCGTTATTGTCCCGCACCACTTTGTGATTAATTTTGGCTCAAATCGTCAATATATTAATTTAAGGAACTGGTGTAAGAGTCTGAATAGGCTTTCCATTCAACACAGGGTGGAAGGACTCATCTGATGATAAAAATAATCCAAAAAAGGCTTCAACCTTCTAGCCGACGTCAATTATGTCCGTTGGGACACTGTGGTGTTTAGACGCTGTCTTATCTTTTAACATCTTTGCAGACTCCAAAGTGGAGCAAGCGTTGGTTTACCCACTATCGTTCTGGGGTTGCGGAACTGTCTTAAAACAACACCGTGGCCCTTCAACAAGGGCAACAGAAGGACCAGGGTGGATTTTAGTCAGTAACAGTCTGACAGCCGTTTTGCTTCCAGGGCGGAAGGATACATTTGAAGAGGTAATCAACCAAAAAAAAAAGTTTATTCACTGTTAAACATTTATTTAATCGCTTTCAATCAAGATTAAACTAAGTTCACCTTCTAAACTCTCTTATTTAGTGTTTGTTCGTATTAGAAATGTAAAACAGACGGTGAAATGAGTTTTTGGCGCCACAAAATCCATCTGCTTTTCCAAAGCATTAATTAGCTACAGTGGCAATCTTAGCCTCTATTTGTTAAGTGAGGATTGCTATTGACTTTGACTTACTCCGTTGTATAGTGCTTTCAACTTTCATTATTCATGGGCTCGTTAATTTTCTGAAAGCAATCAGAAGGAATAGCGGGGAACACCGAGTTTTGTTGTTGCTATGAAAGCCGAAGTCACCTGAAATGGTTTTGATTTTAGTGCCTCCGCTAAAAGAACTGGTCATAATATTTTTTGATACTTTATCGTATTGATCTCAAAAACATGACACAATAAAAATATAATTAGTTTATGGTGTCAAATATACGTATATTTGATTTACAAATGATATCATGCCGAATAAAAACCTTTAACTTACAAAAGATGCACATAATATTAGGCCAAGTGTTGAGTCTGGAAGTAGGTATTAATGACAATACCTATCTCTGCTCAAAGAGTGCTTGAATGAAGACCTATTTCATTCAATAGCCAAGAGTGTATGTGTGTTTATGACAACGGTGAACACAAAAACAATAATTATTGATAATGTTTCCCATGAAAGGTCAAAAGAGAATCGAAGTTAGTATAAAATTACGTCAATAATCGAAAAACCAAATCGGGCACACGATTTGTCACGTACCAAATTAAATACCAGTTTAAAAAAGGACGAATATTATGAATCGATAGGTTAGAATTAACTAACAAGGACATGAATAGAACCTAGTACTCCAGATAAGGACTGAGATGCTTCAATGATTGTATAACGAGCACGATGCATGGATGCATTCGAGAGACGCTTTTCAATTCGATTGCGATGTCTGTCTCTCAGGATTGAGGACACACGGGCCATCAGATTGGTGAGCGTCATTAGATGTAGCAATATTTTAAAAGAGGATCAGAAATATAGCTCGTGGCTAAATAATTACACCCGCACAGGCCGATCTTCCAGGTTAAGCCGCGCTTGCCGCGGTTGGTCTGTGGATGGGTGACCATCTGTAATGGCAGATTTACATTGAGTCAGTAACTGGCGTCAGTCCACTGATATGTAGTCTGTGGTCCACTGACGAGTCAGTGCTGACCTGGCACTGCCATAATGTAAATTGATTTCTTGAAATACTGACCTCGTCTAAATAGCATGAGTCAGTTTTCGGCGCCAGCACTGACGTCAGTTACTGACTCAATGTAAATCTGCCATCATAGCGAGTTTCCTCCGTGCCTCAGAAGGCACGTAAAGCCGTTGGTCCTGGCTGTCAATTGTATAATCTTTGACAGTCGTTACTGTTAGTCGGAAGCTCATAAGTCTGACAACCAATCTTACCATGGGGTATCGTATTACCCAGTTACTGGGTTATGGAGGAACGATAGGCAGTCGCTCCATGAAAAATACTGATATTCAGCTGCATCTGGTTCGACTGGGAGCCGACCACAATATAGTTGGGAAAAGGCAGGCAGATGATGAACTCTGTAATTATCGAAGCAAAGGCATTCGAATTGGGCATGCGGGCGGCGAGTAAAGGGCAACTCGCTGCCCGACCATGGACCATGCCCGGGTCGACGGCGCGTTGTGTTCCACGCGCGCCTCAAAGAGCGTCAGCAAGATGACGGGGCCCCCCTCTAGAGGGCCAAATCCTGCCGGGGTCGCGGGACTTATCTCATTACTGTGACCCCGGAACACAAAGGGCTATTGAAGGACACCGTGGATTTTAGTCAGTACAAGTCTGACAGTCCCTCCCGCCCTGCCCGGGGTAGGAGGACTCATTTGATGATTTTACCACGCTGAAAAAAAAGGCATTCGTCATAAAAACAAATGACAATCACCATCTCCTGTCCATGTTACTACCGTGTGTCCCCCGCTTATGACCACTGCGTCGAATAAACTTCAGTATTGAGTTTAAAGTTCCCGGACGCGTTAAACTAAATTAAACACTCGGGAACGTTTCTCTCTCATTGTTCCTTTTTATGTGACCTACGAAAATTACGGACTTTTATTATAGGTACGTATTTTTCTATGTAGGTACGGGTGGATCTAGGGATATTTTCCTCTGTATTTTTAGTCGAACTTTCATACTCGAGGTTTTTCGCCTAAGTTGAATATGAGAATCACCAGGAAATACAACAAAACGCCCAACACAACCTGGAAAACCCTCGAATGCAGAACCTGTGGTCAAAATCGGTTTCATCATTAAATTTATTCTTATACTCTTAAAAAAAACGTTGCCGCCCACTAAAATATTTCTTAGAAAGTAAAATAAACGATTCCTTAAGCTACTTTTTCTTAGCACTAATGAAGGCGTTTTAATGAGGGAAAACTCGATATTGGATAATCTGTTTCAACTATATTGTTCTTGTTTCTATATTGTTATTCTTTTTTCTAAAGCAACATTTTATACGAAGTTCTTATACGGATTTTAAAAGAACACTTAGACATTTTCAAAATAATCAAATGAGTCCACCCGCCCTGGGACTGAGGGACAAGGGACTACCAGACTCTTACTGTCTACAATCCACCCATCTCTTTCAATTCCCTTTTACGTTCCTGGCTCACGATGACCGGCTTCGACAGCGGCGCGGCCCAGACGATCAACCTAAAGAAGGTTGATTAGTAAAATGCCATTCATAAAAAATACATTAAACTCTGGAGGAGCGTAGCCAATCTACAATTTGTAGAATCACGAAAGATTTTATTCGGTGTTAATTGACTATACACCGTGACTTTTTGGTCGTCTTACAAAAGTGGTCTACTTAAGGCGATGACAAGAGCTAATATACCTCTCGCTCGCACGTTTCGACATTTTGAAAGAAATAAAATCATTGATCCCATTTTTGAAAAATTGCAATCAACCATTTTGTGTGCAATTACATTGCACAGTTTAGTAAAAAAAAAAAACATTTTAATCGATACAAGTTTACCTACTCAAAAGTTTGCTTTACTAGTTTTAGTACTTACTTAAGCAAACTTTTGAGTAGGTAAACTTGTCGTGTGTGTGTTGTTGACTAATGTATCCGACTTAAAATACCTCTGGGCGAGTTTTTTGTTTTTTTTTAATCGTTAATAATAATTTTATTATTAATAAATAGGTACATAAGAAATATGAAAATGTTTACGTATCAAGCTGTAGAGTATACCTACCCAGCGCAATAGTCGGACAGATCATTCCATCTCCATTTTCTATGAGACAAGGGTGTTTTTAAGTACGCCTTTTGTCATAATAACGAATTAAAATTTTATTTTTAAATTTTTCAAATCTCTTCAATACCTATTTTTATTATAAACGTGTTCTAATCATTGGATACATGAACTGGGCTGTCGTTGTAAGACGACTAAAAAGTCACGGTGTAGAATTAACTGCAAAATACACCAATCCTTTTACAAACTTACCCTGTTTTGTAAACCTATTTGATGCCCTATAGCTCATTGATTCGAAATTGAATCCCTTTGTAAGTAATTCGAAACTGCGAATTTAGCAAAACCTACCATAACATAATTGCTACCATGGAGAAACTTTGCCTATTGTTAATCTGTCAGTAATTGGAGAGAGCAATATCAATACCTAAAAGCAAGCGATTGTACTCGAACAATACTCGTTTGCAACCCGTACGCTGAATCAAAAACTTCGAATATGACAAGGGATTTTAAACCCTATAAAAAAGAGGTAGAGTTGAATATGTGTACTACGATTTATAATATGGTATTTGTTAGTCGGCAAACGTCAACAATGGGGATTCCTGACATGTCGGGCTATTGTCATATCGTGCTCTGGTCTCTTGATATTAAAAATTCCAACCATTATTCTGCTATAATACTTGTTAGTATTAAAACTGGCATTATACCTACGTTATATTACGCTAAAATGTTATTATTTTTTTATGAACATTCTGGGGAACTATTCGAGTTAGTATTGCTATTAACAAATTCTGGGTCTATTAAGGATTGAGGGACGGTTTATTGTGTGCTTTGTTTTACGTCAAGGACAAGATAAGACGTTATATTCATTGGATTAAAAAAAAATAGGGTGAATTTTAAGGCTTTTGTAGTATAATTCAGTCAAATCTTAATAACTATTACAGATTAGAATTTAGAGTTAACACAACCGTAGTAAGATACTATTTTATTGAATTGTTTTAAATAATATTTACTAGTTTATAATATTAACTTAAGCTATTTATTGCATTTATGTTTATTTCTCAAAGAAAGTAATTATGACGATCTTGACAAGCCTTAAGGATGATTCACGCTACAACGTGTCCGGGCCCCGGAACATTGTGGTGTGCTTTTTGCATGAAGTGATTCATGCCCCGTGACCAGGCCGTGCCCCGTCCTGGCAAGTACGGGGCACGGCCTGGTCACGGCGCGATGTAGCTTGAATCATCCTTTAACCAAAATATTTTTCTGTACATTTTTCACAAACTTGCACAGGCAACCAATAATCCAGACTTTTGGTTATTAAAAAAAAACAAAAACCGTTTGTCTCTAAAAAGCCAACGAAGATACGACGTTACTCTGACGGGGCCTCCTAAGAGGGCCAGAACCTGCCGGGGTCGCGGGACTGTCTGACTCGGTAACCGTGACCCTGGTACAGTGGTAAAGGGCTATTGAAGGAACACCGTGGATTTTAGTCAGTACAAGTCTGACAGTCCTTCCTCTCCCGCCCTGGGCGGGAGGACTCATTTGATGATTTTGCCACGCTAAAAAAAAAAAGATACGACATTACTCACAAATGACTCAAAAGTACTGGCACAGACACGAATTTAAAAACGACAGAAGAATAAAGAAAATAAAAAAAGTCTAAACAGACGAGAATGACGGCTTACAATCGCAACAAGTCGTATGAAAGTAATCTGCGAAAAAGATTCCAAGAACTTAGCAGCTGCGAAAGTTTCAGACACTTGACAGTCGAATCGTTGCTCAGAAAAAGAATTAAGTTTTTTTCGTTATTTTTTCTTACAAAGTTTTGACTGATTTTTAAGTGGATTTTTCTTTTTTCTGCTTCTGGACTTGGAATTAGGGTAATGCTGTCAAATTATTATTCAAATAGTTTTGTTTTTTAAAAACGTTGCCCCATACTAAGATTTTTTCCTGTATCGTGAGTTTGTGGGATGCAAACCCACATAAACAAACACCTATATCCGAAGGAACTAACGTAGATCGCATACATATTTTCTTTCGTGCAGAAATCGAACCTGCGTCACGCAGCACAGAAGTCGACAAGAGCGTGTATGACGTTGCAATATGACGCCGTCATAGTTTCTTTCTCATCGTGAACAAATAACTATCGAACCAATAAATAAATCCTACCACCAATAAAAACTTTCAAGCATAAACTCCTTCAACTAAAGACTGGCACGACCACAACCGTAACTTTATACTAGTACCCAATAAAAAACAAAGGGGCAATACCGTTCTTCACCATGAAAATATGTTTAGTATGCACCGATAAAGTCTGGCCGCGGAAAAGCGGTTGAAAAGCAGTTTAATATTAAATCCCGCGATCGTCAATATAAAATAGTCGAGTACATAAAATAACCCGCGGTACGGTCGGGGAAATATAAATAACGACCGCCACTGACCCTGGTTCAGGCGGGGAGCTTTCACACCGTATGGGGAAATAGTTTTGAAAAGGCTCGCTTGTTAAATACGCACTATAGAGGTTCCTGCTAGCAACTTATTTTTATACAGATATACGATTTGGTTCTGCAAAGTTGTGTTGGATTGTTGTAAAATGTAAAGAAACTAGTCGTTGCGTGCGGCTGCCCGCCCCTCCCCTTTTTATAGCCTACAACAACTTCTACAGCCTTACTACAAAAACTGAAACATCTGTTGAACACTTGTCTAAAAAAAGTGTGACTGTAAAACGGACCTTATTTCAACGTCATAATCTGACATTTTTTTAGACAAGTGTTCAACACACGTTTAAAAGTTTTTGTGGTATGACGGCTGGGGTTTATCTTTGTATCAAAATTCATCAAAATCGTTTCAGCCGTTTTGTCATATCTAAATTAAACTGATAAAATTAAATCACACTAAATCATTGTATCACTCACAGATGGATTGATTATTATTATCGTAATATAAGTTCCTATTAGCCACATCACCTAGAAATCGCAGTGATAAACGATGGTCAAACAGGTTACGTGGGAATAGTGTTACTGCAACTATACTATTTGCAGTTGTGTTGTGGTACCGGCAATATTATGGTGGTGGTTGCTCTTTTGGCACTTGTTGCTGCGTTGTGGTTGCTCTTGTACGCGGTTGCTGTGTGGCCGTGTCACCCAACCGATCTATAATACCGGCCAAATTTGATCCGTTAACTTCTTTATTTTTCAATACATGCGCCCATTACTATGATCGTGGTTCGTATGAAACAACCGTAAGAATATACCAACACAGTGTTGCTATAAACAGAAAAGTCTAACATGGCGGTTAAATAAATATCGAAAGGAAAAAACAAGGAAGACGAGAGCGGAAGACATCATTAGACACGGACATTACCGGCTGCTAATGAAGCTTTATTTACAAACACAATGTTATTGTCTTAAGAAGTAGGAAAGTTTGTTTTTTTTTCATGTATTTTTCTTTGTAACATGATTTCATATTTTATGAGTATTGTGTTTTCAAAAAAAAAACTGGTAATAAACGAACATGCTCGCCGAACCTCCACGCGCAACGGTGTGACAGCAACTTACCCCGATCACATAGTCCACGTACAGCCGCTTTACATTCCGCAGTACATGCCCCTAACTTTCAGTTTTACCGATGCATACCGTCCTCATTCAACCAGGATATGAAATACTTATCTATTGAGTGCAGTACATTCAATAGAGTGCTCTTTTAGGGGCCTTTACAATACTGGCTGACTGCATGAAAAAAAGAGTTTTTTTTTTACTTTTTTCTTTCGTTATGTCATCTGTGTTAGGGAACGAATGGTTCTAGTTTTGAATTTCGTTCAGTAAATGTATGGGGGAGCTTGTTTTGTTCGTTTGTAGAGAATAGGGGACTCACGTTTGTTCGTTTTTTTTTTTGTTGGTTATTTGATGAAAAAAAATTTTTATTCCTTTGAAAATACAAAAGCTTATTATTCAAAAATGAGGATAACTAAAAAGTTTACCATAAGACAAGAGACATACAATTGTTAAAACTTTATAAATCTAAGATCTGTTAACATAATAGCTATAACCACAGAAAGATTCAGTTCACGTTTAGTTACATTGTTAGTAACGTTTTGTCTAACCTGGGAATCAAACCTCTGGCGGTAGGAGTCATTAGATGATTTACCACCTCATAAAAGGCCTTTCGCATAAAAGACCTTTTGCGGCTACTAGGAGAACTACTAGATATCGATATCGATAATCGCCAAACCAAAATTCCTTATTCTAATTTTTACATACCTATTTACAACATAAAAACAGCACAATATCATCGAACTCTGTATTCACTGACAAAAATTTGTAAAGCAATAACTTTATACAGGATACAAAATTCTATACGAAATGCGAAATAACTTTTGTATTTGTCCCATGGGGGTACACAAGTAGTTTTCTGACTTATAGGGTCGAGAATTTTGTGGGGACATATCTACAAACTGAATGGCATACCAACTGGGGAAAAGTATGTGCGTTTTCTATTTGAAAGCTGTTGGTGACTCTTATTATTGGGTTTTCCATAATAAATTCCTGAATAACAGGGGTACAGCTGCCTGGGTCGCCGGACTAAGCAGGTTATCGAACCCTGGAACTTAAGGGGCAATTTAAGGAACACGATAGGATTTAGTACGAGTCTGAAAGTTGTTCCCTCTACTGAGGAGAGAGGGTGGAAGAATTTAATGACTTTACCTCCTAAATAAGGTTACTGATATCTAAATACGAGACGCGTAATTTCGGCCAACGTTTCGTGGGTATTTCATATCAGTTATAGACATAAGGTTAGTAAAAGACACTAGACACAAACTAAAAATCAATAACAACACGCTTGGACAGTTGTTCCTACTCCCGATGTGTTGTCAAAAAGTCAAGAATTCAAAAATATAAGTTAACGGAGTAGGGTTCACTCAAACGGACTTAGAGAGTAGACCCGCACGAACATTTTACTTAGGACTTAGAGCGAATGAATAAGGTATTCATTGTCATCTTTTCAGAGGATACAAGCCTGATTATATACCTACAATTGTAATAACTCTTTGTAAGATAACTCTAATACCAGTTTTCAGTCAAACAGAAGCGGGATTTTGAAATTCACCACTACGCTCAACACTGAAAGTTGAAAATCCAACAGTGGCTGTTCATTTAGGCATTTTATAACTTGCGCCCTGATAATGCTACTTTCTTCTTTGACTTAACATCTTTCTTTGTTAAAGTAATAATTCAAGAAAACCATATTTCTTAGAAACTTAAAGGCAGCAAATAAATGCATAGTCTTTGTACACAGATTTAAGTATCTTTTAACATAGCTTTCTTTGTAGAAAATAAAATAAAAAGCTATTTTTCTTTCTTCAAAGACTACATTAGGTTCTCTTTAATATTATTGTGTTTTTCTTTTATTCACAATTCTATCTAGAGATTGTATGAAGCACGTACTAATTGAAATAAGACGATTTACCAAGAGTCATGTTGAAATGTGTTTTATTGTGAAATAAATCTTTTGTGTAGCTAATTAAATACTTTATTTGAGTACAATTTGAAATTGTAATTGGTATAAGTAATAATGAGATTTGTATTAGACGCATTATGGTAACACAATTACTCATCTTTATCAATTCTAAGCCCTTCGTAAACAACGCGATACAATTTTCTGTTACCTTACGACTTTGTTATCCATTGACGAGGCTGGATACGAAAGTCGTAAGGTATCGGACTTGCGTCGCGTTGTGTACGAAGGGTTAAAGTTGCTTCTACCTTAAACTCGCTGACACAGCCCGCTGACAAACAGGCAACAAAGGAAAAGTTGTCAAAAAATATATTTTTCACATGTCCACACTTTACCCACGCAAAACAGAACCGGACCGCAGATAGATTATAAAGAATGCCTTGCCCGTCGTCTGGTCCTTAATTTGCGAGGATTCTACCGCTCATTGCTTTTAGATTGATACTACAGCAGAGCAAAGTAGTGTTATTAGCTGCCAATAGCGTTAACGCTACGCTATACGTAATGTAGGTACCTCGAATAAAATGAATTGATAGATAGAATATGCTTTATTGTACAACAAAATTTTTAGGTGTTTCGCAACAATTTTGTTTTACAATATTTTAATTCTAGGTCATAATGAAAATTTTATCTCTAGTAGCGATATCATGCAAACAACCTTTGTAACCCTTATAGGTATCATTCACGAAAAGAATGGAACTAGGTTTCCAGCCAGTTAAGGGTATATTGCCAAGGGTAGTCTGCCCTTGTAGCTGTGATTGACCTTGTATATTCAATTTGTTGTCCTAAGGGTTTTGTCCTACCTTTTCGGCGGCGAGAAAGCGATTTAACTATTATCTCGTTCAAGAAATGAACAATTAATATTAACATTCTGTGTTAACAAGAGAGATGCATAGATGAATTAATTAATTAATCGATCGCTGACTGTTCACAGAGCGGATGAAGACTCGCTCCACTAATTTATCGGTGCATCCACACCGCCCGCGCCGGTAACATTTGTAGCTCAACGTTTCCAAATGTTGCTCGGTAACATCCGCCAACAAAATGTTACTAAGTGTTGACGTGTTACTGTAAGTCGAGTAACGTTGCTCAACATTCGGTAACATCCGCCAACATGTTACTAAGTGTTGACGTGGTCGAGTAACGATGCTCAACATTCGGTAACAATGTTACCCCCATTATCTAACAATGTTGCCGATTGTCGAGCAACGTTACCCGACATACGGCAACATTTGTTGTCGGATGTTACTGCGGTGTGGATGCACGGGTAAGTAACAATCAACAAATAGTAACAAGGAGCCACAAAAGTTACCGAATGTTGCCGAATGTTACCGTGTTGCCTTTTGTTGCTCCACAAATGTTACCGGCGGTGTGGATGCACCGTATGGGTGATCAACAAGAGCTATCAAAATTACTCGCTCAGCGATACTCGCTTGGGGGACAGATTGGCGCTTCGTGCAGGTTTGCCCAAAACCAGCAAACAACCACTCGCTCGGGTGTGCGAATAATGGCCCGTTATTACACTCGGAGAATCAAGAAATTCCCAAAAACCTAACGAAAAAACCTAAGGAAATTACCTGACACTACGCATCGTCTAACGTCGTTTCAGTTCGGGAGACTTCGGCAATCGTAAAGGTACGGACAGACGTGCTCATAAAGGCATGGACAGACGTGCTCATTACTAGCAGGAAAGCATGCTTGCATGAGCAAGGGGCTATTTTATTGAGGGAGAGGGAGCAGGAGAGGAAGAGGTAGAGGGAGGAGAACTTTTCTTGACGTTTCACTTGATTGACGTGGCTGACCATAGCCTAATTAGTACAGTAATAAATACAATAAATAAATAATTATAATTGCAAAGCTTGATAAAAATGCTATGCAATAGCTTTACCGCGGTAGTCCCCGAGTGCCACACGTTTTTTTTTTCATTAATCATTATCGTCAACATTAGAGAATGTCCCTTGCCCGCCTTTCCTGCTCCTCGTTAATCGCCTACGATGGGACAACTGCCTTAAGAGCACCCCTCGTGAGCGAAATAATCAAAAAGTTTATAACTTAATTTTAATTTTCTTGCGAACGCCTCTCGCCTTTGTAGGCTGGCAAAAATTCTAACTGAATTTGGGCGCAAACCCTAAAGTTGCCAGTTATGAAAAAAAAATACAAAGGCAAATTAAAAATATAAATCTTGTTGAAAAATAAAAGTGTTATGATTACGAACACGAAACCTTAACTAAATAAAATGTATTATTTTAAGTTTTTTTGTTTTTGCTCAAAATTAATTTTAGGCTAGACTTGAAAACGTAGAGGTCGGTGCTCTAACCTTTACATAATCTATCTGTCGATCTAGGTCTAATAAATAAGCGATATTTGAAGCTTTATATTTTTTCAATAAGTCTACCAAATGATGCACTGTTTTTTTTTTAAAATAATTGTGCTGTATCTTGTTTATTAAACGCGTTTAAAAGCTGTAAATATTTTTATACCATTCCTACTCTAAAAAGTTACTTTTACTCACTGAAAACAGTGAATAAAAAGCTCTTTTACTCACTGTTTTGCTGTTTGAATTTAGAACACATTGATGCGGTCGACCCCCGTGTTATTAGGAAAATATTACTCTTAATTTAAGTCATTGTTCCGATTTTAATGTTAATTTGTTGACTGAGCGATTGGACTACTTCGTTACGTGAAGCGGGTTCGATTCCCGCACGGAGCAAATATTCGTACTATGATCTACAATTATTTGTTTCGGGTGTGGGTGTTTGTGTATTGTGAATTTAGATGTTTGGAAACGCACCCACGTGTGTGTGGAGCAGTATTAATAAAAAAAATACTTTTTTTTTCGTTACATATATATTATCGCTCAAATCTTTCTTTATCTCGTAGTCATGGTATAAAGTATCGTTTGCAACTCTTGAATAAAACGGATTTAAATCGAGGGCCTGAATCACTGGCGTCGCTCAGGATTTAAATATTTGAATCACTCGCTCCGCTCGTGATTCAATCATCGTGAATCACTCCCTACGGTCGTGATTCAGTCATTAAAATCCTTCGCTTGCTCGTGATTCATATAATGGCCCTCGCTTTAAATCCGCTCTTTATTCACTAGTTGCAAAATATACTATTCTTGTTCATTTTTTTCATGTCACCATGTACTATAACAGTTTCTCTTTTCAAATGTTATTGGTATTGTTGAATACAGTATATAATAATGTGTAGTGTGTTCATGTTAAAGCATTAATCTCAACAAGTCAAAAGCCCGAACAAAATGAAAGAAAACAAAATCGTGAATCTCAAACACAAAAGAAAAGCCATTCATTATAAATAAACGACTTCAAAATGACATCCATAACATTTTACAACGGCGCAAATGTCTACAATATTCCCGTATTTCTTTATTTAATTGTTAGGTTACATTCCAACATTAGGAGGCGCCTTAAAAAGGCGAAAAGTACGAGTTTTCAAAAGAGAATTTTTAATAACGCCCTTTAAGCCGCGGCGCGCCTTTGGTGGTTAATTTTCCTTTTAAACGTTTAAAAAAAGAATGTATTAGGAACGACTGGCTGGCTGCGTTTTTATGAATGTAAGTTTGTAATGTTGCCATGAACACTGGATTAGATTCTCTTTGCTTTTTGGTATATTTAAAAAAGCCTAGTGTGTATCCTATAACCATACTATATGGTTATAATATTATTGTCCATACACTTATGCAGTTTAGGTATTTTAAGTCTCATGTAATAAGGTGACCTTATACCATTAGGGCACAGGTTCTTACTTCACACTGGATGAAATCATATCAAATCCATCAAATTTAATATAAATAAATACTGTTTTCCAATGCGAAGACACTTTGTGATCACAAAAACTTAAAAACTGATAATTTCAAAGCTAGATATAACCCCACCCTGTAAACAAAAACTTTAACAAAGACAGAGGTCTCATTAATTCAAAATTGCATTGTCACATTATTCATTACAGAGCAAAGAATACGAAATATTCGCTTAAGCCTCTTATTTGTTGTTTATATAAAATGTATGACAGAGGGGACACGGTTTTAATGAAAATACTCAAGCAGTAGCCCTCTAATCTCCCTTTGTGTGAGGATATTAAAAAGTAGGTTTTTCTTTTTGAACTGCGTAGATTGTTTGCCTACTTAACATTTAAGAATTCTCTTTGGCACAATGAAAAATGTCGCTCGTGACCGTTTCAAGAAGCAATTACGAATTAATCTAGTTAATTTAAGTTGAAATGCAATCTATGTGATCACTAGTAAAGCTGATAGGTACATTTTTTTTTAAATTGAACTTTATCAAGACAAATCTCTGTTGTTTTCTTTAGATAAAAATACCCTGTAATCGCAATCTAAAAATAAGAAGAAATCATAATAACATAAGCTTATGTCTGTGTGGGACTTCAAAAAAATAATTTTATTCGGTACGTTTAAAGAAAACCCCTTTAAAAATTCACAAAACATTTGTGTTTTGTTAGACTTTATATTGTAATGCAAATCTCTTAACTCTTCTTATACTCTCGGCCCTTGAACAAAAAGGGCAACTGTTTGAACCCAGTCTGACAGAACCTTCTGCTCAATCCAAAGCAGGTACAACCATTTGATAATTTTCTACCCAAAGTAGAAAGACAGGTGTATCTTCATATTTAGGAATTGTAAAGAGTCTGCATGTCAAAAAATTTATTTCTAAGCTTTAATAATCTCGAGATCCCAATTACCTACGGTTATGGTCTTTTCATTGATAAAAATATCTTCATAATATTAAAATTGAACTTTTTTGTGCTAGCAACATTTTATAACTTTCACAAAAGAATTCTATTTTCAAAGCAATTCTTTGTTATGAAATATTTTCTTGTTACAAAAGAAAACCGTCCAGAAACTGAGACCATACGAGATTTAAATTTGGAAAACACACTTTATACAAAAGTCTATTACTGGAGGTAACTTCAAAGCGGGCGGTCGTATATTAATATTTCAACCTGGCAACATTGCCGGCGAGGTAGGTTAACGACTTACTGAATTCTGCAATCTAATCGTCTATTCCCTGGTATTAAAAATTGGATTTTATTTAGGTGCGGCGGCCGGATATAAAATTTGCTACATTTTTAAGTTAGCAATTATTTTTATTTTAGGGATGCTGGGTTTACGAAACTGCAGGTAATTTTACATAGCCAACAGCTTATATTTACGATTTGTTTTTGCTGCTGTGTCTTCAGATCGTGTGGCCGCCAAGTTTCTAACACTTTTAAGGATATGAATCAGTGGGTTATTGCAAATAAATTACAATGTTTTTCGTTTCCCGTGTGTGTCATAAGAATTAACGCTCACTTGGAAAATTCATCCCAAATACAGAAGGAATTTTCTTTCTATACTTTCATGTACTTACTTTAATACCATAGATATTTTTTAATATTTTTGTGTTTAGTACATTTCTTCGTGTAGGTTTCCTGGCGTCCCGTTGCCCACAACCTCGTTCTCCTTTACAATGGATGTCTGTGCAAGACATATCCGCCGGCATTGTTTTAACCTGATAGAACCGGGCGTACTCGTATACCCTTGAAATAACAATAACACTTTTTTCTTTGTTGTAATTTTCGTAAATAAAATATAAATGTTTAAGAAATTAATTAAACTTGAAATATAGGTAGATGTGACTTGGTCATACATATTGATTAAATGCAACTGAATACCAGTATTTTACGTAAAGCGACATTCTATCTGACCTCCACAACCCAGTTAGCACTGGATAATACGGTACCCCTTCATAAGACCGATTGCCAGAAGTAGCGTCCTAGCTAGTCCTTTTAACTTTAATACCAAAAATAGAAAACAGTAATTAAATTTGTCAGAAGGTTTCTTAACGAGGGGTGCTAAGACAGGAAACCTCCACGTGCGCCCGTGGACTGGAGTTCCCTCTCGGATACGTCCGGGGGGAAGACCAGTTTTTCGGGCCGGTGCACCCTGGGATGCGGGCAAAAACTCTCCTTAGGCACTGTGTGCCTAAGGGGTTTCTTTGCCCGTATGCAAATAGCCTGTCGGGTGGACGCTCCAACGCGTGTCCCTCTGAACAGCAGAGGGCACAGCGGCGGAGCGGGCTTGCGGACGGTGAGTAATGGGTATGCTCGCCGTCCGACCAAGGACCAAGCCCGGGTCGGTGGCGCGTCGTGTTTCACGCGTCACCGACGGGGCCCCTTATGGGGCCAAATGCCTGCCGGGGTCGCGGATTTTTCTTAATCCAGGATACCGTGGCCCCGGAACGTAAAGGGCATCCGACGGAACACGGGTGGATTTTAGTCAGTAAGAGTCTGACAGTCCCTCCCGCCCCACCCAGGGCGGGAGGACTCATTTGATGATTTTGCCACCCTAAAAAAAAAAAAAAAAAAAAAAAAAAAAAAAAAAAAAAAAAACTAAAAAAAAGGTTTCTTAACGAGCGATGTAAGTGATAAAATTCTTGCTTACATCTTAAAGAAAATTTACGACGGCCTAAGTCATTAAGACTTTATAACTATTTCAGTAAGCGTACTGTAAGGGCTCTTAGACCGAAATGTGCCCTAAAGCAGGGGTTCCGAAACTTTTAGACTCAACAATGACGTCAGCGGTGCGTATTATGTCATATTTTTTTTTAACTAATATTAGCCCAGTCATATTAGGTAAAATAAGGGGTCAACCTGGGAATGAGAGATAATAAGCTGTAAATCGGTATAAACCTTTGTTTTGTCGTTCTAAATGTTGTCTCAAAAGTCACAAATTCTATCGTGTCCGCGTCTTAAGATATTGAAGGTCAAAGGTCATAAAAATCAGTTTTTCGCGAATATCTCTCTTTCTATTGCTAACATAAGATTTGCACCTATGTAAAAGTTGTAGAGTATAAAATTCTCTACATATTTTATTTTAAACTTTGTTTTCATACGATCAACCATTTTTGACGTAGAACGCGAAGAGTGCGCAGCGCAGTCATAGTTATACATGGTCTAATGCAAGGTCAAGCGTGAGTTAAGGTTATCAGTACGTTGTATAAAGTCAATTATTTATTAAAAAATAATTAATAATAATAATAAAAAAGTAAAAGTACGTTGTATAAATAATGATTAATTATTTTATACAGACTGTCAGACTTGTACTGACTAAAATCCACGGTGTCCTTCAATAGCCCTTTACGTTCCGGGGCCACGGTTACCTGATAAGGCGGTCCCGCGACCCTGGCAGGGAATAATATAGCTGGATTATATTCTTTCCTTGCCAAAAAAAGGAACTTGGCTACACTCAAATTCGATGCGGAGATTGGTCAACAGGAAGCATCTCACGGCGGTCTCCCTATACTCTTTACGGACTAGGACGCCGCCGGGCGCACAGTTTGGCTACCCTAAAGTATTTTCATAAAATATTAGGAGACATTTTATAGCTATTCATACTAGCTCATGTTCACGCTACGCATACGAGGAATTTGATAAGTGACGTCGTGTATTAAATCTTAATGTATCGTGGGATAAAATATATCCTTTGTATTAATCCAGGTAATGAACTATCTGTATATTAAACATCTAAATCCTGTAGGTTTTACGAAAAGAGTAACAAACAATGCATCAATCTATCCTCATAAACTTTCACATTTATAATACCTACGATTTTTTTCAATTATCAGGCACATACAGAATTGTTTTTAAATATGGTAGAAGCTTCATCTTAATAAACTGAAATTCCTCTCCAAACTATTTTTCAGAAAGTTATGTTTATAGAGAGTAAGTGTATCATAAAATTTTATAAATAAAAATGTAAGCAATTTAGTTCGTACCTCTTAAAGGTACACGTATAAGGTATTTAAGATTAAAATACCTCACTTTCCTCCAGCAATAATAGTTTGTAATATTATTTAACTTTTACTCATTACCTGCCTAGTTCAGTTGGGGTCGGCTGCCAGTCTGAGCGCATTTGAACGCATGAATTTGACGCATTTCTACGCAACTGAACAGCAATATTTTACGTCCTACCTGGCCTCCACAACTCAGTAACTGGGTATGTCAATACTCCTTGATAAAACTGATTGTTAGGCTTTCGGGCTTCTAACTAACAGTAACGACTGTCAATGATCTTTAAATGAAAGCCGGGCTTTACGTGCTTTCCGAGGCACGGAGGAAATTCGCTATGATAGCTGCTGCTCCATCCACAGACCTACCTTGGCAAGTGCGGCTTAACCTTGTAAGTCGACATAAGTAGCTGTTAAAATTTAGCCTCGAGCTTCTAATCGCTGAATTTTTAATAGAAAGTTCAAACGACCATCTTGAATAGCCAGTTCTATTTTGGTTTACATTTAAAGACAGAAAAGGGACCATTAGGAGCTAAAAATAACTCAAGGTTTTGTTTTCGTCCTGTCTTTAATAGCGGCCATACACCATACCTACTGCCTATCGTACAATCGGCATGACGCTGCCGATTTGATCAGTTAGATTTGACCGTGTGTGGGCGTGGAATCCATCAAATTGGCATAACAATAGGCTTGATCATGCCAATTTGATCATGCCGATTTGATCATGCCAATTTGATCAAATCGATTTGATCAAATCGGAATGATCAAACTTCAAATCGGCAGCAGTGATACCAACTTAGCAACTTTATAGCTAGATCTAGCTAATATTCGGTAGCTACTTTTTAACCGACGTAAAAAAAGGAGGAGGTTCTCAATTCGAAACGTATATTTTTTTGGAACGAAGTTCCTTATGGCGCGTTGCGAAAGGGGGCTAGGCGGAAAAAATTGTAACGACACTTTTTACAGACTGCGATGGAGTGGAGTGGAGTGGAGTGGAATGGAATGGAGGGTTGAAAATCGTCTGAACCTTTTTTTAACTTGCTATCGTTCAGCAAGTTAAAAAAACAGGTTCAAGCGATTTTCGACCTTATTGACATTCAAAATTTAGTTTGTTTTTTCTCACATTCTCGTTAGCTAACATTGCTCCTTCATTAAAATCCGGTGTTTGCATAAATGTCAATAAAGTCGAAAATCGATTGAAGGTCGGAAAACATTTGCTTTACGATAAGCAAATGTTTTCCGACCTTCACTTGTATTACCAACTGATTCCCACTAGTGGGATAAATCGGCAAAAAAACAAGTCGGTAAAAAAGTAGCTAAAAAGTTAAGGCACAAGTTTTATAAAATTGTAGCTGTCGGTCACCGAATAATAGCTAGATCTAGCTATAAAGTTGCTAAGTTGGCATCACTGCTGCCGAATTGAAGTTTGATCAAATCAATCGTCATGCCGATTGTACGATAGGCAGTATGGTGTATGGTGTATATGGACGAACTGCCAATTTGATCAAATCGATCGTCATGCCGATTGTACGATAGGCAGTATGGTGTATGGTGTATATGGACGAACTGCCAATTTGATCAAATCGATCGTCATGCCGATTGTACGATAGGCAGTATGGTGTATGGTGTATATGGACGAACTGCCAATTTGATCAAATCGATCGTCATGCCGATTGTACGATAGGCAGTATGGTGTATGGCCGCTATAAAGAAGCCCACGCTTTTACTAACTGAAATCAAAATCATACTGAAATTTCTTTAGGAAATTACGTCGCTAAAGTTGAACGAAAAGGTATGAGCATAACTGGGAATGTGTTACGTCAAAAAAGATTTGAGAAGAGTTACCAAAAATAGAACTTATACTTACTTACGGAAAACACTTAATTATAAACTAACTCCAAAGGGATAACCTACATTTAGTCGGTTACATATCTGCAATAAAATTGGTCCTGTCATTTGGAAAGATCATATAATATTTGTTTCTTAACAAACTGTTTTAAGTTTTTCTTTTTTACTCTAATAAAGAAGTTATATTCAAAATAATTATTTGAACTCCGAGCTGAAAACACGCCGACTGTGCACGACGACGCGCGACGGGGCGGTGTGACGTCACTTTATCAATTTCTATACATCCATAGTACGAGTTCCAATTTTGAAATTGTTATTGTAGAAGCCAGTTCACACAGTCCTAAGGAAATTCTTTGTCATAGTGACGTCACATCAGAGGCGAGCAATTGGAGCGTGTTTGTGTTCACGTCAATTTTCTTCAGAATTTTATCACTTTTAAATTGGTCATAATTAATTAATTATTAAAAAAGAATTAAGATTTTTTCTCTTCCATAAATGTTCTTATTTGTGGTGAATTTATAAATTATGTAAACGAAAAAAAATATCTAAATTGAAATCCCTAATTCTGTTTTAAATATTTTATTAATTCTACTGATCGGTCCAAAATCCAATATCTAAACAACACCTGAAAATTGCCTGAAAACGACTGACCCTACCCATCAAACCCAATGCCCCTGGCTCAACAGTGTTATTAACGACCACCATACCATGGGGGTCGACAATTTTCAGTCAACCATGTCTGTCAACAAGACAAAGTGCACCATTACATCTTAGTTTATTTTTAATAAAGCCACAAAGATGGCCGGCTATAAGGTAACCTTCCACATACTCGGGTAATCCGTAAAGTTGGGCGCCCTTACAAGGGCCCTCCCCCGACCAACATCAAACTGAGTTACCACTACCATTGGTGCGAAGATCTTCAGTTGTTTATCTACACAATGTGTTTGGTTACTGATTACTATACTTTTAAGAAACTTAAAGGGCCATTGAAGAACACCGTTAATTTTAGTTAGTACAAGTCTGACGGGTGGTTCTTTAAATTAACCTGATAAAATCCTATTGAATCTGTACCGAAAATTAAAAACAAAGCTGGATGGTACGTAATAATATATTTTGACCTCGGCTTTTAAAGGCACCTTTTTGGCACTGATAAAACTCAAACAAATCGTCTTAAATTCATCAACAAACAAATAGTATGGGCCACGTCAAAAGCAGAAGAGGCCTAATTGTGCGTCTAAAAAAGTGTACATGCGGTCGGACAAACTCACATACATACATATATTATGTGGCGAGGCGACGTCTAAACTCCTTTTGATGTACCACGGCCAACGACCCCTGTTTATTTCGTGCAAGGCTTTGGCTTTCGTATACATACAGGGTGATTATTTAAACAAGAGACTTATTGAAGGTGGGTTTTCAGGATACCTATTTAGGTAGGTACTTCTTATTAACTGAATACATACGTATGGTAATATGACGTATCAATATTTGATGTTTCAATCTTATGTTTACTAATACATTTTAAGAATTGGAAGTTTTAGGATTTGGACATTCTGCCTCTGAACGACATACATATTTTTAAAGTCGTGTTTTGATGGATGGATCTATGTTTGTTTGCTACTTAATCACTTAGGCGCCATCTCCACGAGCGAGAGAATCGCGTCGATATTATTGTCGTGTCACGTATTTCCATATATACTCTCTATGAACGCGTCACCACACGGTGATGTTATCGCGGCGAGAGAGTATATGGAAATACGTGCCACGATGATAATATCGCCGCGATTCTCTCGCTCGTGGAGATGGCGCCTTAAGAACGGCTGAACGGATTTTAGGTAATGTTTTACTAAGAGAAAGGTAAAAGTCTAAAATAATTTATAGCATAATTTAAGTCGGTATTACGTTCACGTGGGATAATTGTCCTATTTCTCGCGGGTAAAAATATACACCAAAAAATCATTTGTGTTAATCCAGATTACAAACCATCGGCGTGCCTTTCATCCAAATCCGTTCAGCTGTTTTTGGGAGTAACAAACGATGGATGGATGGACCATCCATCCTCACAAAGATTCACATATTTTATAATAGTAGTAGGATAACAGAATATTTTATACCCCTCAGTAAGTCTCCTCGTTCAATCTGTAACCTGCAGTACCTGTGCCTGTACTATATATGTATATTTATAATATACATATATTCCACCATAAAGGACGTCTATGACAGTGTGCAATTGTTCGGACGGAAAGGGTTGGACAAAGGAGTTCAAAGGACGATGCAGGTAATTTACTACGCGAATGTTTTGTAGAAAAGACATTCCTTTTCGTGGTGACATTTCCTTAGATGTGAACAAGGAGTCTATGATGTCAAACAATGGCTTGAGGATCGTATTTTTTTAAATATATAGTCCGGGGACAATTGGGATTTTTTCCCATTTGTCACCAGTGGGGAAAATCGGGATATTTTTCCCGATCGTCGCCAGTGGTGACAACTGGGAATAGACGTCTTCCTTGGCCTAATGGTCGTAAGTGTGACCGCTGAGTTAAGAGGTCGTGGATTGGGTTACCAGATCGAGCAAAGTGATTTTGAGTTTTTCATGAAGATTTCTCAGTTACCACTAGCAACGGTTGGTACCAATAGGCTCGTTTCCTATTGCATGGGGCTTTATAACAAAATTGGTAAATTGCAGGGCCTAAGGGAAAAATAGTCGTAATAAAGTAGCATTTTAAGATAATTATATACTTTGGTACTAGTTTTCTTTTTCATTATTTTTTGTTATTAGAATATTACAGTTGGTGAAAGCTTCTATGAAGTTCTTCGAAGTTCTCTTGCCAAGAGCCGCTTCAAACCCGTTGAACATTTATAATTATGTATTAATTAATCAAAATACAATTACTATAAAACCACTAAAAGAAGGTGTAAGCTCAATTAATTAAGGGTCCAGGCAGATGTCTAGTTCTAAGAAGACTAGTTCTAATGCCAAACACGAATATCACATACTATTATGTTTTCTGATTCATTTTTTAAATAAAAGAGTTTGTACCTTTTATTAACGAGTTATCAAGTATTCATTTAGAATGACACCTTCATAAAGGTAACAAACACAAAGGAAATGCTAACATTAAAAATAAAATCACAATAACAAAAGAAAAGCGTTCCGTTTACGAGCAATACGACTCATAACACCCACTTTATGACATCAGAATAAAACAAAGCAAAAATATCAAATCCGCAAATACATGGCTTTAACGGGGAGGCAGGGGCGAAGCGCATGATAACAATTTCGATTTTCAAACACCCCGAAACCGAAGGCTCAAGTTCTCATGCCTTCGTAAGTAGGCTTCCCTGACGTGTGCCTCAACTGTATTGAAAAAATCTACTACAAATATATAACGCGGATCCTCTCGATGTATCCAGCTATCAACTTTTACGATTTTATTTTCGAATGCCCGTGTAATTTCCCATTATCGCATTTGAAATCTTTTCCAAGGTTTTTTATGTTCGTTTCGTATGTCAAATCGTAAAATTTTAAATGTGTTTTGACGGCTGAGTTTGTGTGGTACAGGTATCTGAGTGATGTCATTTCCACAACATTTGAATATTGTCCATAAGCTTCGAGTTGAAATGCAAAATGGAAACAGTGTAGAAAATATAATTAATTTCTTTATCACAAATATAATAGTTTGTACTATTAAGTTCATTAACTATGTATAAGAATACAATTAGATGTGGATGAAGAATGTAATTACATAGTAATTCAGTAATCTTCAAAAGTAAGAAATCAGTTAATCATTTAAGAAAATATTTTTTGCAAAAGTTTAATCCTAGGCCCAGTTTTCCCAATCCACCCTTGTGTCGACAATCTTGTAAAGAAAAGATCTCATATATATGATAAGGTGTGATACATATTACTTTTAGGAATCAACAGAGACATAAAATTACAGGGTTTTACTTTTATCACTATGACAAGGTAAAATTTGGTTTAACTGTTGATGGAACATAATTAACTATTTGTTTGATAAACCTAATGTTTATTTCAAAGATTTTTTTTTTCTTTCAACAGTTTTGTGATGGGATAATTTTGTAACAGGGAAACAAGGCTCTAGTCATCGAGCAATCCTGATTCCGTGGATGCTACTGAAGAATTCCTGTTTAAAAAACCTAATAACCATTACTCGACTGGGTGGGTATCGATCCAACCCTTCCTACATGGAAACTCAATTTATTGGTACGGTTTTATCGTGCTGTACTCATCAACACAATACATTTGAAAATTAAGAAATTTGATTTCATTTTTATCGTGCTTATTTTGCAGCCAAACACATCTGAAAAGGTTTTTCACCGCCCCAACTTTTCAAATAACAATCAAAATGTAATTTAAACACTACAAACTCAGCAGCGGAACAAATTAAAATTTTCCAAGCGACCAAATTATAAAGAGAATATACCACGTTTAAGACAAAGTAGAGACGGTCCCTATTCCCCTACACCTTTATCAGGCAGATATAGGCGTCTCCCCTGTTTCAGGGGATTCAGTTAAGCCGCCTTAAGCAGAGGTACATACGCCCAATCTAGTAAGATCTTCCCTATCCCACGACGATATTGTACGATTGTGAATTCTGAATGTGTAAGTGCACTGTTAGATATGGGTAGCAAGTATTTTGACAATTGCAGTAAGATAGTATTAAAAGTTTCTAATAATCTCAAAAAAGGATGGTTCTTTTAGAGCTGCATTCATTCAGAATAAAGAAACAATTCTTCTTTTTACTTTTTAAAGAATGTGTTTATTGGTAATCACTCTTACCTGGCAACTTTCTGATGTTTTGATGTTTTTGTCGAGCTTTTGGTCATTTTTAAACTTCATGTGAAGTCCGACAAAGCTTGGAGGAGATCACATCCAACTTATGCGTCCGAAGTTTAAAAAATCGGTTCGGTCATTCCGAAAAATAAACACTATGGTTTATATAAAATGCCGTTCTACAAACATGCTTTTAATGGCTAACTCCGTGACAAATAATAATAGATTTGTTTGTGTTTAAATTTCAAGGGATGAAAGATTCAACAAAGTATTTGCAAACAATTTATGAATTTTCTTCATTCGTTTACAGACCAAAGCAATAATGATTTACTATGATCCGAGAATATAATTTGTGTAAGGAAAGGCCTAGATTATTTGGATGAAGACGTAACCCCTGCTGTTTACTTCCCTTGTGTACGACACAAATAACCTTATACAGGGTGTCTTAAACAATGTTTAAATACTAAATACGTTAAATAATAGTGTTTTCAGAAACCAAAACTTAAAATCTGTACTGACACAATTGTGAAGAATAAAAATGTTGTTAACTTGTATACACGTGAATATTAATTTTAAAGAAACATTGCTGTTTTCTATTACGTTTCCTAACATAATTAACAGATGACGCCCACAGAATGCCTACAGAATAAAACTATTATGCTATTTATCTATGTTAAACGGACGATGGATTAAAGAACATTTTACTGTGACATAAGTAAAGTTGCAGCAATCTTTAAATTGTAACTTCCTAAAACTTCAACGGTTGAAAAACTTGAACCGCTTCTGAAAACTTTCTCATAGCACCGACTATTAAAAGGATACCAAAACTAAAATCAAACAAGTTCTCGTCTTTCTTTTATTTTGTTATTTTATTGATTTAAAACTTCCCGAGGTAAACACACTTTTTTTAAATGTTAGTAAATATTTCAGACAGTTTTTTTTTGCAATAATTAAACGTTTTGTATGCGCCTGGAAGTTTTTTTTATGGATAAGTAGTACGAACATTTTATTTGTTTTGACAGTCATACCAGCTTTGATAAAAAAAATAAATAAAAAGTTGCTCGGACAGTGATTGGACTCTACCCGTCCAACGTCCTTTGAAATAATAATAATATAATTTGCGACATTTTTTCTTATGATCCACCGGTAGATCATAAGGACGTTTGAGGGGCTAGGTTGATAATGATCTCGGAAACGTGAACACTTTAGACTATTGTATCTCATATAATAGTACTTGATGGTATGGATAAGTCATTAACCTCTTAAGCAATTGGCTAAGATAGCCTAAATATCAATTGCCGTGCCCCTAGCACCCGGCTAAGAATCGGTGAAATAATAGCTCCTCTCTCTCCACTTTTCGCTATGTACACATGGTGTTAGAAAAGCGCCCGAAGTTAAAATGCTAGAAGTTTTCTAGACCTAATAATTCAAACTCCTTTAACCAGCTAAGAAAAATAAACCCCCTGTATACAAAAACCTACATTAACTAATTGTTTGTCAGTGCCAAACGCATAATATTTTGCTCGGATCAAAGGCACATCAGGTGGTGCAAATACAGGGGGTGTCTATTATTATTATATTTATATTATTTCTCCCTTTCCGTTTACAAGGCAATCGATGTTATTCAAGCGTTATTTATTTTTCAATTTGCGTCCCTGAAGCTTACTGAACTGAATGATTATTTGAGGAGTTCAGATGTAATGCGTGTAATTTGAACGTTATGCATGAGGAGTTTGGTGTTAATTTTGAAGAGATGTAATGCGTGGATTTTATAGCTTATGCATCTGAAATTTGATGCTAATTTTAAGATGGAAAATGCTGATGTGCAAGGCCGCAAGGTACTGGTATAAGGTAACGTTTTCATCATAATTATGAACACAGCAAACACGCGTATTGTATAAGTATTATCCAACAATTGGATAGGTAACTAATTACCTTTTTTACGTATACCTAAGTATACGTAAAAAAAATACAGAGAAATTAACGGTTTCTTTTTACTCTATAGCTGCTAGGAAGCTGCTTTTATCGGAAAATAATTCTGATAGCACAAAGACATAAATATATTACCTTTTTGAAGTGAAAACTTCTTTAGCAGCGTTGTATACTTTTTTGTAATGTATAATAAATGTAAAATTCACGTCAGGGCCACGTGACCCTAATCAAAAAAGCGTAAGACGTAATTTAAATAAGCGCCATCTATCGGTCTTAGCTTGAACCACGTAGAATGAAAATTCGTAAGACGAAGAAGCAAACGATAGCTTGCATTTTAATCGTGCAACGCCATATATGAAAACATTTGTCTTTTGATACCTCTACGTCACTAACAAGATGTAACAAAATTCGTTAATTTAAAGAAGAAGAAAGAAAGAAAAGAAAGAAAAAAAACGTTGAAAAGTTTTCACTTCTACCGGAGTGCAAACCGTCGTTTGTTTTTTTTTTTTATAACCGAGTACCCACATAGCCACTTTAACTGCTTCTAATTAGGAAATAGGTACTCTTGACCAATCCTGTTTTAAAATTCAATACATAAATAAATCGATACCTACATAATTATTTATTTCAAACTTTTCAATTACCAAACTAAGATTGAATTTCAAATAATTGTTATATCATGATTGGGCTGCCAAGGAAATAACTGAAGTACATCTATTCAAATTCACCATTTTGCAGTGAAATCATAAAACATTTATAAGCAAACATGTATGTATGTAAATACTAAGCCGGGCCAAGTTACGTGCGGCTTGCAACTTGTACACAACATGTTGGTGCAGACACCGGATTGCATACTAAGGAATGTTCTGTTTGGAATCAAATATAATGCTTACATTTTGTAAGACTTGGACAAAATTCTGCTCATTGAAATTGTAATTCCTCTAGTTACTGTGTGGGCACGTTTCCATTACGCAAGTCTTGCGATTTAGCTTGAATTGGAAACTATGTTTTCGAGAAAATGCTTGTTTGAAGGTTTTTTCAAGTTGCATACAATTTGCAACTTGTACACAAGTAACTAGGTGCTGTGGTGGCCCAGTGGTATCGGCCTCGACTTACGAGTTGTAGGTCGTGGGTTCGAACCCCGTCAGGCGCATTACACTGTGTAATTTATTTCAAAACCACTGCTCTCAAAACGGTGAAGGAAAACATCGTGAGGAAACTCCTAAACGTCCTAGAACCAAAAATTCGAAGACATGTGACATCTACCAATCCGCACTGGGTCCGCGTGGTAGATTACGGCCCACTTCCTCTCACAGAGAGGAGGCCTGTGTCCCAGCAGTGGGAACATTTATAGGCTGATGATGATGATGATGACACAAGTAACTAGTATAGTAGAAACGAGCCTGTAGTCCCATATTACATAACGTCTATTAAAGTCATTTCCGTTGCACCCAGGGCGGAGGGTGAGTGAAGTCAGGGCCAAAAACTAGTCCAATATAACTATGTTTATCCAAACACCGTGTCATAATAATGACATGATTAATAAGATCACATCCACATCAGCCTCTGTTAATACGGGCGCATCGCGCCGCCAGAAGTTCATACATAAATTAGTTTGTATTCGTACAACTAGTGAGCTGAGGGAACCGTGACATATAATGCAAAGTCTATTTATTGCATAAACATAGTGTTAAGTTTACTTACTCCCTTATGTAGAATAGAGAGAGATTAAATTAAAACTCTGGGAGTTCGATAAAAAAAGAACAAAAAAACTGTACCTAATGCATAAGTTATTATCTTATCAGCATAGCCCCGAGTAGGTAGATTGATTTGGGGTCAATAACCTGAAACGTGTATATTAATATGGACATACCTCCGGGATTCCGGAGTTTTAAAGAGAAATTAAAATTGTTAGGAACATGTAGGATGAAGACATATAAGCACTTTTGACCGTGGATTGCCCGCCTTTATTTCAATTCAATCCCGTAAGTATTCAAATGAGACACCGAAAAAAGGCTTATCCATGTTATGATTTCTATGATATTATTAAAAAAAATTACCACGATTAAATCGTCAAATGAGAAAAATCGAAATGGCGCATCTTACATTAAAATACTAGAACAATATTAAAGAAAATTAATTGGGTTGAACAGAATAGTCTAGGATTTTCCTTTAACTAACCCAACCTAACATTTTGCACGTAAGTTAAAGGAATCAGTTGTTACTTTGCAGAAATCCATGACATTAATAATATTTAGTTTTAATTCACGGTACAAAAATCCAGGTGACAAAGCAGGATCAAATCCCGCCCTCATACACATGCAGAAAACAAAATCCTATATTTACAATTAAAACTAAGTTAGGCAGTTCTTGATAGACAGTCGCTCCATATAAAATACTGATATTCAGCTGCATCTGGTTCGACTGAAAGCCGACCCCAATCATCATCAGCCTTTAAATGTTCCCACTGCTGGGACACAGGCCTCCTCTCTGTGAGAGGAAGTGGGCCGTAATCTACCACGCGGGCCCAGTGCGGATTGGTAGATGTCACATGTCTTCGATTTTTTTTTCTCGGACGTTTAGGAGTTTCCTCACGATGTTTTCCTTCACCGTTTTGAGAGCAGTGGTGTTGAAATAAATTACACAAAGTAATGCGCCTGACTGAGTTCGAACCCACGACCTACAACTCGTAAGTCGAGGCCGATACCAAAAAACGGAGACGCCTAGGCAGATGATGAACATTTTAATCTTGTACATAATATTAAACTCACCTTAGAACAACAATTAAAGAGCATTACACACATTTCCAAAGACAGAAGCATTCCAACCACACAACAGAACATACGGGTAGTATAAGAGACACCGTCACATAATCCTTCCTATTCGCAGACCACTGCAGCTTAAGTAAGACCTGTGTCTCAGTTACTGCTGACACTCGAGTGTAGGTATTATTGCAGGGTAGCGCTGTGTGCCGATTAATTGTATACGAGACATTACAGGCCTTTCCTCTTGGTGGTCTGGTGGACACCTATGTAACTGTTTGTCAGTACAGTAGTTTGTGGGTGAAAAAGTAATACAAAGGCCGAATTTTGGGTAAAAGGCCAAAGCATGCCGGGGTCGCGGGACTGTTTTGTCAGGTAACCGTTGCTCCGGAAAATAAAGGGCAATTGAATTGATGATTTTTTGAGGAAAGAAAAATATAGTTGCAAGTGGGGTTCGAACCCTCGTCTTCTGGATAAGTATTCCAGACGCCTTAACCAACTAGGCCATTGCAACCCACACCTGCAAGCTAAAATTCTCTATTCCTCGTTATCCAGAAGACGCGGGTTCGAATTCCAATTGCAACTGAATTTTTCTTTCCTCAAAAAAATCATCTTTAATATGCGCGTCGCATGCGTTAATGTGTTAAAAATAATTAATTGAATTGATGTTTGACACCATGCATAGTTAGTACAAGTCTGACAGTCCTTCCCGTCCTGCCCTGGACTCATTAGACACTACCACGTAAAAAAAGTTACTTCCCCAAACTCATGATAATTTCCGAAGAGATTAACACTCACAAATGAAAACCAAATATCACTTGTTGGGAGTATTTATTTCGCCCGCATTTGCAAATAGCCAGACAGCTTTAAAACGCAGCGATGTATCACATTTCAGCGCTTCACATTGTTCTTGCTTGCGAGTATAGATTAGACAAGCCCATTAATTAAATAGGTCTTTGACTGCTGGCCTTTTAGAGAGACCAAGAGTCAACGAGCAATGGGAAGAGCTATTCTCGGAGTTTCTTTGCGGGATAAAATCCGGAACATGGATATTCGGCGAAGAACCAGAGTTACCGACATAGCTCATAAAATTTTCAAGTTGAAGTGGCAATGGATGCAAGTGGCGAATTGTCGTTCGGGCGGCGTGGCGGTCTAAGGGGGAGGCCTATGTTAAGCAGTGAACGTCTTCCGGCTGATGATGATGATGATTAATTAAATTATAGAAGAGGTTTTTAAATTATCCCCCCCTTGGTGGAAGGAAGAGATAGTTAGACTCGTATTGACTATAACTCATCTTGTTCCTTCCATGGCCCTTTGCGTTAGTCCCGTCCACGACTCTGGTAGACATTTGGCTCGATCTGGTCCCGTCAGTATTGGTGATAGATCCATGAGGAGTTTGTGGAACGCAACTCGCCAGTACCGTCGTTGAATCAATCAAGTCATGCCTTTATCAGACTGTGAACTACCTTTTGCTTGCCGTAGGTAAGCATGGTCAGAAATCGCCTCGCAGTCCTCGATCCCGGACTCCGACAGGATGCACGCGATTCTGAGTATTCAGACAAGGCAGGCGGCTGGTGAGGTCTACCACCACCACTGGAATTGCTCAACCGTCACTGCAGATCAGATTTGCTCATTGAAACTACAATAAAGTTGAGATGGCCAACGTATTCACATTCATACTCAAGGTCGTCATATGAAAACTGCAGGATACTCCGACGTTACCTGACGCCAACTAAATGGCCTTTGTTTTCAGCATAAATTCCACTTTACATGTTTAGTTTTGCAACTTTCTGTGTAAATTCCTCGCAATGACACAGATTAAATGTTTTCCGAATAAAGTTTTAGCGCACTGCAGATTTCACGAGTCAATCCGGAGGGTTTACTTAGCTTGTGTGATGAGCGTTTAAAAGTTTTTGCAACTGCTCTTTTTGTACCGTAAAAGCGAGTATGTTTTTAATGAAATCGTTGTTCTTTTATAGTCATGCATTTCTTATACAACCACAGTGTTTCTAAGTTTGATTGATTCATGAATGTTTGGTATTGTCCTATAAGGGTACGCAGAAACTGCAGAATGTCTTTTGCTATAAATTCAATTCTTACCGTTTCTTCGTAATTTACCTTTACTTCGCCTACTTCATACATCTGGTCATACACACCACATAATATAGGTACATCTATTGTAAGTATGATTAGATAATATATGACACAAATATCCAATTTTATCATTTAACAGACCACCTTCAGTAACAAAATATTTTTCGTGATATAAACATTTTGTGTTAAAATGTTAAATTATTCATAAATAAACAACGAAATATCATCGAAAGCTCTTTCTTTATTCCCCAAAAATAAACAAAAACGCATTTAATTACCAGCCAATCAATGAAACAGTTTATCAAAACAGTGTTTTATCCTTTAATTCTATGCAATCCTAATGCCAGTGGCCCGCAATGAGAGCAATTAAATAAATGTGTTCCGAGCTAGTTACATTGAACGGAGCGTGCTGAGCCGACCAAATAGCCTATAAAATTCATGACCCGTTTAGATTTAAGCGAGTGGACGCGATAGTTACTGGAACGTATGGTTCAATTGCCGCACAGTGATTTATGGATTTGATTCCTCGATTACTGATTGTGTGAGCGTGTGGTTTAGCAGGAAATGTCGTCTGAATTCCGATATTGGCTGCTAAATGTCATGTCACAACCATAACGTCCTTATATGTACAAATTCGAAAGTCAGTGTTTATTATATAGGCGATCGTTTAACAGCAGGCACAAGTGATAAGTTTTTAAAAGTTGACTGACTTTTTCCTAAAATCGTTTACGTGGGTATCTTCTTCCTCAATACAGAATAAGAATACACCAAATTTTATACACGAAAGAACTTAATACGTTATAGTCATATAAGTTTAACTTTTTTTTTTGGTGGTAAAATCATCAAATGAGTCCTCTCGCTCTGGGTGGGGCGGAAGGGACGGTCAGACTCTTACTGACTAAAATCCACCCGTGTTCCTTCGGATGCCCTTTACGTTCCGGGGCCACGGTATCCTGTGTTAAGAAAAACCCGCGTCCCCAGCAGGCATTTGCCATAAGGCAGGCCCCATAAGGGGCCCCGTCAGTTTGCCGACAACTCCCCGAAGGCACGAGCGAAACACGACACGACGCGCCACCGACCCGGGCTTGGTCCTTGGTCGGACGGCGAGCTACCCATTACTCACCGTCCGGAAGCCCGCTCCGCCGCTGTGCCCTCTGCTAATCAGAGGGACACGCGTTAGAGCGTCCACACGACAGGCTATTCGCATACGGGCAAAGAGGGGGTCTCTTTCTTCAACTCTTCCTTAGGCACACAGTGCCTAAGGAAGAGTTTTTGCCCGCATCCCAGGGTGCACCGGCCCGAAAAACTGCTTTTCCCCACGGACGTATCCGAGAGGGAACTTCAGTCCACGGGCGCACGCGGAGGTTTCCTGTCTTAGCACTCCATACAAGTATAACTTAGGAAACGCAGTAACTACTAAAAATCCAACTTAGAAAACAGTTTAGTTATTGATAGTACTGATAACAGTGCGATGTTAATAAAAATATCTCTAGTCCACAGCCTTTTGTCATAATTCAATCAAATCAGAAAGGTCATCTCTGTCCAAGAAAGAACAGGTTGGTTTTAGTCAGTCAAGTCTTACAGTCCTTTTTGCTCTATCCAGGTTGAGAGGATTCATTTGATAATTTTTCAAACATAAAAGCATAAAAGGAAATGCAACTATTACTAACAGAAAAATTATCCAAACAATGCATCACTATCCTGTAGAAAACGAAGTGTAAACAGAGCACAAGTTATTTTAGAACGCAAGCAATGAAATTACTAAACGGTTCGGAGTTTTTATCTGTGTTTATGTTGCACTAATCTAGAAAATTGTAATCGGATGCTCAAGTAGAAACGGATCGTAATCCTATTTGAGTACTATTTACTTTCTTACTTCGTTGCTGGTACTTCGAGAGCTGACGATCAACTGGATTTTTATAGCTATTGGGAGTTTGTTTTGGCAAATTTAAAGTGGAATTAAGTCCATTTTTATTAAAAAATAAATTACCATAAATGCACAGCGCATACACATTGAGCACTTTCGAATGCGCACTTTACTAACGCGCGTTTTGAGATGCAAGATATAATATTGAAATGTACTAACTCTTAATCTGTAGTGTGATTGACGCTAATGGTTTTTAGAATGTTTAGCGGTAACAGCGCATACACTATGACAATCACACACGCGCTTTGATAACGCGCGTTTTCAGAACCAAGAGATGATATTGAAATTTTACTAGCTCTTTATCTGTGATGTCCTTAAAAAGTGGATAAATAAGCCGGATGTTTAAAATATGAAGAGGACAATTAACACACCCTTAAGTCCGACTAGTAGTTCCAGAGATTATATTGTTCAAACAAACGTTTAAATAGTATTTAGATAGCACTAATAGCTGCACAATTGTGCACAAAGAACAACATTGCTTTCTTAAAAACCTGTCCTTTCAAATCAGCAGATTCTAGAAAAAATCTTAGCTTACTGCATCTCGAAAGACAAAACGTACAATGAATTTCAAGAAAACCGTCTGTAATGAGATTTTCTTCTTTCAGTCTCTTCAACGAACCTTATGACATTTTAAATCAAAACTAATTACGAATTATATATTGTCTGAGTACACTGTCGAGCATATTAATAGCATTTTTAACTTAGGTGCGGTCTTCAGTCGTGCATACAAAGGTGTAATAATTAAAAGACTTACTGTCTCTTTCATGTAGACCGATTTCGGTGTATAAGACAAGGATAGAAGATAAGTAGTTAGACCGTTCATATATCTTCGTGTAGGGAGACAATTTTCTGTAATGGTTTGCAAGTCTAGCTTGCAGACGTGATTAAAAATGAATTAGCTTGTTTCATTCATGTGTCTAGATAGTCTACCCAACTTGGTATTTAACGAGGTTGTGGAGAAGGATATTCCTTAGGTATATGATTAGCTTATCATATACCTAAGGAGTGAGAGAGAGAGAGAGAGTAAAGAGCATTGTGAGTAGAGATCGGAATCGGTAGAGTTTATTTGTCTAAACTCATAGGAAGTAAGTAACATTTGGATAATACCCCTGTGCCTGAGGCCTTATCAGGAGTTATCATGTTTTCGTGACGAAAAGTAAACGGGGACGTTGAGGTTAATTTAGTGGATAAAATAATTTCCTAATTCGTAACCTGGAGGCGCGTCTTCATTTTCCATACTTTTTAAGCTGTAATCTAATTAATTCAAATACGCCGTACGGCCATATACGTAGAATTCATGCTAGGCCTCTGTTTGAAGGTCAGATAGACAATCGCTATAATTATGTAAAATACTGATATTCAGCACCATCAGTTTCGACGGTAAGCCGATCGCAAAATAGTTGAGTAATGTGACTTAAATAAGTCACACATAGCTAAATATCTTTCAGAGACACACCGGCCGTTTACACTTTTTCACCGACCATTCTCACACGATACCCCATCATCATCATTCATCCGCGCGGTTGTTCAGAGGGGGCGTAGCGGATGTTAGGATAGCACGCCGAGCAGAGAAGCGTCGAACTCCGCTTATCCGTGCGGAGCACCGCTCGTCCGCGCGGCGCGGGCGGTTTGGCGAATGGTACGTCGTGTGTAAAGCATTCAAGCTAATGACAAGATATAGGCTACACCCGCGTTTTACCGCACGAACGAGTGGTGTCTTTTAATAACCGCCATAATAATCCCTGCCATTCCTCGACATACATTTTTCAAAACGATAGAAATACCTACTCCAAAAACCAACCCTCAAATTCTCTCAACATACTTATTCAAATATTTCACCGATGCCAGCAAAATATGTCACAAATAGACGGAGAATAGCTCACATTGACATTCAAAATAAAAATAAATATCTGGGCCGTGTTGTGTCCCTTGCGATGCGAAAATATTCAAAATGGAAGTCACAGTGGAATAAATAAATATGTAGAAAGCTCGAATATTTGTGGAGTTGAGTTACTAAAGCTAGTCTATACAAATATAAGGACTGTTTATTGAAACAAAAAATTATTTGTACTTATTTATATTTTATTTGACTTGAAAGAAATATTATTATATTTATAACACAGACATGGTTACTAACTAATTACTTCTAATTAGAAGTTAAAACCGGGTTGCAGCAGTGCCAAAATATTAAAAAGACAAAACAAATTAAAAACATGATAACTAACCCGTTTGAAGTTCATGTTTTCAATACTTTTTTTTAAGGTTATCAAAATCAAAATCAAAATATTTTATTTTACATGGGCCACAATGGGCACTTATAAAACGTCGAGGGAAAAAAAAATTGCACGGTTCGGGTTGGTCGCTTCCATGAAGAAGAACCGGCAAGAAACTCCATGGTTACTCTTTTAAAATATTTGCTTTTACAATGTTATTGATACAGATTGGTATACATAAACACGAGAGAACATCGTAGGCACGATAAGAAGAGGCTCTTACCAAAATCTAAACAAAAAATAATAATAATAAAATAAAAAAGTATATAATACGTAATAAACTAGACGAAAAAGATAAAATGGGCATCGGGGAATTTACACAACCAACAATGTTCTCGCATTCACAATTCAGGAGTAAAAAGAAGCTATATAAAAAAAAAGAAGCTAATATATATTAGCCAAAGGTAGGTAATGACTGTAAATTAAAACATTGTAAGATAAAATAAAAAAAGGTAAAAAGAGACAAAACAAACACATAAACAACAGAAAAAAAAAAATGTATACAAGTAAAAATAAAAATAAAATAAAAATAAAATATATAAAATATAATATATAAAATCCTTTAGTAGTTAACAAGAACCCACTTTCAACTATTTGATCGTTCTTTGAAAACTTTTAATTGTGTTGACACTTATTAGGTGGTACGAATTTTCATACTTTAATTAATTTAATTTTAAAGGTAATTTGCATTCATACAAAAATCCTTTAGATAAATACCAAGACGCATCAGCGGTCATGCTGTTTGTATTGTATCATACAAAACGCTAACGCTACGCCTTTTGCAAAAGCGAAATTATGATATTCCCGTAATATATATTATTGTGAATGACAAGAAAGAAAGACAAAAACAATCTTTTGAAAGAAAAACATACAATAGATAACCTCCTCAATATTTCCTACCTCTCCATAATAATATATGCTGATCAAAACCCCAGCGTCATCGTATGGAAAAATATTCTAAGGTGTGCAAAAAGATCCCAATAGAATGTAAGTCATCATTATGATAATGTATTCATAGCTTTCGGAAGCAATCCAGATTTATCCGTTTTGTGGGACACCCCGAAATTAAGGTTGCCCCTATCTGCGGCCCGAAGTGCTCGATTTATGGCAGACCCGAGTGCCAATGTGTGATATCTTAATTATTTTACAATCCCTGTAATCTGGGACTGTTGTGATTTCAATACGGGGTTTTAGTTTTACGAGTGTAATTTCATTGTTGGGTAGTACAGTCGAGAGCAACAATAGGTATGTATTTTTTTTCTTAGTGTTCTGTCAAGCGGGACGGTCCTGCGCCGTATGCACCACCGTGTCCTCCGGGCAATCCTCGCAGTGGTGACACCCAGGCGTTTCTTCCTTTCCAATCAGACACAGGAACCTCCCGAAACTTCCGTGTCCGGTGAGGACCTGCGTCAGGCGGAAGGTGAGGTCGCAGTGACGCCTCTCCAGCCACTCCTCAAAGAGGGGTCTTACCGCCGCGATTGCGGCCTTCCTAAATAGGTATGTATATAGGGTGTAGGAAGACAGATAATGAGTTGGAATGGCACGTATTCTGGACTTCCCGACATTAACTACGGTACGGTTTGCGCAGTGGCTCGATTCCAGCATGGAATTATTTTTTTTATGACCTACGAAATTAATAAATATTCCTGGCTGTTGTTATTTGCTGTTTATGTACGTGACTTTAAATGTTTGTATCACGCACCTACGATACAGAAGAATTCATAGTGTTTATCAAATATTTAATAAAAACCGTGGAAACTAAGTTAAAAAACTAGAACTTCTTATATTAAAAGTCAGACTTCCGACTTATTCACACGCATTTTTTATTACCAAACAAAAGTTTACTCACGAATTTATGACAAACAACGAAAAATTTTTCTTTTTTTTTCCAAAGTATGAACTGGTCTAGGAACATTTATTTTTTACAATAAATAGCATACTCGTAGATAGCTGGACAAAACCACTTTCAAAAGTTTGGTGGTAGGTGACTGTACAATATTGTACCTACGCGCTATGTACGTGTGGGCTGCGGTATAGACGTGGGAATTAGGATTGTAATATGCTAAATAGCCCGCAGCGTTGAATTGTAGTAAGGACGTAGGTAGGGTTCGGCAACCGTCTAGCCGCAATAGTTTGAGGTAGCTATAGCAACATTAGTCGCGAACTTATAATATTGTGATGTCACATCAATGTGATCTATAATTTTCATAATGTTTGAAAATTGGTGCAGTGTTAAAATAAGTGCTCAATTGTAACAACTGCAGAACAGAAATCTTAGCATGACTTTGCTAGTTTTGTGGAAAGACAGTTACTCTTTCGTACACTAGACGCGCTTTTTCATTTTTCATACAATAGACGTAGTAAATATGGATAACACGCTGCTGGTCACAAATGATACTCGTAAGTACGGAAAATTGATAAGGCCTCTGAATTTGGCGTCCTAGCTACCTAGTTAATAAAAAAATAGAAAGTGTGCAAACCAAGTACATTGTTTGATCTTGAACTGGCCCTTAGCATGAAGTGTAAGTTTTGTCTTGTAATTACTGTATTAAAAAAGAGAGATTATATTTCCAGAAATAAATAACCATGTCCAGAACACACTTCAGTCAAAATAAACAAGAACGCTCCCCTATAAATCAATAAAGCTCCGTTTACACACCCCACATCAGCTGCTACTGAAATATTTCCCACTAAATATAATTTCCCGTCCATTAATAAGTTCCTGGTCGAAAATCAACAGGGCAACAATAGAACGGGCGCACAATGGACGAATGTTCGCGTGATTTATCTCGAGTTATTGCTGAAGATACGAGCGCAACCATGAGTTACGATGCTCGTCTCGCAGTCGACGCCATATGTTGGGGGTGTTAAGATGCCGCTTCGATGTCAGGGAGCAGAATATTTTTGTCTTTTTTTATGAAAGTTTGAGCAAAGAGAAAAGTAGATATCGACTTCAAATGGAATATTGTGTGGATGTAAGGAAAAACATGTTAACCCATTCCCTGTCCCATGAATCACATGTGATTCAGGACTATTCTTTAGGTATTGTGTCTGCTGCGCGAACAGTGAAACTGTTAAGCCAAACAATATGGATAATCCATCCATATTTTGTGTGTGGAATGATATTATGATTGTAAAAGGAGTAAAATGATAGATGCTTTGGTGTCCGAAAGGAGAGAATGGAAGAAAAAACGTGTTGCACTGGCAACCCCAAGTAAAATGGGATAGGAACAGGAAGATGATGTAAAAGAAAATACATTGAAATGACGTTCTAATTGACAATTTATAAGCAACTCAGAAGAATTTGCCAAAACCCAATCCAATCAACAACTTTCGTTTCGATAAGTTTACAGATTTTGTTAATAACTCTATAAATATTTGATGTTTGGGAAGAGCCATCACTTTAATATAACTATAAAAAGTTTTACCACTTTTGATCAATATTTCGTGACTGTTTTAATGTACACTCGACTCAAGATTTCACGATGGATAAGTGGTAAACTTTTTACCACCTAAATTACCTTTATAAAAAAAGATAAACAATTATAAAAGAAGATAGACAATTATAAATAACAAATAACCAGTTACGTTCTTAGATTTCTATTTAAAGTCTATTATTATTCAACTCACAGCATTCTCAAAGTAGCAAAATTTTGTTGGTTATAAAGTTGAAATAAATTTCTTTAACCTATTTTATTTTATTAAATATAACCTTATTAATATAACCTTATTAAATATAACCTATTTTATTTTATATCTATTTTATCCAAATATGCTTTCCCGTCGTGCGTAAATCAAATTAATCCATCCTTACAAAGTTTCAAAAAGAAGTAAGACGCTAAACAAACAAAATCAAAACGTCATTTTACAGGCCCGTGGGTGCACGGCACGTGTGTGCAGTCTTTATTAGCGCTACCGACAAATAAGCGAGTTTCAACCTTACTATGTTAACCAATCTCATTTGAAAATGCGTCGGCTTTCTACTGCGAAAACGTGAAAATGCTTTCCAACTAAGTAGGCTTGGCTTCGCTCGGATGCAACATTTTGTCTCTTTTAAATTACACGGCTTTGCTGTTAATAGGGTTGGGTTTTCCGTGGCGTGTGGAATGTGAAGCGCTTTTGTGGTTTATGATACTAAGTTTAATTTAGAGGAAAATGCGTGTTACCTACGTTATTTTGTAGTGCTAATGCGGTCTTTGCACCAGAATACTTAAATTTAAACGGTGTAGTAAGGAAAATTGTGATAGGTACCAAGTAAAAACATGAGTTTTGGTCTTGTGTGTACTGAATATGATTTGGCGTAGCCATGGGACACGCTATAAACCTTTCCATTTGCCTATTTTTATTTCTGTTTTTTTAGTTTTATTGTTTTTATTTTTTGGTTTATTTAATTTTTTCCTTTCTTTCTTACATAACTAGGACATAAAACAATAAAAACGTCATTATTAAAAAAAACTCAACTGACGATATAGCTAACCGGACAATTAATTCTCTCTACTAAATAATCGAATAGCATTGCAAGTAGTAATCGATTGAAAAATTACAAACCGCAATCAATTTAAACCACTAATGGCCATAAAATAAAGGCGAGTATATCGTGAGTAACCCTAGTACCCAATCATGAGGAATTATGATGTGCACGGCGGGTTCAGTCCATTGTTTATGCACTAAATGAAGTTTTCCGTTAATTCCCACATAAAGCTCACGTTATGGGTTATTATGTTTTGTGTTCTTGCTAATAATACGGTTGGAAATAATGAAAATGGGGTTTAGTTTTAAGATATATTTTGCAAGTTTCGTAAAACGACAGATTTTACACTGCTACACTTACTATGCTGATTTTACACGCCCTAGCGTGTAATCGTGTATGTGTTAACTGTACACTTACACTGTACACTTACCTATCGGTGCATTTTTCGGTTATGCGTGCAGGGTTAAAACCATCATGCAAATTCTAACGTGTATCCATTACGGTGTGCTGTGTATTTTGTGTTACGAAGACCTAGATCGAATTAAATGCAAAATCGGTTTTACGGCGCATTTTTTGTTGAATATTTGAACGAGCATTTTCTATTAGTTCTAAGCTACACCAAATAAAAGCTTATGGTTAGCTCATATTTTACTAGAAAACAGCTAAGTGATTTTTTCAACATGCTACGAATATGTTTGAAATATAAACGAATGCTTACAGTACTACGGTGAACACTTCCGATCAAAACATAAGTATCTTTGAAAATTTGTATCTCATAAAAGGTAAACAACTGAAGACGACTCTCGTCAGACTGTACTACTTAGGAGAAAGGCAAGAATGCCTGATGACGTCATCAAACTTAACCCAAATAATGTAGAATCTTCTAAACGACTTCACCCTCCAACTGATTAAAACTCAACGTAACATATACACAAACAAGAATTACTCACATCAGTAGTAAAACAAGAACGCGGTAATACCCATTTATTAGGCGTCTGTCATACCGCCAGCGGAAAAGCGACAAGCAACTAGAAGTACCTGTCGTTGATTTTCTAATCCATGAACGTAAATACTGAAGCTATTGGCAAAGCGAGAGAGAACTCTCTGTACCCTTGTTTGTCGTAGTGACAAGATAAACTTACCAAGAGACTAGTTCACGGATAACCGTGGGAGAAAACTATCTGAAGTTCTGCATATTCTATACAGGGTGATTTGTTATTCGATGCGGTCCTTGAAATGGGTGATACTAGACCTTATTTGCAACAATTTTAACCCCGACAACAAGGGGTCTAAACTGACTGGTTTTGGAGATATCGAACTGTAAAGGTTTTTCGAAAAATTTCTACCTCTCCATCATTAAGTGCTTATTGTTAGAAAGCAACGATGGTCACCACTTAGAACTTATACTTTTCCGATAGAATATGAACGACTGAATCTAGTGAATACAAGTTTGATATAAAACTAATCATATCTTGGGAAATTAAGTGTCATAAAGTTTCTGTTTTGAAGTTTTCTGAAAACTTCCCTTGTCTTTCAAAGCATATTTGGAAAAATAAATGTATGACACTTGGTTTACAAATTACAGGAAAAACTTTCTTGTCTCATTACCTTTCTAAAATGGTGCCACAGTACCCACTTTTAGTTAGTGTCTGACCAGAAAATAAGGGTAGTTACTGACAAGGTAGTAAATCAATGAAAATTGGTTGTAAAGTTTTTCGACCCTACATTATTTTTTTCTGTGGTTTTTGTCCAAACTGTTACCTGATATTAGCTTTTTGAGTCAATGTGCTTAATCCCGGCCGTAATTACATAATCATATCAGGCAAAGTCGATTTTTATTTTTAGTATTTTACCTATGGACCAGATAGCCAAACCATCAATTCTCTTCCATTTAAAACAGCTACTTGAAACATAAGTACAATGACGGAATGTTTGTAAACTCGGTTTCATAAAAAAAAAACTAAACTGGCGTGCATAAAAGTTAGGTCACCCTACTGATAGGACAGGTAGAAATACTCCAGATAAAGCGCGATTTTGCCTAATGTCATCGACCAGGGTTTAGCGCATTGACTCAAAAAGCTAATATCAGGTAACAGTTTGGACAAAAACCACAGAAAAAAATAATGTAGGGTCGAAAAACTTTACAACCAATTTTCATTGATTTACTACCTTGTTAGTAACTACCCTTATTTTCTGGTCAGACACTAACTAAAAGTGGGTACTGTGGCACCATTTTAGAAAGGTAATGAGACAAGAAAGTTTTTCCTGTAATTTGTAAACCAAGTGTCATACATTTATTTTTCCAAATATGCTTTGAAAGACAAGGGAAGTTTTCAGAAAACTTCAAAACAGAAACTTTATGACACTTAATTTCCCAAGTTATGATTAGTTTTATATCAAACTTGTATTCACTAGATTCAGTCGTTCATATTCTATCGGAAAAGTATAAGTTCTAAGTGGTGACCATCGTTGCTTTCTAACAATAAGCACTTAATGATGGAGAGGTAGAAATTTTTCGAAAAACCTTTACAGTTCGATATCTCCAAAACCAGTCAGTTTAGACCCCTTGTTGTCGGGGTTAAAATTGTTGCAAATAAGGTCTAGTATCACCCATTTCAAGGACCGCATCGAATAACAAATCACCCTGTATATTCACAATGTAATATTTGAAAACAGATGCTTATTTCTAAAGAAATTTTTGCATGTTTATGTTGCAATAAAGCATTTACATTCTTGTGGAACGCTGAGTGTAGGTAGACTTCTTCCAAATCTTTTCAGTATTGGTGATTTACTCCCATGGGTTTATTCCCTTGCCGCTAATCGACAGCAGTGTTACATGCGCCTTATGAATATTACCGCGTAATTTCAGTTACAAACGCGCCAACGTCGTTAGTGACGTTTGTCATCGCCCATCGGCCATTTTGTTAATGCATTCCTCAAGGAGAGGCAACTTGGGATCCTTTTGTTGTACAATGACAGCTATTCAAGGAATCTAGGGTTGTTATATGTTGATGGGACAGGAATTTAGGCTAAGTTTTGTTATTTATTAACCAACTTTCGCCTACGGCTTTGCTTCAGTGGCGTTTGGTATTTATTTCACAATAATTTAATACGTTCTGATTTCATAAAAGTATGCTCAATCCTAAGATCGTGTGTGAATGTTCTACATTGTGTGCGTAAATGCCAAATTCATTTAACTGTAAAAACGTGAAAAATACCAAAAGGCAGAACTACATTGGGATAAAATTGATCTCGGAATTATATTAGTATAAGGTTTATGCTTTGAGTGTAGTGTAAGTTAAGTGTAAGGTGTAGGAGTAGTTATGAGTGTAACTTTTATGTTTGATGGCACGGTTAGCGCAGTGCAGGAGCAAATATTTGTATGATCTACAAGTAGTTGTTACGGGTCTGGGCGTTTGTGTATGTGAGTTTATATTATGTTTGTAAACGCAGCCACGACGGGGTGCAGCTAAGACAGGAAACCTCCACGTGCGCCCGTGGACTGGAGTTCCCTCTCGGATACGTCTGGGAGGAAGACCAGTTTTTCGGGCCGGTCCACCCTGGGATGCGGGCAAAAACTCTTCTCTTTGCCCGTATGCGAATAGCCTGTGGACGCTCCATCGCGTGTCCCTCTGATTAGCAGAGGGCACAGCGGCGGAGCGGGCTTGCGGACGGTGAGTAATGGGTAGCTCGCCGTCCGACCAAGGACCAAGCCCGGGTCGGTGGCGCGTCGTGTCGTGTTTCACGCGTGCCTTCGGGGAGTTGTCAACAAACGGATGGGGCCCCTTAAGGGGCCAAATGCCTGCTGGGGTCGCGGGTTTTTCTTAACGCAGGATACCGTGGCCCCGGAACGTAAAGGGCATCCGAAGGAACACGGGTGGATTTTAGTCAGTAAGAGTCTGAGAGTCCCTTCCGCCCCACCCAGGGCGGGAGGACTTATTTGATGCCTTTACCACATAAAAAAAATAATAATAACGCAGCCACGACACAGGAGAAAACCCTAGAGTGGGGCAATGTTTTTTAAAAAAGAAATAGGAAAAAGATAAAAAAGGAAACTCCTTGCTTACTCGTTATCACTGTCATAAACCTATTTGTTATAGCCAAGAGCGGACTATTACAGCTTTCTATAATAAATCAATGGAATAATCTGTTGGTCTAGTGGTTAGTGACCCTGACTGCTATGCCGGAGGTCGTGGGTTCGATTCCCACACAGGACAAATGTTTGTGTGATGAGCACGATCATTTGTTCTGTGTCTGGGTGTAATTTATCTATAATATTTATGTATTTAGAAATAATATAAGTATGTTTATCAGTTGTCTAGTACCCATAACACAAGCTCTGCTTAGTATGGGACTAGATGGCGTTGTGTGATAGTTGTGGAATATTATTATATTATCTTGAAGGAACGGATTTTTAATTCAGTATCGTCTAATTGTCTAGTAACCAACAGCATTTTCAAGCACCAGACAGTCACCCCATTGATATTTTATTTCATTATCATCAGCCTATTCATATTCTCACTGCTGGGACTCTCTGTGGGAGTGGCCTATAATCTATTTACTTTATTCAAAAATCTACTGTGAACAATACTACTAAACAAAAACTACACGCCGATCCGTATTTAATCCTAGCCAATAAAATAAAGTGTAACAATAAAGCCTGTGTCTAATATACGCAGTGTGCAGTAACATGTCACACATAATTGCAATTCTTGGCAGCGATGCTTGCGTTGTAAAATGTTGACTGGAATTGTGCCGCGTAATGTACTGTTAGCGTAAATGAGATGGAGCCTTTATTTTGTTAATTTTACTGGAAAGGTTTTTTAAAGAATGTAGTTTTTTTGTTTGGATGTTTTGTGTAAATGAAACTTTCGATTTGTTTTCATTGGATCGATTAATTTTAATATTTTTGGCTTAGATCCCAAATTGTATCTAGACAGCGGTTTCAGTCTAAATTCACTAGTATATACAGGGTACTAGCAAGCGCAGCGTAGGACGTCCACCAACGAGGTGGACAGACGACCTTGTAAAGGTCGCCGGAAGACGCTGGATACAGGTCGCTTCCAACCGGTATATGTGGAGATCTAAAGGGGAGGCCTATGTTCAGCAGTGGACGTCCTATGGCTGAGATGATGATGATGATACAGGGTACAATTGAAGTCGTGGGCATTAACGGGAGGCCTATACTCTGCAGTGGGTGGAACAAGACTGCCTATGATGATGGTGATTTAGCTTAAAATATAATATCTTTTTATTATGAAATTTCGAAGAAGCAAGCAGTGGTGGCCCAGTGGTATCGGTCCCGACTTACGAGTTGTAGGTCGTGGGTTCGAACCCCGCCAGGCGCATTACGTTGTGTAATTTATTTCATCACCACAGCTCTCAAAACGGTGAAGGAAAACATCGTGAGGAAACCGGCATGTCCTAGAACCAAAAATTCGAAGACTTGTGACATCTACCAACCCGCACTGGGCCCGCGTGGTGGATTATGGCCCACTCCCTCTCACAGAGAGGAGGCCTGTGTCCCAGCAGTGGGAACATTATAGGCTGATGTGATGATGTGATGTGAAGTATGGAAAACTCTAAAAATGTAGTAAGTCATATTACATACATAGAAAAAGGCTTATTAATGCAAATAAACAATAAAAGTAATAAAAAAAAATACATCATAAACCCCAATAAGTTTTGAAGTATCAAAATCTCGAGCGCAGTACAGCGCGTTACGAAAAGTAAACAAACAACAAATAATACTAACTTGCATTTATAACATTTTTGATTTGCGTAATGCAATTAGTATCATGAGTAGTATCTTGGTTTAAAATAATGCCCATGAATTCAATAGCACTCAGTATAAATAGTAATAGCTCGATCACATGTTTATATAAAGCTTTGTCCAATAGTCATTACTATTCTCCAAAAACGACTTTTATCCACAGATAATAATTAACATACCATAATGTAAAATAAAAAAAGAAATAACAATATTTTTAGCGTACCAATAATATGTCAATCTAAATTGAACCCTAAATACGTTGGACTACGAGTACATCCTTCCACATAAATAAATAAATTCTTCAACGAAATACCTACAGGTAACTCAAACAAAAATCTCTTAAAATAATCAGTCTAAAGCAAGCTACTACGAAATGTTTTCCGTAGCTCGCGTAGCTAGTTCTCGTAGCAAAGCTCTACGAGCTACGCCGTAGCCGTAGCAAATTCATTGTACTCTCCTGTTTCCTTTATGCGTATTGTATGGAAGAAGAAAGCATTTTGTGAATTTAAGCTCTTTCGTTTACAAAGTTTTCTACATTTTTAAAGTGTTTTTCAGGATTAAGAAAGGCTTTGCTGTTTTGTTGTTGAAAAGTAAGTGCTTGATTAAATTGTGAGTTTGCAAGTAGAAGCTAATTGATACAATGAATGGAATAGAATAGAATAGATCTTTATTAGCACTGAAAATAAAATAAGAATAAAGTTAGTAAATTAAATTGAACTTGTTTTATTGTTATAGCATTCCTAACTTATAGCAATTCTAAAAACAAAATACTATTTTTATCTCGGTAGATATATTACGTCGTCAGTGGCCTCGGCCAGTACATTTTTTTCCTTTGCGATAGTATACCCTAGCATAAATTCTATGCATTTGGTCGTACAGCGTACTTGAAGTACGGAAAATGAAAAAGGCTCTACATTGTACGAACGATGAACTAATAAATGATGTATAAACCATCAAATTAAATTTCAAATATAATAAAAACGTGAAAACGCGTGATATAGGCCAGAGGCCTTTGCAAGTTCCACGGTTTTAACGCTTGACTCTTTTAGGTTATCATTTGTGGGCAGAAGGTAAAACTGTCCACCAAAACACACACATACAAACAAAAACAAAACAACACCTAAACGCCAGCGAATCCCATCGCCACACATCGTACTTACACGCGGCAAACGAACCGGACTTAATCCAGCCACTACGCCGCACGCCGGTACGCCGTCCAACGGTACGCTGCCTGCTAAGAGATACGCAGATTACACAGAAACCGGATTAGAGGCGTGCGTACCGATACGTACCGGTTATGGGAATATGGGAACGTTTAAGTGTGGGCTGTGGCCAATTTTGGTGGTATCGTAGTTGGGGATTATTTTGAGAGAGGACTGTTGTGGTTTGGTTGTATATCGTGTTGTACGAAATTGGAGATATTCGTAGTTGTTTTGACAGACTGTACTACCTAGAACTTGTTGTGTTAAATAGGTAACCAAGAAAAATCGAAAAGAAATAAGGGGGCTGCCATTTTGTTTATCGATAATAATATGGAACCCATCGTGATCGAGTCTGACTCGCACTTGGACGATTGTAATGTTTTTTAGATTTCTCCCTTTAACCGCTGCTCGACCAATTTTTCTGAATTTCGTCCTTTTTCTTTGAAAATCATCATCATTAGCCTATAAATGTTCCCACTGCTGGGACACAGGCCTCCTGTCTCTGTGAGAGGGAGTGGGCCGTAATCTTCCACGCGGGCCCAGTGCGGATTGGTAGATGTCACATGTCTTCGATTTTTTCGTTCTAGGACATGCCGGTTTCCTCACGATGTTTTCCTTCACCGTTTTGAGAGCAGTGGTATTGAAATAAATTACACAAAGTAATGCGCCTGACAGGGTTCGAACCCACGACCTACTAGTCGGTAAGTCGAGGCCGATACCACTGGGCCACCACTGCGCTGCGCACTTATCTTTGAAAATAATAATTCAAAAAACACCATTTTGGAACCATAGAACAGCAAGGTACATAAGCAACTACGTGCATCAGGCGGTACCTACTCGTAATGTACTTATGTATCGGACAGACAGACAAAGCCCGTGCGAACTGAGAGCTGCACGCAACGCCTCGTACGGAATTGTATCATTCAGAATATTACTCGAGTTGTGTCTAAGAGAATAATATTATGGTGTGAAGAAAGAAAGAAAATAAATTTATTTTTCCGAGTCGTAAATATTATGACACTTTTAGCTTGAAAATGAGACACTCACATAGGAGTAAGTGAGAAAGACGATGCCTAATTAAAGTTATATTACTCTTAAAAAGACATCAACTTATTTTTATTTCTGTCACGTTCATTCTCTTCATTTTCGTTTGTTAAAAAAGAGAAACACACAGTCACACATGGGCACACGTACCTATACCTATATTATTTTTTTGTTATTACCTATTATCAAATCGATTACGAGTAGGACTTGAACCTGCCTTCTGATATAGTACACCAGACGCTTTGACCACCTAAGCCATCACGGTCATGCTCAACAAGACATTTTTAATTAAAAGTTAAGCCATTTTTTACTTCGTCACTGCAAAAATTCTAACAACACACAGACCTGCATACTTCCAAATGAATTCACTCAAAACCCTACCTTTTGCATCATGAATATAAACAACTAAATACTGTAACTTTTAATTAACAGCGGAGCGGAGACAAGCGCCGGAGTCTGCGCCAAAACATTAACGATATTGCGTGCCGGCAGACGCATAAAGAACAATGAAAAGGGGATTTTCTTTATTACGGCCCCGCTCGGGCCAGCCCAAGCCGGCCCTGGCCGTACCCTCCATATTTAGTGAAGTAGTTACAGCTATGTTAGCTGCTGCCGTTTGCGAATATTAAAAGTAAGGTAGTAAAATACTGGCGATTATGAATTATGTAACGGACCTTTTTTGAAATGGAAAAGCAATTTGCTGCCTTTTTTTTGGTGGTTAATTCTAATAAGAACTACCGCCCTGGGTGGAGAGGAAGTGAATGTGAGACTTGTCCTGACTTAAATCTATATTGTGTTCCTTCAATTGCTCTTTACGTTCATGGTTACCCGTTTGGACAGTTGAGCGACCATAATGAAATACTCGATTTATTATGGCCGACAGTAGTGGTGAGTAGCGACAGTGGCGAGAAGTGAGCAAGTAGTTGTAGACTGTAGACCCGCTACTGTGTGAGCCTCTACCATGAGTTGTCATTACGATACTCGATCATACGCATCGACCGCGTTTGGCGCTCTCATTGGTTGAGAGTTCATACAACCTTGGAGCGGGCCAATGAGAGCGCCAAACGCGGTCGATATCGATGATCGAGTATCGTAATGACAACTCATGGTATGGGTTCTGATATCTTTACTACTTTACTTACCTACTCCGTATTACAATTGACCAAATTAAACCTGGGTTTAGACACATCATCATCATCATCAGCCTATAATGATCCCACTGCTGGGACACAGGCCTCCTCTCTGTAAGAGGGAGTGGGCCATAATCCACTACGCGGGCCCAGTGCGGATTGGTAGATGTCACATGTCTTCGAATTTTTGGTTCTAGGACATGCCGGTTTCCTCAAGATGTTTTCCTTCACCGTTTTGAGAGCAGTGGTGATGAAATAAGTTACACAAAGTAATGCGCCTGGCAGGGTTCGAACCCACGACCTACAAGTCGGGACCGAAACCACCGGGCCACCACTGCTCTCACTACTAGACTAGTGCAACGCTATCACTTGAAAAACTTATTCAAAACACATGAAATAAAAAACTATTAAACTATTTTGACTATGTCAGCACACAACCTGATGTCTATTGGTAAACAAAGGCCTTCTAATAGTATGGAGGTACTATAGAGGTCTTAATGTTAGTGTAGTGTTATAGAAGCCTTCTCCCAATGATTGCCCCCTCTTGGCATGGAAACTGCCGCTTGCATAATTACCTATACCCGTCTTGGCAGTAGTAATGGTGATCACATAGCTATTCTATTTCTCGTTCATTTAGCAAAACAGCCAGTTGCATTTTGTTGTGAAAAAGTATGTAGTTTTGTTTTTTCTTCATTTCCAGACTGTGGTACAAGTCGAAAGCGAACACAACGGCAAAGCCGGGAAGCCTGTGTTATAAGGAATTCTATAAACATGGGCTATGACAAAGTGATATTGGTGCCTGTCACAGTTGTGTCGTTTCACAGGTCCGCAAGCTCAGGTTTGTGCACTGAAACAGCGGCACGGGTTCGCGGCAGACAACAAAGAAGATGGCGGGACCAACTGGTTGTCTTCTTTGAGAATTGGAAAGAAGTAGCGCACAATAGTGACAGTTGGGATGAATAGAGGGATACCTTTGCCCAGCACTGGGACAATACAGACTTGATTTGTTGCTGCAGTTTGAAGTTGTTACCCCATACGAAATGGTATAGATTAGGTACCTATAATTTTGATTTTTATTAAAGCCCCATACTAAGAATTTCTCCTGTATCGACTGTGCGTTTACAAATATTTAAATTCACATAAAATATACGAACACCCCAAAAAACTAATGTACAGACGCCAGCACATCAACCTACCACAATCTGTCGAATTTCTTCAATAGATTTTCAACCTTATCACAATAGTGAAAGGTTAATGGTAAAATCTGACAGTTTCGGGTAGGTTGACCTGCTGGCGTCTGTACGTAGATAGTCAGAATATTTGTCGAACACAGCAGTCAATCGCTCATTCACTGCACCAACCCTGCTATTTTTAAAATTAACTTAATAGTTATGATAGGAAGACACACTTTCGCTCACGCAACTAATAAAGTAGGTAACGTTTATTGTACCACACAAACAGTTATTACACCAACACTAAGTATGTAGTCTCATTAACCTTCCTTGTAATAATTATGATAGTCGCATCATATTAGGTACATAAACGTGGTGCTATTTACCTAAGCTGCCTTAGCTTAGGATTAAAATCTTAGTTGGCTCTGCGTGGGCTTATTAACATAACGGAACTAATGTAGGAATACTTTTTACTTTTAAGTTATTTTTTTTATTTTGTTTTACCTTCAGGATGAAGAATTATGCCTATGCATGGACCTTAATACTTCGCAGTCGTCTATATTTGTAATTAATAATCTGGGGGTCAAATTGTCTTGACAAGAGCAGCAAAATTCGCTGTTTTAATTTCGCTGGGTGAATCTTGTAGACAGTAAATTTCTTCATCGAGCTTCACAGCCTCGATAAGTTTTGTTATTTTTTTATTATTATTTCGCGCCAAATATCCGCCATTTTGTTTTTCTTCCTAACACCGAAGTAAAGGAACATACTCGTATAAGGACACTTCGGTTATTAAGACAAATATGCCGTTTGGAAGTTATAAGGTAGGTATTAAAGAAATATCCAAACAACAGACAAGATGTACGAAAAACATAACCCTTTCCTGTTAGTCGGGTACAAGCCACCCATAAGATTTTGGACACCAGTCAGTTTCCATTAGTCCGACGCTTTTAAACCAACACACGTCAAGCTTTACTAAGCACACTAATGAAATTATGACTCCGCAGTTCCACATAAGTTCCCTAACAACAATACGGTCGCCCCTAACCCGCTGGGTGCTGACTAAGCAAAAATTAAACTAACCGACCAAGTAACCGTTGAATATAGACGCAGATTTAAGCAAGACCACAGCATAGTGAGCTTGAGAAGGTTAATTTTGCACGAGCTCATCACGAAGAAAGAGATTCTATTTACAACACGGACAATAGAATTTGCGACTAGATGCGAACGATTAACCTCCTTTAGCATAGTTTAAAATTGCCGTAGGTAGATACAGTACGCACTGGTAGACGCCCACGGCGTCGGACGTCGGCAGACGATCTCCGGCCACCATAGGAGCGGGCATGCGAGCGGCGAGTGATGGGCGACTCGCTGTCCAACCATGGACCATGCCCGGGTCGACGCGACGGCGCGTTGTGTTCCACGCGCGCCTCAAAGAGTGTCAGCATGATGACGGGCCCACCTCTAGAGGGCCAAAGCCTGCCGGGGTCGCGGGACTTATCTCATTACCGTGACCCCGGAACATAAAGGGCTATTGAAGGAACACCGTTGATTTTAGTCAGTACAAGTCTGACAGATGGGGCGGGAGGACTCATTTGATGATATTAACACCCAAAAAAAAAAAAGGTAGATACAGTACATGACTGTCGAAACAATACTTGAGGTTTCAGTGGAACCCCGCATTATGAAGAAACACCAACGTACAGACGGAATTCTGTCTCCATGTTCTTTGTCTAAGACACTGACTGGTCTGTCTAACCAGGATGTCGTAGCCAGGGACAAAAAGGCCTGCGTAAGAAATAGGGTTTTGATTTTTAGTCAATTAGATTTAGATCAGTAGTTCCCAAACTTATTTTACTCGTGGACCACTTTCAAAATTTTTGTGGTTTCGATGGACCCCCTGTTGCTACATTCCTACCACATTCTTAAAGTCGCCAAAAAATTAAAATTGTGTCGCTTCTTAGTTTTGTCCCTATATTCCGATAAGTAAAATAAAAACGAAAAATGGTACATAAAATGTAACATTTTATGTACCCTTTTTCACACTTTATTTATTAATTAAAAGAATAGAATAACAAGAAAAAATTAATAAGGTAATATAGGTTCAGGTCATAATTTTAATTAATTCGTTAGAACAGTACTAAACGAAAAGATAGACAATTCTCTGATTTTGTCTTTCTTTTGGTGAGGACGTTTTTTGTCGCTGTGTGTGTGTGTTGATTTTAATGATCGAAGGTAATATTGAATACGCAAGTTTGGACAAGTAACAGTCGCTTGTCTTATTAAAATATTATCTGCTTAGTTAGAAACTTAAAACAATGTAGGTAGGCCCTTATAAAACTATGCTTACATTTTTGTGCTTTACTATCAAAAGCAGATATTAAATTTTCGTGGACCCCCATTAACATCTTATGGACCCCCGTTATTTGTTCACGCCTACGTAGACCCCCAGCAAGTCTCCTGTGGACCCCTGGGGGTCCACCTGGACCACTTTGGGAATCACTGATTTAGATGGTCCTTTCCACTCCACCCAGGACGGGAGGACTTGTTTGATGATTAGTCCCTAAAAAAGGGGTCTCGCAATTACCTGGCTTTATAATCGGAGCTTCTGTGACGAATAGCAGTGAGAATGTTTTGTGCGATGTACCAAAATCGACCACATGGCGTGCGTGAGTCTTTCGTGAAGTTAGCCTTCTGCTAGGTACCTCTTTAAACCTATTTTGATACGCTGCTCACTGGCCTGGTAAAACCATATCCCAGGATTAGTGGGTTAGCTTAGCAAAATATACTAGTTTAAAAGCGTACTGAAAGTTGCTTTTAAACTATACAACGCGGGATTAAGTTATTATGCGAGTTTTGGAAGGTTAAGACGAAATATGCGAGGTAGAGGAGAATGGCTGGGTAGGATAAACCTGCGGTTTTGCCTTTACCTTCTATTTTAAATGGGATTGGTCTGGTCACGACAGCCGCGTATAAGATGATACAAAAGTCTACACACAATGAGAGTGAGTGCTACACACATTGAGTGCTGTGAGAAGGAAAGCTAACCGAGGCGGGCCCAGAAAAGGTGGCGAGACACAGGGCCACACCACAAGGGCTGGTTTGAAGCTACCCGGGAAAAGAGGCATTAAGGGAAAGTCTTTTCCCAGCAGTGGAACAGTACAGGCTTAGAAAAAAAGTTTTTGTGTCTTGCCTTAGAATACCTACTTACAACATAAAATAAGTATACTGGTTCAAATTGAATAAAAACTGCTCATCAACCTTTGCTCATCAAACTAGCCATTTACCCCTTTGTTCGTCATGCGCTATCTCTGTTGCACGAAGCACTAACCAACCTTGTAGAAACGACACACCAGCATCAAACGTCACATGGAGTAGTGAGAGACTGAGTTAAAACTAAAACACCACGACGCTGAAAGTAGCTGATACCTCTCATCAATAGTCGATATGCAATAAGTCGCCGGTCCGACCCGTTGTGGAGCAGTGATCCTTTTGTCCAAGGTCGCTGGTTCGCCACTTCTACACTTTTTATAGTACCTAAGTACTTCGAGGAAAGTTACCTCATAATTAGTATGAAAACCCACAATATAATACCTATGCTCGTATTCTCATTAATAGTTTACAAGTTCCCTGTAACAAGACTTATAGTGACAAACACACAGCGTGAACAATTCGACATAACCGCTCATATTGGGCATGTGTTAATTACTACAGTTCAAACTAAACACTACGCTAACACACTGTCCCAAAACCAACTAATTATGCCATGACGTCATACACTAAACATAAGCATTGTGTCATAGAAAAGACAAATCAGCAGGTTGACTTCATGTTAGAAGCCAAAAAAACGCACACACGTTTACGCACGAAATATGCCAAATGCCCACCCAGACTAGTTCTGGGGTCGTTGAATCCACCTCCTAGCGGTCCACCAGGGTCAACGGCACAAGGGTCTATCTGACCCTAACCTGCTATGACTGTTGAGCGATCACGCTGGAGATGGTAGGTCACACCAGGGCCGTCTGCCTTGTGAGCACCATCCCGTCGGGGTCCAACGCCAAAAAATTTTTACCGAGTTCTGTCGGCTTGCAGGAGATCTACTGCCTTTTGGGTTAGCTCACTGCAAAAAAAAGCTTCTAGAAACAACTATAGAGTTCTCAACGACATCTGTAGTGTGAATAGACAGTGCGTTCTTGCAAGTAAGAAGGTAATACTTAGTTTCTCGAATCATCTTGAAGACATATTTCTTCAGCGAGAAAATAGACGAAGGCCAGCCTACTTACCTAAATGTCGGGAATAATAAAACTCCGATATTAATGTCTACCGGCCAACTATTCAGGTTTCAAAATACTACTTGTACTCGCTGTAGCTATAGATAGATAGATGTATCAACATACGTGTGTCGATGCATTGAAGATCTAGACCTATTTTCACTCGTATGAATCCGGCCTTCTGCATCTATCTATTCAATAACCATAGTGCGGGGACATCAAAGTGCCATCATTTATATATTAGTGCCGTACTCCGGTAATTAAGAGCAACTAATGAGAATGCGAAACGACGTGTCATGTTGACTATTAATTATGATTAACTTATACCGCGATATGACAGCCTGGTATCTTGGGTTCGGCAAGTATGTCGAACTTTCCACATATTTGTTAAGTTTTTTCTTCGTATGAGTAACATAATATGAAAGTTTTAGATGGGGCCACAAATCCGGTAAGTTGGATAAGATTTTCTTAGAGATTTCGGTACCTTATCCAAGTTAAGGCTGAATCACTCTGAAAGATTTATAGATACCTATTGTAAGTGTTTCAAAAGATTTATCATTATTTCAAGACTGTAGGTAGGTATTCTCAACGTTTTGGTATAAAGAAGTGTTTAGTACCTATGCACACAATATCTCAAGTTATGCTTATTAATTCCGTGTAGTGTGAGGCCAGTCTATTTGTCACCGGGCATAAATCTTGGTTCCAAGCTGTTGTTTAAAACTATAAGTAAGTAGTTACCGCACTTTTCCTATGTTCGAACCTAGGACCAAGCTGTAGTCAGTCGACAAACAAACGATCATTAATTCAATATAATCTGAGTTAAGTTTTATAGTTGAGTGGCCATTTTGCGGAACAATCTCCCCAGCAACATAATTTCTGTCTGTTTGGTTAAAACCAAAAATCACACAAAAACGTACAAAAAAAAACATTTTTATCTAAACAAACATCACTCTTACATTCCTAAACGGGCGGCAGACTATGCAAATTTAAATTGAATCATCAGCGAACGGATTTGTTCGCTTAATCCCTTTAAAGGTCCGCTGTTCTAACATTCGTACATTCCGCTATATTATCTGTCGAGGGACTCATCTTCGGACTAACGCCTCTCCTGGTTTGAATACAAATCGTGTGTAACAAGCTTAGGCAACTGTAGTGGAAGAAATTAGACTAGCTCCAGTTTAGCATCGTTCGTAATAGGATTTGTCTGACTTTAGTTTGAATGGGAAGTTTCGGGATTAGGAGCCAGTTTCTAGAAAGGATTTTTTTCTGCGTAGCAACCTAGGTTTACAGAAGCAATAATTCAAGGATTCTTGGAAATAGTACATTGTTATCCAAGGCGTGAAAGTTACTTATTTCCGTCCCGAGACGGGGTTTGGCGCCCGTAACGTAGTGAGGGCGCTAATAGTTCGAGGGACTAAATAAGTAATTTACCCGAGGTAAACACTGTGCTTTTCATTACGAATACGAGGAAAGTAAAATTAACAACATAAATTTTAGCTAAAGAAAAAATGAGTGTAGATCGGATTGTCACTTTGCCGCTAGTTTTTTTTTTTTAATTTTTGTGCTGTGGTCGTCCAGCTATACAGCCAGGATTTTTCATGTTGATTATTTAAAAATTGGCAAAGATTTTGTCGAAATCTGTATTATTTTAGAGAAATAGTTAAAATTAAATTATTTTACAGTCATTATTTTTATTCATAATACTTTACTTTATGTTATTTTAATTTTAAATCGCTCTGTAATTTCGTGGCTGTATAAAAAGTTTACACATGTTTCAATAGAAATGTCAAAATAGAACTAGTTTTTTTTTCTTAAATTTGGCAGCTGTCAGTTGAAAGCGATTTTCCCTAGGGCGGCAATGGATAACTTTCAAACGGCTAATCAGACATGTAATGACCTACTTTCAGAGTATGAGTAATGAAAAATTGTTTTCTAGTAATTATCTAAGTTTGTTTATACAGAACTAGCTTGCCTGCGGCTTCGCCCAAGAGTAATTGGAAAAGTAGGTATCCCAGCTCACTATTCAATTAAACTTTACCTGTTTTTATTATTTTTTGTGGCAAATTCAACAAATGAGTCCTCCCATCCCAAGGGTGGCACGAGTGACATACGTATAGGTACCGCGACTCCGGTACACAAAAGGGCTACCGAAGGACACCGTGGATTTTAGTCAGTACAAGTCTGACAGTCCCTCCCGCCCTGCCCGGGGCTGGGAGGACTCATTTGATGATTTTACCACGTAAAAAAAAAAAAAAAAGTGTGGCACGGGAAGGACTGTTAGACTCGTACTGACTAAAATCCACCGTGTTCCTATCATAGCCCCTTACGGTCGTAATTCCCACATGCTTCGAGCCTCTATGGGGGCCCCCTCAGATTGCTGACAGCTCTTTGAGGCACGCGTATAGTATCGTAGTTCGAGTTTACATCCAGAAGTCACATTCACAAAACTAAAACCCGTTAACGCCTAATAAAACCCCAATAAAATATCCACTCAATGTAAAAACTACTTAACCGTAACAAAACACTGATTCCAAACTTAATAATTCAGTCGTATACCGCAGTAGACCGTTCAAAAACTCCAGTTTAGGGCGACAAACCCTTCATTACCATTTAAAGTGGTGCAAACGCTCGCAATGCGATAAGAGATTATGCAAATTCAGATCAAATTGTTAGTGCCTCAGATTTGTACTGACTAATCCTAGGTGCTTGTGGGGGACCGGGCCTGTTGTGTCTATGAATGTATTTTCACATTTTTAATGGAGGATTTCTTTTGGTTTTTGTTTGTTGTAATGAGATCAGAAATCTTTTGAGTTGTTTTTTAGATGACAAGACGAGCGAGATAGACTCTAGCTGGGGCGTAAGCGGGGCCCCCAAGTATTAAGGCCCCCCGAACCGACATTTGGAATAAGAAAATACATTAAACGCAGCTTTTAAATGAAAACTTATCGCGATCAATAAAGCTCCAATGTATCGAACTCTTAACAGCTCAATTTTCAAGCATTCTCAATTTTCTATCTCCCTTCTATGACATCAGCAATACCATTAGAAATAAGAGTCAGGATAATATTTTCTTCATTCTTCAAAATCTATACATTTGATTATATGGGGCCCAAACAAGTTTTAATCATCACCATCATCAGCCGGAAGACGTCCACTGCTGAACATAGGCCTCCCCCTTAGACCGCCACGCCGAACGACAATTCGCCACTTGCATCCATCGATTGCCCGCGACTCACGATGTCGTCGGTCCACCTAGTGGGAGTTCCTTCCTAGGTAATGATCCCTGATTGTCGTGTCAGCCAATAACATTATTTTCTATGCTACTATGAATCTCGGCAATGCATCCAAGTAACCCGGGATTGTAAGATTTCTAACATCAACACTAAGGTCATAAGATAAGCATAGACTTCCAAAAACGTCCCAAAATCGTTGATTTTACTCTTATTGCTGTTTGCAATCTACCCCCAATTCCATCAAATTAATTAAAGCACTTTAATTGGAAGTACCAAAGCGCAGAAAAATTGCAAAAAAGGATTAAATCGGGTAGGTAGGTATTAAAAAAGTGCAGACGAAACGTTTTTGATGCACCCCTCTAAACGAGAAGCAACTCTTTAATATGCATTGAATTTGCCGTCCATTATTTTTGATTATGCATTTATTTATAAGTACTTTCGGGCGATGAGATTCCAATCCCTACAGACGATATAAAATGCAATTTAAGAAAAACCACCGTTGTGTAGTATAAAATATACATTTTTTATTAAAGTATCTACTTCAAATTCTGCAAAACTCTGTTTCATTGTCAACAAGGATAGCAATATTAGGCAATATAATATTTTGGTTTAACATTATTATCAGATCTCGAATAGAATTCGACTATTCATAAAATTAAACTTCACTAACAATCTCCTTAGTCAAAATACTCTGTGTTGTTTTATTTTTTAAATTATAACTGCCAGTGTCCTTAAATAAAAACAAAAAAATAATCCAACAAAAAAAAACAACAGTTATTCTTAATTTAAACTATAGGCAGTGCGTTTTCCATTACATTTGTCAAATCGAAACCTAATTTTGAAAAAACATGTTTCCTTTTTCAATTAGCTAAGTTCCTATTGGTCTAGTTTTCTTTGTCTTCGCCAGGTGCGCCAACAAGGAACCAACGAGAACGCGCTCGAACAGCAACACTTCGTACTAGTCTTTTCTTGTCGTCAAGAGATGGCGCTAAATCTAGTAGAATGTCTTGTTTATATGGAAGTAGGATGGAAGTTCGGAAAGTATTTGCTATCTCGTAAAGGCACTCCAAGCTTTTTATTCTAACGTCCTGCGAAGAAAAAAATATATTAAAGGATAGGTAGTACGGTTTAATATTATTATGTAGTAATTTGTATAGCAACAGCTCAAGTCTACAATCAAAATTGAACTTTAAAATCATTCATGAAAAAATTCAAATGAACAATACTTTAGTTTGCTTCACTATGGTCTTAGATCCAGATCTATAGAACGAACTGTCTTTGTCTTTGCTTGAGCAAAGACAAAGTTCGTTCTATCTGAGCTTAGCTTAGTTACGCTTGTTCCGAAAATAAATCATATTGATATAAAGTTAAATATTTCTACAAGCGACTGCGATCAACTCTATCGTATGAATAAGAACTTTATCATGTTGATAAAGTTCATTTTCGAATGAAGTATGATTTAATTAGACCTATAGATTAGGGCGAATGTATATGCTTGTATTCCGTTCTTACCATAGACTTCATATATTTAGACAAGCTTATCAACCTAGGCAGTATTGTCTGTAAACTAGCAGCGACAATCTCCGGATTCGTCTTCACAAATTGGTTTAGCACGTCCAGTGTAACTATAAGCATGTCCTTATTGTCATATTCTAGGGAATCTATTACTATTGGTGCGATCTGAAACAGAGCAAACATTAAATTTTACATTCAGACTCTTTTATACAAAAAAGGGAGGCCAGATAAGATTCTAGAATAGAAAATCAATATCCCCCCCCCCCTCCATCTCCCTTTCTGCTCGCAATTTTGATAGATCTTCGAGGCGCACATGGAACACGACGCAGCCTCAGCGTCGACTCGGGCCCAGTGACCAGGGGGGGGGTATTACAACGTCTTAAAACCAGGCTTGTTCCAGTGAGTGAACGAGATGGCGCTAGACGACTTGTATAGCTCTGTCACTTTCACTCGCCGATATAAGCCTGGTTTTAAGACATTGTAATACCCCCCCTGGTCACTGGGTCCGAGTCGACGCCAGGCTCACGAGTCACGACCCAGGCCGTGGTCCTTGATCGGAAAACAAGCTAGCTATTACTCGGCAGCTATATAAATACCACGTAGAAGGGGCTAGTTTTGCCACTGGGCATAAACTGCAACTAGTGTGAAGATTTTTTTTCGAAAACTACCTCAGGATTACCATTTTTTTCTTTTTCTAATAGTTTGCCATTCCCTAGGAAGCAGTTCTATATCGTAAGTGGGTTTAAAAATATTTTCACAGACACAAAATGCCAGTGATCGGGACGCCACTGTGTGCGATCGAAACCATAAGTGACTTTTTTTTTCTTTAAAATATCGTTGCCCCACACTAGGAATTTTTTCCTGTATCGCGGGTGCGTTTACAAACATAGAAACTCACAAACACCCAGATCCGGAACAACTAATAGCAGATCATACAAATATTTGTCCCGTGCGGGGCTCGAACCCGCGACACGTTACGCAGCATGCGAAATAAAAGTAAAAAACCTACCTTAACAGCCTCAATTTTAAGTACAGTTTTTGGTGCCTTCTCCAGTACGTAAGCCCAACAAAGCAAATAAGACTCTTTTGTCTCATTATCTAGGGCTGGTTTCAGTTTTTCAGATAACCCGGAGAATGAAACAAACATCCTCTGTTTGTACAGAAGGCTCATTCTACAATGCTGTTTGGAGCTCAAATATTCTGGACTCTCTGACATTATTAGCTTGATTGCTTCAGCACCATCCTGGCAGTATTTTGCTGTTCCCAGTATTCCTATAATCTGTAAAAAGAGTATACAGGGTGAATTTTTCAACTGGGCGTGGATGGCGATATCTGAAAGTCTGAGGAATATCAAAAAACGTTGAAAGGAGTCTCGAGGCCGATTTTGACAAAAACGAAAACTGCATCATTGGATTTTAGAAAAACTCATAATCCTGGCCAGAAATCGAACCCACAGATTTTGAAAAAAAAATCACACCCTGTATTATTACATCATTCCATAGTGTTGCGAATAAGGATCAAATTCTGGGAAGTAATCATATACGGCAAACTTTAACTGCGTGCTATGGCCTTAATAAGTTGGTAGATTGAAAATTGTCCCACAAGATAGTAAAATCAAGATAAAAAGTCCATAACCATGAGTCTATTCCTAAACCAGTTTCCAGACACCTACTGAATGGTTACGCGAGCCAGGTAGGTCTAGTGAGGCCGACCACCGCCATTCATGATCTGCCATGTGCTAAATTGTATCGAAATTCGTGCAGCAGTTAAACCGTGAAAGGAATAAAACAGAGTAAACTTTGCATTTTTTGCAAACTTGCTCCAGGATCTTTTCTTGTACCGTGTTAACAAACATTTTAAACTCACATACATAAACACCCAGAACAACTACTTGTAGCCCATACAAATATTTGCTCCATGAGGGGATTGAACCCGCGACACGCACATGCGGTGCGACAGCCACTGCGCCAACTTAGCCGCCCACTTATAACATAAGTATCTTTAAATGTTAGTGTGATAACCATAGGTCGGAATTAGGTAGAGTTATTTTGGTACTTGCATCAAAATGTTGATATTAATATGGATATTCCCGGGATTTCTAACAGACAATCTCATGTGGAAAACAGTACCACAAATAAATAGTGTTACGAGCTGGGTATTTTTTTTTTTTTTTTAGGGTGGCAAAATCATCAAATGAGTCCTCCCGCCCTGGGTGGGGCGGGATGGACTGTCAGACTCTTACTGACTAAAATCCACCCGTGTTCCGTCGGATGCCCTTTACGTTCCGGGGCCACGGTATCCTGGGTTAAGAAAAATCCGCGACCCCGGCAGGCATTTGGCCCCATAAGGGGCCCCGTCGGTGACGCGTGAAACACGACGCGCCACCGACCCGGGCTTGGTCCGTGGTCGGACGGCGAGCATACCCATTACTCACCGTCCGCAAGCCCGCTCCACCGCTGTGCCCTCTGCTGTTCAGAGGGACACGCGTTGGAGCGTCCACCCGACAGGCTATTTGCATACGGGCAAAGAAACCCCTTAGGCACACAGTGCCTAAGGAGAGTTTTTGCCCGCATCCCAGGGCGCACCGGCCCGAAAAACTGGTCTTCCCCCCGGACGTATCCGAGAGGGAACTCCAGTCCACGGGCGCACGTGGAGGTTTCCTGTCATAGCACCCCACGAGCTGGGTATTGGGATAAATTAATAAACACCAATTAAAACCAAATAAACTTTATTCACACACGAATCACTAATTAAAACAAACACTTAACACTACTCAACAATTAAACACTTATAAACTCACTTAATCACACGTGAAAATCACTTAGAGATCGCTTCCAGTTCACTTCGAGTTGCCTCGATCGTAGTCAAAACCAGACTGACTCAGGCGCTGGAGTAGTCGCTGCGTCCCCGCAAGGGGGCGCGGCTGGCGGGTATGGACTTTGTCCTTTTTCCCGCGGGATCAATGTTATGCCCGCAACGGCGGGCACACGCGCTGGAGCGGCATATAGCCTTAAAATCCTACGGGCGCGCGCGCTATGTGACGCGCGCCGGGGTGTGTGGCTGCACATCGTTGCTTACAGGCGCGCCACGGTACTGTCGGCAGTACCGCTTGCTTCACTGCGCCCCGGCGGTCTGCCCCTGCCAGGTGAGACCCCCAGTTACCTGGGGGAGGCCCGGCAGAAAGCGACCAGCGACAGGGACGCAGACTTACGACGCACCTGCAAGGAAGAGTGATGACTCAGGCCGCCGGTCGGCGCCCTTTTTATACTACCGCCGGACCCACTAGATGTTTCTAGAAGGTGGTCGAATGTTCTGGAAACATCCATAGACTTCGACATAGTCCCATACCTTCTAGAACATTCCAGAACCATCTCGAAACATCTAGAACAGGGTAGAATTTTCTAGAAACTTCCTGACCAATCTTCGGTGGAATTGTCGAGAACCTTGTGAAACTTTCGAGAAGCTTATAGAAAGGTCTCGCAATTCGATCGACGTAACAATAGTAATAATAAAAACATCAGAGATAGACTAGACAAATAAAGTGTTTCAAAGTAAATAAAACTTTTTCTACAATAAATCACGGGATTTTTTCTGATCTTTAAAAGTAATTCCGGGATTTCGACCATATCCACTTTAGTCTTTCGCAGCGTAAGTACATGAATAACTCTACTTAATTCCGACCATGGTGATAACTCAAAAGGAATAAAAAATTTAGCTTACCTTCTCCAGCCAAAACAGGAACATATCACTACCCCTCATAACCAACGCCTTGGCGATCCATCCAAACAGCCGTATCAACCTCGTACACAACTTCTCATCTTGCCGGTTACACGCCGACAACTGATTCTTCAACTGCTCATATAACAGCTCAAACTTCTGCCCAGGTTCCGCCTTATTCAACAAATGAGCTATTAACACACAACCCTTAGTTCTCGACGCCTCACAATCACTTCCCAAAGCGACCTTCAGGGCTACATTCATAATTTCCTCAAACTTATAATCATAAACACTTGTCCGCAACGAAGTGTACAAACATTCTAATACAGAAAAGTAAATATCGTCTTCGGCGCATTTCTCTAAAGCTTTTGGCGTGTGCTTCTGTATTACGTCCTGCTGCTTCTCTGGTGGTAGACTCGCTATCGTATTCGATATCAAAGTAAATCCGTGAGCCAAACTCTCTGGGCTACTTGATGATATCTCTCTATACAACCAAGTTAGCACTGGTTCTATAAGACCATGGTCGCTTTCGATTTGTGTCACTTTTTCGCTACTAAACACATTATCAATAGATATTGAAGTGCTCAGTGCCTCCACCACATGTGAAGCTCCTTGATCGTTATCCGAGATAATTTTCAACATATCTTCTATAATAACCTTTGTAAAATCGTCTATACTGGCCAATTTCGTCAGCAAGTTGAAACGTTTCTGATAGGCTATTTTGTCTTGCGACATAACACCTGAACACTTTCCTTTGACCACTAAATTCATGATCAGTTCTGGAAATTTACTCGCGATCATGTGTATTGTTTCGACGCTGATACTGAGCAGATCATTGTATTGTGCGTGTTGGACATTGTAGATGAGAACTTCAACGAAAGGCACTACGAGATCCTCGGTCATACACTCCTGAACCCTATTCAGTGTTTTGAAGCCAGCTATTTGGAACTCCTTAGAGGACTTGTTGACTGCTTCTAAACACACTTGTGGTACATTAGCCACCTGAACCGTTACGTCGTTCAATAAGCCTCGACTCTTGGCACTTTCGTACAAGTCTCCGATTAAATCTAAACTAGCTATTTGCAGTTTCGGCGAAGATTTCAATTCGTAATAAGCTATCGTGCCGGGTACCATGGTTTTGGTGACAATCAAGCACGATTGGTCGGAAGCATTAGCAGTTGTCAGGAGAACTCTAGTGGCATTGACGAACTGTGCAACTGTAGTTGCTTCGGCGATTGTGGTTTGTGCAGAAATAATAATTCCCTTTACAAAATTTTCAAAAGCATTGTCTGTGTTGGCAGTGGTCGCCATTTTTGCAACCAAGGCGGATAATGCCTGGTGGGCTACTAATTTAAGTTCATCATCAGTTTTGTTGGACATTTCCTTGTTCAGTGACGACCACAGTGCTCTAAGGAATGGAGTATAAGTACTTGCTCTGAATGTTTTGCAGCTTTCAATCTGGAACCGATAGAAGTACAGATAACTCAGTAATCATCAGTCAGTAAATTATGACATTCATTAATCACCTCAGTGATCGAAATGAAAATTATCGTAATTCAGTAAAAAAATAATTATTATGATTTAGATGTATCACCATCATATCAGCTTTGTTAGAAATATTTTTTTTTACATGCAAATATACAAAAACAACTAACCAACAGTTTCATTGAATCAATCTTGGCCAACCGCAAGTTCGAATCCAATTTCTCCGTCAAAAGAATAATACATGATTCTCCAAACTGCGGTACGGCACATAAGCAAGGGCATAAGGCATTCGCCAATTCGTCTCTTGTCACAGCCGCAGGGTCGTCTTTGGATGGGTGGAAGTCAATAGGAAAGTAACAGGACATTACATCGAACATTTCGTCAACTAAATGCCCAAGTGGTACATTCTTTAAGAAGTCATTTAGGAAAGCAAACAGGAAAACAAGGTTCCGTGGGTCTCGTTCACCATCCATTGCTGATATTACTCCATATACAAAGTCAGTACCAAGATTTTTCATGACTGAAACAATTGAAAGTGTGATTTACTAAGAAGTTTTTTCACGCAATGTACACAAAGTATCAAAATGTTAAGCGGGATAACCATAATTATTAGGTCACTGTCTTTAAAATAATATAATGAATTGTTGTGCAGTCTCGGCAAAACTCGAATATAACTGGACCAATTAAAATTGTCATAAATGCTGCTCATAAAGGCCTATCCGCACACAACAGTGCCGGCACAGTGCCGACACGTGCCGATCAGTACTTAACGTATCGATCAGTGTCAGTGAAATATGATATTGTCGCATACATTTTTTTTTTCTTGGCAACCGAGTCGATGTCGGCTAACTGTGCCAGTGTCCGCATACATTTTGTACGACGCTATCCGCGTACTCATCAGTAGTCATCAGTGAGTTCAGTGACAGTGACGTTCAGTGATCACTGGGGTGCGTTTAAGCAACCCGGCGAAGTTTTCGCCGGATAAAAATTAAACTAGCGACGGTTCGCTGAACGGAGTCATAGGTTTCTGTCAATGTTAGCTGTCAAATTCAATTGACAGCTCAGTTTATCAAACAAGTAACAATTCAATTCAACGTAACAGTCCAAATATTTTTATTGTAATCTCCGTAAAGTTAGGATTTAACTTGTGATCTCGAAATTAGCTCACAGTAAAAATGGACCGGAACATGAAAAATCAATTTGCCGGTGTAATATTAATTATATCCATGATCCACAAATAATATTCACCGAGATGATGAATTAAGTACTCTCTAAAATAAAAATATTAGTTTTTACGGCGCGAATCGAGCATTAACAACAAAACTCAATATCAATCTGACAGCAGGATAAAAGGGGTTTGAAGATTTTACTATGGAGCGTGGCATACCTACTGCCGCCATTTTGATTTTTTTTCAAAATCGCGGCCAGCCATGAAACCTTTATAAATCGATAGCTGACATCAATAACAACAAAAAATATTACGACACCAACCCTCGTAAAGTGTCCGGTTTCTGAGATAATAACCGTGAAAGTTGATCACGTGACATTCACAATTCTAAGCTTTTTTTTTTTTGCGTGGTAAAATCATCAAATGAGTCCTCCCACCCCTTACTGTCAGACTTGTACTGACTAAAATCCACGGTGTCCTTCAATAGCCCTTTATGTTCCGGGGTCACGGTAATGAGATAAGTCCCGCGACCCCGGCAGGCTTTGGCCCTCTAGAGAGGGGGCCCCGTCATTATGCTGACGCTCTTTGAGGCGCGCGTGGAACACAACGCGCCGTCGACCCGGGCATGGTCCATGGTCGGGCAGCGAGTTGCTCTTTACTCGCCGCCCGCATGCCCGCGCCTACGGTGGCCGGAGATCGTCTGGCGACGTCCGTTGCCGTGGGCGTCCACCACTGCGACACTGTCCTCTCTCTCACGCGGCCCGCCTCCTCCTTCGCGAGCATGACTGCTTCGCAGAAGGAGGCGACCGCTTCCCACTCCGTCTCGCCCCGCAGCATGGCCGCGACCAATGCCGGGCGCGAGAGGTCTCCGCCTATCGCCGCCGTGAGGACACGTCGGTGCTCTGCCCAAGCGGGGCAGTCTTGCACCGTATGCTCTACTGTGTACAATTCTAAGCTAGTGTATGTGTTCGAATTTATCAAGATGTTAAAAATAATAACTTTTTGAACGTAATATGTATGTTGCATTATATCTGGATGTTATTTAAACATTATACGTCTGACATAATCTACTTTTTGAACTTAATAACTTAATTTTAGTAAAGTGTACTTCTCCCTCGTAAAGTGTCCGGTTTCTGAGATATAAAGTGTTAAAGTTGACTACATTAATTCGGAATAACAAAGGCTTAATATTTTTTTTATAAAATATTTTAGTAATTGATGATCCTGGTCTGGGAGAAAAAGAAAAACGTAGAATGTGCCAGCTGCTTCTCTTCCCGGGCAGACCGTAAAAGTCGGTCGAGGGATAGGGCAAAATGTAAGATCCATAGCCCCTCAGCTTAAAACTCTTTCAATGGGCAGCAGCGTTGGAAGACTAATAAGCCGAAATAAATGCGCTCGCCAACCCGCCTGCCAAGTGTGGCGAGTATGGCAATAACCATCCAATGGAATATCCTTGAGTGAGGCCTTATTCCAGTAGTGGACTTTCTACGGCTGTTATGATGATGATATGCCTCATGATGTTTCTGCTTACTGTGGCCATCACAGCAATATATCTGGATAGAAGCAATATGTTCTTCAATTTGTATCGAGACGAGCGTGTCATAATTATTTTGCATAGATATTTTGATGATACAACTGTAATTTAGTATACAAACTTCGTCATAGTCGTCCCACTTCTTGTGTATTGTTTCTACAACTCAATACGGCACAATTAGGCATTTTTTACTTTTTGTATTACCTCTGACTGCGAGAATATTCGAGCGCGGACTCATTAAAAGAAATCAAAATATCTCCTTTTTTTACACGCGAAGTAAATACACTTCCGGTACAAGCCAATCCAAGTCTGTAGTGGTATAGGCGGAGACCTCTCGCGCCCGGCATTGGTCGAGGCCATGCTGCGGGGCGAGACGGAGTGGGAAGCGGTCGCCTCCTTCTGCGAAGCAGTAATGCTCGTTAAGGAGGAGGCGGGCCGTGAGAGAGAGAGGACAGCGTCCTCCCTCCGCCCCACCCGCAATGGTAGACGCCCACGGCGTCGGACGTCGCAAGACGATCTCCGGCCACCGTAGGCGCGGGCATGCGGGCGGCGAGTAAAGGGCAACTCGCCGCCCGACCATGGACCATGCCCGGGTCGACGGCGCGTTGTGTTCCACGCGCGCCTCAAAGAGCGTCAGCACGATGACGGGGCCCCGCCCAAGAGGGCCAAAGCCTGCCGGGGTCGCGGGACTTATCTCATTACCGTGACCCCGGAACATAAAAGGCTATTGAAGGACACCGTGGATTTTAGTCAGTACAAGTCTGACAGTCCCTCCCGCCCTGCCCGGGGTGGGAGGACTCATTTGATGATTTTACCACGCTAAAAAAAAAAAAAAAGTCTGTAGTGGTCATAATTGTTGATGATAGGGATACAATGTAACGGCTAAGTTATGGCTTCAGGTACAAACAAGAAAATTCGATATTTAAAAATGTGGCAAAATCTAACCATCGCTACCAAAATTGCAAAAAGTAAAGGTGACATGCCATAATTATTTTTATTTAATAAAAACATGACGCTTTAAATTGTTTTATAAGCAATAAAATGTTCTTAAAACGGATTTTTTATCTTTCTATCCCTATTTGTGCCAGTATATTAGAAAGAGAGACAGGTTTATGCAACCAATAGAAGACAATTATCGCGAGTTGACGTCAGTTTATTACGTTATATGCTTAAAATTAGAAATTGTAGTAACCACAGAACCATCACACAATATAAATGTAACGAGTACTGTCAGTTGTATTTTAGACTGAATGTTTAAACCTGTCTCATGTATTACATTTACATTGTTTAACATTTATCGTATAACTATCTTATTGATAGTTAAATCATATAAAGATATTACATTCAAACAAGTGTAGACGGCCTAAAAATAAGTTATTAAGTTCAAAAAGTTGATTATGTCAGACGTATAATGTTTAAATAACATCCAGATATAATGCAACATACATATTACGTTCAAAAAGTTATTATTTTTAACATCTTGATACATTCGAACACATACACTAGCTTAGAATTGTGAATGTCACGTGATCAACTTTCACGGTTATTATCTCAGAAACCGGACACTTTACGAGGGTTGATGTCATAATATTTTTTGTTGTTATTGATGTCAGCTATCGATTTATAAAGGTTTCATAGCTGGCCGCGATTTTGAAAAAAAATCAAAATGGCGGCGGTAGGTATGCCACAAATCTTCAAACCCCTTTAGCGAGGTAAAAAGGTCGTTAAAATTTATCCCAGTCAGGCGAAAACTTATACCAGCTAAATTTTATCCTGCTGTCAGATTGACATTGAGTTTTGTTGTTAATGCTCGATTCGCGCCGTAAAAACTAATATTTTTATTTTAGAGAGTACCTAATTCATCGTCTCGGTGAATATTATTTGTGGATCATGGATATAATTAATATTACACCGGCAAATTGATTTTTCATGTTCCGGTCCATTTTTACTGTGTAATAATTTCGAGATCACAAGTTAAATCCTAATTTTACGGAGATTACAATAAAATATTCGGACTGTTGAGTTGAATTGAATTGTTACTTGATTGATAAACTGAGCTGTCAATTGAATTTGACAGCTAATATTGACAGAAACCTATGACTCCGTTCAGCGAACCCTCGCTAGTTTAACTTTTATCCGGCGAAAATTTCGCCGGCGTACTTAAACGCACCCCTGAACATCACTGAACGTCACTGTCACTGATGAGTACGGATAGCGTCGTACAAAATGTATGCGACAATATCATATTTCACTGACACTGATCGATGCGTAACTGATCGGCACGTGTCGGCACTGTTATGTGCGGATAGGCCTTTAGGGGCCGTTCGAGTATTACGTAAGCAGATTTATTACAACTATTTACCCCCCTGTCCCCCTTGTCAGCAAAAGTAAGCAAAGCTAATTACCCCCTCCCCCATGCTTACGTAATCAACAACAACAACATCATAACAATCATACAACAACAACATCATGTCATAACAATCTCATTATTAAATTCCATGGGGCCGGGCCAGCCTGACGTACATCATTTTTCGCGGGAATCACCGAAAATGCGTTTCGTTTTCAAGCAAAGACAGTGTGGGGGTGGCCATTCGTGTAAAAAAGTAAATAACTACCGATGACATAATCATTATCTAGACTCCCCTACCCCCCATGTCATCCAAAGTAAGCAAAGCAAAGACCCCCCCACCCCCCATAGTGCTTACGTAATACTTGAACGGCCCCTAATCATACAGGCAAAATGTAACACATTTCTTCATAAGTAAATTGCACCTATTCAAAACAGGGGTGAACCGTTAGTAAATGATAAAAACAACAAGATTTTTTTTTAGAGCTGTAATTCTTAATCCCGCATAGGTACTCCATTAGACAGATTGCTGATTGACACAGATCATAATCATCACAATCATTTATTTGGCTGATTATGGCACATGGTCTTAATAATAAGTTGAGATTGTTATTAATTTTATTTCACATAAAAAAATATATATAAATCTAATTATTACAGCAGGTATAAAATAGTAATCATGTGTAAACCGAGATTTTATCTCTTTATTTGCGCACATACTATTTGATTTCATAAACACCCAGATAAACTACTTATGACAGATAAGGGAGACAATTTATAAATAACTGACTTAGATTTTCTTACTACTTTGAAATTGACAAGATAACCATAAGATATTGTACTTTTTATGTCATAAAACTATATTAAATACTTACATTCCATATCCTTGTTGCATAGCTTATTAATTATCGAGTAAATATTGTATCTGTCTTGTCTCGTCTGTGACTGACAAGTAACCTCTTGGAACAGAACAGGTAGAAAATCAGCGCAGTTTTGTATCTTATAATTAGCCATATCAATTAATGCGGAGTATCCTTCTAAGACCGCTGGTATTACGCAATGATGGTCTTTCAACCTGTCTGTATAGAATTTGGATATGAATTTCACTTGCATCTCATTCAAGTTATCTTGTGGAAGTCCTTTCAATATTGCTGTGTAAAAACTCATTCCTTTCTTTCGGTTTTCGGGCTCATTGTGTGTCAGTACACCCGCCATGTTTTCTACTAGATCTGTTAATGTGAGATGGCCTGACACAATGTCTGAAAAATAAAAAAATACTTTGCATTTTTGTACTTTAAACTTTTTTTTTCTAATTTTAAGTATTACCTAATTATGACAATTTTTGCAGGTACAATAAAAAAGTAACTTAGATCCAAGTTTTTTGACAGGCTGTTGGTCTAGTGGTTAGTGACCCTGACTGCTATTCCGGAGGTCATGGGTTCGATTCCCACCCAGGACAAATGTTTGTATGATGAGCACGATCATTTGTTCTGTGTCTGGGTGTAATTTATCTATAATATTTATGTATTTAGAAATATATAAGTATGTTTATCAGTTGTCTAGTACCCATTACACAAGCTCTGCTTAGCTTGGGACTAGATAGCGTTGTGTGATAGTTGTGGAATATTATTATTATAGTTTAAAGATGGATTCCTACTAATAAGCATAGTTTGAAATTGGTATCTCCAGATGATTAATTTGATAACATCCTAAAAAGGTCTTAGATAATAATAGCATATTTTCTATTTGTTTAGTCTAGAGATTTACATTGAATTTTTATCATACTGGATCAAAATATAACAAAAAAGAGCAGCTGTTTGAGTAATTTTTGATTACATATTCATTTATTTCATGAAAAAACTCAAGATAATGTTTTTATTGAGCAAGGTCTCTTCTATTACTACTTGGAAGTGCTTGCTTGGTTGTGTGAATTGTTGGCACGCATTCTCTAACTTACCGGTGATAATACTATGAGTCTCATTAAATATTTCATTCTGGAGCATTATTTGATCAGCCAACTCAGGCCTATACCAAACAGAAGACATCTTGACCGAAGTATTTTATTGCAATTTTCTTTAACACTAAAATTTATTTACAATCCAAAAAAAAACATATTCTTTTAACACTGTGCGTTGATTGCAGCCCTCAGTTGTGTCGTTTTGCAATATTTATAACTTTGGTCTGGTTACACGTGAACAATTTTTTTGAAATTCCTGAATAACTTTATTGTTTTGATAATTTTGAGGTTGTTTTTCAGTTTTACTGTGGTTTTACGTGTTTCTCAATGAGACCCAAGTATTTAGCCATACAGTCTTGAATGTCAAAAAAATAAAATAATCATAATATTTCTTCATTGCCAGAACGAAATATTTTATTTATTTTTATTGAAATCACAGTCTGTTTTAGTTTGTTGTGATTCGTTTGTCATTTTTTATCGAAGTTTGTAACTTTTCACTTAAATTAAATTCCATTGCCATAGATGTCAAATGGAATGGACTTTGAGGTTATGTTTTTATTTTGTTGTCATATGTCATGCATGTGACATGATGTGTGATGTCGATGTCGGTGTTCGGCGCGACTGATGAAAAGTGGTGCAATTTTCATTGTTGGTGTGCTCCAATCTCAAAATTGTGATCTTGGCAGTTGTCGCTAACTTTAAATTATAAAACCGGATACTACGTGGAAGATGTCTCATAAAACATTGATAGATTTCGTGGTGAAATACCACACACCACGTCTATTGAATAGTCTTGTATTTTTCCCGAGTAATGGAAATTCGTATTTTGGCCGAAGGCTAATGGTACCGCTGTCTTGTTCAACTCCCAAGATTCAATCGCCCAGGAATTTCAGTTCATCGACTCCAAGATCAGTTCAGCTTACAGAGAAACCGAAACAAACTGATGGAAAATTTCAATTGATGTTCACGTGCAAGAAATGCAACACAAGAAACGCTAAGTTCATTTCCAAATTAGCTTACTACAAAGGCGTTGTGATTGTTATTTGTGACGGTTGCGAGAACAAACATTTAATAGCCGATAATTTGAACTGGTTCACAGATATGGAAGGAAAGAAAAACATTGAGGATATTATGGCAGAAAAAGGAGAAACAGTACAGAAAATTATGTCATCAGACTTGGAATTTATTGCTATGGAAATGGCAAAGAGTATTAGCAGAGAGAATGAAGAAAAATTGTTAATCAAAGATTAAGGGTGATAAGATTATTATTGTAGTTTTTACTAAGAATCGTTAGATTATGGAATTTCCAGATTCCGTGTTTGAAACAAAACATAACATTTTGAAGCAACTTTTTTATAAATGTGTGAGTAAGCACCATGCACACATTTAAATGTTCTTGGAGATGTTCATTTGTTTTACATAGGAATCTAACAACGGTGTAAATCTACTGTGTTTTTGGTTTCAATTTTCAGTGGCTTACTAGGAATCTGGATATTTAATCATTCAAGTTAGAATCATTATTTTGTCATTTATTTTAAATTCTAAAAAATGTAATGTTTCAAAGTTACCTACTCTTAGCATTCTCCATAGATAAATATTAACCTACTGCCATAATCTTGATCTTACTGACACTGTATTCTTAGTATTTCATTTGATTTTAATATTGGCTCATACCTCTTAGTTTGTTCATAAGTAACGTAAGCTTAGAACTGTATGAAATGTTCAATAATAGCACATTTAATTTTATGTACAAACCATTTTAGTATTGTGTAACTTAATTTTGAGTTTTCTGTGTAATAGCAGAAGTATATTTTACAATATTCCTTGTGAGTAGCAAACACGATGTTGTGATATAGAATATAATTCTAATAAAACAATTTAATAAAAGATTATATGATTTATTCTCAATCCATATTACAAGAGATTACAAATAAAAAAATATGGCCAACCTAAAAATATGTAATTGGAACAGATTCATATCCATAGTAAAGCTGCATTCATACCATTCTATTTTTTGGTGGACGCACACTTATCAGAGCCGAACACGCCGAAAGAATAGAAGAGGCCCCGCGCCCCGCCCCCCGGAATCGACCGCGCCGAATTCTTTACAGAATTCTAAAATTCGACTCCTTCGGCGCGGATACCTAAGTGTGCGTCCACCATTTATCTACATAAGATTTTCACATAATTCAATTGAGCCTCTCTGTAAAACCAGAAAATTGACAAACGGAAGTATTGAATGAGAACTGGTTTTCGAGACACCCCATGACCAAAATTTTAAAAAAATGTACCACGAATTTTCTGCTGGCAGGGACTCTAGCAATAAACTGGGTAAGGATGTGATTGAGAAAGTCTTAGACATTTTCTACCACATAAAAACTGAATGCTGCTCTACTTTAAAATTACAGATAGGTATTTCTACATATTCAACTCTTTCATTACACTTTCAGCAGGCAAAGCTTGATAAAAATATCTTTAATTGGCACCAGTTGGTAATCATTTCTGAAAATACTCTATAAAAATAAGGCACAATATAATCACATTATGTAATACATTTCATAATCTCTTAAAATTAATATACTAGGTATGTATTATTTGTGCGATACTTACATTATACAAAATTAATGTACAAACTTATCTTAACATTATAAAAACGAATGTAGTAGGGAATGCAGTAATTCTCATTTGGAGTTGTCTCACAGAGAATGGATGTGTCCTTGATTATTTGTTTAAAAGATGGAAACAGCCTTAATTTTTTTATTTGGCATTCTATTTGTACTTTTAGATATTTTAGTCATAATCATTTCTTCTGTTGACATGGAGGACATTATACTAAATACATTCAAGCAAGGGTAGGACAACATCTATTTCTGTATAAAAGTTATTGACAATTTCATTTATAATAATAATATGTAGTAGGTACATCTTGCCAAAACTCTTCACTAAACCCTAATATAAAAAGTAATTGAGTAAACAATCACTGACAAAATTTCAGTCTTAAAAATTATATTCTTCACATAATATAATGTGTTATACTCTTTTTGGACGGCTTACAATAGCATAGTCTGTCCCATTGCACATGTTATGAGAGACATCCTCCAAGCCAACCTGGTTTTGTAGGGCTTGAACTTGGGCAGCAGTGGGTACTTGAGGCCCTGGGGTATTGGGCTTTCTTATCATACCATAACCCAAATGGGAGTCATCTGCTAATCTTGCTGTTTGCATTACATTCTCAACCTCATCATAATCATTCCATGTGTCTTTATTCTTTGGCTCACCAAGAGCCAAAGTCGTAGGACGCGCCTCAATCTTTTTGTAACGTGAAGATTTATTTAATTTGCTTGTTGACCCAAAATATGCCAACCTATCATAATTTTCATCTTCTGGATCAACTACTGGACTTGGCAGCAGAATAATTCTTGAAGATTCTGGGCCAGTAGTATTCAAATTATCCTGAGATCGAGAAATGAGTTTAATGCAGTTTGGATTGTCTCCCAAATTAGGTGTGAACTCTGTATGCTCAGGTTCATCTATCCCTAGTGTCTTCCATGCTTCAGATCTTACTTCAACTCTATCATATGGCACTAACTGTATTGGAGGACTATGTTCTCTTTTCACTTGCTCAATTGGTTCATAGTTATCAAGTTTTTTAAACCTTGCAAAGTCTGAGGTCTCCTCAGATGATATTGGAATGTCTTTATTTTTAGGTAGATTGATGATTTTGCGAGGGGGCTTCAGTGGCTTGGGTTTCAGTGCTGGTTTTGGCATCAGTAATGGCGCATTGTCTCTTTCTGAGCAAGAACTTTGTTGGCTGGAAACTGAAGTCTTAAATGACAATGAACTCAAATTCAATTCATCTGGTCTTGCAGCAACTAGGGGACTTCTAGAGCCAGGGAACAAATTGGCACTTGACTGAATATTAAATTCACTGTGTTCAGGACTGTTCAGGTTGTCATGTCCTATCATTTGCTTCATTGTTTTCATTTTCAAAGACAAGCACTTGAAAATTTCTGATTGATTTGGATGTTCTAAATGGAATATTCCTTCACCAGTATCACATTTTCGACCTGCTTCAAATGTAAATTTACCCTGTCTGTAACCATAACGCCTAATGAACCTGTAAGGCCAAGTGGCATATACTTTATCATCATTTTGACCTCTTAATTCTATGGCAGTAGATGTGAGCAAAAGGAGATATCTAATTGGTTCGAAACCACATCTTGTTGAGGCCTCAGAGGGGCACATTTTGACTGAGAATACACCCTCTCCTGAAGAGCAGTACAAATCATTGTCTTCGTCACAGCTGAAGGGATTTGAGTCTCTATCTTTGAAAGCCACTGATTGTAAGGCAGTAACCCATTCTAATGTTTCTGCCTCTGACTGTGTGCTCAGTTGTTGAGTGTGTGACTTAGTAAGTATTGTAATAGTGTTTGGACTAGAATGTGTAATTTTTATACAATTTTCGAGGGTAATAATTTTAGGTATAGCACCAGTAGTGACATCGTCTTTGTTTTCATAAATTTCAAGACGCTCAATTCCTTGTTTGCTGGCAGTAAACAGGATGCAGTGTTTCTGTTGCCAGTTTTTCTGTGGAAAAATACAGCTATTATTATTAGTTACGCAATAATCATTATAAATATAGATCTTATGCAAGTAATGTAAACATAATTTTCCTGTAAATATATTTTGACTCAGCGGCTATCAACAGTATTACATATCTACTATATAAAAATAAGTCGGGTTTTCCTTCCTGACGCTATAACTCCAGAACGCACAAACCGATTTCCACGGTTTTGCATTCGTTGGAAAGGTCTCGGGCTCAGTGAGGATTACAGCAAAGAAAATTCAGAAAAAAAAAAATTCTTCTTCTTTTAATCACCAAACGAAATGTTACATAAAACGAAGCCATCTGGTGGCGAAACGGAGTTCGCCGGGTTTGCTAGTTGGGCTATAAAAGTAATTAAATAAACTCCAATACTATTTTATGCCGACAAACAAATGAAGAATATTTTGTAAGGATGAAGAATGGCAGTAAAAGCTGGAAAAAACCCAAAAAGTCATTCAATTGCTGTTTTCACATAAAAGGGCTAGAAAAGAAGTAACATTCAGACTTCACTGCTAGCAGAGAAACGTATGAAAATAATGCATTGATCTATTCTAAGGCAGGAAGATAATGTTTTTTTTTAAGTATAAGAGGAAACGCATCAATTCAAAAATTTGTAGGTCATCAAGTAATTGCTAAGAAAAATTATTATATTCACAAAATTTCTGTCTCTTTACAGACGCTTTGTGATTTCTTTTAAATCAAGAAATAAATGCCATCTTAAACAAATGATTTGTTTATTATTGACAATATTGATATCATTTTGTACCCTTAATACTTTAAATTATTTTATTATTACTTCACAAGTCAATTAGAACCACTTGTGTTGACAAAATGTTCTTAGAACGGCTTTTCCTAGTCACAATAATAAAGTTAGGTAAAAATTACCGAAGTGGCAGTCAATAACACAGCAACTACCTTTCCATTGAGTCATTGCTTGATTACAATAATGCTATAACCGTTCACATTACGTGATGGTGCATGAATCACATTCACTAAGAATTTCTTACTTTAACTTATAGTAAAGATATTTGATTGGTACCTTTTTAGGGAATTTACTAAACATATTCCCTCCGGCAGGCGGAAATAATAAACAACCGGATTTGATCTCGTCGTCTTGTTCCATTTTCCGCGTTCAATGTTTCTAAATGTAAAAACGCCTTTTGTATCCGAATAACACTAAAAATCATAGCACAAACAATACTTTGTTGATGGTTTCACGCTTGAAGTTAATTCATGGGTGTAATATATCAAATAGTACAAAATAAAAATGTGAATGCTCGATTGCCTCAATTTCAATGACAGTAACACACACAGGTAACACAGAATACAGATTATACAGAATCAGAAACTCCGAAAACGTCGAATAATGATGGGCACCTCAGGTCATCGATAAATAGAGAACCTTAAAATTTAAATTATTTAGACGATTATGACTTCCACAACAAAACTGCTACGCTTTAAGAAAGGTCTTACATACAGCTAGGCAAAAAACAGTAGAAAACTGGAAGTCGCCACTGTCTTCTCGCTACCGGCACTTAGAATGATTTTATTTTATTTATTTTCACTTATTACGTTAGTTTTATGGCACAATAATAAATCTTACAAACCTGCGTCTTTGTTTACATCAAATATCAAATATTTTAAAACGTTGTCAGCAAATAAAAATATTAGTTCCGTTTCAAGACGTTCTGGCCAAGCTGTACACATAAATCATCAGCGACCCGCTCTGGCTTCGCTTGGGACTAATTTATGTACTAAAATCTTCCTCGAGAACCACTCTTCGAACTGGAGAAACCAGCATGAAGAATGATGCAGTCGTTTTTAGGGTTCCGTGGGCAAATGGCAAAAACGGAACCCGAGATTCGTCATGTCTGTCTGTCTGTCCGTCCGTATGTCACAGCCACTTTTTGTCGAAAGTATAAGAGCTATTCCGTTGAAACTTGGTCGGCAGATGTATTATGTGAATCGCATTAGGATTTTCATACAAAAATAAAAACAAAACAAATTTTGGGGGTGCCCCCCATACTTAGAATGGAAACTCAATTTTTTTTTTCATCAAACCCATACGTGTGGGGTATCTATGGATAGGTCTTTAAAAATTATATTGAGGTTACTAAAATCATTTTTTTTCCAAACTGAACAGTTTGCACGAGAGACACTTCCAAAGTGGTAAAATGTATGTAACTGTAACTTCTAAAATAAAAGAATGATAAAACTAAAAAAAATATATAATGTGGTCTACATTATATATTTTTTTTAGTTTTATCATTCAACAAAAACTTCTAACGAAAATTGGTTTGGATGAGATACAGTTACAGCTTGGCAAAAAACAGTAGAAAACCGGAAGTCGCCACTGTGCTCTCGCTACCAGCACTTTGAATGATTTTATTTTATTTATTTTTACTTATTACGTTAGTTTTATGGCACAATAATAAATCTAACAAACCTGCGTCTTTGTTTACATCAAATATCAAATATTTTCCCATCCTATCCCATCCTATCCCATCCTATCCCATCCTATCCCATCCTATCCCATCCTATCCCATCCTATCCCATCCTATCCCATCCTATCCCATCCTATCCCATCCTATCCCATCCTATCCCATCCTATCCCATCCTATCCCATCCTATCCCATCCTATCCCATCCTATCCCATCCTATCCCATCCTATCCCATCCTATCCCATCCTATCCCATCCTATCCCATCCTATCCCATCCTATCCCATCCTATCCCATCCTATCCCATCCTATCCCATCCTATCCCATCCTATCCCATCCTATCCCATCCTATCCCATCCTATCCCATCCTATCCCATCCTATCCCATCCTATCCCATCCTATCCCATCCTATCCCATCCTATGCCATCCTATCCCATCCTATCCCATCCTATCCCATCCTATCCCATCCTATCCCATCCTATCCCATCCTATCCCATCCTATCCCATCCTATCCCATCCTATCCCATCCTATCCCATCCTATCCCATCCTATCCCATCCTATCCCATCCTATCCCATCCTATCCCATCCTATCCCATCCTATCCCATCCTATCCCATCCTATCCCATCCTATCCCATCCTATCCCATCCTATCCCATCCTATCCCATCCTATCCCATCCTATCCCATCCTATCCCATCCTATCCCATCCTATCCCATCCTATCCCATCCTATCCCATCCTATCCCATCCTATCCCATCCTATCCCATCCTATCCCATTATTGTATTCTGAGCATGGGCGGGGTAGACATTGGCATGTCTAAAGAGCTGAAGATTCTGGGGCTCACCGTCGACCATCAGCTCACTTTTAACACCCACGTCGCCGATGTTTGCAGAAAAGCTGCAAACATCTACAAACAGCTGGCACGTGCGGCAAAGGTGAGCTGGGGCCTTCATCCGGAGATCATCCGCACCATATACACGGCGGCAGTGGAGCCGGTAATATTGTACGCGGCGGCCGCCTGGGCGCCGGCGGCCAGAAAGATCGGAGTGCAGAAGAGCCTGAACACGGTCCAACAAGGATTCGCCCAGAAGCTCTGCAAATCCTACCGCACCGTTTCACTGAACGCGTCCCTGTTGCTGGCTGGGATACTCCCACTCGACCTCCGCATAAAGGAAGCAGCCGCTCTGTACGAGGCAAAGAGGGGGGTGCCTCAGCCGGCACTTGCGGATAGGGAGGTGGAGCGGGTGGTGGGATTTGCGGAGACTCCGCACCCGGCGAAACATACGGCCATGGGGTTCGTGTGCCTGGATGACCGGGCGCTTGTGGAGTCCCACAACCGCCAAGCAGTCAGAATTTTCACCGACGGCAGCAAGATCGAGGGCAAGGTCGGAGCAGCGCTGTCACTCTGGGACGGTGCTGCCAAGTTCAAGTCAGTCAAACTTTGCTTGCCGTCATACTGCACGGTCTACCAGGCTGAACTCCTGGCCGTATGCGTAGCCACGCGGGAGATCCTCAGGCGCGGGGAGGGAACCTTCGGTATTTATAGCGACTCGAAGGCCGCCTTGGAGACAGTCACAAACCATGGTTCCCTCCACGCGCTGGCCGTGGAGGCGAGGGCGAATGTTGGCGCGGCTCTGGCCCAGAGCAAAGATGTGTCCTTGTTCTGGGTCAAAGCACACGCCGGTTTTGAAGGCAACGAGCGCGCCGACCACCTCGCCAAGGAGGCTGCGCTCCGATCTAAAAGGAAGCCGGACTATGACCGCTGCCCGGTTTCATTCGTCAAACGACAGATCCGCTTGGGGTCGCTCGACGAGTGGAACCGGAGGTACCAGTCCGGTGAGACAGCCTCGACGACAAAAATATTCCTGCCCAACGCCATCGATGCCTACCGATTAGTCAGGAAAATAAAGCCAGCTGGAATAATCACGCAGATCTTGACGGGGCACGGTGGGTTCTCTAAATACCTGCACCGTTTCAGGTGTAGGGAGAGCCCATCGTGTATATGCGAACCAAGCAAGGAAGAATCGGTGGAGCACGTTCTGCTAGAGTGTCCTGTGCACGAGAAAGATAGGAATGAAGTTGAAGGGAGACTAGAAACAAAAATCGATAAAAGTAATTTAAGTAAAATATTACAAAACAAAAAACAAAGAAAAACATTTTTAGAATATGCTTATAAAATTGTGAGTCAGGTGATTAAGAGAAACAAGGATGCCTGATGATTTTGTGTTCTCTCCTATATGGATATTTCAAATTTGAAAGGATATAGAGATTAGAGCACAAAATCATCAGAACAGGAAACAAAATTATAAGTATCGTATTTAAACAGCTAGAAACCATCCTTAAAATGATTAAAAAGTGAACTTTTTCTTTTCTTAAAATATATTCAAATAAAATAAAAGAATGTAAAAGAAAACGAATAAAAAGTTCCCTGACCATCCTATCCCATCCTATCCCATCCTATCCCATCCTATCCCATCCTATCCCATCCTATCCCATCCTATCCCATCCTATCCCATCCTATCCCATCCTATCCCATCCTATCCCATCCTATCCCATCCTATCCCATCCTATCCCATCCTATCCCATCCTATCCCATCCTATCCCATCCTATCCCATCCTATCCCATCCTATCCCATCCTATCCCATCCTATCCCATCCTATCCCATCCTATCCCATCCTATCCCATCCTATCCCATCCTATCCCATCCTATCCCATCCTATCCCATCCTATCCCATCCTATCCCATCCTATCCCATCCTATCCCATCCTATCCCATCCTATCCCATCCTATCCCATCCTATCCCATCCTATCCCATCCTATCCCATCCTATCCCATCCTATCCCATCCTATCCCATCCTATCCCATCCTATCCCATCCTATCCCATCCTATCCCATCCTATCCCATCCTATCCCATCCTATCCCATCCTATCCCATCCTATCCCATCCTATCCCATCCTATCCCATCCTATCCCATCCTATCCCATCCTATCCCATCCTATCCCATCCTATCCCATCCTATCCCATCCTATCCCATCCTATCCCATCCTATCCCATCCTATCCCATCCTATCCCATCCTATCCCATCCTATCCCATCCTATCCCATCCTATCCCATCCTATCCCATCCTATCCCATCCTATCCCATCCTATCCCATCCTATCCCATCCTATCCCATCCTATCCCATCCTATCCCATCCTATCCCATCCTATCCCATCCTATCCCATCCTATCCCATCCTATCCCATCCTATCCCATCCTATCCCATCCTATCCCATCCTATCCCATCCTATCCCATCCTATCCCATCCTATCCCATCCTATCCCATCCTATCCCATCCTATCCCATCCTATCCCATCCTATCCCATCCTATCCCATCCTATCCCATCCTATCCCATCCTATCCCATCCTGTCCTATTCTATTCTACGATTCCTTTAAATCGCATCCTATCCCATCCTGTCCTATTCTATTCTACGATTCCTTTAAATCGCTTTAATTGTTTTACATTTTTGGTTTGTAAGGTGTAAACTGATTACTATGAAATAAAAAACATAATGTTACTTCAATTTCACACTGTTCTCTGTTCCAGGTTTTTTTAAAACGCCATCTACCGTGTTATCGTTGGTTCATATGAATTATTTGAATAATTATGTAGTTTTTCTATTCGAAGCTAGATCGCGCTACTGAACTGCGCGTCTCGGTGTGAACTGACCGTAATATTTTACTTCTGGATCACTTTAAATTTAATTATCTTTTGATAGACTGAACCGATTGCAATAAAACAAAAACTAGATTTACTTTAAGGTACGCTAAATCGTTGTGTATAAAAGTTATCTATGTCGAAGAATCGTTATCAGAAGGGTCGCGATATCGGAAATAACACTCACAAAACCTTCGTTAACACTTTTAATGGGGATGGCAACTCAAAGCTATTCGTAGATGTCGCTGCTATCGTTGTCCCATATGTCAGATTACTGTTTAACTTGTACAAAAAACAAACACGTATTTTGTTATAAAAATTGAGTTTATTCTAAAAAACAAATATGGGAAATTATTCGTCAATGCAAGTGCATATACTACAACCAGAACTAAGACGCCGCGGTGCATCACAAGAGGAAAAAAAAGTGATTTAGTTGAGAGGCTAGAAATTTGATTCTACTACATTAAACACACATTTACTTGTAGTTGGGATTTAAAATTGTAATTTATAAGTAGGTATTACATGTGCTAGCCTCTACAAAGAATATAGTACTGCTTCTGACATTCTATACTGAGAAAAATGTCATCAAGTTTTGTGTTTGGTTTCTTCATCTATTTTTACATCTATTTTATAGATTGGAGCAATATGATAAGAACTTTTACTTCCTTACACCACCACTATCACAAATCTCGGTCCCGGTGATAATTCTTCCACCAGACGAACCATTTCATGATATAAAGAGCGATGCAATACTTAACCTCCAATAGAAAAGTAGATATTATTTTGAAAGGTGTATTCGATTGTTTAGTTATGGTATAATCATAGAATTTCATTAATAAATTCAACTAACGGCTTGTCCCGGCTTCGCAAGGGTAGATATTATTGTTTATTATATAGCTTTTCCTTATTCATAATACAATTTTTGTTCTCACGGCAGTCGTAGCAGCTACCCCTTATTTCTTGATAGTGTGAATTGTCGGAAATTTGTATATTCCATCATTATTACAGCCTTTTACACAACATCTAGTCATTTTACATCAATAAAACGCTTTTTTTTTTCAGAAAATTCCTTAGATTTGACAGTTCTTTTGGGACACAAGTGTCACTTTTCACTTTGAAACTTGCCTTCCCCATTACCTACTTGCTAACACACACTGAATACAAAATAATCAAGGATGTCCGAGATATGGCTCGATTACTTAGGAACGCGGGAAGTTTATCGTGGACGACGTGGCGTGACCAAGATGTCTACACAGCTTGACGGACCGATTCAAAGCACAGACTAATTCAAAGTGTTCACTTCACTCAACTGTCCGTCCAAGTGGCCTACCCCACACAGGTTTGTCAACATATCTGTCAACGTCAATACCTGTCAACGTCGAATACCCGATTAGACTTCCGAATCGATATTCAACTCGACTATCCGCTCGGTGTTGCCATTACTCCCCGCTAACCATCCCCAAGTGTAATAACTTGACGTTTCTAAGCGCTATCTGTCAAATCTAACTTCATAGTTCCTCCAATGAGAGATAGATAGCATTATTCTAAATTAACACTAATCAATAAAGATTCTAAATTGCGTTTCTGTTTTGATTCCACACTAACGATAATAGATGGCGTTATTGTAAATTAACAATAATCAATAGAGATTCCAAATTGTGTTTCTGTTTTGATTCCACGGCACGATAATAGATGGCGTTATTCTAAATTATTGTGCTTCTGTGTTGATCTGCGACATTTACATTGATTTCGTACATTTTACGTGATGCTCGGATAAATAAACAGACAAAAATTCTAAAAATCCTGGAAATGGGTTCTATTGGTTGTCCTTTAACACTCTGGCTATATTTTTTTTAATGTACAAAAAATTCTTTTCTACAGTTTTATTATAATTATGTATAGATACATAGATATAGATAGATGAATAAACAAGTAAGCACTGATTGTTGCGAAATAATGTAGAAAATAGTTAAATAAAACGACGGTGTTGTTTTTGACACAGACGCTACTCGTAGTTGACTTTATTAATAGTGTTTTCACAACAAACATTTCGTAGTTTCAATCGTCACCGCATCAAACTCTTTCTTGCCAAGCTGTAATGTAATCCACCGAGTAATGTAGGTAACGTGAATTCTAGGTGTGGACGGCACTACGAGCATTACGTTCGCTTGTGTGCTGTTGTTCCCACCCCCTACCCCCCTAAACCCCTATTCTGTTGCTGTCCACATTTAGAATTCGCGTTACATTACACGGTGAAATACATTACGCTGTATCTGGACTCGGCATTAAAGAAAGCGATTCTAATTTCATATTTTCATCAGTTCATCTTCTATAAGTATATATGAGGTTATAGCAGAATAACTTTAAATCCCATATAGCCGTCAATTTCAAGCAGGTATACACAATTATAGCGTTTGTCTGTCTGTCCCTGTGTTTGTTCGGATTTGATGAGGTTTTTTTTTAATATAGGTGGTTCAAAATGATGATGAATGAAAAGATTTAATATGCATCATCATCATCTCAGCCATAGGACGTCCACTGCTGAACATAGGCCTCCCCTTTAGATCTCCACATATACCGGTTGGAAGTGACCGGCATCCAGCGTCTTCTTCTAATATGATTATTTTATCACAAACACACTAATTATTTTAGAAGTTTCTAATATGAAGTCGAGTCGCATATAAACACATTTTATTGTGCTTACCAATGACGTATTATATCTAGACACGCCATGAACGAACATCGCGGCGCTTAAAAACGGCGACAATACTAGAACTACTTATACGCGTGAAGAAAGAGAAAGAAAATATGACACCGTACGGCGGGAGGGAGACGCAACTACGCGCAATGTGGCCAATTGGCTTCATTTTTTGTTGCCATTTTAGAGTGCGTACAACGTATCTATAGTTTATAATATCATTGGTGCTTACATTGCAAACGCTGGCTGAACCCAATTTACTACTGTATTGCACACTATAAAGAAACTGGTCAAGTTGTGACTTTATTTTAGTCACGTATTACAAAGTCAAACAATGGTATAGAAGCTGGTAAAACTACAATAATATCCAATCAATTTAATTTAGTAACCTCCACCAAGATTACTAAATAATAACGACTATTACTATTTCTGTTATCAACCCTAGTGATTTCCCACTGTCAGACTGTTGTCAAACTTATGTCTATGTGTCAAACCAACGAATGTCAAAAACTGTCATTTGGCCATCCGTGAAAAGTTTATTTTATGAAAACAAATTCAAATAATAGTAAATTGAAAACCGATATATTGGTAATACTATTCTACGAAATGTCTGGAAATGTGAACCCTTTAGCTGGGACAGCTCATTTACTGGATGAATTGGACAGTACGTGTCATAAAACTTCGTTTTTGACTTCGTGAAATTCATGTGTTTGTATTTTATCACACAATTCTTGTTTTACAAAGAGAAACTCATGGTGCTGCTGCGAGATGGGAGGACATTGATTGGGTACCTTCGCTGCGTCGATCAATTTGCGAACTTAGTTCTGCACAAGACGATAGAAAGGATTCATGTCGGCAGAGAGTACGGGGACATTCCAAGAGGTATATTCATTGTTAGAGGAGAAAATGTTGTTCTTCTTGGTGAAATAGTAAGTTATGATTTTACTTATTTATAAAAACAAAACACTGTATAACTTTTCGTTTCTCTGATCAAAAGTAAACCCCTATTTTGTTAAGGAAGCCCAAAGCCTGGATGGATTATTGACATTTGTCATACATTTAATATTGCATGTGTATTATTTTTAACCGACTTCAAAAAAAGGAGGAGGTTCTCAATTCGGTCGGTATGTTTTTTTTTTTTTTTTTCTGTTTGTCTTTCATAGCATTAAATTGTTATTATAATTCTAGAACATTCTGTAATGAATAAAAACAATTGATTTCAAAATATTTTCAATCTAGCCTAGCTAGCAGAACAAAATAAGCTATGTCTTCTTTGAAAGAGAAGAGGCCTTTGCCAAGAAGTGGGGCAGTAAATAGGCTGTATTCTAACGTTTTTATTTATTTTTAGCTTATTGAGCCAATCTTTTTCTGTTTTTTTTTGTACCTATTAAAAAAAAAAACAAAAAGATTGGCTTTGATAAATTATTACAAAAAAAAAAACAGAACATTTGCTTTTAATATTATATTTGTTTACTTTACAGGATAAAGACAAAGAAGATAATTTACCACTGACAGAAGTATCAGTAGATGATATTCTTGATGCTCAAAGAAGAGAACAAGATGCTAAGATTGAGCAACAAAAACTACTATCAAAGGCTTTGAAAGAAAGAGGACTCAATTTATTAGCTGAAATGGGACATGATGATATGTTTTAAATGTCTCCAGCTTCTAACTCTATTCTCTAAGACTGTAAAATAAAACTCTATCTATAATTGTTTTTGTTTTATTTTTGAGTATGCAATACTATGTTGAGAGAGATTAGAAGAATTAAAAGGTTTTTTTTTGTAGAGGCTCTAAAGAGTGGTGGATGACTGATACTGTTAGATTGTCTCACTATCTTCTTCTTCTTCTTCTTCCTGCCCTTATCCCATTCTACTTGGGGTCGGCGCAACACGTTTTCTTCTTCCATTCTTCCCTATCAGACTAGTTAGATTGTCTCACTATGATTGGAAATAATTGGACCAGGGGCGTAGCTACCGCCGTATCTGCCGTATCAATTATACGGGGCCCCCGGGCCACAGGGGCCCCCAACGTGTGTAAACAAAAATTAATAAAAAGAAAAAGTTATTTACTTTACACAATTTATTTGTCTAATCTATCTCTGGTGTTTTTATTATTCTTATTTATATGTAATACTGTTTTAAGCTCGAGATTGTCTATTTGAAATCCTTGGAAGATCCATATTAATATCAACATTTCGATGCAAGTATTAAAATCATCATCATCATCATCATTTCAGCCTATTGCAGTCCACTGCTGGACATAGGCCTCTCCCAGGGAGCGCCACAGCGCACGATCTCCAGCTTTTTTCATCCAGCCACTGCCAGCCACCTTCTTCAGGTCATCGGTCCATCTTGCCGGGGGGCGTCCCACCCTACGCTTACCTACACGCGGTCTCCATTCGAGAACCTTCCTACTCCACCTATCGTCGGTTCTGCGGCAGACATGACCAGCCCACTGCCACTTCAGCTTGCTACAGATTTGGACAATATCTGTAACTTTGGTCTTATGCCGTAAGACCTCATTCCGGATTTTATCCCTTAGTGAGACCCCAAGCATAGACCTTTCCATAGCACGCTGCGTGACATGAAGTCGGTGGGCCAGCTTGACTGACATGTTCCACGTTTCGGCTCCGTAGGTTAGGACTGGAAGGACGCACTGATTGAACACCCGGCTTTTCAGGCACTGCGGAAGTGGCGACGTGAGGATATGACGCATTTTCCCAAATGCTGCCCAGCCAAGCTGCACTCTTCTGGCAATTTCTCGCTCGAAGTTGTCTCTACTTAGCTGTAATACCTGTCCGAGGTAGATGTATTCTTGGACAACTTCGAGTGTTATGCCTTCGACGGAAATTGGTTCTGGGATGACATGGTCATTGAACATGACCTTAGTCTTGTCCAGGTTCATCCCAAGACCCACACGTCTCGAGGCAGCATTGAGACTGTTCAGCATTTTTTGCAGGTCTTGCAGCGATTCCGCCATAATAACTATGTCGTCGGCAAAACGAAGGTGCGTTAGGTATTCACCGTTGACATTGATGCCCAGTCCGTTCCAGTCCAGCGTCTTGAACAAATCCTCCAGCGCGTTGGTAAACAGTTTAGGGGATATTACATCTCCCTGTCTCACACCTCTTAGCAGCTGGATGGGTTTTGTTCGGTGGTTTTGTACTTGGACCGACATCGACGCCATGCTATATAGGCTCCTTAGCACCTTTATGTACCGCCAATCGACTTGGCATCGCTGCAAGGATTCCAGAACAGCCCAGGTTTCGACGGAATCGAAGGCTTTTTCGTAGTCCACAAAGGCTAGACACAGCGGCTGGTTATACTCCTCTGTCTTCTGTATAACCTGCCGCACTGTGTGTATGTGGTCTACGGTACTATAGCCTTTGCGAAACCCAGCCTGCTCCGGCGGCTGGAAAGCGTCAAATCTAGCGGAAAGCCGATTTGTGACGACCCTCGAAAACAGCTTGTAGACGTGACTCAGGAGCGTGATTGGTCTGTAGTTTTTGAGGAGATTTTTGTCTCCTTTCTTGAAAAACAATGTCACCACGCCCCTGCTCCACGCCTCCGGGGTAGTCCCACTGGCTATGACGGAGTTGAACAACCTCCTAAGCTCTCCGAGCACAGGTTGGCCCGCAGTTTTTAGAAGCTCGGAGGTAATTCCGTCTTCGCCGGGAGCCTTCCCATTACTAAGCTGCCAAGTATTAAAATAACTATCTAATTCCGACGTCTGAACTGATGAGTCGCAGCTTGAATTTTTTTGATGACCTTTGTCCAATTTTTTGTTTATATTTCGGTGTAGATACAGAGAAATGCATTTTTTTCTTGAGTAATAAATCTTTACCCTACCTAAGGGGCCCCCAAACAAATTTTTATACGGGGCCCCGCCAAGGCACGCTACGCCACTGAATTGGACAATAGCCTCTTGCCATGATATTCAGTTTTTGCGATCCAGGGCTAAAGGTAAATCCCTGCCTTGTGAATGTATTATGAATATCCAAAATGCTATTTTAGTCTACAGGTATATTCATTTAATTCACAGCAAACTGAAAAGGAGAAAGATTGCAATAATGAAGAGGAGCTGCGATTTAGGGCAATCCTATTGGTTCATATTTATCCATTTTACTCAGCGGCCTCACTCCGTTTCTGTGGACAGATTGTGTGAGGGCGCGTCCCCATGTCCACAGTGCGGCGCCCGCGCACCGCACCACGGCACGGCGCGGCGCCGTGCCGCTCCACGGCGTCGTGTACTGGCACGTGGCGCTCAGCACAATACTTATACCAAAATTACAGTTTTGGCTTGATATGGACCGTGAAAGACGTATCCTGCTCCTGTTGCTGTTAAGACGACGAGAAATGAAGAAAAAAAAATCAAATAAAATATTGGAGCAACTGATAACACAATAGTACACGACCGCGCCGTGCCGTGGCGCGGTGCACGGCGCCGCACCGTGGACATGGGGACGCGCCCTTAGGCAGTGTTCCGTGATTGGTTGAGTGGTGCTGGCAACTTTGTCAATTGGTTGCCACTTCTCCCTGAACGCTATAATACATCGCCGTAAGTTTGTTTTATCGGCGGTCCACTTTGCGCAACGCGCCGCGTGTTCTTGACCGAAGCCCTATGCAGTGGTCTCACTTCAGTTAACTAACGTTATGGTATGGCTCTAGAAATGAGTAGACCAAGATAAATTGTAGATATTATGTAGGTATATTTTAAGTAGATATTAACGTAAATACAATACTCTGTTCAGTGGCGTAGCGTGCCTTGGCGGAGCCCCGTATAAAAATTTGTTTGGGGGCCCCTTAGGTACGGTAAAGATTTATCATTCAAGAAAAAAAATGCATTTCTCTGTATACGCCGAAAATAAACAAAAAATTGGACAAAGGTCATCAAAAAAATTCAAGATTTCCCTGATCAGTCCGAGGTCGGAATTAGGTAGAGTTATTTTAATACTTGCATCAAAATGTTGATATTAATCTGGATCTTCATATAAATAATAATAATAAAAACACCAAAGATAAATTAGCCAAATAAATTGTGTAAAAGTACAGCTTGGCAAAAAAGTCGTGAAAATAATGGTGGCGCCTCTATCGTACATATTGTAACCCTATATAGTACGGCAATAACGATCTTGATACTTTGGTTTTTTTTTCAAATATTTTTTTTTTATTAAATGTGTTTTGACGGGTTTTATAGGAGTTCGGGGCTATAAAACAACCGCTCATGACAATCTTCAAGGTTAAGCCATGATTGAAGATTGTCCTGTATGTTATTTGTAGATTTTTACTGTGCGTTAGAAACTCAAAAATCTGAAAACGTGACTTTCCAAGTGACATTGTATTACTCAATTGCTTGGTTGTGGAGTCAGTCGCTCCATGTAACATACTAATGTTTACGCTGCATCCGGTTAGACTGGACCGACCCCAAAATTTGTTGGGAAAAGGCTAGGCAGTTGATGATGTCTTTGACGGGTTTTACGTTACTTAAATTAAAATAAACCAAATAAACAAATTTCTCTACTCGTTACACACGTTCGCTTTTGTATTTTTTTTTGTATTTATCTATAATATGTATGTATTTAGAAATATATTAGTATGTTTATCAGTTGTCTAATACCCATAACACAAGCTCTGCTTAGCTTGGGACTAGATGGCGTTGTGTGATAGTTGTAGAATATCATATCATTATTATTGTATGATAATGCGCAAGTAAGTACGTGTGTATATTGATTTTCATTATGAGGAAAATAAAAGTCAATGATTCTTTTAAGTGTTTTTTATTACTAACAAAGTAAATGTGTCTAAAGACAAAAGGTAATCAATAGTATCGTTTTAGGTATATATCATATTAAATGGTTAAAAATTCGACTTACAATCTTTTTGACAGTGTAACAGAATTGAACTTTTTGTCTGATCGCGCACAAGTCAAAATCATCCAACTATTTTTTGGGTCGCCCTGCTTTATGTTTCCCTGGAGTGGAGAAAACGCCTTTGTTTGTTTGCCCTTCCTTAGCAATTCGCCGTATGGTACTTACGGATTTACCTAGAAAAAAAATACTTAGTTATTTTTATTCTGGAAGTAACACAAAAAGTATCAAAATTATATGAGCGTCCATCTTTTGCAAATAAACATAACCTCTAATTCATCAATGTTTTTCAATGTAAATAACAGTTATAATAATGGTTTATACTATCTATTGCAAGTTTGGACAAACATAATATATCAAATTACTTATATAAAATAACATATTACCTGTCATTTCAGCAGTTCTTTCATAAACATCGTTGATATTCGATAAAATTTGTCCGGCTTCAAATTCCGCCAAACATCTGGTGAACACCTTATAAATTATCGCTCTAGCGGAGCTGCGAATGGTTTTTCTGTTCATTTTGAGCCCTTTGAGTCACCAAATTCAACACAATAATAAAAAATACACAAAAAACAGCCAGCGATAACATGAAATGACATTACATGTACTGACTAGACGTGACAGTGAGTGAAGTTGCCAACGATGAAATTTTTTAGTACCGTTTCAGGACATTTTTGCCAAGCTGTAAATAACTTCTTTATTTAATAAATCATTAAGTTTTTATTAATTTGTGTTTACGCACGTTGCAGGGGGTCCCTGAGGCCCCGTATAATTGATAGGGCAGATACGGCGGTAGCTACGCCCCTGACTCTGTTCCAATTTTTAAAAAAATATATACCAAAAGTTGTTAACAAAGATGAATAATATTTAGTTCCTTTGCCAGTGAAAAAGTTGTACAGAAATGTGCGTTCGAAACATCAAATTCAAAATGTTTAAACTGTTTCATAAATCTGGAATGAGAAGTCTGATTATTAATTTGCGTTATGTATGCCAATAATCAAATAATAAAATTTAACTGATACTCGATTTTTACTTTTGTCTCATTTTTTGTTTGATCTTCATGAAAACAGCTCATTTTTTGTCACCGACTCACCGTCAATGGATGAGTTTCGGTTTCCGAACGGATTCAATTTTCCGTTGTGATAAAATGACATTTGAAAACAATGTCTTGTGATTATTTCTTCGTATATTTTATTAGAATTCTAAACAGAATGATTGTTTTTTTGTGCCAAATAACATATTAAGGCTGTTTAACGTTACATTTTCAATGAAATATGTGCTTAATTAGGGGTTTATTTTAGTTCTTTCATATTATTTGGACGTGCTCGGTGTTGATAGCAAAAAATGACTTCGGCAGATGTAACATTGATAGAAAGATTACGAAAGGAGAATTTAGAACAGTTTTTTACTTTAGTGCGTATGCATTTATCATTTGTAGTAGATATTAATTCAGACGAGTGAGTATAAAAGTTCAAAAGTCCGTTATAACCTTTTCGTGAAGTGCTGTTTTGTTTACGAAATTACGATTTGTTTTCAGTGTTGATTGTTCAACTGACAAACCAAAGCAGTTCCGTTGGAATTTTCACAAGAAAGCAAAGAGTTCCAGTTCGAATTCTAGTCAAAATAATGCTAACATTACAAAGAACACCGTTGAAGTGAACTCTATCACAGAAGATGGAATTCTGAGAGTGAATGAGCTGATAGATTTCTTATCGAAGCCCGACAGTAAGTTGTCCTAATTTTTATATTCATTATTCGTGTCTTCTAATATTTTTCTCTATGTTTTGTAACAGTTCTTTTTGGGAAGCTCTAGCCAATTGCTGGTTGCTTATACTCTTATTATCATGCCATCAGCTAAAGCAGTAGCACATTTATTTTAAAATCTTAATCTAAATAAAAATTAGCATTAAGACTTGCAAAAATTCAAAGAGTTCTGTAATCATATCCACTTCCTATAGCAGTACCTACTTAAATATTACTTTACTGTGAAAGAGATAAAAGCTAGTTCCTTCTCTTCTCACAAAGGACCTATCTGTTCATCTTCTGACAGTTAAAACAATCTTCAAATTTTCAGATGTAACGCAAGAAGGCATATTCCGCCGCACAGGCTCTCTAAGTCGGCAGCAAGAGCTGAAGAACCTGCTCCTCTCTGGATCAAACCTGGGTCTTGATGAAGGAAAGTTTACAGTCCATGACTGTGCTTCAGTCCTGAAGGGATTCCTGGCTGAATTGCCACAACCTTTACTGATGGAACAGTATTATCAGACTTATTGTACTTTAGCTGGTAAGGACATATTTATGTCTCAATTTTGAAGTATGAAACTTCAAATTCAAAGTTAAAGTCAAATCATTTATTTCAATTAGGTCATCAAAAAGGCACTTTTAAACGTTGAATATTAAAATTAAAGGAAATGGGATTCTTCCTCATCGTCATCATCAGCCTATAAATGTTCCCACTGCTCCGACACAGGCCTCCTCCCTGTGAGAGGGAGTGGGCCACAATCTATCATGCGGGACCACCACCAGAGCGTGTTGGTGGATGACACGTGTTCGAATTTTTGGTTCTGGAGAGCAGTGGTGATGAAATAAATTACACAAAGTAATGCGCCTGGCTGGGTTCAAACCCACGAACTACAACTCGTAAGTTGGGGCCTATACCACTAGGCCACCACTGCTTGTTTCTTCGAAATTTCATAATAAAAAAATATTATATTTTAAGCTAAATCACCATCATCATAGGCAGTCTTGTTCCACCCACTGCAGAGTATAGGCCTCCTCCCGTTTGTGCCATATTTTACTGACCAACTAGGTTTTACCTGTGATCTTCTGAATATCATCCACCTACCTGGCTGTTGGTATTTTGTTTAATAGCTGGTACAAACTAAAATAAACCTTTGTTGGTTAAATTAAATCACATTGTAGTTTCAGGCACAGGTCTTCTGTTTAATGGTGGGACAGACACTGTGTGTAAGTGAAGCTCCACCATTGCCACACCCCCACAACCACCTTGCTATACTCATTCTTCTGTCATGATTTAAGTTAACACAATTTAGAAGCTAAAATCTGCCTGACTGACAGGTGACTTTGCCTACTCTTCAAATAAAGTCTTGGCTTTTCATGACCATGACCTAATGATTTTGTGAATGTCTACTTGTGGTTCAAAAAGCTCCACTTTATTTAGCTCACTTCACTGACTATCATACAAATATGTAATTACATCTTTATCTGACATTTTCAGCACAATATCCACCAAACATAGATTCATCAGAGGTAAAACTGCTCACAGCGTTACAACTCCTACTTCTATTACTCACACCATCACACAGGAGTTTTCTGCAGAGGCTACTACGGTTGCTGAGGCTCACCGCTGACAATGAAGCGTCAAATAGAATGTCACCAGATACACTGGCTACTATGTTTACTCCTCATTTGCTTTGTCCAAGAAAGGTATGTTTTATAAAATCATAATACTAATTTGAGCATATACACCGTGACTTTTTAGTCGTCTTACAAAAGCAGCCCAGTTCATGTATCCAATGACTAGTAAACGTTCATAATAAAAAAATAGGTATTTATGAGATTTGAATAAATAAAAATTAAAAATATTATTCATTATTATGATGCAAGGCGCAGTTTTAGAAACACCCTATAGCGAGCGCGGCGCGAGCCTTGTCTCATTGGAGCGGCAGCGGCGCGGCGCGGCGGCGCGGCGGCGCGGCGTATTATCACAGTTCATTCACCCTAGCCATGTGCCCTAGCGCATGATAGGTTTCTTACTATTGCCTATTGCAGTCTTAATGTTCTCAGTAAGTATGAAGCAGTTTGTTCATTAAAAGCCACTTAATTCCAAGTCTTCCTTCATTCTTTTACGGGCTTAGGACCGTCAAACACATTTTTCATAATACTCGTAAAACTGAAACAAAGTGATGTACGGTACGTAAGTACCTAATAAGTGGAGATTAGGTCAGTGGGTCGTCTTAGCGTTAACAAAAAATGTTCGATATCAGTAACAAACAACACTGATCAAAATTTGATTAAAAGAAGAAAAGATAAAATTCGACTATGTTTCTACACATCCTACTTACGAGTACATTTAAAATAAATCCAGAATTACCTACTATTAATAACGTGATAAATACCTAGCTAGCAATCAAAAAGATAGTTATTGAAATAAGTAGTATGTAAATTGTTTGCGGTGTAGTGAGAGAATGGGAATCAACTGATATTTACACTAATTACTAATTTCGTATTTACAATAATAATTAATGATCACTTTTTATTTGTCTTAAGTAGACCTAAGCGGCTTTACCTGTATTGTAGCAACTGTTCAAATTGTCTACCACCTTGTTCGATGCACAAACGAGCACGTTTTTGGATGTCTTTTAATTATTTATTTAAAGTCACTCTTACACTCTCACGCTTACGTAGTAACATTTCGAGTAAATTGTCACCACTTATTGCGTACAGGCGCAACATTTGTAGATACTCGATATTCGAGTACCGATAGTTACTATCACTTATTATTAGGTAGGTTTACCTACTCGTCGTTTCACTAAGTATCGATCGCGGACAACAACGCTTGACTCCCGGTAGCGCGCGCGCACACTTCCACTTCCGGGGTTTCGGACGCAACTAAAGTAAGCAAGACTGACCTTCACCTACTTTTAAGTGAAAGGGGCGGGGCGTCGCACGCGCTGCACTTGTAGGGATAGCGTTGGACAATCTGATTGGACGATAGTCCACGTGGACTATGCTAGATTGGCTTGCGATATTTTGTCTCATTGAAAATGGAGATGGAATGATCTGCTCGAATCGTGCGCTAGGTAGGTAAGTACGTACAGTTTGATACGTAAACATTTTTAACAGGGTGTTTCATATTTCTAATGTATTATTTTTTTTTTCGTACCTATTATCTTAATTAATGATAAAAAAATAATAATCACGCCTAGAGGTATTTTATGTCGGATACATTAAGTGGACCACTTTTGTAAGACGACTAAAAAGTCACGGTGTATAACAGTGTGACAGTCCATCTATATTTATTATAGGGTTTTAATTTAGGTGGATAATCTTCATTCAAATGAGTCCTCCCACACTGGGTAGAAGGGGATGACTACCAGACTTGAATGCCTAAAAGTCTCACTGTTCCTTTAGCCGCCTTTGTGTCCTAGGACCTTAGACAGCCAACATTGCAATAAGCCCTAAGGCACTTGTGAACATCAAACTTATGAAATAGAATGGAATCTATTGTGTTAACACTAGTTCTACTACAAGTTGTTGATTTTATAGATAATATTAATAGTGATGAAGGTACGCTTTCATCACTATTCAACAAACAAACTCACTTGACTTTCCCATCTAAAGTACGATTTAGTGCTGAAACGCGACTTATCGATAAATAAAAATAAATACAGAGTTGCCCTCGAATATCTTTATTACTTTTTCTAGATTCACTCTCCTCATTTACTTTTATTAATATTCTATTTTTAAAATTCCAGTTGTCACCAGAAACATTCCATGCAGACGCCATAGCCCTCTCCCCGGTGATCAGCTTCATGATTCGTCAGTCATCTCGTCTGTTCGATGCGCCGACGCAGTTGGCGACAGACGCTACTGCCTACTTCACTGTGAGAGAGAAACGGAAGGCTATGTCGCCTCTAGTTGATCTGGATGAGAGTATTACTGATAAGTAAGTTTTATAAATTTTTCTATCTTTTAATATTGGCGTTTTTCCTGAAATAAAACGCTTATTAAACTACTTACCTTATTCGAAGCATAAACAAACAATTGCGATAGGCTGTATCTTGATTCCTTTGCCTTTTTTCCTTACGATATAGCTCTCTCGCTCTCGTGACGTCACCAGGTCAGAGAGGGGAGCGCGCGTCGCCCGTCTTGTTCATTGGATGATTTTCTTTGTATCACCAGGCAGAAATAATTTATTACCAATCATAAATATAATTACAATTTACATAACATTAAATTAACTAGGTGCATATTTCACAGTAGGACTGGGCTGAATAGATCAGTAATATTGTTATTTCTAGAAGAATTCAAAACTTGATGCTTATAAAATTTTACAAAAGTATTAGAAGACCTCCAAATTCCCCGAGCCATAATTTCTTCTATAGGGAAGTTGTCCAACCAATTCTTGGAAGCAACAGCGGAACGAATGCTTCCAGGAGTAGTAACAATGCCAGCCCGTCGCATGAGAGTTTTGATCCAGCCCGCAATAACCGTTCGTGAGGCCCCACGAGCTGCACCTCTCGTGGTAATAAACAAGTTATGACAATTAGCTTCTTGTCGTCTAACGGAAAGCACTGATACAGTCCGTTCAATCCAGTATACCGGATCCAAATTCCTATTATTATTATTTTTAAATAATCTCCAACCAGCAGGCGTAGCATGGCGCCGTAGAAAGGCGTTTTGTCGACGGAAGAATAGACAAAATGACAGAACGTAGAAATAATTTTAGCGTTTTAAGCATGGTAATGTAAAAAATATTGAAAATAAACGTTCTATTCTTCAATAGTGTACGAATGGTGTCATATTTGTGCAAAAAAACAGTCGATTTGTTTAGAAATAACGATGAAATAACTTTGTCTTTTCTTCGTAGAATAGAGATAGAATCGCCATACTACGCGTGCTGATTGCCTATGGTCAGATGAATCAGTCTTGGACCCAAAGGCAGGCCATAAAGTTATAAAATCATGCTCCGATGATCGAATATAATTAACTTTATCGGTCATAAGGAGGGTCAAGTCGTGAATACGCCTACCAGAACAGAGAACTAAAAGGGCAGCGGCTTGACTCGATACATCAAACTTATTAAGTATCATTATTTATCGTTCTACTGCCAAGAAAGGATACAAAATCATCAATATTCCAAACGGGTAGCTTCAGGTCCTTAGGCATTTTGATTGAAATGGATTTCAAAATATGCTTAACCAAAACATGATTACTTAGAGCACCTGAATTGTTTACATTACAAAGGGTGGAGACCACAGATTTATGTAACATGATTGTATTGTAGGAAAGTTTATATTTTATATGCAGATCAGCCAGAAACCGAGCTTGATCAGAACCCGAGGGATTCTTAGGGTTAATACCACAAGATCTACACCATGACACCCAGCGGTTCCATGCAGGTTTGTAAGTTCTAAGGGTTGAAGCACGCCAAGAAGTTTTCAAAAGATTTATTTGAGAATTATCCCAATCGTTTAAATGATGTGTCCACCCCCACATTTCCAGACTTCCAACACCAGATCCTGGACTCGAGGCGGTGGCAGTCCTGTTGTTACATCTATTAACACTTGGTTCAGGTTCTGTATTGTGAATGGTGGGGCTAAGCGTGGGCTTTGAGATCGCCGCGCCAGAATACTCTTTCCCATCTCGGTGCTACCAGTAGGTAAATTCCCGATGCCTGATTGAGGTAGCTCAGAACTTTGGGTATCAGAAACGGGGGCGGGAACACCCATGCCAGATCGAATGTCCAAGCAATCGAGAACGCGTCGTGGGCTACAGCTTGCATGTCTTTTTGATCCTTTGATACATAATAAGGGACTACGTGGGCGTTGCTGGAGGCAAACAGGTCCACTTGGGGAATCCCCCATTTTAGGAAGATCATTTTGGTGATCTTGGGTAACAGATGCCATTCGGGGGCCTGGCGAAACCGTGATAGGTGGTCGGCATGGTTGTTGTATCTCCCCGGAATGTAGTGCACGTTGATGTGAATTTGATATTGATCTATTAAGCAAAATAGATCGTAAGTTATGTCCATCAACTGCGTAGATTTTGTTCCTCCTTCGTGACGGAGATACGCTACTACCGTGCGATTGTCGCATTGTATTGTGACTGTAGATTGGCTCAGATATACAGAATGACTTGAAAGACCTTCAGTATTGCCAACATCACTTTTACGTTGCAGTGACCATTTCTCTCGTTCTGGGACCAAGTTCCCCATAGGGACTGGTTGTCCATCTGGGCACCCCATCCTAAGTCGGAGGCGTCTGTCGTGATAAAATGAGTTGCTGGGGCATGGTGCAGAATTGATGGATGTTGTAGATTGTGGGTCCACCACCGTAGATCGCTCATTGCATCTACAGGTACAGAATACACTCTGGTTGAATTGATTAGTTCTAGAGTGTTTAGAAATTTTAATAGAGCTCGATAATGTAATCTCCCTCTTTGAACAACAAAACTCACAAAGTTTAGGGATCCTATTATACTCTGCAACTTTTTCAGATCTGTCTTCCCAAGGTTTATAATTCCGCAAATTTTCGCCATTAAAGAATTTACTTTTTCCTTGGCAAAATTTCAAATGTCTACCACATTTGAAATTTTGCCAAGGATCCCACAGTACGCCCAGGTAAACAAGCGATTTCTTGGGTGTTAAGATAGATTTTTCGAAATTTATTTGCCATCCCAGGTATTGCAATGTATTTACGAGAAGGTTCACATGGCTTGTGAGAACTTCTGGGTCTTGGTGAGCCAGAAGAAAATCGTCGAGAAAGACCAATATTCTCACACCTTTGCTTCTCATTATTTGGGCAATCCAATTTGTTAAACTGGCAAAGGTCTTTGGAGCCGTGCTGAGATCGAATGGGAGGTAGGTCACTTGGAAAAGTTGTCCTTTGTAAATAAGACGTAGAAAACGCCTGTGGCACTCTGCTATCTTCAGGTGAAAGTACGCCTGGGAAATATCCAACTTGCACATCCAATCCTTGGGTTGAATGAAATCTGGGACTCTGAATACATTCATCAGACTGAAAGGGGTGGTCAGTACGAATTCGTTTAAGGCTTTTAAATTGAAAATCGGACGAGCCGACCCATCGCTTTTTGGTACCAGAAAAACCGTCGATAAGAAACTTGGAGTTGGACTCGCAATTTCTAGGATTCCTTGATTCAACATTTTTTGGATTATTAAAGACATTTCCGGCGACACTGGTGTGTGAAACGCCTTTTTGTCTAATCTGGGCATTACTAAAGGTGGTTTTTGTTGAAAAGGAATACGGTACCCCTGAATTATTTGAATGAGAAATTCTGGTGCTTGCATTTCCCTCCAATGATGGACGAAGTTCGATAACTGACCCGCTTGGAATATTTTCGTGTCAATGCTTACTCTTTTTGGCATTGTAATCTGAAGGTGATGACCTTCGTTTATGGCCACCACGTTTGTGAGCGTGGTATCTTTGGTTCTGTCTTGCCCCCCGAGAACGAAAGGAATCTCTATCGCCTCTACCCTGACGAGGATAGTTGTAGTACGTATGAGGCGGTCCTTGTGAAGGACATTGTATATTATGCTGCAAATAGCCACCCTGCGAGGGGGCATTACAGTTCTGACAGCCCTGTGGGGGCCTGCTATTGTTATAGTTCTTACCCTGTGAGGGCGGAACAGAGTATTGTCCCTGCGAGGGACGTATTAGCCATTTACCAACTTGCGAAATTGAGGCGGAACTATAAGTTGATTAAGATGAGCTGGTCGATTTGGAAGCAGGCCAAAATGCTTTTTTGACACCACCAACTTTTTCCAATGAAACGACTAACTGTTCAGAATTAAATAAGTTGACTTCAGATGGAGGTATTTTCCTAATTGATGCTTTAACCAACGGAACGCGAATTGCATTAGTTATGCTATCTCTGCGCATTTGAATTGTTTCGGCCCTATGTCCACAAACCATTTGCAAAAGGTCTGCTGAAATCTTACTAAAATCACTAGCAGTATAAATATCATTAAGCCTTTGGTTTATAGCCTCGAAGCTAATTTCCTCTTTTTGTTCACGGACCCATGACATAAATGTACAAAGTTCCTTTTTTAATTAAGGACTCTTTTTGCCTTAGTAAACCATAAGTCAACGAAGCATAAGCCCTCTCGGAGTAGCTTAGGTGCTTAAGAGTATCATAGGGTCTGATCTCTTCATTTGCTTCGAGTTCAACGAAACCCGGGTTATGATTATAAGATTTTTGGGTATCCGCGTAACGTACCTCACTCCAGTCCGGTTTATTGAAAAAATAACTAAAACCCGACTACGAAAAAAACGCACACTAAAAAGTATAAAACAAGAACAATCCGTGTTACAGAAATTTTTAATTAAAAGCCGTGGTCGTATGCCACCTAGCCAATAAAGATTGTGTGAAACAACCGCAGGTGGCATACGACCACGGCTTTTAATTAAAAATTTCTGTAACACGGATTGTTCTTGTTTTATACTTTTTAGTGTGCGTTTTTTTCGTAGTCGGGTTTTAGTTATTTTAACTTATTTTTTATTTACACTATTTTGGGGTTATTTGATATAATATAAGCAAAGCAGCGAGTGAATTTAAAATGTACTCATTAAGCCTTTTCATTTGATACCCATGTTGACACTGTTAGAAACAGGCAAAGTAGCTAGTAAAAGCTATATTAATGTATATATATTTCAAATGTGCTCATCAAGCCCTTTAATTTGATACCCATGTCGATACTGTGCGAAATTTTTTTTTTTCGGTTACGAATTTTCATCCCCTAGAGGGCGCCATATTGGATTTGGTGACACGTCACCTACCCTATAACCAGCGGACAACTGAGACGCTTCTAACGACACCTCATTTGTCAAGTAGTGATAAGTAGTTCAGAAGTTATGAGGGAACAGATGAACATACATACATAGATACAAACATACATATATACATACATACCGGTCAAAATCATAACCCTCCTTTTTGCTTCGCCGTAGTCGGGTAAAAATTGAATTTCTTTTAATATATCCAAGTAGCGCACGTCTGTTTTCGGAATAGCCGGTTCTTTAAGCTTAATTTCAACATCTAAATCATTAAGAAAAGTACTACCTTCCTGCTCGAAATCATCCACGGCAAAAAGGGAAATGGCGTCATCGGCCACTGGATTATTATTAGGCATGTTTTGATTAGGTAAATCACTTTGTTTTACTTTACGCCCTGAGCGGCGGTGCTTATGTATGCCCCCCCTTTTTTTGTTACGGCGGCGACGAGCACTTTTGTGTTTAGACCTATGGTCAGAAGAGCTAGATGAATTGGAACTACTATCGTCCGAGCTACTACTACTACTGCTAGATTGTGAACGCCTCCTTTTAGAACTGGATTCCTTATTATTAGCAGCATAGGAAGGGCCTGCGACCGGCTCATCGTGCGAAATCAACGTTATATCCTTATCCATTACTAATTATTTAAACAATCGAACACCAAAACACTGGAAAAAGGAATTTGCAACACGCGAACGGAAAACCGTTAATTTTTTAAAATGTCAACGTTGATTTACACTGTAATACACTTAGCAGTAACACACTGTAATACACTAAAAACAATTTTAGTTAAATATCGAAAACTGTTAGCCAGTTTTTTGATCGTAAAGAAAAATAATGACGGTTGTAGAAAAAAGTTTTTTAAAAATAAAACTCACCAGCTTAGTAAGCCACAACCGTCTCCGGCAAAGAAAAGAACGCCAATGTTCAAGACGGGCGACGCGCGCTCCCCTCTCTGACCTGGTGATGTCACGAGAGCGAGAGAGCTATATCGTAAGGAAAAAAGGCAAAGGAATCAAGATACGCGAAGTCATATAGGCAGCTCAATAGACGTATATCTAAGTCCTTGCGACACGATCTGCGTCTCTTTAATACGAATCGTGTTAAAGAGACCATACAGCGAAACCAAGGCTCCAAAGTGTTCGCAAAGGACAAGTCTATTGGGCAAAGCCGGATGACAAAGCTGAAACGGGAGGATGGCAGCATAGCGTCGACCAAAGCAGAGGTTTTAGGCGAGATCGAGAGGTTCTATGGACAGTTATACACTTCGGTCGCAAAGCCCGTTGACAGCTTGGTAAGAGATCCAAGAGCCAAGCTGTCCCGACATTATACCGAAGATATCCCGGACATCAGTCTGTACGAGATTAGGATGGCCCTGAAGCAGCTTAAGAACAACAAGGCGCCGGGCGAGGACGGAATCACTTCAGAGCTTCTGAGAGCGGGTGGAACACCGGTACTTAAAGTCCTCCAGAAACTCTTTAATTCCGTCCTGTCCGAGGGCAAAACGCCTCAAACGTGGAGCAGGGGTGAGGTGGTGTTGTTCTTCAAAAAAGGTGATAACAGCCTATTGAAGAACTACAGACCCATCACGCTTCTGAGTCATGTTTATAAGCTGTTTTCAAGGGTTATCACGAACCGTCTCGAACACAGACTTGATGACTTCCAGCCTCCCGAACAAGCCGGTTTCCGAAGAGGCTATAGTACCATAGACCACATCCATACGCTGCGGCAAGTTATACAGAAGACCGAAGAGTATAACTTGCCATTATGCTTAGCGTTTGTGGACTATGAGAAAGCCTTCGATTCGGTGGAAACATGGGCGGTACTTGAGTCACTCCAGCGATGCCGTATTGACTATCGGTACATCGAGGTGTTGAAGTGTTTGTATAATAACGCCACCATGTCGGTCCGAGTACAGGAGCAGAGCACGAAGGCGATTCCATTGAGAAGAGGCGTAAGACAGGGGGACGTTATCTCCCCGAAACTGTTTACTGCCGCAATGGAAGACGCCTTCAAACTCCTGGACTGGCAAGGACTTGGCATCAACATCAACGGCGAATACATCACTCACCTTCGGTTTGCCGACGACATCGTAGTCATGGCAAAGTCGATGGAGGAACTCAGCATGATGCTCGATGGCCTCGACCGAGTTTCACAACGGGTGGGCTTGAAAATGAACATAGACAAGACGAAAACTATGTCAAATTCCAATGTTGTGCCCACCCCAGTCTCTGTTGGAAACTCGGTACTCGAAGTTGTTGACTCATATATCTATTTAGGACAAGTAGTCCAATTAGGTAGGTCCAACTTCGAGAAAGAGGTCAACCGCCGAATCCAACTCGGTTGGGCAGCGTTCGGGAAGCTACGCAATGTCTTTTCGTCCGACATACCTCAGTGCCTCAAGACGAAAGTCTTCAATCAATGTGTGTTACCAGTGATGACTTACGGCACCGAAACGTGGTCTTTCACTATCGGCCTCATCTCAAAGCTCAAAGTCGCTCAGCGAGCTATGGAGAGGGCTATGCTCGGTGTTTCTCTACGTGATCGAATCCGAAATGAGGAGATCCGTAGACGAACTAAAGTCACCGATATAGCCCACCGGATTAGCAAGCTGAAGTGGCAATGGGCAGGCCATATTGCTCGCAGAGCAGATGGCCGATGGGGTCTAAAAGTGCTAGAGTGGAGACCGCGGACGAGCAAGCGCAGCGTAGGACGTCCACCAACGAGGTGGACAGACGACCTTGTAAAGGTCGCCGGAAGACGCTGGATGCAGGTCGCTTCCAACCGGTATATGTGGAGATCTAAAGGGGAGGCCTATGTTCAGCAGTGGACGTCCTATGGCTGAGATGATGATGATGATGAATCAAGATACAGCCTATCTCAATTGTTTGTTTATGCTTCGAATAACGGTCAAGTGGTTTAATAGGCTATTTTATAAGCTGGGATTGAATCCGCGTCATGCTGCGTAGCAGTCGATCGTTAAGTCATTTCACCAATCGTGCTTTACTTTATTGCATTATATCGCCTGTGGTATCCACACTTAGATAGTTCTGTTTTGGGGCTAAAATATACTATTAAGAAATTAATCATGGAGAACTCAAGAACACTGCATACCCTGCAAGAAGAATCCAAAATCACACACTCAGTAAATAAAGGAAGAATAGTGTTCACAAACCACTCAACAATATAGAAGAATCATCATCATTATTCAAAGAAAAGATAGACATAGACTTTCTCCAAGCCTTAGCCAAGCTTAATATTTTATTCAACAGATCCAGATGTGGACAATGTTGCAGAGTCCCTAAAAATTGCTTTCTTAGGTGCAGCACAGACATAATTTTAAAAATAAAAATAAAATATACGCAAATTAATGCGGTTCTTTCAGTAATCTCTCTGAATGTAAGGGTGTAACCAAATTGTCATTTCTTCTTCTTTTCCTGAACTTCAAGTATTAAATGCATTTCCATAGCGTCCACAGTCTCGGTGGTACAAAAAGTGTGTCAACTGCATTGGGCCTTAGCGAACTTATTATTTATTTACTTTTAATTCTTAAAACTAAAAATGAAAATCGTACTTGCTACTACGTTATAGTGGTGTAATTCGGCTGACTTACGTCGTGTTTTGTTTTTAAAACACGATCGCCACGACGACGTCAAGTCAATGGAATTGCATCATTATTTCTTAGTGGCAAGGCCGATTTTCACTTTTACAATCAAATTATTTACATTCACAGAACAGCAGCTAACACAGTGTACACATTCGTGGACCGTCACCGGACGCGCGCTGAGAACGAGTCCAACCCGACAGACACCGCGCTCGCACAACTGTACGCACACATACAGGCGCTGCCTGACTCGCAACACAAGAGGCGGCTCATCAAACACTTTAACAGGCAGAATGGATATGGTAAGCATATAATATATTATCACCCCGACCGATTTCGGCCACAGCGACTTGGATCTGCCTATTGAGAGTATCGCTGGTGTGCCCTCTGGTGTCTGACATAGCCAATTTTTTCAGTGAAAGTGCGTCCACATTCACTGCAAGTCAGCACCCCTCCGACGTAATAGTTTGGATGGCCGCGGGTGGTTGGGCTTTAAGCTCGTCTCGTTTAGCATCGAGCTCTTCTTTACGCCGCCTTTCATACTCAAACACATTAGTGCTCACGTTATGCCTCCACACCCGTGTGACAGGTCCACTGCCATTGTCTCCCATTGTGACGTGTCTAGGTCACATCGTTTCACGTAGCATATTATGTAGCATGTAAGGCCGCTGCCTCGAATCTTGCGGGCAGCGGGGCGGCGGCGGCGGCGGAGCGGGAGCGGCAAGATGTTATGCGTATAATCAAATGGACCGACCCTCGAAAACCGCGGCGCGGCAGCGGGGCGGGAGCAGACAGGGAGCGGTGTACTTTGACAAGCGGTGACCGCCCTCGCGCCTGCGCTGTAGTGTTTTGCCCACAATAAATCAAGCGTTAGGAATAAATTTGAATCAAAAAGATGTTGCCGCCATTGTTCAGACATTTCGTTCGCGAATAAAAACAAATATCTCGACGACAAAATCACGCGGCTATAGTGACGCGCGATCTGCCCGCTAGTTTCGAGAACGCGTCTGCGACGGCCGCGCCGCTCCCGCTCCGCCGCCGCCGCCGCCCCGCTGCCCGCAAGATTCGAGGCAGCGGCCTTAGTGTTACTGTCAGCCTGTGTCATCCCATGCTGGGCAAAGGCCTCTCCCCATGACCTCCAACTATTTCGATCTAGGGCTGTAGCCTGTGACATGTGAGTACGTGAAAACATTGTCTATACTAGGGGTTCCCAAAATGTGCGTCGTAGCGCCCTGATGCGTCGTAGAGAGTACAGAGGGGCGCCTTGAGGCGCGAGAGTCGAACATTCTCCGGATTGATATTGCGTGGAACCAAGATTCTATATGTATAAAATATCCACCAGAAAGAAGAGGATAGTCCCATTAATCTCTTTTGCAGCTACAAACTCAAATTCACGTGCTCTAATTTCGTGGAGTTCGGAACCAGGTATTATTGTTTTATTATTCACCTGGTATCTGCTAGCTAGGGCGCCGAGAAAAAAATCTAAACCTGTAAGTGCGCCGCGAGCTGAAAAAGTTTGGGACCCCTGGTTTATGCTAATAATAATAATAATATTCCACAACTATCACACAACGCCATCTAGTCCCAAGCTAACCAGAGCTTGTGTTATGGGTACTAGACAACTGATAAACGTACTTATATATTTCTAAATACATACATATTATAGATAAATTACACCCAGGCACAGAACAAATGATCGTGCTCATCACACAAACATTTGTCCTGGGTGGGAATCGAACCCACGACCTCCGGCATAGCAGTCAGGGTCACTAACCACTAGACCAACAGGCCTGTTTAATTTAATTAATGCGGGTTTAGTGCATCAGACGCTCTTACTAACCGAGCCATTGAAAAATTGTATATGCCACCAAAATCTTAATACCGCACTCTATGAATGTGTCTGATATCTTTTTTTTACGTGATAAAATCATCAAATGAGTCCTTCTACCGAGGACAAGACGGGAGGGACTGTCAGACTTGCACTGACTAAAATCTACGATGTCCTTCAATAGCCCTTTACGTTCCGTGGCCACGGTTATCTGATACGAAAGTTCCGCGTCCGCGGCAAGCTTTGGCCCTCTAAGGGAGGCCTCGTCATGGTCCGATATCTTGGGTGCATACACAATCACCCAAAAACAACTACTTGTAGATCATAAAAATATTAGTCAGTGTAGGAATCGAACCCGTGGCACACAGCAGTCAATCTCTCAGCCAATGCCTCATCCGTGCCGTCAAATCAAATGAGAAACTATTTAACGTAATTATTTAAAAAGTATTAACTCCAAATCTGTATGGATTTCAGGTACACCAATACAAATCCAAAGAACAGGTAAAGTGGCCGGCTCTAGAAGTTTCGGCGACTCAATCAAGAGGCACATTTTTAACAAGGGTTTACTCAACAAGACACCAAAGAAAGGATCCGGGTCTAATATTAATGTTATAGACGAGGTAAGTTCTATATTAACTCGAATATTTTGCATTGTTTGTATTATAATCTGTTTAATAAAGCTCGAAATACAAAAAAAAAAATAACTTGTATTTATGTTTGCAGGCTATGTTAAAAGGTATTGCGAGCTTAAACTTTTCTTTGAAATAACCAATAATAACTTTCAAAACTAAAATGTTTGTTCAATCCATTTTTTTGGCGTTGTCACTCTGCAGAAGAAGTTACGAGTACCCTGAACTTAATGTCAGCACTCACCAGGCCATTTTATTTACCCATTGTAAATTAAAACATAACTTGTCGTAACAAGATACATATTCCAATGTTCAGTGTCACAAAAGGAAATCATCTCATTTGATGCCTTGGGCTCGATTTCTAACCAATGAAATCTGTACCTTCTTGCCACTAACTACGTATGAATTTACGTAAATTAAATAATGTTTACTGGGAACGCCATCCAATGTGATAACTCCTTCTAATCATCTTATAAGGGCCCGTTAAAACGAGCGGTACCATTGCCTCTTTTAGAAGTCTCTCATCATAATGTTTCTTTCTTATAAGAATCATTATGATGGTAAATGGGCAAGTTGTTTGAAAACCTAATTATTCCGTCAATTAGATTACCGAAAAGATAATATAAAATAAAAAAAGACAATGTTTTTTAATTCATATAACATCACGCCGCCTGTGGATAATTTTTACGTTCTGGCGTCACGAACTCGATTTTTGATGCGCTTTATCAGTGTCAATATTCATACTTACATAAACTCACACCTTTTTCCCACGGGGGTCAGTCAATATTCATTAATAAATAAGTCCTAATTAAATATTGAAAGTGGCCGTTTTTTTCAGTACTCTTACTGACTGGACTATAAAGATTTGCAATTTCTTGACGCAACATGCCTATAATTTTCTGCAACTTCTCATGTTCTCGTCATCAAAAGCATGCAAATGCATACTTGTGACTAACATCTTACTTTTGCATTGTGTTGTGATGTCTAATGTCTCTTTTCTTTCTATGTGCTATCCTCTCCCTAACTTTCTCGTCATGCTTAACGCTTACAGAAAACTGCAAAAGGAAAACTAAGGTTCACAGATGATAATAAAGTCGATGTGTCGCATAAAAATATCGTACTGAAGAACTTGGCACACAAGATAGCTAGTTCGGAATCTTTAGACAATGATTATGATTCGGATGCAAGCAATGAAAGCACGTTATCCGAAGGCGCCTTGAATAGATCCCGAAAACTGAGTCCGAAATTCGTGTCAGAACCTAATTTAAGTGCTTTGGACACTAACGACGAAACGCCGAAGAAAAAACGCGGAAATCGCCTATTCCGTTCTAAAATTGTGACGACTCAAACTTTGAATAAGAAGTACCAGAAACGGAACGGCGTTATTCGGGGTACGCCGACTTGCGTGTCGTGTTTCGATGACCAAGACACAGGGTCCGAAAACGAAGTTTCGTATCACGAACTCAGTGGAGAAAGGAGTCCTATAGGCGATACGCCAAAAAAGGTTGTGCTACAGGATGATGTCAAACACTATCTGACGAGTACGCCGGGCATTTCCGATGCAGTTTTGTTCGATGAAGACTGTACTACGCCTTACACGATCAATTTCCGAAGAGCCTCAATGTCACCTATTACGAAATCGACGCAAAAGTTGTCCAAAGCCATGCAGGTTGGTTGTATGTGCATGAGTTGCATGTATTCTCTAATATGTTCTCTTGTGTCTAATGTTTATGCTTTTAAATGTCATAGGGGCCTTTTGTGAAAGTACAATGTGGTAACGTTTATAATATATCTTTTTTATCTGGTTGAATTATTCTATATCACAAAGACAGTAGCGAAACTGTTATTTTGTTTTATAATCAGGATATCTTGTAATACGATTTTTCAATCTCTTTCTATTCAAGTAAAGTTTCTGGCGATAACCACGCAAACGGCGCCTTCAGTTTAGTAAAATTCTTGTCTCATGGTATTGTCCTCACATACCAATGTGTGGACAATACCATAAAAGAAGCGGCAGCCGAGGTGTCACCCTCTATACTCCATCCAAACATATAAATTGACAAGATATTTTTCAACCAATTTAAATAAAATTATTCTTATATGTGTAGTTCAGTATAGGTTTCACTAAATAAACGTGAAACTAATCTAACCCATCTAATTTCCAGGAATCAATAATGACACCCCGATCCCGAAAACCGTTAATAATAACATCGGAACAGCGAGACATGGCCGACACGACCGTACAGAAAGACGAAACGATGAAGTCTGATGGAATGTACCAATCTATGTCACCGAAGAACGACAGTGACTTTGTTTCGTCGGACGATGAAAATGACGGCTCTAGATCCACGTTCTCTTGTGAAAGGTAACATACTGTACATAGTTGTTACTAACAAACGAAGGATATTATTACTAACGAGATATTTTATTAAAGTATTATTAAAATAGAAAAATACTAAACAGAAAATTATTAAAATTTGTAAAAACATGGTTCCCAAATGGGCAAACCTTGATCTCCGGAACAGAACCATGCTTTGATATTGAAATCATTTGAAAAAGAGCCTGGCTTTTAATATCTTCAATAATTTCAAACCAAGTAAAAGAAGACCTAAATCAAGGTAAATTGGAGCAGAACATTACTCATCGGCTTTCCATAATTGTCCATGGCTGATGTCTATACCCTTCCTTCTCCATTTCAGATCAAATCATTCAGCAAGCACATCTCTACCGAGAACAAATCCATTCGATGGTAGATCGATTACTTCAATCGGTGATGTAAGTCCTCTACGACCAGAAAGCACTCGATTCATAATGAGCCGAGAAAGACCGAACTTAGTCGAAGATTTAAACACAACACTATGCGGGAGCGACGATGGCCCACCAAAGATTACGCTTACTCGCGAAGAAAAAACCAAATCATTGTCAGAACCGTTTAGAGAATATCTTCTAAGCAGATCAGTGCTGACAGCAACACCAATCGATTTATCGATACTAAATAAATCGAATGATACCGATGACAAAATAAGCGATTCCCTACTCTATTGCTTAGATGGTAATGTCCCTTCAGATTTGACTTTATCGATTAGTAATTTGGCAGTTGATAAAGAATTGAATCTGCGATCGCCCTTAACGAATATTAGTGTAAATATCGATAAAAGTCCGAATAGAAAGCGTTTGGCGAATGCCATTGCTTGTTTAGAAGAATCGAGTTCTGGAACAAAAAAGCTGATGGTTGAAAAGGAAAATATAACAGAAAGGGTTTTTGAAATTCGAGAGACTGAACTTTAATGGTCGTTAAAAGTTAAAGATGGTGCAATTCACGAGCACGCGATATATGACTTTTATACCATTGCAATACGGTATGTATTGGAATGACAGGTGCGCGTTCATGAAATGCAACACTTTTGTAGGAACCGGTAATAAATGTGCCACATCGGCGTTTGGAAAGAGACGATCAACTTGTTTCGGCTTCGCAGAATGTTGTCTCTGTTGCACGAAGCACAACTTTTTTACCCAGTGCCTTATAGATAGGTCCCAATTTTAGGGTCTACAAAAATGTCCAGTCTGACATTATCGCATAATGTATGAGATTATTCCTATTTAGATTTATATTATTGAGATCTCCGAATTTTGAAACTATTGTATAGTATTTTCGTAATTTTGTTATGATTATTTGAACCTTACTCCGTTGATTTAAATTTGATTTTAGCTTGAAAAATAATCAATGTTGGATAAAAATATTTATTTTACTTTTCACAGACATTGAATTGATTATTTTATTGTTTTAATGTAACTGTTTTAGTTATGAGTACTACGTTTATAAATATAGAATATTTGAGTACATTATATAAAATTAGTTTTATTTGTCTTAACAATTTAGAGGTAGGAAATGTGCGACTCAGCACTTGTGCAAAAAACGCTCTTGTTTGCAATACCAATTTTTCACACTATTAAGTAGGGAAGATTCCACTTTACACCACTAGTGTGATGGTTTGATGGAGTCCGCTTTGCTCCATATTATCCGCGCGGTCGGGCGGATTCTACAACAAAGATGTACTGGTGGAGCGCCGTGCAGAAAAGCGAGTGCCACTCATCTGCGTGGTCTGGTGTCGTACGTATGAGAATTGCCTAAATTATTGTGAACCACCAAAGTATGCAAAATAAGCCTTTAATCTGGCGAGGAGCAGTGAGTTAAGCGATTAACTGCTGCGCCGGGTCTCGCGAGCTCGATTACTGCATGGAGCAGAAATATTTGTATGTATGACCTCTCCCTCAAGTTGTTCCAGCTCTGGCTGTATGTCAAGGTGAGTTTAAATGTTTGTAAACGACACCACGACACCAGAAATTCCTATTGTGGGACAACGTGTAAACAAAAAAGACGTGCGATTTTATGACCTACGATAGGTGAGCGACTGTATTGCGTTTGTTTTGCAACTATCGTGTTCTGCCGTAAGCGCAAAGAACACACCCTCTTTGTTGAAATACGTTTATTCTTTATACTTCATTGTACATTACGGTCATTTTAGACAATAGAAATTCAGAAAAAATATATGATGGCTAAGCCTATAAGCATTATGCAGGTTAAGCAGCAGTAGAATTGACAGCACAACTTGTAACAGAATAGGGAAAATCTTTCATTGAAGGGTCTCTTCTGGCTGTAACAAGGAAAAGTAATAGGAATTTAGAACTTAAAATGTGATACTGCCGAGGTTTGGTGATCGCTAGATATCTAGCGCTAACAACGACCATTTATAACTAGACGCCTCATGCACGATCTGACTAACGAAAATTATTCTGTCAAGTCGCCGAGGTACGACAGAAGCGAGGGAGACGGGGTACTGCGTTCTGATTGGCTAATACTGCGTTCTGATTGGCTAACTCAAGGTCAGTGCGACACGGGGACTCACAGGAGTGGTCGAGTCACGACGGTTATAAGATTTTTTTACCTAATGTGTTGACAGACATCGGTCGCCTGTGATTAGGAGTCTAGTTATATATGGTCGTTGAGTGCTAAGAAACCTCGCTTGTTTAAGGGGCGATATGTCGCTTGGCTGGCTGCTATTTCGGACTCAGAGAAGCTTCAGCCAAGAAGGTAATTTGGCCGCTAAACTGGACCTCCAACCAAGTTAGTTTAAGATTGCGGCCAAGTGCGACAAGTTGTGTTCGTGGCCGCGTAGTGCGCGAGGCTCCTAAATGTGCCCTCTACCCATAAACGCCAAAATAATCGAGCGCCACTTTTAAGCAGAAGTGGTGTGGTGTGAAATAGGCAATCTCAAGGGCTCGTGTGATCGAACCTTATTTATAAGAGTCACCTTAATATTGCATAATATTATAAAATAATATACCTGCGCCGTTTTACCAACTCTGGTGGGTTGATAGTGTTTTTTTTAGGGTGAATTATTTCTTTCAGTACTTTTTTAAGCATTGTGACGGTCCCAGTACGTCAGTACTCTTGAAGAAATGCTAACGCCCGGTTTCTGGAACGAAGATCAACACAAGAATTAGCTAACAAAATTGTAGAGAGTGAATCAACTGCTGCGATTGGCCGGCTGAATGATTAATGACCAATCGGATCACTCGACATTAATTTTGACATTAATGTTGGCGTTGATTTTCGTTCCAAAAATTCGGTGTGTGGTTTTTTCGCGGAATTTATGAGCCACATGCTCATAAATTCTGTCGGCTGGCGGTTATTAACACTAACTTATTGTTCCATAATGTCCTGAGCTCAAGGTGTAGCGAAAGCGAAAAGGACTCAGGCTAAAACCCATCTTGTTCCTTCAATTGCCCTTCGCTTTCTAGGACCTCCTAAGACATTCTTGCTAAACAACTCACTTCTTAGGTAGCTTTTTTCTCGATATGTAAGGTAGCTATAGGAAAATTTGAACTAATAGAAGGAATGTAACACACGAACTTACTATTTTTTGGCATATTCGCAAACCACTTGGGTTTGACAACACCGCTTTGCTTCTGCGGCTTTTCGTTTCTTTTCCTTTTTTGCTCTTCTTTTACGTTTTCTTGCTTTGGCTTGTTGGTCACAAGTTAGTTCTGGGCATTCATTTAAGGGATGAATCACCTTTGGTGTTGCTGCTAGTTGCTGTTCCGCGAGGCGAACCTCTCTCTCTCTTCGAATCAATTGATCCAAGAACTCTGCTTCTCGTTCCCGCCGAGCCTTCTCTAATTGTAAAGACCGTAGCTTTTCTCGTTCCTGTTTTGTGATTTTTCTAAGTTCTCGCAAAGCTTTCCGTCTTTTATACCATCGGCAAATTTTTGTTCCTTGGCTTGCAGATTCTAAAGGTGTCGCTTTTCGCGAGCATTTCCTCTTGCCTGGACACGACTGGGCATTGGAGGGTTTTTCGCTGAACGGTATCTGTTTTCGATGTGGCTGAAGAACTGTAGGGGGGGTTTTGACTTTGTATGTTGTGATCTTTATTGGTACGGGTAAGGCTTTGTACCCTTCGACGGATACAATTGGTCTGTAAAAAATGTTAGAGTAAATAACTGTTTCAGTTTGTTGCTACGGGAAAATTTGGATTGCCAGTACGGTATCTAGGTACTTACATCCAATCAAAGGCTTTCCTTAGTTTTATAAAATCATTATCTGTGAATGAGGCAGAGTTGTAAACATTGTAAAGATCTTCAAACTTCATACGAGACAGCTGGTTGTTAAGAACTGAAGAACCTATTTACATAGGTACGTCGTCTGTCGGTTGTTTCGGAAATTCATTTCTAAATCCACGACTTGAATTCGACTTAAAAATCGTTGACGCAGTGCCTTGTAATGATTGTTCGATGCTGGATGATTGCTTATGATCGTTCCATGGACTTGAACGAAATATCCACTGACACAAGTAAACGCTGAAAAGGAAAACTGAGCAGAAAAAAATACCTACTTCACTGGTAGAGGTGGTTTCTTCTTCTTGCATGCTGGACATATCTTACCGGTGGGACATGAGCAAGGTTTGCCTTGTGTGGCCAGCAAGATTTTATTGAGCATTTGGATTTACTACATTTCTTACTATTTTTGTTTTTTTTTACTGACTACATGACTTTGTGTTTTGATTTTGTAAAATTTTATTTACCGCTGGAACTTTGACAATTATGAAATGTCTATTTCTTTTTTTTTCTATTTGTTAGCACAAAAGGTTAGTAGATGGTGAGAAAAAGTTTTCTACTTAAAGACGTGGCCTTTTTTTAGTTGTAGGTATAGTACGCGCCAACACTCAAGACTGCTGAAAATTCTACGAGTAATGTAATGTCATTAGGTAGTAATATTTTATGTTAATAACTCATACTTTGTCAAATAGCCAAACCTGGTTTGGGCACTAGAATATTATAAGTTGTTATTTATTTATATTCTAATATAATACATATTATATTTAAAAACTAAAATTAAAAGTAAAATATTTACAAAAATAACTAAACTAAAACTAAAATAATAATAATAAAAAAAAACAATTATAGGGCGTCAAAAAACTCATCCACATCGCTGTCAATGGGGAAAGTGCCCAGAACGCTGGCAGCATTGCCACGCTGGATGGCAATGCTGATCCTTTGACCAAGAAATAGGCCAGCCCTCTGGTCACACGAGGCGTCGACTATGCGCTTGGCGATGTCTTTGAAAACTTGGTGGGCACTCGGACCCCATGGCCCTAGTGTTTCAACCCCAAACGGCTCAAATACATAGCTAGAAGTCAAGCCATTGTATTTGCGCCGTTTGAGGTTTTCAGCACTTGCAGCAGCCGCCCCAGCACAGCATGTAGTACCAGGAAGATGGGATGGCGCAAGGGTGTCGACACATGTTGCATCCCACACCAAAGGTCTACCCAACTTCCATGGTATTATAGTCATCCCATCTGGTCTCTTCCCATCGTCGCGTGCCAAGCCACTGGGTTCTAAAACGGCTGGCACACCAGCGGTGACAAGAGCACGACGGATAATGTCATTTAAACTAGCATGCCGTGCTAGCCGTCCAGCACTCTTGCTGCAGGAAAGGCCATGGTGCCCGAGGCAGTCGACGCCTTCGCCACACCGACAACGATGTGGAGCCCCGCAAGGAGCGCCCAGACGCAGGCATGTAGCGATCCGGAAGGTTTCGTCACCCAGCATGGTACCTATGTTGGGTGACGGTAGTGCCTGAAGCCATAGACCCGACTCCCATTCGCCCACAGCCAGCAGGCGGGCACGCTCTACAGAATTGGTTGACGTATTAATAAGATTATACCGTACCAACCTGCAGAGCGGCTCATCCCACTGCCTCTGGGAAGATGGGTTCACGGGTAGATCTGAATCCGGGCAAGTCATTTCTAGAATATTATGAATAAATTAACAGGCGTTGGCTTCGACGGCAGTCTGAGGTGACTTTAATTCATTATACAAAATGTAGCCCAACTGCCCAACTAAAATTGCCTTTAGGCCTAGTTCACAAACATCGGGCGATGAGGATTGCGCCAAGGGACACCCGCTTGTTTCTGTTTTCCTGCTCTATTTGTCTTCTCCATAATTACTGTAGCTGGGCGTGTGTGTATATTTGAGGGCATTCGTTATGACCAAGAGGTGATAATAAAGAACGATGTGAAAATTTATTTAGGTGCAAGGTGTGACCTACCTTTTAGCGAGCAATAACGGCCTCATAGGCTACATACATTAAGCTGCGGCGACGGCTGAGCAATGTCTCTGTCGGTGGTAGACCTCACCAGAGCCACCTGCCTCGACGACAATCCTGCCGAAGTCCGGTGCCAAACATTTACTGTGTTCCGTGTCGTTGCGCAGGAGTTTTATTTCCCTGAGAGTCAGCTGGCTCCATCTTAGAACTTATCTGTGCTTCTGCAAAACAAACTCAGTGTATAAATAAATAAAAAAAGAGTTTTGAAACACAATAGAAGAGATGTCCTGCTGAGCATTTGCATAGTGTAAACATATTTAGTGTTAGACAAACAAGATGCCTTATCTAGGACAAAGGGGTGCATTTAATTAGCCTCAATCCGTATCCGGCTAGTGAACCCTGGGATATATTAGCTAACATGTTGACGTTTTGTTGGATGGTTAGGTATGTCTTCAGATTATGAGGAATGGTGTGGATGCGTGAAAGAGCATAGAAATAGGCAAAGCCAAAGATCTTCATTTCTGTGGTTCCACCCATGAAGATTCCTTTTTTTGGTGTGGTGGTCAATATCATTGAATGAGTTCTCTTGCTTTGGGTGAAGCCCAGCAACAGTTGACCTCTACTGACCAAGAACAGTTGGAGAGAAATAGGAGATTTGCTGATCAGTGGGTGAATCTCACACATCGATAATGCCAACTGATATTTACCTACTGCATTTTAACTTAGGCTGTGACCGGTCTGCAGATTGGTCCGTGCACTTTAGTTCGGAACATAAAGCGTGTAATAATGTGAGCCTGACTCTTATCGTGGTAAAATAAAATGTGTCCTCCCACCCAGGGCAGAGGGAGGGACTGTCAGACTTTTATTTATTTCAATAACACATACAATTGCTATTACAGGACTTGTACTGACTAAAATCCAAGGTGTCCTTCCTTCCTTAATAGCCCTTTACGTTCCGGGGTCACGGTAATTCGGTAGTCCCGAGGCCATTTGAGCCTGACTCGTTGGCTGTCTTTGGCGCGCAATCTGTTTTATAATGCGTCTTGATCAAATTCCTATTCCACACCCATGTAGACGGCTTGTCATTTAAGGCGAATTAATAGGCCATCATTAGGCTGAATTAATTACCTACTTGCTAATACAGACTTGTGGTCTATGTCTGAATAGCCTGGATAATATTATATGCGTACCTACCTATCCATTCCAGGTCCATTTAGGTAAGTTATTTCTTATCTAAATTGACATACCTTACCTAGACCCCAGAGATTAACTTGACAAATTAATTTTAGAGATTCTATGGAGCTGATCTTTTTCTATTTGATGCTGTGGTAATTGAGCTCGTATACCAAAAATAGGCACATAAACGTAAAAACAAAATATACTTAGAATATGTTTGTTTAGGTATCTACTTCAGCAAAACGCTTCCTACCAGACAGGTAGGAATCGAACCGGGTCATATAACCAGTCAGCCAATTTCTCAAGTCAGCCGAAACTATACTGAAGCGAATTCAGGCGAATTAATTTGCAACGGCAGTGTAACGTTGACAGTGTATCTCCCAGTACCTAAAGGTAGGTACAGTCAGCAAAACTGGTATGCAGGCTGCAATTTCAAGCGGTTTACCCATGTTGTGCTATAATTTTCAATGTGTTTGCATACCAAACTCTTTGGCTGCATGTAGTAGGGGAACAGTGTATAAGACGGGGACGCGAGGTATGATGGGAAATCACACACTTAAAGCAAACTTAACAGAATACTAACGTAGCGCAAGCGCCAACAGGACGCCATTTGTTAATGGCCGCTTGCAAATGACGTCTTGATGGCGCTTGCGCTACGTTAGTGTTGTGTTAAGCATGCCTAAAGAGTGTATGTTCCCATTATACCTCGCGTCCCTGTCTTATACTCTGTTCCCCTATAGGTACAGCCAAAACATGCATGCATACATAATTATTAGGGTATACTAACTGATCTAGAGTACATTACTACCATTTGAAAATTGCTACATGTTTTACTGACTGTACCGTTGCTTGCCACCCATTCACAGAGGAAGGTATTCAGATCAGACATTGTTGAATGCGATTCATTTTATTTTGTTAATTATTATCAGTCTGTGTACCTACCGGCCTGTCGAAAATTACGAGGAGCAAACGGAAATCAAGGAGTGAACACCTACTGATTTTTACAAAGCCGGAGGTTTGGGCCGTAATGAAGAGTAAAAGTAACGCTTAAATTAGTAAGATAGACCCTCAGCGTTTCTCTATAAGATGGAGTTGGCACTCTACTGGGCAAAAGCCTTGGAAGGGTTTAAAGAGATGGATCGCTTGTTCTATTTCGCGATCCAGCGGATTTTTGGACGATCCTATGGTATGGTTCTAGTTAAATCCGCCATCTCTTTCTGCTTTTGCCCCGTAGTGTTTTCCTGGCAGTTAACAAACAACTAAACAGCAACTACTTCGTAGATCTTACGGAGTAGTTATTTTTGCCTATTGCTCCCCGACATGTGGCAAATGTGACTTACCCAAACTCACTTAAACATATCATCAGCTGGAAGATCGAACATCGGCTTGTTTACTGGACGTCAGATGTCTTCGAAAGCCTTTTGTAGCTTTTCTCTAAATACCTAAAACCTACATTTATGTTATTTTTGAGAAAGTAGTGAAGCTGTAATTTCTTTTTCGAATTTACTCTAGGTAGGATAGGAGCTGCATTTGTTTTCTTCTAGACCTCTAATGGCCGCCGTCAGTCGTTATTGATAATTATTATTATGTCAACAACCCGCTTTTAATTTTTTTTGCAATAATTATATTAACGGCACGGGTGAGCTGAGCGATCGACTGGTGCGCAGCGTGTCGTGGGTTCGACCCGCACAGAACAAAAAAATATTTGTATGTTTTGCAATTACTGGTAACGGGTCTGGGTGTTTATGTATGTGAGTTTCTATGTTCGTATACGCAACCACGATACAGGAGAAATTTCTATATAAAAAAAATATCACACAAACGGCATGTGTGCTGCATGCTTTGGTCTTCCTCTTCACGTTTCTCCATTCATATATCCACCTTTTTGATGATATATGCTCTATTAAGTATTATGGTAGGTACTATATTGATCGAATCCACCGAATCTTGTTCAAAGAGGTCTACTTAAGGCGCTGACAATAGCTAATGTCACCTCTCGCTCGCACGTTTCGACATTTTGAAAGATATAAAATCACTGATCCCATTTTTGAAAAATCGCAATCAACTATGTTTTGTGCAATCACATTGCACAGTTTAGTAAAAAAAAACATTTTAATCGATACAAGTTTACCTACTCAAAAATTTGCTTAAGTACTAAAACTAGTAAAGCAAATTTTTGAGTAGGTAAACTTGTATCGATTAAAATGTTTTTTTTTTTACTAAACTGTGCAATGTGATTGCGCAAAACATAGTTGATTGCGATTTTTCAAAAATGGGATCAGTGATTTTATATCTTTCAAAATGTCGAAACGTGCGAGCGAGAGGTACATTAGCTCTTGTCATCGCCTTAATACCTATCTCTTATCCGAAATGATGCCTCGAATTAGTTGTGAAGCCGGTATTTGGTCGGAAGCCGGCAGGAATGCTATCTGAATGTCCAATCAGTACTTACAATATCTCTAGCGTAGGGATTAGAGATATTATATAGAATTGGGGCACTAGTGCACCTCTATATTCATAGATAAGATCTATCTATTCGCGTATTAGATGGTCGAAATGGATATTTGAATTTGGAAACAAAGTTGTAGCTGTGAAGTTCTCTTAGATCTAGTGGTCGCAAGATATTATGCGTGTGATTGCGGCTTAAATTGCCAGGTCTAATTAATACTTACTGGGTTTTTATACAACATTATTTTTTGTTTATGCGAATCTCGATACACCTGTCTAGTATTTTTGTGTAAAGAATCTATGTACAAAATTTTAAAACCGTATCATAGAAAATCACAAAGTTATAAGCTTGTATATATTACCTGGTTGTCCTTTCAAAAACATGCTCATTTCGCGGTACACCCGTGTAAACCGCGTCTCCTGTGTTATACACTCGTGACAATAGTTTGGCAATAGGTACCTAACCGTACGGTGATTGTATTGTTATTAACTGGTAATAAAATTTAATTAAAATATTTTTGAAAAAAATATATAACATCGTGTAAAAATTATTGGAATCTAATCAGTTACTGATTCTGAACAAACTATATTCAGGTTTCGCATATAGGTACTAAAAATAATGTTGTATAAGGAATTCTCCAGGTTAAGAATTTTCTAGGAGCGAGTCTACTTATCAGGTCAGTACCTATAGACCTTCCAATCAGAATTGTGAGAATTTCTATTAATATCTTCTCAGCTACTTTACATAGATAAAGAAGTAGGTATCTATATGTGTACCCTATATTATATTGTCACTACTTGAAATAAAACGAAGCCAATTATTTACGTAGAGGAGTGGACATTGAACACGCACGTGCATACAGATAAGGACACAGAGTAGCTAAGTACAGAATATGGCATTTACGAGTAGTTCTGCCACAGCTACGTACCTACCTTATTTATATTAGTAGGTACAAAAAACAAACTATCAATAGGTAGGTGTTTACTTAATTAAATCTATTTAGTAGTCATTTGTACACACTTTCCAAAAAAATAAAATAAAAGATAGGTTGTTTTTAGAGTTCCGTACGTCCGAATACAAAAACGGAACCCTTATAGGATCACTCATGTGTCCGTCTGTCTGTCGCTTACAGTCAATTATCTCCGAATCTACTATATCGATTGAGTTGAAGGTACAATTCCTGTGACCCAAGCACAGAGGTGTGACGTGAATAGATGAAATCTGTATGTGGGAGGTAATTTTCTGGGGGGAAGGGGAAAATTTAAAAAAATAATTGAAAACTGCATCTTGTGACGTATCAAATGAAAGGTCTTGTTGAGAAGATCTTAAATGTATTTTTTGTTGTAATTTTAAAATAAATAGTTTCCAAGTTATATTCAAGAAAATAGACGAAATTTGACCATTCCCCCCCCCCTTATCTCCGAAACTAGTAACTACATAACCTAAAATTTTGGAAAAATACAGAAATTAGTTTTCTACTTATAGATTTATTTTAGTTTTATTTTTAGTTATTAAAGATAAATTAAAAAAACATAAAGTTAAGTATTAAGAATATAAATAATGACTTTAAAATAATTTACTTTAAACTATTTCTCTAAAATAATACAGATTTCTTATAGATTATAGGAAAACCTATAAGAAGTCCATATCTGTAATCTGTATATGAGAGGTAATTTTTGGGGGGGAAGGAGAAAATAAAAAATAAAAAATTGAAAACTGAGAAGATCTCAAATGTATGTTTTTGTATTTTAAAATAAATAGTTTCCAAGTTATTCAAGAAAGTAGACGAAAATTGACCATTCCTCCCACTTATCTCCGAAACTACTGAACCTAAAATTTTGAAAAAAATACAGAAATTAGTTTTCTACTTATAGATTATAGGAAAACCTGTAAGAAGTCCATGATATTAAAATAACATGGTAAATCACTCAATATTGTGCGTACCAATTTGGGTCAGATTAAAAAAAAACGTGATAGGTAAGTACGGAACCCTCTTCACGCGAGTCCAACTCGCACTTGGCCGGTTTTTTTTTAAGTTTTAACAATAAAGTTGTTTTTCATTAATGTGTCGTGTTAAAACTGGTTTGAGTTTGATTAAACATAAAATATTTATTTTTTAAATAAGTTCATTTAGATAGGCACTTAATTAGCCATGATTTTAAACACAAACACCCCATTTATCCATGGTTTACGGTCAGAGGTGACACTGATAATTCAGCATTATTCCTCCCGTTTTTATGCATCAGTAATTGTCTCGATCAAAAATAACTTTGGGTCAGAAGTTGTCATATTTTATGAATGTAACAAATATTTAGATAACACATCATAGTTGATAATATTCTTGTTTTTATTTTGCCAACAATTTTTTATCTAATGTTATCTTTTTATTATGTTGGCAGTTATTTATGACGAGATTTGATATCTTTTGCCATAGGAAAATTTATGAATTTAAGTAAATACGTTAAACAATACTGAACAATCTAAAAATAATTAATCATTAATGATTCTTAAGCAGAAGAACCAGTGCGGTAATTATTTAATACGGTGTTAATTATTATTTATTTTGACGATTCAACAAAGCTTTACGTTTTAAAACAGAAGTATTTAACAAACTTATAAAGTACCTAAGTAAGTATTTTTTTTGGAATATCACAGAAAAAGGTGATATGCAATAATAATGGAGTCTATATAATTTCTAGCAAAAAGGGGCGTCGTTTAGCAAAAAATATTTAAAGAAAAACAAAAAACCCGACTGCGTAAAAACTAATTTTGAAAAATACGTGATAAAGTTAACTTATATAAAAACTAAAAAGAAAGAAACAAGCCCAACAGAACAGCAGGAAGAAGCAGAACAGAACGACTCACAGTCGGGGCCCATCCAAATGTTACCAATCAAATCTTCGCAAGGGGCCCTCCTTTTTTTTTGGGGTGCTAAGACAGGAAACCTCCACGTGCGCCCGTGGACTGGAGTTCCCTCTCGGATACGTCCGGGGGGAAGACCAGTTTTTCGGGACGGTGCACCCTGGGATGCGGGCAAAAACTCTCCTTAGGCACTGTGTGCCTAAGGGGTTTCTTTGCCCGTATGCAAATAGCCTGTCGGGTGGACGCTCCAACGCGTGTCCCTCTGAACAGCAGAGGGCACAGCGGCGGAGCGGGTTGACTTACCTAAACATGGCTAAACCGTAGTTCAATCACGTAGTTCACAATAAAAAAAATCAGTTAATTAAATTATTACCCTATTTGTGCGGAAAGTTCCACGATCGATAAATCAAAGATCTACAATTAAAAACAATATTGCTTGTTGATATGTAATTTAAAACAATTGATAGCTGTTTTTTATCGATATATAATAAAATAATTGCTACCTCTGATTTCAACTACTCTTTGACATTCAATAAATAAAATTGCGTTTATGCATCGTGCACCACAGTAACATAAACTGTCAATTGACGCAACTACTCTATTTACTTGTTGCGTGCAATTTACACTCATTTGTATAACTATTTATATGTATATAAGCTTGTATACTTGATATTCCAGTCTCTCGCCTATCAGGAAGTGGTTGAGATGTAAATAATAGAAGCGGGCATAGACTATCATGTTCCGTCTTAGATAACTGTTGGAAGGTTTTATAAAATACGCGTTAATTAATTAACGGTTTGTATATCTTGCCCACAACTATTGAAAAAAGGTTCAACAAATTTTGTTGGGTCAATGCCACCATACTATTCCCAAACCACTGCAACTATTGAAAGGTTTCTGCAACTACCAAAGAAAGAAAAGAAAGAAAAAACGTTTATTTGAGAGCCGGTACACACAACAAACAAGTAGGTAAAGAAAAAAAATAAAAAATGATAACAAAGGAATACATTGCAAATTAAAAACAACAACGAAAAATCAAAGATAACATTGTGTGTCTCACGGCTACATCAAATAGGTCCAGTTTAGCAAATTGTCGAGCAGCTACCTAGTGCTCGACGCTGGTTTTCAACTGGACCTGGATGGTGACGTGACCACCACTAGATACCACTAGATACTAGGTACTAATAATGAATTTTACTGTCTACTGAATACTGAAACGAAATTAATCAGAGAGAATAGCGGAGGAGTAGAAAAATACGTACTTTCCACTTCCCTCCATATCAAGCAGGAGACAGAACCAAACAAGACCAACGGATATAAAAAAAATATTTACAACTGGGATAACGCCCAGTTGCCTGGCACAACAGACAAAAATTACTGTTAAAATCCTAACCTACTTCCTACTATCCTATCCTCATTACTGAGGGTCGTAATTCCCTCGACGTGAAGTCACTTTCAGCTTGACGATGCTTCGCCATCTGTTTCTGTCCTTGGCAGAATGAAGTGCATCGTGGCTGCAGCTTCGGTCACCAATTTCACGCCATCCGGCCCGGTAACCGAATGGCGCCGATGGTTAGTCGGATTGTCCAACGTAATCGCTCTTAAATTATTTTCCATTAGGGGTATTTTCTCATTTGGGAAGCTACGTGATATCTTCTCATCGAGAATCCCACAGTGTCTCAACACAAGGGTGTTTAACCAGTGTGTGTTGCCAGTGATGACATATGGCTCTGAAACGTGGTCTCTGACTGCTGGCATTTTAGAAAGACTAAGAGTCACTCAACGAGCGATGGAAAGAGCTATGCTCGGAGTCTCTTTGCGGGATAAAATCCGGAACATGGATATTCGGCGAAGAACTAGAGTCACCGACATAGCTCATAAAATTTACAAGTTGAAGTGGCAATGGGCAGGTCACATCGATCGTAGAAATGACAACCGATGGGGAAGAAAAGTTCTCGAGTGGCGACCACGGACCGGAAGACGCAGCGTAGGCAGGCCTCCCACTAGGTGGACCGACGACATCGTGAGGGTCGCGGGCAACCGATGGATGCAAGTGGCGAATTGTCGTTCGGCGTGGCGGTCTAAGGCCTCTAAGGGGGAGGCCTATGTTCAGCAGTGGACGTCTTCCGGCTGATTATGAGGGGTATTTTCTTGGGTTCATACACGTGGTGGCCACCCGATGTCTTCCACGGCAATCTTTTAGAGGTGATTTAGAACCTCTCGGTCATTGTAAAACCGCTCCATTCAGTGAAGCATGGAGGTGTCAGGATATTTAACCGCCGCCCGATGCTCGGCGTTGGAATGTTTTACAGCTGGGTAGTTCTTCTCTAGGCAAACTCTCCTTCTTTTTCATCCGGGCTTGGGACCGGCATTGGCGAAGTTTATCCTATCCTACTAATATTATAAAAGATAAAAGGTTGTTTGGATGGATGTATGTTACTCTTTCACGCAAAAATCATTGAACGGATTTGGTACAAAGATAGTTTGTAACCAGGTTTAACGCATAGGACTCTTTTTATCCTGATTTTATGTTCCCATCGGATAATTTTCTAGTTGTAGCGGGTGAAACCGGTGGCAACAGCTAGTTTAGTGTATAATTTTAAGTAATTGTATATTGGTTTTGGTACCCTATTGCCTAAGTAGACCATCCCTTATAGTCAGGGGACACCAAATGGCGGACCGCGGTCCGCATCCGGACATTTTGTGCGGACCGCGAGAACACAGCGACTTGCACTACAGAGTGATCGATTTCCAAGAAAACACAGTTTTAAAACACAAACATGCGGAAGTTTCTGTATTTAATATCAAACACGCAATAAAACATGACACTTTTCTCATAGAAATGTGAAAAAATACCTTTGTTATAATTGTTTAAACCTATTCCGTAATTATATTTTTTTTTTTCTACAAAATTTTCTGCGAATCACGATGGTCATTTCATGTCTTAAAACGGACCCCGAACGAAACTAATTGGTGACCCCTGCCCTATATACCGTATAGGCGACGCAGGATGGTCTTAGTTCGTTACTTTTTGGAATTTTATTCTTGAAACGTGTCTCGGATTGGTATACAGCAGTTTATAGTAAAACGTGACTCGAATTGTCTAAAACACAATGCTAATGAAATATTGAAAAGACAATTTTAATTTATAAGTAAATAAATTGTCGTATATTAATTTGTTCAATTGTTTTTATTAATGGTGTTTTGATTATCGGTCCGCAATTTCCCAAAGGAGCCCATGTCTTTAAACTGGCCATAAGAAAATGTGTACACTCACCTACATACTTTTAATATCTACAAATAGTCACAATAAAGGCACAGCTCTCTTCAAATTGATACCGTAACCTACAAATTAATCAAGGTCTTAAATAAGTTTCACATACAGGCTGTTTCTTTTTGTTAACTTCATCTTCTTTTGTAGGTAGATTCCAGATTCACTAAATTGAGTTAATAGTACAGTCACGATCGCAAATAACGATTGCTTAGCCTGTCGCTCGCACCCACTGTGAACATCTTCAGGTCTTCTCCAACCTTCAGCTAGCAGCTTTAGCTATAGGTACATCTGGTACCTACTGCTCGTGACTGTACCTCCGAGTTCTGTTGATTTATTAGTTCTAAAACGTTTGCTTTTGCTGTTAGTTTGTTTTTGTTTAGTTATGCCGAAACTTTGAATAAAAAATATTTAAAAAAAATTGTGTGCTGGTATATTTTTATTTTCTTTACTTTTTTTACATGAGAAAATTGTGATCGTAAAAACTTTTGGAATTTAATTAATATGTAAAATAAATCTGTTACGTCAATCCTGTATAATATAATCAAACATTATATTATCACACTAGCCTGTTGTAAACACAATAATCATTTTATTGTTACTACTTATATCTCTCGCGAACCTCGTTCGGTACGCATCGCATCGTATCGTACCCAATATGTATTAATAGTGCACTCTATTAATAGAAAAATAATAGTTAATTTAATAATTATTATTAGTCAGTGTTAATAATGTGTTATAAGTCGCTGTTACGCGGCGTGAGTGCCGCGAAAGTTCTTGGTTTTCAAAGGAGATGCTTTTCTGTGCATGGAGTTTCTTTGAGTGTAAGTGTTGTGTTTATTTCACTAATATTTTGCCATGTTCAAAAGATAAAGGTTGAAAAAAAATCTAGTACAAAAAAAAATCTAAAACAGGTCAAAAGACGCACCTACCTGTAGCAATCTCTTTTTGAAAATCTTTTAATAATTTCTTGTTGTGTAGAAAATTCTGGATATCGAAATGGAAAATTTTATCTCAACAGAAGTGTTTTTTAGTACTTAAAAATAAAAATCTAAATAAACAAATAGTTCTACATTATGAAGAAAAACTGAAAGACCAGAAAATAGCACATGCCACAAGTACCTAACACGCAACAATAAAAGCAAAAAAATGAACAAAAACTTGAATCGAAACAAGTAAGATAATAGGAATAAAGTGCGGAATAAATTCTCTATAAGTAATTACAAATATCCATCTGTGACCTAGAACCATGATACCTAGGCAGATGATATCATCTATTTCAGGGTTAGATTTTTTAATTTCGTTTTTTTTCAACCACCCACTTTATAATGAAAAAAATAAAGTAAAAATAGCAAAATAAGAAAAACATTCACAGGGCGTTTAAAAATTGATCCGCAGTCAATGCCCAGAACACTGTCAGAATTGCCCCGTTGGATGGCTATGCTGAATCTCTGACCAAGAAAAAGGCCAGCCCTCTGGTCACGTGAAAACACGTCCAAACGCTAGTTGATATCTATTAGAGTACTCAAAATAGTTTGATTTATTATATTGGTTTCTCAAACACGACCAAGTCTAGATATTGTTTGAAAGTCAGAAATAAAAGAATCTTCGTCCAATTAAAAGTTTTAATGAAGTAACTTACATCAGAAACTTAACAATAAGTCTTGTAAACTTATCGAAAACTATTCTTAATTTTTTTATTGTTATTAAACAAATGTTACTTTAATTAGGCTGCCTCGTTTGTCTAACCGTTACTTAAAAGTTTGACGACCACTGATCTAACGTATGTTGGTTACAAATGCAACATCTAACCGTGGGGTCTCGACTTTATCTTTAGGTCAAGCAAAGTGTTATTGTTTTCTCTATTTGCTTACGATGCATGATTTCAAAGACTGTCTAACTGTTGGAAACAATTATTTCGAAATACTTAAATACCTAATTTGTCTTGTTACCTTACTTACCAATATAAATGCGAAAGTTTGAGAGGATGGATGTTTGATACTCTTTCACACAAAAACTCTTGTAGGTACTTATACACCGTGACTTTTTAGTCGTCTTACAAAAGTCGTCCACTTAATGTATCCGACCTAAAATACCTCTAGGCGAGTTTATTTTTTTTAAATCGTTAAAAATAATTTTTATTTTTAATAAATAGGTACGTTAGAAATATGAAACATCCTGTTAAAATGTTTACGTATCAATCTGTAGAGTATACCTACCCAGCACAATAGTCGGGTAGATCATTCCATTTCCATTTTCTATGACACAAGGGCGTTTCTAACTACGCATTGTGTCATAATAACCAATTAAAGTTTTACGATTAAATTTTTCAAATCTCTTAAATACATATTTTTTTATTAAAAACGTGTTCTAGTCATTGGATACATGAACTGGGCTGCTTTTGTAAGACGACTAAAAAGTCACGGTGTATATTTGAGTTAGGTTGTAAGCTAGTTTAACACATAGGATACTTTTCATCCACAAATTATGTTCTAGTGAGACAATATTCAACTACTTATTATTATTATTATGAGTGATGTCAAGATCATAAGTCATTACTTTTTTATCGTGGTAAAATTATCAAATGAGTCCTCAACCCAGGGCGTAGCGGGAGGGACTGTCACACTTGTACTGATTGAAATCCATGGTGGTCTATAAAAAGCCCTTTAATTCACTGTCACAGTTACCTGATGAGACAGCCCCGCGATCCCAAAAGCTACTTCTTACCTTGAAGTTGGAACCATATCCTACAATATTTAAGATCAATAAACATTATAGCTCTGTGGTTTGCCGCACCTTGTACTGACATCAACTTTCTCAATACAAGTTTGTCTCAGAAACTGAATTACAGCTGCCACTGGTCTACCGCAAAAGACCGTTCCAGGATAATTTGTTTAAATGTTTCTCTTTGTAGAAGTTTGAAAGTTGGGTCGTTTAGTTCCCGTTTACGGATTGTGTACGTGTAGAGACGGTATTTGAAATGGTTTAAAATGTTACCTAGTGGACTTCAGACTTTACTGGACCCATTTGTAACTATCTAAACTTTTGACAAAGTTGAAGCTCTATTATGGAATAAAACGTTTGTGAATTTGCACGGAAACTCTTCGGTATACCTAAAGTGATAATTAATTCTGGGGACATTTTTTTTGTTTCTTTTAAGGTGCTGGTAACACAACATTGAGCATTCGCCGTTTTTATTTGTATAGAATTGACCAATGAACAGAGCCAAGCACAGAGCCAACATTGTTATGAACATTTTCACGATCTTTCTAGTGAACACTGTAGTCGATGGTTGTGACTTGACAGCTCGGCAAAAAACTCGAAAGAATAGTCGCTAAAATGCTCTCGTTTGTTTTTCTGTAATGTAACATTCGCAAGAAAGCTTATAACAAGTGAATGCTCAATGCTGAGTTTATCAGCACTTTTAGCCTTCAAGGTTCTAGAAAAACGTTCGCTGTTTCATACAAAATGCAAATCTGCACGTGTGGCGCGGTTGTAGGTAATGACAACGTGTTGATGTATTAGTTTGATACTGGTAGAATAGATGGCGCAACGTTACTGCAAAACGTTCAAATAAAAGAATGATAGATTCGGTCTCGACGAGCTCAGTCCGATCACTATGTGCGGCGAGCCTATCCCTTGGGAGAAGCAAGCCAAATACTTAGGTGTGACCCTCGACAGTCACCTTACCTTCCGCGCCCATGCAAAAGCAGCTCGCGTTTGGGCTGCCTTTGCCATAGGTAGGCTTCACTCCTTGCTTACAGCAAGAAGTAGGTAAATTGTCACTGAAATGCAAAATGCGCCTCTATACCGTGGTAATTCGTCCCATTATGACTTACGGTTGTGTCATCTTTGCTCACTCCCACCCCCGCCTCCTTCGTTCCTCAGGAAAACCGTTTCCTCAGGAAAGTCACGGGAGCCCCGTACTATGTCCGTAATGACAGTCTCCATTTAGATCTCAAAATCCCCACGATTCTTTAGTTCAAACGCATTTCCAAGCGTTTCATTGACTCTGCTGTTAGGCACCCCAAACCCCTAATCGCGTCTGTCGCCCGATACGACCCATCGCGTATTAGCAAAATTCGCCGCCCGAGGCATACCCTTGTCACTTCCGATGACCCCATCACTCTCCTCCAGGAGAGCAGTAGGGAACCAGTACAGTCAGAAAACAAAAAAAAGAAGTCTCGACGAGCGGTGCTGCGATGGCCTAGTTGGTAGACGTTCTGGAGTACTTATCCGGAAAGCCGCAGGTTCGAGTCCTGCTCGCAGTTAGTTTCTTTAACAACACGCAACTCGCGTTAGTGCGTGTAAAATATTTAAAATAGATCGTTGATATTGTAACTACTGATATTGTAAAAGAAAGGACATATCCTTTCTTTGGTATTCATCGTCGTTTCGTCGAGCTCCTTGAGGTATGAGTTGTGTTACACGATATCTGACAAATACTTTCACTGACTAGACAAGCCCACTAACATCAGTGCGGTTCTCCTGTATTGTCCTCGTATAACTTGAACAGTTTAATATCTGGACTTTAAAGAGACAGTGACCTCTAAGTTTTTTTCGGATGTTTCTTCTTAGAGTATACACCGGCCTCATCTAGCTTTGATAATATTGTTTGACGTGTGAAAGTGTTTTTTCACAACCAACTTCCAAAATAAATATTTATGGGCAGATCATACACAACGATACCAAGTTATACTGGACATATAAAGCTAGTACTCACTGGTTCATGGAAGCTATCATGGTCTTGTATCAGTCCAAGGTCCGGATTGTACGTTTACAAATTGATAATAATTATGACACAAATACATAATATTTTTAAAAGAATTTTATTGTAATGTTTTGTCATTTATATTGTTTAATATAACTCTGGCTGATCTTCAAAGATAGGTTATATTTTGTTCCGGTGAAAACAATAATAATATTCCTATGAAAATACATAGATGGCGACACGTGTCGACAAATAAAAAAAAAACAGGTATGAAGCTAGTAATACTATACGTCTTATCATCATGGTAACATTAAATTATTACATTTAATCATTTTATATCCACGTTGATATAATGCCAATGACTTTTGTAGCTAAGACTCTTATCTTTAATTTTTGATACTTACCTTTTGGTACAAAGGTGCAGAAGGATGTAATTATTATGTTTAATAATGTTAATATGAATTTTACAAACAATATTTTTATTTGCTGATACCTAAGGCGCCACCTCCACGAGCGTGAATCGCGGCGATATTATCGTCGTGCCACGGATTTCCATACACTCTCTATGAACCCGTCTCCACACGGCGATATTAACGCGGCGATTTGACAGGAGGCAATGTGCGCGCGTGTCTTCGGCGTATCGTCGCGCGCTCGCAGCGTCTCGCCGCGACGTACGCGCGGCGGGCGCGCGGCGAGTGCGGTACCAGTAGCGAAACAAAACACGGCAATTCCGTTGCGAGCCGTCGCGCGCTCGCAACGGAATCGCCGCGCGCGCGCGACGATACGCTGGCGGAATAATCGCTCGTCGTGGAGATTTTCCGACGATAGAAGGACGGACGCGCAACGATTCTCACGCTCGTGGAGGTGGCGCCTTAGGCGCCACCTCCAAGAGCGTGAGAATGGCTGCGAGCGCGCGACGATTCGCCGACGACACGCGCGCACATTGCCACCTGTCAAATCGCCGCGTTAATATCGCCGTGTGGAGACGGGTTCATAGAGAGTGTATGGAAATACGTGGCACGACGATAATATCGCCGCGATTCTCACGCTCGTGGAGGTGGCGCCTAATTGATACATTTATTAAGATACTAAGTTCTCATATCAGTATTAATATTTAAGGGATTTCAATTGTTGCTTTCATGAACTTTAAGACAAAAAAAAACATGTTGTGGGTGAAACACCTAATTATCTATTAATTAAGTGTTTCACCCCTGCTGCTCAGCACCTATTCGTAATGTGATGGCAAATATTTTTTTTTTCTTTCCGTACCAGTAGTTGCTGGGGTCCGTCCAACCACACAAAAAATAAACAAACTCTTCAGCTTTTTATATTATTAGTATAGATAAGTATCGCGTTTGGCTACTTGGTATATTGCCTTACCTATAGCTGGCCTAGAAGTAACCTATTAACTTCTGATGGAAACTGGCCTTAACATGCCTTACAAACAAACTACAATCAAATTTTTGATTTCATTACCTGTTTCGATAAAATACTGCATAACTACACAGTTATCAAAACAGTGTCAAATAAAATAATCCTTCTTAGTAGATAAAGCGATGGCATTACAAATACTAGGATTATTGCACATAAATAAATGATACCGATAATGAATGTAAACATTGGTACCAATTATTATTATTTCACAATGAGTTCAGAGTACTGGTGTCTATATTGTTATCATTTTTAATTAGGCAAGCAATGGGCATAAATGGAATGATCTCTTTTAATGATTGGTGTTGGTATCGGTAGCAGAATTATCTATAGAACTTACTTCTAACTTCATCTAATTATCTAATCTAAGTACTCCAGTGAATGAACATACCCCAGTGAATGAACAAAACGGACTTTTTTCTAAAAATAAGAAATAAAGATATTTCTGCCCAACGTAGTATTTTTTTTCATAATAGCATGTTTTTTTGCCATTAAAATGGCTAAATACATTTCTTATATCACTGTTTGTTTCGAAATATCGAGCGTTTAAAGTTTACAGTTTTTAGTAACTGTGAATTTGTTCGGGCAAGAATTTAGGACTCGGGTAAGACGCAACTTTTTTGTTAACACATTGTAGCCGTAATTGAAGTATGTAACATAAGTTATTTATTAATTTGAAAAATAATAGTTATACTATGTGTTTCAAATCGATTTCACTGCAATTTTAGCCAGTTTTAAAGTAAATTATTAGGTGTACCAGCATTGGAACTAAAAAACGTTTGAAATCCAGTAAATGAACGACCGTTCATTCACTGGACAAACGTCATTTTCACATTTTTATTAAAAAATGTATTCTATTATTATGCCATAAGATTCACGTTTTGAGAGTCGTTTTAAAAATAGATTTCTGATCTTTAGGCCAGTATTGGGACAGGCGTGTTTTTTCATTCATTTTTCATCATGTTCAAATATTGGTTTTCTTCATGAAGGTGTAACCGGTGTAACCAATAAATGAACACAAAATTTTGGGCTAGATTTCTGTGTTTATTCACTGGTTCTTTTTTGGTTCATTTACTAGAATTTTTCGTTCATTCACTGGGGTTTTGGGGTCTTTTTCATTTTATTGTTAAATATCTAAGAAAATACAAGGTGTTAAAAAATCAACTGCAGGAATTTCGTGTGCGTACTCGGCATCAAAAACCAAGTACATTGCAAAAAAAAATTTTTTTTTCGAGCATTTTTTTTTCAAAAAAAAATTTTTTTTTCAAGCATTTTTTTTTGACCGTGTTAATGAATTTGATTGCTCTTTGAGGTCGTTCACCCGTGTGTAGCGTTCACAGCTGATTCCAACTTTCCCATCACATTTTGCAGACTTTGGACTGGCAATTTATCGAAATACTTACAAATAACTTATTTTATAGGCCATATTAATAGGCCAAAAGAAAAATGCTTGAAAAAAAAAATTTAAAATTTTGAAAAAAAAAATTGAAAAAAAAAAATTTTTTTTTTTAAAAAATGCTCGAAAAAAAAATTTTTTTTTTTGGAATGTACTTGGTTTTTGATACCGAGTACGCACACGAAATTCCTGCAGTTGATTTTTTAACACCCTATATACATAATATTATTTCGTAAAAACAAGTCAAAAAATATTTTTGAATACAGTCCTAACACCAAAATTTAATTTTGGACCGTATCGTACATAAGCAAGACATTTTAATGTTTTTTTGAAGTTGGAAGATTAGTGTTGATGGTCGGGTGGATGTTTGTTACTAAACTAGCCATAGTTTATAATGAACCCCATGATGTGAGTTATCATTAATAGGCAGTCATTTGTATTATGTAGATTATGATTCATTATGGATGCTGAAGAAAATAGGTATCTGTTAATTATTAGAAAAAATCAATGCAAAATGTTATTATTTTTCTGTGGTGTTAACTTTGTCGTGTGTGTAATTTATTAAATAGTAGAAACCCTATTAACTCTCAGGTTTTCATCCGACAAAATTTTAATGACTCTATTTTACCAATTATCCTCTTATTACGTAAACATTTGATTGTTTTCGCAAATCCTTTTAATTTTCCTTTTGATCACGTCTTCACATAGTGACAACCAATTAGTCACTACCATGCACCTTCATCGTGAATTATATAATATGAATGATATATTCATTATATTACATAGGTAAATTGTATATTACGCATACAATAGGTAGATACATACCCACATTATCAAACCGCAAGCCTTCAGAGCCAGTCATCATTTATTGAACACTTACAAAACAATATTGACATTTGCAATAAATACAAAACCCGAATATTTTAAATAACGACTTTTCTTGTCAATGGTCGTTAGTACTGAGAGTAATAGTAAAAATTAATTGTCTCAAGTTAATCTGTTGTTTGTTTAACAATAAGTGTTTATTGTTATCAAACTCTAATGATAAAGTGTCCCAGTTTATCTGCATAACGTTATAACTGGTCGAACGGGATGGTATTGCGGAGCTTTATATGAATATTTTATTGTTGTGATTGTAAAAATGTTGCAATTATGCGGGAGTGTGCTAAGAAAAGTGAATGGAAGGAGGTTCTATACGGTTATCGGGTGGGATAGGTCAACGGCCGTTCGACAAAAAGTTTTAGAGGTGAGTCCCTCTTTGTTTAAAAGTTCTTATCCTGATAGATTAGTCGTTTATCTCCGTTATTCGTTTTTAAAAGTATATTAGGTGCGTGGTGAATATAATACTGACTGAAAATAATTCTCAGTTTTGAGTTCATGCAGACAGCTGAATAAAGCCATTTGTTGATATTCTAAATTTCATTTTAAAGCAAAAGGTTCAGCTCTCTAAATAGGTATTAATTGAACTACAAATGTTCTGATTTGTATGCAGATTATGTAGCTTTGGTATAATTTATTCAGGTTTGTATTGAGATTTACGCTTACAAAGTATTAATTTAGTATCCCACCACTTTTTATGAATTATGTTCAATTATTTATTCATTACAGTTAAAAACCTACTTGTCAGATTTCTAGTTTTTTTTTTAAAAAAATCATAAGGTCATCGGTCAGTAATATTACTAGTTGGCAGTAAACATTTACACTCATATGCAAAAGCAACCAGACCTAGAACAAACTAAGGGACACAAAATATTTGCTCCCAATTTATAGATATTAATTATTTTTAATATCTAAACCTACCGTAAAGCGTTCAAACGAGGAATAGAGAATTTCAGCTTGCAGGTGTGGGTTGCAATAGCCTAGTTGGTTGAGGCGTCTGGAGTACTTATCCAGAAGACACGGGTTCGAATCTCACTTGCAACTGAATTTTTCTTTCCTCAAAAATCTATAGATCATCTTCAATTTAAAGATGTCCCTAATTACGTAATGACATTCAAACATACGACTTTTGTAACAATGTACTAAATGCCTATTTATTAATATTGATGTTTTTTCTTAATTGCCTAATTATTTATGTAGTCACAATACTCGTAAAATACCTTCGATCATTAAAATAAACTAGATACACAGTCCCGTACAAAAACGAACTTAAAACTGTCCTCAAGCTGTGCCTCAAGTAGGTTCGTAGAATAGAAAGAGAAAGAAACATAACTGGTCAACATTTACTAAAAGAAATTAAACCTTATCCGAATGAATGAAAGTCGGATTTAGAACGGACATGAAAAATTTTATGACCGCGACTCGCTGCCGCCTCGGCGCCTGCACGTCTCGCCGCTCGCCCCCGAACATGGAATAGTGGAGTCGAACTGTAGATATTTTTATGCGGTTATTATTAATGATCGCTTAATTTTTTTTGGGTGTATGCTTTTTATGGGTTCATGTGGTTATGCATAATGAACATAATTATAATTTACCTGAATTTAAGTACTTATATAATATTTTTTTTTCAATGAAACTAATACCTATATTATAATATTTATACAACATTATTTTTAGTATATGCGAAACCTGAATATAGTTTGTTCAGAATCAGTAACTGATTCGATTCCAATAATATTTAGACCATGTTATTTTTTTTTTCAAAAATATTTTAATTAAATTTTATTACCAGTTAATTACAATACAATCACCGTACGGTTAGGTACCTATTGCCAAACTATTATCACGAGTGTATAACACAGGAGATGCGGTTTACGCGGGTGTACAGCGAAATGAGCATGTTTTGGAACGAACAACCAGGTAATACCAAGCTTATAACTTTGTGATTTTTTATGATACGGTTTTAAAATTTTGTACATAGATTCTTTACACAAAAATACTAGACAGGTGTATCGGGTTTCGCATAAACAAAAATAATGTTGTATAATCATTTATTTTTCTTGGTTTTTGAGATAGACAGATTAATGTTGTGTTTATTAGCAACTAGAAGAACACATAAAATACAAATACAGTTTGACAAAGGATCTTAACTAAAATTTATAAAAAATAGGTTAACAAAGCTGTTTTATGTAGTCTTTTGAGGCCTTTATTGGTCAGATATACATCACTTTCTAATTAATACTTTGAACATATAACGCTCTATTGGGTCGGCTTAAAGAATTCTTCGGTTCTTTCACGTGCTACAACAGCTATCCATTTTCCACACCGCACGGGATCTCGAGGAAAGCTAAAAAAAAAACAAAAAAGCACTCAAATTTTCAATTACGTAACATATAAAATTATGTTTATAATAAAAAGTTTAATTTAATAAAAGTTACTATAGTGGTGCCAATCCTCTGCCTAAACCTTCGGAAATACAGGCGTGATGTTGTATTTGTGATTAATAAAACAAAACAAATAATTAAATTTTAAATTTAAAAAAAAACAATAGCGTCTCCACCAAATAGAACAGGATCAACACATGTTACCCGAATAAATCAAGTAGCCGTGCGACAATATGAATTGTACGTTTAGTAAAAGTCTTTTCAATTTAGGTGCTTTATAAACCCCGCTGATAATTTCGTCAATTTTAAAATAAATGTTTTACCGCGATTTCTGGACGAAATATCAGTATTTATAGTACAGTGATAGTTATTATATATTGGTAATATTAGTACTTACTGAAAAAGTGAAATTCTATCCATTTTTCCGGTCCTGGAAGAGTGTTTTTTGCACTTTTTAAACGAGCACGGAGGCATGTTTACGTTCCGAGCGTTAGAACAGTACTAAAAGAAAAGGGTGACCGATCTCTGATTTGGTCATTCTTTTGGTGAGGACGTTTTTTGTCGCTCATTGTGTATCTAGTTTATTTTAATGATCGAAGTAAAATACACACAAAAATAGCATAGGTATAATACATGTATATTATAAAAAATAAAAATAAAACAGACAAATGTACTGGTTATTTCCTAAAAAAAAACTGTTTTTTGTTCGGGCCAAAGGAACGAAAAAGACGATAGAGTGTGACTGAACAGAGAGAGGAAAACTTCCAGTGATTGTTTTCCCTACTATAATTTATATTAATACGGAAAAGTTTTTATCGTGCCTCAAACACTATCCCAAAAATTGCATGTAGCTCTCCAGCTATCATTTGAGATTGCGAAAATTTGACATACCTACCTAAACGTAATTCTCACGGTGGTAAAGAAAAGAAGAAACTAAAGAATGCCCCCTTCTACCTTCTACGATTACCTACCACTTTATTACCACATCCTATGCCAAGTCTTAAATAAACTGTTTCACGATATTAATTTTTTTTTTTCATATAGCGTTTTATAACGAAAAACCTAAATTTTACTTTGACATAGATTTATTTTTCAATACCTAGGTTAAGGTAGCGTCCTGCTGTGTAAGCTAGTTTGATCGTTCATTTTATTACCTGGCGCCGTAGGTATTAATAATTGGATTTTCTATATTACGTAGGTGGTTATTTTATTATTGAATTTCTAATTTATAGTTTTTGAGATTCAAATTACTATTTTTACTCTTAAACTATAGTTTTAAATTCCAGCACCATGTGAGTGTTGTAGGTTTAAAATAGAAAACGGTTTTTCAAAAGGGGGTGGGACGATTCACCCGTGGTTTGTACAGTCAGCATCAAAAGTTGATGACCACATTCATACGTACATTATACGTAATTGATGGTACAGAGGCTGTTATCATTGTTGACCTTATCCTTGATCCATTTTAGGTTAGTTCCTATTCCTAACAATCATTGATCTTTGATTAGTCTATTTATACTATGCTAACATTATTTATTTATTTTTCCATTAAATAATTAAGTTTCCTTGTCACTATCAGTTTGTCCCGGATGAAGAACAAAATGTTGTTTGATTGTTTGTTATATAATTGTTTATTTTTACTTTAAATTGTTTAATTACTTTGTGTAGTATTAGAGTCGAGGATTATGGTTTAATTACCTTTTCATTGAAGGATATTAATAATTGAGCGAATGTGGTATTTATGTACCTACCTAATTGGAATTATTTTCTACATTCTAATACTAAAAGAAGGTTATTAAGATGCTGGTTGTCAATCATTACATGAATAACCAATGTCAATCCCTATGCTTATTTTCTCTCTAGGATCAATATAGAAAATTAATTCTAGGTAATTACTGACCTAAGAGCCAAGAGTTAACTAAACGGTTTAGCATCACCCTTTTCAATGAATGCACCCAATTACTAATCACAATTACAATTACTAATCACCCTGTATAAAAACAAAAGTGACTAACATTCAGGGGGGGGGTTGGGTTTCGACCTATAATAATTTATAGACAGAATTGAGCAAGCTACCTCCCCTTTAAGTTTGTACAGACTGAAATCGGACACATTGCATTATAACCTAAATGAAAAAGGGTTGTATATTGGTTAATCAGATCATCATCATCATCATCTCAGCCATAGGACGTCCACTGCTGAACATAGGCCTCCCCTTTAGATCTCCACATATACCGGTTGGAAGCGACCTGCATCCAGCGTCCTCCGGCGACCTTAATCAGATGCTTTATGGAAATTACCTACTCGATAGAAGGTTGAAGTTTACAATGACTAGCTTATGTAGAATTGCATATATAGAGTACCTACTGATCAGGTGTTAACCGCTTTATACATAATAAACAACGTGCACTGTTTATCTTTATTTATTTACGAGTTCTGCGGTAAGTACTTACGTAACAAAGGTAAGCTTGTGATCAGTAAAGGATAATACAGCTCATAGGTATGTAGATATAGATAACAATTGATTAGTTAATTTTGTTTTGTGTTAAATCCTCATGAGGTTAAATGAATATCACACATAATATCACGCCTGTATTCTTTATTTTGTTAACACGCTTATATTAGCTTCAATTCAATTCAATTCAATATATTTATTTGTGAACATAGGTAACTTGTAACTATGTAAGAAAATCTTGGAATCTTAATTTGACCCACTTCCCGGTCTTCGATTAGAATGAAATTGTACACACGCTCTGAGTTCTAGAGACAATACATGACTAGCTAAGAAACGTCATTACAAATCCAATATGTCGTCCTCCCCAAGATGGCGGACTGGCTGTTTGAAATCCACCCCCATGATATGGGTATCAAATGAAAGGGTTTGCTGTCAGGAATACGAAAAAATAGTCACGTGACTTAAATCCAATATGGCGGACGTCCAAGATGGCAGAAAGGCTATTTGAAATGCACCCTCATGATATGGGTATTAAACGAAAGGGTTTGCTGAATGGGATACGAAAACAATTATCACGTGACCTAAATCCAACATCGCGGCCGTCCTAAGGTCACGGATAAGTATAAATTAAGTTTGAATAATAAGAAGACTAAAAAGTATAATTTTTAGTGCGTGCTAAAAGCGTGTTTTTTAGTTTTTTAAACTAATAGCAATTATTTAATCATTACCCTTAAAAAAATAATTCTCCAGAATAGTAATTTCTTCTTATATTGTGGGTGTGTTCTGACTCACTTAAAGTTATTTAAACTCACATACACAAATAGCCAGACACGAGAAACCTGCGTATTATTTAAGTATTTTTTGATCGCGCTCTGTCGTTAAAGGCCTTCAGCTCAATCTAAGAATCGAACCACAAACTTTGACATTCATTAATATCTAAAATAATTAGGCATCTGAAAAATTAAGCTGACCTTATGTAATGGATAGAACCTACATAATTAGTAAACTGTCAACTTTGGTTTCCCTATGTCGTCATGTTAACTGTAGAAAGAACGGTTGACCGTTGTGGTAGACTGTGTTTGACTTGAGACCGCAAATCGGCAAGCGTAGGGTAGTAAGGCATAAGTTTTGGTCGAAACATACAATTTAAAGGAATCATCAACACGACGAAGCAGAAGGCATAATAATGAATATTAGGGTTTAAAACGGGATATTTACCATGTTTATTATTTGTTTTGAGTTTCCGATATTTCGGCACTGTTGCAAGCGCCATGATCACGGAGGAACTGAAGTTATTGCGGGTGGATGTTTATGAGCAGACAAATTGGTCTGGTCCTTCTCGTTCGTTTTTTCTTACAACACAATATTGTTCCCGACACACAAAACTCACTGTATCCGCTCGCGACGTAGTTACGGTGTTTTTTCGGGTTTTACACAATTGGACCACTGGGTTCCAGGCCCTCGATAGTTGAAACCCATCCTCACGATTGAATTTATTTGCAACAGTGCCGAAATATCAGAAACTCAAATCAAATAATAAACATGGTAAATATCCCGTTTTGAACCCTAATATTTACAATAGTGACCATGTCAGTCTAAAAACTTATAGGCATAATAATGGACTCTACCTAAATCTTCGAAGATTTCGAAGAGTTCGTGGCTAAATCATATCAGCCCCCAAGGTTTGGTCTTCAAGGTTAAGTCGAGGTCGGTCAGTGGATGGGTAACCATCCATTACATACCGAATTTACGTATGTAAAGCCGTTGTTCCCAGGCTGTTATTTGTAGGTCTATATTGCCCAGTGACTAACTGACTGTTCGTTTATCAGGCCAGTGCCTGAATTTACTGCTATTTAAACTACAGAATGCAATGTCAAGGCCTAAGTTGACAAACATAATTTATTATCTTTATTTGTTCAGGTATTTTTCAACATTATTATCTGCATAACAACGTAGTATTTGCCAAAAGAGCGATAAAAAAGAAATGCAGTCTATCAAGGTCATTTCTTTCTTTTGGGAGGTAATATCATCACCACTCAGCTCTTTCGGTTGCCGTTTGCGTTCCAGGGTCCCGGTGTCCATTTAATACAGTCCTGCCACTGTCAACATAAGCTCATAAAATGTTCGTGTCGACACGAGCGACTAACAAATCGCTATGCGTCCAACAAATTAAAACCGACAATGTGTTATCAAACTATTTAACGTGGACTGCACTTCAATTGTTTTCAATTGTCCACCAAGGTGCCTTACAAGGAAAATCGTCTGTTTATTATTGACTATTAGTTGCCAATGGAGACAATTTATTTATATTATTTTATTTGTATGATATTTTGTCTCGTTCTTATCAGTGCAAAGTTTAGTGCAAGTTTAAAATATCTGTTGCCAGTCGTCCGTGTTTTACTTAAAAAAACATTCCACGGGAATGTAATGCCAAGATAAATGGTTTCATATGGTTTTTTTTTCAAGTTTCTAAAAGTTTTTATTTTCCTTTTTACAATACATAATGAGGAGTGAGGAGTGGTGGCCCAGTGGTATCGGCCTCGACTTACGAGTTGTAGGTCGTGGGTTCGAACCCAGTCAGGCGCATTACTTTGTGTAATTTATTTCAACACCACTGCTCTCAAAACGGTGAAGGAAAACATCGTGAGGAAACCGGCATGTCCTAGAACCAAAAATTCGAAGACATGTGACATCTACCAATCCGCACTGGGCCCGCGTGGTAGATTGCGGCCCACTCCCTCTCACAGAGAGGAGGCCTGTGTCCCAGCAGTGGGAACATTTAAAGGCTGATGATGATGATGAATACATAATTATTATTTGTGTATTCTTATATATGTGTTATTACACACTAAAATCTACGAGTATTTCACAGCCTTTAATCAATATCTGTTCTGTAATGTTGACGAAATTGAGAAATAAACATCAAAACAATTCAAACATCCCAACTTTCACATATATAATAATGGTAACGATAGGAAGAAATAATGAATAACTTTCCACATTCAAATAAGATTCCTTTAATAAACTGTTACGGACAAATTAAGGACACAGCTTCGGTTGGACTTTGGCTGATAAAATGCACTGTAATCTGACTGGTAATAATTATACGTCCGGTTTTATCTACTCCGACATTATAGATTTATTGTATTATTTTTTCACCTGTAGAAAAATTACTACTGTACTACAGTTTTATATTGGTGAAAGAATTGTTAAAATTGCTCCATTAGTTTTTGAGTTCATCCATTTTAGGGCGACTTTTTGATCAATTTACCTTTTGAATAGCCGTGCGGCTAACCGGTCGATTATTCAACGACGTTTTAAATGCAAAATGCAAATTACACAATAATTCTTGTTAGAACTACTATTAAACAAGACGACAAAACAGTCTCTGTGATTAAATCTGCAGTAATTATCTACAAGTACAGTCACCAGCAGCATACTAAATGCAATACTAACTTAGTAAACTATCTTGACAACCAAAGTGCATTCGTTGAATACAAATGCAACGTCCAAGTGACAAATTGTACCTATTTTGTAAACAGTGCATTGTTGAACAACATGGTAATTTATACTTGAAATGTTTGAACATAATAATTTGGGGATAATCTGTATCTATAATCTGTTGGACACATTTTCTATGTGGAACTATTTATTACTATAATGTTGCCACTACATTGAAATTATTATGATTTACTTCTAAAACTTACTCGTAGTTTTAAAGGATAATTTGAAGACTTAAGCCTCCTGCAGACACACGCGATTAATCGCGCGGGGCGACATGTCGCGGTCCATTCGCAGTACATTTAGGGTGGAAATTAGCTTGGCTCGTTGTCGCAGCGCGATTAATCGCGTGTGTCTCTTCGAGCCTTTAACAACATTTAAAGGTGCTTTTCTTCTATTTATATTTAGCTGTAATTTGATGAAGCTCCGATGATAGTATTTTGAAACACAAAATAATAAAACAAAATAGGTTCTGGAGAGCGCATGATACTTGCATCTGATCTCCAGAACTCCAAAGTTGCAATTATTAATTGACGAGAAAATCGTTTCTGAATATTGTAGTCTTAAAATATTATATTTGTGACTGTACAGGTATCGGCCAAACAAAAATGAATAATGCACATCAAGCTTTAGAAATATGCTAGGCCTGCTTTTTACTAGACTAGGGCAACACTAACGGGATATGCCGTTAATTATCACGTTAATGGACGTTTATACGAACATTTAAAGACTTTTACTAAAATTAACGGGAAAATTAGTAAGTCTAGCCCGGCTGTTAGAGCGTTTCTCTTTAATTTTTTCTATGTGACGTTTGTCGATGGTTCTTCGTTCTTGATTAGGGCTTCGACAAAGAAAGTAAGCTGAAATTAACCTATCTCTTCATAAAGGTAGGTGTAACATGCGCAATGCAATTTGACCTTTATTGACTTGAAAATGTAATTACACGAGCTTCTGATTACCAAGAAGTTTGCTGCACTAAGTTTAGACTTGTCTAAAGTTCTCAAGTCCAGTTGAAGTCGCTTCGTTGGCTCAGTTTGGAACATTCAATTCAATTCAAAAGCTATAGATGAATGACATTACAAGGCGGTTAACTTGTGAAGCTCCAGGGATTGCAGTTTCAGCCTATTGGGGCTTTGAGAGAAGCTTTGCTCAGTACGAAATGGTTACTGTAGAGATTGTATAGAAATTCATTTGTACAACAAACTCAGAGAGCTTGGCGTGGCGCGACGCTAGCGTGGCGTGTCCTTGGCGTGCTTACTTACCAACTATGAAAATATGTACACACATCAAAAAAAGTTAGCGATCACTTTGAAAAATCGTAATCTTTATTGTTACGAATTATTTTATGATTTCTTCTTTTTAGAGTATATTACAGGGCATTTCTATGTAAAGAAAACAACCAACAAAGTATTTTTCATGATAAAGTTCAATAAAAAAAAAACAGCTTATTTGATGTGTGCATGTAAGTCGTCACACACAATACGCCACTCTAGCGCCGACATTTGGCAGGACGTCACACGCCAAGGAGACGCAGACGCCATGCTAGCGTCGCGCTGCGCAGAGATCGCTGTTTGGTAAAACCTTTACTGACCAAAACCACAATATTCCGTCAATTATATATATATATAATTGGTTATAATTATTATTATTATTTTTTTTTTGTTTTGATCTTTCCATCAAATGTTTACAATGTTTTGTTATTTCCATACTTGTCACATATATATTTTGCACAAAATGTATACAATCTCATTCTTGCCTGTAAGGGGGGTTCCTGGTGTCCTAAAATACAAGCCTCGGCTTAGTTTAGGCACCAGTCTCCCACAAATAAATAAAGTGATCATTTTATTCAATTTACAAGTGTTAGCTAATAAGTATTATTTGTGGAAGAAAATAAACATTATTATTATTATTATAATTTTTTTTTACGTTGTATAATCATCAAATGAGTCCTCCCACCCAAGGCAGGACGGGAGGGACTGTCAGACTTGTACTGACTAAAATCCCCGGTGTCGTTCAATAGCCCTTTACGTTCTAGGGCCATTTATATATACCTACCCATAAGTTAATATTTATCATATCATCTGCATACTTATTACTTACCTAGTAATGTTGAATATAATAATTTCAATATTTATCATAGTTTATTTATCTACCTCGCATTTAGCAATAAAAACTGCATCATCTGATAAAAATGACAATACATTAATTTAAAAAAAAATCTCCCTACTTATAGACCCATTTAGACATGCAAGTTTGATGATTGCATTGCGGTATTTGTTTGATGAACTGTATTCATTATTTATTTATTGCCCGCAATGTAATCAAACTTGCATGCAAGTTCTTACTAATAATACTAATTAATAGGGCTTATGAAACAGTATTCTCTTTACATAGATCTGATATGATTAATTAATATTGACGGCCATGCATCGGATGTTTCTGCGGTCATGATACAAGGTCCACTTGTATCAATTAAGAACCTTCCAGTACATACAATAAATTCTATATTTAAATAGCAGTACACGCGTCATTTTGAACGTGAATGACGGAAATGAAGTTTAATAGGAAAATTATGGAACGATCCTTGCTATCCTTGGAAAATTGTACATTCCATGATTCAAACGCAAATAATCTGGTAGATTATCCAAACGCCGTAGCTGCTACTAATAATTCCTAATGGAAAAACTTTGCCAGAACTGGGAATAGAACTCGGGACCTCATGATCAGCAATCGTGTTTACGACCACTACACCAGCGACTCAGTTCGGCAAGTGTCTGCAATAGATTTTCAACTTTACCACGAAAGTAGAAGGCTCAATTTCGATTCTCAGATTATTAAGTTAGAGGGATTTCCCATCAGAAATTATTCGATAACGGCGTCCGTTTGGTGCCAGTAGGCGTACACCTACAAAAAGGTCTGATCATGTACAAACGACAGCACATTAACCTACCTCAATCTGTCAAATTTATTTAATAGATTTTTAACCTTATCACGATAGTAGAAGGTTAATGTTCGACTGGTAAAATTTGACAGATTCGGATACGTTGACCTGCTGGCGTCTGTACTATAAGATACACATCTGCCTGAACCCTCAGGCATATATAGCGTGATGTTATGTGTCCTGTTCACATAAACAAACTTTGAAACTATTGATGGTGCTATAGAATATTGGAAAACAAGCCGTCGAACCAAATTGTCTGCAAATATGAATATCGTTAGACAGACGTAGGCCGAATTTCGCGTAAAGCTTTCAACGTAGGTTTGTGTATAATGTTCCAAACTATCAGGCAAATTTGATAATGACCTGACTGTACCTACCTAGGTACGTCAAATTCGAAATTTGCCTGATAGTTGATCCTATCACTATGAAAATTAACCGCCAAAAATATTTTGATTATAAATTGATAACCTCCTCCTTTTTGAAGTCGGTTAAAAAGTAAAGATCATCACATCATCCATCAATAAAAATGCTCACAAAATAAAAAGTCCTGAACCAAATTGGATGAAATTTTTATGGGACCAATGGGAAAGTATACTGCATCGAACGAAAAAGAATTACACTAATCGGACTAGAAACCTCGGAGTAATCGGTGTACATACATAAAAAAAAAACATCTCGACCGAATTGAAAACCTCCTCCTTTTTTGAAGTCGGTTAAAAATACCTTTTGTCGCCATTAAAAGTAACAATACTTATTTTACATAATACTTATTTTACATTTATTTCGGAGAGTGTGCGATGGAACTGCACAACTTGATTCCGCCTGGCCCTTTCCATCATCGGACTATATAAGAAGTACAGCAATGAATGCGCCATCGATATACGGTGGACATCCCACCGGTGCGTATAAAGCGTTTTGCCAATACCTTTATTGTACGCACAGCTAAGGAGTTGAATTCCCTGCCGGCATCTGTATTTCCCGACAGCTATAACCTTGGGGTCTTCAAGTCAAGAGTGAACAGGTTACTTCTAGGCAAGCGTGCTTCACCGTCGACCACATCTTCGCTTACCATCAGGCGAGATAGTGGTCAAACGCGAACCTATCTTTAAACAAAAAAAAAAACAAAATTCCCAATCAAGAAAAGTGTACAAGTAAACACAAAAAGTTTAAATTATTTCTCTTAGTTCCTAACACCTAAACAAATCACGAACCCTTTCGATTGGTCCTTTCATAAAACTCACTGTGGTCACTTCCATTCGAGTTTTAATTACAAAGTTGAAAGGGTTTTTACAAGTAGGGAAACGTTTTGTGAGAACCTAATTATTTCCGAACGTTCTCAATGGTCGTGTTAATTACTTAGGTAAGGTTGTTTGTAGGAGTTTGGATGTAATATTATGTTTGGGGTAACGACCGTGTTTTGATTTTCTGTGTTTGTAGTTTAGTTATTACGTGGTGATATTGTACTTTCGTTCAGGGTCTATGCTTTAGCAAATAATTTGATTCCAGTCGTGCTACTACCGTAAGATTGTGAGCATCAAGATTTCGGGACCAAATCCCCAATCTAAATATATAAAACTCAAAGGTGACTGATATAGTGATCTATCAACGCACAGCCCAAACCACTGGACGGATCGGGCTGAAATTTGGCACGCAGGTAGATGTTATTACGTAGGCATCCGCTAAGAAAGGATTTTGATCAATTCTACCCCCAAGGGGATAAAATAGGGGATGAAAGTTTGCATGAAACTTTGTCAATTTTAAACCGATCGGACTGAGACTTTGCATGCACAAAGCTACTATGACGTAGGCAACCCCTAAGAAAGGATTTTGATTAATTCCACCCCTAAGGGGATAAAATAGGGGATGAAAGTTTGTATAAATCTTCTTAGATTTTGGACGGATCGGGCTGAAATTTGGCATGCAGGTAGAAGTTATTACGTAGGCATCTGCTAAGAAAGGATTTTGATAAATTCTACCTCCAAGGGGATAAAATAGGGGATTAAAGTTTGATTAAACTTTGTCAATTCTAAACTGATCGGACTGAGACTTTGCATGCATAAAGCTACTATGACGTAGACATCCTCTAAGAAAGGATTTTGATAAATTCCACCCCTAAGGGGATAAAATAGGGGATGAAAGTTTGTATAAATCTTCTTACATTTTGGACGGATCGGGCTGAAATTTAGCATACAGGTAGATGTTACGACGTAGGCATCCGCTAAGATAGTATTTTGATCAATTCTACCCCCAAGGGGATAAAATAGGGGATGAAAGATTGTATGAAACTTTGTCAATTTTAAACCGATCGGACTGAGACTTTGGATGCACAAAGCTACTATGACGTAGGCAACCCCTAAGAAAGGATTTTGATAAATTCCACCCCTAAGGGGATAAAATAGGGGATGAAAGTTTGTATAAATCTTCTTAGATTTTGGACGGATCGGGCTGAAATTTGGCACGCAGGTAGATGTTATGACGTAGGCATCCGCTAAGAAAGGATTTTGATCAATTCTACCCCCACGGGGATAAAATAGGGGATGAAAGATTGTATGAAACTTTGTCAATTTTTTAACCGATCGGGCTGAGACTTTGCATGCATAAAGCTACTATGACGTAGGCATCCCCCAAGAAAGGATTTTGATAAACTCTACCCCAAAGGGTATAAAATAGGGGATGAAAGTTTGTATAAATCTTCTTAGATTTGAACGGATCGGGCTGTTTGGCATGCAGGTAGATGTTATGACGTAGGCATCCGCTAAGAAAGGATTTTGATCAATTCTACCCCCACGGGGATAAAATAGGGGATGAAAGTTTGTATGAAACTTTGTCAATTTTAAACCGATAGGGCTGAGACTTTGCATGCATAAAGCTACTATGCCGTAGGCAACCCCTAAGAAAGGATTTTGATGAATTCAACCCCTAAGGGGATAAATTAGGGAATGAAAGTTTGTATGAATCTTCTTAGAATTTCGACTGATTACGCGAGCGAAGCCGCGGGCAAAAGCTAGTTTATTTATAAAGTATTTGTACTATTTGTACCCTACACAAGACATTTGTACCTCTGAAGATCAAGGAAGTACATCAGTCCCTGGTCTCGCCATTTTGACGTCAAAGTACAAATATCTTGTTAAAGGTAGAAATAGTACAAATTTAATGTAGTACAAACGCTCAATTGTGCCAATTTTTAAATTGAGGATTTGGTCCCGCCATCTTGATGCTCACGTAAGATCGATTAGGACGAAATCTTAAAAAAAAATATCGGAGATGACTCGGCTCTCCGAAGCGCCGAATGTCTACAGTTTTTTCGACAATTATCAAAATCCTTTATTCTGAAACACATTGGTCTATCAAACGTGATACTATGCCATCGCATCGTAATAAACGTCTCACTGTGAGTGAGGACTGTCCTAAATTAGGACACGCTGTCAATTTGTCTTGCGAGATGAGGAATTTATTACATCGTGATGATATGGAACAGGTATTTCGTAAAGGGATCCTTTTACGTATTCATATACACCTAGATATTTAAGCAGGTACACATTGGTACAACTTCTTTATTTGAACTTTCATAGAACGAATTGTATGGGGTCGTTCAAGTATTACGTAAGCAGATTTGTTACAATTATTTACCCCCCCCCCCCCGTCCCCCTTGACAGCAAAAGTAAGCGCAAAGCTCTTACCCCCTCCCCCTATGCTTACGTAAACATTTTTCGCGGGAATTCCCGAAAATACGTTTCGTTTTCAAGCAAAGACAATGTGAGGGTTGCCATTCGTGTAAAAAAGTAAATAACTACCAATGACGTAATCATCATCTAGACTCCCCTACCCCCTTGTAATCCAAAATAAGCAAAGTAAAGACCTCCCCACCCCCCATAGTGCTTACGTAATACTTGAACGGCCCCTATCATAGTAAGCATTACAGACGGGACTCACATATCAATGTAAAACTATGTTAGAGGTTCTCAGAGTTAATTATTACATGACTCCTTTCCTAGGTTTTACCAACGAGTTCTAAAAAGGAGCTCTTCAAAAGGTGAGTGAAAAAATTCATGCAGGGTCGGTTGAACCCAGGCGATGCCGTTAAGGTGATCGCTTTCCATCCGGCATGCCGTATCCTTGGTTGCCAACTACTATAAAAAAATACAGAAGCATTACCTAAAGTTCATCAGAACATCTTTGGATAGTTCGAAACGTTTGAAGGGAAAGTCCTTCATTTTTAAACCATTGACATGTTTGGTTTGATTGACCAAGGTCCTAGATTATTCTCATTTGAATAGGTACCTATCTATTACAAAAATAGGGGGGCAGGAGTAACTGTAAAAAAAAACGTCGTTATAACTTATAATCCAGCAAAATAAAAACTTTGCAAAGTTTGAAGATTTCAATCTAAAAGATGTTTCTGTCTAGGGAAAGATAAATAAATACTACAGTTACGCTAGTATTATATTATCTTTGTACAGTACCGTCGTAAATATGATGGCTAAAGTTTTTAGAAGAAATTTTAGCTAGCGTCCCCAGGAAGGAAGATAGGTATTAAGGTACACCTGGAAGTAATGTTTTACAAGTAGATCTGGGTACCCAGCCTGGCCCTTAAGTGTTAAGTTTTAGTACTACTCATTCAACGCTTCATTTTAAATTTTCGAATAATTGAAAATGAAGCGTTGCAATATTAGGGAGGTAGGAGGTGTTTTGCTATTGTTACGAGCTGGGTATTGGGATAAATTAATTAACACCAATTAAAACCAAATAAACTTTATTCACACACGAATCAGTAATTAGAACAACTCAACAATTAAACACTTATAAACTCACTTAATCACACGTAAAAATCACTTGGAGATCGCTTCCAGTTCACTTCGAGTTGCCTCGATCGTAGTCAAAACCAGACTGACTCAGTTCGGCGATCGGCGCCCCTTTTATACCTCGGCCGGACCCACTAGATGTTTCTAGAAGGTGGTCGAATGTTCTGGAAACATCCATAGACTTCGACATAGTCCCATACCTTCTGGAACATTCCAGAACCATCTTGAAACATCTAGAACAGGGTAGAATTATCTAGAAACTTCCAGACCAATCTTCGGTAGAATTGTTGAGAACCTTGTGGAACTTTCGAGAAGCTTATAGATAGGTCTCGCAATTCGATCGACGTAACACTATTGTTGTATTATTCCCTATCGTAATAAAAACATGCTTCTTTTTTAATAATGTTGATATTATCTCTGTAATTTCTGCCTGTTCAGGTTTTTCCCAAAACTATTTGTTTAATATTGTTATATTGATAAATAAGTCGAAGTTGCGAGAGTAGCAGTTTTCTACGAAGGAGCCGTTATAGACATTCGACGAATTTATAAACAGGTTTCAAGTATTCTGCGAATAATACTTAAGTAGATGTATATTCCTTTCTGGAAAATTGTAGGCAGCTGGCAAATACGTATCATAAACTTATTAGCTATTAATAAGTTTATGATACGTATATTGCCAGTTTTATACAATATTTATAGATCATAGAAGCTTTAAGAAATCGAGTTTTGTTCCAGGGATCAAACAATAATAATATTTTAATTTAATAATTTAATAATAGCCATTTATTCCTAAACCTAGGGTTACAAAAGGTCCCTAAGTTCGGTGTGCCTTTTGGCATAGGCCTCCTCCAATTCTTTCCAATGGGTCCTGTCCCTTGCCACTCTCAACCAGAATGGTCCCGCTGTCTGTTTCAAGTCATCTTCCCATCTCCTGATTTGACGACCCCTGCTTCTTTTGCCATCTCTTGGTTGCCAGAGGGTGACTTGCTTGCTCCATTTGTGTGTGTAATAATATTTATGTAGACTAAAATTCACGAGAAGGGTGTGTGTATCATATCAAGAAGTAACGGATAAAATAGGTTACATATTTTTTCTTGGGTGTCGTAAAGAAAACTGTGGAAGATTTTCATTTTTATATTGTTTATATATATTATGTTGCTTGAGTTATACAATTGAATATTTATTTTTAATTTTTTTATTGCAATTCATATTATGGACTTTTGAGTCCCCTAATAAATTAGACACAGTCTGTAGGCATTGAAAACACACAAAAACATTGGTATCCAGGTGACTAACGCAATACAAATCCATAGAGGTTCGTATACAGAGGCATGCATTAATGGATACCAAAGCCGTAAGGTATCGGAGACTTGCGTCGCCGAGTGTACGAAGGTGCTAAGGGGTTTATTCTTGACGGGGCCCCCCTCTAGAGGGCCGAAGCCTGCCGGGGTCGCGGGACTTATCTCATTACCGTGACCCCGGAATATAAAGGGCTATTGAAGGACACCGTGGATTTTAGTCAGTACAAGTCTGACAGTCCCTCCCGCCCTGCCCGGGGTGGGAGGACTCATTTGATGACTTTACCACGATAAAAAAAAGGGGGTTTATTCTAATTAGCTACAGAGAATTTCCTCCTTGTTAAAATGGAGGGCAGTCTTTGTCCCGTAGTTAATGGAACTGGAAGAAGATTATTTAAAAAAAATATACTTAGGTATTTTTAAAAAAAAATATTCTTAATAAAATAAATATCATTTGCTAATTTATCAGATACTTAATTAAATATATACGAATTTCCCGCGGTGGTGGGTCTACGGCGACGGACGTCGCAAGACGATCTCCGGCCACCGCGCCGTAGGCGCGGGCATGCGGGCGGCGAGTAAAGGGTAACTCGCTGCCCGACCATGGACCATGCCCGGGTCGACGGCGCATTGTGTTCCACGCGAGCCTATGTGTTTTACGAGGGCCAAAGCCTGCCGGGGTCGCGGGACTTATTTCATTACCGTGACCCCGGAACATAAAGGGCTATTGAAGGACACCGTGGATTTTAGACAGTACAAGTCTGACAGTCCCTCCCGCCCTGCCCGGGTGGGAGGACTCATTTGATGATGTTACCACGCTAAAAAAAATATATATATACGATTTTGCCGAAAATCCCTTCACTTTTTAGTAGGAGACATCTGGCCCGTTCTACTAAACTGGTCCGGGCGAATCTACCCATGCAAATTTTAAAAAGGGGACGTTTGGCCCGCAGGCCAGTTTTTCCGTGGGCGAGATGTCCCATAACCCCTTCAGACGAGCCTAACCTTGATGTAATTGTAAAATAACTAATATTGGCAAGGCTTTTTGATTTTGGACAACTACTAATGGACTCAGCAAGTTATCCAACGTTATTGATAACACTATTTTTACCTAGATGGTGGGTTTAACGCAGATGAGTTTGACGCACTTCGCAAAATGTGCACTTCTCAAATACTAATCAAATGGTGCACTCATCAAAATGAATGTGAATATTATCATAATGGTTGAAAATAAAAAACGTTGGCTCACAATATTTGTGTTTATGTATTTCAGTACATGTCAGCTATGCATAATATGAGCACTGCTCCAGTCATTCATTGTAGTATGCAGCGCACTGCAACTTTCTAATATTTATGTCTTGTACTAGCTAACCAGCTTAGCTCGCAATTAATTCCAAATATTCTTCGAACAAAAAAAAAACATCACCTTTTTCGTCTCTTACAGGGCTTGAACGTGGACAAGCGAAACTTGGCGAGTGCTGAACGAAAACAAAGGACTTTCACCGACAGATCTCAGTTGAAGTACGCGAGAAGACTGGTCGTCAAACTCGGCAGTGCTGTCATCACAAGGGAAGACGGCAATGGACTGGCTTTGGGAAGACTCGCGTCTATTGTGGAACAGGTATGTATGGAATTATTAGACTCTGAAGTATTAACACAAAAGGTGTATAAGAGTGTCTTTTTAAAAACATACGCATTTGCATTTAAGAAAGATCATTTCATTTCATGCTTTGTAGACCCTAAATAAATTGAAATGGAACAAGGACAGAAAAATGAAGATGATGCTATATGAATACTGAATGCAGGATTTCAATTCAATAGTCTAACGAGGCAAACATTGATTAGGTGCGTCCCCACAGAGCGCGCAGCCTCGCGATGCATTATCCCCGCGAAGCAGCTCGGTTGGTGTGGACGTGTCTCGGCCGAGGCAAGTGACAGCGCTGCCGCAGTCGAGCGACCGAGCGCACGAGCCATCCAGTGTCGGCTTTTGTTTTGCTCGCGTATATTGTTTCGTGCCTCGGTCGAAAAACAATAGACGCGTCCACACAGAGTGAGCAGCCCCGCTTGTCAGTTTCCTCGCACAGCAAATGCCTCGCGAGGTTGCGCGCTCTGTGTGGATTAAAAAAAACATAATTATGTCGCTAGCAAAAGTATGAAATCACTTACTTTGAATTGATCCGGGATAGTTCCATAAATAATGACGTGATTTTAATTTAGTATTAATTAAAAGTTAACAGTTTTACCTTTAATATGGTACTATTTTTTATCTAATCCATACTTTTGTTCGCTGTCCTTACAATTTAATGTGAAAATAACAAAAAAAAACGGCAGTCAAACCGATCGAGCCGTATTCAAGTGATCATCTTCACACAGCTGAATTTTTGAGCGTTTTAATTTATTAAGTTTTATAGATGTTCGCATCGAAATTAACTCGAATTCCTACCGTTTTAACAACACCAGTGTTTTCATTGTTGAAATTCTTCACTCGTGTCACGTTCCATTTACGTTTTTGCCCATTCCCGCTCGAATTTTCGACCAGAACTATTCGTATAAATCAACGACTTCATCAGAAATGTAATACAACATCAAGATATTTTTCTTAGAATGGGTAACTCTAAATGGTTACAAGTATTGACTACTGCAGCAATGATAGCAGTTAGTTATTTTGTTGTCATTTGTAATAAAAGCTGTTTATCCTGTTTCATCATCAGCCTATAAATGTTCCCACTGCTGGGACACAGGCCTCCTCTCTGTGAGAGGGAGTGGGCCGTAATCTACCACGCGGGCCCAGTGCGGATTGGTAGATGTCACATGTCTTCGAATTTTTTGGTTCTAGGACATGCCGGTTTCCTCACGATGTTTTCCTTCACCGTTTTGAGAGCAGTGGTGTTGAAATAAATTACACAAAGTAATGCGCCTGACGGGGTTCGAACCCACGTCCTACTACTCGTAAGTCGAGGCCGATACCACTGGGCCACCACCGCTCTCCTATCCTGTTTGAATGCTTTATTTTATTCTATGGCTTATAATTCAGTTTAAAATTTTTTGTTGGGATAAAGGCCTCGAAGCCATGCCAAAAAACATTTCAAAAAAATAATTAAAACTTTTTGTTGATGGATTTTCAAAAATAGAACCCTACATTAAGGGCTGATTTTTCAATAGCCAGATAACTTTTATCTGAGGAATAAAAATAGCCGTTTGACATATTTTCTATAGATAAGCTATGACTGTTAAAAAAAGCAGCCCTAATTGGTATTATTAATTTGATAAAATATGGGATATTTTTCTTGTTTTTAGAGTTTCATAATTTATTAATATCGAATGGTTCGTGATGATATAGCGTGATTCCCTTCTTATCATACATCGAGAACAATTCGTTTTCTTTTCTGGTCTCAGGACAGTATACAAGTCAATGAAAAATCAATTCTACCTTTTTACAACTGAAGTACATTTTCACAGGTAGCAGAATGCCACCACGAAGGTCGAGAGTGCATCATGGTGACAAGTGGAGCGGTAGCATTTGGTCGACAGAAGCTGACACAGGAGTTACTTATGTCCCTCTCTATGAGGGAGACTTTGTCTCCAAGCGATCACACACGAGAGGTCAGTGACACCGTATTGATAACACTTATCGATATTGGATGGGCGTATTCCGTAGTACAATTATTGGAATAATTTGATGATAAGGACGTCTTATCAAGAATACGGTTGTATGGACATTGGACAATACGATGCGGTAAAATGAATTGTTGATTAATAAAAATGATAAGTCATACTAACAGTTATTTATAAGCTTTTTTTTTTTGGGGTGGCAAAATCATCAAATGAGTCCCTGTCAGACTCTTACTGACTAAAATCCACTCGTGTTCCTTCGGATGCCCTTTACGTTCCGGGGCCTCGGTATCCTGGATTAAGAAAAATCCGCGACCCCGGCAGGCATTTGGCCCCATAAAGGGGCCCCGTCGGTGACGCGTGAAACACGACGCGCCACCGACCCGGGCTTGGTCCTTGGTCGGACGGCGAGCATACCCATTACTCACCGTCCGCAAGCCCGCTCCGCCGCTGTGCCCTCTGCTATTCAGAGGGACACGTGTTGAAGCGTCCACCCGACATGCTATTGGCATACGGGCAAAGAGACCTCTTAGGCACAGTGCCTAAGGAAGAGTTTTTGCCCGCATCCCAGGGCGCACCGGCCCGAAAAACTGGTCTTCCCCCCGGACGTATCCGAGAGGGAACTCCAGTCCACGGGGTCACGTGGAGGTTTCCTGTCTTAGCACCCCGTTATTTATAAGCTTTACACAACATTAAACTTTACTAAGTTTGATCTAAAAACCAGAAATGTTTGAACTCCAAACACAGAATAGAGTTTTAACGTTTTTTGTGAAAACGTGAACTTTGAAGTTTTGATGGATAAAATTAGTTTCTCGGTCGTTCACTAGGGGCGCTTATTCATTTTCCATACAATTTAATTCGCATATGCTTCAAGTACGTAGTACAGTCTAATACTTAGAATTCGTGATAGGGCCACAAATAAACGACTCAGTCTATGCAATTCACTTTTCCAGGACACATTATCGAACTTTTCATTCACCACAAAATGTGTGCCAATTAGTTGCTCAGTCTACGGTCTTTAGCTCCGAAAGTTAATTACTACCGTTTTAGGAGACAAAATTCCCTTTACTAAAAAGCCACTGCATTTTGGATGTCGAACTGTAAAGGCCCGTTCACACGCTGCACAAAAATTTTCACGAGAGTTGCATGCAAGTTCGACTACCTACACTGCAGACTATTAATGGACAATGAATTTAGTCCGCAATGTAGTCAATCTTGCATTTAATGTCATGCAATTTCTGGCGCTTTTTATGAGGTTTTAACTAAAAGTAGACGAGCGAAGCGATGTGGAAAAGTGCAAGACTTGGCCAATCACTTTAGAGATAAGAGACGTGACGAGAATTTCAACGAATGTGATTGGTCGATTCCCGCTCACGCTCCGCTTTGATGTTTCTTGTGTATTCGACACTCTTGCGAATGGGTGTAGCGAAACTATCCTTGCGACGCGTCGTCAATCAATTCTATTTCTTATATATTTAGTTTCACGTTGAAAATGCCTTCATAATGGTCTGATTTTGAGGCCAATTTCTTTCGACTTTACAAAACATTGACCTCGTTGTCAAAACTTCTATCCAAAGCTCTGCCATAAAATAAGACATACCTATAAAGAAAATACTGAGTAGCGCTAGCACGAGTACGCGACGTAAACATAAAGTAATTAATAGATACTTCGATTTTTAAATTGAAATTACTCGTTCTACATGTAATAGCGTTGGGAATTTATTTTTAATCCTTATTGTGTTTTTCAGCAAATATTGGACCAATATTCTAAATGAAAGTTGTATTTTCAATTCAAAGATTGACGGCGCTTTAAATCATGATATACAAAACCAGTTTATCTTGGCCTCGCTTCATATGATAATCATTACTCACATTCAGCTGTCAGCTAATACTGGTTTTGCATTACTTGATGTGTAGCCGTGTGTACCTCTGAACGCAATATGGTATACCAAGTAGGGAAATTCAGTTCAGCTCAAATGTTACACAAACATTAGTATGTTATGTTATAATTACGCTTTGTTTTGCCACATTGCATGATCATAGTGGCGCAGTCCGTGGCCAGCATTACTTAACCAACTTTAACATTCTGTTCACGATTTTGGTCTGACCGGTAAGCGTACACGAATTTGCTACTGGCGCCGCTTTGTGGCGTGTTTGAAACATTTCTAAACATAAGATCTTACCATTCGCCGCCTGTGCTACGACACAGCTCACAGTGGAAGTTCGTGGACGGGCCGTTTAAGATAGCTGTCATATATGATGGGGATTGATTTATTCTATGAATGCAACTTACGGCCCATTCCCACGGTTCAGAAAAGGCAGTAAAGCCTCTATGAACAGTCCAATTTATTGACAAAAGGCAACAATATACAACGGTCATAAGAATTCCGAATCAGATATATTCTTGACGGGTTGTAATATTTTTCTATTGTTTACGATTTGTTTAGGGATACCCGAGTCGTTCGGGTAAACTTATGAGGTTCGTAACTTGCCAGAAACTCGAGAAATAAAAGACTAGACAATCATTGTAACGTCAAAACTGTTTAAATGGTGAGGTTTTAAGTTCTGATGAAATAGCATTAGTGACCATGCCAGCTTAAAAACTTGACTACCAATCTTTGCATCTGATAGTGCTGTGGAAAGGTTAAAATAGCAGAAATTACATCTTTAGAAAAAAAGATAAAACTGGTATTTTATAAACGCTTACTAGTAAAATATTATATGAATTTGACAGGCCTGTTGGTCTAGTGGTTAGTGACCCTGACTGCTATACCGGAGGTTGTGGGTTCGATTCCCACCCAGGACAAATGTTTGTGTGATGAGCACGATCATTTGTTCTGTGTCTGGGTGTAATTTATCTATAATGTGTATGTACTTAGAAATATATAAGTATGTTTATCAGTTGTCTAGTACCCATAACACAAGCTCTGCTTAGCTTGGGACTAGATGGCGTTGTGTGATAGTTGTGGAATATTATTATTGATCTATCCCCTTCTTTATAGGGCAGTGGTTCCCAAACTTTTGTCACCCTATATACGCCCATCAAGTGGGGGTGCCCCACATGTTGGGAATCCCTGCTTTAAAGAGTTTTCCAGTAATTTTTTAGAAGTTAGGAAGTTCTAGACTTCCACAAGCCTTTCAGAACTGTTGCGAATGTTCACATAATGATGAGTTATTGTTTTTTAGTTGAAACTGCAAAAACATAAAATATGATGACAGGTTTCGTGAAGCATGAATTCTGACTTAATTAAATAACAAAGTAATATAGTACTACGCCCGGGTCGTAGGACTAATGAATTACCGTGACCCCGGAACGTAAAGGGCTATTGAAGGTCAGCGTGGATTTTAGTGAGTACAAGTCTGACAGTCCCTCCCGCTCCCGGGGTGGGAGGGCTCATTTGATGATTTTACCAAGCTAAAAAAAGTCATTTTTTAGTAATATTTCTGATTGTAATGTTTATGTTCTCTTCATTCAGGATGCCAACAGTATCCTGGACCCTCGAGCAGCCGCAGCCGTGGGGCAGTCAGAGCTGATGTCAATGTACGACGCCATGTTCTCACAGTACAATGTCAAGATTGCTCAGGTAAGTTCAGATTTTTTTTTTTGTAATTAGTTTTTTTTGACTTTTTTCAGTTTGAAATTTAAATCTAGAACCGACGGGTTGCACTCCGGGAGTGCCGGTAGAAGTGAAAACTTTTTATTACTGTGTTATTTTAGAACGAAAGGGGTCCCTCCACTACGTAACATGTTTTGGTCTTCGAAGGAATTTAAGCTTCTTCAATTACAGTGTTGTAATGTTGTACATGGGCGATTTTTTTTTTATATTTCATCCAAATAATAAAAATAAATTTTGATTTTAGCTGAAACCGTTCTGAGTACTTATGAGATACGTGACAATAATATTTATATAAGAATTGGCCGTCTTATCCACTTTGCGTGTAGCAAATCTAGTAATTACCAGAATTATTATCTTTAGTATGACAAATACTGACTTTAAACTTAGACTCAAATAATTCTTGAAAGGCATTACAATACATTATGATGCAACATCTTACATCTTATCTTAGTAATATTATAAACTAAGTTTTAAAAAAAAAAAACGTTGCCCCGCACTAGGGATCGAACCCGTGACACGCTGTGCAGCAGTCCGATCGCTCAGCCACTGCGCTAACCGTGCCGTCAACGAAGTTTCACTGTGGGAAAGAGACAGAGCTATACAAGTCGTCTAGCGCCATCTTGTTCCCACAGAGAAACTGATGCTCTCGCTTTAAGGTCATGGTAGGCCAACTGGATGAAAGAATGCGGTCGCACCATAGTGTAACTGCACATGCAGGATGCGGTCCCACCCTCTAGCCCTCATGCATATGCAGACATGCAAAAAAAGCGAGGAAAAATGAACATGCCATGCAACTAAACCGACAGTCGATCCGTGTTTCGCCCCATCACCGTGCCCCGTGGAGGGATAGTTTTCGCCGGTGATACCGCTGGCAAAAAAAAAATAGGTTAAACCCACCACACTATTCCCAAACCACTGCAACTCCTGAAAGCCAGAACCACCAGAAAAGCGCCGAGACAATGAAGCTCGACGTGTCTCGGAGAATGAATTTGTCTTGTCTATCTTTCTTGGATCCTGCAACGAAATTAATCTGAAAAGAATAGTTGTAGGAGTAGGAAAAAATATGTTTCCACTGGCAAAAGCTAGTATTGTACGTAGTTTCATCACACAATACAATTGTATACCGACGTAACTCGTGTAACTTCGGGCGTTTTCGTATGCAAGGGGTGTTTCTAAACCAGGCTAGAACTTTTCATGCGCCCACGTCACGGTACCAAATACAAAGGAATTATGTACACGTGGGTTTATAGAGTGTGTGTGTGTGGGTTGTTCATACTTCGCTGTTGAAAATCGGCTGTACATACATATTTTTGTACCTCCTACTATGGCTGTTTTGTTTGCAGAGCAGTGATGGCCCAGTGGTATTGACCCCGACTTATAAGTTGCAGGTCGTGGGTTCGAACCCAGCGTTTAATAATTATTACATCATCAACATCACTGCTCTCAAAACGGTGAAGGAGAAAATCATGTCCTGGACTGAAACATTCGAAGACGTGTGATATCTACTAACCCGCACTGGGCCTGCGTCGTGGATTATGGTCTACAGTTACTACCTCTCACAGCGAGAAGGCCTGTGTCCCAGCAGTGGGATCTTTATAGCTTGATGACGATGATGATGATAGCTGCTTTTATAAAGAAGCAGGTTGTAGGGAGTCGGTACTGGCAAAATAAACCTACGTTATACTATGGACTTGAACATATACACATAAAAAAAAACGAAATCTTATTTGTTACGGTAGATTATTATTATGATTTCTTCTTCTTTTTAGATTATTTTTTAAAATATTTTGATTTAGAGATAAAAGAATAAACACATTGCTTTTCCATAAAATATTTTCCGCTTTGTTCATACTCGTATAAGTACGTTTTACCTGCACCGATCCGTACCTAACCTACCTTTACCGAAAATCTGTTTCTTTGTGAAAGCGCCTTAAGTAGATAGAGAATAGATAATTGTGTACTTGCAAGAGGTTCAAAACTACTAATTTTAGTCCATTCTGTTTCTGAGTTAGTAACTTTTCTAAGTTAGTAAACACAAACTATTTAATGTCGCACTGTGGCCCGATCCACCTCCCCTATACCGCGAACGCTAACGATGCTGAACGCCCTCGTGGAGACCAACCCTGGATTAGACTTGTTTGCTGATGAATGGAAGACGATAATGTAAGAATGTCTGCGATTCTGTGAGAAGACAGAATTAAAGGGGTTTGTCTCCACGGATCCCGGTATCAGATTGAATTAGCCACGGATCACGGCGAGTTGTATCCACCAATACCGTGATCCGTTTCCAACAAAAAAATAAATAATGTTTGTAGCCACCGATCACGGTAAAAGGATCAGTAAACATTTAGTATTAATGGCATTTTATAGCTGTACTAAATGTATTAAATAAATAAATAAAAAAAATATAAAATAAAAAATAAAATAAATAATAAAAAAAAAAAGTTTGAGTTCCGTTGATGAGCATAGAAAATCCACAATTCCGCAAACGCATTATTTTCGCTTACTTTAAAATACCCTTTGGTATTTAAAGTTACCAAAAAACTCTTTGTTGCACTCCGGGAGTGCCGGTAGAAGTGAAAACTTTTTTATCTCTGTGTTATATGTATTTTAAAACTGGAGTGGTACAGATATGAAATTAACGAATTTTGTTACATCTTGTCAGTGTAGTACAGGTGTCAAATCACAAATGTTTTCATAATGCTCGATAGATGGCGTTGCATAATTAAAATGCAAGCTATCGTTTGCCTCTTCGTCTTACGAATTTTCACACTACGTGGTTCACGATAAGAGCGATAGATGGCACTTATTTAAATTACGTCTTACGCTTTTTCGGTCAGGGTCGCGTGACCCTGCCGCGAGTTTTACATATTTTATCCATTACAAAAAAGTGTACAACGCCGCTAAAGAAGTTTTTACTTCAAAAATTATTGATGAAACAAGATGTGATGATACTTTCGCACTTATAATATTAGTAGAAATTATTCTATTTTCACATACCTAAACTTAGACTCTATTTAATCCTAAAGTCTATAGTAATATTCCAAAATCTCTTTAATACGTTTACCTACATCAAAGTAATCTCAAATGACCTTTTCAAAAGATACACTTTTTTTTCAAGAAAGCATAAATCCTAAAATCCTTTTTTTGACTATAATAAATCCCTTTGTGGTACTGTTTGACCCTACGCCTACCTTGAGAAATCAAAAGCTGAGTAAATGTAATCCTCTCAAAGGCTGTAGAGGTAAACAACGGCTAAGTTCTAGGTATTTTTCGATTTTGATGTAATTTTAAGGTTGAGTGGTAGGTAATGCTTTGCGGCATTAAGTCCGCCTTTTGTACCACAATTGTACGTAAAAGTTTAAATAAATAAAAAAAATAGTATTAGGTCTGCCATTCTACATGAAAGAAGACTTAAAAACACCGGCCAAGTGCGAGTTGGACTCGCGTGAAGAGGGTGCCGTACGATTTATTTTTGCCTACCTATAATTTTAACCGCAAATAATAGATGAATTGAAATTTACGAATAATTGAAGATTGGTACGCACAATATTGAGTGATTTACCATGTTATTTTAATATCACGGACTTCTTATAGGTTTTCCTATACTCTATAAGTAGAAAAGTAATTTCTGTATTTTTTTCAAAATTTTAGGTTTAGTAGTTTCGGAGATAAGGGGGTGGTCAATTTTCGCCTATTTTCTTGAATAACTTGGAAACTAAAAAAGTAAAAAATTACATAAAAATATATTTAAGATCTTCTCAACAAGACCTTTCATTTGATATGTCACACGATGCAGTTTTCAATTATTATTTTTTAATTTTCCCCTACCCCAAAAAATTACCTCCCATATACAGATTTCATCTATTCACGTCACACCTCTGTGCTTGGGTCACAGGAATTGATATGTGTACCAAATTTCTACTTAATCGGTTTAGTAGATTCGGAGATAATTGACTGTAAGCGACAGACAGACGGACACACGAGTGATCCTATAAGGGTTCCGTTTTTGTATTCGGACGTACGGAACCCTAACAAAACTACAATCCAAGTAAACAATAACGTATCCATGTAGGCAACGTCACGGGACATCCATTGTTGTGATATACTAAAACCTTTATTATATTTTACACAAGGTTTAAACGGACTAATCCCGAATCCTTGTTTGTTGCTTTTGCATGCAGCATTGTATAGAAATTAAGAAACGCTGCGCAAGTTGGATAAAAATTGAATATTGTTTCTTCTTTTTCGATAAAAATTATTACCGTGGTGGTTAAAGACTGCAATTTTATTAATATTTGGTTTGGTTTATTAGTATTTGGTATTAACTGTTGGTCTAGTGGTTAGTGACCCTGACTGCTATGCCGGAGGTCGTGGGTTCGTACCCAGGAAAAATGTTTGTGTGATGAGCACGATCAGACACAGAGCTTACACCCAGACACAGAACAAATTTCTGTGTCTGGGTGTAATTTATCTACATAATTATAATATTTATGTATTTAGAAATATATAAGTATGTTTATCAGTTATCTAGTACCCATAACACAAGCTCTGCTTAGCTTGGGACTAGATGGCGTTGTGTGATAGTCGTGGAATATTATATTTATATTTATTTACTAGCTTCCGCCCGCGACTCCGTCCGCGCGGATGTCGGTCTTCGCGTGAATGGTTTATTTCTCCATTTTGAGTAACTCTGACAATGACATCTTATAAATATCTATTGGACCCAAATACGGCTAAGCCTATAATAATTAAGGAGATCCCTCTATTGAGCTAGGTACTGCTGTTGAGCTCGCATTTTAAGTATTTTTTTCATAGTAATTCCGACCTTGTATTTACAAATAACTGATCGGAACAGTAATCAAAAAGGTCGCGCTTAAAAGCACGGTTTAAAATGACACGCATACAATATTAATTCCACGGACGACCGCTCGCCACACTGGACACGTCCGCTCGCATCAAAATTCAGAATTTAAATGCATCGCGCGGCGCGGAACGAATGAATTATAATATGTATAGATTTTGAATTTAAATGTTAAGATTTTATTAAATTTACGTTGTGAACAACATACCTGGCTATCACGTCAAATTGAATATAGAAAAACCTAAAGCCAAAATTAAATAATATCTGGAAAATGTCATAAATTTTCACATTTTCGCTAGACTGTCTCGGTTAAATTAAAATTGTAATTCAATATCTCCTCGTGTAACTTGTGACGATCACAAATAAAACTAAATAATATAGCTATGAAGGTTTTTAATTTTTCATTTTGAATTCACTTAAAATATCTGAGTACAATCAAAGCAAAAGTTTTCAATAAGTTTGTTTATTCGATCTCTTTCCTTTCAGTAAGTTATAGTACCTAAGTAGATAAGTGGATTTATTTACTTCAAGAGAATTTAAATACTTATGTTTTAATTATAATTTTGGTACCATTGCAAACATTGAGAGCAGTGGTTACTGGTGGTTCCGACACAGTTTTAATGCAAAATTATGCGAAAACATTTTTGTATTTCGCATAAAAAATGCATATATTATGAAATACCAGCGTCCCATCTGTTCGTGCTAGGGACGAATAAAAATATAATTTATTAATTAATTCTGATACGCAAATGTGCACCGTTCGTTATCGTACAACCGGTGCTGCGAATATTTCTGTATACAGGGTGGTCCAGGCCAAATGGATATAATTTTTTTTTAGGTGTTCGACTAAGGGACCTACTTGTACCCGCCAGGAAAAAAATCGCTTGTCACCCGTTTACAAGATATGATTTTTTTTTGTAATTTTAGAAATATCACCACTTTTAATGTTTTCATGATTTTTATTTACTTTTCAAATGAAAAGTTATATTATATTTTTATTTTAGGTGCTTACTTAAACATTGCACTCTCTCAGAAAGAAAAAAAATGTGTGAGAGTGTCAGAAAGAAAAAAAAGTGCATTTAATTTCATATCAATGCATGAATAGTTACTGTCCTTGAAATCGACTGATGTTTAGTAAACTACAATAAAAAATTTCAAAAAATGAAATTAAAAAAAAAACTTTTTTTATAATTTTCCTGGCGGGTAAAAATAGGTCCCTAAACGGACTATCTAAAAAAATTTTTATATCCATGTGGCCTGGACCACCCTGTATAATCTTTAATTTCATTATTTTACATTTTTTTAAACGTGGGAGAAAAAAGAAAACTTGAGTTATCTCTTGGAAATGTAGATTTAAAAATAATAAATGGTTGGCTGTCTGGAATCATGGTACTTATGTTGTCAACATAATTACTATGATTCCAAGCAAATTTTAGCAAGTTTTTTTTTGCTGACGTAATATACAGGGTTATTGGAAAAACACCGACAATCTCTTAAGAGGTCATTGTATTCAACATTATGAAAAACTTTTACTATGGGACCACACTTCAGGCAATCGCGACGGTAAGACCCTTCTTTGAGGAGTGGCTGGATAGGCTGTTTCGGGAGGTACCTGTGTCTGAGGAGAAAGGAGGAAACGTCTGGGTGTCACCACTGCGAGGATCACCCGGAGGACACGGTGGAGCATACGGTGCAGGACTGCCCCGCTTGGGCAGAGCACCGCCATATCTAGTGGTGTTCAAAGTTGCTATATGGCAATAACATGCTAAATGCTAATTTATTTGCTATAAAATAGCATGCTATTTATGCGTGGCTGGTGCCCGCCGCGCCATCTGTTTGCTGCGATTGCGATTTATGAGATGCGACGCGCGACGGACAGACACAGAACGAATGTGCGATTTATGGTAATTTAGCAAATAGCAACATGTGAGAGCCACGATAGCATTTGCTATATGATATGTATAAAAAGCACGGTGCTATATACCAATTGCACCACTAGCCATGTCCTCAGGGCGGCGATAGACGGAGACTTCTCGCGCCCGGCATTGGTCGAGGCCATGCTGCGGGGCGAGACGGAGTGGGAAGCGGTCGCCTCCTTCTGCGAAGCAGTCATGCTTGCAAAGGAGGAGGCGCGGCGCGAGAGGGAGAGGACAGCGTCCTCCCTCCAGCCCAGCCGCAGTGGTATAGACGCCCACGGTGACGGACGTCGCCAGACGATCTCCGGCCACCGTAGGCGCGGGCATGCGGGCGGCGAGTAATGGGCGACTCGCTGTCCGATCATGGACCATGCCCGGGTCGACGGCGCGTTGTGTTCCACGCGCGCCTCAAACAGTTTTAGCATGATGACGGGGCCCCCCTCTAGAGGGCCAAAGCCTGCCGGGGTCGCGGGACTCATATCATTACCGTGATCTCGGAGCATTAAGGGCTATTGAAGGACACCGTGGATTTTAGTCAGTACAGTCACGAGCAATAAGATGTATACACTGAACAAAATTCAAACGCGATTTTCTCGTGAAAAACTGGTTTCTACTTAGAAATAAGACCCATTTCGTAATATGCTTGGCTTCCAAAATAGAAGGTTCATGAAAATGCAAAAGTTTTATCAATATGGTAGGAGAATATCGCTTTTTCATTCTGCTAAGTGTATACATATTATTGCTCGTGACTGTACAAGTCTGACAGTATCCCGCCCTGCCCCGGGTAAAAAAAATAGGACCACACTTGTAATCGCGAAAAACAACAGCTGTTCCATACATTTTGACGAGTTAAACGAACATAAATTACAACTTACTTGCTTTGACACTTGTAGCAATTTTCCACTATACAATCTATTTATTCCAATACACAAGAGGTCTAAACAAACATATTATAAAAAGACGAACAACTACCAGAAACCAGAACAATATTGGCATAAATCCTTGCAAAAATTTATCAACAGCAAAGTCGAAAAGCGTTTCCTACTTTAAATTAATACCAGGACTCCAGAAATAGGAGAAGTTTTGACATAAACTTCACAACACTACCTACATCAAAGTTAAATTATGCCGACACACATAAACTTTATTTTGCATAAATGTCCCGAATTAGAAAACTAACTGGGACTGAAGTGGAGTTTAAGCCTTACTTGGCATTTTAATTGTTTCTATGTTAGGCAATTATTTCTTATGATTGTGTGCTATTTTATGTAATCTCTTGTTTGTTATGATTATTTTCTTATGTCAGTTTGTTGCTACTTTACTTTATGCTATGATAAGAAAGGTATTCAACGTGGTCTTAAATCGTACTCAACGTGCTGGTCTAAAATCGCCATTCTTAATTTAACTAAAATTATACTCTATTGCTTGAACAATAGAATAGAATATACCATTGATACAGTGGCGATTTTAGACCTAGGTCGTATTACGTGAGAAACCTCGCTGTCGAGTCACTCAGACAGTTACAAACTATATATCTCGACATTATTCTCAATTTTTTTAAAACGTTCCACAAAAAAGTACCAATTTATTATTTGAAAGCTCATTCAAAACTGTCTCAAATTCAAAATAAATAAAAATTTAAAAGGCATTTAAACAAAAAATAAAGCAGCATTTCTTGAAGTTACAGAAAAGCTTTAGATACTGCGTTAGTTTTACTACCTTTAACTTACTTGGTCGGGCCTAAAACAGAATGAAATCCCCGCGAGATATAATAGTGATTTGAATAATTAACATTAATTTATTATGACATTAAATTGTAATATTTGTTTTATCAATATTCCGACTACAATTCGTAGTTTCTTACTAGGATCAATAAGGTTTATATTAAATTGACAGTCAGAAAAACGTTTAGTTTTGGATAAACAGATAAAATAGGAAAACTATAGAGCTTGCTGTAGAACTTGCAGGCTTGACTGTCTAACCTTTATTTTCTGTGTCACAGTATACCAAATAAAATATATACACCTAGTACATTTGAAATGGATACTACGTGGATACTACTTTAAACGTCAGTTACTAGTTAAATTGCGAAATAAAAGCTGAGTGTCAGCTCTTCTCCATGTTAAGAGACATCGTAAAAGTCAATTGGAGAAGAATTACTGTCCTACTAAAAGATATTGATGTGCCACTACTAGTGCGAAATAGCTTTCCATTGGCTTTTAAATGCTGTATTAAAGGGTGAAAAAAGAGGTAATAAAACTGAAAATAGGTAATTTAATACAATTTACCTTTTTACCTAGTTCGTGATCTTATTACAAAAAAAAAGAGTTTCTGTACTTTTTCTTGTTTTAGAATTAGAAATCGGTAACCCAGCTCTCTCATTTTATGATGTTTTAATTCGTTTAAGTCTATTTCTTTTTTTTCGACTGTCGACTAGGTAGGTACTGATTATAAAACGAAAAACATTGTAATACTACAGGTACAAAGGCATAATTAATTTGATATTTGGTTCATTTATGCAGAAAAGCAGTACCTAAATGAAAACTAAAAGAAAATTCCGTAGATTATACCGTATGTAGGTATGTGTGTCCAAATGCCATTAAAGATACGTCTGGTAGCGCTTACCATAATGACAATAAAATAAAATAATAAAAGAAAGTTGCAAAAAAATGTCGTGTTGCTCTAGCATGCCCAAGCATCTGCAGAGCATGAGGTACTCAGGTTCCGGTTACAAAGTTGATTAAAGATTGTGATTTTCGTTTCTATGATTACAACCATTCGCAGGGGTAGGTTTCTATGGAGAAGAATGGGCAAGAAACTCCATCCATACTCTTAATTTGTGTCAATCAATCTCTTTTCTTTCTTTAATTCCCGAGCTTTTTGTGGATTACGGGCATAATGTAATTTTAGTTTGAAAAATATGTTGTGAAATTGCGAACATAAGATCGCAATATTCGCTGAATTGTAGTATAAACAAACTGTCACGAATCTAAAGAAAACGATCCTATAACCATGTGTGAAATTGAACGTCGCTTTAAAAGGATTCAATATGTCGTTCACTGGTATTGCTTGGAGCTGTTTTCTCTTCGGAGAAAAGCTGTAACGTTTCTCATTCTTGAAATGATACAAAGAAAATCCGTTGTTATTTTCTTGTGTTCCAACTACATCTACTGTCACTTGAAAATTATATTTAGCAAAAACTAGTATATTAATTAATTGTGGCTGAGCGATTGGATTGCTGCGCTGCGTGTCGCGGGTTCGATTCCCGCACGGAAGAAATATTTGTATGATCTACAAGTAGTTGTTCTGGGTCTGGGCGTTTGTGTATGTGAGTTTGTATGTTTGTAAACGCACCCATGACACAGGAGAAATTCTTAGTGTGGGGAGCAACGTTAAAAAAAATCAATATTCAATTATTTATTATTATTATTATTTATTTTAACCTTTGTTCATTTTTAAACTTACCTTATTATCTACACTTTTGATGAAAAATAAAAACATTTAATAATATCAACAATAATTGTGGCCCACCTGCAACGGGAACGGGGTCAAAGCTACGGTTATGCCTCCAGAGAAAGGAACCTCCTAACAATTCGCGTCTATCCAGAAGAACTGCTTTCTGAATCAGGAATTGTTTTGATTCAGCTGCCTAACGAGAGCCTCCTAAGACGTTAGTTCAGGCTCTTGGCAATAAGCCAACACGGCTGTCTAATATTCCTTTTTATCGTTGTTCTGGTTAAAGTTATTTTCGTTTAATTATGATCAATGTTTATACAACAACTTGCAAGTGTTAGAAAAGTATGCATGACATCACAATAAGGCACCGTTACACTTTCACCGTTATTATTATCGCATAGTACTTCATTTGTGGTCCCCTCACCGATCAATCCAAGTCTTAATCTAAGAATCATGAATTTCTTCCAATTTGAATTACCTCTGAATATAAATTGGAGCCGAAATTTCTCGCATATTTCCCCCTTGTTAGTAAAAGGTAATTTATAAAGAAAAAATATCTGAGATGATAACAAGAACTTATTTGTAAATGTTTTTCACAGGTCCTTGTGACGAAACCTGATTTCTATAACGAGGAGACAAGAAAGAATTTGTTCTGTACACTATCCGAGTTGATTTCGTTGAACATAGTCCCCATTGTGAACACTAACGACGCTGTCAGCCCGCCCATGTATATCCATGATGACACTGTGGTACCGGGAACGGGGAAGAAGGTAAGCAATTTTGAACCATAATTAGAAATGATAAAGTGAAAAATGTCTGTGATTGACTTTTAAATTCAAACCGTATAATTTTTTTTAAAGCTTCGAACACATGTAGGAAAAATGATTTTTATGACTTTTTTTATTTAAATATAAATCTGTATGCGAAATTATATTGCCTGTGCTTTTTTAGATAATCTCAACGACGTTATAAAAATTCTTTCTTTATAGTGTTGCACAAAATAAATAATGACATCGACTATACCATTTCTGCAGATTCGTCGTAAGTTGACTGGCATTTACGACTTTTTTCCGCTCAATTTGCTATAATGACCCAGTCCGAATCTCGTCAAGATATCTTAATTACGAATTGATCTTCCCCAACTGGGTCCCATAAATCCTTATACATACCTACATTTTACGTTCTGAAATCTTGCTGCATTTGCCAAAATTTTATTTCATCGTAAACTTTTTTATGTCCAGGGTATTGGTATCAAAGACAATGATAGCTTGTCCGCTCTGTTGGCTGCCGAGATCCAATCCGACTTGCTGATTATGATGTCCGATGTCGATGGTATCTACAATAAGCCTCCGTGGGAGGATGGTGCAAGAATGATGCACACTTACACGTCAAAGGAGAAAGATCAAGTTCAATTTGGGCAGAAATCAAAGGTAAGTCTAAAATAATATAATAACTTTTTGCTATTAATCGAACTAGTCTCTTCCTGAATTATATTAGGGTCTAGAATACCAGTATATTGAATGGAGCGGTTGCCTGTCTGACCTCCACTCTCCAGTTAGTATTGGTAAGAGTGGTTGTCAAAGTTTCGTCACGAAAGTCTCGAACACACAGTTCATACTTTGACAGTCGAAACGACAGCTGGAACTAACGACTCAACTTATTAGTATTCCTATACATGTAGTGCTGATAGACTTGAGCATTTACTTGTAACAGAAAATCGAGCATTTGCCGTTTTTATTTTGTACAACTGAACAAGGAACAGAACCAAGCACAGAGTCAAACGCCGCTACGAACATTTTCCGATCTTTCTAGCGAACGCTTTAGTCTATGTTCGTCACAAAGTTTTTCTTCATGAAGATGTCAGATTTGTCAGTTGACTTGGCAAAAAGCAAAGAACGCTCGTTAAAATGCTTTTGTTTGTTTTTGTGTAATTTAAAATTATACTTAACATCCTACTAATATTATAAACGTGAAAGTTTGTTTGGATGGATGTATGTTTGTTCCTCTTTCACGCAAAAACTACTGAATGGATTTGGTTGAAATTCGGTACATAGATAGTTTATAACCTGGATTAACACATAGGATAGTTTTTATCCCTATTTTATGTTCCTACGGGATGATTTTTGAGTTGTAGCGGGTGAAACCGCTGGCAACAGCTAGTCTATCATAATTACAAGTGAATGCACCTTTATCAGCAATTTATCGTTCAACTTATCCACATACCGTCCTTGCTATATGCGAAATAACCTCAAAGCTACTTGCTATGAACTCCTGAACTTGATATATTTGGTTACTATACGATAAAAATAAAAAGTCTAGCGTAGGCGTCGAGAGCGAAGATCACGAAGTCAGCCCTCGAAATAATGAAAGAGCTTATAGAGATAGAAACTGAATTTGCTATCTAAAACAATATATTTTCTTTTGCGCTTATCCTAACGTATTCAAAATGTTTCGATTATTTTATTAGACAAATACACCGTCTACGCGTAGGAGGTGGTAGATATTTGTAATCCCACGCAAAAACTAAGGCAGAATATTAAAGACAATATTTATTTTTCAAGATAAAGTTTAGTTGCTCTATAAGTGAATGATTACAATTCAGAGTAATACTCGTATTGTTTCTGTCGAACTATAAATCAATCAAAGGTGGTCAATCATGTTTTTAAAGAATTAAACAAGACAGCATTTTGATAAAATAATTCATTAATAATAAATATACAGTAACAATCTAGCTACGCTAGCACATAAGCTACGGGATGCTGCAGTAACTCTGAATGAATTGGGACAAGAGCTGTGGTAATAAAATGTATTTATGCGGGCGAAGCCACGTGCTAGTTAGCTAATCATGTTTTATCTTCCCTTCAGGTTGGTACTGGAGGAATGGATTCTAAAGTAAATGCTGCTACCTGGGCCATGGCTCGAGGAGTCAGCGTGGTCATCTGCAACGGTATGCAAGATAACGCCATCAAAACTATCATAAGTGGAAGAAAAGTCGGTACTTTCTTCACGGATTGCGTTACTACTCCCGCTAATGCTTCATCCGTTGATGTTTTGGCAGAAAATGGTACGTATATTTTCTATATACCAGACAGAAATAGACAGACAAGAAGTGTGTTCATGATGTTTCCTTGATTTACAGCAAGAACTGGCAGCAGAGTTCTTCAAAAACTTTCGCCTTCAGAAAGAGCCACAGCCATTCACTTGCTAGCAGATCTATTAGTTAGCAAACAAGAAGAAATTCTAGAAGCAAACTCGAAAGACTTAGAAGAAGCCACAAAGACCGGCCTTGCAAAGCCGTTACTAAGCAGATTATCTTTAAGCCCTAGCAAATTGAAAACGTTATCTATAGGCCTCAAGCAAATTGCTGATTCAAGTTACGAAAATGTTGGCAAAGTTTTAAGGAAAACAAAGCTAGCTGAAAATTTAGTTCTACAGCAGGTTTCAGTTCCCATTGGGGTTCTTCTAGTCATATTTGAATCTAGACCTGATTCTTTACCGCAAGTGGCTGCTTTGGCTATGGCATCGGCTAATGGCCTTTTACTGAAGGGCGGAAAGGAAGCTGCTCACTCAAACAAAGCTCTCATGGGGTTGGTTAAAGAATCTCTGAAAGGTGTTGGTGCTGATGATGCCATATCCCTCGTATCGACAAGGGAAGAAATTAGCGATCTACTGTCTATGGAGAAACACATAGACTTGATTATTCCTAGAGGTTCTTCCGAATTAGTAAGAAATATACAGAAGCAGTCACAGCACATTCCCGTTCTTGGTCACGCTGAAGGCATTTGCCACGTGTACTTAGACAAAGATGCTGATCCAGAAAAGGCATTGAAGATTGTACGCGATGCAAAGTGTGATTACCCAGCTGCCTGTAATGCTATGGAAACTTTACTGATTCATGAAGATCACCTAACTAGTGAATTGTTTAATGATCTTTGCAATATGTTAAAGAAGGAAGGTGTCAAGATACACGCTGGCCCTAAACTCTCTAGTCAGTTGACGTTTGGCCCACCACCAGCAAAGAGTATGAAGTTTGAATATGGAGCTCTGGAATGCTGTATTGAAGTCGTCAAGGATATGGAAGAGGCGATTGATCATATACATAAATTCGGAAGCTCTCATACGGATGTCATTGTGACTGAGAATGGTGAGTTTTGTTTTTCTTATCTAATGCACGTTGATACTTAATTTACTTTTTCAATATATGTAGGAATGAGAGATATACTTCCCATTAGGTAACTAATTAAAATAACCAGGTAAAATCTATCTTTTAAATGTTATCATTAGCTTCTAGATTTTCCTCTTAACCATAATGAGTTATGAGTATGACAGTATCATCTGTAACTCTAGTATTATTTACTTCAACAAATAGGGAAGTAGTTACATATGTAATGATAATAATTACTTCAAGGCAAACATTGTTAGTTGCATGTACACCATTTTGTTGACGCGTGATATGTATATTGTCTTTTTGGAAGTCGTTGTTATCAGTAACAACTATATAGCTATAGATAAGTTTAATTGTGGCAGTAACTCTTGTTTTATGATCGTCTGTCTGATAGTATTCGTACTTGAACTTGTATTCAGGGCTAGGGGATATTAAATTATTCCTATAGAGGGTTATAATTTGGTCGTAGAAAGAACAAGATAGCTGGATGCTCATTCTGGCGAGTAGTAAATAAGCACTCGTATTTGTGATATTTTTTATGTACTTCATAAAATATTTCTCGAATATTCTACTTATTGTATCGTAACATGTAAGACATATTTGAGATACAATAAAATATTGTACTGTGCTTTATGACCATGCAGCGTATGTAGTCTACATTATTTTCTTAAAACCAAATCTTTTATTTCTGCGGTTCTAAATACAAGATTCCGTATACGACCATAATCAAATTTTAATTCCGGTATTACTTTAAAATTGTCTTATAGTCAGTATTAACCAGCCTTGTATTGATACCGCTAATGATGCTACAGATGCCAGCAATTTCAAACTATTTACCCAATGAACTTTCTACTTTGGTAATAAAATTAAAACTATTAAAAAAATACACAAATTTTATTGGTGTAGGTTGAAACGCTGGCAATCTGTACTAATCAGAAAAACCTTTTTTAATTATTTCCACTTTGCCCCAACGTAGAATCGTGGGTGCGTCTACAAATTTATTTAAACTCACATACACAAATTTATTGTAATTTTCCGCAACTTCCAGATTCCGCAGCGAAACGTTTCTTGGCCTCAGTGGACAGCGCGTGCGTGTTCCACAACGTGTCATCGCGTTTCGCCGACGGCTTCCGTTTCGGCCTCGGCGCCGAAGTTGGTATCTCTACCGCCAGGATACACGCTAGAGGTGAGTGTTGTGAGATAAAAGTTTTGTTCCGTGTAACTCCGTTTTCTGTTTGTTTGTTTATGGTATAGCTTTACCATTATTATTATAATTAAGGGGGGGACGCCTGCCGGAGTCGCAAAACTGCCCTAATAGGAAAATGTGACCATGGAATGTAACGGGCTATTGAAGGAACACTGTGGGTTTTAGTCAGTACAAGTGTGACAGTCCCTCCCACTTCACCTAAGCGGGAGGACTCATTTGATAATTTCACCACCTACAAAAAAGGATAGAGGACGCGTGAGTACGCCAAAAGTGGTAGAAGGGAATTGAATAGAGGAAACTGGGAGGCCTTTGTCCAGGAGTGGGGTAGAGTAGGTTTTTAATATACAATTTGCGAGTGTACGAGTCAGTCTAATAAAAAAAACAATCTCTTTCAATTTCAGGCTGAGACAGAGATTCAGAAATAGTCTCTAAGATTTTCTTTTTAATGTTGAAGTTGTTTTCTGATCTTTAACAGTGTAATGAACTTAATATGGACGAAACGTTCTCGTGGTTCTGCTGCCAGTTTGAAAAAAAAAACACTCATTTGAAAACTGATACACTTTTTCTTCCATTTATCCCCAGGACCCGTGGGCGTAGAAGGTTTGCTGACCACCAAATGGATTCTAGAAGGAACCGACCACACTGCTGCTGAATTCAACGAAGGCAAGAGGACCTGGCTCCACGAGACTCTTCCAGTCAATTGACTGCCAGCACCTGATCGTGGTGATCCAATCGACCCTAATCTTGAAGAAACAACAAAAACTCTTTGGTCAAGAATCAAAAAGTTCTTTGTTGGTAAATAAGACGTGGATAATTCTGAGACGGTAGTTCTTAATAATAAATCATTGTCATCATCATTATTTTCTTCCATTCTCTCCTATCAGACGTCACAGTACCATTTACTCCTTTTTAGGGTTCCGTAGCCAAATGGCAAAAACGGAACCCTTATAGATTCGTCATGTCTGTCTGTCTGTCCGTGTATGTCACAGCCACTTTTTGTCGAAAGTATAAGAGCTGTCCTGTTGAAACTTGGTAGAAAGATGTATTATGTGAACCGCATTAGGATTTTCACACAAAAATCAAAACAAAACAAATTTTGGGGGTGCCCCCCATACTTAGAATTGAAACTCAAAAAAATTTTTTTCACCAAACCCATACGTGTGGGGTATCTATGAATAGGTCTTTGAAAATGATATTGAGGTTACTAACATCAGTTTTTTCTAAACTGAACAGTTTGCGCGAGAGACACTTCCAAAGTGGTAAAAAGTGTGTCCCCCCCCCCGTAACTTCTAAAATAAGAGAATGATAAAACTAAAAAAAATATGTAATGTAGACCTCAACCAAAACTACCAACGAAAATTGGTTTGGATGAGATACAGTTAGCAGTTTTTGAGATATAGTACATTTTCAAAAACCGCAAATATAACTTTGCCATTCATACAAATACTATGAAAAACAAAGTTATTTTTATTGTTTGTGTATATTACTTACTAATCTCAATATAATGATATCTCTAATCTATGCTTGCTGCTACGGAACCCTTCATGGGCGAGTCCAACTCGCACTTGGCCGGTTTTTCTTTCATTTCAATCCTTAGACAATCTATTCATATTTTCTTTGGCCTTCCTCTTCCTCTCCATCCATCAACATTCATACCCATCACTCACCCATACCATCGTTGTAAGTAAAAAATATTTTGTAAAGAAATGAAAAGTAAGTATGTAAGCAGGTTCGATACATGCAATGTAAAGTTTAGAATAATGTTTGATACTGTAAGTTGTAAAAACCAATCGATTTAATAAAATATTTTGATAAAAATGAACTGTATTACTTAGGCATTGTAAGCATGTGCTTATAATGCTGTGGAAATCGTGAATATCGTACAAAAATTAAATTGTGATGACACGATGTGCATTGTGCATATATAATAAAGAAAATGTACACAAACCAACAAATAATACTGAATAATATAATAATATCTTTTTTTACGCAAACCAAAATTGACGGAGATATGATGCTTTCAAAATTGCCAATACGTCACAATTTAGTACATTTTTTACTGAATCCTGACGTCACGAGCCCCCACTCTCGAGTCTTGATGTGTTATATCTTGGTAAATATTCATTGATTTTACATAAGAAAAAATATGTGTCCGTTATTTTTCAAAACTCTAAATAACGGACTTATTAGATTTATAATTTATTGATACTGTCAAATAGCCTATTGTAGTTGTCATACTAAATGAGATCAGTCGATCAGCATTCCCAATTTTCTAGTTCCCTTCAAAATTCTCTTAATGGCATCAGTAATAGCATTAGTTACACGAGTCAGGATGCTATTATCTTTATTCTGCAAAACTATACACTTAGATTAGAAGGGCCCCAAACAAGTTTTGATACCCGGGGCCCCTTCTTGCCTAACTACGCCACCGGCTGGCATCGAAATGTTTTGTTGCATTTCTATGTTAGTAGGTCCAATCACCAAACAGATTGAAATATTTCAACGTTAGGAATTATCACTCACATGTAGATTAACCGCAGCGGTTCAATTTCGGCGATTACAGCGCGCATTTGAATTGATGTGAAGCCACTGACCACTTTGATGATAAAGGCGGTAGCTATCAAAGGGAAGTTTCTATTCGTTCCGTACAATAGGATGATTGCTTTTGCTAATTTGCTTTTGCTAGAGCATGGTCCATGGTCGGACAGCGAGTTGCCCTTAACTCGCCGCCTGCATGCCCGCGCCTACGGTGGCCGGAGATCGTCTGCCGACGTCCGACGCCATGGGCGTCTACCACTGCGGTTGGGGTGGAGGGAGGACGCTATCCTCTCCCTCACGCAGCCCGCCTCCTTCGCGAGCATGACTGCTTCGCAGAAGGAGGCGACCGCTTCCGACTACGTCTCGCCCGGCCCGCAGCATGGGTTCGACCAATGCCGGGTGCGAGAGGTCGCCGCCTATCGCCGCCGTGAGGACACGGCGGTGCTCTGCCCAAGCTGGGCAGTCCTGCACCGTATGCTCCACCGTGTCCGCAGGGCGATCCTCGCACGTAACTTTGTCTTTGTTAAACTTTGTACAGGCAGCATGAATCCAACTATCAAACCGAACTCGCTTAAATGGGAATGAGGAATACTCTATTTCTCATAATTTTTAAATAGCTATAATGAATCCAAACTAAGGTTTAATTTTTCTAATTTCTTCATTTGTTACCTTCATTCTTAACTACATCCATTCACTGACCGTCAAGAGCATGGCAAAAAAAAAATCCATCCAAGGTAAAAAAACTATGGAAATATTTATTAAAAGCGTTCCATGAATAATTTGAGGCAACAGAAGCTTGTCACTTTTCCGAAAGGAAAGTCTAAGAAAAGAACGGTTTATATTTAATTAAATTAATTCATACTTCGTTTTATTATAACACAACAGCAAAATCCTTTCCTATACCTTCATTTTATATTAAAATATCAGAAAGTCGACACTGTATATTCACAGAGGTGACACACGAAGGTGAGTTACAAAACAACTTTGAAAGTTTGCCTCTATTACATTTTCAGGCAGTATTGCCAAATAACATAAGAAAACAAGAAACTTGCCTGGAAATTACATCTCACACAAATAAACAATACATATTACAGTTAGACGTAACTTTTCAACTTTTATTCAAAGAATTTCCGAAAATAAATGATACTTACGAAGAAATGTAATCGGGTAATTTATTAAAGTACGGTTTTCTTTGCAGGTAGTAGAAAGAATACTAGAGTATTCTTTCTGAGAAGAAAAAGGCGTGACAGTGTAATGAATAAAATATTAACAATCTAATATAATTTCAAGTTGTTTCAGTTCCTTGGAGTCTTAGCAATATAGCTTTCAAAGCATTTTGTATTATTTCAACGTCACGTCAGAATGTCACTCTGTGTGAGCTCTTATACTCCGAAATATAAATAAGTGACAGTACAACATTTTTCATATTTTTGTTCTTCCTTTTTGGTGATAGCTCTCTATTTTAATAATGGAAGAGCTAAGTGGCATTTTGATAGTGCTTATTTTAAATCATAATCTATCTATATGGAGCACATAAACCTGCCTTAATCTGTCAAATTTCTTTAATAGATTAATAGATTTTACACATTAGGGTAGGTTGACCTGCTGGCATTTGTAAATTTTTTCACAATATTTTTAAATTGTAATTTTCACAGAAATTATACCTCCAATCAAATATTTTCTTTATTTTCTAGAGCAAATTTCGGACGTTTTCACTCAATATTAATATTTAGGCTGAAATTGACCTATCTACTATAACTGATGTTACGGGACAGAACATGAAAGGTGCCATTTCTGGAATAGAATATAATAGAAATAATTTATTTGCATTCAATGTAGGTAAATACATAAGAAAAATATAAAAAAAATAATTAAATATTAATTGAGAAATACATTAAAGCAGAATTTTGCGAGTGTCGTTGATAAATGTGATAAGTTTCTTTCTTTCTTCACGATCAAGTTTTAAATCAAAGTCAAAAAAAATAATCCACATAGGCTGCCTACTACTATAAAGAAAAAGCAGGTTCGGGTACGGCTCGGGTTGGTGATTTCCATAGAGCCATGATTCTCGCTTAATGCAACATGCCTAACAAATTTGACTACTGAAATAAGTACTTCTCTTGAAAAGTACTAAAAGATGCAATTGCGTTTCATAGGATATGCATTTGCATACGAAAGCATGCAACCCATTGCTGCGACTTAAACAGGGTGGAATTTTGTAATGCCATCTGGAGGGAAAGTACTCTTAATACTGCAGATAGAAAATTTTACTCAAAGGAAACATTCCTTTAAAAGATTATCGAAAATTCTCTTCTCCCACACCCGGGAATGGAACCGGCTAAAATCTGAAAAAATTATACCCTGTACTTTTATTGCATCGATCGTTAGGGTCAATTATAAGGATGGAATCTCTCTAACAAACATGATAAATTAAATGAAAGGAAAACCAGGAAATCTTAAATTAATTTAATTATTTACAAAAAATGGTAAACTATCTAATTAGTTGCTCGAAATGGGCTCCATTCTCTTGGAATCTTTGAATGCAGTTTGCTTTCTATTCAAAAATAAAGGAATGTTTCCTTTGAGTAAAATTTTCTATCTGCAGTATTAAGAGTACTTTCCCTCCAGGTGGCATTACAAAATTCCACCCTGTAGACTCCTAAAATTGCATCCACGTCATCAGGTTTACAAAATCAGACATAGGGTACCTTTCATCCCGCTTTCCCGAGAAAAACAAACAGTTACTCGTACCTACGTTCTTATGAAAATAGATAACTCTACGTGTCAACGATATCATGATCAGTACCTCGAGCACGAATCACTTTCGAAAAAATATTCGTATCGTCTCCGAAAGCATTTTGTATGGGAACTTGAACAGCGCCTCTGGTGAGCGTAAATTGAACTAATTTTGAGAGCACGAACAAATACGTGTAAGTTTCGTATCGTCTTCATACTTCATTCGAAACGTAATTTGAGCCATTTGTATGAAGATAGCAAGCACGAACACAAAATATGACGGATAGTTTCGTAACTGTCGAAGGCTGGCTTACGAGTTTTACGAATATTTATTCACTTCAAATTTGACAGTGAGAAAACATTCGTCGGGGTTTATTGTATGGATAAAATTATAATTAAAGTGATTGTGTTGTAGTATTTTGTTAGAAAATGAATGTGTGCTCCAATATTTATTATAATATGAATGTGTGCTGAAACTTGGACGCTCACCAAGCATATAATCCACCGCATGCAAGTTACTCAGAGAGCTATGGAAAGAGCCATGTTGGGCATCTCTCTCTATTAACGCAAGCGAATACGCGGACAAATACCAGTTTGAAATAAATGGCTTTTTAAAGGCACTTAGCAAATGAATAAAAATGTATTTCTCGAGCAAAAAATGCTAACCCTTTTAGTAACACAATCACTATGAAAATAAAAGAAAACCGTACCCGTATTCCTGATTGTAAGTCAGACATGTTAGTGATTCGTATGTATCTAGACGCAGACAGGATCGTTTTGTTTCCAAAGAAACTTTATCTCTGGCTAACGGAAATCTACGCGATTGAATCGTTTGAGTTGGCACCATACTGCAGGCGATGCGATGATCGCAGTAAAGAGTCTTATCGAAACTTTCGAATCGTATTTTTCGATATCTGCAAAAAAAAACAACGTTCACAGGTAACTGGAGGATTAAATCTTTCTCTATTCTTTTTTTTTCAGATGTTAAAAAAAAAACATTCAAAAATATTAAAAATACCTAAAATCTTTCTGATACGTTAACGACGATTATATAATTTTTTAGCGTTTAGTCAGCTGGACGCAATTTTTTCTGTTCTTCGCGATTCACACTATTTCAACTACTGTTATAATATTTTTTATAATATTTACTTGTCGCGTTGCGTCGTGTCGTACACTGCCTTAGCTGTCATCACTACTGAGAGTTTCTACGTCAATCTATAAGCGATAACTTGACATAGCTGCACAGTTTAGTGTGACACATACCCCATGTTACCAACCAGTGTAGGTACTAAAGTTCCACATTCGATGGATTGGGGAAAGTTTCCTCAGTAGGTCTCGAAACACAAACAATTCTTTTTATTTTATTCTAACGTGCCTGATGAAAATGTGAGCCTATCTGTAAGATAGCTATCAATTTTTATTTACGTATAGAAGAAAAATTGTTGTGCTATTTATTTTGTGTGTGATCTGTCAGTGTAAGTGCCTGTTTGTCCAATATTGGTTGGTAACAAAGAATGATGTGGAATTAATTCCGTTTTTCAGGTAAAATATCGTATGCTATTTCACAATGTGGTATTTCGTGTGTCTCTCGGTATAGTGATTAGGAAATTGTTTACTAAGAATTTTTCGAATTTTGTAGGTGACTCTTAAAGTGAAATTAGGTTTTTTTTTTTAAATGAACAAAATAAAAATAAATTCTCCACAAGGCATCTACATGTCATAGTTTTACTTACAGTAATAGTACCTACTACATTGTGTTTGAAATAACAGCACGGCAACTCACGATTCGAGTACTGTTTTTTTTTAAGATAATGAAGTTTTTCATCGAATTTGAAGACAACAATAATCTCAAAAAATAATAAAATTTAGAACCATTATGAAAGTAAAATCCAACAAAATTAATAAAACAGCTTTAGGCAGAAATAATTATGTCAGAGTAATAATTCTTTACAGCCTACTTAAATAGAACAAGCGAACCCGTGTGAATTCATTGAGAGAACGTTAACATAATGGGCAGTAATACAATAGAGTATTTACTTAGGCCGTGGCCATTACTAGAGTTTCCTATTTCAATCTCAAGGGTTTCCACAACGGACGGTATAATTTTGTTGACGCTGAATAAACTGGATTGTTAACAATTTTGAGATAAATTGTGAAAATGGTAAATGTCCTAGAAAAATTAGGTATTTCCTTTTTGTCAGTTTCATTGTTTATTTGAAGTAACTTTTGAATAGTAAGAATGAACATACAGATCTTTGGATTAAGTTTTTTTTTATTGTAGACAGTGTCCAATACGCTTTACAAAGCAATTAAGGAGTTTTAAGTTATTTTAAACCATACCAACAAAAAAAAACACCCGGTTTCTAAAAAACACAAAGAATTGTAAAATAATTATTATTTCCGAAGTCGATACCTTTGTTTTGTATGTATTTCATTAGGTGCTTATTCCACACAGAGCGCACAGCCTCGTGAGGCATTTGCTGCGCGAGAAAACTGACAAGCAAGGCTGCTCACTCTGTGTGGACGCGTCCATTGTTTTTCGACCGAGGCACGAAACAATATACGCGAACAAAACAAAAGCCGACACTGGATGGCTCGGACGCTTGGTCGTTCGACCGCGGCAGCGCTGTCATTTGCCTCGCCCGAGACACGTCCACACCAAGCGACCTGCTTCGCGCGGAAAATCCCTCGCGAGGCTGCGCGCTCTGCGGGGACGCACTTCTTTTTAGTGGGTCTTTTAAAGTGGTTTTTAAAAACGCTTTTTACGTAAGGGCTGGTTGTTCACCTACATAATAATATGGCGCATTGCCGTACGCCTTGTAGTCCGATAATGAAAAGGGCTTGGAGGAATCAAATCGTGTAGTTCGAAATATAACCGATAAAGAACCGACAGGCTGGCAACTTGGCGTCGACGTTCAAGCCTCTGGAGCTTTTAGTTGTGGCGTTGCACCTTCTAGTGGAGCAGGGGTAACAGGCCGTCCACCATGATGCTGCTAAACGCTATGCCGGGGTATACCGTCGAATTTGGCAGAAAGCAAGGAAGCGAGGCGGGGTTCTGACGTGGCCTCCGCGAACGTGATGTCGTCCTCTGAGAGGAAGCCGGATAGGCTACCGGAGTCGACGAAACTAGTAGCGCTAATGCGGTATGTGTTCGACTTGGAGCTGACGTACTTGATGTATAGCAATTTAAAAACAAGACTGAGGAAACTTTATTTAACTTTTACACACAAATTAAAATAATAACATAATAAAATTAGGAAAAGGAGAGATGCAGCGCATGCCGAAGTCAAAATCGTAGTGCCTCAAAATAATTGAAGTTGAATGAATGACAGAATGAAAATTCTAAATATGAATTTTTAAAAAATATTAAAACAAAAAAAAAGATCTTAAAGTAAAGAGGTTGAGGGAACAGAAGAGGTTGAATACCTCTCTGTTACATAGTCAATCAGTGCATCGTTGCCTATAGATCTCTTGGCCGTTAGTCAATAGACTCAAGTGCACCAATTATTACGAATAGGGCCAAACCCTGACGGCAGGTACGGATGAAGATGAAGAAGAAGAGACACAGTAATGTAGTGAAAAAAGGTTATTTCAGTAACCGCCACGTCTCTTCTGTATATTCTGGACTTTAGATATAAACACTAACGTCAACCTTAGTCATTAGGAAATAAGGCTGTTCCGCTGTAACAATTTAAATTGAGGAAAATATCGGGCAGATGTTGATTCCCTAATTAGCGAATTTCACTGTTGTTTCCCTAATTGAAGTGTCAATGACTTTGAAACTTGTAAGCAGTTCTCATTTTGTCCTCAGTACTAATGATCCAGAGACACTTGAACATGCTAATTAGCATATAATTTTCCTGCTTAATAATAAAGCTACGGTGCTTCAGACTTACTGAACTTATTGTTCTCTGTTTTGAGTTTACGACAAAAGTGTTCGTACTAAATGCTGAAATTCAGAACACGAGCGGAATAATAAGCATTTATTTTATGAAATTTTGTTGTAAAATCTACAACTTAGTTTATGAATCAACTAGCTATTGTTTGTGGTTTCGTCTGTGTGTTAGTTGGAAAGTATGTCAAGGGATACGTTCCTATGGAATAGTTTATGTTCGGGGATAAAATAGCGCAAATTGATGAAGTGTGTTAATTTCATTATACAGGTACAATTTTTCGATTTCTCTGACTACTTCTAAGTATCGTCCACATGAAAGAATCACGCAAATGCAAGATTTTTGACATAATTATAATTTCTTTCTTAGATACGTACTTCTGTAGGTCGCGGGACTTATCTCATTACTGTGACCCCGGAACGTAAAGGGCTATTGAAGGACACCGTGGAATTTAGTCAGTACGAGTCTGACAGTCCCTCCCTGCCCTGGGTGGGAGGAGTCATTTGATAATTTTACTACGTTAAAAAAAAAAGATACTTCTGTAAGAGTGATATTATGAAATGTAAAGGAAGTGAGTTAACAGGCATCTCATACCGAGATCTTTCTTTGGATAATTGGATGCTCAGCCGAGCAAAGTTTATCAGCGTTCATCTGTGTCTCTCTCTGGATGGGTCACCAAAGTTAAGAAACTGTCTGTCTTTGGTGCCTTGCCTATTGTCTCAAAGTCGAATGGCAAAGTGACAGTCGAAATTGTATTGATTATCACAAAAGTGAAAGGTCAGATGTTAGAAGTAACAAGTCATGTCTTTGTATTTTTGCCTTTTTAGGGTTCCGTAGCCAAATGGCAAAAAAGGGAAAACATATAGATTCGTCATGTTCGTCTGTCTGTCCGTCCGTATGTCACAGCCACTTTTTTTGCGAAAGTAGGTATAAGAGTTATCCTGTTGAAACTTGGTAAGTAGATGTATTATGTAAACCGCATTAGGATTTTCACTCAAAAATAAAAATTAAAACATATTTTAGGGGTTGCCCATACTTAGAATCGAAACAAAAATTTTTTTTTTTCACCAAAACCATACGTGTATCTATGGATAGGTCTTCAAAAATGATATTGAGGTTGCCAATATCATTTTTTAGGGTTCCGTACGTCCGAATGATGAAGATGTATTTTTTTGTAATTTTAAAATAAATAAATTCCAAGTTATTCAAGAAAATACACGAATATTGACCATTCCCGCCCGCCCGCCTTATCTCCGAAACTACTGAACCTAAAATTTTGAAAAAATACAGAAATTACTTTTTTACTTATAGAATATAGGAAAACCTATAAGAAGTCCATGATATTAAAATAACATGGTAAATCAATCAATATTGTGCGTACCAATCTTCAATTATTCGTCAATCCATCTATTATTTGCGGTTAAAATGATAGGTAGGCAAAAAATAAATCGTACGGAACCCTCTTCACGCGAGTCCAACTCGCACTTGGCCGGTTTTTTTTTTCTAAACTGAACTGTTTGCGCGAGAGACACTTCCAAAGTGGTAAAATGTGTCCCCCCCTCTGTAACTTCTAAAATAAGAGAATGATAAAACTAAAAAAATATATATGATGTACATTACCATGCAAACTACCAGCGAAAATTCGTTTGAACAAGATCAAGTAATTCGTTTTTTTTTTAATACGTCACAAATCGTAAACCACACTTTACCTTTCAAAGTTACAACCAACTGCAAGAACTTTTATAATTATGTTACTTGCTGCTACGGAACCCTTTATGGGCGAGTCCGACTCGCACTTGGCCGGTTTTTTTAAAGTCGTATACAACTACTGGTGATGACATCTGAAATGTAACTAATGGAATATGGAATAAAATGTTTTTTTTTACTATAAATTTTATAAGCTCGCTCGTTTTTATACTGAAACGGAAAATTTACAGATATATCATTCATGAATTCATGACATCCATCGTATATCGAGGTTAACGTTCGAGTATTGTCCGAAAATACGGGCTTCTCTGCGTAAATTGAGACTGAAAGCAACTGGCTTTTAGCCAGGATTATAACCACATTCGGTGAGTACTCGTAGTGATCATATATGTTCATACAGTGCGAGGCGGTTTCAATAATTAAGCCTATACTTACAGCCTTTACTATATCGTACCCTTATTGCAAAAATCGATAATCTGCATTTTCATACCAATTTTTAGTTGAATATAGAAATGGAATCCTCAAGTCACGACGAAGCTACAGGTAAAACCCATTATCGCTCGAATTTTGATGCAGATAATCGGTTTTTGCAATAAGGGTACGATATATTGTGTTTACTCCCGTCCAGTAACACCCCTTTCAGGTCAATCTTTACTTTTTGTTTTGGAAATAATCAAATTAAGGTTAATGTGTCCAACTGATAACGCCATGGTTACAATGCGCGCACAAAAGCAGCGCACCCACGGTCATCTCTTTTTTTAACTCGTAGCTCTCGTATCGCGAATTTCAAAGATTTTCAGTGTAAAATTGGATCGCGAGCAGGATTTTATAATCGACTTTTCTTTTCCACAGGAACTGTATATTTTTTTAGCCCCCAGATTTCAAAAGAGTGGTGTTATAAGCTTGACTGCTGACTGCGCCACAGAATCGATTTGAATGCGGATTTTTTATTTGAAACCAGATTATCTAGTTCCTAGATTATGATTTATCAAATGAACCGTTCCCAATGTCTGCTTTTTTGTTATGCGTTGGGTGATTTTTTAATTCAATCCACGTAAACTACAGGTATTTAGCAGCAACCGGTAAGAATGGTTGCCGAGCCCAACTTAGTTGGAAAACGGCTAGGCTATATGATAATATGGCTCATGTAAACAAACTTATTACAGCAGTGGTGGCCCAGTGGTATCGGCCCCGCCTTACGAGTATAGCTTGGGTATGAACCCAGCCAGGCGCAATACTTTGTATAGGTACCTAGTTTACTTCATCACAACTACTCTCAAAACGGCGAAGGAAAACATCGTGAGGAAACCGACATGTCCTAGAACCGAAAATTTGAAGACATTACATCTACCAACCCGCATTGAGCCCTCTCCCTAACACAGAGAGAAGGCTTGTGTCCCAGCAGTGGGAAAATTAGGCTGATGATGAAATAAAGCTATTAGAATAACCGATTTTCACGCATTGCGGGTAAGACCGATGCGGGATATTTTATACGTTTATATGCGTTTTCAATCAGTCCCTCACCAAAATAAAACTTGCTTATTCCTTTGGGTATCCTTTTCAAACGTTTGTAGACTTTGAAGAGCGATGTGTGATTGTGTGAACAGGTCATGATTTTTATCGGGATTCGGGATTTCAGTTTCCATTTTTAGATGATTGATGTTTTGTTTTTTTTTTTTATTCGTATTATTGGTTGAGTTTTTGTTTAGGTACCTGTTGCGTTTTAGGTAAGCAGGGGAAGATTTTATTCTTATATATTTTCCATGTCAGAGTTATGTTTTTGTTTATTTTATTTTTACCACCGGGTTGGGGTTGTAGACATTTTTTTTCTGTTTGTTACTTATTTACAAAACAATAAACATAGATCGCCAAACCACAAAAAGATAATCATCCTGTTAAACGCTTGTCTAAGAAAAGTGTAACTGCAAAACGACCCTTGTAACAACGTGAAATGTCGTTTTGATGTTGACAGTTTTTTTTTAATAAATGTTCAACAGATGTTTATCTTTCTTGTGGTAAGACTGTAACCGCGTAAGTGTTTATAAAAGATTTTATTTCAGTTTTAATCCTAAGTGTATTTTCAAGTCCTCCAACCCCTTAAAATGTTTCTAAATTATGCCTTGAATAATTTTGGTCAATAATAGTCTGTCAAATTTCTACGAGTATATTTATAGTTTATGATGAGACCTAATAATATACAAGCGTATCTAAAAGGCTGCATTAGCAAAATTGTAAGAGCAATATAATAAAATATTCCAATGTTCCAAATTTGTCGCAATTCATATTATTATCCTGCTATGATGCCAGTTTTAGACCCCCAGCTATAAAGTTAACAAACTCAATCTAGAAACTTTATTTAACGAAGATATCAAAGATTTTCTAAATTCCACCCCTAGGGTAGACGTCGTGAAAAGTTTTCTACAAACAAAGTCGCTAGGGATACCCAGTAACTTTAATTAGCGGACTAGACCCGTAAGTTTATAGTATCCAAGCCTAGTCTAGCATATTAAAACTTTAACTTACAATTCTAGTGTACGTGAGACCAAGTATTGGCTGTTAACCCATTTTCTGTAGTTGTTTTATGGCGCACTGTGTTTTAAGGTTCATTTTACCGTTGAGAGTCCAAGAGCTTTACTAATGTGCTTTGTGAAATTTCAACCCTCGACCAGGGTCGTCTTTATCGTATCGGAAACCTTGGGGTACTCGTACTTTAGGACTATGGTGTTTTCTGACACACCGTTACGGATAGGTGCACAAGGTTTTATATGATAATTCATAAGTACAAGGAGCAGTTCAGAGTATACCTAAATGATAATAATCATCATACTGGCCTGTTGAATGTCGAATTTAATTCATCCACTGCTAGCTACTCGTACCTTCTACAGGTCGTCCTTTCATCTTATTCCCGCCATCCCCTTCGTGTTAGGTTACTTTAAACCTTACAAACAGAAATAGAAAGAAATAGAAATCAATCGGAGTTGCTATTTTAGGACTTTTGAACCATTCTGAATTATGAAAATCGTTGTTTTGAAATTCGTATTTATTTGTGAATTTCGGAATAAAGTTTTTCGTATTATCGTAGTGTACCCATACCCATTGAAATAGCACAATATGCGAAAAATAAATGTAGAGTACCTTACAATTTCTTTAATCTTCAGCTCAACTTTTCAAACATGTTTGAGCACTTAAAGCGACCAACAGGAATAGAGTTAGAAACAAAGTTTTGTTTAAGTAATAAAAACTTCTTCTTATAGATAATAGAGAGAAGTGAACACGGATGTGGAAAGTTAAACTCTTCCAGTAATTGAATATAGAGGCACGCCCCAGTGTTGGATAAAATGAGGTCTTTCTTGTTTTTAACCCCCGACGGAAAAAGAGGGGTGTTATAAGTTTGACGTGTCTGTCTGTCTGTCTGTCTGTCTGTCTGTCTGTGTGTCTGTCTGTCTGTGGCACCATAGAGCCCGAACGGATGAAGCGATTTCAATTTAGTTTTTTTTTGTATTAAAGGTAATTTACGGGCGAGTGTTCTTAGACATGTTTGATGAAAATCGGTTGAGCCGTTTAAAAGCTATGGGGGTGAAAGTGGGGAAGGGTAACCGAAGGTTTGCAAATAAACTCGAGTGGGGTTTTAAATGAAAGCGCACTGAATGGGAATATTGATGATTTAATCGAGAGTGTTCTTAGCATGGTTTGATGAGAAAATTGGTGCTGGGGAAATTGGGAAATGGAAATCCGATGGTCAAGTGAGAGTGTCAATTACTACAATCTCATTCTTTGATATTCTGTTAAAGATGATTTGTCAATGTGCTGTAACCGCTCAACATAAAATGATGTAAAATAAGTATGTACCTACCTATAAAAAGTATAAAATAAATTAAAAATTTAAAAAACCCCCGACAAAAAACCAAGTTCCCTTTATGAAATGAAATGAAATGATGATGAAATGAAATGATGTTTATTTTTGCAAGTAGGTTATATCAACACTTTTACACGTCTTTTCATAAAACTAGAAGAGGCCAGTGTTTCGTACCTGACTACTCTGAGAAGAAACATCCGAAACAAACTCAGAGGTCACAGTCTCTTTTAAAGTCCAGACATCATAAAATTAGATCAGGTTATACGAGGACCATGCAGGTCGTGGGCTGCAGCTGAAAATCAGCGTCAGGTGGCAAACTTTGTGTTGTCATCTGGCATATGCTGAGCTGAGGCCCTTTGGCATTTAATTGTTAAGTTATTTTTTCTTTTATTCTTACTCAATTACTTTCTTTATAACTTTATTTGTATTGTTTAGTTTTAAGTTTTAAGTGCCAATAAACACAATTTTCTTTCTTTCTTCTTTCTTTCTTAATGTCTGAAATGGTCTTTAGAAGAAAGAACCACACAAATTCGAGTGGACCTGTCCAGTCAGTGCAAGCATTTGTCAGTTATCGTGGAGCTCGACTTATAACTCAAGGAGCTCAACGAGACGACGAACAATACCAAAGAAAGGACTTGTGTAGGCCGCTTAAGTTACTCAAACTGTCAGACAATCACTATAATTAATAAAAAGTAATAAATAATAAAAACAAATAAAACAATACGTCGCGTTGGGGGACCGAAAAAAATCGTAGATAATAAATAATTTGAAGCGGTCCCCCAACGCGACGTATTGTTTTATTTGTTTTTATTATTTATTACTTTTTAAAAGGAACTTGGTTTTTTGTCGGGAGTTTTTTAAATTTTAATTTTTTTTTTTTCTTAAACTTTATTAGGTAAATACTAGCTGACTGGGCAAAACTTCGTACCGCCTCACCTTTTAAAGCTTCCCTGGACTTACAGAAATAATTCAAGACCAAAATTAGCCAAATCGGTCCAACCGTTCTCGAGTTTTAGCGAGACTAACGAACAGCAATTGATTTATGTAAATATCTATAGATTTTATACTCATTAACACCTACACGTGGGGAATTCAACCATGCAACCATCTAATAATGTTTTTGTAACGTAAAGTAAACGGGGACTTTGACGTTAATTTTATGTTTAACATTAGTTCCTCCTTCGTACTGTATAGGCGCCTTTTCATATTCCATACAATTTACGTCGTAATATTTCAAATACTCTATATGGCCAAATGTGTAGAATTCATGCCTATGAAGCTATTTCCAACCGAAATTTTGAAACGTTTGACGTCAACCAACGTCGTCTTTGCTATCGACTGCAGAACTTTGAGGCCATTAAAATATAACGTTGCGTGTGCCAGTAACACGAAGAAAAAGCAAAAAGTTGCTCGTGAATGCCTCAAAACTAGACTGAATTTCCATTCTGAAATTCAAACGATTCAAGATCTGAACAGCTGTCAATGTGGCTGATAGCTATCAAAACCGCAGACATGATTCAGTTCATCTTTTCATATTCTGTGTTACTGACTGGCACATTTCAATGGTGAGAAATTCAATGTTCTTTACCACGCGTCGAAAATTTCAAACTTAAACCGTCGATATGAAAATATCGACGGTTATATATTCTCCCATTTCTGGGAGGGGGAGAAGTATAGTACCTTATATCTATCCTTCTTCAAATATAAATTACGAAGGGTAAAATTTTGTGTGTACATTAGGAGTAATCTTCATAATTACTGATCCGATTCCGATCATTCTTTCATAAATGGTGTGCTAATTTTTCCTGGGTGGTTTTTTTTTGGTGTGTATCATCCGCTTCAGCCTGTAAGAGTTTACCATATTATTATGTAGATCTCTCGTATTGCACGCCATTTCACTTTAACAACAACTTCCCATGTGATCATTTCCGAAGCCCCAGGCAAAGGCTCATATATCTTGAAAAAAATTACCACCTTCCTCCAAAATCTACGTTTCACGGTTTTGTCGCCTTATTATGCCTGCTTCGCACTACGAGTATGACTACTTTCTGATGCTTTCGGTAGCACAATGCCAACATTTTAAAATCACCATTTATTGTTATTATTATTTTGATAATTGTTTATTTAACAGCATGTATGTAAGAAAAACGTACGTGAAGTTACAATATACCTTTACAGATTCGTTCGTATAATGTCTCGACTTTTAAAGAGACTCACTGACTCTGTGAGAGACCTCTGAATTTGTTTCGACTGCTTCCTACCATAATAGTTGGGTACAAAACACCGGCTTTATTATTGATGATAATTATGTAAAAGTGTATTTTATAAGCAACTTACAGAACAGCAGGCTACAATTTAAATGCTCATCAATAATTGTTTTTGTGTACAAAAATGGATAAATGCTCACCAAATCTTAAACTCATACTCTCTTATTAGAGAAAATAGGTTAATTTCTACAATTAGTAATTTATGTATGATACACAATTTGGTGAGCATTTATCCATTTCTTTTTAGCGTGGTAAAATCATCAAATGAGTCCTCCCACCCCGGACAGGGCGGGAAGGACTGTCAGACTTGTACTTACTAAAATCCACGGTGTCCTGCAATAGCCCTTTATGTTCCGGGGTCACGGTAATGAGATAAGTCCCGCGACCCCGGCAGGCTTTGGCCCTCTAGAGAGGGGGCCCCGTCATTATGCTGACGCTCGTTGAGGCGCGGGTGGAATACAACGCGCCGTCGACCCTGGCATGGTCCATGGTCGGGCAGCGAGTTGCCCTTTACTCGCCGCCCGTATGCCCGCAAGAATTTATCCATTTTGGCAGATATTACGATTTTTTGGTTTTAAAATAGGTACTTTTCCTGAAGGCGTTTAAACACAAGCCCTTACAAAATAAATATAATTTGTCATAAAGTTTGATTTTTAATTCGAGTCAGTAAAATGACAAGTGCAACTGTCACTGATACATACAAAATGAAACAAACCAGGAACATTGGAAATGTCATTTTACTGACTCGAATTAATAATCGTAGTTTAGTATCCGCTCAGTAAGTACAGGAGCCTAGCCCCAAGCGAAGTCAGTTATAACTTACACACTCCCTTCTTACTCCCACTCCTACTTTACAGAGAAAACTATTCCTTAATAAGTCCATTGCGTGTGCTCAATGTTTGTTTTAGTAAAATTGCTTTCAACACTTGAATTTTTCTTCTATTTCCATAGGAAATTACAGAAATTAACCACGTTTGAAGCTATAATCATGACTTATTTGGAAGGTAAAACAAAAAAAACTTAGTTATTATAAGCCTAACAGTAGGCATTTTCACACATATTCCGTGCTGTGTGCACTGGATTTTAAACTCTCTGTAAATTAGTGAGAGTTCAAAATCCACCTGTGCGTTTTTGTTAACTTGTGAAAAATTTGTTTTATTGTTGTTTTTAATAATTGCGTGTCCTTAGATTAATATTTGATTACATTTTGGTGTAATAAACAGTTTAATGTTTACCCTATAAAACAGTAATTATTGAAAAGTAAGTTTTGAATAAAATACAAATTGGAGATAATAATGTTCGTAAAATTATTAGGGTTCCTTAAATTGAAAATGCTTAGAATAAGAAGTACGTTTTACGATTATCCTGTTTTTGTATTAGTGAGTTTAGCTGGGTACTTAGTTTAAATGGCTGTCTTATTGTTATTTCCTTTTATTTGACTTTCAAGCCATGGACGTTTGAAAAAAAAACATTGGAATCAGTGGCACGCCTAAAGAGCAATATTAGGCTCGAGAAAACCTCGTGGGACTGTCTAAGTGGGATAGCAAAGAGCCTGTGAAAGATCAGGTAGGTTTTTGGTCATGAAGGGTCTAATGGTCATGCAGTTCTACTCCCCCCGAGGGACTCATTCAACATGCAGGAGATACTTGGTGATGCAGACATCCGCAGGTAACTACGGTGACCGATTTCTATCAATACAGGGGATGTACACGATGTACATGCTAAACTTGTTTGTCACCATTATGGTATAAAACAACTGATCACAACGCTTAGCAGATTTGTTATTTTTCCTGGATAGTTAATATTGATGTCAAATATTTTCAAGTAATATTGTGTTGTCATCTAAGCCACGAAGGGCACAGAAGATGAAAGAGCAGATATATTGGGTACTTGTAGTTTTCATATTTCAAGATTTATGAAAGTAATATTAAAAGAAATGCGTTGGTAAATGCGAAAAAACCTTTGTCATTCGATACAGTAAAATTTTACTTTCAAACCAAAATTCGGACAAGAAAAGGCAGGCTTTTCTTCCAAACTCCAATTAGTTAGCAGGTGGTCTAACCATCAACCAATCGAGTGGGTCCCAAAAACCGCTACCACAATTTTCTGAAACACTTCAATAAAAAATATTGTGCCACAGACAAAACGTAATTGAGAAACTTTCTAGTACGTAACAGTTGTTGAAAATGTATTTTTGGGGCTGAAATGTTTCAAATAACAATGTTTCGTATGAAGTTATAGATAGAGTTGGTAATTGCAGTTGTTTTGTTGTATGGGTTGTTGAGCTGTTCCCTGAAAAATACTGGTATTGAGATGGTTCTGAAAGGCTTAGTTTGGTTGATCTAATTGTTGGGCTGGACGCTTGATATTATTGCTAAAAGGCTTACTATGGGTATGCTGGGTGTGGTGGGTGTGGTATACCTATTCTTACAGCATGATACGGAAATATTACCGTCCACTCTTATAGCAACACCTATATTTAAGTATCTAGTCTTCTCACTTCTGGTAATCAGGTCTCTTGAGTGTGGAGTAACCGACCACGTGTACCGTATTTTTGAGTGAATGCTTCAAAAGTCTACCGTTCTTTGGGGATAAAACTGGGGAGTGGAGAATTTGGTGGTCACAATCTGAATATAGGTGGCACCGTTTTCTCCTAAAAGTCTGAATGTCTGGGGCCCCCTCTGTGCAACGCCTGTTACGGCCACATTCCTGGGCGACTGTGTGTACTTATGTAGTGCAGATCAGCCAATATCATCATATTCATATATCTTTGAATCTTGGTTCAGTCAATAATCAGTGTCAATTTTTTAAGAAAAAAGCCTACCAGAGTCACGACTAGCAAGCAACATTTGTGTCTAACTTAGGCTGATCGCATACTAAAGTTACGACAGTTTTAAGACTAACTTGTCTTACGAGTATATACGTAGACAAATCAGCTTAAAAATGAAACGGTTGTGTCTACGATGCCGACGCGTCGCACAGTACGGAAAACGACTGCGTTTTTTTCCGTTTTAGTTTAATAATGGACTTCACCGAGGAGGAACGTCGCTGGATAGTTTTGTTGTTGGCATACGCGCTCACATACCTACGAGTACATTTCAAACGGAAAATCGTTAAGCCTCCTGCAGACACACGCGATTAATCGCGCGGGGCGACATGTCGCGGTCCATTCGCAGTATTTTTAGAGTGGAAATTAGCTTGGCTCGTTGTCGCAGCGCGATTAATCGCGTGTGTCTGTAGGAGCCTTTACACTTGTCAGTTTGCAGCTTCTGTAGGCATTAGAACACTTTGTCTATGAGACGTTTAGTTTGAATTTTGGGCGTGTCCGTTATTTTATTAAAGTTCTGACAGTTTTAAGTCAGACCATTTCTTAAAACTCTCGTAACTCTAGTCTGCGCTCAGCCTTACAGAGACTTCGTCTACATCATTAAGACGTTCTTTATTAAGATACGACCTTTTTGTAATTAAATTAGATTTTTTGTTTCACTTTAAAGCCTAAGTAATTATGTTTACTAAGGTTTAAGTTGTTTTACTTAAGTTACTGAGAGAAAGATAGAAAAATATTGAAATTTATTTAATGGAACTATGAATAAAATATAAAAGCAAATGATAAAGTTATTACAGTGGATTTTTTTTTTGAAAATTAAGAAATCAATTGAATTTTAATAAAAAATTTAGCAGGGTTGGACAATATTTTTTAAAAACACTCTATAGTGAAAAAAATTATATATGACTTACGTTGAAAGTAGCAAACTATTACAAAGTTTGTAGCAAACAGTTCTCAACTTGTAACTAGCTCTCCCAACGACAGATAAAGTTAAGCGAGCCGGTATAAAAAAAAAGAAACAAAATATGAGGTTCATTTTTTTATTTTAATTGAACGAATAAATTACACTATCCCATTTCTTAGAATAGAAATTTGTAATTCAATATAGAAGAACAGTACCTACTCGTAGCTTTACCAATTTATTTGTAAAGTGATCGTTTTTCTTAGAATCTAAATACAAATACATTCTTTTCTGTTCAATTTAAGTAATTAATAGTAATGCGCCCTGTTTTGCACGAGAACAATTTTCTTATATGACGGGCAAGTTAAAATCTGGAATTAAGTATTTGAACAAACAGACTCTTACTTACATCTTACATAAATATTTTAAATGCGAAACTTTATGAGAATGTGATGCAATCATACTTGTACCCCTCTTGGCATAACATAGCGACATAATATGCATAATGTTATGAGCTGGGTATGGGATAAATTAATCAACACCAAGTCATCATCTTCCTGCCCTTATCCCATTTTACTTGGGGTCGGCACAACACGTTTTCTTCTTCCATTCTCCCCTATCAGATGTCACAGTATCATTTACTCCTTTTTCATTCATATCATTCCTTAGACAATCCATCCATCTTTTCTTTGGCCTTCCTCTTCCTCTCCATCCATCAACATTCATACCCATCATCTCTCATCCCTCCTCATCACATGTCCATACCAAGACAGACGATTCCCTTTAATTTTTTCTGTAACAATTTTTTCTGTAAATTAATCAACACCAATTAAAAACCAAATATTCTTTATTGAATAACAATATGAAAGATTCAGAACGGCTTTTACGTTACATAAATGATATCGTCGCCAAACCTCGTGAACTGATTTTGATGAAAGTACACATTTGTGCTAAAGTTGTGTGGGACGCCCTGCGACGGCTGCGACCCTATTGACCGATGATTTGAAAAAGGTGGCTGGCAGTGGTTGAATGTGTACTAGGCTTTCTTATGGTGGTAAAATTATCAAACGACTCCCCCCATTCAGGGCGGACACCCAGGGATTGTCAGCAGTGGCGGTTCCTTCATACAAGCCCAAAAGCCCGGCATGCCTTATTAAAAATGCTCGACAGAGAATCATAATCAAACCCGAACTATTTAAAAGTTCGCGCGCTTAATTGTTATCAAAATAACACAAACTATCCACGCCACACACTTTACATCGCAATTGTTCGCGCGCAGTTTCGTATTTGCAACATCTATATATAGCTATCTCGCTTACACGTACCGGCTTTTACCGGGCTTTCAAATACTATCTCTGTCCCTTTCGCGCCTAAAGCGTTGTGCCGTATAACGAGTTAGAACCTTGTGCGTCTACAAATCGATCAGTATGGAAGATTTAAGCCGTGCATGCGTATGAAGTTGCACGCATATGCGACGTATTCCCGACGCCGACGCCTAATCTGTGTATTTCTCAGACTACTAAATCGCATAAAAGAATATTTCATATGTGTATAAATCATGCAATAGAATTCAGGAGGTTAGTTTATTTTTTTGCAGCCCTTCAGGCTTTGTGTAATTTTTTTTAGTAATAGTACAAAACGAGCTGCTTTTTACGATACTCATTGCAGCAAAAAATTCGTTGGACATAGGTACATATCGCGAGTCGTAAACACGGTTTTTAAACAAAAAAGTAAACTTATTGAGTTGTTTTCTGATCCGTGCGACAACCCACAGAACTGGGACGGGGATACGATTTTAGCTATTGAAAAACAGATGTTGGTAGAATTAAAACGCTCACCAACATTTTACTCTGATGTAATTAAATCATTTCTTAAGAAAGATAGACGAATATAAATAATTTATTTAAATTCCTTATTACATTCTATCTAGCTATTTTTTAACTTTCGTTTTGTAACTTTCTGTTTTGTTTTTTTTTTTTGTCCGTAACCTGTTAGTCCTGTTACAAAACAAGCAACTACTTACCATAACTTTGAATTCACTTTTAATTTATTGTACCTAACCAGTAGTTTATGAGAAAATTGCGATGATACATGAACGTAGGTACCTACATACTCAGTCGAAAACTGAACTTTCTTTTTTGAAATCGGTTTAAATTTTATTGGGCTTGCCTTATATTAAAACCCTAGGCCCGCCACTGATTGTCAGACCTTGTTTTTTTAAAAAAAGTGTACTGACTAAAATCCACAGTGATCCTTCAATAGCCCTTTACCTTTCAGAGTCACGGTTACCTGATGAAACAGTCCCGCGACCCCGGCAGGATGCGTACTAGGCCTACGTCCAGGAGAGGACAGTAATTAGCTGAAGAGAAGAGACGCATTTCTTACCCCAGCCAGAAAAACAAAAAAAAAGACATAAAACTACCTGATGGTTGGTAAACTCTGCATCCTCAAATATAAGTCACGTCAATGACGAGTCCACGATGACACATATGCCATTGCATTACTCGTCTCCCAGTGACCAACTCAACAAGTCTGTGTGCCTTACCTAAAGCAATTTACTTAGCTTAGTGGAACACAGCAAAGCTGTTTGCCGGCAGAATAAGTTATGATAGTTGTTTATCTGAGGAAAAGCTTTTGCAAGACGGAGGTTCTTCTGTTACTAAGTTATGTTTCTGTGACCTGAGACTTTAGCTCAAGTTTTCCGTATATCCGTCCTTGAATGTGGATCTGGTAAGAAAAATAATTATAAGGAATTTAAAAGAGAAATTAAAAGTTTGACATAATTTCTAATATCATGGCTCTAATCCTATGAATGTAAGGATAAATGTATATCAGAATAATAATACTTTGGGATCTAAACTTGGTCGTTTTGCAGTTGTATCAAACTAACCGAAAATGGAATTGAAATTTTGTAATAGTTTCGATTCGCCGCCTTAAACTGCTGATTATTATGGACGATTCCACGCCAAGCAAGACAAAAAAAAATCACATAACTTAAAAAAAAAAATTAAAGCGCAAAATTAAGCGAACATACGTTTACGTATTGAAATTTTCTTGAATTACGCGTTCGCTTTATCGTGTGGTAATTAAGTTCGTACCAGAGAGATAGTAATGTTATTTTAAAATTAATAAAATCTCACAGTTATTGTATTGCATCAGTTTATTAAACTCCAAGGTATTGCGTCCGCAAACCGAGATAATAAACGTAAAATATTTATCACATCTTTTGTGGAAACAATTGCGTTTTTATGGTCATGTAACAGCGTTAAGGGAGGTATAAATTGGAATGAAAAATAAAATTTTATTTCGCAATTTAAAATGTTAAAACGATATATTCTTGTTTTCACTGATTCGTGCGGAAAGAGGTGCGGTTTTGTATTATCAATCAGTTTAAATATTTTCATGAAATTAATGTATTGCAAATGGAAATTCAGTTATTTACAGTCAGGTTGCGGTCATGGCTTAGGGCGATACAAATTACGATGCGACATGCGACAAGCGAACGCAACACGAGTTTCATAAAGAACCGCCTCCTCTGGTTAAGCAAGTCGTAGTATCTCGTTGTATCGTGACGTACTCTTGAAAGTTATAAGTTTATTAATAACGCTTCAAAAACTATCTTGTTTTCTCTTGAAAGAGCTCAGAGAGCTATTTTAAAGGTTGCAAACTTCCATCCCTATTTCTATCCCACAGATCAGCTATATAAATCCTGTAACGTACTAACTGTCCGTCAGCTCTTCATTTTACAAGTAGTATTAAAGCAGCATACTATACTCTCATACAATGCTGACAATACTAATAAGAGACGGAATGATATAGTATGCAGTTCCAATGCAACTAGAAATGTCTTTGCGGAAAGATTCTTTTCATTTTTTTAGGTCCATTTTTGTACAATAGGTTATTTAACTTATTGCACAAAAATGGACCTAAAAATGAAAATAATTCAATGTATAAACACTTAAATTTCTATTTAGAAATTAAAGTGTTTATACATTGAATTATTTTAATTGTTAAAGAAAACTGTTATTGCGTTCTTGCGTAACATTGCATATGCGCAGACTGAAGATTTACTGTTGGTCGGCAAATAATCCGATAACACGCTGTTTTTACCTTTTACTTTTATGTTATGTAAGTTTTATTTTAGTACTTTACACTGTTAATTTATTTATTTCTTTAAAATGAAAATATTGTACTGTATAGTCTGAAACACAGGTTCAACCTAGTTCAGGCAAATAAGCAACTGTGCTCTATTCTAATCGTTAAGATATTATTATTGTAAATATGTCCTTTTATAAAATAAACAAATTATTATTATTAATAAGTTTATTGTATCATTTGTTTTCTCCGAAGACATAGAGCATGTATTACGAATTTGTTTTAAGCGGTGAGCGGTGTGACGGGCGGCGCGAATAAGACATTAATTACTTTGTAAGTAGGCGAATTCGCCATAGGCGACGCGTCGTGGTGTGTATCAAACAGTTCTATAAGGTCTCACCGACCGCTGTTCCGCACTAAGTCACTATTCACAGTGACAAGGTCGTGTACGGGCCATTACCTGAAAGTGTTAAAAAACCATTCAGGTCAAAAAATAATTCCTATTCTTTTGCCGTGACTATCCAAAGCGGCACAATTGGAAGTGTCAGTCAGTCGTGCGACCGACATGGCCTGCCACCGTTTGATACGAGCTTTACTAAATTGGTACGCCTCGGGCTAAAAAATATAAAGCACCTCTGACGTCATACGGTGTCTCTTGTTTCGAATGTAGCTGGAAATTCGAATTCGAAATACGAATTTGAAACGAGAGAACGTCATATTTAAAAATCAGGTATCTATTTTTTTATTTCAAGGAGGCCAGTTACAGGCACTTTTGCATTTGTTGAACAATATTTAAAAAAAAATAAGCTCTGTCGCAATCACAAGGAATAATAACAACAGTGAAAGTCCTGTAGTTACTAACTCCTATTATTTTAAGACTTCAAAACCTATGACAAAAAAAGAAAGTTACTTTATTCGAATACCCTGTTCTTTTGTTTTTATTAAGAGAACTGAAGTAAAAGAAAATGCGTTCGAATCATAAAGGTAGGCTTAAAAGCCTGTCCATATGATTTGAATTGACTTGCCTTATAAGGTTACGTCTTTTTTTCTTAGCCTTTTGTATCCCACTCCTGAGCAAAGACCTCCCCAAATCTTTCCACTTCTCTCAGTCCTGTGCTTCTTCACGCCAATTCACGAGGAAACCGTCTGTCATAGTTCATAAATGATTAAACGATTCTAAAGAACATATCCTATATTATACTACAAGCACGTCACTCGGAGCTCGTCATATTCTACTTTACCGCCGACACAAAACCTCCTCTCCATCCGACTACCATTCATATATACAAGAGCATTACACCTAGTAACGTCTTAATATCCCGAATGGCAACGTTGTATGAATACTAATGGCATATGGTAACTGCGTAACTCGCTCACAATTCCAATGCCATTCATTTTGAAAAACAATAGAATTCGAATCCATGGATCCCAAAACATAACCTATCTCTTGGACATGCGACCGGCCAGGTCTGCCGTAGGCTCTATGAGCTATGAGCCGAAATAGTTAATATAATAAGGAGCAACATAGCAAGCGTCGCAGTAGCTTTTGTGGAAGATGGCGGGAAGAGCTTTCTTTTTTAAATCATCAAATGAGCCCCCCCACCCAGGGCAGGGTAGGTAGGCTGACTAAAATCCACGATGTCCTTCAATAGCCCTTTACGTTCCCGGGTCACGGTAGCTCGTAATTCCCGCGACCCCGCCAGGCTTTGGCCCTCTAAGGGGGGCCCCGTCATTGTGCTGACCCTCTTTGAAGCGCGCGTGGAACACAACGCGACGTCAACCCGGGCATTGTCCATGATCGGACAGCGAGTCGCCCATTGCTCGCCATTTACCTGGAGATCGTCCTGCGACGTCCGTCGCCGTGGGCGTCTACCGCCGTGGCTGGTTCGTGAGGTGGACGCTGTCCTCTCCCTCACGCGTCTCACCTTCTCCTTCGACGGCGAGAAGAGCTAGAAAAACTATAACCAACATAGTATGCCATGTTTGCATGCACTTAGCATGACACTGTAGAGACGGGTTTCGTCGAATGAAGAATAGACTAAATGAAAGAATGTAGAACGAAGGCTGTCGTTCTAAGCATAGAAATGTATTTAAGGTTTTAAAGTAAATACGAATTTCTTTAAAACCTTGTGATAGAAAGTGCGTCACGTAATAAGACTGCTGAAGTAATTGTGCCCTAGACATCGTAACTTGATGGAGAGGTTCCATTTAGAGCCAACAGACATTAGTAAGTAATGTTCAGATGTAATGGATACTCTTTTGTCTTTTTCAGGCTTTTTTAGGTTCATTATTTCTTCTTATTGTCATAGCTATACTTCCAGGTTCAGACCTTTTTGTGCATTATTTCGGTGATTAATCATCATTAACTATGGTCTTGGTTTTTTGCCAGCCAGTTTTAAGTTCGATGTTTGAAAATAATTATAATGAGCCAGCCACGCAATCTGACGTGCTGTTTCATGTAATCTCATAGATCAGCGCAGCGTGCTGCGGGTCGCCCGTCGCACGCGGCGCGGGCGGCGGACCCGCCCCTCGGGCGACGAGTGTCCGTGTGACGGAGCACGCGAGCGGAGATGTTTCTAGGAAATCAGTGAGCGCCGTTCGCGCCGTTGCGTTAAATTCTCCTCACAACAATCTAGACGTGACATATACATGATATCGACTGTACACCCGCGCGATCAAATTGGACTGGCGGCGCTGCGAGAGGCGGGAGACCGTCGCGGGCGCCCGCGACGTTTTAAATTTGTCCGCGACGGAGCACGGCGCGGGTCGCCGCGTCAGGACACCCGCGACGGACGCCCGCTTAACGCAGCGCACGGCCTTAGGCCGCTGCCTCGAATGTTGCGAGCAGCGGGGCGGCGGCGGCGGCGGAGCGGGAGCGGCATGCGTGTAATCAAATGGACCAACCCTCGAAAACAGCGGCGCAGCAGCAGCAGCGGGGAGGGAGCGGGCAGCGAGCGGTGTACTTTGACAAGCGGTGACCGCCCGCGCGCCTGCGCTGTAGTGTTTTGCCCACAATAAATCGAGCGTTAGGAATAAATTTGAATCAAAAAGATGCTACCGCCATTGTTCAGACATTTCGTTCGCGAATAAAAACAAATATCTCGACGACAAAATCACGAACACAACATTACGTGGCTATGTGACGCGCGATCTGCCCTCTAGTTTCGAGAACGGGTCTGCGACGCGACGGCCGCGCCGCTCCCGCTCCGCCGCCGCTGCCCCGCCCGGTGCCCGCAATATTCGAGGCAGCGGCTTTAGAGCTTGCGTACTTTCGAAAAATAATGGACTACAAGATAGATCTCGGTGAAGTTATGATCAATTAAAATAAAAAGTAATAACACCAAAGTACTACGAAAAACTACGATTTTATCAAAATCCAATATTTTAAAAATATTGGATTTTAATAAAACCGTAGTATTTTCATTGCCTGGTGAAACACCTCACTCTCCAATATTCTAACTGAGCAAGATTTTTGCAGTGCTGAAAGAGGATGCGCTAGAATACTCGAATATTTCAGGCTAAGCAGCGCCCACGTACGAATTTAATCCAAAGAAACTTTTCCAATGCCTTACAAAATATTATCAACCACTTACTTTTAACAATATTTTAAACTGTAAGTCGTCAGTAAATATAACTTCACATAAGTACTGTAGACTTGAAGAAATCGTTACAAAGTTCTTGGAACAGTGAATGCACTTCCGTGCAAAATAAATGCTGGGTTGTGAAGTACTTTTCATTCTCGTTCAGTTTGGGCTATTACATTTTCTGTCTAAACTTGAAGCGGATTTTCTCACGTTTGCGAGTTAACGGCTCTCGTGTTAACTGTAGAGTTAACACGTTACTTTAGCTTGTTACTCTAAAAAGATGTTTCGAATTTCAGCTTTAAATTTCGAATGTTCTCGATTTTATAGATGTCTTCTTTTTCGCTTTGAAGAACGTTACAGCTGTTGTTTAAAACACTTCGTTATTTTGTAAATATTGTGGGGAGGTACTTTGTTGTCCTAAAAAGTAAATTAAGACTAAAAAAAGTCTTGAACATCTTCGTTCCTTTGTAACTTTAGAAAAACACAAAAAAAGAAACATAAGTGTGTTACAGCCTCATTATCAATAGCCTCAATTCTTATTTTGAATTTTATTTCGAACTGGCTGGAAACGACAAACAGCTCATTGAGAAAGTTTTTTCTTTATTCTTGTGCTAAGAGTTATTTTCTTCTTTTCTACCAACTTAAATAGCTTGGGCTTTCCCAATTTCTTTTGTTTTTTTCCAGTTTGTTTTTTTTTTATATCTGAAGTTTTTACAGTCTGGTTTATGTCCTGGGATTAGAATTTATTAACTTTGAGAAACTAAAGCCGCAATAGCTGGTAAACTTCTGCTGTGCAGTGGAAGTTCGATTTGTTTTTTGTATGTATCGTATTTTGTAGACAATTTTAAAGATAAGGTTAAGCGCTTTCACAAGAAGATAAATTACATGTAAAGGTGCCTTTGATGCTTCATTCGTAACTATATTCCCATGTGATTGTGTTCAAACGCAAACTTAATGAGGCCCTAATTGTCTTAAAAACCGGTCACTAATTTTCCGATAGTCTATTGTTTTATTTTTAAAAGACAAACCAGTAGCCAGTAGAGACAAACACTTTTTAAATAATGAACAGTCTTGGATAAAAAAAAAACATTTTACTTTTTTCCAGCCAGTATTAATCGCTGTACGCTCTAATAGCACTTGTTCTAAAAAAAAAAAAACTGCATCTCGATTATAACGAGAATCGTATTACAATAGCGGTTTTATCTGAAAATGTAAAACGTATTTACATTCAAAAACGCTTTTTAAAAACTGTAATAAGAAACGTTGGGGAAAACTGGGAATTTTAATGCAAGCTTTCATAGTCGTAGTTATTCACTGAATGCCATAATAATATTTCATTGTAGTGTGGTTTACGTTTTTCTTTTCGCGAGCATGAAATATGTGGGGTAGCGAAAAGACTGACAAATGAATTTAATATTTTGTTTGTGGTATGCGGTTTTTTTTGTTGTTAAATGTAACAAAGATCAAGGTTTAATTTATGAGGATACAAAAAGTATACAATAAAAGAGATATTACATTATTTAAAACGTTACGTACATTCATAATAATAACGTTTTTGCTAGTTGCAAAGTAGGTAGGTACTTTGAAATAAGCACTCAGAGAAATTTTAAATTACGTTTTAAAATTTCTCTGACGTCAGTTTATTTAAAAACAAAAAGTCCTCTAAAGTTATGTACCTTACGAAAATCATAATTCCACTTTGTAGCTATGAAATCAAAAGTTAATGTAATTGTGAAGAACTGTCAATGCAAGGAAAGTACCAATTAATGACTGTGACAACATATTGATACGTCACAAAAACGTGAATACTCGTGCCTCTGAAATAATTCTGGTCAAGTCACATGTATTGTAAACTCTGCAGGTCTAACACAATAAGTAACCAGTAAAAAGCGGGTCAACCAAGCCTTAAAAAAAAACTTAAAAAAAAAATGTTACCGACTTCAAAAACAACCACAAAATGTTTAAAATAACCTACAAAATAACTTTCCTTTCGAAAGTCGGAGACTTTGTTTTTTATTTTATTGACTTTTTGCCACTGACTTTCGAAAGAAAAGTTGTTTTGTAGGTTATTTTAATCATTTTTGTGGTTTTTTTTTGAAGTCAGTTACATTTTTTTTAAAAAGTTTTTTTATTTTATCCTTTTTAGTTTAAATATTCAACCCAAATTATTGACAAACATATAATTTTCTTACCTCCTCCTTTTGGAAAAATGCTATCTTTGGTGAACTTGATCCTAATGAAGGATCGAAAGGTATGTCACCTCCTTTAATTTTTTCATACATTCTTGTTAGGAAATAGCACTTAGAATTAAATGCTCGCAATAGATTTATGTGACACCCGGATTTGCGTCCTGGAATGCAAGGCTTCTTGGAAATATATTGCTGTATTTAATATTGTAGATGCAAAACTATACCTTTCTCTACCGCACTTTATAGAAATTCGCTTCTCCTAATTTTAAAAGTGTAAGGTAGCCATACACCATACTGCCTATCGTCCAATCGGCATGAGGATCGATTTGATTAGACTTCAAATCGGCAGCAGTGATGCCAACACTGCTGCCGTTTTGAAGTTTGATCATGCCGATTTGATCCAATCGGAAGGATGATCAAATCGGCATGATCAAGCCTATCAAATTTAACTGTGTGTGTGTCATGTCAATATGATGGATTCCACGCCCACACACGGTCAATTCTAACTGACGATAGGCAGTATGGTGTATGGCTAACTTTCGAATTTCCACCACACTCTAGCCTTTTATTTTACCCTTTTCGTCGCAATCAAGTCTTTTGAAATGAACCACATTTTTAGGGTTCCGTAGTCAACAAGGAACCCTTATAGTTTCGCATGTCCGTCCGTCCGTCCGTCCGTCTGTCCGCAGCTTAGCTCAGAGACGCCCAGCACTAGAAAGCTGTAATTTGGTGTAAATATACGGATTTGTTGCGTCAAAAAAGTGGTAAAATAAAATCTCGTAAAATATTTTTTTTTAGGGTACCTCCTGTACACGTAAAGCGGGGATGTTTTTTTTTTTTCTCGCGTACCCCTTAGTGTGGGGTATCATTAAATAGGCCTTTAAAAAATATTGGTAGTTTCCATCAACAATTTTTTGATAAAAAGATTCGTTTGTGAAATATTAAGCTTTAAAGTGCTAATTTTTGCCCTACTCGAGTGTCCCCCCCCTCTACCAGCTAAACGGTTATGTTTGGGGGTGTGAAAAAATTTACAATAGTAGTGTATATAACGAAGTTTAAAAGAAAATTATCATGACTAAGTGGGCTTTACAAGTTTACGAGTAATAGTTGACCAACTTATAAAACATACTGGGATAACATTTTCCTAAACAAAATGTATCGGAGAACAACTGCAAATGTAAGTTTGTCAACTTCATTTTTACAGCTATAATAGGTAGTGGAGTGGAGTGGAGTGCAGTGGAGTGGAGTGCAGTGGAGTGGAGTGGAGTGGAGTGGAGTGGAGCGGAGTGGAGTGGAGTGGAGCGGAGCGGAGTGGAGTGGAGTGGAGCGGAGTGGAGTGGAAGGGAGTGGAGCGGAGTGGAGTAGAGCGGAGTGGAGCGGAGTGGAGCGAAGTGGAGCTGAGTGGAGTGGGGTAGTGTGGGGTGGAGGGTCGAAAATCGCTTGAACCTTTTTAACAGGTTCATAGCGATTTTCGACGTGCCTTGACACCTCTCAAGTTTTTTTTTTTAATACGTCATAAATCGTAAACCTTTCAAAGTTGGAACCAACTACAAGAACTTTTATAGTATGTTATTACTTGCTGCTACGGAACCCTTTATGGGCGAGTCCGACTCGCTCTTGGCCGGTTTTTTATATATCAATGTAGTTTATTTAAAAATAAAAGAAGTGGGGACAGTAGGACTTTTCCAGTTTTGCTTCGCTTCAGTTTATCACACTACCCTCCAAATGCTACACTCCTGATTGGAAATCCTTGCTCTTAAGTGTCAGTTATTTATATGTACTGGGTCAAATTATGGACTGGCGGACACCTGAGAATGACGGAGACAAATTTATGAGTGTACCTATATAAGTACAATGTGCGCTGTTCGGATCAAATTATAATCATACCAGTTCGATCTTAAATTGGTCACCCGAAATCCTATCACGTGTTGAATTCATCAGCTTTGTGTATGGTTTGAATGGAAGTTCCCACTGGCTGCGCACGATTTTGATCCATCAGATTTCAACGTATGGTCGTTTTCCATTCGGTATCAAATCTTAAAATCTGAGCGGATAAGGTCTCATTGACAATTCTGTGTCTGTTTTATCATTCATCTGCCCTTTGTTTTGCTTCCATTTCAGCTACTATGACTAACTATGTGCTTATATTCATGTTGTAAGTTGTAATAGGTACAATAAGGCCCTGCGTACACAACGCGACGCAAGTCTTAAGGTGCCGGTTCGCGCGTGAGACCGCGACAGGAGACAGCGACATTTCTGACATTTTCGTTAGCTAACATTGCTCCTTCATTAAAATCCGGTATTTGTATAAATTTCAATAAGGTCGAAAATCGCTTCAAATTCGGAAAACATTTGCTTAACGATAAGCAAATGTTTTCCGACCTTCACTTGTATTACCAACTGATTCCCACCAGTAGGATAAATCGGCAAAAATTAAAAAAAAACAAGACAACCATTTTAATTCGGTCGCATTGAACAGTGTGGTGTCGCGACGATTTTTTTTTAATTTTTTTTATTTAGTGATCAAAAAGGTACATTTTAAAGTTTGTAACGTACATACTGTCCAACAAAACTATACACATAGTTTGTCTGTTGGATCAAAATTATAACTTAATACTTATTATCTTATGAACTAAATTTGCAATTACACATACAAGCTTATGTAAAATGGTAGTTTAGGATATGTAAAATAATGTAAAGTTAAGGGAGTGTACTTAGTAGGTATTTTTTTAGATTCATCTTAAATTTCTTTTTCTTTTTTTCGTCTCTGATTTCGTCTGGTAAGCTGTTGAGTATGTAAGGGATACGCTTTTGTAATGTTCGGTCTCCATAGACATTATTCACTCTCGGTACTACATATTTACCAGACGACATCGTTCGGGTGTTATATTTGTAACATACATTTATTAATAATGAATTATGCTCCTGATTACCATGGTTATTAGTTGCAAGTAAGTACTTATGTTTTATACTAACCGGTAATACTTTACAAATTTTATATAGTTTATAATAATCTTTTTTATGTTTATGTTTAGTTTTTTATCCACTATTAGTTTTAGGAACCTAAGTTGTATATTTTCTAATTTTTCTATGTAGGATTTGAATGAAAGGCCATAGCAATCAAGAGCATAATCGATTATAGATTCAACCATACATGAGTATAATATTTTTAGGGTACTAGTAGGGACACGATAACTTAGGTGGTAAAATTTACTTAGTAAAGTTTTAAGTTTATTGCACAAGAAATCTATATGTTCTTTCCATGAGAAATGCTCGTCGACTTTAACTCCTAGATAAGTTACACAATTAGATCTCTGGATAGGTTTGCAGCCACAATTGACACGGCTACCATGAATGCAATCAAAAGTATGAGTGTATAGTGGTAGAGGATTTTCTTTTAGTGGTAAGTGTGGTGAATGAATGATGATGTAATGTGTTTTTTCCGTATTTAATACTATGCCGTTATCGTGAGACCATTTAACTACGGCGTCCACGATTATTTTTGTTGAGTGTATACAGTAACTTCGTTCCATCCGGGTGTCCCTTGACACCTCTCAAGTTTTTTTTTAAAGATCTATTGTTAACTATTTTGTTATGATTTGACATTCTTAAAAAGTTTTGTACGAGTGTTTATGATATAAGCTATTCTTTAGAACTTTTTTTGGTCTAAATGTAATATAATGATATGAGAACACAGAATACACAAAATATAAAGTACCTCACGATAAAATCACTTTATTATCCCCTTCAAGTGGACCTTTGGGACAAAACTACCTAACATTCAATTCCGTTTTCCTTATACTTACTTTTACTTTGTACTGCTTACAGTAAACGCAAAGATAATCTATTTCAAAGTAATCTCTGTTTTTATTGCAGCTTCTGGTTGCACGGTCTGGACAAAATTATCAACCTTGTTCTTTAGTTATGCATACACCCTGGTAAGGTTTTTTTGGAACAATCCCATCGTTCTATTCTCAAACCATTGCAAATCAACAAAATCGACGGAGGCGACTACCGTCTACAAGCGCCGAGACAATGAAGCTCGACGTGTCCCGGAGTATGAATTTAACTATTTTAGGGGTAGGAGGAACAGAGTGGAAAGTTCCTCATACCCCAATTAAAAGGAAGGTTCCTTCTGACCAGAAGGGTTTTTGTTGTATCTGGTGGGCTTTCTGCCCAACATTGATTGTCGGAATTTACTGTCTTCTAAACTCGCGGATAACTTTGATTGCGCGATGTAGAACTTTTGATTCCTCCGTCGCTGCATAGATGGCGCTAGTGTATTTTTTGCTGACGGGTTCGCTACACTATCTTGGATCCTGCAACAAAATTAATCAGAAAAAACAGCGGAAGAGTAGGAAAATACGTGGTTTCCACTTCCCTTCATAATCAAGCAAGTCATCATCATTAACATCATCAGCACGAAGACGTCCACAGCCACAGCTGAACCAAGGTTCTTAGACTACCAAACCGACAGACAATCCTCCACTTGCATCCATCGGTTGCCCGCGATTCTCACGGTGACGTCTCGGTCCACCTAGTCGGAGGCCAATCTTCTGAAAGAAACCTGCAGAACCCAGTTATTACAGGGCGATAAATCTTTGTAAGATAGTAGTCAACTATCGGGCCACTGACAAAGGCCTGTAACAACTGCCAAAAAATCTACTAATGACAGCTGGAATAAGAAACTCGGTATGTGATGGATATTTACCTATCATGAATCTATCTAGGCAAGCGCGGCTTAACCAAACACTTGGAAAACTCGACCAAATGCCGTCCCGCAGGAGAGATGGGACAGATAAGAGTATCCAGGACATCATCACCTTACTAAAGGTGACCGATCCAGACGACGTGCCTGCTTTCGTGGCGAGGGTGTTGCATCGGCTGCCCCCCGTCACGTTTGACCACGTCGACGTAACTAGGCTGTTGAGAGATATTACATCCCTGAAGACAAGTCTGGCCGAAGTACAGTCTAAATTGGAGGTGTCGGATCGCACCATAGGTGAACTACGTGCCGAGGTAGTGTTGTTACGCAACGCTGGTGTCGTAAGTAGGTCACCTGACGCCTCTAATGTGAACACGCGCCGCGGGGCGTTGAATGCATCCATCAGCAGTTTTGGGTCAGCGAATTTGAATACATCGCCGACTGTCAATGTTGCGGACGATGCATTACGTTCCGCCACCGACCGTCCCTCAACTACGGTCGAGGTTACACGCGTTAGTACGTCAACCCCGAAACGTGCTTCCGCTGCTATTACTGCCACCAACAAACCAGCTGCGCCTCAATCTAAGCAGCAAAGGGATAAGCAGGTTCCTATCCAAAGGGATCAGCCTCAGCAGGGTCCAGTGAAAGACCAGTGTGACAAGGACGGTTTTGTCAAAGCTGAGAAGAAGAAGAGGAGAAAGCCTACTTGTCGGAACCAGTGCGGTACCGCACCGACCGGACCGAATCATCTGCTGCGTCCTGCAGTACCAGCGACGCTGCTGTACGTGTCCCGGCTGCACTACACTACAAAGGTCGAGATGATTGTAGAGTATGTCCGCATCAAGACCAAGCTTACCCTGAGGGTCGAGCAGTTGCAGTCTCGTCACAACGTGAATTTCAATTCTTTTGTGGTGAGGGTGCCGACGGAATTTTGGCCGAGAGGTGTGGTGTTCCGGCGATTTCGAGGCCGGATACCTGACACCGTGCGACACACGACGCCGACTCTTCGTGTGAATTAGTTTTATTTTCGTATTGTTTATGTATTGTATTATTATTTTAGTTAAGTCATATTGTATTGTATTATAGTATTTCATATGGGCCTTGAAGCCTGAATTAAATAAATAAATTAACTTGGGAGATCAACCCGTGTGGCTGTTATTACTTAGCCAAGCTATTTTATTGTATGGGTACGAGACGAGCTCTTTACACACTTATACAATAGAATAATTTAAATTGCGAAACCTCATAATAATTCCAAAATGATTTATTTAATAAAATAAAGCCCCTTACCAAACCATAATTATACATTAGTATAAATTAAGTTATTAAATCCTTTATCAGAACCGCACATACGTCTATTTGCATAAAGTTATTCAGCGAGATTTGGTAACATCTTCATTTAATATAGGTTAATATACAATTTACATTACTCTGTTGAGAAGATTTGTTTCAGGACATCATGTGTTTACGGTAAACAGATAATTTCTTACTGAGTTAATTTGAAGTAATTTCATATGAGTTGTAACATCTGACATCTTATGGTAATTAGCAATTACCAAGACTTCGACTTTCACTTAACACTTCGATTTTGTTTTATCCAAAGATAGACTTCAGAAAGCGTTGCTTAACCTTGTTCACCCATCCAAAAACAGACCTCAGCAAAACTTGCTACCATCTGACGGCTCACTCTATCACTGCGTGCGCTATTTGATTTGACCATACCCGTTGTAGGCACACGAAACCAATCCCACAGAAACGTTGGGAAAAGGCGTTACACATCAAAATGCGTAAAGTTTAATAGGTATGACAAATAAAATAATATATTTTAATACTTAAAGGTGTTACTGCCAAAGAATAAGAGAAGGGACTTAATCTGAAAAACGGTTACTACGTTATGAATTACAACAAACTTTTCTCACATCAAAAACCTTTTAGCTTAGTGTTAGAGTAAAATTGTGGTGATATTTCAAGTCGCACAAAGCCACACTTTCTTCACTAGTTTCATAATAAACTTTGATATCAATTTAGCTTTACAAATGACTCCAAATTCAGCATTAAGCCTGTCAAGTCTTATCTCAAGTTCTAAACTTGAAGCTATGTTGGAATTAAGTAAATTACATGTAAATGTATACTCTGTACTTAGAAAGATTTTAATCTTTAAATACCCTCATCGTACTTACGTCGCGAGAAAAACTGTTTTCACAAGCGAGAATTGTGAACAATAAATTAATACGGTTTAGCGAGACGATAATTATTATCTTCTATTCAAGTACCTTTGTCAACAAGGCACAAACGTTAGCTAGCATATTTTGTCGCAATATGTCCCATCTTTAGATAATATAAATACTAACTTCGCGAAAGTAATTTTGTACGTTTGTTTTCTACCTTTTCACTCCTAAACCATTGAACCGATCATTCTGAAATTTTGCATATAGGTACGTTTCCGGTGTACAGAGACGGACATCCCTTCATTTCGGAGAAAAATACTGTTCTCAAAAAACAATAATAATTTTCATATGATAATAGATTGAGAGCTGTGGTGGCCCAGTGGTATCGGTCCCGACTTACGAGTTGTAGGTCGTGGGTTCGAACCCCGCCAGGCGCATTACTTTGTGTAATTTATTTCATCACCACTGCTCTCAAAACGGTGAAGGAAAACATCGTGAGGAAACCGGCCTGTCCTAGAACCAAAAATTCGACGACATCTACCAACCCGCATTGGGCCCGCGTGGTGGATTATGGCCCACTCCCTCTCAGAGAGACCTGTGTCCCAGCAGTGGGAACATTATAGGCTGATGATGTGATGTGAATAGATGGCGCCGCATTTAAGATCCGAATTAATTGATCGAATAATAAATAATTAATGCTAGCGAAGCTGCGCGCAAGGCCTAGTCTTTAATATAAGTTCTTAGGCTTTGTCTAAAGTAAGTCTTTGAAGTGTTATTTAATGTTTGTCTTACGTATTTTGGGTGTAAATAGTGGAAAGGGAATTGCTTAATTTAGTACTTGTTTCTATTCAAGTTACCCTTTGTAAGATGAATTGTGTCGAGAGTTTGCGGTAAGAAATCTGACCTGTAAATTACAGGTAAACTGACAAGTATTTTGTTCTTAAAAATACCATTTTTGTTTAAAAGTTATATGTATTTCAAAGGACATCAAACGGAATAATTTTTTTTTAAAAAATATTCCAAACCTTCATCAGTTTTTTTTTATGTTTTTTGAAAAGAAAATTAAAACGTATTTTAAAATAATTAACCGTCTAAAAAATTAAACGTTTTTTCAGAAGAATGGGACCATTTTGTTACACGTGAGTCATTTAACTCGGTCTTTGGATTTATAACTTTGATAAAATATGGGATGATATGTTAGATTCATTGCGCCTATAAAATCAGAATGTGCTGCCTACAGCATAATCTACGTAATGGTATGAAATTGAATTTTGAAATGAGTCTGACTCTTTTTTTTAACTTCCATTTGATTTTGCCGATAGCAGTGGTTTTGCGAGGTGTGACCATAAAACATAACGTAACTAGAACATATCATAATATAATATGGATATGAGTAAGCATATGAAAGATTTTCTTTTGTTAAGCTTGGTTTTATATTATAATTCGATTCTCATACTTCATCGCTCACTGTCATGGTAAGAGTTACAATGAATCACACGACACATTGCCTTATAGGTATATATAATCCAGGTGATGCATTTTTTTTTGGGTTGGATCAATGTCTCGCCATAGGTGGAGTGGAAAGCACTGTCAGATTGACTAAATCCCACCCTGCATCTGTTACTGCCTAATACATGAATACCTAGATAAATATAAAATCACTGTGAATATCATAAAGAAACAGCTTCTTCTCAATAAGCAGCAAAATATCATCGCCACATCAAGCGCTTTAAATCCCTCGTACAAATAAGAAGAAAATAGATTATAAGTATAAACAACTTCGCAAAACCATTCAAATCTCAATATCACCGACCGAAGCTATCATTTTACCTGCATTCTTTACACCTACAAAAGGGGTCTACAGTAAATGCGCGCATTATGGCTTGCTTACGAATATTATCAGGAAAGGTCTTATTATACTTCCCTGAGGGACGCCAGGATAGTTTGAGACATCATAAAAGAGTACGTGATACAATAACAGGGGAACATCGCTACAGTTTGTGCAGCGTTGTCTGTACTGCTGGTGCGATAGTATTGAACCACCTGTGATTATGCTTACGTGGAAGTAGTGTTTGGGTGTGTCCAATGCATTTGTTAAAACTAAATATGGTATAAAAATAAATAAGCTGTTGACTGCAATTTTTGCTTTTGTGAAAAATCAATAGTAGTTTGACAGTCTGTTCAGCTCCACAAGGGTGTTAGACAAAAATGAAATGTTTTGTCGTTTAGTGTAAAAAACAGTTTTAAAAGGGATTATTTTAAACGTGCGTAATGCCGTTACATTAAAACCCACAGCTAACATAGTTAGAGAAAATAAAATAGCTCATTTGCAAGGTTATAAATTCACATGTCATTGAATAAATTGTAAACTGAATTGTTTGTTAACAAAATAAATGAAGGAATCTAATATCCGTCTTAACATTTCTCCAAACATTTATCTCAATTTAAATATATCAAGTTACTAAGTAAAGGTAAATACAACAAACCTTCGAAATCTAAATACGTCTTAACAACCCAACAAGATGGATTTCACAGAACTTGTTGAATTTGAAAGGGTTTGTTTGATCAAAAGTTTATTTTTAAGGTGACTTCCATAAGCGAGCGGAATAAACTGACAGGCAAGGTTTTGCAAGGAGTAAAAGGAGTCAAGTGCGGCTTTTCTCTTGGAACAGAGCAGACTAGAAAAAATAAGTATTGTTTGATCTTGTCATCTACAGGGTGTAAGAAGACACTTAACGAAGCCGAAAGCCACGTATTCTACCCATTATTTGGATCATTTTTTTTCCTTTTGACCGTACCTGGGACTCCAAGGGTTCTCGAGATATTGAAGGTCAAAGTTGCATTTTTTTTAAAACTTTTTTTTTACGAAATCGAATTAATAATAATTATTACAAAACTTTTTTCCAAACAAACATTACCTGAATTTTCGATTTTTCTAAAAAAATTACGCGCGCACGTCGATACGTTCTTATCACAGCGCGTTCCAGCATAGGCGCGTGGTGAGCGTCAAGCCACCCGCCTACGCACACAACGACACGAAACCTGTTTGCTTTACATTGCGCGCAATAAAATTATTAGTTTTTTTGATACCTAAAAATAAAAGTCGGTTCCTAGCGATAATTTTAGCGTAATACTTAGTTAGATGTACAGTATGCGTAGATAACGGCTATGTGATGTATCTAATTACACCCTGTATATGCATAAGATACTTTATCAACTTCAATCTGAAATGACGGCCAAAGTACTTTAACAAAACCTTTATATTCAATGAAACAATTTATTCAAATAATTCGAATCAATCGTCCAGTTTTATAAATTATTGAGGGTTGAGAGTCCATCGAATATGACAAACGCAATGTAGCTTAAATATCGAAGTTTTATCAAATATAAAAATGTTCAGGTTAAAAACCTTAAATTGAATAAACTCATTCTCAACTCAAGGGCTAATATTGGGTGATAAGTTAAATATATTACATATCGTGAATATTTTGGCACCAGGGGTCAAGATTTTTCGTTTGACGAGTATCTGGAGAGTTTTCTTATTGTTCAAGTGGCTTAGAAAGTTTCGGATATTTGTAATACGTGAAAGCATTTTTCATTAGCTTTCTTTCGCTAAACTAATTCTGTAATTTTTGATGAAAATAACATGTGTTTGATGTTTTCAGATTTGCCGTTAATTCAGCTTTTTTATTTCAGACTGTTAATGCCATTACCATTTTGCAAACAAAGAGCTCAAGCGATTCCACAAACAATTCAGTCACTTGGCAATACGAGAAATACGAAACAACTGATCAAAATGAAATCCGCAGAAACGACACGAATGAACAAACCAACATGAAAAATCCGAATACATTTTTCAACCGCATATAAATTCTGGTGTAAAAGTATTAAAATTTTAAACTTTCATATGATACCTCGTTAAAAATGTACACCTGATGAAATAATGTCGGTCAACCGAGACTGGAGTGTCAAAGTTATATGAAGTCCTTGCTGGACCGACTTGTTTAATTAATGGCCTCCTGAGTTTCACTAAAACCGCTTCCATTTTGTTTACGGCGTCTGTTGCATTGTGGATGATGTCAAAATGTTTCAATTTGTTATCATATTGTTGTCAATTCGTGGATTTTATAACAAGTTGGAATATTCTATGAATGCTAGCTAGCAGTGGTGTGCTAATTAAAACATTTTGTGGATGTGCTATTTTATAATTAAGTTTTCTGTTTACGATAAAATACCTGAGACCGAGGTTTACGCTCACATTTACATCCAAAAATTGCCGGTTCTGAGTCCTAAGTGATATTACTGCCTAGTCATCAACAGGAAAAATAAAGACTCGGATGGAGTCTATATTTTCTACTGAGAAATCTCTGAAGGAAAAGCTTAAAAACATTTTGTCCGACCCATGAACCGAATCCAGGACAGGAAAGTTCAAAGCAATAGAGCTTGGAACCACTTATCCAACGGGGCTGTTTAACAATGCTAAGTTATATTAATTACTAGCAGTTATTTCACTGAACACATTTACGTAATTTTATACAAAATCATGCCAAGACACGTACTGCCTTGTTACAGAATTTGCATCTCAAGAAAACGTTCATTCCTGCACATTTCTTCTGTCTTCAACATATTGCGAGCGTTCTTCAATTCAAACGAGAACACTGTCAGGTCGTTCATAATTTGTATCTTATTCTCGAACGTTCTCAACATTTATTTTAACTTCATTCTGGAATATTCCGTCTGCATTGTTCTTCATTTCCACAGTTCTCGTTTTAGGTTTTGTTTTTAAAAGTAAAATTCCTTTGTGGAGTGAGAATGATAGATGTTTTGCTTTCATCTACAAAGCGAAGATTTTAAAAAAGAAACGGTGTTTTACTGGTGAATAATCATTTTTGCAGTCGACTTGTTTGTTCTTCGAACGAGAAGTGTGTGGATCACGTGTTGGATTTACTGTTGTTGTTTGTAAAATAGTGCAGCCAAAGTTCAGTCACGTATCAACTGTTTATTTTTTAGATGTTTTTTGTTCTAGCGCTGGGAGTTAGGATATGCGGCCTCCCGATGCTGGCTTACGGCAAGTCCCACAATCCAGGCCTGTGTGGGAACGGCCGGAGTGCACACAAGCATCTCGACCATGAGGGAACGACTGTACTGGAACTGAACTGGATATGACATTATACAATATCCCTTAGGCGGGACTGGTTGTCAGACTATCGGTCCACTGACCACCTACTTCAAATATGTACAATTGAGAGCCGGGACCAACAGTAAAGAAACTCGGTATGCGATAGTTGGCACATCGATCGATCAACACTTAGTAATAAACCGCGACTTTACCTTGAACATCGACTTGTGCGACTTTTCTTGTTAAGCTAATTATTGCCAAAAAAAGGTTCAAAATAAAAATCTCTAAATTGTTTTTTTACCAAAATAGCTTAAGTAAGAAAGATTGAATTATAAACCTATGTCATATTTCAACAGCAAGTTAGTCGCTGCGAATTAAATTCTGTGTTAGGATTTAAAACGTATTTTTAATCTGAACCGTGTTTAAGTCTCTCGCCATTCATCGCCGCCAATCCTAACTACGATCCTTGGGTTAAAGGGCAAGTTAATAAGAAGGTTAGCTACTAGTTCATTGAACTTTACAACATGATAAAAAAAATGAAAGTGCGTCAAATTCTAGTGCTGAAAATTAATGAAAAATGCATCTATACAAGGTGTCTTTAAGGTACACATTTTTTATGAAATAAAAATCCGTTCATATCTACACAACATTATGAAGAAGGCCGAAGAAAGATTATGTTGTTTCCGTCCTGTAAGTACTATGTATGGAATGGCCCACGGCCACGTGTTAAATTAGAATAAAGTAAAACCGTGTGTGACTGAGAGCCAAATATTTTAATCTATATCGAATGTGTACCTAATTGAGTAACGGTGCAGTACATTTAACTTATCTTCTACGCTGAATCTAGTGGAGGTTATCTGTGAAGTCAATTCATATTTTTATATCTTCAAATAAACTACGAAACTTTTTCAAGAAGAAACTTTCAAACTGATCCAATTCAAACTTCTGTCCAATTCCCATCGTAACAGCTTTAAAAATGGTACACATTTATACTTATTTTTATCTGGACGAGGTTCTAATGGATTGGCTACATATATTCACATGGGATTTGCGGTACGTTGCCCATCTAAGTTTTGCAAGTAACTGTTACGAGAATTTATCTTTCTGTTACCGCTTCACGTTGCTAACTTAATTTTAAATGTTGACTACTGACGGTAGTATAAGGAGAACTTTTAAAGTCTAATAAGACTTTTAGAACAACTGAAACTTGCTAATTCTTGCTTGAAACTTGGAATTTCTCTAACTAGCGTTATCCTAATTATACTGCCGAGTTCGGCTTTAAGAACATTGTGAAGATGTTATGTCTTGTGTACTTAAAGAGTTTTTGAGTTCCTCTGTCTTCATTTATTTATTCACGTTAGCTTGTCATTCTGTTCTACTTAAGGCTTTAATTATTTGATTAAAGAGTTTCCTTAAATAACATGGTTTTCTAATTTCAGGGGTTGCCGTAGGAACGACTACGAAAGTGGGAACGAATATTCACAGTTCCTTGACGTTGTTCTTAAAATTCATTTGGTAACATTGAATTAAGTTTATTCTTGTTACCATTGGAGTTTATGGTAAAGTGATCACTATGAGTTGATTGGTTTAAGATAAATATATTTAAAAAAAAAAAAACATAAGGTATGACTTACTACAGTTTTCTTAAATGTAGGTATGTTAAATTCATTAATAATCTGTGCCTGAACTAGGTAATCCTGTTTCAGGCGATTGAATGTAACATTAAGTTATTAAATAATCACATAATTAGCCTATTAATCTTCACTATTCAAAAGGTGCAATAAAATTATAGTAGGTACTTAACTTAGCTAACTAATTAAAAACAAAATAACAATATTATGTTAGTTATTAAGTTAATATTAAGTTATATGTATATATTATATGTATATCGGTTTTTGTAAGGGCGACAACTTTCTAAGAATAAACATACAAGTTTAGTAATTTAAAATTAAAATAATCGTACCTGTTCAGTTGTTCACTCATGTGTTTTCAACAGAATTTTAAGGTTAGTTTTTGAAAAAAAAAACTTTACGATTTGTATGAGCCGCTCAACAGGCTTTTTTTTTTTTTTTTTTTTTTTTTGCGTGGTAAAATCATCAAATGAGTCCTCCCACCCCGGGCAGGGCGGGAGGGACTGTCAGACTTGTACTGACTAAAATCCACGGTGTCCTTCAATAGCCCTTTATGTTCCGGGGTCACGGTAATGGTATAAGTCCCGCGACCCCGGCAGGCTTTGGCCCTCTAGAGAGGGGGCCCCGTCATTATGCTGACGCTCTTTGAGGCGCGCGTGGAACACAACGCGCCGTCGACCCGGGCATGGTCCATGGTCGGGCAGCGAGTTGCCCTTTACTCGCCGCCCGCATGCCCGCGCCTACGGTGGCCGGAGATCGTCTGGCGACGTCCGTCGCCGTGGGCGTCCACCACTGCGGGTGGGGCGGAGGGAGGACACTGTCCTCTCTCTCACGCGGCCCGCCTCCTCCTTCGCGAGCATGACTGCTTCGCAGAAGGAGGCGACCGCTTCCCACTCCGTCTCGCCCCGCAGCATGGCCGCGACCAATGCCGGGCGCGAGAGGTCTCCGCCTATCGCCGCCGTGAGGACACGTCGGTGCTCTGCCCAAGCTGGGCAGTCTTGCACCGTATGCTCTACTGTGTCCTCCGGGCGATCTTCGCAGTGGTGACACCCAGGCGTTTCCTCCTTTCTCCTTAGACACAGGTACCTCCCGAAACTTCCGTGTCCGGTGAGGACCTGCGTCATGCGGTAGGTCAGGACGCCGTGACTCCTATCCAGCCACTCCTCAAAGAGGGGTCTTACCGCCGCGATTGCGGCGTGCCCGGCCGTCGGTTGCGACAATCGTCCCCTCCATACTGCCCTGAGATCGCGCCGGACCTCTTCCCGCCGCGCCTCGACTTGTCGGGGCAGCGGGAATTCTCCCCGGCGCTGCGCCTCCACGCGCCACTCATAGACGCGCTGGAGGGCAGTCGCCTCCAGATCCCAGGGCAGTAATCCGGCAAGCAGGTTGGCCGATTCGCCGGCGATCGTGCGGTATCCCCGGATCATCCGGATAGCCATGACCCTCTGGCATGCGACCAACTTTAGTGGTCGCGTCCGGATGCTCAGGGCCCACACGGGGGCCCCGTAGAGGGCCATGGACCGCACGACACCGGCGTACAGCCTACGGCAGGAGGCGTTTGGCCCGCTGAGATTAGGCAGCAGTCGCCTGAGGGCGGCCGCTGCCCGGTTCAGCTTTGGGGCCAAACTCAGGAAATGCTCCCTGAAGTTCCACCGGCTGTCGAGGACGAGTCCCAGGTACTTCATCGTCCTCCCGACGCCGATGCGAACCCCCTCCACCGTTATGTGGGACTCGGACCGTGGCGCGTTAACGCGGCCATGAAAACACATGGCCTCCGTTTTGCGCTCAACAGGCTTGGGATAAATTTGTAATAGTTTGCTATGTAGTCTGTTTCACTATGTACGTAGTATAATTTTTCAATATTAAAATTCTTGCTCGATTTCCCAGGACCATGTCAGATGGTGCGATCCGCGTCTTAACTCAAAACTGAACACCTCTCGTAATACAAAGCTTTCTCTGGGATATACCGTGATGCTGAAGGCGTGCTACAGTTTCGAACCGTGATACTCGTGGAGGTAGAATTTCTGAGAATTGAAAATGAGCTCAGATAATAATGGGACGAGTGTAGTCTTCCGATACTCTGAAGACATGATCCTATATTTTGCTGCAGTCTATTTAAATATGCACTCATAGTGGGTATCGTGATTTGAATAAAAACATGAATGAGATAGACGTCTTGTATAGATTGATCTTGCTGGAGTGTATTAATTTAAATGAGATTTAACCATTATCATTTCAATTTTCTCCGGTCCTACATTTTGAAAACAGACTCCTTAGGGCAACCTGCTCTTAGGAGCGGACCGAAGCTACGGAGCGGAGAAATACTTTATTAACCAATAGGATTGCACCACTTGCACTGGTTAGTATTAGCACCGCAGCTTCGCTAATACACTCCAGTGAATAACCTCAATTTGATGACTGCATAAGGAAGCGGAGTTGTGCTATGGGCTAAAAATATTTTTGAGCTTTATTGCCATTAAAGCGCTAGAAGAAGAGTAGCCGCTTAAATACTATGCGACAACGATGAGAAAGAAAAATAAATACTTTAGAAAATTGATTTCCTAATTTTAAAGTGATAGATTGGACAGAGGCCATTGACGGTTCCTTTTTGTTGAAAAAACAAAGTAAATCAAGTGTTTACTTTTAGCTTAGCAAGACACTTTTCTTTGTAGTAAATAACCTAATGTATCTTCAGCAAAAAAATAACGGGTTAAAATGCAAAGCCAAGATATTTAGCTGCCAAAATTCGCCATTTTTTCTCCTAATGTTTATTTTTAATGTGGCAAGTTTCTGTTCCTAATGACAGAGTTTTGTACAGTATACACTATTTGGTTTGTAAATATTATAGGGTGAAGGTCCTTTGTTCCTTGGATTTATTACCTTTTTGGGGGATATTTAAGGTAGTTTATTGTAAAACGTGAGTGAGTGAATATTTATTATCAGGTTTTGTGTTTTTTATAGATTTGCTTTCCACACACGATGTCATCACATCAGCATAATCGCAAAAATAGCTATAAATGTGTATTCGGAAAACAATTACGTTTTCTAACATCCAGTTGAATAATTAAACTAACTATTGATAAAACCTAAGCATTCCATATTATTTTTTAACCATTTGTTAAAAAAAATATAGAATTTACAAACAGTTTAACTACTGATCAAACAACTCGCCATAACTAAAATAAAGAAGATTTAAACCCAATGGCACTTTTTACTATGAAAATTCTATACTCAGAACGTTTTCATGTAATTTGGTATTAATAAAAACTAGATTTGTTATTTTTGGTATCTCGAAAATACTTTCTACTGTTTAGTTTTTAAGCTCCTCTTAATTATTAATAAAAACTTTAACCGGTCGTACCAGAAAAAGTTAAAAAACTGTTGGAAATTTTTCTAAAAAAGTGTTAAAACGACCTATAAATCAACGGAAATTGATAGTTTTTTTGAAAAATATTCACTAGATGTTTATCTCTTTTGCAGTAAGACGGTTGAGAAACGATCAAGCAAGTAAATAAATCCCAACCAAAATATAATGTACACACTGAACTATAAATGGTAGCAGACAATATGAAGCCATTTTACTATGATATGTATACATACTATGATTGATAACACACAATATTTTCCATATTGTTAGAGAACACGCGAAGCAATATTTGTTTCGGGTATATTTAGACACGATCTATTGCCTAAATCAGGGGTTACCAAACTTTTCAGTATTTTGTCTCGGGCGCTCTAAATGGTCGATACCGGATAACGTGAATCTAATTTTATGGGTAGGCTTTTAAAGTTTTATTGTGTAAGTAGGTTCTAGCTGTTTTTCAATGGAATCGCGGGACTGTATAAGCAGATTACTCTGGAATGTAAAGGGAAATTGGAGGGATACTGTGGATATTGTTCAGTCCGAGTCTGATATTCCCTTCCGCGGCGAAGGAGAAATAAAGACTAATTTGATGATTTTACCAACTGACAAAGAGTACTAAAGTTCAATGAGACTATCTTCTTGAACTAAATTAAAGAGTCTTGGATCCTCACTAATTCCTAGCCTACGTCACTATTTAAGATATACCACGGGGCGCAGTGGAGCATAGTTTGGGATCCACTGGTCTAGACAGCATTATATTCTGGCTTAGATTTGAAGTAACTGGAAAAGAATTTTTCACTTCAGTAGCTCAAACATGTAGGTTTTGCTGCCTGAAATCAGTGAGCAAAATGCGATTTTGCTCACTGAGTGAGACAAAGTAACTTTTTAATTTTTGTTTTCAGAAAGCCACGAATATCTTATTCAGCCTTGGGTTAATCATACAATTCGAAACATAAAATTTACACTCCATCTCTTTCGCGCTATTAGAAAGAAAGAAGGACAAAGACCAGCCCTTTCGAAATTCCGATTTTGAATTCGACCTCAAAGACAAACACGCTCGGTTTGTACTAACTAAAGAAATTTTGCAAAAAGATAATTATGTAATTTATTGAAATGTGTAATTTGTTAAATGTGTCATTTATTGAATTTTGAACTTATATAATATACGTAGTTTTTAAACGAAAATAAGTATTTACTGCAAATAAAACTGATATTTAACCTGTAAATATTTATTTTTAGTTTCAATAATGTTACGTAAATATTTTGAATAATAAAATATCATGGGTGCTATAATTTCCGAACACGCCTTAATTTAAATAAAAGAGCGGGCGTGGCTGGCGTAAAGAGTTGAATAAGTTAATAATGATTTCAATTTATTTCTGTTTATTATTTTATCTCCTAAAGTGTTCTCGCTGCTGAAGTGAAAAGTTATGTGTGTTACACGAGAGCAAAGTTTTTTGCAACTCGTGCCTTTGAATCCCTCGCCACACTCAGGATTCAACTTTAGAATCACTCGCTACGCTCGTGATTCAATCGTTTGAATCCTTCGCCTGCTCAGGATTCAAAATCAGCACTAGCAGCAAAAAACGACTTTGCTCTCTTGTTGCACAAATAACTATTTCACTTCAGTAGCTGAAACATGTAGGTTTTGCTGCCTGAAATCAGTGACCAAAATGCGATTTTGCTCACTGAGTGAGACAAAGTAACTTTTTAATTTTTGTTTTCAGAAAGCCGCGAATATCTTATTCAGCCTTTTTTTTTTTTTTTTTTTTTTTTTTTTTTTTTTTTTTTTTTTTTTAGGGTGGCAAAATCATCAAATGAGTCCTCCCGCCCTGGGTGGGGCGGGAGGGACTGTCAGACTCTTACTGACTAAAATCCACCCGTGTTCCGTCGGATGCCCTTTACGTTCCGGGGCCACGGTATCCTGGATTAAGAAAAATCCGCGACCCCGGCAGGCATTTGGCCCCATAAGGGGCCCCGTCGGTGACGCGTGAAACACGACGCGCCACCGACCCGGGCTTGGTCCTTGGTCGGACGGCGAGCATACCCATTACTCACCGTCCGCAAGCCCGCTCCGCCGCTGTGCCCTCTGCTGTTCAGAGGGACACGCGTTGGAGCGTCCACCCGACAGGCTATTTGCATACGGGCAAAGAAACCCCTTAGGCACACAGTGCCTAAGGAGAGTTTTTGCCCGCATCCCAGGGCGCACCGGCCCGAAAAACTGGTCTTCCCCCCGGACGTATCCGAGAGGGAACTCCAGTCCACGGGCGCACGTGGAGGTTTCCTGTCTTAGCACCCCATCTTATTCAGCCTTGGGTTAATTTTATTAAACATTTACACTCCATCTCTTTCCCGCTATTAGAAAGAGAGAGGGACAAAGACCAGCCCTTTCGAAATTCCGATTTTGAATTCGACCTCAAAGACAAACACGCTCGGTTTGTACTAACTAAAGATAATTATGTCTTAGTTTAATTTATTGAATTTTTAAGTTAATGTAGATATACGTAGTATTTAAACGAAAATAAGTATTTACTGCAAATAAAACTGATATTTAACCCGTAAACATTTATTTCTAGCTTCAATAATGTTACGTAAATATTTTGAATAATAAAATATCATGGTTGCTATTTCCGAACACGCCTTAATTTAAATAAAAGAGCGGGAATGTCGTGGCTGGCGATGGCGTAAAGAGTTGAATAAGTTAATAGTTCTTTTAATGATAGATGTTTATTATTGTTTTTTTCCTGTTTATTATTTTATCTCCTAAAGTGTTCTTGCTGCTGAAGTGAAAAGTTATGTGTGTTACACGAGAGCAAAGTTTTTTGCATCTCGTGCCTTTGTATCCCTCGCCACACTCAGGATTCAACTTTAGAATCACTCGCAGCAAAAAACGACTTTGCTCTCTTGTTGCACAAATAACTATTTCGTCTAAAATGAATATGTATTGTAGAGAATGTCTAAACAGATTTTTGTTCAGTATTAATTTATGGTTAGTAAGTAAGTAGTGAGGAACTCGTTGCTAAATAATAACAGCCGCACAGGTTAAGCCGTGCTTGCCGAGGTTGGTCTGTGGATGGGTGACCAACTGTCATAGCGAGTTTCCTTCGTGCCTCGGAAAGCACGTAAAGCCGTTGGTCCCGGCTGTCATTTGTAGATCTTTGACAGTCGTTACTGTTAGTCAGAAGCTCTGAAGTCTGACAACCAGTCTTACCATGGGTATCGTATTACCCAGTTACTGGGTTGTGGAGGTCCGACAGGCAGTCGCTCCATGTAATAGTACATTGTTATCCAAGGCGTGAAAGTTACTTATTTACGTCCCGAGACGGGGTTTGGCGCCCGTAACGTAGTGAGGGCGCTAATAGTTCGAGGGACTAAATAAGTAATTTACCCGAGGTAAACACTGTGCTTTTCATTACGAATACGAGGAAAGAAAGTAAAATTAACAACATAAATAGCTAAAGAAAAAATGAGTGTAGATCAGATTGTCACTTTGCCGCTTGTTTTTTTTTAATTTTTGTGCTGTGGTCGTCCAGCTATACAGCCAGGATTTTTCATGTTCATTATTTAATAAAAAAGGCAAATATTTTGTCGAAATCTGTGATATTTTAGTGCAATAGTTGAAACTAAATTATTTTAAAATCATTATAGTTACGAGTATATTCTTAATACTGAACTTTACGTTATTTTAATTTTAAATTGCTCTGTAATTTCGTGGCTGTATAAAAATTTTGAACATGGTTAAATAGAAATGTCAAAATAGAACTAGTTTTTTTTTCTTAAATTTGGCAGCTGTCAGTTGAAAGCGATTTTCCCTAGGGCGGCAATGGATAACTTTCAAACGGCTAATCAGACATGTAATGACCTATTTTCAGAGTATGAGTAATGAAAAATACTTATATTCTGTTGCATCCGGTTTGACTGGAAGCCGACCCGGAAAAGGCTAGGCAGATGATAATTCATTTATGGTTAGTAATAATTTAGTGCATCTACTCTTCTCTTGTCAAAAGGAAACTTCAAAAAGGAGATGTTTTTTTTCTCCTACAATAATGGCCCAACCGTGTACCTCAAGGACAAAAGTACGAAATTATAGGAAAAAAATCGTAGATTTTGAATAAAAATATGTTGAATTTATTCGCGCATTTGTACCACCAGAAATCTTCGATCAAAGATGTTAAAACTTGCAACCCAAGAATTTCAATCTGCCAATGTCATGATTTACGTCTCCGATGATGCGTTTCGTTACTTCATTTTATAAACGTGTGAAAATCCAAAAATGTACTTTATAGAATTTATTTATGTATTACATATAAGTTTTTATTTGTAGTACACATTTTTTGTGAATAATCATGGGAACAACAATTAAAAAAATACATTTATTTCACATTTCGTATTATTTTTTGCGTTTTGTTATCTACCGGCCAAAAGCCAGGGCTCCCGACCTAGGCCAATAGTTTTTTTTTTCTATTGTTGTTGATATCCATTTGTCATATTAAGCGCATCACACACGGCTAAGATACGATAATATTTTATCTTAAGATACCATATCGCTCGCCATACTATTCAATGGACCGTCACACACGACGAAGATACGATATCTTTCATATTTTCGTATCGTAAGATAGAGAGCGATATTCGTATCTTAAGATGTAAAATATATCGTAAGATACCATCTTAAGATAGAAAATATATCGTAAGATATAAAATATATCGTAAGATGACATCTTAAGATACAAAATATATCGTAAGATAACATCTTAAGATATAAAATATATCGTAAGATAACATCAGATGCAAATACGGGGTGTTGTTAACTTCGTTGGTACGAAATAGTAGTGTTCAAAGTTGCTATATGGCAATAACTTGCTAAATGACATTTTACTTGCTATTTTATAGCATGCTATTTTATATGCGTAGGTTCACTAGGTAGGTGCGAATAAAGCAAGCGCAGTAACTGTTTGCTGTAGTTGCATGCTATAGGTCCAAGAAATTAAGAATATTACATCGCGTTTATGAATTCATTACGATAAAATGGAGCAGTAAAAAAAACCGGCCAAGTGCGAGTTGGACTCGCCCATGAAGGGTTCCGTAGTAGCAAGCATAGATTAGGGATATAATTATATTGAGATTAGTAAGTGATATACACAAACAATAAAAATAACTTTGTTTTTCATAGTGCTTGTATGAATGGCAAAGTTATATTTGCGGTTTTTGAAAATGTACTATATCTTAAAAACTGCTAACTGTATCTCATCCAAACCAATTTTCGTTGGAAGTTTTTGTTGAGGTCTGACGAATATCGTAAGATACCATCTTAAGATAGAAAATATATCGTAAGATACCATCTTACGATAAAAAATATATCGTAAGATAACATCTTAAGATAAAATATTACAGTATCGTATCTTCGTCGTCTGTGATGGCCTAAGATATATTAATATAACATCTTAAGATAAAATATTATCGTATCTTAGCCGTGTGTGATGCGCTTTACTGTCAAATAATGAAAACCGATACCTCAGAACAATAACACCGATACCATATTTTGACGTGATTTTGACAGATGAAACAGATTGACAGCTCAGATTGACAGCCGTAAATGCTGTCATAAACGTTTCTTTGAACGCAGTTACGTTGCGAGGTAGTGGTTTTTCATATACTTTTATTTCTTTTTCTATCTAGTATTGAAGGATTTTAAATACTGCTAAAAATACTAATTATTGGAAGGAATTTTAATAGTAATTTGTACCTCGGTACATGTTTGGGCCGAAAAAAAAACACCTCCTTTAATATTTTACTTATAGTTATGATGTTGGCGTAATCTAAGTTTTAGAGAAAATCCAAGTTTGAGACCTCGAGGTGCCTCGAGCGCCGAACGCAACTTTGTCAATAATAAAAAACCGCGAAAAGGGTTTAGCCGTCCTTCCATAGGCAAACTGCCCCCGATAGGAACCTATATCGTAACATGTGTTATATTGTAGAGGGTACTAATAGTAGTTCATCGTATAGATATTAGCTCTATATTTTAGTTAATTGAGGAGCTATTTGAAAAAAAGTGTCCAGAGATGATTTTTTTTCAAAGTGATATATCTTTGTTGATTTTAAAGCTAGAAAAATAAAACAAATTCCAGTGTTTATGGTACATTTTACAGTTTATCTATATTAATTTCGATGAGCCTAGCTTGAATAAAAATATTTAAAACATGTAAATAAATTATTTTTTTATTGATTTCTGTCAGATCAAATTGAATTACCACTTTGAAAAAAATATATAATAATTGTCTATACCTTGCCTAACAGCATGCCAAGTTTCATTCAATTCCATAAGGTGCAACATGTTGAATAAAAATAATGAAAGTAAGTGGACCACCTTATGACTACTTTGTTGACGCTTTCAAATTGTATTAGATTTTAATAATCTTTAACAAAGTAGCGTTTTTACCGTTTATAAAAAGTACATTAATAGCTGGTGGTGTCACTAGCCTATTACAATAATTTGTCGATCTACTTTTAAGGTGAACGCACACTTATCCGAGCCGAACGCGTCGAACGAAACCAATTTTAGAATTCTGTATAAGAAATCTAAAATTCGTTTCGTTCGATTTGGACGATTCGGCGCGGATAAGTGTGCGAGGTTTCACGAGATTTCATATACAGAATTCTAAAATTCGTTTCGTTCGACTCCTTCGACGCATTCGGCTCGGATAAGTGTGCGTCCACCTTTATAGTGACTAGATTATCAAAGTACCCGCGCGTTCATGTTCCTACATGATCACAGTGCATAGTCGTGGTACGCTTTCTCTGTTATTATTTGCGCAGTTTTACAAATTCCTAATTAATAATAATAATATTCCACAACTATCATACAACGCCGTCTAGTCCCAAGTTAAGCAGAGCTTGTGTTATGGGTACTAGACAACTGATAAACATACTTATATATTTCTAAATACATACATATTATAGATAAATTATACCCAGACACAGAACAAATGATCGTGCTCATCACACAAACATTTGTCCTGGGTGGGAATCGAACCCACGACTTTTAGGTGGTAAAATCATCGAATGAGTCCTCCCGCCCTGGGTGGGGCGGAAGGGACTGTCAGACTCTTACTGACTAAAATCCACCCGTGTTCCTTCGGATGCCCTTTACGTTCCGGAGCCACGGTATCCTGTGTTAAGAAAAACCCGCGACCCCAGCAGGCATTTGGCCCCATAAGGGGCCCCGTCAGTTTGCTGACAACTCCCTGAAGGCGCGCGCGAAACACGACACGACGCGCCACCGACCCGGGCTTGGTCCTTGGTCGGACGGCGAGCTACCCATTGCTCACCGTCCGCAAGCCCGCTCCGCCGCTGTGCCCTCTGCTCTTCAGAGGGACACGCGTTGGAGCGTCCACCCGACAGGCTATTCGCATACGGGCAAACAAACCCCTTAGGCACACAGTGCCTAAGGAAGAGTTTTTGCCCGCATCCCAGGGTGCACCGGCCCGAAAAACTGGTCTTTCCCCCGGACGTATCCGAGAGGGAACTCCAGTCCACGGGCGCACGTGGAGGTTTCCTGTCTTAGCACCCCATGGAAGGACGGCTAAACCCTTTCATTTTCTAACGATAACAACCCCAAAGGACTAGTTGTTGAAAGGATCTTATCAAGACGGTTTTAAAGGTGACCAAAGCTAAAATATGAGACTAGAATTGTCTCTGAAGATCTTACAGTTTCCGAGATAAAGCTTTTCAAAATTTATATCACGTCACATATTCCACATATCAGGAATTGAATTAAAGTGTCACTGTAAAACAATTTATTGAACTTTATTTCTAACTATTTCATTTTACGACAGCTGTGCAATATTTGAACACTAATAAAGTTGCTAGAAAACCCATTTTAGCCATTACACGGTAGCAGACAACAATTTTAATTAACAAAAGTTATTGTAAAGGATTAACCTCATAAACTTATAAGCACTATTTGACAAAGTTAATGGCACATAAAATTAAAGTGTTTATCCTTCTCTGTATGTTCTAAGTTACGAGTCGTAAAGTTATTCATGTGAAATATTTTCATAAGGGTTTACTTACTACTCGACCTAGAATTATGTAGGTACCTAATTTTATAGTGCTTCAATATTCCAGAATTTATAAATATTTCACAGAGAATACAAAATTATTCTGATCCCAACTAATGTTTACTAATCTTTTACTACGAGTAATACTAACTATACCATTACTAATTTACTAACAAATATTATAAAAACGACGACCAATGAAAGAATCTCAAACATCATCTCTATCTATAATAGAGATGATGTTTGAGATTCTTTCATTGGTACATACAATAACTAGTTTCTAAGCTGGATTAACACATACTTAATCATCTGCCTGCCTTTTCCCAACTATATTTGGGTCGGCTTTCAGTCGAACCAGATGCAGCTGAGTATCAGTTTTAGTAGACTGCCTATCGGACCTCCACAACCCAGTAACTGGGTAATACGAAACCCCATGTTAAGACTGATTGTCCGACTTTTATAGCTCCAGACTAATAGTTAAGTAACGACTGACAAAGATTTACAAATGACAGTTGGGACTAGCTTTACGTGCTTTCCAAGCAACGACCATACAGGAGGCACGGAAGAAACTCGCTATGACAGATGCTATTCTTAGTGGGGGTGATGCAAGAGCTATTCTTAGCGTGGGTCCCAATGTTTTTAATTTAAAAAAAACATTATGTTTTCTGATCAAAAAATAAATTAAAAACCCCGAACAAAACCTAGTAGGTAATGAAGGTAAAATTATTCGAGCCTGTTTTCTCCAGTAATTTGGCTGAATTCATACTAATTTATACTTTACTTAATGTGGTACACTTGTGTTTTTGTTGAATTAATTTGTTTCTAAATAAATAACTGGCAATTATAACACGATGTTGTAGCGTTTAGTATTCTCTATTAAAGTTTATTTTATTTCAGTACCTATTAAGACTTAATTAAAGTAAATTAATGGAAATAACTGAGTGAAAATACAGAAACAGTAATATTTATTTTATCATAAATTGGAATCTTCAGCCTCTGTCAGCTGTCGTTTTTATAAAACCTGTCCTACATATTTTGATCGTCATCTGCTTAACCTTTTCCCAACTATTGAGGTCGTCTCCCAGTTGGCTCCACGACCCAATAACTGGGTAATACGATACCCTTTTGCAAGACTGGTTGTCAGACTTTCAAGCTTGACTGTCATTACATACAAATGACAGTCGGGACCAAGACTGTGCGGTTTTTATTATTAAGCGAATAGCTCCGCCTTGTACCTAAAAACTTTCATTTTGCAAATCATTTCGTGAGTGTCATGGTCAAAAAAAAGGAAATAGTTTTCGCCAGCTACAAACGGCAGGCTTTTCAGAACTGGCAATCCTCCTCCTCATGCCCTAGTCACCACGAGAGGCGCCCAGGGTGTTGAAGAACGCAAGGTGACTTCCAACCATCGCACTGTAGGCGCGCCCTTGTGGACAGTGAGTAATGGATAGCACCGTCCGATCAAAGACCGTACCCGAGTCCACGCGCGTCTCTAGAAGCTGTCAGCAAACTGACGGGGTCTGATAGAGCTACATGCTTGCCAGGGTCACGGGAATGTCTTGACGTTATTGCTTATTGCAAAGGGCAGAACAAAAGGCAAGGATCAGAATGGTTTTTAGACAGGCGAGTCACAGTTTTTTTCGCTAAGAAGCCTTTCAGGCCTGTTAATGAAAGAAATTGTGGTGCATTGCAACCCAAGCTACGGACCAAACGATTTATAGTTCTGCTTTTGACCATCAGTTCAAAAGTTTAACAGTAAATGAGAATTATGAACTTCACATTATTCACTAATACAGCTCCAGCAAATTGACTACCAAAAATGATCACGTCATTTTAAGAACTTTATCAATGAATACAGCCCACACAAAAGTTCGTACTAATGTAAAAGTATGTTATGAAACTTTCAATACAAAGTAAAAAACTCGATAGCACTTTACTTATATATCAAAGTTCAAGCGATAAACTAAGTCTGTCACTACGAATAAAAGTTTCGTCGCGGAGGTCATGCCCTAAGCGTCGACCTTTTCTAAATATAGCCGAAGAGCGAAGAAGCCAAGATGGATCGCATCCCGTATAGATGTTCTGTCACTACTGAAATATCGGGGCGGGACTTGGCTTTAATTTTTCTTTTATTTTTAAGGACTCTCGGTGAAATTCGAAAATGTATCGACTTTTAAGTGTTGCAGGTTGACAATTTGAAAGTTAATTTCGGTTTTTAACAGACTTCAAGAAAGGAGGAGGTTTCTCAATTCGAGCGTATTTATGCTTTTTATGTTTGTTCGCGGATAACTTTGTTGTTTATGAACCGATTTTGATGATTCTTTTTATACATACACATTTTAACAAAGAAAATAGTAGGACTTTCAAAACGAATGGCATAATAATGTTTATTTTGAGTTTCTATTCGTTTGAAGCGTGAGTTTCTATTTATTTGCTGCATCTGACTGAAGTTATCTAGTGAATCCATTGATTTAAATTACCGAAGTTAGATGTGTATCTATACTCGTCAAAACAAAATAAGGGCCACTTTTTAGATTGCACTTTAAACAAGTATTGCTCTTAGTCTGGGTACATAATAAATACTAAATATCTTGTTATGGTTTCTTTCAAGTATTAATATTGTTTCTACTGCATAATTGGAAATTCATAACTTTTTTTTAATTCGATATTTGAGATTACTTAGAATTTACGGTATGGTGTTTTTTAATTTTTACACTTCTAACGGAGTTTTCTTCGACTAATACAGCAAGCAGGCTAAAATGATCTTTCAGTCTCATAATGTCATGTATTCGGAGACATATGGACGCAAAAACAGCCACTTGGGGTGTCACCTTAATCCAGGGGGCCCGTAGCCAGAAGAGGTAGGTTTAATGGTGGAATATTCCCAACGAGTGGTTCAAAATGCTCAAAACTGGTCTTAAAAGACGGGTAATATCACCAGACGCCGTGATCAAGGAAGAAAGTAAGTAAGTAAAGCCCAAAAAGACCATTAAGTTTGTTTAACCGCGCAAATAGAGCGAAAATCTACTGCGCGGACCGTACAAACTCCATTGCGTCGAGCTACAGGCACCCCTATAATTGACTAACTATTCCGAATCGACTCCATAAAGACTAACAATACTCAAGAAGATGCTTCGTTTGCCTCCAGTTAACTGCAGCGTATGGTGCAAATCGTGAAACATTTGCGAAGGAGAAAATTTATTGAACTGTTTTGACTGGGCTTCATTGTTTTTTATTGATGACTGGTGGGTTATTTTTTTTCAATAAAAACTGATTCATAAGAGTGTAGAGAAGATCTAAACAACTGGTTTCAGATCCTTGCACTCTTAAAACAGACTGTTCTGGCGAGTTCTGAGTTACGCTCTAGGACGGTTATCTCTATCACGCAAAACTGAGCTCGCACTTCTTAACGAGGGTGCTGTAACTCCTCAAAATTGCGTAGAGAATGTGGTGCAACTCCACATTATCCCATTCGGATAGCAAGGAATACCTGAGTTCTTCTTGAAGCAGGATAATGCTCGAGCAAACATGACGCGACTAACAGTGCACACATTCCCTACGCTCGAATTACGATGTTACAGTGGACACTCAGGATTTTTACCAGAGTTCTATTGAGCATTTAAGAGATGAGTTCAAGAAGAGTGAAAAAGAAAGTAAAATTCCCATCAACACGCAGCTGGATCTCATAAATTGTCTAAAAACTTGCTGGTAGAGTATGCCAAAAGAAAATGTTCGGTATTTAATCCAGATCATTCCACCTCCCATAAAATGAGCAGAACAGAGAGAACAGAGTTAAAAGAGAAGCTTAAAAGAACACTTTGGAACATTAAAGACGTTATTTTTTAGATTTTTTTATGTTTTATGTAACTTGATACATTCCTGCAATTCCTCACTTTTCATTCAATTTGGTTTATTTTAACGATTTATTGGAATACATATTAAATTTTTGTGTATTTCCATCTAAAACCATTAATATTAATCAGATTCAGTCATTGTAACTAGTAATATTTAAACATTATTTAATAAATCGATAAAAACCAGGTGGCCCTTATTTTGTTTTGAGTAGTATACAATATAAACAGCACAAACATTATTAAACCAAAACCCTGCCGGCCGGCTTAAACTTCAAGCTGCAAAATAGTCATTAGTTATTAAATGTGTCGACAGCATTTGGAGGTATTTTATAAATGCTTCTGCCCTACTATTTAGGGTTATGTTAGGCAACAAGGTGATGGAATCGTAGAAATTACATTAACGATGCGCATACAAACGTTCCGTTCTTGTCAAGCTAAAATTCCTAGTATCTGGGGCCACGGTAGTGGCCCCGCCAAGACGAGCCAAGCGAAGCGCGAGGGCACTACCTACCTTTTCTCGAAGTGTTTCGTCGCTTTTTTGAACCCTCATAGAGTTGGTTTCCGATGTACCAGATAGTTCATATTCTCAGGATATGATGTCAATAATAGACTTATTAAACCTACAAAGTTTCAATTGACTACAAAGTTTCGCTACATCACCGTCACGTAGCGAAACGGCGAAGCCATACATTTTTACTGTTATGTAGAATTTGTGAAGTTAGGGTCGGTAGAGTTAGGCCGTGTAGATTCAGAAGTTTGGCTTAGCCTGAGATCTGATATCTTTTTCACAGGCTAAACATTATGTGGTCGTCTGGCAACATTTTACATGAAATGTTTTTGGTGGGATTACCTATATCCCAAAGTACCTGTATTTCAAACTAGTCCGTATCTCATACCATTGTAAAATAAACATTATATTACTGCCTGTTTGCACTTGTCTTAGCCACTAAGCTACACCTAACTGAATGCCCAAGTCGAATTGCCTTGTTCAAATTTCAACTTTCCACGCTGAACCTAGCGTTAAAATTCCAACAGAACGCATTCAAAACTATTAGCTTCAGATAGTGTTATTACAAATGAGCATACGTCAGTATTAATTTCTCAGCCGGGAGACGTTTAGACTAAATTCAATTAACACTATGTAGTAGAGCACTTCTCTCGCGGAGATATGAAGAACACACAGCATAATAAATTGTGTTCTTAGTGAAATTTAGAGCACCTTAGGTAAAGTGCTGGCGTCACGACTTTGGAATGAGAACTGGAAATGTCGTTGGTCCAATTACGTGAAATGAAACATCATAGTTTTTTACTTCTCCAGACAACACACTTTACTACTATACTTTACTGGAGAGGACCCGCAGGCGAAGCGGCACCAGTCCGGGGTGGCGGATGTAGCATTAGATTCACCTAGTTCCCGATGCAGGTGCACGATGGGCATACCGATGTGATTTAGTCAGTCGTTTCCGACATGCCCTACCATCTACCGCTTGAAATCCGATTTCAGCTTGAAATTAATAATAAGTCTAATGAACAGTCTGAGGGGGTTGCTTAGGTTGGGCAAATTGTGTTAGGCTTTTTTCCCATACCAAATAGGTTCAGTCGTTTTAACGTGAAAACGGAACACGTTTTCTTTAGTGGGGAAGGTAAAGGCGCTATTACATAATTTGCAAAAAAAACTTCAAAAAGTAGGTATCTTTTTGAACCTGTTTTGATCCAAACAACGCGTAATTATCATCCAACTAAGTACGTCGGACCCACCAAATTACCCAATTACTGAGTAATTTGTTGAGCAATCGATTTTGGACTAATTGGCACGTGTAGTGCATGCTATGTAATTGTTCCATTATCGTCCAATGATTGGGATTTGAATTAGCTGGGAATGTGAGTACAGTGCTCCATCGTTATTTTGAGTAATGAGGGCGCTGATTCGTAATGTCATTAGTGCCTAAGTGATTTTCTGTCTTAAAAGTATGACAAAACACTCGGCTTCATGAAGGCACAACTGACTAGACTGGCTGCTTCAATTATGATTTTTTTGTCATGACTAACAAAGTTTCTTAATATTCTGATCGCCTGGTCCTCCAAACCAATAAACATATTGCATAGCTAAGTCGACATGACATTCGCTAACCAGCAAACCGCACGGAGGAGCGATATTGTGTGAGAATCACCTTTTTCTGAAACCAAAAACAATGTAATTTTTGGCACGCTATTTGAAGAATTCCCACTGGATTCTCATAGCAAACTTTTTAAATATATATTCATGAGTTCATCGCGCTTGGTGCATCGATATTCTGATAGCTGTTGCGCATACGTTATGGCGTGCAGCTCACCATACATCATTCATCTCCCTATGGAAAAGTTGGCTTTGTATACAAAGTGTTCTATTGCTACTGTGACTTCATTCTGAATTCTTGTAAAGTAAAAAGTATCGCTTCTACGAATCGTAGCAGGATGTTGTAAAAATAGCCTTCTTGTTTTCAAGGAAAATGTTTGTTCAGGGGAATTCTTCCCGGATTGCACTTTTTTAGGGTTCCGTAGCCAAATGGCAAAAACGGAACCCTTATAGATTCGTCTTGTCTGTCTGTCTGTCTGTCCGTGTATGTCACAGCCGCTTTTTGTCGAAAGTATAAGAGCTATCCTGTTGAAACTTGGTAGAAAGATGTATTATGTGAACCGCATTAGGATTTTCACACAAAAATCAAAACAAAACAAATTTTGGGGGTGCCCCCCATACTTAGAATTGAAACTCAAAAAATTTTTTTTCACCAAACCCGTACGTGTGGGGTATCTATGAATAGGTCTTTAAAAATGATATTGAGGTTACTAACATAATTTTTTTCTAAACTGAACACTTTGCGCGAGAGACACTTCCAAAGTGGTAAAAAGTGTGTCCCCCCCCCCGTAACTTCTAAAATAAGAGAATGATAAAACTAAAAAAAATATATAATGTAGACCTCAACCAAAACTACCAACGAAAATTGGTTTGGATGAGATACAGTTAGCAGTTTTTGAGATATAGTACATTTTCAAAAACTGCAAATATAACTTTGCCATTCATACAAATACTATGAAAAACAAAGTTATTTTTATTGTTTGTGTATATTACTTACTAATCTCAATATAATTATATCTCTAATCTATGCTTGCTGCTACGGAACCCTTCATGGGCGAGTCCAACTCGCACTTGGCCGGTTTTTTGCTGATGTTGCGATCGGCACTGCATTCTCAATTCTCTTGAAATTCAGTAGTCTTGCTGCTTTTTGTCTTGCTTTGAAAACATCGGCTTCTTTATTTTATGAGACACCTCAGCATGTTTTCAAAATGATTTAATTTCATTCTAGTAGAGTCAATAGCTATGCTTAGCTCTCCCGGGCTCAGTTCCAGATCAGGCACAGTAACTGGGTTTTTGCAACAGGAATTTCTAGCTTAGCAGTACTACACTACTTAAATGTTCCCACTGCTGGGACACCGACCTCCTCTCTGAAAGAGAGAGTGGTCCATAATCCTCCACGCGGGCCCAGTGCGAGTTGCAAGAGAGATGTTACATGTCTTCGAATTTTCGCTTCTCGGACATGGTTTCCTCAATGAGCAGTACATAATGCGGCTGGTTGAGTTCGAACCCACGACCGTGAGTCGGGGCCTCGTGAGTCGGGGCCGATACCGCTGCTGGGCCAATTAAATACTGCTCCTCATTTGAGTCCAGTTCATGGCAACAGATACATTCCATATTACATGTGACTGAAACATAACTGATGCAATGTGGGTATAATTATTATGTAACAAATAATTATACCCACATTGCATCAGTTATGTGCTCTGTCTAAGGCCTTGTTCAAGGAGACGCGGCGCGTCAGGCGTCTAGGGCACTTTTTCGTTCTCTTTGAACGCTCTAATACATTTTATGTTTGTTTATTTTTACGGCGTATGTTTGTTTTACGGCGGTCCACCCCGCCCGTGTCTTTAAACAATGCCTTACCCTTCGGGGATTACAGACGTTACTATTCCATTACAAAATCGATCACTATCGCCAAAATTCACAACATACACTCAAAACTAATTAGAAACCACAGATGTTTCAGATAAACTGCAAATGCAAAACTTAATCCTTTTAAACTTGTGTCGTTCATTAGTCTCTAACTCCACATTTACTTCAATCGTACTGGTTGCAACGTCCAACACTTTGACAGGTCATCTAATAGCGGCCATACACCATACTGCCTATCGTACAATCGGCATGACGATCGATTTGATCAAATTGGCAGTTCGTCCATATACACCATACACCATACTGCCTATCGTACAATCGGCATGACGATCGATTTGATCAAACTTCAAATCGGCAGCAGTGATGCCAGCTTAGCAACTTTACCTATAGCTAGATCTAGCTATTATTCGGTGACCGACAGCTACAATTTTATAAAAGTTGTGGCTTAACTTTTTAGCTACTGTTTTACCGACTTGTTTTTTTACCGGTCTATCCCACTGGTGGGAATCAGTTGGTAATACAAGTGAAGGTCGGAAAACATTTGCTTATCGTTAAGCAAATGTTTTCCGACCTTCAAGCGATTTTCGACCTTATTGACATTTATGCAAACACCGGATTTTAATGAAGGAGCAATGTTAGCTAACGAGAATGTGAGAAAAAACAAACTAAATTTTAAATGTCAATAAGGTCGAAAATCGCTTGAACCAGTTTTTTCCACTCCACTCCACTGTAAAAAGTGTCGTGACAATTTTTTCCGCCTAGCCCCCTTTCGCAACGCGCCATAAGGAACTTCGTTCCAAAAAAATAAACGTTTCGAATTGAGAACCTCCTCCTTTTTTTTACGTCGGTTAAAAAGTAGCTACCGAATATTAGCTAGATCTAGCTATAAAGTTGCTAAGTTGGTATCACTGCTGCCGATTTGAAGTTTGATCATTCCGATTTGATCAAATCGATTTGATCAAATCGATTTGATCAAATCGATTTGATCAAATCGATTTGATCAAATCGGCATGATCATGCCAATTTGATGGATTCCACGCCCACACACGGTCAAATCTAACTGATCAAATCGGCAGCGTCATGCCGATTGTACGATTGGCAGTATGGTGTATGGCCGCTATAACGTTCGAACTTTATTTTAATCCAACTTGGAGCTGGGATCGTTTGGTTGGAATTTTCGAGCTGTTACCTTAACTCCTTCAACTTTGGCATATTTAAGTGCTTTAGCGTTTGTGGTTCCAGCGTCAACTTTACCTTTTACCGGTTATTCTGAGTATGTTGGTTTTTCGAGGTGTTTGAGTAAGTGTGGTGTGATCGGCAGAGGCGGCTTTACCCATTGCGAGGCCCCGGGCGACAGGTCTTTGCGAGGCCCTTTTTCCTTCATGAAAAGTATGTGATGCGAAAGTAGGTCTGGTTGTTTGGTTTAGGTATTTTGTCATGTTTGAGAAGAAATGCTAAAGTTATACAATTAAATAAAAAAAAATGAGTTTAAGCATTTTTCTACATTTAGTACAGAAACTTTAAACATTCGTGTTAGTGTTAAATCTAGTAGTTTTTTGCAGGCTTGTTTATGATGTTGGCCCAAAGAATAATCCAGGTTTGAGACGTCGAGCAACGGATGCAACTTAGTCAAAAATCGAAAAACACTAAACATTTAAGTATTAGATTTTTTGGCGATTATAACCCTAAAGGACTAGTTTTGATGAAACTTACTACAATATAAGACTAAAATGGTTTCTGTAGACCCAAAAGCTTCCAAGATAGAGCTTTTCAAAATTAATAATTATTTTTTTCGAAATTAACAACACCTTTCGAGCAACGATGTTTTCGAACTAGTTGTAACTATTTGGAAAAAAATAAAAAACTTTAAAGGGGTTTATCTCGGAAACTATTAGGTATAAAGAGGTATTAAATAGTCTAAAGAGGTCAAAAAATGTGGAAGAGGCAAAGCAACAGATGTCATGTACTCCAACATCTCTTCTTCAAAATCCCCATTGGAACCAGAGGTTTTTCTCTATCTAGACTTTGGCGATACGAACCCTAAAGGGCCACTTTTTGATAGTAGATATCTTCTTTTATTATCGTATCTCTTTTCTAAAGTAGACTAAATTTGCTCGGGCACGCCGCAAGAAAGACCTCTCTGTGAGGAGTGGCTGGATGAGCACCACGGCGTCCTCACCTTACGCTTAACGCAGGTCCTCACAGGACACGGAAGTTTCGGGAGGTTCCTATGTCGAATAGGGAAAGAAGAACGCCTGGGTGTCACCACTGTGTGAGAATTGCCTGAAGGATACGGTGGAGCATATGATGCTGGACTGCACCGCTTGGGCAAAACATCGCCGTGTCCTCACGACGGCGATAGGCGGCGACCTCTCGCGCCCGGCATTCGGTCGAGGCCATGCTGCGGGGCGAGACGGAATGGGAAGCTGTCGCCTCCTTCTGCGAAGCAGTCACACTAGCGAAGGAAGAGGCGGGACGCGTGTGGGAGAGAACAGCATCCCTTTCACGACCCGGCCGCCTCGGAAGACGCCCACGGCTACGAACGTCGCGGGACGATTTCCGGCCACCGTAGGCGCGGGCATGCGGACGGCGAGTAATGGGCGAGTCGCTGTCCGACTGTGTACGAGTTTTAGGTCGTGGGTTCGAACCCAGCCCGGTGCATTACTTTGTATAATATTTATTTCATCACCACTGCTCTCAAAACGGTGAAAGAAAACATCGTGAGGAAAATGTCCTCGAACCAAAAATTTAAAGAAATGTGACATCTACCAATCCGCACTGGGCCCGCGTGGTAGATATGGCCCCCTCTTACAGGGAGGAGGCCTGTGTCCCGGCCGTGGGAATATTATAGGCTGATGAAGATGAAGAGAGACTAAAAATACCTCTGTAGACCTAATAGTCTCCGAGATAAACCCTGATATCTGATGCTTTGCTTTTCCACATTTGTTGTAAAAAAAAAACGTGATTTGAGATACCGCTAGAATAGCTCGACTGGTCTTAAATATTGCAAGTAATTACGAAGTTCGAAAAAATATAAATTTTGAAAAGCTATGTCTCGGAAACTACTGGGTCGACAGATATAATTCGAATCTCATATTATAGCAAAAGGCATCTTTAATACCGTTCTGAGAAGTATCAACAACACTAGCCCTTTAGCGTCATAAGCGCAAAAATTTAAGACCGGTTTTTTAATTTTTTTTACAAAGTAACGTTCGGTGCTTGAGGTCTCAAACTTGGATTATTCATTGGGCCAACATCAGACAAGTCTGCAAAAAATCTGAACTACGGGATAACAAACCCGTACCTACGTTCCGGCGACAAAATTATTGTACTTATTAAAAGATTTAAAAAATCGATGTTTACGATTTTTCCTAAAACTAAAATCTTATTTAATTTACTGTTGAGGTGAATGCTCCAGGGTAGCCCGCGAAATTCAAATTTTCTTACGTTATTTGGAATTTGCAAGCCAGTGCTAGGTTGTATGTTGATGAAAGTATTAACCGCGGCTGCAAGACGTATGTAGTTACAGAATTATTATCATCAAAATCACCAATACAACCCTCCAAGTTCATAAAGGCGTAGGAACAAAAAAATAACACAAAAAGTCATTCCTAGAGCTTTATGAACTTAGAGCGTTGTATTGGTGATTTTGATGATAATAATTCTGTAACTACATACGTCTTGCAGCCGCGAATAATATTTTATACCATTCCTACTCTAAAAAGTTACTTTTACTCACTGAAAACAGTGAATAAAAAGCTCTTTTACTCACTGTTTTGGTGTTTGAATTTAGAACACATTGATGCGGTCGACCCCCGTGTTATTAGGAAAATATTACTCTTAATTTAAGTCATTGTTCCGATTTTAATGTTAATTTGTTGACTGAGCGATTGGACTACTTCGTTACGTGAAGCGGGTTCGATTCCCGCACGGAGCAAATATTCGTACTATGATCTACAATTATTTGTTTCGGGTGTGGGTGTTTGTGTATTGTGAATTTAGATGTTTGGAAACGCACCCACGTGTGTGTGGAGCAGTACCTATAACTAAAAAAAAACTTTTTTTTTCGTTACATAAATATATTATCGCTCAAATTTTTCTTTTTCTCGTAGTCATGGTATAAAGTATCGTTTGCAACTCTTGAATAAAACGGATTTAAATCGAGGGCCTGAATCACTCGCGTCGCTCAGGATTTAAATATTTGAATCACTCGCTCCGCTCGTGATTCAATCATCGTGAATCACTCCCTACGGTCGTGATTCAGTCATTAAAATCCTTCGCTTGCTCGTGATTCATATAATGGCCCTCGCTTTAAATCCGCTCTTTATTCACTAGTTGCAAAATATACTATTAATCAACATACAAGCTGGCACTGGCCTGCAAATTGCAAAAAACGCAAGAAATTTTGAATTTCGCGGGCTGGTTGGAGCATTCCCCTTAATAAGTACTAAGGGTCAAAATTAAAAGTTTTAAATTAAAAATAACTTTTTTTGCTTGGTTTGTTGCGCGAGGCCCCTGCAAGCGCGAGGCCCCGGGCGGTTGCCCGGTTCGCCCCCCCCTAAGGCCGCCACTGGTGATCTGATCGGATTAAAAGAAGTTTAAATGTTAGTGTTTTGTAAGTAACTTTGATGCATTCGTTGGTAAACTAAATTGTGTGTATTAGGTGTGTATCCTTGTATTGGGTAATCGTATATCAAGAACATCCTGTTTTTAGGGTTCCGTAGCCAAATGGCAAAAACGGAACCCTTATAGATTCGTCATGTCTGTCTGTCTGTCGGTCCGTATGTCACAGCCGCTTCTTGTCGAAAATATAAGAGCTATCCTGTTGAAACTTGGTAGGTAGATGTATTATGTGAACTGCATTAGGATTTTCACACAAAAATAAAAACAAAACAAAATTTCTGGGGGTGCCCCCATACTTAGAATTGAAACTCAAAAAATTTTTTTTCACCAAACCTATACGTTTGGGGTACCTATGGATAGGTCTTTAATAATCATATTGAGGTTACTAATATCATTTTTTTCTAAACTGAACAGTTTGCACGAGAGACACTTCCAAAGTGGTAAAATGTGTGTTCCCCCCCTGTAACTTCTAAAATGAGAGAATGATAAAACTAAAAAATATATCGATGCCTTCCGGCCCAAAGGGGGTAAGCGACATTTTTTGGGAAATAGACTTATATATATGGTTAGAATCGGCTTTTTTTTCTGCGTCTAATGGTCTAAGTTTCATGGCTCTAGGACAAACTTTTTGTCGCTTAGGCGTTAAAGGAATTGAGGTTCTAACACTAAGTTTTTCGTCATAAACGACAGTTATTTTTGGTATATTTTGTATTATGGTGGTTGGATAAAAATAATATTTCAAAACTGTGAGATAAGCAATTTTGGCTTTTTTTTTTTTTTTTTTTTAGCGTGGTAAAATCATCAAATGAGTCCTCCCACCCCGGGCAGGGCGGGAGGGACTGTCAGACTTGTACTGACTAAAATCCACGGTGTCCTTCAATAGCCCTTTGCGTTCCGGGGTCACGGTAATGAGATAAGTCCCGCGACCCCGGCAGGCTTTGGCCCTCTTGGGCGGGGCCCCGTCATCGTGCTGACGCTCTTTGAGGCGCGCGTGGAACACAACGCGCCGTCGACCCGGGCATGGTCCATGGTCGGGCGGCGAGTTGCCCTTTACTCGCCGCCCGCATGCCCGCGCCTACGGTGGCCGGAGATCGTCTTGCGACGTCCGACGCCGTGGGCGTCTACCATTGCGGGTGGGGCGGAGGGAGGACGCTGTCCTCTCTCTCTCACGGCCCGCCTCCTCCTTAACGAGCATTACTGCTTCGCAGAAGGAGGCGACCGCTTCCCACTCCGTCTCGCCCCGCAGCATGGCCTCGACCAATGCCGGGCGCGAGAGGTCTCCGCCTATCGCTGCCGTGAGGACACGGCGGTGCTCTGCCCAAGCGGGGCAGTCTTGCACCGTATGCTCTACTGTGTCCTCCGGGCGATCTTCGCAATGGTGACACCCCGGCGTTTCTTCCTTCCCCATCCGACACAGGTACCTCCCGAAACATCCGTGTCCGGTGAGGACCTGCGTCATCCGATAGGTCAGGACGCCGTGACGCCTTTCCAGCCACTCCTCAAAGAGGGGTCTTACCGCCGCGATTGCGGCGTGCCCGAACCTCGGTTGCGACAGTCGTTCCCTCCATACTGCCCTGAGATCGCGCCGGACCTCTTCCCGCCGCGCCTCGACTTGTCGGGGCAGCGGGAATTCTCCCCGGCGCCGCGCCTCCACGCGCCACTCATAGACGCGCTGGAGGGCGGTCGCCTCCAGATCCCAGGGCAATAATCCGGCAAGGAGGTTGGCCGATTCGCCGGCGATCGTGCGGTATCCTCGGATCATCCGGATAGCCATGACCCTCTGGCATGCGACCAGCCTCGCTGGTCGCGTCCGCATGCTCAGGGCCCACACGGGGGCCCCGTAGAGGGAAGCAATTTTGGCTTTGAATATTTTTTCTTTACTTGAACGTTAAGTAGTTTGGGCTGGAATATTGGTTTACTAACCTTTCGGTTAGGATATTAGGGCAGTTTCTTTGGATAAAATATTTGTCATTTATTACGTTTAGGCCTCATTTCCGTGACTTTATTTGGCGCTTATTTTTATTTTCCCTAGTCACCAAATCAACCATCGAAGGCGCTTAGGATAAATCATCCAAACGAATGTCGCCTTAGATTGTCGCTTACCCTTTTTTTCCCTCCCGAAAAAAAATTATCTGGTATGGTGGTTGGACAAGAAGATAAATCAAAGGTTTGGTGGTTAGCTTACACAAGAATGACAAACAGCATCAGTTATCACTCTCTTTCGTTCGAACAAAATGTCGTTAGCGTTGCACACCGATCATACAGTCTGTATACGACCACGGCGTAAGCACCACCGTGCTCGTGGATCATTTTGGCCCAAAGTTTTATAAGGAAAATAAAACGGGAAGTTTATTTAATAGACTTTATATTCATCTATGACTGTGTATTATTCTACTTAGTTATTTTAGACGATACTGAATAGTTAAATAAGTAGGACCTACAGTTTTGTTTTTCAGTACTTTTGTTTGTTTGTTGGCTAGTATATACGGCTGAGAAACATGATCAAGGGTTCGAATCCAAGGTTGGGCCAGCAAGGAGTTATTGGGTTTTTGTGATGAATTCTCTGCAACAGCCAAGAGTTAATCCTGTGCCTGATCTGACCCTTCTTTATCATGGTTAAATCATCCAAGGAGTCCTCCCAGGGCGGTACCTACGGAAAGGACTGTCAGACTTGTACTGACTAAAATCAACAGTGATCCTTCAATAGCCCTTTACTCTCCAGGGTCACGACTTCTTGATTAGACAGTCCCGCCACCCCGGCAGGCTTTGGCCCTCTAAGGGGGGCCTTGGTCGCGGGACTAACGAATACCGAGACTCCGAAACGTAAACAGCTGTTGAAGGACACCGTGGATTTTAGTCAGTACAAGTCTACACCCGCACTGGGCCCGCATGGTGGATTATGGCCCACTCCCTCTCTCAGAGAGGAGGCCTGTGTCCCAGCAGTGGGAACATTCATAGGCTGATGGTGATGGTGATGAAGTCTGACAGTCCCTCCTGCCCTGCCCTGGGTGGGAGAACTCATTTTATGAATTTACCTTCAAATTGCCGGCAGGTCTTTGAGGCGCGCGTGGAACACGAAGCGTTACGCGCCTACGGTGACTGATCGGAAATCACCTCGCGACTTCCGATGCCATAGGCATCCCGCAGCGGTTAGGTTGTGAGGTGGAAGCTGTTCTCTCCCTCACGGTACCCGATACCTTCTTTGTTAACATGACAGCTTCGTAGAAGGAGGTGACCGCTTCCCATTCTATTTCGCCCCGCAGCATGGCCTCGACCATTGCCTGGCGCCAGAGGTATGTCGCCTCCGTGAGGATATAGCGGTGCTATGCCCAAGCGGATCAGTCCTGCACCGAATGCTCCTCCGTGTCCTCCGTGCGGTCCCCGCAGTGGTGACACCCAGGTGTTTCTTCTTCCCAATCAGACACAGGAACCTCCCGAAACTTCCATGTCCGTTGAGGACCTGTGTCAGTCAGAAGGTGAGGACGCCGTGACGCCTCTCTAGCAACTCCTCGCATGCCAGAGGGTCATAGCTATCAGAATGATCCGAGGATACCGCACGATCGCCTTCGAATCGGCCAACCTTCTTGCCGGATCGCTGCACTGGGATCTTGAGGCGACAGCCCTCCTGCGCGTCTATCAGAGGCGCGCGGAGGCGCATCGCCGGGGAAATCCCCGCTGCCTCGAAAAGTCCAGAGTGAGAGTCCAGAGAATCAGAGCTCCGGCGCGATCTCAGGGCAACATGGAGGGAACGACTGTCGCAACCGAGGTTCGGGCACGCCGCAACCGCGGCGGTAAGACCCCTCTTTGAGGAGTGGCTGGATAGGCCCCACGGCGTCCTCACCTACCGCTTGACGCAGGTCCTCACCGGACTCGGATGTTTCGGGAGGTACCTGTGTCTGATGAGGAAGGAGGAAACGCCTGGGTGTCACCACTGCGAGGATCGCCCGGAGGACACGGTGGAGCATACGACCTCTCGCACCCGGCATTGGTCGCGGCCATGCTGCGGGGCGAGACGGAGTGGGAAGCGGTCGCCTCCTTCTGCGAAGCAGTCATTCTCGCGAAAAAGGAGGCGGGACGTGGGAGGGAGACGACAGCGTCCACTCCTCACCTACGCCACAGTGGTAGACGCCCACGGCAACGGACGTCGCGGGACGATCTCCGGCCACCGTAGGCGCGGGCATGCGGGAGTCGAGTAATGGGCGACCCACTGCCCGACCATGGACCATGTCCGGGTCGACGGCACGTTGTGTTCTACGCGCGCCTGAAAGAGTGTCAGCATAATGACGGGTCCCCCCCTTTAGAGGGCCAAAGCCTGCCGGGGTCGCGGGACACACGTATACTGAGACCGGTACATAAAAGCTACTGAAGGACACCGTGGATTTTAGTTAGTACGAGTCTGACAGCCCCTCCCGCTCTGCCCTGGGTGGGAGGACTCATTAGATGATTTTACCACGTAAAAAAAGCCACTACTCAAAGAGGGGTCTTACGTTTTGTCATACCTAAGAGGTAGTCCATGAGTATGAATTGCAGCATGGATGTATAACTATCAAGATTAACTTACTGTTAATAACTATTGTTTTGTGTTATTCTTTAAAATGAAGACAAAGAAAAAGAGAGATTGAGCATAATATCTTTTTTTTATATCCGCATCTTAGTAAATGTCAGTTAAAAACTTAAAAAGGTCTAATCTATGTATTTAAGTGTGGATGTATAATTTTATAAGAATTAAACACAATGTGCTTTCGCGTTGTTTATAAAAGTGCTAATTATATTTCTTATTGATAAGGAACTTATTACAATTTCCTTGATCATCTCTCATTAACTAATAGCCGGTTATATCATATTGGCTGGACTTGATGAACAGAAAAGTCACAGGTATGCTCTTTTTCATCAATAGAAATAAAACGAATGGTGCACTTAAATCATTTAGGTTGGAACTCAACCATTGAGTTGTTTTCATTTAATACGTTTTTTCCTGTTAGTGAATTCGGGACTATTTGAGGGTAAGCGACACTAAATTGTGTTAGGAGTGTGATTTATTTTAATTAACAATGCCATTTCGTAGAGACCTAATCAAAAGCTAAACGGGTAAATTTTGAAACTTTAGGAACGTACAGAAAATTTTATATGATTTTTTTTCACTTTTTTTGAACTTTAAACTACTCTCCTGTAAAGTTTGTATAGTGGCGGTTACCCCCTTTGGGCCGGAAGGCATCGATATATAATGTAGACCTCAACAAAAACTTCCAATGAAAATTGGTTTGGATGAGATACAGTTAGCAGTTTTTGAGATACAGTACATTTTCAAAAACCGCAAATATAACTTTGTCATTAATACAAACACTATGAAAAACAAAGTTATTTTTATTGTTTGTGTATACTTACTAATCTCAACATAATTATATCCCTAATCTATGCTTGCTACGGAACCCTTCATGGGCGAGTCCAACTCGCACTTGGCCGGTTATTTTTTATCAAGACAGACTTCTTTATAGACACGGGGAACATGACGAGACTTTGATCGAATGGCGTGACACTAAAGTCTGCCATTAGGATTAGCCAACGGCACAGCTCCATTATACTTTTATATAATGGGGGCGAGTCTTTTGCCATCAGTCACAAATCCAGACTTTGTGACTGATACTGAGAAATTCTTAATGGAAAAACCAAGTGACAAACAAAGGCAAGTGACCTTTGCCCGCTCCGGGAATCGCACTCAGGCCCTCATGTTCAGTTATACAGAACAATCCTTTTCAATCAACTACTATAAATACTACTACCTATAGGCAGCTGAAGCATATAAAAGTACAAACGAAAAAATTGTTGCCCTTCATTCTTTCGAACGGCACAAAAGATTTGTTCGCGCCTTTCAAGAAGCCATTTTTAATAACAGTTAGGACCTTTTCGGTCAGTTAATGGAATGTGGTGGTCCGTAAAATCCCCGTACGCGGTAAATGGATTACTCCATGGAGAATTTATTTTACCTTCGGGGGGGACCGCGGAATGTCCTCTTAGTAACTTCCGTAGTATTAATCGGTCCGGAAATTGTCCACTATCTGAAGTGTTTTATAGAAACTGCTACAAGGGGTAGGAAATTGAGGAGTTCCTTTAGTTATTTTCGAGTGTGATACGTTACTTGGAAAAGTGAAACACGGAATAACACGTCCCTGTATGTTTACTAATACGAAACAATTCACAAGAAATGCAAGTTTTTTTATTATTATTATTTATTTTTTTTGTAAAATCACCAAAATATGAGTTCTCCCACCCTGGTCAGGACATGAGGGACTGTCAGACTTCTACTGACTAAAATCCACGGTGTCCTTCATTCAATAGCCCTTTACGTTCCGGGGTCACGGTTACCCGATAGTCCTGCGACGCCGGCAACAAATGCACGCTATCTCGAAAAACTTGATGCCACCTATGCGATGTCAAACAACTAAATCACAAACATTTAACAACGATTTTCCTGCCCGGAAAATATACCAAAGGAATGAATGCCTTTGACAAACTTAGAACCTCACGTGCCAAAAATTCTATCTCAGTCAAAATGCAGCGCCAATTTTAACGCCAATATAAAGTGGGTTCCGAACGATCTCTTCTACGCGAAGTTATATTACACGAGTTTATGATTACTGTACCTAACTTTATGGAACAGCGTGTTTTAATTGTTCACAACTATGTCAATTATACATTGTTTTCATCATCAAACTTGTTACTTTTCTAACTTGTCTTTACACGCTTCTCCGATATGAAGTTTTTAAGAGGAACTTTGAAACAATCATAAATATTAAATATCGTTTCGTAGTATGTGCCTGTAACGCGTTCGTTGCTAGAGTTCATCGCTCCAACTTGCCGTCCGACCAAGGACAAGGTCAGAGGAGCTCGACGGCTTGTTATGTTCTGACTGTCAGCAAACGGATGGGCCAACATGTAAAGATCAGGGTGATTTCAGTCAGTAAGTGTCCCTTTCGCTCCACCTAGGGCGCGAGGACTCAAAAGTAAAAAAAAAAAACTGCCGGGTGCGAGAGGTCTCCTCCACCTATCGCTGCCGTGAGGTCACGGCGGTGCTCTGCCCAAGCGGGGCAGTCCTGCGCCGTATGCTCCACTGTGTTCTCCGGGCGATCTTCGCAGTGGTGACTCCAGACGCCTTACCAATTAGACCATCGCAACTCACACTTGCAAGCTGAAATCCTCTATTCCCGTTTGAACGTTTTTCGGTAATCATCTTTACGATGCGCGTCGCATGCGTTATTGCGTTTAAAAAAAAAAAATAATCAGATACTTTCTAAGGTTTTACTTTACGTTCTTTTTTTCATAACGTTCAGGTTATGCGTCAGCTTTGTATAAGATTCCTTTAAATAAACCGACAAGTTCCAGAGGAATTCGAACAAAATTATTGTGCCTCAATATTATCCCCGATACAATTCGATTCAACTCAAAATATTGTTAACCGACAGGCTTAAAATTACATGACCGAACATCAATTATAAGTTTATGCCATTCAACAACTCCACCTGCTTATTTGGAATAAGGCATCTTATTTGCAAATTCTCTAGACGGAATAATTAGCTTTCGAGCAATTTAATTAAACAATTTGAACCTGTGATGATGATAAATTTGACTTATTATCGTGTGAAGGTAAGGAATGTTTCAGAAATTATATTAACGTGTTTGTGATGTTTCGTCTTTAGGGAGTTTTGTTTATTTGGCTTGTCGTGCGGTTTTTGTTATGTTATTATTTTACGATTGTGTTGGAATAAATTGTAAATTCGAATATCTGTTTTGGCAATGACGAAAAACTTCGCTCCATCTTTCCTCTGTTTTTCCCACGTTTTTATACACTCACTTTTCTTGTTTGTTTGTTTGTTTGTTTATTTGTTTGTTTGTTTGTCGTTCCGGTTGGACTTTTGCAACTCAATTTTTTTTTTTCGGGCATCCGATGGATGCAAGTGGCACGTTTTGAGTGGCCCCTCTCTCAGCCCCGTAGGGTTATTTTCTTCTTTTTAGGACATTTAAAAACGTCGGTTTTTAGATTTTTTAAATCTATTAATTTTTATAGTTCTGTTCTAAAAGGTTTAATATCTTCTCTCTTATGCACAGGGCTGTGAGTTAAACGAATCGGCAGAAGTCCAAATGTGTCTTTTTCAAAACATAACAATATGTAGGTACTTTCAAAGTTAATCTTGGACATATTAACATCTTTGAAGGGGAACATCGTGAAGAAACCCGTACTTATATACAGTGTGTTTGATTTCCGATTACGGATACTGTACGGGGACATTATACACTCATTGTTATCGGCAATACTGCTCATTAAAACCTTCCTATCCCAACACCTCGCAAATGGCGGCCATTTTTGTTTGTTAATCGCCAACTTAACTGAACTGAACGTATGTACAATCAAATGCAAATATCTTTGAATCCAAGAGACCTAAGTACGTGAAAAGGACTTTATTGCATCACAAATATGTATCAATGCATAAAAATTCGAGAGTGGGGGCTCGTGACGTCAGAACCAAATAAAAACTGTAGTTGTGACATATTGGCAATTTTAAAAGTGTCGTATCGTCAATTTTGAAATGAAATTATGTTGAAATGATTTTTATTTATGCAAGTAGGTTATATCAAATGACGAGGTAAAAAACATAAAAAAAACCAGGCAATTTTTCTTTTCTTACTCCTTTTTTAAGTCGGTTAAAATTAAGTTAATTACGCTATGTTTTGTATTTGTTTGTATTTTTTTAAGTTAAAAAAAATCTAGCCGTGAAACACGACATAAGTTGTAGAAAAAACTTTTTCAAAAAAAATGTAACCGCCTTCAAAAACAACCACAAAAAAGGGTAAAATAACCTACAAAATAACTTTTCTTTCAGAAGCCTTTGTTTTTTTTCATTTCATTGTTTTTTTGTCACCGACTTCTGAAAGAAAAGTTATTTTGTAGGTTATTTTACCCTTTTTTGTGGTTGTTTTTGAAGGCGGTTACATTTTTTTTTGAAAAAGTTTTTTATTTTACTCTTTTTAGTTTAGATATTCAACTCAAATTCTTGTCAAATAAATCATTCTCTCTCAAGTGCACAATAAGCTAATAAAATTCCCTATCTCAAAAACTACTGAACCGATTTTGATGAAACTTGCAGTATTCCGTAAGTTAAACAATACTTAGTACAACAAAAAAAGAATTACTTAAATCGGACTTGTAGTTCCAGAGATATGCGAACACAAACTAAATCAGTCGATGCCTTCTCCAAGCCGTTGAGGAGTTATACCTTCCATCATCAGCTCATCCACCTGAAATGATGATTATCAGATGCAAATACTTGAACAGCTTTAGAAAATATATGAAAATGGTACTATGTGCCTATAAAATTTGAAGGTTGCCCTCGATTTCCCTGGGATTCCATCATCAGATCCTGACCTGATGATCATGGGACCAATTGGAAAGTATACCCTTTCAAACAAAAGAAAAATTTTCCAAATCGGTCCAGGCGTCTTCGAGAAATCGGGGAACATACATAAAAAAAAAAAAAAAAAAAAAAGATTCCGACGAATTGAGAACCTCCTCCTTTTTTTGAAGTCGGTTAAAAAGGGTCCTGATATTTGAAAATTATTTAATACATTAAAAAGAGCCTTATTCATTTTCAACTAAGCAACTTTTTTCTACGTCGCTGTTTAACCAATTCTCAATTTCTACGCACCGGTGACCTCTTTCATTTTCTTAATTGAAACGAAGTCAACTGAAGTTTCAAAGGCTATCAGATGAAAATGATCTTTAGATCAATGAACATGATTGCGTTTTTATTACACGTCGACTTTTAATCAAATCGAATATTTTTAAGAAAAAAAGTAGAGCAGGTTGGAATAATTTAATGAATAAAACATAAATTGTGTAAGGAAAACTGATCTGAATAATAAAAATGAATTTGAAAGGTCTAGTCTCGAGGGTCGGTAATAACTTTTAATTAAGGACATTTGTAGTATTTAACTGTTACATTTTCTAATTAAAATAAACCTTTTGCCTAAAATCAAGTAGCCCCGAGTCACGGTTATAAACCTAGTTTAAGAGCCAAGGGACTTATCACTGGGACACAATTTTTGTATGTTGTACTTTATGATGTCTGTAAAAATGTTTTATTGGATTGAAATAATATAATATCATTTATATGTTAATGATACCGTAGAGTTGGCAACATTGTAAGTCATAATCTATCTCGCGAGGCTCTAGTACGAGATTAATTTAGAAAAATGTTGATCTGCAACAAATCGTGTACAAACGTAATAGTAGATTATGCACCGAGGGGCTAAAGTTGTGTCTTATGTCACGGGCGTCATATTGAATCTCGAGCGCAATTAAGGATTCGGGATTTAACTCCCGAGCGTAGCGAGGGAGTTAAGAGTTTAACTCACGAGCGAAGCGAGGGAGTTAATACAAGAATCCTGAATGCAGCGAGGGATTCAAGCTAGCCCAAGGCAAAGACACCTTTAGCCCAGCGGACTTTTTACACCTACTGTGAGAAAATAATAGCCATAGTACGAAAAACAAAGTATTTATTAAATAAAAAAACAGTAAGAATAACATTCAGAACTAGTTATATAGGTACACTTATATATTAATTCAAGTTAATTGTAACATTTGAGACATTAGTCCAGTTGTGCAAAGATATAGTTATGTTTTTATTTGGTACGTTTATAGATGTTGATGTGGAATTTATTTGAGTATTGCTCGTCAATGCTTCAGAATCTTGTATTTGCAGAGAAGCATTTTGGGTGGTGAAAGTTGGTGAAAGTGGTGAATGAGGCTCAGGGAAAGATGGAATGTGATGGTGTGATGTTGAAGGTTGTGGTGAAAAAGAATCAGATGACGTTTTTAAAGTGATGCTGTTACCAATTTGACAGCTTATTTTATTTTTGTTTTGTACAGAATTTTCAATGTATCCTTCTGCTACTGTATCCGATTTCCAGCCACCATGTCGTTTTATTTGGGTTATATCTGCTCCCGCATCCGCCAACAGTGTAGCTGACGTTCGACGAAAAGAATGACCCGTATAGAGCTCGATATTTGGTAATCCTAAGTATTTGGCAATTTCCTTCGGCATGGCACTCATTTTGTTCTTCCCAATCACTTGACGGGTGCATTTTCCACTACTGAACGCTACAAAAAATCGGTTAGTGTTTATGTTAGGAGGCCGCAGAGCTTGATACTTTTCCACAACCTTTACATATGCTCCGCGGATGACAAATGACCTTTCCTTTTTGGTTTTAGTGTCTGGCAACTTAATCAATAACAACTCTTCTGAGTGTTTTTCTATATCTTGGACCTTCATGTTTACCATTTCTTGACAACGACAAGCCCCATTCACTCCAATAATTAAAGCCACCTGTAACAAAAATAAAAATAAATTTTACTAACAACATACGTAAATTCAGTAAGTATACTTATGTGTTCTTGTTGCTATTTGCTACCATGTGGTATTTTATTTAGTTATAAATAAAATTATGTACTTACTTTTACGGCAAGATAGCTATGATCAGGAGCTTCATTTAAAAAAGTTTCAATATTCATAGGTGTGAAAACTTTCGATTTCTTTGATTGGTGACCTTCCGATTTCCTCTTTAGAAATGCTAATAGCTTAGCGTATGTCTTGATATTTATATTGTGTTTCATGCTTATTGTTGACCTAAGCATTGAATAAGTACACCATAGGCTACTTGACTTCTGAGTACAAGATAAATGCTGAAAATACACTAATAGAACTGGTTCCGAAATGGACTTGACGCCTTTCGTACTTTTCCATTTTTGGAAATTGTCATAGGCTTTTATATAAGTTTCCTTTGACTTTTCCGGCAGTAAATCATTGGAAATATTATTAGCTTCGGTTGTAATGAATTCAGGAGTACAATCACTTTCATCACTCGACATTTTATAATACTTTGTTGATAAATTTAAAATTTAAATGCCAAAAATTCGCGCCTTTATTGCGTCTACCAATAAGTAGCCAAGACACGATCAATTCGATTTTCGAAAAAAAAAGTATCTTCTATGGTTTTGTCGTGTTTGTCCTAATGATATCACTCTCATGGATGTGGCGTTTGTGTAAACTAAGTTTTATACAGGGCTGGTAGAATGGTTTTGGATGATTGGCTGTATGCATTTTGAATTTAGAACGTCATTGGAGACGCTCGTGAAAATAGAGTATTTTTGATAAAATGTGATAAATCGACTATATTATAGATAGGTTTTATTATTTATTTATTTATTTACAAAATCCACAGCAATCTTAGTGCAGTTTATTTAAAATAAATTAACTAATGTTACAGCCAATTACTATTACCTACGGTATTACGGCGCGGTACGGTATTTGTTATTATTAATGCCAGTTTTAATGTTATTTCATTCCTTTTAAAAAATGGTTCGTAGGTAGTTATCTAATTATTCTTACAATATTATGTCTTCGAAAACATGGCAACGATATGAAGAAGCAATCGTTATGATTTTTTAGGAAATCGAGAATATCATCCACGCGTAGTAAGGGTTTCGAGAATAGCTTTCCTCTTTCTGGCACACTAAATCAGACTTGGCTGTATGGGCTCAGCTCCCTTTGCCTGCCCCAAAGAGGGACGAAAAGAACCAAAAAAAAAAAATCTAGGCTGCATGGGCTAGATAGATCCCTTTGTCTTCCCAAAAGGGAAAAGAAAATTAAAAAAAAAAAAATCTTTCTGGCACCAAAGGGTGTTTGTTGTTTATAAACATATTCCAAATTCAAATCACATTATTGACCAGCGGGTAATAATGAAATCCAGTACAACATTATTGACCGGCTGTGCCCTCGGCCACTAATGACTCACTTTAGGTTAAGGTTGCTTGACATATAATTTGACATTTTCGAGCAGGTGGTGTGAAAAAAAATATATTTCATCTGTATTTAAATTATCCATAATAAATAAAAAAAAAATATGAATTAGCAAATTATGTGCTTAGGATTTACCGTATCATTTACGGCAATTAACACGTGGGCGCCTACCACTGCGGCTGGGGCGGAGGAAGGATGCTGTCCTCACCCTCTCGCAGTCCGCCTCCTCCTTCGCGAGCATGACTGCTTCGCAGAAGGAGGCGATCGCTTCCCACTCCGTCTCGCCCCGCAGCATGGCCTCGACCACTGCCGGGCGCGAGAGGTCTCCGCCTATCGCCACCGTGAGAACACGGCGGTGCTCTGCCCAAGAGGGGCAGTCCTGCACCGTATGCTCCACCGTGTCCTCCGGGTCATCCTCGCAGTGGTAACACTCAGGCGTTTCTTCCCTCCTTATCGGACACAGGTACCTCCCGAATCTTCCGTGTCCGGTGAGGACCTGCGTCATGCGAAAGGTAAGGACGCCGTGACGCCTATTCAACCACTCCTCAAAGAGGGGTCTTACCGCCGCGATTGGACCAATTTTAAAGGAGTTAAATTCCCACTAAATTTTTCGATAACATAAAAGAACATTGTAAAAATCTTTTGCCTATCCAACCTTACTAAAAGACATTTTTTCATTAACTTTGTCGACCCAAACTTTGTTAAATTAAAACTAACAGAGCAGAAATTTCATTATCACGAAACCTGTAGCGTTTTCTATTCAGCTTTTATTACAAAAAGTTTAGCAGATTTGGAGGTTAGTAACATAGTATAGTTACAAAATCAGAGGCACTAGTACGACTGCCTAACGTAAATGTAATGCCTGTTTTTCATCGCAAATTCTACTGAGTAGTAATGAGAATAATTCTTAACAATTTTGAATTTTTTCGGCAAAAAATATGATTTGTACTTATCCTTATCAATAAATTCATAACGTTGAGCAAATATCGTATGACTAAGAAGTACTTATTAAGCACTCCAAAGTAAGTATTTTTCTTGGTACACAAATTAGTTTTTCGTGGTATATTGTTGTTCCCAGTATATCGAGTTTCAAATGATAAACGACATTTTAATCAACACAATCATACATTATTTCGCTATGTCTTACTTTTGGTGACTGCTGGTACAAATCAGGGCATGTACATTACTCCGTGAAATATTTAAGTGCCGCTCTCTAATTGATCCCCTGTAATCAATTTTAAGACGTTGATAAAACTATTTTTTTTTTACTTACGCGTTTATGAGCAAACAAAGAAAATTGAAAAAAAAAATGGTTTGCATGGTACAGCCTTGTCGTTTGCTACAGATAGAAACAGGTAAAAATCTCTTGGTTACTCTTTAAAAAACATTGGTTTTTACAATGTATAATTATGGTTCTACAGTAAGTTAATGCTTAAGCATGAGAGAACAGCAATAAGGAACTTTTGAACTAGGTATATTGAAAAGAGTGATAAAATATCTAATTTCGTAATTCTCAAGTTCACAACTTATTTGTGTCTGTCGAAGGATCAACGTAGAAAACTGAAAAAAAAATATTCGCCAAGTTACCAATATTTTACGCTCAGTTTATTTCAAGAAAAAGGATCTCGATTCCTCTCAAGTGAAAATACGCTAAATGATCCGAGAATTGAATTACATAAATAACAAGCCCCGGTTCATTTACTTCTAAAACAATTGTTTGACATTGTTCGATTTACCCGAACTGAGATATGGGTCAGGAAATGAAATATCTGCGGAGGCTCATGAGCCAAAAAGGAACGCTTCGTTTAACCATTAGGGTTCTGTAGAGAGACAAAAAACTTTTCCGAATTGTATTCTGATTTATACTGTGTGTTAAAAACTCTGTACGCCCTGCGAAGGCAGATATATCTAGATTCGATTAAACGATAATAATATTTTTATTCATTTACGAGTATTTGATAATAATGACGAATTCATGGGCAAGTGTTTGAGGTCATAATAAACAAACAGTCGCCCACTGATTAATTAAATAATAAGTCCATTTTCATGATTTTTTTTTATTGTTGAGGCACCTGTAATCGTCTTTTAGGGTGAATAGGCATTTAATTTAAATAGGAATAGGATTATTAATTCCAGTCAGTAAAATGACATTTCCAGTGTTGCAGGTTTGTTTTATTTTGTTTGTATCAGTGACAGTTGCACTTGTCATTTTACTGACTGGAATTAATAATCAAACTTTAAATACTTTGGCTTAGGTATAACTATTTATTTCGGCCTTGAATTTCATGGTATGGTATGCGCTTAGCAACACATTCAGCGATTCATTTTTATATTATAGATATATTGTTTTACAATAACGAGTTGGAGAAAATAATAAAACCCGTAAAGGTCGACATTCAACATTGAAATTTTGTTGTTTCCACACAAATAATTTCAACATAATATACCTATTACCGATTTCGCAAATAATTTTGACTGCGACAAAATAAGTTCCGTGATTATATTTGCTAGCACAAAGCGGGTGCAGAAAATTAATTACGATGTTTTAGTACGGAACTCGACATTATTTATTGGCCAACATACACTTGACAGGTCCCATCTAAACACGTTCTGCTTCCAATCCCTTGTTTGTATTGTAAAAGGATCTTTTATACCGAATCTCTTTAATTCATACATATTTGTGTTCGTTGTAATTTATTTGTAAAAGTAATTGAGTTTTTTTTGTTCTCTTTATTTATTACGTATGCATGCGATGGTCTTTCATTAAATTCATTCATTTTAAAAGGATTACGGATTTATACGTTTGAAAAACGATTTTGCCTCTTTCGTTTCCGCATAATGCTAATCGTTATAAAAGCTTTCACTTCCAATTTGTTGGCGTGTTAAAAATGTATGTCTGTCTAATGTAAATTCACGTTTTGAGGCTGACTTTCTATTTGTATTGGCTGTAACAGCTTTAGAAGAATCTTCTTGGGCTAGAAATGATAACTTAGACTTGTGATATTATTAATATACAGGAAGACTTTTTTACCACCGTCCAAAATTTTTCTATGCATTAGGTATCAATCACTAATCTCATTTTTGAAAAAAAAAAGTCGATACGTAAAATTTTCATATCAAATCATTTTCTCATAAGAATTATCCGCTCTGCGTGGTCACCAAGCTAAACGATAATAATACTACACTTGCCGGCGCATGAAACGGGCAGAGCGCACCCCTCTTACCCCCCGCCCCGCCCCGCTACACCTGAGCGACACATCACAGCGCGGTGTCCAGATTCATCAACTTTTTATAGATAACTTTGTGACGTGATATCTCAATATTTTTGTATTGATACAAAAAGAAAAAACACGTATTCAATGATTTTCGCCAAAGATTAATATATCAAAATTTGGATGGTGACTAAAAAATCATCCTCGGCCTCGGCTTGGCCAAGATTCCGTGCCGGTGAGTGTATTATGCAAAGTTAAAATTTGGAAAAATCCGACAGAAGATATTTGTTATGTGGGCGCGATGAGGTGAGGTGACTTGTGCACCGAGGCGGGCAGCGGCGGTGAGTAATAATGTTGCCCGACGTGATGACGTCCTAGTGGCTGGTCCCAATTCAAATGCAAAATCTCTTAAATTTCAGAAACACTTCATTTAATGTAGCTATCTGTTTGCTGTAAGCTTCTTTTTTCGAGTATCAAAAGACACCACATCGCATTGACAAAAATTGGTCAAGCAGTTGCGTGTGAATAGTGTTGCTGCAGCTTTTTGAACTTTCGTTGTGGAACCGGCAAAATGCGGTTGTTGTTATTCTTGTGATGTGGTCGCTAGTTCGTGGTGTCCCAGGGTTGTGGTAGTAAGGTGGCTGCGATGTGGTTACGGTCAGTATCACCCATGCTGTCGAGAATGACAATAAAATGAGTCCTCCCGCATCATTGCTGGGTAGGGTGGAAGAGCCTTTCAGACTCGTACTGACTAAAAATCATCCTGTTCCATCGGTTGTCCTTTGCGTTCCAGTCCAGTGTCGCGTATCCTGCGTTTAGACAATTTTTGCTATACAAAAGACCTAGTCTAGCAATGAACAGGAAAATTCTGACAGTACTTAATTTCTGTTATTTGTTAATGAAATACATTGTCATTTTTTGCGAGCTTAATATTCAAATTAAATGCTTTATTGTACCAACTGATGAAGAATTTGTTCAGCCAACTGAGCACCTGTAATTTCAGGCAAGCTGCAATTTCGTTTAATTTATACGAAACAGTTTAATTACTTCAATTGTTTTCCGTTGCAGTGCCATAGTATGCTTCAAAAGAATTAACTTTTTTACTTGCTTCTTCTTCTTCTTCTGAGAGCAGTGGTGGCCCAGTGGTATCGGCCCCGTGTAGATCGTGGGTTCGAATTCGAACCCAGCCTGGCGCATTACTTTGTGTAATTTATTTCATCACTTGCTCTCAAAACGGTGAAGGAAAACATCGTGAGGAAACCGACATGTCATAGAACCATCAAATTCGAAGACATGTGACATCTACCAATCCGCACTGGACACTCCCTCTAACAGAGAGGAGAGGCCTGTGTCCCAACAGTGGGAACATTGAAGGCTGATGATGATGATGATGATGACTTGCTTCTTCGTGTGTATGATATAATTTATATATTTTAAAACCTTGCCTCACACTTAAAATTTATTATAGGTATATCGTGAGTGTTTAAAAATATTAAAACTCACATACCAAAATCAGTTTTACAGCACGGTTGGTGTAGTGGCTGAGCGATTGGACTGCTGCTCTGTGTGTTGCGGGTTCGATTCCCGCACGGAGCAAATATTTGTATGATCTACAAGTAGTTGTTCCGGGTCTAGGTGTTTGTGTATGTGAATTTATATGTTTGTAAACGCACCCACGGACACAGGATTCCTGGTGTGGGGCAACGTTTCGTTTAAAAAAATATTTATTTAATTATAATAATATAATATAATAATAAATACGTTTATTGGCACAAAGAAACAATATACATGTATGTGAAATCACTGGTGCCTGTGGTAGGTAGTTACACACCTGTATTACAGGTCACCAGGTTTCCAGTCAGGAATCAATTTACAAATATCACGGTGAGGTACCAACAACTTATTGAGTAGTAACAAAATTAAAAGACATAAAATTATGCAACATAAGAAAAAAAATAAAAAGGAAACAAAAATTTAAAAAAAAAATCTAGTCAAGTAGACTTATCTAAAAAGACAAGAATAATAATGCTTGAGGTTAAAACACCCTTTTTGCGTTTAAAATATCAACTTTAGTCTTGGCCACCTTGGGTAGATCCGAAAGGGTCAATCTGACTTGACTGACAAAAAAACCTCAGTTGCTCTTTGCGTTCCAGCTGCGGTGACCCTTTAAATATTCCTGTGATCCCGGCAGACCGTCAGTTTAAGTCGTGGAAGACGACACTTCGATGACTGGTTTTTGATCTGACGGTGAGCTAGCCATTGCTTGCCGTCCGCAAATCCGCATCCACGGTACCCGGAAATATAGTCACGATCTCGATAATAAAAAATCTTTTAAACGATGTTTTAGTTTTTATAACTTCTGCGTTTAGGAAGTGCCCGAAGTGCAGATAATTATGTATACATGTATACTCGTACGTACTCGTATTTTAGTTTATCCGAAAGTAAAGTTTATTCTCTACTCAAGTAAATCTGCATAGTTTACTTATGCAAACAATCCAGCGCGTTGTAATGGATCTATGCTATGCAGTTACTTATAAATCCTTTGTGAAGACCAATTAGCAGAGTTAGGTATAAAAAAACTCCAGCTTGTTTGACAGTTTTCCGATAAAACTCACTTCTCTTACCGTTGTTTAATGTTTTAAAACTTCTAGGAAAAGATAGCTGTTATCAAAAGTTTCGAAACGTGGTAACATGGCTTCCTAGAAATGAACCTCGTTACTCGTGCAGTCGTGCTTAAGAGCGCTTATTCTGAAAGTTGGCAACATCGCAAATAGTTGTCAAATGTTAACAAGTTTTAATGAATTCAGCAATGTTACTGTATGGAAATAAGAAATATCTCTCTGTAGTGCACTAGAACATTGATATAGAAATGCAATTAAAACACTGAATTTGATGTTGTAACCGTTTCAGGTGTAAAAAAAAGCATTTGGAAAATTTCCAAATACTTTTTTTACATCTAAAACTATATTTTCGGTGTTACGATATTAATTATTGCATTCCCTAATCAATTTTTTAGTGCACTACAGACCCATATTTCTTATTTTCATACAGTAAATTTACCAAATTAATTAAAACTTGTAAATATGTGACAGCTATTTGCGACGTTGCCAACTTTCTGGTTATGCGCCCTTAAAAAGGCGATAAATGTGTGCTAGTAAAAATACACGCGTTAGTAGATACGGAAACGGCATGTGAATACGGCTGTTGCACGTTTTGACGAGCAAACGCTAATATTACAATCCACTGAACCGAGATCTTTACAGAGATTGTTATTATTATTATTTTAACCTATATTGTCCCACTGCTGGGCAAAGGTCTCTCCCATAACCTTCCAATCTTTCCAGTGTTCGGCTTTCTCCAGCCAATCTGTCATGAAGGTGTCTAGGTCCTCACGCAAGGGATTATTTATCAAAAAAAAAATCTGTCATGACACCAGAGGGTGGCCACCACCTTTTCGTGTCTGTGTTAATTAAGCCACCTCTGGGAACACGACAGGCCTCTGACTATAGCTTTGGATTTCCATATTCATTATAAATAAGTCCAGGTTTTCTCACGATGTTTCCTTTCTTACAACTACAATTTATTAAAAATCTGAAAGTTTGTGAGGATGGATAGAATGATGTTTGTTACTCTTTCACACAAAAACTACTGAACGAATTTGGATAACATTTGATTCACAGATAGGTTACAACCGAGATTTTCACATAGGATAATTTTTATCCCGGTATTACTTTCCCGTAGCATAATTTATACGGCCGAAGCCGCTGGCAACGGATGGACCAGCAAAATGTAGAATTGAAAAATCGAATAATAATGTTCTGCCTGAAGAAACCAATACCCAATAATGGATTATTATTCAAGGCATCGTCATTCAAACTCGCTGATATTCAGAAGTGGTAGCCTTCGATCAATAATGTACTATTATTGATCGAAGGTGGTAGATGACCCGGGCCGACGCCTACGGCGCGTTGTGTTCCACGCGCGCCTCAAAGAGCTGTCAGCAATATGACGGGTCCCCCTAAGAGAGCTAAAGCCTGCCGGAGTCGCGGGACTGTCTCACCTGGTAACCGTGACCCTGGTACGTAAAGGGCTATTGAAGAATCACCGTGGATTTTAGTCAGTATAAGTTTGACAGTCCCTTCCGCCCCGCCCTGGGCGGGCTCAGACTCATTTGATGATTTTACCACGCAAAAAAAAAAAGGTGGTAGCTGAATCTCATTTTTTCGTTCGGCTTGTTTCACCCGATTTGCTACAGTTCAAATAGTTATTTGATATATTATTATGTTTCTAGATCTATTGCAATAAGGTATTATCTAAGTTCCGATTTAAACACAAAACACACATATCCAAATACATGATGATCAAAAAATAAAAGCAATATACATGTTTAAGCAGTGGCGAATTTGCCTTTACAACTTTTTTTTACAAAAAGTTTTTTGAGAGTGTTTCTCAAAAAAGTCGGTTAAAAATATATTCCTTTTAAATGATTCATATTGCTTATTAAATTATACGTAGCTTATTCTAATGTGGCCAGCCTTTTGTGTGCCCAAAAATGTGCTTTTGCTGGTAACAATGACATTGCGGTTGCCCGACCAAAGCGGTATTTGGGTAACCACATAATAGTCCTGTTAGAAATGAGGTTTAGTAACATTTTCGCTGTTTATGGCTCACTGCATTGTGGGTAACCGCAAAATCCGTATGATGTTTGATAAGCATTTTCTAGAGTGCTCTGTATTTGTGAGGATTTTCCTTTGATTTTACTTACTTTTTTTTTAATATTCGGTGTGCTACATAAACTTTTTCTGACGCCAAGTAAAACTTTTATTTGGAAAAAATTAACAACTTCTTCAACATTGTAGTTCCTTATTTCAACTGTATAAGATCACTGATAAACTCCTCTAGATTCCACATACAAGGCAAAACATGCGCGTCTTCTATAAAATAAGTGTTCTTATTTTATTCAAGTTGAAGTCTAAAGATTTCTAAAAACTGTTAGCGTAACTACACGGCTGTAGTGTCTGATCGACGCTGAGGGGATCAAGAATAAATATCAACTCAAATAAAAGCAAATGCACTAAATGATGTGTGGCGTGCATAGATTGCCTTTTATGCGGAATCTAGAAGAGTGTATCTATTAGTATTTTTTTTCGAAAATACTTATCTGTGCTCGATTGAGCCGTTAGGGAGTTCAGGATTATTATACAGAACATTTTCTTAAATCTTTAGACGCAATGTGAATTTTTTATCCAAAATTTTCCTCTTTTAAAAAATCTTTTCCAAAACTTCTTTTTCCAGCGATTCCGTGTAAAAGTGCAATTTTACAAACTCAGTAACGAGGTTATAACAGCTCGGCTATTATCGCGTAACGACCCAGAACATTTTGTTAAGCGTATCTTGTAATTGTTTGTTAACTGCAAAAGAGCTAGGATTTCGTCTGACGGAACATTTTCTCCTCTGTATTTAACATGTTTTTTTGTTTCTTTAAAACAAATGAAGGCTGTATTTTTTTTAGATGGGAGTTTGTTTTTAAGACAGAATAAAGGAAAAATAAAAGTAACACTTTTCTCCTGTGCATGGAAATCTAAATCGATTCGACCCGGATACAGCTACGAGTTTAGCGCCTTCCGTACCTATGTTTTTTTTTCTCGCTACTTATCTTACATCTTGGTCTAAGAGATCCCAGATTCTTCGATCCAATTCAATTGCAAGCGTGACCATTTCTAAAATGAAATGCGTAGTTTTCGAAACTGTGGATCTATTTGAATAAGTAAGAATTTCAAATTCAGAAGAATTGTTTCTTTGATGTAGGAATGGGAGGCTGTATGTTACGGTCAGCTCAGACCGAGACGTGACGCTGTGCGCACATATCAATAGAGCTATTCAAAATCTAACTCTATTTCCTACACGAAAAGATACCTACACCTGTCACAACCCAGCACGGCGCAGCGCGGCGCCGCGCTGCATTTTATTGGCGACTCAAAATCTAACTTTACTTACTACACGATAAGATACACATTTGCAGTATCGCAGTATAGTTATGCTTACGTCATTATGTGTAGGAATTTAACAGCTAGAGGCATTTTGGTAGGTAACTTTGGAAAGCTGCAGAATGCTCACTCATCCACTGCTGGGTATAGGTCTCCCCATTTTGCTTTTGCTTCTGCCATATTTCTCGGAGCTTGTTGCGTGCATTCTTAACATTTGGGCGGACCTGGTTTCTTTAGTCGAACTTTAGCCACCAAAAAAGTTTTTGGTGCATAATAAACTTGACACACGTCGCTCCCGAGAGTCCCGAGTTATTTCACATATCTGCCGCACGGCGTGCTGCGATAGATCTGACAGACCTTACCACCGAGTTCGCACGTACAGCGAAAAATTATCCGATCTTCTTCTGTAGTTCATAGTGTACTTCGTAACAAACAGGCGATGAAACTAGCTGCGCCGGCAGACATTTTAAATATAATGTTGTTAAGTTAATTAAAGAATGAAAACTCAACGGAATAAATTCGTCTTTTTAACCTCTCTTATACGTTTCATTCTTTTAATCATAATAAAATACAATGTAAGGAAGGAGTTGAGAAAGAGGTAACAGTGTCTTTTTATGCATTTTAATCAAGATAAGTATGTATATCAGCTTATCTCTTTGTAAATAAAAGTTTTATATTCTACTCTGTAAATGAAAATGCCTGTTTCATATATAGAGCTGTGACTGGCCAGCTTGTGACTAAAGCTGCATTGTTTGATTTTCCAGGTTAAGTCTCGCTTGTCAAGGCTGGTCCGTAGATGGGTGACTACCAATTGCATGCCTCCGTGCTCCGCTCAATATCTTCGCCAGCCAGGTGATTATAAAAAAAGAAAGATGCGCGTTGCATCTAGGTGGTAATAATAACCAGCAAGGAAACCCATAATTTTTTAATAATATTTTTTTTTGTATTAATTAATAAGAACAAATTTAATGAAACGGACCGATGGCTGCTGCGCTGCGTGTTGCTACAAATAGTTGTTCAGTGTCTGGGTGTTTGTGAGTTTGAGTGAGAATTCCAAGAAAAAGGAAAATAAAAGAAAGAATGAGTTATCATTTTTACTTACATCTCGTGAAAAATATAGGTAGGTATTGAAATTGTTCAAAAACATAAAACCTCATATCACAAGCTATTCACGTACTTATACAGGAAATATTTCAACCAATAGCAGTTTTATAGCGTATGAAGTGTTCACGACTCGAATAAAGCTGTTGGCACCCTTGAAATGTACAGGAGAACCAATAAAAGTGTTACTTTAGTATTTGCCGAGGTTCAGGCTTTTAGCGGTGGAACGATTTACTTGAGAGGTGTAAGTGATAAGCATATCCCGGAGTAGGTAGATTGATTTTATGTACTTGTATCACGAACTATCATAGAAATCATAACATGGATAAGCCTTTTTCCCAGTGTCTCATTTTAATGCTTACGGGGTTGAATTGAAATGAAGGCGGGCGAAGCCGATGGCAACAGCGAGTGCTTACATGTTTCTAACAATTTTAATTTCTGGAGAAATCTCATTAGAATCCAGGAGGCATGTCCATATTAATATACACGTTTCAGGCTATTGACCCGAAACCAATCAACCTCCTCCGGGTTATAGTGATAAGAGAATGAATTTTTTACAAAGTCTTTTTATTGAAAAAACATCGAATTTGTCTCCTTGCCCTGGATAAAGATGAAGGAACTGTCAGACTTGACTGTCATGATTTTTATCTTGATTGTTTTATTTATTTTTGGGATGGATGCGATCTACTTCCTAGCGGTATACCCCAGGTATCGGCACCACAGGCTACCTGTGATCTGCAGATCAGCTGAGAGATCCTAGTGGCAATGGTAGGCCTTATCATGGACACCTGGCAGACGACAACCATCTTTGTCGAAGTCTGGCGCCAAACAGTTTTTACTGTGTTCCGTCGTTGCGCAGAAGTTCCAGATCCTTTTGAGTAAGCTCGCGCCATCTTAGACCTCATCTTTGCATCTGGGAAAAATAAACAGGAATCACACCAAACAAAAACGCTGGCCGCTTCCACGGCAATGTCTTGTGATAAATTTCATAACTCGGTTAATGAAATCGCTACCTCCCATGCCTTACACCACAGCCACCCGTCACGGTAAGCAACAATGAAATCCAACATATGCGCCCCTATGCCAATTTCCGCTTCAACACTGCGGAGTTTGGTGCATGCCACATTTCAGATATATGCCACTCCATTTTCTATTGTAATGCACTTTTGTCGCCAATAAATTCAATTTTTCGTCTGAACTGGAAATATTGAAGTGTCACTTGCTTAATTTTTATTTCACAACAAAAAAAAAGTATCTATCTCGGTCTGTTTTTTAAATTTTATCTTTAAAAAACGGCTTGTCGTTTTTATAATGATCGGTTGTTTTTACAAGTCAGGTGAAAAGAAAAAGTAAATAAATGAAGTATAATGTTTAAGTAACCCCAAACGAAAAAACAAACAAAAAAAAAACGTATTTTAAACCGCCTTTCTCTCTTTATTAACTCCGAACTCGTGAATATTTCCCGTGGTAAGAGAAAAACACCGTTAGAAACGTGAATAAGTGAATTAAGAATTATGGGGTCGATTATGGACCTTATGGGAAATGGGCCTTTATGGCACTTATGTACACTTACGACTTAAAGGGCTAAGATTAATGATCTTGGGGAAGATAATCTGGTAAAAAACGGAAACACCGTAGAGATTTTTTCGCTACTGCTAGAATGCGGTACCTAGGGGCCCGTCCCGGCCGTCTTAACGGGGCCTTTTTATGAAGGCCACATTTCCTGATGTAGGTAGAGCATACTTAAATAAACAATTTTCTTTTTGAAATATTTTATCAAGTTAACTTTACTTATGATGAAACACAGGTCACCTGTTTGATCACAAAATGTATTGGATTTTAACTAATAGCTAGCTTAACTACTGCTCAAACAACTGGCTCTTGAAGATAATATTTTGACTTAATAATAATAAATTCATTTATTTTCTCACCACAATATTTAAGAGATTACATGGAAATATTGTTTAGTAATGATATTAATTAAAAATACTCCAATGTTGTGGGAGACTGGTGCCTAAGCTAGGCTAATAGCCTGTGTTATAGGACACCAGGTCCCCACCCCGAGTAACAATGTCAGGTCGTACTAAAGCAATACACCTTTAATTGCAAGTTCAGTGTTGTGGGAGGTACCTGAGTAAATTATGGGTGTGTATTAGGTGTTAGTGAAGTGTCTGTGTGTGTGTATGTGTGTGTATGTGTGTGTGTGTGTGTGTGCGTGTGTATCTGTGCGTGTTTGTTTGTGTGGTGCTAGATTGTCATACGCGTAGATATTGGTGTTATAAATAATAGTTGTAAGAGGTATAATTATAATTATTTTAAAGGACTATGAGTTGACTATTAGGACACGTTCGGTACTATCGTAAGATAAGTCCTGGAGCCAATTCGTAAGTTTGTTCATCAATGTACTTCTGGTGAGAGGATATATATGGAGAAGACGATGGATTTTATTATAAATTCTTATACTGAGTACGCCGAAGTGGTGGCTCGCGAATGAAGTACGATATTGGGTAGGATTGCAGACTGGATGACCTTTGCGTTTCCTTAAAATTTTGTCGTCAAGAGGAAGCAGAGAGTGACGGCGTAAAACAGCACGCAGTATGAACAGTTGGCGCACTGTTAGGACCTTTGACTCGGAGTAGAGCAGAGCGGTTGGATAATCTCTGCGTTTAAACTGCATAACTTTTAGGACTGCCCTTTGGGCTCGTTCAACCCGAATTAGGTGAGTTTTACAGGTTCCTCCCCATGCAGAAATGCAGTAAGTAAGAACAGAGACACACAGGCTCTGGTACACTAGGAAGAGAGTTTCTCGATCAGCTGAGTGTCTGAGTTCTTTGAAAATATATAAAAGTTTTCTAATTCGCGAGCAGAGTGCTTCAGTGTGGGGACGCCAGCTAAGGTGCTTGTCAATTTGAACTCCGAGGTATTTGGTACTTGGAACCAGTGACAGGGTTAGGCAAGTGCAAGTATTTGAGCTATGATTCAAAGAGTTCTGGCAAGTGTGGGCTTTGACGATATCAGTCCCCACAGGAGGTATGATTGTGTGAGGGAGAGTGAAGCGAACAACCTTGGATTTCTCGATGTTAAGGGTTAACAAATTCGCAGAGAGCCATGTCATCACTCGTTGAACTGACCGCTCCGCCCTCAATCTGCAGTCATCCCAGTTATCATCATAAATGATCAGTGCCGTGTCATCCGCATAAGTGAATATATCGCAGTTAGGTATTGATAGACGGCACAAATCATTTATGTAGAGTAAAAAGAGGGTAGGTCCCAAAATACTGCCCTGTGGCACACCGAAATTGATGCTTCCATAGTCACTAAACAATGAGTCGTTTTTCACACATTGTGAGCGATTTGTCAGATAGTCTGAGAAGATCCTAAGTGCAACTCCGCGTATTCCAAAGCTTTCCATTTTAGAAATGAGTATAGGTACAGAAACCGAGTCAAACGCTTTTGACAAGTCAAGAAAGACACCGAAGCATTTCAACCCTTCATCCAACTTGCCTACCACCGAACCTGTAAGGTCAAGAACCGCATCCTCAGTAGAGATGCCCTGTCTGAAACCGTATTGATTATCAGCAAGTAGCTTATATTTCGTGAGGTATGTAGTAAGACACTTGTTAAGTATTTTTTCAAGTACTTTAGACAGGGAACTCAAAACGGAGATTGGCCGGTAATTGGTGACATTGGATCTGTCTCCATTCTTAAAGATTGGGTGAACAACAGCCTTCTTGAACGCCCTGGGGAAGGTACCCGACTCAATGGCGCAGTTGCAGACGTGCGTTATGGGAGCTGCTAGGACGGAGCTAGACTGCTTGAGAACACTGGAAGGGATATTGTCATAGCCAGTAGCGGAGTCACTGCGTAGGCTCTCAATAACCCCTTTTACTTGCGTTTCGTCGACCGGCATAATAACAAGAGAATCGCGCGGAGGGGGTTGTGATGAGCATTCAATATAAGAGGATCCAGGAGGAGATTTAATTTTTGAAGCTAGATCTTCTCCCACACTAACAAAAAAGCTATTTATTCGGTTAATAGATATTTTGGCGTCTGTCCAGCTTTGTAAAAGCACACTTGATGACTGCGGAGGAGAGTTTTGGTTTATTATACCCTTAATAGCTTTCCATGTGGCATTTTTTTTTTTTTTTTTTTTTTTTTGCGTGGTAAAATCATCAAATGAGTCCTCCCACCCCGGGCAGGGCGGGAGGGACTGTCAGACTTGTACTGACTAAAATCCACGGTGTCCTTCAATAGCCCTTTATGTTCCGGGGTCACGGTAATGGTATAAGTCCCGCGACCCCGGCAGGCTTTGGCCCTCTAGAGAGGGGGCCCCGTCATCATGCTGACGCTCTTTGAGGCGCGCGTGGAACACAACGCGCCGTCGACCCGGGCATGGTCCGTGGTCGGGCTGCGAGTTGCCCTTTACTCGCCGCCCGCATGCCCGCGCCTACGGTGGCCGGAGATCGTCTTGCGACGTCCGACGCCGTGGGCGCCAACCACCGCGGGTGGGGCGGAGGGAGGACATCGTCCTCTCTCTCACGCGGCCCGCCTCCTCCTTCGCGAGCATTACTGCTTCGCAGAAGGAGGCGACCGCTTCCCACTCCGTCTCGCCCCGCAGCATGGCCGCAACCAATGCCGGGCGCGAGAGGTCTCCGCCTATCGCCGCCGTGAGGACACGTCGGTGCTCTGCCCAAGCGGGGCAGTCTTGCACCGTATGCTCTACTGTGTCCTCCGGGCGATCTTCGCAGTGGTGACACCCAGGCGTTTCCTCCTTTCTCCTTAGACACAGGTACCTCCCGAAACTTCCGTGTCCGGTGAGGACCTGCGTCATGCGGTAGGTCAGGACGCCGTGACTCCTATCCAGCCACTCCTCAAAGAGGGGTCTTACCGCCGCAATTGCGGCGTGCCCGTTCCATGTGGCCTTGGTGTCATTTTTAGCTTTAAGTAGTTCATTTTTGTCGTACGATCTTTTCAATTTTTTCAAAAGATTATTGAGGAAATTTCGGTATCGGGTATAGGTCGTTTTGTGAATAACGTTATCGGGGGATGATTTGGATTTTTTGTGAAGCCGGTTCCGGTTTCTGATGCAGCGAACTAAGCCAGGGGACATCCACGGCTTGAGAATTCTGCATTTCCTAGACACTCGAGCAATATAGTTATGTTTTGTGATAACACCTTGTATGGTAGATAAGTAGATCTGCGGCATGATTACAGTCTTGTTCATTAATCACATGACTAAAGTCAGTAGTCTTCAGTGATTCTTTGATGTCTGAAAAATTATAGCGGAGGACATTAGCTGGTTTCTTAGCTGCTGATATTTTTTTCATGTCTAGGCAAAGGATGACTGGCAGGTGGTCGGTGATTTGACTTTCAAGGACTATTACTGTGGCAAGGCGTTTAGAGTTTAAAAGTACGTGATCTAGGCAGTTGCCTGATCTTGTGGGGAGCACATGAGCAGGCAAAAGACCCAAGGAGGCACACGTGGTGAGATAGTTGCTCGAGTGGCGATCGTGATTGTCTGGTTTGATATCGATGTTCATGTCGCCAATCAGAGCTATATTGTTATAGCGTTTTAGTGATTGTGTTAGATTATCGAGGCTTCGGTAAAAATTCTCAAGGTCAGAGCGATCCCTGCGGACTCTCCGTCCGCATTCCGGCCCATCGTGCTGCTCGATGAGGTGGGCAAGCTCTTTGAGAGAGTCATTGCAGACCGCCTCGTCGGGCACCTGAATCGGGTGGGCCCGAACCTTGCGGAGAGCCAGTTTGGCTTCCGCAGGGGGCGCTCGACGGTGGACGCCATCATGCGCGTGAGAGCCCTCACGACGGGGGATGCAGTAGCCCGGGGCAGGGTCGTCTTGGCGGTGTCTTTGGACATCACCAATGCCTTTAACACCCTGCCCTGGAGTTGCATCAGGGAGGCACTCCGGTATCACCGGGTGCCGACCTACCTCCGTCGCATAGTCGAGGCTTATCTGACGGACAGAGCCGTCATCTACCCCGGTCACCGGGGAGAGTGGAACCGGCGAGAGATGTCGTGCGGTGTTCCACAGGGTTCGGTCTTGGGGCCGCCCCTGTGGAACATCGGATACGATTGGGTGCTGCGCGGCGACCTCCCTGACGGCGTCAGCGTAATATGTTACGCCGACGACACGCTCGTCCTGGCGGAGGGAGAGTCGCACCAGGCGGCGGCCGACCTGGCGACGCAAGCGGTCGCGACAGTCGTTGGAAGGATCCGGCAGTTGGGACTCGACGTGGCGCTCCACAAAACAGAGGCCATGTGTTTTCATGGCCGTCTGAACGCGCCACGGTCAGAGTCCCACATAACGGTGGGAGGGGTTCGCATCGGCGTCGGGAGGACGATGAAGTACCTGGGACTCGTCCTCGACGGCCGGTGGAACTTCAAGGAGCACTTCCTGCGTTTGGCCCCAAGGCTGAACCGGGCGGCAGGCGCCCTCAGGCGACTCCTGCCCAACCTCAGCGGGCCAAACGCCTCCTGCCGGAGGCTGTACGCCGGTATCGTGCGGTCCATGGCCCTCTACGGGGCCCCCGTGTGGGCCCTGAGCATGCGGACGCGACCAGCGAGGCTGGTCGCATGCCAGAGGGTCATGGCTATCCGGATGATCCGAGGATACCGCACGATCGCCGGCGAATCGGCCAACCTCCTTGCCGGATTACTGCCCTGGGATCTGGAGGCGACCGCCCTCCAGCGCGTCTATGAGTGGCGCGTGGAGGCGCGGCGCCGGGGAGAATTCCCGCTGCCCCGACAAGTCGAGGCGCGGCGGGAAGAGGTCCGGCGCGATCTCAGGGCAGTATGGAGGGAACGACTGTCGCAACCGAGGTTCGGGCACGCCGCAATCGCGGCGGTAAGACCCCTCTTTGAGGAGTGGCTGGAAAGGCGTCACGGCGTCCTGACCTATCGGATGACGCAGGTCCTCACCGGACACGGATGTTTCGGGAGGTACCTGTGTCGGATGGGGAAGGAAGAAACGCCGGGGTGTCACCATTGGGAAGATCGCCCGGAGGACACAGTAGAGCATACGGTGCAAGACTGCCCCGCTTGGGCAGAGCACCGCCGTGTCCTCACGGCAGCGATAGGCGGAGACCTCTCGCGCCCGGCATTGGTCGAGGCCATGCTGCGGGGCGAGACGGAGTGGGAAGCGGTCGCCTCCTTCTGCGAAGCAGTAATGCTCGTTAAGGAGGAGGCGGGCCGTGAGAGAGAGAGGACAGCGTCCTCCCTCCGCCCCACCCGCAATGGTAGACGCCCACGGCGTCGGACGTCGCAAGACGATCTCCGGCCACCGTAGGCGCGGGCATGGACCATGCCCGGGTCGACGGCGCGTTGTGTTCCACGCGCGCCTCAAAGAGCGTCAGCACGATGACGGGGCCCCGCCCAAGAGGGCCAAAGCCTGCCGGGGTCGCGGGACTTATCTCATTACCGTGACCCCGGAACACAAAGGGCTATTGAAGGACACCGTGGATTTTAGTCAGTACAAGTCTGACAGTCCCTCCCGCCCTGCCCGGGGTGGGAGGACTCATTTGATGATTTTACCACGCTAAAAAAAAAGGTCAGAGCGATATAAGCAAATGATTGCAGTGTCACCTATTGCACAGATGAGGCAATTTGAGTTACAGAACGAGGGTTCAAGATACGTACAGTTTAATGAGGTCTTAGTGTAGATCACCACGCCATCGTTCTGAGACTTGTTGTTAGTCGTTGCGGAAAAAGAGTAGCCTTGCAAAGAAGGAAGGGGCCCTGAAACCCTTAGCCAACACTCGGTTAAAATGATAAGGTCAAATTCAATTTTTGTGGTTGTTAGCATCGTGATAAATTGATCAAAGTTCTTTCTAAGGCTTCTAATATTAATATGAATCATTTTCAAATGACTATTTGGTTGCTTAATAAAGTCTAAACATCGTTCGGGGGAGCATAGATGAGAACTGGCTATAGAGAGATCGTCTATTTCATTAGATAATGTATTGATGTGATTAGCCATTTATTGATAGATGAATGAGGTGCAGCAGCTGGTAGCTTTTTTAAACTTAAATTATAAGAGAAAGAGAGGGGCACCATTATCATAATTTCAAAAGTGCACCTGGTAAGGGAGTGTGAAAGATGGTTTTGGTTGCAGCTAACGCGAGAGAATGAGTGAGTGTGAGGTAATGGCGTGTGTACGATGTGTATAAAGTGTATGGATAATAAAAAGTAATCAACAGTAATACAAAAACAATAGGATAATACAGTGAAAAAAGTAATGCATGCATAAAGAAAGGGTTCAAAAACTTGTTTTGTCATCATCATCATCAGCCGGAAAACGTCCACTGCTGAACATAGGCCTCCCCCTTAGACCGCCACGCCGAACGACAATTCGCCACTTGCATCCATCGGTTGCCCGCGACCCTCACGATGTCGTCGGTCCACCTAGTGGGAGGCCTGCCTACGCTGCGTCTTCCGGTCCGTGGTCGCCACTCGAGAACTTTTCTTCCCCATCGGTTGTCAGTTCTACGAGCGATGTGGCCTGCCCATTGCCACTTCAAGTTGCAAACTTTATGAGCTTTGTCGGTGACTTGTTTTATATAAGAAGAAAATAGCATCCACCTCCACGTCGAATATTTTCTGTGTTGGCGGTAAATTAACTTCTAGTGTAGGTAATAACGTCTCAAGAAATGCAAAGTAGGCAATTTATATGTGTGCCAAGTAATTTTCTATTTTAAAATAGAAAATTACTTGGCACACTGCAATCGTGGTGAGGTGTCACTGGGTTAATTTAAAAAGGAAATAAATGAAATTTATTTAAATAGGTTTTCGTCTTTTGTAACAGACCAGATGAGGTCTTGTTTGTGTCTAACAATTTTGAGAAGAAACATTCGAAACAAACCCAGAGGTCACTTTAAATTCTAGTCAGAAAAATTTGACTACATTATGACTGTGAGGACCATGCAGGAAATAGGAAATACTAGTGTATCATCAAGCATATACAGGGTTATTTGAAAAACACCAACAACCTCTTAGGCGCCATCGCCATGAGCGAGAGAACCGCGGCGATAATATCGTCGTGCCACGTATTTCCATAAACTCTCTATGAACGCGTCTCCACACGGCGATATTATCGCGGCGATGCGACGAGTGGCATTACAAAAAGTAATGCGCCTGACGGGGTTCGAACCCACGACCTACAACTCGTAAGTCGAGGCCGATACCACTGGGCCACCGCTGCTCTTACAGTCGCGACGATACGCTGGCGGAATAATCGCTCGTCGTGGAGATTCTCCGACGATAGAAGGACGGACTCGCCGCGATTCTCTCGCTCGTGGAGATAGCGCCTTAAGAGGTCATTCCACTCATTATAATGAACAAATTTTACTATCATATTTGTGTGTTTTTTTGAATTGCAATCCATAGATTGGCTCTCAATGCTGATCAGTGAGACGAAGGATATTTATTTTTTCTGTAATTGACAATTGAAAAATTTGTTCGCTGTAAGTGCTACCAAAAATTGTAATGAACTGTTGAGCAAACGTTTTTAAAAATCAGATGGCAACATTCAGGGGTCGCAAGTAAGACATCGGCGGGTCGCAGGTTTCCGACCGCTGATATAAATACTTCCAGAAATTCATAAATCTGAATAAAGCCAAATTTAATGGCACATTAGAGTTTGAACTACATAATAATTCACACGTGCAAACAACACACACTCACACAAATATTGAATAATTAAATAAAAAATATGATAAATTGTATTACGGTGCGTTAGGTAGTCAAAATGCAATTTACCTGTTCAATTTCGTATGCCACTGAGAATAACCACAAAATATAACTAAAATAAACCCTGCAACCAGCCTCGTTTTCCCAATGATTCACGAACAACCCATGAATGGTGGTCATCACTTTCCTTAATACGTAATTGGAACAGTAGGTTACATTACAAATAATGACTACCGAAAAAACCTAAACCGCGGTCATTACGAAGACTGTTTCGTTTCACGCGTAAACAGACTGATTTTCACGTAAACATTCACAATTATGATGAAAGTGGCATGATTGTTACTCACGACTTTAGGTAAATAAAAGTAAAACAAAAACATTATATTTGTCTTACTATGTTTGATCTGTCAATTATTGACATAGCTCACTGACTGCCTCGTTGGTCTAGTCCAGCCTTTCCCAAAGTGCCCCGATAACGCCCCCTTGTGGGCGCTGCAGGCCTAAAGGGGGGCGGTAAGAGACCCAGAAAAAAAACGGGTGCGTTGTGTGCCTCTACAGGCTTCGGGGGCGATTAGTAATTTCACCTAGCTAGGAGGACTCTTAGACACCGTCTGAGCTCTCGACTCGGCTACAATTTTTGAACATCAACTTATATTAATTAAGAGATTGCTCAAACTCACTTACACAAACACCCAGACCCGAAACAATTATTTGTAGATCATACAATAAAAATATTTGTTCCGTGGGGATCGAACCCGAGACACCCTGCGCAGCAGCCGATTGTTCAGCCACTGCACCAATCGTGTGGTGTCAAAGTTCATGTATCTGTCCTGCTTTATTCAATAAATAGAAGAAACATCATGTCAATCGGTCGTCGCTCCGTTTCAAAATGAAAGTATACACAAAGAAACAAATAAAAAGGCAAAAGACACACTTTCGTATTTTAATAGTTATTAGTATTCCTAGATAGGTAATTTACGTAGATAATAGATCGCGGGCAATCATGTTTTAACAAGTAAATATAAAATAAAATAAAAAAGCCTTTATTTCTACCATAAATACATAGAACAGTAAGCTTGATTGTGTAAGAGATCATATTGACTAAAAATTAACAACATTAAATTCATTCCATTCCATAACATTCGTTCATATATTACATTATTATCATTACATTAATATCACAATATTCATCATCCGTACAATTGTCACATTTCATTTACATTATTAACTACATCATCACATTTATTACATTTTATTATTTTGCCTACGCCGCCGCGCCGCAGAGGCGACTTCCATAAATTCAACAAAGATTAAATAGTTTAATATAATGAATAAAAAAATGTAACAGGTAATTATAGCTCACAACAAATAATTAGTGTAGTTTGAAGTTATACTTAGTGGTTTTTAAGTAGCTGAAAAAATGGGGGCGCTAAAAATTAATTTATTCTCAAAGTGGGCAGTAGACAAAATAAGTTTGAGAACCTCTGGTCTAGTCTGAAGCATGCATGAGGTCCCGGGTTCGATTTCCAAGTCGGCAAAAGTGTTATTGGGTTTTTCCATTTGAAATGTCGCAGCAGCAGTCACAGAGTCTGAATAGCGATAGGCTCGCCTCCTATTACGTGAGACTTTAACATAACTGATATAATATAATTACATGAGGTAATACTATTATATGAGGTACACCTCTGCTTAACATTTGAAGGATCACAGGCGTGAAGTTATGTTATGCAACTCACTTAATAAGGAAACTACTTTGTTATCGTGTGAGGATGTGGACAACCTTTGGTGTCAGACGTAATTAGGCCGCCTCAGGGAACACCACAGTCCTCTGACATAGCTTTTTTTTTTTTTTCGTTGTAATATCATCGAATGAGTCCTGCCAGCCCCGGGCAGGGCGGGAGGGACTGTCAGACTTGTACTGACTAAAATCCACGGTGTCCTTCGGTAGCCCTTTTGTGTACCGGAGTCGCGGTATACGTAGGTATGTCCCGCGACCCTCTGACATAGCTTTGGATTTATGTATTTACTATATAAGTTCAGGTTTTCTCACAATTTTTTTCGTCACCGACTGACGACTGATATCAGTGATTTACAAGATAAACTTAGAAAGTATGTACATATGAATTGAAAAGGACATATTGTGCTGCTGAGTAAAGTTGTTCCACCTCACAGAGATTAAGCTTGTTCAAAATCGATGGCTAAGCTTCAGTAATTTTTTTTTTTATAAATAATATTCCACGACTATCACACAACGCCATCTAGTCCCAAGCAAAGCAGAGCTTGTATAATGGGTACTAGACAACTAATAAACATACTACATGTACATACGTATGTATGTAGTATGTTTATTAGTTTTTGTCTAGTACAACATATTCATCATTCTCCTGTATCATCATTTCATCATCATTCATCATCATTTGTCCTGTGTCTGGGTGTAATTTATCTATAACATGTATATGTTATAGATAAATTACACCCAGACACAGGACAAATGATCGTGCTCATCACACAAACATTTGTCCTGGGTGGGAATCGAACCCACGACCTCCGGCATAGCAGTCAGGGTCACTAACCACTAGACCAACAGGCCTGCAAAAAAAAACCTTAGATAGACGAGGAGAAGTGTGGTCGTAGGGTAAAACCTATTCAAAAGTGGAAGAGCTCCTGTTCTGAGGTCACGAATTGGAAATTGTAAGATAGGTCACCCTCCGGCTAGGTGGAACGATGATCGTCACGTGGTAGGTTGGGCAATAGATGAGAGAAAAAAACTTTTCGAAAAAAAAACTTCAAAACCAAACACAAAAAAGTGTAAAATAACTTTTCTTTCGGAAGTCGGTGGCTTTTTTTATTTCATTGACTATGGCCACCGACTTCCGTAAGAAAAGTTTAGCTATTCAACAAAAATCTTCATAATAATCTGCGTCTTTGAAAATCTACAATCCTAGTAAGCAACAAAAACGGATCTATGCGGGCAACTTCACGAGATATCTATTATTGTTATATACTTAAACCTTCCCCAGAATGTAACAAACACTTTCCTGAAAACCGCATCAAAATCGGTTCAGCCAAACGCGAGATAATCGCGGACAAACATACATACATACATACAAACATACATACATACAGGTCGAACTGAGAACCTACTTTTTTTTGAAGTCGGTTAAAAATATAGCTGAACAGGTTTTGACTAATAGGGCCGTTGTCATTGTGCCAATCAAAATTCCCACCATTAATTTATATTATGATGTTTCAGACCAAGTGCCAATGCAAAATAACTACGCAAGTGCTAAAGTTACCAATGCCAAAGCGTAGACCTCTATGGAGGAGTATGGGTGAGAAATCCCTTAGACACTACTGCTAAGCTAGCGGTGATACTTGCCAAGGTTGCCGCGGCCCTGGAACACAAAGTCAAAGTCAAAGTCAAAATTATTTATTTGCGTTAAATGTGGTATGTACAAAGATGGTAAAAATAAATAAAAGTTCAAACACATTTCGCCATAAAAATGGCATGCAAACATTATTAAAGTTTTAGGTTACACATCGTGGTAAAACTACATAAAATAAAATTCTGAGCTTATTAAATCTAAAAGAAACAATATTTTGCTGTTAAATATTACATACAAATTAAACTTTATTACTTAAACTAAAATAAAATATTTAAAATTAGTTAGCAAACAACATTAAAATAGTTCATAGATAACAACCAATTCGTTATAATATTACATAGTTATAAAGCATTACGGTAGTGATATGACTTACAATTGGATTTTTTGAGAAATTCAGCTACGGAATAAAAACTGTGTGAAATGAGCCATTTTTTTAAAACTATGCAAAATTTTTTGTAGGGAAGGTCAGTAATATTCTTTGGTAAAGAGTTAAAGATGAGAGGCGCCATATAAATACAATTACGTCTGAATAGTTCAATCCTAGGAACCGGCATTTTTAATAGGAACTGTGCAACTGTACGTTTATTTTTATTGTTTATGGGTTCAAAAAGTGAAAAATTAGTTTTGACAAATTTTGCTATTTCATATATATACATACAAGGAACTGTAAGAAGGTTGTGTGACTTAAATACTGGTCTGCAAGAATCAGTCCAGTCCATATTGAAAATTGAGCGTATGCATTTTTTCTGTGCTAACAGAACTCTTGTTACCTCAGAAGAGTTCCCCCAGAGAATGATGCCATACCTGATGATGGAGCAAACATAGGCATGGTACACCATCAAAGCAGTTTGTCTGGTGGTCTCATCTTTGACTTTTTTAAGGGCGAAAACGAATCTATTTATTTTTGTACTAAGTTCATCAATGTCAGTGGTGGACGCCCACGGCGACGGACGTCGCAAGACGATCTCCGGCCACCGTAGGCGCGGGCATGCGGGCGGCGAGTAAAGGGCAACTCGCTGCCCGACCATGGACCATGCCCGGGTCGACGGCGCGTTGTGTTCCACGCGCGCCTCAAAGAGCGTCAGCATAATGACGGGGCCCCCTCTGTAGAGGGCCAAAGCCTCGGGGTCGCGGGACTTATCTCATTACCGTGACCCCGGAACATAAAGGGCTATTGAAGGACACCGTGGATTTTAGTCAGTACAAGTCTGACAGTCCCTCCCGCCCTGCCCGGGGTGGGAGGACTCATTTGATGATTTTACCACGATAAAAAAAAAAAAAAAAGTTCATCAATGTGATCCTTCCAGGTGAAATGTTCATCGATTGTAATACCTATAAATTTTGTTTTATTAATTTGTTGAACTGCTTGATCTTTGTGGGCTATGTTAAGTTTGATATATTTACTTTTCTGCGTTTTAAAGTTTAATATTTTAGTTTTCTCTACATTAATTTTTAAAGCGTTTGTATCTAACCACGTAATTATTTTATTTAAGGTTTTGTTTATTGTAGACTCATGTGATTCGTCATTTTTACAAGCTAAGATAACTGTTGTGTCATCAGCAAACAGAACACAGTCTTGGTCTATAGCTTTCGGAAGGTCATTGACATATACAAGAAATAACAGTGGCCCCAAAATGCTTCCCTGTGGAACACCAAAGTAATTGTATCGAGGATCAGAATCAAAGTTCGTGATGCAATTGACTTTGTCATCGAATTTAGTGATTCTTGTTATCTGCGTTCTGTTAGAAAGATAACTGAAAGAACAAAGGGACAGGCTGGTTTTTAGTCGATCAAGTCTGACAGTCCTTTCTGGTCCACCTAGATTGGGAGGACACATTTCATGATTTTTCGCCACAAAAAAAAATAAACTGATTTTCACGTCAACAGCTGTGATAAAATTTACATAACTATTAGTCACGTTTTTCGGTAAATAAAAGTATCTGATATACATAAAATATTCCATTCATTTTGGTTTATGTAATTCGTAAAAACGATCGTCATTTGTTTTGATTTTATTTATTTGTCGCTTCGATATTGAATGCTTATCTCTCGGGAGTCTGTCTAGACTTGAGAAGAGATCTTGGATAGTTTTGGAGTACGTTGGTGAAATTTTAAGTACTCATGAGTACCTGTAGGGTAAAACTGGGATAGTTGTTCCAATTGTCCCAGCGATATAGTTGCCTCGATTCTAATTACTCTCGTTTCGTGGAATATGTTTTTTAATTTATCTATCGAGAGTTTAGGTCTCTTAAGGTGCCTGTACGACCAAAACGCCCCGCGCGAGCCATTTTTTGGGCATTTTTGTAGAGCTATCTACTTGTTATTTTAAAAAATACTAACCAATAACAAAAATCATAAAGGTTCTTTATTTTCAATTTTCAAAACCATATAAATGAGAAATTATTGAAAATATGCATCTCTTCGTGAAGTAGGAAGGTAGGAAATCATCCTTAATGAGACCTTCCACTCTATATGGAGCCAACGGAACTGGCCGGCTCTTATTGACTAAAAATCACCCACAATTAACTACGTTAATGTACAATTCAAGAGGGGTAACCACAGTATGACTCTGTGTACTTGTATCTTCCGGGTTCCTGACTCATAGTAGGAAATTACATAAGAATAAAAGTCTTGTCCTGTAGAACCCACTCGCTCCAGACAGTACACATGGAAATTTCCCAACTCAAATAAAAAGGTACGAAATATTTTATTTCGTTTGAATACAACTGTATTTTTCATTGACTAAGGGCCAAGGTTTATAAATAATTAAACTAACAATTAGTTAGAACCTAATACATTAAATAGCTTAGCTATTTAATTGGTCAAAACTGTCGGCTTTTGCTCGTTTCTTCACAACGTAAGGATCTGATAATCTCATAAAAGAGGTGGCTCATACATCAGCCTTTTACAACATGAAGTTGTTATTATCATTTGTTTATCTAAATAAACTTTCCTAGTTCACAGTATATTGTTATCATAACAATACAGTACTTGGTTTATTTTACAACGTGTTTTAATAGATAGTACATACACGTGTCTGGTTCAGGAAATTCTCGTGATGTGTGCAATATTGACCCTTGAGATAGAGTAAACAGGACATGTATTGCTATGTCAATACGTTGTCTTGATTTTCCAATACGAAATGTGGTCACAGCTTCTGGGAATTTCGAGTTCCGTTTGAAATTCGAACTGACTTTAGAATAAACATCAGGTAAATTAATAATGGCCTATGCCCGCAGCTCCATCCGTCTGGTGTCCGGTAATTTTTTTTTTTTAAATAGAACCTAACTGAAATGAGCTATCTGCCAGTTAAAGGTCCTGTCAAAATCGGTCAACCCGTTTAGGAGATAACCTGAAATAAACAGAGAGACAAAAAATTATATATTACTTTTGATACTTTCATGTGCGTTAAGTTTAGAGGTTTTATTTTGATTTTACAAACAAACACTTTTTATTTGTAGACTTAAATTGATATCTAACCCAGACTATGCCTGAATATAACACATGGATGACTATGACCATGTTCTAATATTAGCGATAGTCAAGGGAATTCATCTCATTTGTTCGTAAAACCGGAATGCCCTCTGTTGGCGCCATAAATAGCGTGGTCCGAATAAATTGATCACGGTGACCGTTGAATACACGGTTGTACGCATCACTGTATTCGTTTACACGTTGTACAAGTTAGAAAATAATTATTTTGCCGAAATCCAACGAAAAAGACAATAATTTAAGTTCCAGGTTTGTTTCATCTAACCTGCTGGCCTTGCCCCGTCAACAACATATGGAAAAAAAATATTACACAGCTAAGTCTAGCGAGGTCGATGAAACTAATTTTTCAATTTATCCCGTTGTTGACGAAACATGACCAGCATGGTGGAATGCGACCAAGACATCCACCCCGTTACGTGTTGATGCAGACAACTCGAGATCTTGATTATAAAAAAATCCCATCTACCCCGTTGACGGGGCAGGGCCAGCGAGCCAGATGAAACCAACCAGGAACTTAAATTAATTATGTTTTTCGTTGGATTTCGGCAAAATAAACGTTTTCTGGATGAAACCAACCCTACGTTCCTGTATATGCTTAAAAAGCCACCTCCTTTAATTTCTAGGCCTTAAATCCAGCTTAGTCTGTATGACCTGAAAACTAAGTAGGTACTAAAACGAGGTGACGAAGTAAAACGCTTACATGACTCCCTCTGCGGGCTAATTACGTGTGTTAAAATTTCGTAAGCTTTGATGTGACGTTAACGAACTTTTAAGCACGTATTCAAAGAAAAGGTGAGTTTTGCAGATTTCGTTTTGACATGTTTTCTTGTTAATCTTTTTAAAGGTGTGTCTAAACGAAATTTTGTATTGCATAATCTTGTAACGTGCATTATACAAGGTGTTAAAAAATCAACTGCAGGAATTTCGTGTGCGTACTCGGTATCAAAAACCAAGTACATTGCAAAAAAAAATTTTTTTTATATTCTTGGCAGCACTGTTCCACCCGCCTATTGAAGGACACCGTGGATTTTAGTCAGTACAAGACTGACAGTCCCTCCCGTCCTGCCCTGGGTGGGAGGACTCATTTGATGATTTTACCACGTAATAAAAAGCCCTGTTCCACCCACTGCTAACCATAGGCCTGCTTCCTTTTGTTTCATGTTTCACTGAGTTGCACAAATCTAAACCAAGTTTTATTCACGATCTTATGAATATCGTCTACCCACTGGGCTTTTGGTCTGATAGTACTACTTCTTCAAACTGCACAGCGTGTTGTGATTGCTGTTAATGTTGCTGGCAACTGTTTTGTAGTACTTAAACGCACCTTTGAGCTACATTTCCTCGGGTAAGTATGGTCCGTCCGTATAGCCACACATTTTTGTAACGTAACATGTATGATGAATTTTGGTGTTTTCGGTGCCTTAATACATAATTCAGACACATTGCCAAGATTCATACATTGATAAACAACTTTTGTAATAAATGAAAGTGTCTTGGTCAATAAAATAAATAACAAAGTAATTAATTAGATACTGGGCCACATCAATAATTTTCCAGGCAACAGTATTTTTAAGTATATCCCTAATGTTACAATATCATGTTTACATTTTAAACTACATGCATGACTTAATAGGTCACCGCTAGAAGTCAGCAGTTTATCGAACTCGCCAAATTCAGTTTTATATGAATGTAGTAAGGTCATATTGATTGTTTTGATAAGTAGATGTTTTCTTTGTAGATTAGTAATAACTGTTGTTTTGTAAGTCTCCAAAACTGGTTTTATTATTGTTTTTTTTTTAATTTATTACTGCAATTGTGCTTCAAATCCAAAGGCTATAAAACAAAAACGGCTACCATTCAGTGAGGGTTGGTTTCCGACCCTACTTGAATGTGCTGTAATTTTATCTACAGTGTAATTCTATCTCAGTTTTCAGGAGATTCTCAAACGAGAGATGAATGAAAATTAATAATTTCTTTGTGGTGCTAAAGTCAACTAACTGTTGCCATCGGCTTCGCCTGCGTGTAACTTTAAAATGATCACACTAAAACCAAATTTTAAGGTAAGAAGCATTGTACAGTCAGCTTTAGAGAAATCTTACCACCTTTGGTAGTGAGGTCACTAACAAAAGGGGTGAGTTTCCTCTGAAGCTTACCATACGCGTTAAGTCCCGTCTAAATTATAAACCAGCTGGTATACCAAATTTCATGCATGAATCAGTTCAGTATGTTTTGTATGAAAGCGTATAAACCATTTATTTACCCTCGCAAACTTTCGCGTAGGTAATATTAGTTAGATTAGTTTAAAGTTAGATACAAATAAGTTTAGATTTTATCTGTTTTGACACGAATAGATTGCCATTATGTTATGATATTATACTTCACCCAGAACATGTATCTATACAAAACAATAATATGGTAACGTAATGTTTATCTTTCGGTTCAGTTATAAGCGGATTACATCGGTTCGTACCGGGTTTGGAAAAAAACAGTGATTACGTTTACGTATTATTCCGATAATGTGTGTTGATACTGGTGGACCCATAGTCCAATTTTTGATAGCCTGATAATAAGTGTCCTGTGTACATACTTTGATGTACAAGATACGAGTACAATGAGTCATAATTATTTTCCTAGTTTTCCACTACCTTTGTAGAAAGAAACCGTTTGTATGTTGTTTGGTGCCATAGAAATAGTTGCCTATTTCTATGGCACCAAATACAAACGGTTCACGATCTGCGTAGACTTCGGATTTTGAACTGTGACAGATAAAGTGTACGAATGCAGCGATCGGCAACCTTTAAGAAGGCAAGGGCTATTAAGTGGCAAAATCAAGTTACTGCGGTCCGCAATTTGTATATCGACTGGAATAACTTATTTGTATTTCCTTCTTATAATCTTATTTTAAAAGAAAATCTTAAGTTTTCAAAACAATCACGAGCTGCAATGAGGTAGCTCGCAGCTGTCTCATTCTTATGTACACTGGTACTGCTGAATGCAGTCAAGATCTGTGGGGATGCACCTATACATAATATAATCCGCAACCTAATAGGTACTGTCTTTAATTTAAATATATCTTTTTTTTTAAAAATCTTTTTTTTATATATATCTTTTTTAAATGTATAATTTTGTTTTTCCTTTGTGTTTCTTTTTCTTCTGTATACTTATTGTATCTCTGTAAAATTACTGTTGTTCTGTCCTGTGTGTGTCAGTAAATCTTTTTCTTTCTTTTTTATAAACGAAAAACATGCAATTCAAATGGAACCATGGGTCTAAATGTGGATTGGGTCACTTTGTACACGCTTTTGCATTCCTAAGCTCTGCAATTAACTTGGGCGCATTCAGTCCGATGTTTGCAGCCTGGCCACAATCCCTCGGCACGATTTGGCCGAACCTTATGTTAGTTAACTCTGTTTTTCCATTAGGATCATCGTACAAGGTAATCACTAATCACAATAACTTTTATTTCTATCTACTTTTATTGTATCCCGATGGAATGACGCGATATAACAGTGATTATTGTCCTCTATAAAATCCGGAACGTAGACTGAACTTTGCACTAGATACTCATGTCCACATTCAATAAATCATACAATGGATTATGAGCTTTAAATTTATCAATTTATGACAGCAAATAATCTTTATTGTATTATATTTTTCCTTTAGTTTACCGTTCGTCGATGTACCTACCGAGAGGCCAGTCAGTACAGAGATTTTCCACCGATTACTGGTACAGTTCGAAAATGACTTTTAGTTCAATGGTGTAAGGTTGCAAATGCAATGGCTGACACGCCCTTGTGAAGTGCAACAACCGCATGACAGGGTTTCCCCTCTGTTTTGCCTTTTATCATTTTAGTATGATGAGTTAATAAGACTTTTATCAAATATTTATCATTATTAATGTGATTACTTATGCATCATGACCGTCCCGCTGTCGCCATGTCGCTCGGATGATGTTATAAAACAAAAGTTTCAATTTGTTATTTCATGTAATAACTTGTTGAATAACATTTTGCTACTCTATAAATAAATAAATAAAAAAAAAAACATAAAAATCGTTTATTATCAAGCGTCGACGGCCCATCGCGTTTTATCATCAGTACAAACTTAAAAACTATGTTAGTACACACGAGTACAAAAATAAAATAATACACAAATACAACACAAAATAACCAAGATTATAAGAAGATTTATCAGGTCCCATGTCTGACCTTCAGCTTGATAAATCTATCCATTGTAGGCTCTTCTAGCCTTTCTGCAAACACCTTCAGAATGCTATTGCTGCTTCCTCTCAATCTGCGTACCACTGATGCCACTTTTTTGCTCATGATCGCGAAATAATCGTCAGTGTGCGCATCCGCGAACATCCCTGACGCACTACAGTAAGGAAGCCTCAACAGCGGCGCCCCGAAGGCGTTATTATATTGAACGGGCAGTGCACTGTCTGCTTTTTTCTATCCACACTGCAGTTAATTTTTGTAGATCAACGTTTCCAAGTCTTAGGGGAAGTCAGGTCAAAGCGGCCATAGGAGGCAAAGCGGCCACGCTTCATTTTTCGGTTATTTGAAATGATAGCATTACGTTGTCGTTTTGTACGCATAACCAAACCTCTTTCCCAGCCAGCGCCAGTCATTCACTAGTGTGGCTCTGAAAGTGTGGCTCTAGTAACGACAAATGTTTTTTTATGTGTTTTATTAAAATAATACAAGGAAAGTTCAACCTGTTTTAGTCAAAACTGTTTATATTTAAATGGTTTAATTTCACGTTTAATGTTACTTATCTATTTGGCTTTATATGTGTGGTATTTGCTCCGAAATATAATAAATAATGTGAGTTAAGTTATTTTTTTAATCAAAATGGGTGAAAAGGCAAAGCGGTTCGGGCAAAGCGGCCGCCTGACCGATTACTTTAATGTTATAGCTCCATAGATAATGCTTAATTATTTTGTTGAGATGGTCAATAACTGCAAAAGAAAACAGCCCAGATATCATGAGACGAAGCTACGATGGCCTGAACAACCTGAACAATTAAAGAGATAAAAGAAAAGCGTGACTCAATTAAATCCTTCGCAATTAAATATGGTTTCCCTGAGAAGACATTTATAAACAGGATCTGCTATGAAGACACTTGGCAGATTTACCATAGTATATTTCAACAAAAAAACAATTCGTTTCTTGAAAACTTTAGGGGTGGCCACATTGCCCTTACCCCCATGGCCGCTTTGGGCGGCCACTCGGGCAAAGCGGTTTTATGACAAGTTTTCGTAATCTGCAAATCATATGCTTATTTTTCAACTTGCGCAAATTTGAAATAGCCATTGCAATAATTCGATAAATTTTCTACTAGCTGGTATAAAATTCTTTTCAAAAATCTTTCATTTAATGGCTTTTTTTAAAACTCAAAGTTAAGGTGGCCGCTTTGAGCTGACTTCCCCTACTCAGCAACATCTGACAGCAAAAAGTCCAACATTCTATAACTCCCGTGTGTGCACCAGAAGTACCTTTTAATTATAACTAGCTGCTTCCCACAGTTTCACCCGCGCTGCTCGACTCTTTTTGGTCATAGCGTGATGCCTATAACCTTTTTCAATAAATAGACCATTTAAGACAAAAACATTTTTTCAATTCGGACCGGTATTTCTTCAGATTCGTGCATTCTCTTCATCAGCTTTATAACATTACTAGCTATTCCCCGCGGTTTCCTACTTCTCGCTTTTAGCCTCATGACTCGGGGTCGTGGGACTTTTTCTTTTTTGGGACAAACCCACTATTTCCAAACCAATGCAACTCCTGAAAGCCAGAATCAACACTGGCAACCTCCAGAAAAGCGCCGAGACAATGAAGCTCGTCGTGTCCCAAAGAATGAATTTACTTGTCTTGGATCCTGCACGAAATTAATCAGAAAAGAATAGTGGAGGAGTAGGAAAAATACGTAATAAAACAGAACAAAACAAGGCCAATAGGCACAAAGGGACATTAAAACTGGTAGAAGCCCAGTTGCGTAGCACCACGGGTAAATATGACTACTAATATTAATGGGTCCTAAATTGTGAGCTGCTATATTTGATTCCAATAATAGGTATGGCAAAAACGCTTGAACGCACGGAAGTTTGTTCGAGTTTCTACAAGGTCCGTATAGTACCTAAATGACTCCAGATGTAGTCTGTCCAACATAATATTGCCTTCGTTTTGCCAAAAAATACACACCCATAGAATATGATGTGCTGATTGTTCATATTCACAATCTGATGTTGAATATTGACAAAAAGGCGAAGAAACAAGCTTGAAGGAAAATAATTTACTTTTAAAGTTACCATGTCCTTTTAGAAATTCATCAATTGGAATTCAGCAGGTTGTGTGTACGAAGGGGTCGCGGGACTGTCTGAAAAGGTAACCGTGTCCTTGGAAAGACTATCGAAGGAACACCCTGGATTCTAGTCAGTCCGAGTCTAACAATCTCTTCCACCCAGGGCGGGAATAGTCATTTGATGGTTTTAACACCTAAAAAACAAGCCGTTTGACGTCACAAAGGGGCCAAAATGTGAAATAGTCTTCGATCATTAAAAATAACTAAAATAGCGAGTATAGCAGGGGTGAAATCTAGTGCAATCGCTAGTCATTAATATAACACATAATAGTCCCTTTGCCCTCCAAATCAAAGTGGAAAACAATACAAACAAACTTTTAAATAAATAATATTAGCAAACGTAAAAGGCATATAGAAATTCTAGACGTTTTATAACGAAAATAAATATGCTGTCAATGTATGAGCAATAAGTAAGAGAATGGTAACTCAGTATTATCTATTTTCGGAGAGAACAGAGATTTTTTGATAATGTATTTAACGTATTCTGTGTAAATATACCATTACTGCATGTTTTTTTACTGGCAAAATGTGGATGCTTCTGTCTAATCCTTTGGGGATTATAGACGTGCTGTTGTGTTGTTTTAAGTCTATCTGTAGTGGAATTTTCGAAAACAAAAAGACAACATTTTCAATATTTTTGCGTTACCCCTTTTGACTTACCTACAAGCTTAGTATGTCTGAACAAAGTTGGTATCTCTCACGAATATTGTTTATTTTAGTAACGAGACATCAAACGTACATTTTGTGCCTTTTCACTGAATTCGTATTTGAGTGCTTGAAAAGCAAAACAAAGTTATTTTTATTTCTATTTGAATTGGTAAATATTTGCACAATTTATTTGTATAATTAATGTGCTTTTGAAGAATAAATGAGCGTCTATAAAGATTTTTGGGATAGAAAATCATCTAATGAGTCCTCACCCTCTGCGTGGATGTGACTGTCCGACTCTCATTGATTAAAATCTACCCGTTCCTAATTAGGCCTGTTTTGGGTATGTCATTTATGTTTTAATCAAAGATGAAACAATTTTAATATTAGTTTTTGTTGTTAATAAATCAATTCTTTAATTTACCATAAATTCATCATCATCATCAGCCGGAAGACGTCCACTGCTGAACATAGGCCTCCTCCTTAGACCGCCACGCCGAACGACAATTCGCCACTTGCATCCATCGTGCATCGGTTGCCCGCGACCCTCACGATGTCATGAGGAAGCCTACCTACGCTGCGTCTTCCGGTCCGTGGTCGCCACTCGAGAACTTTAACCATAAATTACGACATCCTAAACTAAAATATTTTATTCTCACGATTACCTTAACAAACCCTTAACAGTCCACAACTATTATTTATTGATCCACGTGCGTTCTAACGTGGACATTCAACAACGTGAACGTTCACACAAATGCACTGAATGCATTCACACACTGCATGCATGCACACATACACAGTGAATGCATGCATACACACATTGGCAGTTGCATAAATGCACGCTTACAACGCGTGGGTTGTTCACTATCCTGTCTAGTACTTACTCAGTGGAATAAAACAGACCGCTTTAAAACTATGATGAAATTCAAGGGAATATTATAATAGAAATGATGACGGAACCAATAAATTGCAAATCTATTTAGTCCGTTATTTACGGTGTTGAAAAATAATGGACACCAGTATTTTTTGTTATATTTTTATCAATTACTTTTGACAAAGGATCGCATCAACATTCGGGAGTGGGGCTTGCGACGTCAAAACTATTATTTTTTCTACATATAGGAAAAAAGCCTAAGTAAGTATGCTAAAAAAATCTTCCTTTGAGGAAGTAAATAAGCTTATACTACTTAAACATACACATTTTACTAATAATTCAGAAGTGGGTGAAACAAGGCCCCAAAAATAATGATGAAGAATTTTTTGTGGTCCATTCCTTTGTAATCTCAATAACTAACAGTTTTATCTCATTACATAACTTCTAAGTAGAACTAACATTACAATATAAGTACCTACATTAAAATTAGGTATGTAGTTATCTGACACATCACACTGTATTCATTTATTAGCGCCAGGCAGTCTGAATCACGTTACTAAGCAGTGAGTTGTTGGCGTACGTGCGAACGCTTTGATACTTATGTTAGCCTAGTACTTCAGTAGAATAGATTATATTGTGTCTAGGAAATTATGATCAGTGTTTTTCCTTATTATCTCACGCAGTGTATATTTATTAATATGATATAGGTATGCCACGTCGTGTTAAAGAGACCATACAGCGAAACCAAGGCTCCAAAGTGTTCGCAAAGGACAAGTCTATTGGGCAAAGCCAGATGACAAAGCTGAAACGGGAGGATGGCAGCATAGCGTCGACCAAAGCAGAGGTTTTAGGCGAGATCGAGAGGTTCTATGGACAGTTATACACTTCGGTCGCAAAGCCCGTTGACAGCTTGGTAGGAGATCCAAGAGCCAAGCTGTCCCGACATTATACCGAAGATATCCCGGACATCAGTCTGTACGAGATTAGGATGGCCCTGAAGCAGCTTAAGAACAACAAGGCGCCGGGCGAAGACGGAATCACTTCAGAGCTTCTGAGAGCGGGTGGAACACCGGTACTTAAAGTCCTCCAGAAACTCTTTAATTCCGTCCTGTCCGAGGGCAAAACGCCTCAAACGTGGAGCAGGGGTGAGGTGGTGTTGTTCTTCAAAAAAGGTGATAACAGCCTATTGAAGAACTACAGACCCATCACGCTTCTGAGTCATGTTTATAAGCTGTTTTCAAGGGTTATCACGAACCGTCTCGAACACAGACTTGATGACTTCCAGCCTCCCGAACAAGCCGGTTTCCGAAGAGGCTATAGTACCATAGACCACATCCATACGCTGCGGCAAGTTATACAGAAGACCGAAGAGTATAACTTGCCATTATGCTTAGGGTTTGTGGACTATGAGAAAGCCTTCGATTCGGTGGAAACATGGGCGGTACTTGAGTCACTCCAGCGATGCCGTATTGACTATCGGTACATCGAGGTGTTGAAGTGTTTGTATAATAACGCCACCATGTCGGTCCGAGTACAGGAGCAGAGCACGAAGGCGATTCCATTGAGAAGAGGCGTAAGACAGGGGGACGTTATCTCCCCGAAACTGTTTACTGCCGCAATGGAAGACGCCTTCAAACTCCTGGACTGGCAAGGCCTTGGCATCAACATCAACGGCGAATACATCACTCACCTTCGGTTTGCCGACGACATCGTAGTCATGGCAAAGTCGATGGAGGAACTCAGCATGATGCTCGATGGCCTCGACCGAGTTTCACAACGGGTGGGCTTGAAAATGAACATGGACAAGACGAAAATTATGTCAAATGCCAATGTTGTGCCCACCCCAGTCTCTGTTGGAAACTCGGTACTCGAAGTTGTTGACTCATATATCTATTTAGGACAAGTAGTCCAATTAGGTAGGTCCAACTTCGAGAAAGAGGTCAACCGCCGAATCCAACTCGGTTGGGCAGCGTTCGGGAAGCTACGCAATGTCTTTTCGTCCGACATACCTCAGTGCCTCAAGACGAAAGTCTTCAACCAATGTGTGTTACCAGTGATGACTTACGGCACCGAAACGTGGTCTTTCACTATCGGCCTCATCTCAAAGCTCAAAGTCGCTCAGCGAGCTATGGAGAGGGCTATGCTCGGTATTTCTCTACGTGATCGAATCCGAAATGAGGAGATCCGTAGACGAACTAAAGTCACCGATATAGCCCACCGGATTAGCAAGCTGAAGTGGCAATGGGCAGGCCATATTGCTCGTAGAGCAGATGGCCGATGGGGTCGAAAAGTGCTAGAGTGGAGACCACGGACTAGCAAGCGCAGCGTAGGACGTCCACCAACGAGGTGGACAGACGACCTTGTAAAGGTCGCCGGAAGACGCTGGATGCAGGTCGCTTCCAACCGGTATATGTGGAGATCTAAAGGGGAGGCCTATGTTCAGCAGTGGACGTCCTATGGCTGAGATGATGATGATGAGGTATGCCACATCTTCTCTCTTCGATGGGTTGTTGGGACCGTAAAATATCATCGTAAATTACATGATTAAGGTTGAAACATTAAATTTGTACCTTCAACATTCAAACTGTGATGACCCTTTATGAAACTCCTCTTTGAAAAACTGAATGGAATTCCACGTGTAGGAATTGTACCTACCCTGGTACACAATAATGTGCTCAAGAGTCAGTAGTTTATTGATAACTAACTTGTGCTACTGGCATGAGCCACTCATTTTCATTACTCACTCACGACATTTTCAAAATCGTTTCAGCACTTCCAGAGATTACTTCCTTCGAACAAACTCACAAACTTAAAAACTGGATTACCTGTCTAGTATAATAATTTAAGTCTCATATACCTAATACATGACGAGCCTTTTAGTATTACCTGCACTGCCGCTGATACAAGTTTTAGGTTTAGGGTTTCGGTTTTAAGTTCTTTTTTTTAACCCCAGTCTTTCGAATGCCGTAATTACTTGGCAAAATATATAATATCAACAAGAGTATCAGTGCCCCTTCACCCCAATATTATTGTTTTGTTACACGTAGAGATTCGAAGTGGAATAATACAGCGTCGAATGAACTCATTAAAGTTTTGTTTTGGTTCATTTTTCGCACTTTTGGTAAAGATTAAGATATTTTGATCTAGTGGTTGCACGTGCAACTGTTGAACAAGAGGTTTTGCTTTCAATTCCTTATGTCGCAAAATTGTTATTGAGCATTTCTATCATGAATGTTGCAGTAGCTGATCATGATCTGTTTTTGCAGTCTCACACCACCCTCTTTTTTAAGGGTTGATAAATAATCAAATGAATTCTCCCGCCCCAAGTGAAGTGCTTAAAATGTTACCGCAGCCTTGAAACAAAAAGGGAACAGTTGGTTTTTAGTCATTTGCAAATCTGACAGTCCCTTCCGCACATCCCTAGACGAGGGAGGACTCAATTTATGATTTTTCATCCCCAAACAAAGTATACCATGATTATGTTTTCAACGACCTTATGAAACTGGCGTATAGGTTCAGAAATATACAGGTATACATATATTGCTCCATCATCCGTGACACTATTATTTTCCCATCATGGCGGTCGTTTCAAGCATCTGGAGCCCCGATGGTTAAGTTAGGAAGGCTGTTTTTAGGTTCAATTTAGAGGACGCCTTTTCATATCTTGGTAATCATTGATATCACAATCTGCCAAGCCTTTTTCTAACTACACTCATCCAAAAAAGTTTGCGATCGCTTTGAAAAATCGTTATGAAATCTTCTTCTTTTTAGATTCTTTATTTTAAAATATTAATTTAAAATATAAAACAGTTCAATAGTTTTTCCATTAATTTAAAAAAATATATCAGCTTATGCTAGTGGTCACAAACTTTTTTGATGTGTGGGAGGTGGGCTCTCAGTATATTTGACTCTCTTAGATTCCGCATAGAACGTGACCTATAACCAGTGCATTTGTCGTTAATAACTTGAGTCGATGTTCATCCTTGATTCCCTAATTCAATCAGTTTCAATCAGACACTAAAACCGTGATGTCACTAACAGTTTCTAGAAATCTAATAACAACTTCAACTTGAGTTCAGAATAAAAACTTATGTGACAGAAGACGTTCTATGTAGAGAGCACAAGCAGAACTTAAGTAATAGCAAATGCACTGACGTGTGACTTATTAAGGTGCGCATAGGTTGTCTTATATGCTCTTTTGTACATGAGACGACACAAGTCTTCGATACCGTACGACTTAGGTTGCAATAGACGAGTGCCTGAGTACGAACCTCTATGGACTTGTATTGCGATAGTGACTTGGATACCGAAGTCGTAAAGTATTGGGAGACTTACGTCGCCTTGTGTATGGAGGGACTAAGCGGAATCTAAAGGAAATATCTGTGATTTAGATTCAGCTGATTACTAGTATGTTACATGAAACGACTGCTTATCTGACTTTCCAACAACAACAACCCAGATATTACTGGATAATTCGATAACAAACAAAAAAAAAAACAAAATAATATATGTTTTTTAATGTAAAATGGGTTTGCTCTTGACCTTAGTCTAGGTCTGGAATGACTAAGACAAGGTCGACGATGGAGCGAGCTTACCCAGAAGAAGCCGAGAGTTCCACTCCTTCGCTGTCCGCTTTATAAAAGACGTTTGGAAACGCTTAGTTCGAATTGGTGGTATAGCAATAAGGTAAGGATGGTAGTTTGCCGTGCGTATAGATGTGCGATGATAGAAGGGGGCTGGTGGGATGAGGTCGTGGAGTTCTTGGGCACACTCACCGAAGTACAATCTGTAGAACACCGACAGGCAGGCAACTTTGCGTCGATGAGTCTAGCTATGGAGCTTGGCATTCACCAATTTTATGTCGCCAACGAGCCTCCTAGCTCTGCGTTCCACTGAGTCAAGAGCGGCAAGTTGATATATAGCTGAGCCATCCCAATGGTGGCTACAGTACTCCCTGCAGGATCGGACTTGTGCTTTGTAAAGAGTTAAAAGCTGTCCAGGCGTGAAGTACCGCTTCACTCTATTTAGGATGCCCAGCTTTTTGGCCGCAAGTTGGGCTTTGAACTCAATGGTGGCGCTAAAGTTGAGACTAGAAGTCAACTCCATGCCCAGGAGCTCGAGTCGGTCATTCAGAGGTACAGATGCACCCCGAAAAGTAGGAGTTTGGTCCAAACGACTTCTTTTAGCGGTAAAGAAACAAGCCTGTGTTTTGGTGGCGTTAAAAGAGACTAAATTATCGTCACCCCACTGGGAGACAAGATTTAAGGCATAATTTGTCCGCTCAACCATGGCCTCTCTCAAGGAACAAACTTCATCCCCGGTGGTTTTTAATAAACTTTTCTTCTTCTTCCTGCCCTTATCCCATTCTACTTGGGGTCGGCGCAACACGTTTTCGTGGTTTTTAATAAACTAAAAAATAAAAATTTTGAATAACTTTGATGATAAAATTTTCGAACCCCGATTCTGCTACTGCGTGTTTAACCATATAAATAAATATTTATCAAGTTTTCAAAAGTTATGTGTAGTTTATGTGATTTGTAGAACAAGCTTAGACTTCAATCGCACTGACGAACTCACATACCTAAGCTTATACTAAGTTCGCATAGCAGCTAAGCGTACGTAAGTCTAAGTACGTATAATAATTTTAGCATTAGTCTTTTAGTTTGGCCGTGTTCTAAAGAACACGTTATCAGATTAAATATTAGCATTCGTACTTACTATACATAATTTTACCACAATGCCAACATTTGACTTTCAAAGTCTGACACAGTTTGGTCACGTCTTTGTTTATTAATACTAAGTAGTTTTAAACTTACAACTCTATATTCAGCCAATAGCAAACATTGGCTTATACTAAACAGCCTTGGTAAAACATTATCCGGTGCTGGTTTTATACGTTATGTATTTATCAAATTGGGTGCTAAAGGAGCAATGGAAGACGAAGTTGGCCTTCCAGTGGCATTGGTTTGAGGGGTTATATGAGAAATTGTGATAGTTTGGCCGAAACAATGGACACATAATATTTTATGAAGTTTCCATTAAAGAATGTTCGGGCATTTAAAAAGTATAGTTCCAGAACGTGGATGTTAAGTAATAGTAATTTATTAGCAACCGATCCGGATTCGCAGCGGAGCGATTTTGAACAAAAATCCAGTGCGCTAGCAATTTATTCCTTAGTACATTTTTTTTGTTCTATTTCCTATGGTTTAGTCAGTGTACACCATGAAAGCGCCAAAGTATTGTTCACGAAGTAGGTACTTATTGTTTTTATTTCCACCACCAAATCTTATCGTTCAACAATTTTAAGATCATCAATCATTGCATGTTCTCCTAATATTGTTAAGAATTTCTTTGAAATAAAGCTCTTACAACATTTTTCATCAACATTTTTTTTCATAACCTAAACAACGAAAACACGGTACAGGACATTATTTAGCTAAACGAAAAGATGAAAGGGACACTTCCTGTAGTTTTAATTTATGAAGAGCTTAACAAAACCGAGTTAAGAAACAATGCCTTGTTACTTTGCTGAGATTTCATGTTGAAGATTAGTGGTAACGGGTTACTCCAAACCCTGTTCCTAAAAAAAAACCTTTTAACTTTAACCCTGCTTTCGCAAAATATTCAGGGAAAATAACAATCCGTATTTAATATTATCCTGCTCCAAATGTACTTTACATTAACACAACTCCATATATTTCAACAGAAACACTCCAGAAAAAAAAGTACAAAATTTTATAATGCTGATGTAGGTACTTACTGAAATAGGGCAACCATTATATTTGAAACAATAACAGCAGAAGGATGAGCTGTTTAATACAAAATGTTTCGGGAGCAACGTTTTATCGCGAGTCTGCAGCCCTACGCCAGTATCAGCCGGATAAAACTGGATATAACCGGATAGTTGCAGATTCATTGTCATTAATCATTACTGGTATCGCCGCTAGACTGTTGTTGTGATTTTGATGGCAATGTTGTTGACATGATTTGGTAGAAGGTAAACAGATTCCGGTTGAGGAAAATTTGACAAAACACAGGGGCTGATGTGGGGTCTTAACATACTATAACAACCCTAGAGTGGAATAAACCAATTTTCACAAGATGCTGATAAACTTGTAACAGTACAGAAAAACAAACGAAAGAGTTTTAGCGAACATTCTGGCGAGTTCTTTGCTGAGCCGACAGTCAAGTCTGACACCTTCATGAAGAAATTTTTTTGAAGATCATGGTCTAGAGCGTTCGCTAGAAAGATCTTGAAAGTGTTCGTGGCGATCTTTGGCTCTATGCTTGCTTCTGTTCGATGTTCAGTTTGACAAAATTAAAAACATCGAATGCTCCATGTTCTGTTACAAGTGAATGCTCAAGACTCCAGGGAGGACTCATTTGATGATTTTACCATACTAAAAAAAAAGAAGGCCTACTGTTGGTTATAACCACATCCAAAGGTGACTCTACTGCACATCCCATTATTGATAATCAATGAATTTAATAAAACAAGACTACCGGTTATCTTGTACTCGCAATATTGCATTTTAAATCCGAAAGGTTTATTGACGCTAATAAATGTGATAACGATGATACATTTGGAGTACCCGCTGATAACGGAGACAGCATGTGAAACAACGTGACTACAAACATAAAAACACGCACTACTATTTTTACACACGAGTCCACATCAAGCTATTAAAATCCAGTGTGTGTGTGATGGTCGTTTGTTCGAACCCAGGCAGGCGCATAACTTTGTCTAATTTATTTCAAAAACTTAAAAATTATGGTCCACTCCCTCTCACAGAGAGGAGGCCTATGTCCCAGCAGTGGGAACATTTTTAGGCTAATGATGATGATGAGCTGACTGTTTAATATGCGCAAAAATCATACAAAGTGTCGCCAAGATAAACAGGTTATGTATAGCTTGATGTGCAGCCGTGTGTACACCATTAATACAAAGTAATATTTTATGTATTGCGGTTTTTTTCAGTGTTTCTATGTCAGTAATAGAATATATTTCAATATTATCATAATATCATATATTTTTTGTACAGAAATATAGTTATTATTCTATGATTTTAAACATACGTGTGTAAATTACTTATGCGTATATTATAATTAATGCATGATAAACTGAAGATTGAAGATTATCTCTGTGAACTCTGACTTTTGGGTTTCTTCAGAGAGAAATCCGTTTAAGGTTTAAGATAAATTATTACAAAAACGCTTTCTGCTTTTGGATTTCAAACGCCTGGGCTTACAAAAGCTTTCAAAATGTTTCGTATTACTTCTACATCGAATTTTAAGGTTTTTCATAGCATGCAAAGCAGATTAGCAGTATATTTTGGAAAATAATTGTATAGGTAATTCATTAATTGTATACAATATTATTTTTTGTTTATGCGAAACCCGATACACCTGTATAGTATTTTTGTGTAGAGAATCTATGTACAAAATTTTAAAACCGTATCATAAATATCACAAAGTTATAAGCTTGTATAATACCTGGTTGTCCGTTCAAAAACATTCTCGCGGTACACCCGCGTAAACCGCGTCTCCTTTGTTATACACTCGTGATAATAGACCGTACGATGATTGTATTGTAATTCACTGGTAATAAAATTTAAATAAATGTTTTTGAAAAAAAAATAACATGGTGTAAAAATTATTGGAATCGAATCAGTTACTGATTCTGAACAAACTATATTCAGGTTTCACATACTAAAAATAATGTTTTATTTGAAAAAAATACATAAATATTCTAGTAATACTAGCATTGGCAAAAGAACTTTAAATATTACATAAATCCTCCTACACATGGCGGGACGGGAGAGACTGGCAGACTTGTACTGACTAAAATCCACGGTGATCCTGCAATAGCCCTTTACGTTCCAGGGTCACGGTTATCTAATGAGGCAGTCCCGCGACCCCGGCCTCATTAACGCCTGCGCTGCGTCGCGAATCGTGTAGATGTTTTCAGAAATACCTCGCCGGCAGGACTGTGATAGTTTAGTCAGTTAAGCGTCTGGAGTACTAATCCAGTATGACACAAAATTCGGGGCTTGCTTGAAGTGCAATTCTTTAAAAAAAATACATGTGGCACTCGGAGACTGCCGCGTTGAAGCTATCGCATAACATGTTTTTTATTTTAAAAGAATAAAATCGCCTACCGCGTATATGTAACGTGAATATAATTTATTTAAAATGTTTGTGGTGCACTACTGTAATAAAGAACTTCTTTATTGTAGGACAATTTTATAAGTAGGTATCATTGTGAAAACTCCTTTTGTAGCTGGCCGTTTAGAATCAGTAGAAAAAGTAAATTGTTTTTATGACGGATATTTTTATGATTGCCGAAGTCTCCCGAAGTCCCGAACTGTGTCCGAACTGAAACGATGTTAGACGATGCGTGGTGTCAGGTATTTTCGTTAGGTTTTTTCGTTAGGTTTTTGGAAATTTTTTGATTCGGTCGCCGTGCCGCGCCGCGCTCAGAGCCCGCGATAAAAGCTATGCAATAGCTTAAAAAATCTTTAGGGTAAAAAATTATGAAAATGTTTTGCGTCTATCAGTCGGAAGTCTAAAGATTTTTTTACTAAGTATGTATATAAATAAAATACATTAAAAAAAAGAACGTTGCCCCGTACTAAGAATTTCTTCCTGTATCGTGGGTACGTTTACAAACAAACAGTACAAAACTCACATACATAATCACCACCACTCACATATGGATACCTAAACTTTCATAGTTAGTATGTAGCATGACGATTAACACCAAATAAGGCATACATCTTGAATTGAAGAAGGTTTAAATCAAGATTAAAACGGCACGAGGCAAGATAAGTACATCTCCAGGCTAGATAGACAAAACAAAATGTAGTGTAGAATGTAAATTAAATGGCGTCAAGAAGTACATTGCCTGTTTAGAGCTAGTAGATAGAACTAGAGTGAACTAATTAGCCTAGACAAAACATTTTATTTATTAGTGATTAGACACTCTTGGCCAACACAAGGGCCAAAAGTGTCTGAAAGTAAATGTTAGTAAAAAACATACATGTGGCACTCGGAGACTGCCGCGGTGAAGCTATTGCATAACATTTTTTTTTTATTTTAAAAGTATAAAATCGCCTAACGCGTATAATTATTTAACGAAAATATAATTAATTAAGTATAAAGAACTTCTTAGTTGTAGGAGAATTTTATAAGTAGGTTTCATTGTGAAAACTCCTTTTGTAGCTGGCCGTTTAGAATCAGTAAGAAAATGTAAATTGTTTTTATGACGGATATTTTTATGATTGCCGAAGTCTCCCAAACTGAAACGATGTTAGACAATGCGTGGTGTCAGGTATTTTCGTTAGGTTTTTGGAAATTTTTTGATTCGGTCGCCGCGCCGCGCCGCGCTCAGAGCCCGCGATAAAAGCTATGCAATAGCTTAAAAAATACGTGTGGCACTCGGGGACTGCCGCGGTAAAGCCGCCACTGCAATTTGCGGTAATTTTTTTATCAACTTATGCAATTATAATTATTTATTTATTACTGTACTAATTAGGCTATGGTCAGCCACGTCAATCAAGTGAAACATCAAGAAACGTTTTCCTCCTCCTCCCTCTCCCTCTCCCTCTCCCTCAAAATTCAGTTTTATTGGGATGTGCTAAATTACTTATCCAGTCGAGATAAAGTATGGGAAAATATATAACAATGAACGGATGTTAGTTCAAACAGAATGCGTTTTAAATATTTGTTTCTCTCAAATACGCATGTATTTTAGCTTGTTTGTACGAGTTTTAATACATAATTTTCCAGACTTTACTATTAAGACTGAGTGTATGGATAAGAAGTATTAAGTATCTTTTTTTGTATCGTGGTAAAATTATCAAAATATGATTCCTCCCACCCAGGGCAGAGCGGGAGGGACTGTCAGACTTGTACTGACTAAAATCAACGGTGTCCTTCAATATCCCTTTACGTTCCAGAGTCACGGTAATTTGATAAGTCCCGCGACCAGTATTTAGTATCTTCATTTTTTTTAATCAAATAGCGTGATGTGATATAGCCTATAGCCTTCCTCGGTAAATAGGCTATCCAACACAGAAATAATGTTTTAATTCGAATCAGTAGTTCCTGAGATTAGCGCGTTCAACCAAACAAAGAAAAAAAAACTCAAGCAAGCTTTATAATATAAGTGTAGATAAAACGTGGTACATAATTATCTGTAAATTGTTTATTAGAAGTAGAATATTTCGATAATAAATATAAATAATTAAGGTTCTCGAATGAAGACCACGCACCGGCAAGCGCAGCGTAGGACGTCCACCCACTAGGTGGGCAGACGATCTTACGAAGGCCACAGGATCACGCTGGATGTAGGCCGCTTACAACCGGTCCTATTGGAAGTCTAAAGGGGAGGCCCATGTTCAGCAGTGGACGTCTTACGGCTGATATGCTGATGATGATGATACTAATTATTTCTTATTAAAAAAAATATTCTCACATAACGAACGAGAAGCAAGGCAAAACTAATGATTGGTGCCCTGAAACAGCGACACGGGGTCGCACTCGAAGGAGGCACTCGAAGGAGATGGCGGGACGAAATGGATGTCCTCCTTGAAACATCGGAAGGAGATGGCGCCAAGTTGTGAATGATGGAAGGAATGGAGGTAGCCCTTTGCCCAGCAGTGGGACACTTCAGGTTAATTATTAAAAAAATATGTTAAAAAAACTGTCCTTCTTATTCTAGAAAAAAAAATGGTTTCATTTTAAAAGCAAATCTTAGCACAATCCAAGCAATTTATCTCATCTATGCAATTTATATCATATACATGTTCACCTTTAGGGTAAGATCTATCTCTCAAGAGAATACTTCGCAAGAATTATAGAAAGGAATGATAGAAAGGAGTCAATGACCGTACGTGACGCTATCCGAGGCTTTATCACGACTTTTCACGTTTTTGTGACGTAATGTAAACGACGACTTCGACGTTTTGATGGAAAAATTTAGTTCCGTTTTCGTACACTAGAGTCACTTTTCCAATTTCTAATTACTCGCCGCCCGCATGCCCGCGCCTACAGTGGCCGGAGATTGTCTTGCGACGTCCGTCGCCGTGGGCGCCTACCACTGCGGCTGGGGCGGAGGGAGGACGACAAAGGACATCTATCTTCATTAACGATCAAATTAATAGCTACAGTAGTTGAACTTTACAATAATGTAACTATTAGTAAATTACTGAAGCCATTAAACTCCGATAGAACGATCATAAATATTGCTAAATACTATTTGATATCGGCAATTTTGCGCTATCTTAATTACTAGTTGTTATGAACATATTTAGTTATAGATCAAATCTTTCCCTAGACATATTCTATCTTTCTATTAGGTTTTCACGGCCGCAGTAAGCCTCATGTGGTTCGTGGGAGGACTCATTTGATGATTTTATCTTATAAATTAGGCATAGTGTGGTTTTTATCAAACTACACAGACCAGAGTGATGCAAAAAGAAGAAGTTTTTTTTTTATATTACAATACTAGATGTATATTGCGCTCAAGACGGGGCGGGTCGCTACATTTTAAAATTAAAGAAAACCATCTGTTGTGAAAATGATCAGTTTCTAGTCGAATTTAGTTTACAAATCGTACTTTCGTATGCACCTCATTCTTCCAATCAGAGTCTGTAACGACATCACAAGCGCATCTTTTGGTATTGCTTATTCCAATATTCATACCTTGTACAGACACTGCATGTACTGTTTGTAAGTATGCACCAGTTACTTCTACGATACATTGCAGTGATGAAGAATGAGATTTGGGTGGTATACTTTTTTCATCCCATTTCCTCTGGTTTTTAAAATGAATGATGTGACAGAGATAAATGACCAAGGTCAAGAGCAGACCCATTACATAAAAAAGATATGAAAATCGGGTTTCTCGGAAAGGACTCTCAGCCTCGTACTGACATAAAATACACCTTTAAGTCGGTAATAGTCGTTCAGTATTCCTTTGCGTTACAGAGTCACAGTTGCTTTAACAGACGGTCCCTCAACACGAGAGTGCAATCTTGAAGTACCCCGGATGAAACAACTCGCCATACGTATTTTCCTACTCCTGCTCTATTATTTTTACCCGACTGCGCTACGCAAAGGAGGCCCATTCAAATTTTACCAATCAAATCTTCCCAAGGGGCCCCGACTGTGAGTCGTTCTGTTCTGCTTCTTCCTGCTGTTCTGTTGGGCTTGTTTCTTTCTATTTAGTTTTTATTTAAGTTAACTTTTTCACGTATTTTTCAAAATTAGTTTTACGCAGTCGGGTTTTTTGTTTTTCTTTAAATTATTTCGTTGCAGGATCCAAGACAGTTAATTCTCAGGGACTTATCGAGTTACATTATCTCGGCGGTTTTCTAGTAGTCGCCTCTGTTTATTATGGTTTACAGAAGTTGCAGTGGTTTGGGAATAGTGTGGTGGGATTGTACCAAATAATTAAAAAAAATATATAATTATGACTACTTTTGTTAGCTTGGGTATTACCTGTAATAGCAATTGTATGTGTTATTGAAATAAATAAATAAATAATTCACTTGTTCATTTAGCACAGAAACACCTGGAAAGTGTCAGAATCAAATCATATCCGGTTTCATAAACACCAGTTCTTACATCATAGTCGTAATTTTTTTATCTTTAAATTAATTCTTCCGTTGATAAGCGGGCAGTATGTAAACATTACTACATATCAGCTATGTAGGTACTTATGTACTTATCTGTTTATTGTTTGAAAAGTAAATAATAATATGTTTGTTGTATGTTTAATTAATAATTGTTATGTCATCGGCACGAGTCTAGTCGTTAGGTGTAAAACCTGTTTTGATTATATCCTATGAAATGCAAATATATTATGCAAAAAGGTTGTGCTCTCCTGACTAATTTTTTGAGTGTGAGTGAGCTGTAATCTACCACTACTATACAATGAGGGTTGGCATATTATGTCTTTTAGGCTGAGGCTACATTATGCAGCGATTTGCGGTGCGACTGGAAGAGCGAAACGATTTACACGTGGTATCGCTGATTACGATGTATAGTCATATACGTGAGGCTTTATCATGAGTTTTCACTTATTGTGACGTAAACTGTACCTTTGACATTTAATTTCAAGGAAAAAATTAGTTCCTTCTTCGTACACCAGAGGCGCTGTTCCATTTTTCCATACAAGAAACACTGTAAATACTGGAAAGACGCTAAAGTAAAATAGTGAAAACTCGTGATAAGGGCTGTGAGCATTCATTTATTTGTTTTAATCGCTCATGTGCCGCAGATCGCGTCGGCGGCAGCGTCGCGGCCTAATGTAGCCTCAGATTTCATTGATGACCCATTGGTAACCACTGCTCTCATAACGACGAAGTAAAAGAGAGACTATTTATGCTGCTTTTGCAAGATACTACTAATTTACATACTTACTACACGCGTCAAGTCTCTTTGGACAATTCGAGCCCTTCTTACCTATTAACATGTCAATTGATATGTAAATACATTAATCAATGCAACAGGCTTGTCATCTCAAGTAAGTACGAACTAAAGTATCAATAACGTGCCAGTAATTATAATAAGCACGTTTGAACGAAGCACGGTCTGTAACACGTGCCTGCGAGCATGCGTTGCGTTTACTGACACTGTTAAGTGTTTTTAATCAGTCATCACGGGCCACTGTTATATACTTTATGGTCATTACGTCATAATATTAATATAGCTCTGAAAAAATTTCCCACACTAGTCATTTCTCCTGTATTGTGGATGCATGTATCGTGAGTGGCTATGGAGTTTCTTACACGTTCTTCTCCATAGAGATCTACGGTTTGTAATGGGCATCTACTGACAGTACTTTCACAGTTTTATTATGTCTTGTCACTGGGACTGTAGTTCCAAATGAAGTTTTTGTACCATTCTTATTTCTTTTAACAATTAAAAAATGGATTTCTGCAATCAGACCCGGAACAATCATCTATAGGCCATACAATATTGTTCTGAGCGAGGATCAGAGATCGCTGTAGTCAGCTACCAATTTAGCCAATTGTGACGTAAGAACTTGGTCGAAGGTAAGAACCATTCTAAGGGCCGAAATACATAAATAACTACGCGTGACACGTCACGACATCATGTAAAGATACGGTATCATATCGCGGCTATTTATTTTATTTATTTAAATAGAACGGCCGAAGCCAATTACACTATTTAATAATACAAAAGCCAATTAAACTATAACATTTACACCTTAAAATTAATTTACCACAGTCATGCATTCATTTCACAAAATTTCAGACATTCTGACAGTATCATCTTCCATTCATCCGCAAACACATAAAGATCTGTGTCTGAGTTCAGGAGAGCGTTAATCGCGGTTAACGTACGAGGAATAGGTGATTTAGAGTGCGCAACAGTCCGGCAGTATGGAACAGCCAGTAAGCGGTGTTTTCTGCCACGATAGTAATTGTCTGGGACAAATAAATTGCAGATTACATTATGCAGGTCAGGATCATCAATGATTCCCCTAAGAATTTTAAGTGCTACAGTCATCTGATCGCGTGACCGTCTGACTTCTAAAGAGTTGAAATTCAAGCAACCCAATAGAAATTTAGTGGGATACAAGAAAGGATAAAACCCGTACAAGTGCTTGTAAAGGTATCTGAGGAATGCTTTTTGAACTTTCAATCTATCTAACTATATAGCTAACAAAGTGCATCGTCAAGGTTCCTATACACTATGCCCAGCAGGATAGCCAGTGGGATTCGCCACGTGGGATGGTTTTAGAGAGAATGAAAGAAAAGAGATTTATTGACACACAGGACAGAAGAAACAAAATTACATGAAGAAAAACAATAAAGGAAACAAAATTATATTAAAGAAAAACAACAAAAGGAAAACCAATTTAAAAAATGTCCTGTGCGAGGCCAAAAGGCTCCACCTCAGCATGCGCTGCGATTTTTTTTAATTGTATGTAGGAGCTGTAAAAATCGTGACACGGCAGTCTGTCGTGAAAACTGCCATACATTGTGATACATGTGCTATGTTGATACAATTTTATGCCAAAAGATTCCATTAGTAGGTATCTTAATGGAATCTTTTGGGTACCACGGAAATAAATAAACAATACGTAATTTTATTACGTGTTGATAATATTATTATGGCGATAAGCAATAATTGGCAACGGAAAACCTCCAAAGTTCCTATCAATACAAAATAAATTAAATACATAGCAATAAAAAAAATACTACAGATTGTATTACATATTTTAAAGTCTACGCTACGGTGACTTGCCTAGCACGCGTATCATGACACCGTAGAAAATGGGTTTTATGGACTGAGTTATAGACAAAATCAAAGAATATAGAAAGATTTCCGTCGTCGTACCTAAAGATGGCGATGTTTCAAATGTAAAAAATTAAATAATTTTATTCTTCAGTCGTCACACACTTGGCAATAAAAGAATTCGAATTGTATAGTACAACAGCTTTGTGTGAATTGAGATAGAATAGATAAAGATTGGCGCAGAAAGAGGTGACGAAACGGCCTAGGCGTATAGCATACGGTGATGGCTGGTTCAATGAGGTTCAGGAGAAGAACTTCTGTTAGGTATTGGGAAAGTTTATGCCCGACTATATGGGACAGCACGGCCAATTTTTGTAATTTACCTGAAATAAATTATTCTTAACCCTTGAAATGTTGATCGGACCAATTGGTCCGCATAAAAATTAAAGAACAATTACAAAATGGACGTCCACAGTAGATGATTTAATATAAATAATTTAAAAAAAGAAAATGTCTGAACAAATACAACGTGTAACGTTACTAACGCAAAACCTCTCGTGGGGTAACTCAGCCCATGTTACTGAACAATGTTTGTTCTAAGACTTTTGGAAATTCGCAAAAAAAAAATGATTTTTCATACTGATGGGCCCGATCAATTTCTCATTTTGTATGAAACAGTAATTTTTTTTTGCGAATTTCCAATAGTCTAGTAACATGGGCTGAGTTACCCCACGAGAGGTTTTGCGTCAGTAACGTTACACGTTGTATATGGATCACATCATTATCAGTTCAGTAACAGTTAGAATATCATCATCTACCACGCGGGCGAAGCCACAGGCAAAATCTAGCACTTAGTAAAAGCAACAACAATAAAAAAGGCGAATCTTCTAAAAACAACAATTCCTAAAACAAAACTTAGAAACAAAGCGCTCTGAACAATAAACATTGAATTACAACGAGAATCTGAAGATTGTCTCCACAAAATAAATAAAGATTACTCTAACAGATTGAATGAAAGCACTTCGGTCTTAATCTCTGACCTTTACAGATGGCACTATCTTCACGAATCACGAGAACAAATTACTGGGAATTAACAGATAATAACGCATTAACTAGTTTATCTCAGGGATTATTACAAGTTATTCGAAGAGACTTGCGGATTAGGTCACACGAAGAGTAAGCTAGAATATTAGGAAAAGATTTCGTGATTTCTTTTTTTGCCAGAAAATTCTTTATAAGGTTTTAGGATCTTTATGTTGGATTTTACAGCAAAAAGTGTCGCTAAAAGAGAATATCAGCGGGTTTACAACGGATGCTTTAAGCAATATTCCTAATGATTCACTTTGTACATTTCCAGCAACGTCATTGGCACACAGGAGAGAAGTGAATCATTTGGAATATTGTTAAGTGACCGTTTTAAAATCTAGCGGAATCATATTCGTAATACGAATTGCGATGAAACTCTATTGCTCAAGCAATAGAGTAGATCACGGGCATGCGGATGGCGAGTAATGGGTGACTCGTTGTCTGATCATGGACCATGTCCGGGTCGACAGCGCGCCGTGTTCCACGCGCGCCTTAAAGAGTTGTAAGCAATCTGACGCCGGCAGGCTTTGGCCCTCTAACCGCGACCCCGGCAGGCTTTGGCCCTCAAATGTTACGGTCACACGCGCGCCGTGCAGCCCGGCGGGCTGCCTGGCGGGCTGCGCGGCATGCAGCCCGTCCCGGGCCGGCGGACATTCAAGCTGTTCACACGCACGCCGTCCTGTCAGTCAGTGCCAGAATGGCGAGCAGCGAGGATCTCGGTGTTGTTGCTGCCATATCCTTTGGCTTAACTTATTTTTATTATATTCCAGGAACGTCAAACTTGTCTCGTTCGACCATTCCGCCATGTTGTAATCTCCGATCGTAGCGACTTTCTTAGCAACGTTGAATGAAGATCCACTCGTCGCGAAAGCGCGGGTGAGACTCACTGCCCGCGCGCGTGTAAACAGTCACCGGGCGCCCGCACATTCATCCTTTGAACTTTGCCAAAAAACCGACACTTGCCCGATTCGCGGCATTCACGTTCACAGGCGCGTTCACGGGCTCGGGCGTACCGTTCACACGCTCGTGAATGTGAATGTGCACGTTGAATGTAGAGTTGAACGCGCGCGTTTGAACCTACCATAAGGGAGGCCTAGAGGACCAAAGCCTGCCGGGGTCGAGGTTTTATAAGTAACTGTGACTCTGAAACGTAAAGGGCTATAGAAGGATCTTTCGTAGATTTTAGTCAGTACATTTCAGACAGTCTCCCCGTCCCGCCCTGGGTGGGACGTTTGATTTGATGATATTACCACGACAAAAAGAAAGCAATATAATAGGTATAGATTATGATGATATTTTATCTTTGTCCGTTGAATAAACTTTTTAAAGAAAAGTGTTTTAGTAGAAATTTTATTAATGAGCAATATTTTAAACTCGGGCATTACTAACCAATCGTATTACGTATTACCAATCGTATTACGGAACTCAAAAACATGATTGCAAGTATCTTCGCTTAATATTATTTGATGTTTGTTTACTTTTAGATCCGCGCGCGGTGTGCTGCGCTTCAAAATTTGGATACTTTAGGACTTTTGGGGATTATGATTTTTTTAAAATAATTTTAGTGTTTATTTGCATTAATAAGCCTTTGCAATGTGACATACTACATTTTTAAAGGTGTCCATAATTGCATTAATAATATTTTTGAGTTGCGATTTATTAACCGTAATGCAAAAAAAGAGCCTTAGATTAAAATATTGCCCATGATTTCGATTTCACCCTGTATATATATTAACAGTATACTGACAGAATCAGAATAGATTTGCAATGTATTTATGCTGGACACTAGCCTATGTACCAATTGGTATAAAAAGTAAACTAATGTAACTAGAAATTCCAGGAATTGAATTCTAGGAATTAACGAACTCTCTGTTTTACTTGTAAACATATCCCACAGTAGTGATTCCTGGAACGTTTTGCTTGTTAAAACGAAGAAACGATTGCTTTTACTGGAAAGTTAATTAACTCAGTTAAAACGGACAGGAAGGAATGGAACTAAATTGAAAGAAAAAAAAAACTTAACGGACAAACTTTTAAATTGTCAAAGATTGTTTCTTAATTCGAAAACTTTTTCAAAAAAAATGTAACCGCCTTCAAAATCAAGCATAAAAAACGGTAAAAAAAACCTACAAAATAACTTTTCTTTCGGAAGTCGGTGTCTTTGTTTTCTTTATTTCATTGTCTTTTTTTGCCACCGACTTCCGAAAGAAAAGTTATTTTGTAGGTTTTTTTTTACCGTTTTTTATGCTTGATTTTGAAGGCGGTTACATTTTTTTTGAAAAAGTTTTTATTTTACTCTTTTTAGATTAAATGTTCAACCCGAATTCTTGTCAAATACAACATGTGCACTAGAATTTTGTAATCCATAACACCGGTAATAACATCGCTCATGTACACAATAAGCTAATAAAATTCCCTATCTCAAAAACTACTGAACCGATTTTGATGAAACTTACAATATTCCCTAAGTTAAATGATACCCAGTACAACAAAAAAAGAATTACTTAAATCAGACTTGTAGTTCCAGAGATATGCGAACTCAAACTAAATCAGTCGATGCCTACTCCTTACTATTAAGGAGTTCTACCTTCCATCATCAGCTCAGCTACATGAAATTATGATTACCATACGCAAGTACTTAAATTACTTCATAAAATTTGCGAAAAACGGTGTGTCGGCCTATAAAATTCGAGGGTTGCCCCCGATTTCTCCAGAATCCAATCATCAGATCCCAACTTGGTGACTATGGGACCACCTCAGAAGTACCTCCTTTCGAACAAAAAAAGAATTTTAAAAATCGGTTCACAATTGGCGGAGTAATCGCGTAACAAATATACAAAAAAAAAACAAAAAAAAAAAACATACCGTCGACTTGATAACCTCCTCCTTTTTGAAGTCGGTTAAAAATAGGGTTTCATTTCAAACTAGTTTTTCTCACTAGACGAATGCTTCCAATACCTAAGGGCGCTCTCTCACCGCGAGCATTCACCTGTAATGTAACGTTACAGATTCGAACATTCGAAGACAATAGAGCATCAAATTGCGCACTTTTATGTTATATTACAGGTGAATGCTCGCGGTGAGGGAGCGCCTTAATACGTTATTGAAATTAAGACCACCAAGTGACATGTCGTTTCTGAGATTAACAATAAATAAGAACATCCGCACAGATCTTCTTCCAGGTTCAGCCGCTCTTGCCGAGGTTGGTCTGTAGATGGGTGACCATCTATCATCAGTCCGTCTAGCTGGGGACGACTAACATTCCGAAACTCTTTCTTTCCATTAGGCGTGAACCCTTTGATACTCGTAGATATGGCCAGTTGACCATTTATTAAACTTGGTCAATACACAAGCGACTTGTGGTCGGCGCAATACGTTTTCTTCCTTCATTCTCCCCTGTCAGACATCGCAGCGTTTACTCCTGTTTCTTTTATATCATTCCTAACACAAAACATCCATCTTTTCTCTCGCCTTCCTCTTCCTTCCCATCCATCAACATTCATACCCATCACTCTCTTAGTTACGTAAATGGTATGCCTCCTCATCACCACCAATAAATTGTCCATACCATGGATGTTTTCATAACGAAGCAGGACAGCACTATTTGTTACTGATTTGTGTCTGTAAAACTTCTATACAGTAAATCCTGCCAATCTGCCAAGTGCATAAGATATAATGGGCTTATACCGATCCCTATCGACTGTCGGTATCGACTACCTGCTTAGTTACAAAAGTACCCCAGGACAGATCATCAGTTCAGTATAAGCTACGAGTGAAATAAAAGAAAGTAGTCACGTGCTTGAAATGACTTTTATATGAACTTGAACAATGAAATAAAAGTAAGCTGATAATATTGACTCAGACATTTACCTACGTTATTTTCCGTTCATTAATAAATAGATGTACTGTAAAAATTATGACTGCGGGTTTTAGAGTCACTTGTAAACAGCGTGATCGAAATATGAAATCATCAGGAAAATATTTTTTGATACCTTCAATCGAGTGGAGTTTTAGGAGTTATGCTTTGCGTTTGCACTTGCCTTTATTGTCACTAACTGCATACTTGTAACACCATGCTTAAGATCTGCGAAGGTTTACGCAGAGACTACTAAAATTAATTCTTGAAAAAATAAATATGGTATGTGCTAGAATCACGAGGCGATTTCCGGCCACCGTAGGCGCGGGCATATGGACGGCGAGTGATGGGTGACTTGCCGTCCGACCATGGACCATGCCGATGTTCCACGCGCACCTCAAAGAGCTGTCAGCAATATTAGCGGGGCAAAGCCGGGGTCGCAGGACTGTCTTATCAGGTAACCGTGGTCCTGGCACATAAAGGGCTATTGAAGGACAGGATTTTAGTCAGTACAAGTCTGACAGTCCCTCCCGTCTTGCCCTGGATGGGAGGACTCATTTGATGATTTTACCACGTATCAAAAGTATAACTGGAATGCCATCACAGCCAAAACTGGAAATTTTGCTGCAATACCCATACCGGCTTGGTCACGTCTGCATGTATTGTTTGGTTGATTACTCATCAAAGTCATGACCGATGCAAAACTTTGGTCACTAATGCGTCTATTGCGGTGCTATAAATATTATTATATGGTATAGTATACCATTATATGTTGGCGATAAAAGCATTCGTGGTCCTATTATTAGCAAAATTCCAACAAGATTGGTTTCGTATTGTCTCCTGTCCGTTATATTTAGGTTGAGGGAAACCCTAATGTCATTGGATGGCGTCTGACGCAATATTTCACGTCATGTTACCTTACCTAGGTTAACTCTTCGTGAACTTAATGTGGATGATGTTACATTGTTTTTCCTTGACGAATTACAACTGGGTAGAACCAATATTTATAATAATAATATGTGTGTATCCCAGAAAAGAATAAACAGAGGTGTCCGATGACGTTTATTAATTTGTCGGATGACGTAGGAATGTCGGGTTTCATGTCGTAATTATTGACTTATAGAGATACAGAGCATTTTTACCTAAAAACAGAAACAATAACAACATTTTCTCATAGTGCCAAATTATTCTACAGCAATTTATTATTATTATATTCACCCTAAAACATTCCCACGGTTGGGACATAATACTCCCCCAAGGTTTCCCTCTTACTCTTTTTTTGTCCTAACTCTTTTTCTTTTAGGAAATTTACAAAAGGAATCCTCCAGCCCTGGATGACGGGGAAGTGACTGTTAAATTTGATTGACTAAAAATCAACTTATTCCTTCAGTTGCCCTTTGCGTTTCAAAACCGCGGTGTCCTTTTACGACAGTCCTGCGACCCTTTTGTGGTAGTCATTTAGTTGAAGACTTAAATCCTCAACTATGAATTTAATTCTCCAAAAGGATCACTTCCAACTTTCTGATATATCGAAAGAACTACAGTTCCAAGAGGAACTTTTCTATCCTTTACGAGGTCGAGACTTAGATGGGATTGGATGGAAATTCTCATGGGAGCAAATAAAAAAGAGACAGACGACTTTTCAAGTATAGAAAGACTTTTCACGTTTTTCTTACAGATAATACATAATAATATGTATTAGGAAAACATAGAAGATGAAAAATGGCCCCAACTAGGAGTGGAAAGTACATAATTCAAGCGCATTACATTATTTTCCTAAAGTGGATGGAGGCAGGACACAATGGGATGGCTATAGTTGGTGCCAGTTAAGATGTCAATAGCGGACATTGACCCCTAACTACCAAGTCCTCGTATTATGACATTAGATCAGAATTAGCATTATTCTGCTTCATGGAGTTTCTTGCCCGTTCTTATGGAGTTTCTTGCCCGTTCTTCTCCATAGAGATCTACTTCTTGGTACGGGCATCTACGGTACTTTCACAGTTTTTATGTCTTGTGACTGGGACTGTAGCACCATAACTTTTTAATGTTTAATTATATTCTCTTATTTGTCTATGACAATTCAAAAGTGCCTGTAACTGGCCTACTTGAAATAAATGCTTTGATTTTGATTTTTTTGATTTTCTGTGATGTGATAGTGTTTGTGATGTCCTATGGGTAAAAATAATATAAAATCTTAGGCAGGTAGGTGAAATATTTTTACCATTTTGACTCCGATACCTTACGACTTTGGTTTCCAGGCGACTATCGGAATACAAATTCATAGACATTCGTACACAGGCAGCATACGACGACGCGTCAATGGATACAAAGTGTCGTGTCGGCCCGGACACGACACGGTGTAGCGTGAATCTTCCTTTGGTCTGCTGCTGTTACTTTGGCAAAGGGTTAACTTTTATGACACGGTTTACAGTTGTTTTTGGTTTTATAGCTAATTAACAAAGTCGCAAATAGTTTTGTTATTGTTTTTTTGTTATTTTGTAAACGTCAGAATAGTCAATATTATGAAGGTGTGTCTTATTTATTTGCAATCGATAGTCAGGTGCTACTGTTTATCTTACTACTGACGTAGTATTTAGGATGAAAATAATATTATGGGTTTAACCTGTTTGTAACCAAGCTTATTGTTTATATAAATAAGGTATCTCGGTACTCTGTCATTTTATTTTTAGACAAACATAATGTGAAAACATGGTCATAGAATTTTCAGTTTATTCTTTCAGTGTCGAAATTTACACTTTTCCAATTGCCTATTTTAACTATTTTTCTTCTAGTGAAGTTTTCCTAGAAAAAGTAAAAACGTATTCATTTGTTTTTTCTACGGATAATTAATTATAAAAAGAATATGCACCACAGACCAAAACCGTTTTATGTAGTGTAATTTTTGATGAAAATGAAAATTGATTGATTTTATCAACTGAAAGCACAAAATAATTACAACGTTAGTGAAGTGTTATCAATTTGAGGCTAGTATTTTTCATCTGTCCATTCGAAAATTGTCCTAACTTTTGATTAAAATAAAATAGCGGTAGATATGTTACGTTCTTACGTTAGGTATTAAAACAGTGACTCTTATACGTACGCAGACACATTTACTCGCACAAACAATCATTGTTATTACAGGCCAACAAAGAAAGAGACAGAATAATGCCCAAAGGTGGCGTACGATCAAGACGGAGCATCACCGCTCTTAGTATTAGTTCGTTAGTAGTCGCCACGCCGAGCGGCGGCGGGCGGCGGCGCGGCCTTGTCTTAGCCAAACGTGTCGCACATTATCGCATTGTATGTTTCTATCCCGCTCTTCAAAATTGAAATATACACGCACGCACGTCTCAACCAAAATCTACTCGTATTGCGACTGAGGACTGTTAGGCCAATTTAGCCTAATTTATGCGGTCCATGCGCTATCGTGTAGTGACATATCTTCCGCTATTTTATTTTAATCAAAGGTCCTAACCAAACACGTGGACAATAGGTACTCGTATGTTATAAATAGTGCATAATAAAGATCTATTTCCTGATTTCCGACCGCACATAGTTGAAGTCAATAAAAGTTAATTGAGTGTTACAAGTCAATGTACTGCACGCTAAACAGTATACCTACTGCAACAAAACGTGCGCCTACTGCAAAATTGCAGTAAGTGACGTCTCGGGTTTCGACACGTGCGTTTTGTGCAGTCTTTATTAATAATACGTTGTTCACTTTACGCTTCATTAGGCTTATTACCAGATGCACGTGTTTAAGCATAATGCATGCTTGGGAATGTGGAAAACATTTGTAGCATAAGTTTAAGCTCTTGACAACAAACTATTTTGATGATTTTCCAGTCAAAAAAAAGAGATCCAGTGGCCAGCATTACTTGACCCACTTTAACATTACCTATTCTGCCGTATAAGAATAGGTATAAAGTGTTATATTCTTATACGGCAGAAATACCATCGTGAATGTAATACCATCTAATGCAAAACTAAACAAATAAACAATTAACACCCACAGAGAGTTGTGGTCTCGAGAAAACAAACAATTTAAGCAATTTACGCTTAAGTACAGTAATCCCTACATTATTAAGTGTTATTACTTTGACATTTACCCTTAAATCGTAGCAGTAAGAGCTTTATTTGTACTGCAAATAACTGTGTTCACTGATGTGTGATAGAATATACAATTAATTATAGCCCTTTATCTGTTACGTTTTTTGCTTAGTGCGCAAAACGCAAACATACCTAAATGAAGGAAAACTAAACATTATGATAAACGTTATCAAACAAAATAACTATTAATTGTGTTTTACTACGTCTATGATAAAATAGTTTGTTGTTTTTTCTAAGACCTCTGTCATACGATTTATTGCATCATAATAATCATACCACTAGGTAGATACCGTGTGGTGTGAAATTCAGCAAAAAGTTTGACTTTTATTTTTCATTTTGAAGAGATTCTGGATAGTTCACAATGGGAAGTATAACAAGCTACACATTGGCAACAAAGATCCTTCCCGTGATAGTTTTTGCCAATTTATTGGTAATATTTACCCTTATTGATCGAGGTCTGGTAGATCCTAGGGCGTCTCCCCTGGTAACACCGGGAGCAGATGCCCTAGGAAGAAACCTACACTGACATTATTGGTGTAATGCTTCAGAAGGGTCGGGTGTGTAGTACTGGCAATCGCTGTACTTTTTTTTGGGACAATTCCACCACACTATTCCCAAACCACTGTAACTCCTGAAAGCCAGAATCAACACTGGCAATCACCAGAAAAGCGCCGAGACAATGAAAGCTCGACGTGTCCCGGAGAATGAATTTACCTGTCTTGGATCCTGCCACGTTTCCATTTCGCTATGCTTGTATGACAAGATGTATGAATGTGGATGAGGCGAAAGGAGTATGAAAGAATCGTAGCAGGTGGTGCTTTGTAGTTTCTGCTTACACCATGAAAAAAACATGAGTTTTTATAAATAAGAAGAAGCGTGGAAGAACAAGACTGTCACGGTGAAAATACCTGTTATTTTACAAACACAGTTATAATTAACTGTCGCATAGTAACTGCAATATCACCAGACAGTACAAATAAAACATCACCAAAATGTCTGCGCTTACTAATTACAAGACAAACAAAGTTTTCTCATAATTAGCGCTTATCTTCATAAATCTCGGGCTGAGCAAATATACCGTAAAACATGTATTGTAGATTTCTTATAAAAATGAGTTGTAAACTGTTACAGTTTCATCATAAAACCTGTTTGCAATTTTGACGGGTGATTAGATCATACAAACGTACATAATCATGCAGTCGGGTGTTTCATACAAAATAGAATATTTTTTCCGTTGAAAATACTGAAACACCTGTTTTTTTTGGTTTTCATAGTAAAGTTTAAGTAATTTTAGTACAGGAAAGCATTGCGTCTCGGGACTGTCTCATCAGGCAACCGGGGCCCTGTAACGTAAAGAGTTATTGAAGGATCACCGTGGATTTTAGTCAGTACAAGTCTGATAATATGGGTGGGGGACTCAATTGATGATCTTAACACGATAAAAAAAGCCTATGAAAGTAAAGGTTGTCAATGTTTTACAAATAATCCTTTATAGTCATACATACATCACAAATGTAACGCCGAGAGGGTTAGACAGAGTTAACATAATGTAGTGCGGTTCTTTCCGCAAGTTATGTTTAAGCCTTATGGAATGGTCGCGGGACTAATTCCATTACCGTGACCCTGGAACGTAAAGGGCTAATGAAGGACGCCGTGGATTTTAGTCAGTACAAGTCTGACAGTTGGGAAAAAAAGCCTAATGGAATACGAGTATAGAGCGCGTCTATTTAATTGCCAAAACCAAAAAACAAGCATAAATCCAAAGTCCGTGGCTAGTGAGTAATTGATGATGGAAAAATACAATAACATTTTGCCCATCTTGAAAACTGAATGCAGGACGGAGGACCTGTACCTTGGGAGACTCGCCTTGAATTGAACCTGACCTGATCGCTAGGCAGTAATACCTGATAGGTCAACTTCGTTTACTTGCTACTGCTTTTAGACCTGATTCTCTGATCTCTTTCTCTCTACTTAATTCATTGGCTAATTTGGCCATCCATATTGAATAGAAGTTTTATGACATTCGGCGTTTTTTTACCGACTTCATTCTTTTGGAGTTTTGAAATAGACATGTTAAAAATTTAATATTAACTTATAAGATGAAGAAATTATAATTATACCCAGAGGTCTGGGAATTACCAATTTAAAAACAAATAAATAATAATTTCTATGAATGTCTACTAGTAATTGGAAAACTATCACTAATTACCTACAACGTAGTTTTAATGTGCAATTCTGGTATCAATATAATATTCTTAAGTATTAATATAGGTAATTTATTGAGTCAATTGTTCCTAGTTGTGACAAAGTCTATTTTTAAACGTGTCCAGTTCAAGGTCAAAAGTCTACTCTTTGATTGTAAATAAAGATTGATTGATTCGAAATTCCTGTTCAAAGTATCAATTAATAAATTGGTAATTGAATGAAGTACTAATTTAACTTACATAAGTATACATACACGGCATTAACAAACAATTACGGGAAATTATAAAGTTAGCAAATATTTATTTTAATTTCTGCTGTGCTAATAATCATTTAGTTAATTGTTTCTTATTATTTGTTAAATAAACAAGTAAAACAAACAAAAACTGAGCAAATACAATCTGTCTTATATTGCATGTTATAAAAATGTCTGTACCGAAACTGTGACTCAGAAAGAAATTAACGAAATTGACGTACATTGAAGAGTTTGTTAGAAATATTGTGGATCTTTTCATAGTTACTAAGCAATGGATGAATTGCTTATCTGTGTCTCGGATCATTTGCTCTGATGACTGGATCTATAGTTCTAGTCAGAGCTAATCTACGAGTACGTACCACGGCACGCGTCCGCGAAGTGCAAAGTATACACACACACAAATACACACAAGTGTGTCACTAATACGTAACACGTCGACAACGACGCTGTGTATACCTTTATCAGTCAGACGCTTTGCACGTGCCTCCCAGTATATAAGGAAACGATGCGACCCCAAACATCATACCACAACCAGTTCTCGAGAGCTCAACACGTCTACAGAGCTGTATAACTAAATCTACGTATCGTAGACTATCAGCTGCTAAGCTGTGTTGTATACTCTGTCTACTAGACATCTTTTGCTTCCAAAATGGACAAACGTCAGCTCATCGGCAGCGCCACGAGGTACATCGCCGGCAGGAATGCTGTGCAGACCGTCTACTGGAGGAAGTCAGCGGAGAACAGCAAGGGGCTCGTGAAGACCACCAGGATGACCTTCTTCGGCAAAAACGAGGGCCCCAACAAAGTTGACAGTGCGGAAATGTTCGCGAGGGTCCGTGAAAGGTACAATTAGTTCAAGAGGAAAACCCACCGTATTATGACTGTGATAGATATTAGAATAATTTCTCTATGTAAGTTTAATATTATAAGTACCAGTGATTGTTGTGGTTTTGTATGCTGTGTTAAGTGCTGAGTGGAATCACCGTAATGTACAAATACATTTATTTTTATAACTATCTAATTCTTTAATTTCCTTACTTTAGCTTGTTCAGATCATTTATCATTTAATGATTTAGTAGGTCTCCTAGTTTCTTGTGACATAATCTTGTGTTTGTACTGCTCTTGAATAGGGCTTTATGAAGCTTCCTATTCACCCCTTTCCCATAAAAAGGTGTTTAGATTTAGTAATTTCAAAAGACAATGGTCTATTATTCATTTAGCCTATCAAAGATCAATTGACTTAGGATTTATAGTCGCCATTAAGACTACAAACTCTGTGTTCATAAAACGAAGCAAGTCAGTGACAGGATTTTAATGGTAATTAATTTATGAAGACAATAGAAGCGATGGACTAGTCTTAGGCACTGATTTATGTATCTAGAAACCTATAGATATAATCTAGAGAGGTCCTCTTTTCATCTATATACACAAAACAATACGACACATTTTCCTTTAACAAAATTAAACATTTCACTTTACTCAAAACAAAATATTAGGCTGTATGTTTGTATTCGCCCTAGAGCAAAATTTACATACACAAAACTCCTGAAGAAGAAAAAAATCACTTTTAAATGTGCTGAACAAACGTGCTACTAACAAGTCACTGTCAAGGTAACTTTGTCATTCGATAATTTTACGATCATTGCCACTTCATTCACTGCTAGTCAAGGATTATTTACATTAGTTTGTTGAACTGACAACAGAAAATAACGTCATAAAATGCAAGATTGTGGAAAGTCGACGCCCGAGTTGCAATTCGCCGCATAATCTATGGACAGATAAAGGTCTTAACCCAGGTTGATTAATGAGAAACGTCAATGCCTGCAATTCAGTTGATAAGATGTTATTTTTTTTATATAATTATACTTTTCCCATCTCTAGGAATCTTTGTCATGTGTCGTTGGTGCATTTACTAACAAGTACCTACTTGTAGATTAAACAAATATTTGTACTGTACGTACCTGGGCGGGCAAGCGGACGGTGAGTAATGGGTGACTTGCCGTCCGATCATGGACCATGCCCGTGTCGACAGCGCGTCGTGTTCCACGCGCGTCTCGCATAGCTGTCATCAATATGACGGGGCTCCCCTAAGATAGGTCCTCTTCTTCAGGCCGGGGTCGCGGGACTGTCTTAACAGGTAACCGTGATCCTGGAACGTAAAGGGCTATTGAACGACACCGTGGGTTAGTCAGTACGAGTCTGACAGTCCCCCTCGTCCCGCTCTGGATGGGAGGACTCGATTGATGATTTTACCGCAAGAAAAAAATCTAAATCTCGAATCTAATCTGCGGCACGCATAGTAGCAGTTAACGCTCGGCCCCTCTGTTAATCGTGCCGTCAATTCTTAGATTGTCCACCAAACTCTCACGCTAAAAGTAAGTAACGGATTCGAATAAGTTTTGATGGCATACTGACAAACCTGGATTAAGTAAGAAACTTTAAGGATTGCCTGGAGAGGCACCGGTCCTCACCTTTTACCTGACAAGTCTTCACCAGACACAGTTGTATCGGGAGGTTGCTTTGTCGCTTGTGTGGACCGCTCGGTGTCAGGAGGCAATGGGCGGAGGCGAACTCTCAAGTCCAGCACTGGTTCAGACAATGTTACGGAGCCAGGGGGAATGGGAAGCAGTAACCTCCTTCTGCTTCGTCATAAAAGGTACCTACCTTTTTGATTTTTACTGGTTATTTTAAATACTGACTGTCGTACCACTAAAACTTTTAAACGTTTGTTGAACACTTGTCTAAAAGAAATGTCAGATTATGTCGTTGAAATAAGGTCCGTTTTGCAGTCATACTTTTTTTAGACAAGTGTTCAACAGATTTTTATGTTTTTGTAGTAAGGCTGATAATGTTTTTTTACCTTCAAATATGTTGACTGTTGCAGTTGAGCAAGTAGATGTGTTAGACAACTATTTGAGATGTAATCAACTATCTGAAGCCGTAGCATGACTTTTCACGTTCTGTGACGTAAAGTAAACTAACTTTGATATTAATTTGATGGAAAAAATTGTTCCTCATGCGTACACTCGAGGCTCTTTTCAATTTTCCAAACAAATACTTACTCAAAATACGCAGTAAATAAAACACAGAAATCTTGTGATAAGGGTTCTGATGTCAGCAGAAAGTTTGCCTTGAAGTTAGAAAACTGTCAATAGATTACACGATTGCACATAACTAACAATGATCAATGTATAATTAATTACAATCGATACCTACTAACGTTGTTGAAGTACAGATCCCCTATAGAGTTGCTTCGATAACCTATGCCCTAAGGACAGTATACCAAGACTTACTTGTCTCCTGACATCCGTACAGACCCTCTTTATGTAGGTACTCGTACATCGTAAGATGTAATGACGAATCAATAGCCTATTTAACCTGTAAGCATTTATTAGAGCCCGTTTGCGTATCTGTCAGCCACACCCATGATTCACTACACTTTCACATTCACAAAAAAATACACTGTATAAGGAAAATGGGCGAGTCTATTTTTTGAAGTGAAAACTTCTTTAGCGGCGTTGTACACTTTCTTATATTGGTTAAAAACATTTTTAAGCTATTGCATAGCTCTTATCGCGGGCTCTGAGCGCGGCGCGGCGCGGCGACCGAATCAAGAAATTCTCAAAACCTAACGAAAATACCTGACACCACGCATCGTCTAACGTCGTTTCAGTTCGGCAGACTTTGGCAATCATAAAAATATCCATCACAAAAACCAATTTACTTTTTCTTACTGATTCTATACGGCCAGCTATAAAAGGAGTTTTCACAATGAAACCTACTTATAAAATCTGCTACAACAAAGAAGTTCTATAATACAGTAGTGCACCACAAACAATTTAAATAAATTACATTCTCGTTAAATATACGCGGTTATAGATTTTTTCTTTAAAAAAAAATAGAAATATTAAACGCATTAACGCATGCGTAGCGAATTTTCAAAGATTTTCTTCGGAAAGAAAAATTCGAACCACGGACAGGATTCGAACCTGCGGCCTACACGTCACCTTGAGACGTTAGAAATGGAAGGAAGAATTCGCCGCGGCAGGTGAAAACCTCGGTGGCTCGGTTTGAAATGAGCGTCGGATGTACTGAATCCGAAGGCCGCAGGTTCGAATCCTGTCCGTGGTTCGAATTTTTCTTTCCGAAGAAAATCTTTGATAAAAAAAAATGTTATGCAATAGCTTCACCGCGGCAGTCTCCGAGTGCCACATGTATTCTTTTTTATGTACGTGTACGTGTCAATCTAGCTGTAGGTAATACTTACTCTGATATTAGATATAGCTATCCGTTAATAATTACCTAATAACGATAAATTAATTATTTTATTAGTATATCGATTCTTTGTTAATCAAAATATTAATTAGCTCACTATTATGTAGTAATAAGTGGGTCAATATTATTACTTCTTTAGTTGATTATGATAATTTTGTGATGTAATATTTTGTTATCGCCTTCCACTCTTTTCTGTCCTGAATTAGATAAAATAAAATAAAACACTCAAAATAGTACATTCAGATGTTATAATTCACTTCTTGTTTTCCTAAAAAAAGGGTTGGAATTCCTCTTGAAACATGAAAGCATTTTACGACCATTTAAACTTACTAGCATGAAAAACACATACTTCGCTAGTTTCTATAGATGAGTGAAATACTTATGACTAATTACTTATTTGCCTTAGGCGCGGACCACATAGAAAAGACGTAAGACGAGGACGCGTCGCGGACGGGCGAAAATGTATGAGAGTCGCGCCCGCGACGTGTCTTCTGTGTGTTCACGTTCGCGACGCTTCTGTACCTACATTTTGTATGAAAGAGACGCCGAAGAGACATATATCTCCACCCCATCTGCGTCTTACGTCTTTTCTATGTGGCCCGCGCCTTATGTCTACACAAATTAGACCCCCTATATCCTAATCAACATCCTCCAATTACGAAACTCAACAAACATAAAGTCATGCATAATATTTGTGTTTGTCAAATCACGGATTATATCAACAAGATAACCAAAGTGGGTTACTAAATAGTTGGTAGCATTGACATACTGTAGTTGATAAGCTCTTTTTGTTTCTAACCTATTTTTTGCAAGTCTGACCACTTTTTAATGTAGGTCATATAAATTGGTGGCAGATTAAAGATTGTTCTAGAGCAGTGTTAAATTTAAGCGACAAAGCATCTGGAATTAAAAAAGAAACTAGATTAATTTGTTTCTCAACGATAAATGTTATATCAGCCAGATAAGCAAAACGTGTTTGGAACTCTAAAAGCTAGTGAGTATGAAGTTTTTTTCTTTGATTTGGGTTTGCTTTGGTCTTAAACTAGCCCAGAAGTAGCGATGGGATCTAACATATATAGCGAGCTCACATCACATAGGTGGAATTGGAACTCCTGCGCACCGATTGAACACAGCAAGAACTATTTAGCGCCGGACTTCTACAGAATTGCGGTCACTCACCCGTCATCGCGTGTTACCGGGGCCGTATTATGACATCTTAAAACCAGGCTCGTTCTAGTGAGTGAACGAGGTGGCGATAGACGACTTGTATAGTTCTGTGTCTTTCACTCACTGGAACAAGCCTGGTTTTAAGACGTCATTATACGGCCGCAGGTAGCCTGTATTGCTGTCACCCAGAGAGAACTGCTGATATGTGGAATTCACCCAATCCAAATAGTTGGCAGACAGGTAGTGAAAGAAAACATGGTCGTTACGAAAAACAACTTTCTGCAATTGGTTGACCATAATTTCACTCACTTCTACACCCTTTTCCTGAAAGTACTGGCCACAAATAAGCGGAAAAAGAACGATATCTGAAAGGAACCAAAGAGTCTTGGAAAGGCTGTTGGACAATTTAAGCTGGTGAGAATGGATTTGTAACACTCACAATACTCACATAGTCACAAGTTAATGATCCATGATTTTGCAGGACTGTTTAAGCAGGATACTTTGGTCCTGGAGTAGTGGCTAATCCCCACTGGGGCCAAGTGTCTCACTCCCTCTTATAGAAAGGAGGCCTGTGTCTCAGAATGAGGAACATGCACACATGCTTCTTCTGAGGAAAAGCCTGTTCCAAACAATGCAAAGAGCCCCCGAAGAAACATGGTAGATTTATAGGCAGTAAGAGTCAAAGAATCGCTTCAATTCTGCCCAGAAGGGGGATTAATTTAATGACTTTAACACCTTAAAAAGGTAATCCAGAATCAACATCGAAACTGTGCTAATACAAACAGAATTCCAAAGTTCACCAAAAAAAATCAAATAATTATCGTTACCGAATAAGAAAATCTAGTTATCAGTATTTATTCTGTATCAGAGACTTACACAGACTTATCTTGCATCAGCAAACATTATTAAATAAGCTACGATGGACAATGAACTCGCTCGCAATAACAAACATTATCAATGTTTTAGCAAAACTTCCGAATCATAAATTATTATGATCTGTTGCTATCTGAACATTTGTCAGAGAAGCTCGTGGCTAAATAATTACAGCCGCTCAGGCTAATCTTCCGGGTTAAGCCGCGCTTGCCGAGGTTGATCTGTGGATGGGGTGACTATCTGTCATAGTGAGTTTTATCCGTGCTTCGAAAAGCACGTATAGCCGTTGGTCCCAGCTGTCATTTGTAGATATTTTCCCACTTCTCCACTATTCTTCTCTTATTAATTTCGTTGCAGGATCCAAGACACGTAAATTCATTCATTGTCTCGGCACTTTTCTGGTGGTTGCCACTGTTGATTCTGGCTTTCAGGAGTTGCAGTGGTTTGGGAATAGTGTGGTGGGATTGTCCAAAAAAAAAAGTCGTTGCTATTAGTCAGAAGCTCTAAAAGTCTGACAACCAGTCTTACCATGGGGTAGAGTATCGTACGTATTACCCAGTTACTTGGTTGTGGAGGTCTGATAGGCAGTAGCTCTATATAAAATACTTCAGCTGCATCTGTTTCGACTGAAAGCCGACCAAAATATACGAGTAGTTGGGAAGAGCCTAGGCAGATCATGATGCTATCTAAACAGTTTTTGCGTAACATGGAAACATTCTGGAAAATCTAATCAATCTATTGGTGGACAGCGGACCCGCCTTCCACAATGATTCTTGTTCTTGTTTTCTCTCTTGCACAAAGGCAAAAATGAGGCATATTTAAGATGGAGCAAGCTAGGTGGAACTTCTGAGTACCAACGGAAAACAGCAAAAACTGTTTGTCGCTGGACTCTGACAGGATCGTGTTCACGAGTTAGGCGGTGAGGCCTACCACTGCTATTAGGGGCGATCTGCCGTCAATGAGGACTAATCTGAGCAGTTCCAAAAATGTCCGCTTGGGCAGCGCCACTGCCTCTGGAGACCTGTCAAACTATCAAACTCTTTAATGAGGACTAATCTGAGCAGTTCCAAAAATTTCCGCTTGGGTAGCGCCACTGCCTCTGGAGACCTGTCAAACTATCAAACTCTTTAATGAGGACTAATCTGAGCAGTTCCAAAAATGTCCGCTTGGGCAGCGCCACTGCCTATGGAGACTTGTCAAACTATCAAACTCTTAAATGAGGACTAATCTGAGCAGTTCCAAAAATGTCCGTTTGGGCAGCGCCACTGCCTCTGGAGACCTGTCAAACTATCAAACTCTTTAATGAGGACTAATCTGAGCAGTTCCAAAAATGTACGATTGGGCAGCGCCACTGCCTCTGGAGACCTGTCAAACTATCAATCAGATTAGTCCTCATTGTTAATCGCTAATTGTCGATACGCTTGCGTAGTGGATATGAGCGATCGACTGCTGCACAGCAGTGTTGCGGTCTTCGATCCCCGCACGGAACTAATATTTGTTTGATCTGCAAGTTCCAGCTGTCTGGGTGTTTGCGTATGTAAGTTTCTATGTTTGTAAACGCAGCCACGATACAGGAAGAAGTGTGCGGCAACGCTTTTATTAAAAAAAAATCTAGACCACAAGTAATCTGTGGTGCCGTTGCCCTAAGTGGACGGCAATTAAGTGGATCCCACCCACTCAATCTGCTTCATTGTCTAGGCTGCAAAATGTATTTAATCAATCCAAAAATGTTTCCTACTGTTAATAATTATTGTAACATAGAGCAAAAGACAATAAGGTTATCGTTAAGCCTCCTGCAGACACACGCGATTAATCGCGCGGGGCGACATGTCGCGGTCCATTCGCTGTATTTTTAGAGTGGAAATTAGCTTGGCTCGTTGTCGCAGCGCGATTAATCGCGTGTGTCTGCAGGAGGCTTTAAGGACCATCTGCATAATCACGAACGTAATAAAATGTTCTAGAGAATACAATTTAACGATATTTGTTTGGTGCTAAAACAACAAAGATGAAGTGTAAGTACTTTATAACTTTAATAAAGCTTTTCTTTGTTATGAATATCAAAGACAACAGACCCTTGTTGACCCTTTTAAGGAGACCTTATTATTATACTATAAAAATTAACTCCTTGCTCTTTTATTATGGCAATTTTTAACACTAAAGTAAAGAGTTATGAAGTGAAAGCAGAGATTTGATCGAATAGTGCATTGTGTAGAACTTCGTGTGAAATTAGTTATTGATTATATCTGAAATAATCAAAATTGATATAGGTATTCAAAATTCAATCCGTTAAAAAAGTGCTTTGTTGGTTAAATAACTGTGTGAGCTAAGCAAAGTGCTGCTGCTGATATCCAGGGTGAACTGGGTAAATTAATAAAACGCCGCGATATTAAGCGACCGTGCGTATGGCATAATAATTATGCAAGCAATTAGGCATTATCACTTCTGTTAATTAAATTATCCATTTCAACGTAAGTTTTACAATTTAGTTGACACTAGCCTACTGTGAGTAGACAACGAGTAGTGTCTGACCCAAACTGGGGTCGCGTGGTGGATGAAAGCCCACTCCCTCTAACAGAGAGGATGTGTGAAAGTGTGTGTCCACACTGGAAGGCTAGCGCGGCGGCGGCGGCGGGCACGGCGCGGCTTCAGCGGGAGCGATACCTACGTGACCACACTGCCGATCAAGCATTTGTTTTTGTTGCGGCGACTTCAGGTGTTGCAAACCGGTGGTATCTAGTATTTTCTATAAATCTTGTTTAAAGAAATTCATTTTCATTTTTTTTATAGGTTATTTAAGATTGTATAAGTACAACTAAGTTATCAACCATTCTACATTTTTCTACTCAAGTACGGTAAAAATAATTTAGATATGTACAAAAACATCCAACGGTAGTACTTTAGAGCATGTTCTGGTAACTAGATGGCGCTACTAAAAGACCGAAAAGGTTTGATACACCTGCCACCCACCCGTTGTATCGGTTGTTGCCTAGCAACGCCTAGGCTCGCAAAATCGCTTGTAGCCATCGCGCTAGGCCCCCGCCATAGTCACTTCAGTGTGGCCATGAGCGGCGATTTCATACATTCAATATTTCCGCGTCCGCCGCCGCCACCGCGCTAGGCTCGCAGTGTGTTTGAGCACTATCTCAGCAGTGGGAACAACAGGCGTAACTAAGCCACGAGCCTATTCCTAATTCTTCCAGGCTTAACTTTTCCTGTACCATCTTGAACCGCCCCGTACGATGTACCTATTACATCTCACCACACCAGGCAAGTAGTGGTATTAGTTTCGTAAACTAAGCTATTCTTTACCATCTTTACCTAAATGAAACAATATCTCACAAACACGACACTACACTAATATAATATGCCAGTTCACCACAATTGACACTCTATTAACTTTACATGTTTACCCGCAGTTTAACCCATTTTCTTATGTTTATTGCAAACATTGTTAAACAAATGGAACTTTGTTTGTTTGTTTACAATTTCGTCTCCGGTTTAGTGCAAACAAATCTTAAGTTTATTCCATAAACAACACTTAAAACAGTGTCGTTAAGGTGTAAGTTTGCAGCGATTTATCTTGGAAACAATCATTATTGTGAGTTACTCTGTAAGTATATTATATACTTTTTTTAATCGTGGTAAAATAAATGAATGAGTTCGCTCCGGACGAACTATTACACTTTTTGTCAGTGTCACAGATATGTCCTACCAGAGTCGAAGAAATGTTCTTCCAAGGTTGCGGGAATGGCCTACCAGGGTCGCAGCATTGTCCTGCTAGTCGTCGCGGTAATGTCTTAAGAGGTAATGGCGGCCCTAGACCGTAAAAGGGAACTGAATAAGTTAAAATTTGAAAATAATAATAAGAGGAATATAATATAAGAAAATATAAGATAATGACAACAACACAACACAGCAGATACTGGTAACTAAAAATAAGCTTCGCCTACCACTATTTTTACTAAAAACCGGCAAAGTGAAGAAGAAAGAAGTCTTAACTAAGACGATGATTCTCATTTAATATTAACCAGCATTATATTCCTTCAAAATTAATTCCTAAGTTTGCTCATTAACTTTACAGCACCCAACAAATTCAGACACGCCGCAAATCCAACTTTCCTTGGCCTCAAGTTGTATGGCTTCAAAACTTCATCAAAATCAGTTTAATGGTTCCCTTGGTAGGCAAACACGTGTACACGAAGTTACACTTAGTTGTAGGTAGTTTGAGTTCCTTCGTTTAAATTATAATGTAACTCTTGTGAGACGTCTTCGCGCATATGTGATGTGGAAGTCATATACGGGACAGTGTGGGACAGTACTTAGAGAAGTGTTGGTACTTGTCTTACACTTCTGGAGATAAGTGCTATGACGACTTGAAATACTTGGTACAGAGGGTCTAATCTCTAAACACGAAACCCGTGGTTTGGGCCTTAGTGACAGACATTTTGACAACGATCCCGAACTAAGGGCTAAGGGACTTTACCCATGGCGATGCGACGCGATGCATTTGCAATTCGACCGATTCCAACTACAAGCGAAAATCAACCTTACCACTACGACATTATGACATAAAACACGTTGTTATCTATGAGTAGGTGAAAAACAAAACACGATCGCCACGACGACGTCAAGTCAATCGAATTGCATCATTATATTCTTAGTGGCAAAGTTGATATTCACTTGTAGTTGGAATCGCGTCGCATCGCGCAATGGTTAAAGTCCCTAAGAATGAATGATATTACGATTTGACAGATAGCTTTGACGGCACGGTTAGCGCAGTGGCTGAGCGATTGGACTGCTGTGCTGCGTGTCGCGGGTTCGATTCCCGCACGGAGCAAATATTTGTATGATCTACAGGTAGTTGCTTCGGGTCTGGGCGATTGTGAAATAATAAAAAAAAATGTTCAATTTTCAAACGCTTCTCCTGAAAAAATACGTCAGATACATAAGTGACGTTATAGCACCGTAGATTATAATGTATGCCTAAAAAAATATGCCGAAGTATTATTATGCCAAAACAAATGGGGTTGGCAACTGGGGAACTAATGGCGCTAGCATAGCTTGTTCCAAGCATCGTCATTGGTTCAAATCAGTTCAAATCTTAAAGGTACTTTAAAATAGTACTACATCATTGGTCGGATTAGGACTAACCTATGGTGGCGCCATCTACAATTAGCTTTGACTGGCCTTCCCCATTGTGCCAAAATCGTTATGCCAAAGTATATTAGGACAAAGAACAATATGCGAAAAGAAGGGATCCCTGATAAGTTCATAACACAAACGCCTCCTTACTCAATATCTGCCTAACCTTTTCCCAACTACCTATGATAAGTTCGGCTGCCTGTCTATCCGAATGCAATATCACGCAGCGACTGTGAGTGAGGTTTTCAGGCTTCTAAGTACTAACAGTTTCGAATGTCAAAGATCTACGAATGTAACCGACACTAACGGCTTTCTGTCCTTTCCGAGACGCTGAGCAAACACGTGTATGTTAGATGATCACCCATCCCCAGAATAACTTCGACAAGCGTAGTTGCGGCTGTTATTACTTAACGCCGACGCTTTGTCACTAATCTTGAGAAAAAACCATTGATTAAATCTCAAGAAATGGCCACAATTCAACGTACTTAAAACTTTATGATAGTATTTATCCACGGTGGCAAAATTAAAAAGACTCACTTCCCGTTAAACATACTTATTTTTCTTCTTAAAACATGACCTCGATTAAATTAAAACAATTCCACTGAAAAATTTAGCAATCATTTAAAGTACTCAAGAGTCCCATTTCGCGCATTACCGTTTGATTTAAGCTGTCAAAATACCAAATTGTGTTCCTGCAAAGAGGATTCATCAAATTTGTCGACGTTTCCTACAATTCTGGCGTATTTTTCGTTACATGTGGGCCGTAGGATTATGTGGAGCTGAAATTCAGTGGTGGATTCGAACCAATCCATCAATAAATCGTTCACTGAAGTAGATAGAGATTCTGTCTCACAAGCTTGGTATTTTTTGGTTATGTCTGAAATAGATTTTGTTGAAAGGAACTTTCATTGCTTTCCATTTATGATGAATGAATGAACATAATTTAGTGACAAAAAGTTTTTATCTTCGGTAATACACGAATATTTGAACAAAAAACTTTAAACTGCTATTTGATTAATCCTAAAATTATACTGCAAACTTTTTGGATCTAGAATTTATACATACGTATAAATTGGAAATAATTGGAATACCATTTCAACAAAATATTCCATTCTTATGGTTTAGTGTTCTCTGTACTTTCAAAATCAGAATAACCAGTATTAAGTCAATTTGAATTGCCGAAACTGGTTCATGAATAGTTCTAATGGATAGCTATGAATTTTCTATCGTTGCATAATAATAATGACATAAAATTGGCATAAAACCCATAAAACGCCAGTATTTCAAAATAGTGGACATTTTGTAAAACATACAGCGTGTATCGTGTTCAGTGAACCACATAATTATATGGGACGGTTGGTTATCTTATGTTGGCCCCAGGAAGAAAGTTCTTTCCTCTTTATCAGACGGTGAGTTTCTCATTGCTCGCCGTCTGCAAGCACGCGCCTACGGTGTCCGCAAATCACTCCGCGATCCCCAACGCCCAGGATGTCATATCCTGTGGTGGTCACAGCGTGAGAAGGAGGATTGTCTCTCTCTCACACGTTCAGTTGTCCCCTTCGCTTGCATTACTGTTTCGCAGAAGCAGGTTACTGCTTCCTAAGGCCTAGACCGGCCGGACCGGCGGTACTTCGCTAAAGCGGGGCAGACATCCAACGTATGCTCCACCGTGTCCCCAAGGTAGTTTACACAATAATGACAGCGTATTGTACTGCCGATTCTGAAACAAGAACCTTCACGGGACAAGCGTGTCCGTTGAGGACCTGTGTCAGGTACACGAAGGACGCCCGTCCCGTCTCTTTCGCCACTTGTCAAAGAGACTGCCCAGACTGTGCTACACGGCGGTCACACATTAAATATGTTTCTGATACACGCTGTATAAAACCTATTTCGGTGCTGCAGTAGTGTTGATAAAACCAGTGTTTGTTGGAAATAATAGTCAGTGATGCGGCACATCAGTGGCTTATTAAATTTTGTAAGCTATTCTGTTTGGTAGATCGCGCGGAAATCACTGTTTATTTGAGATTATTTGTATTGTGTTTGAGTATCTGTCAAAAAATTGATAAACCGGTTCAGCCTGAAAGTAGTGCAAAATAAAATTAATGTTTTTTTTTGGGAATTTATGAGGCTTTCAGCCAAGACATAAGAGCTACCTGTGTGATTTATAACGTAAAATACTACGCTGTGTTTTGTTATGAAATTATGGTACCTCTTATATACAAAAAATCAGTTTTCGTGCATACCATATCACGTCAATTTTCCAGCAGAGTTGGGCAACATCCCAAATACAAAAAAAAAAAAAACTGAATAAAGACTTTTCTGCGCCGCACGTCAAGTGGAAATAATAATTATTGTAATTCTTTATTTTTTGAAAAAAGAAAGAAAGAAGAAACTGCGTACCTACTCAGAAGCTAAAAAACTACGACGACGCGGACGCTGGAAAATCATAATTAGATTCGTACAAAAAAAAATGCTGTTGCTAGCTGACTATTAATGATACATATTTATGGACTTTTCCTGGAATGTAGACCGTATTGTTTTCGATTTGAGATCATTTTCTTTTCATGTCAAGTTGAATGTTTACGTTCATATTTTTTTTCTGAATAGAATTTTATTAATTCAAGTTTCTATTTGGAACTATCATAATATCAGTTCTCAGTGCTACGAAAACTTTTTGCCTTTTGTACTTAATTGCAACGTGTTTTTCGGTTGTTTGAAAACATATTGTCTGTTTATACTTCATCATCATCAGCCTATAATGTACCCACTGCTGGGACACAGGCCTCCTCTCTGTGAGAGGGAGTGGGCCATAATCCACCACGCGGGCCCAGTGCGGGTCGGTTGGTTTATGTTTATACTTACTCAAATAAATTCTTATTTTTTGTCATGGAAGCTTTTCTATGTATACTATACTTACTTTTTCTTCGTTCACAATATTATTGTCAGGATATTTGTGTTTACCTCCAAGTAGATTTTTGATGGCGACACGCTGAAATTTGATCGTTACTTACTGTTTTTCAAAAAGCTATACTATTCGACCGTCTCGCGTCTGTCATAGCTAGCTTCTTTCACCTCCGTGTCTCGAAAGGCCAGGTTTTGGACTGGAGGAGAAGTATTTTGAATAACCATTCAGATATCCACCGACTTTAAGTGGAGGGGAGATGTAGAATTCGTTTTAAGGGTTCCGTACGTCCGAATACAAAAACGGAACCCTTATAGGATCACTCGTGTGTCCGTCTGTCTGTCGCTTACAGTCAATTATCTCCGAATCTCCGATTGGGTTGAAATTTGGTACACATATCAATTCCTGTGACCCAAGCACAGAGGTGTGACGTGAATAGATGAAATCTGTATGTGGCAGGTAATTTTTGGGGGGGAAGGCGAAAATGAAAAAAAAAAGTTTTGAAAACTGCATCGTGTGACACATCAAATGAAACGTCTTGTTGAGACAATCTTAAACGTATTTTTTTTGTAATTTTAAAATAAATAGTTTCCAAGTTATTCAAGAAACAGACGAAATTTGACCATTCCCCCTCCCCTCTTATCTCCGAAACTAGTGAACCTAAAATGTTGAAAAAAATACAGTAATTAGTTTTCTACTTATAGATTGTAGGAAAACCTATAAGAAGTCCATATCTGTATATGGGAAGTAATTTTTGGGAGGGAAGGGGAAAATTAAAAAAAAATGTTTGAAATCTGCATCGTGTGACATACCAAATGAAAGGTCTTATTGAGACAATCTTAAATATATTTTTATTGTAATTTTAAAATAAATAGTTTCTAAGTTATTCAAGAAAATAGACAAAATTTGACCATTCCCCCCCCCTTATCTCCGAAACTACTGAACCTAAAATTTTGAAAAAAATACAGAAATTAGTTTTCTACTTATAGATTATAGGATAACCTATAAGAAGTCCATATCTGTATATGGGAGGTAATTTTTGGGGGGGGAAGGGGAGAAATTAAAAAAAAATATTTGAAAACTGCATCGTGTGATATATCAAATGAAAGGTATTGTTGAGACAAACTTAAAAGTATTTTTTTGTAATTTTAAAATAAATGGTTTCCAAGTTATTCAAAAAAAATACACGAAGCTTGACCATTCCCCCCCCCTTATCTCCGAAACTACTGAACCTAAAATTTTGAAAAAAATACAGGAATTAGTTTTCTACTTATAGATTATAGGAAAACCTATAAGAAGTCCATGATATTAAAATAACATGGTAAATCACTCAATATTGTGCGTACCAATTTGGGTCAAATTAAAAAAAAAACATGATAGGTAACATCGTACGGAACCCTCTTCACGCGAGTCCAACTCGCACTTGGCCGGTTTTTTTTTTTAAACACATCTCTTCTTGACTCCGTTACCCTCCGCTTTGGTGGAAACCGTAAAGCCACTGGTCCCGATCGTCACTTGTAGATCTTTGACAGTCATTACTGTTAGTCAGACATTTGAAGGTCCGACAACCAGTCTTACAGGGATATCGTATTACCCAGTTTCTGGGTTGTAGAGGCCAGATAGGATAGTCAGTTGCATAAAGCAAAATACTGATATTTAGCTGCATCTGGTTCGACTGGAAGCCGACCCCAAATTAGTTGGGAAAAGGCTAGGCAGATATTGATGATAACTGACCAATTTTGGGGGTGTGTGCAAAAATGGGCATGTCACATTCCACGGACTTATGTTTAAAATATAAGATTAAGTTAAAAACAATGATAACTTGAGTTGGGGTCAACGGTTAGTTCATGTATAATTTATTTACGTCAGATTATTACGTTGCATAGACTATGCTAGAAAACAATTTGTTTTTACGAAAATTACGTTCAAATAAAATAACCTAACCTACGCAAATATAATGTTTTTTTTTTAGCATTGTGCGTAATGTTTTCATTCTTATCAGTTTAATATTGCGTATTGACAAGGTTATTTTAGGATTTATCATTATGTAGATATTACGACAAAAATTATTGATTGATTACAAAATATTGTTATGCCTCTTGACTCGCCAAATTACGCATCTACTTATCAACTTAGTAGTAAGTTAGATACTAACTAATGCATGCGTCATCCAGCTTTTGATTAATAAAATGTACCTTTAGTATCAATATTATCTGTTGCCAGCAGCTTCGTCCGCGTGTAATTCGAAAATATTATCCCTAGGAAATGTAATACCAAGATAAATGTGTGTTATGGTGCTATGTGTTATTTCAGACTATAACGTTATCCCCGAGCTAAATTTCATCAAGATCCGTGCAGCATGAAGTGATTGAGTAACGAACCGCTGTTGTAGGTTAACAGCGGTCATATCAATCTTTGTCAGCTATAGGGATGACCATACCATTACTTTTGTCAGCTTTAGATTTACTTCTCCAAAAGTCACATAATCAGCTAGGTATGCTTTCTTGTTTTTCGTTGTGATATTCGGTTTTTTTACCAATAAGTATCTACCTATACGTATATCAGTACCCTTAGCACGAGTTTTCACTCTTTTACTTTACAGCGCTTTTCAGTATTTACAGCGTTTCTTTAATGAAAAAATGGAACAGCGCCTCTGGTGTGCGAAGAAGGAACTAATTTTTTCCTTGAAAATTGTCAATTTGAAATTGTCAAAGTTCCAGTTTATAACTTTACGTCTCAAATACTGAAAACTCGTGCTAAGGGTACAGTTTTTCTAAATTCACAACAAAACATAACTATAACATTTGATCTACAAAAAAAAAAACGGAACAACATAATACAAATATGCTACCCCAGTAACGTAATAGAAATACAATGCCGTATAAAAGCGATTTGAATAACTAAAATGTATGTATAAGACTGGTATTTTATTTCGTTCCAAAAAACGTATTCCGTATGCTATACAAGCAGAAACATAATGATTTACTAGATTGTGATGAGTATGGAAATAGAAATGCAAAACTGAGTTTTCTTTATTTTCTTTTGAAAAGAAAATAATGAGTAAAAGAATAAAAGTTGACAGCCTAGTTATCATAGTATTCTGGCGAAAAACTAAGAAAGAATTAGAGCAGGTGATCAAGACCATGAAGTTCACACTATATTTTCTCAGATGATTAAACCTAAATTTGCATTGAGTTCCAAACTATTATGTAAATGAATAGGCGAGGTATTCGAGAACATTCAACATTGCAAGCATCGAAGTCGGAGGGATCTTGTTGGAATTTCAATGAGCTTTATATTTTGAAGGACCGTTTGCGACGCCCCCTTATTTAAGTCAGTTTAAGTATTTAAAGAATCGTAAAGGTCAAGCATGGATCTAAAATTAGAAGCTTTGCATTTGCATAAAAGGGTACGGTTTCATTAAAAGACTGTTGATGGAATTTAGTTAGCCAGTGAAGTAGGCTAGTAGGTAGCTACGGTTACTGAGCCTGTACTTTGAGTTTTTGAAGATCGTTTCAGGAAAACTTATCTGTTCTCACGAGATATATTGCCCGAAGTTGGCCCCGACCTGTCCGCTCCAATAAAATGTTTACTTGAGCTAACCACTTCAGACTTCGGAACAACTTGGGATGCACTTTGAAATATTACACCAGATGGCGTTAATCGGTATACTCATATCTGAGCTTCCTATCTTCTAACTTTGTCCTACGTTCAATCTGGCTCTGTTAGTTTGGAACCGAAGTTATACAATAACTAATGATTGTACTAACTAGTGATATTTTAATAGATAAAGTTGTGACATAATATATTATGATATTCAAATGTACAACGTAATTGATAGTAAAAATAGTTGCGATAAAAATATTGTAGGCCTCATAGGATTTAGATGAAGACATCAAACATGATCCTATTAATTATGAAAAACTCAACTTATTGAGCCAAAGAAACTGTTACTAATAAATATGAAAAGAATAACAAACTAGTGGAAATAGGTGCTAATTCTAAAAGTGATTAAGTAGACATCTAGTTGATAAAAATGTTGTAGGCCTCTAGATTTATTTAAAGACGTGAAACATGATTTTGTTTCGAATGACAAATTCAAAGCTAGAGCCAAAGAAACTATAAGTAAAGAATAAGAAAAGAATAACAAACTAGTGGAAATAGGTGCTAATTCTAAAAGTAATAAAGTATAGATCTAACTGTATGTTAATGTACCCTGACCCTTGTTTTCATGCTACTAGCTTGTACGAGGTCTAGTATTTTGGTCCATTTCCAATTAGAATGCAAATGTTCAGAATTAATTTCACGATTCAACCCCGTTTATGTGACATGGATTACCTAGTTGTTTTGATTTTGTATTGTTTTAATAGCTTCATTATCTAATTCATCGATAACATTATTTGGTTTTATATTTGCGTATCAAATTAAACTCATTTGTTAATACAGTGTTATGTTGTTTATAGTATTTTCTAAAATTCCAGTTGCCATTTATGACTTTATTTATTTTGCTCCGCTACTGACAGGCTGCTATAGTAACGTGGTGTGAAATAAACTGTAACGTTTCTCAAGGAACAAGATCTTTTCAAATCGGGAATTTCAAGATACAAGTGCGGTCAAACAAACAAAACACTTTTCAGCTTTATTTTCTATTATTAATTCAAATATTTTTTTTTTTGTAATTAATAACTTCCTATTATTTAATTTTGAGTTATTTTATAAATTGACCATTTATCTAACATTTGGCTTTGTTATAATACGTAAAGGGTTTTATTTATTTTGAACAAATATATACGTTAGCAACACCGTCTTCTGCTTATTGATGCAATAAAATAATGCTATAATTTTGATTAAAATTCAATTTATCGAGCGAGCTAAAGTTGTCAAGCACGTTTTCGTCGATCTCAAGTTTTCTATTGGTAGTACGAGTAACTTCTTGCTGTCAAAATTTTGTTAATATATCAGTCTCTTGTATGTGTAACAAAATTAATAATATCGTCTAAAGTGTTTCCATAGTTTCTAAATTTGTTATTAAAATCTTTGTTCGACAATTTAGTTGTGTTATTAGTTTTCATCACAACGTTTTCATTAGTGGTGGTATATAAATAACTGGTAGACAAACAATGTCAGACATATTTCAGTCAGAATTTAATTTGGGTAGCAAATATTGTTATGGCTTTTCGGAATTAAATCATTATTACCCGGAAGGGTAAAAGGCTACTTTAGCGGAATAATAATAATACGAATTGCGATTAAATTCAAATTTAGACCCCGAGTTCTTATAATTCAAATGTAAACATTTTTATTTGTTGAACTGGGCCTTTTTGGCGCAGCCGTGAGGACACACAAAAATTATTCTTTTATTTTGTTCTTGTGTTAGATATAGGTTTTTTAGTTTTTTTTTTTAATTTCTGTGTTTATTTTTATTTCGAATGTGTGTCTATCGTGGTCCCTTTGCGCCAAATAAATGTTTTTTCTTTCTTTCTTTCTATTTTGTACGGCTTTATCACTTTCCTTGACCAAATAAGATTTTTCGGAGTGAAATGTTAGAGTGGTCTTACATGTGTTTGAAGGCGACTAGTCCTTTGCTGTCATCATTGATTTAAACTAAATTCTGTTATTTCAGTAAGATCCATTAAAACCGTTCTGCCGTGATTGGATCACAGATATCCATTCATCCAAACATCTTAAAATTCATATGTAAAATAAATTTTCGCACCCCCAGGCCAATAAAGGCGTAAGTGGAAATCACTAACTTTACAGGGGAGCAAAAAAACTGTTTAACCAGGTGTATCTTTTTAGTTTTTGACTCTATGATCTTTTGTTATATATCAAAAAATAGTAAAAAAATTAACCTTTTTTTTTGTTTGTATTCGAAACACCTTAAATTATCGTGGTAGCCAATATTTAATGTTAAATGTTTTACAGACGTTTTCCTTATTTATTTAAGACCAATACTCAAACGTAATGACTTTTATTCCAATCTTTGCTTTCTAAATATTTTTTAATCTGTAACTACTCATGCTTACGTCTGTTACGAAGTTCTATACTATGATAAAATACAGGAGCTAAGTACTGTTTAAGCCCTTTTTGCCTTAATTTTATTTTACATATCGAATTGTATGACGCTTTTACAGCTTTTTTTGTTAAAACATAAAACTAAAATGTGGTATTAAGTATAAATACGGGCTTTTTTCACAGTATGTTTAATTGAACTATAACTGTAAGTAATATTACGTTTCTAGGTAAAATATATTTCAGTGGTGTAATAAAAAGGTTTTTTATAAAATTGCACTTTATTATAATAATATTCATAACAGAACCTGATAAGAGATAATAAAATTAACAGTGAATTATAATCTTTCTGATAAGTTTAACCAAGAACGGTTTCTAAATACAAATTCTTAGAAAAACCTCAAAATCTGGCATCAACAAAAATCTTACATTATTTATTAAATATACCAATTACTAAACATCATCATCAGTCGGAAGACGTCCTTTGCTGAACATAGGCCTCCCCCTTAGACCGCCACGCCGAACGACAATTCGCCACTTGCATCCATCGGTTGCCCGCGACCCTCACGATGTCGTCGGTCCACCTAGTGGGAGGCCTGCCTACGCTGCGTCTTCCGGTCCGTGGTCGCCACTCGAGAACTTTTCTTCCCCATCGGTTGTCAGTTCTACGAGGACTACACTGGGATTGTCGATGAAATGGTATCACGTAGCTTCCCAAACGCTGCCCATCCGAGTTGGATTCTACGGGTGACCTCTTTGTCGAAGTTGGACCTACCTAACTGAACAATCTGTCCAAGGTAAGTGTAAATATCTACAACTTCGAGATTATCATTCCCAACAACAATAGGTACGGGTGCCACATGGACATTCGACATGATTTTCGTCTTGTCCATGTTCATTTTAAGGTCCACCTGTAGGGAAACGATACTTAGGTCGCTGAGCATAGCATTGAGTCGTCGGCAAATCGAAATTGACTGATGTATTCACCATTGATATTGATGCCGAGTCCGTCCCGTTCCAAGAGCTTGAAAACGTCCTCCAACGCGTTCGGGAACAGTTTCGGAGAAATAACGTCTCCCTGATGTCTCACGCCTTTCTGCAATTGAATTGGTTTCGTGCTCTATTCCTGAAGTCGGATGGACATGGTGGCATTTCTATACAAGCACTTCAACACTTCGATAAACCTATAGTCTATATCACATCGTTGGAGGGACTGCCATACTGACCAGGTTTCGATTAATCGAAGGCTTTTTCATAGTCCACAAATGCTAGACATAATGGTCGATTGTACTCCTCTGTCTTCTAAATAATCTGGCAGAGCATGTGTATGTGGTCTATGGTACTAAAACCTTTTCGGAAACTGGCTTGTTCGAAAGGCTGGAAGTCATCAAACATACGTTTGAGACGGTTCGTAATGACTCTTGAGAACAGCTTGTATACATACATGGCTCAGAAGTGAGATTGGCCTGTAGTGCAAGATGTTATCACCCTTTTTGAAGAAAAGAACAAACACACTCCTGTACCATGCTTCTGGCGTAGTGCTGATGTCCGGGATATCCTCAGTGTAGTGTCGAGTCAGTTTAGCTCTTGCGTCTCGACCTGCACAGACATTGGGTTGTCATGTTGATGTGTATAACTGTCCGTATAACCTCTCAAGCTCTCTCAGTATTTATGGTTTCGTCGAAATGATGCTGCCGTCGTTAATCTTCAGCTTTGTTATTTGGCTTTGCCTAATAAACAAATTCTTTGCGAAGGCTTAAAAATCTTCGCAAAGAATTTGTTTTGAGCCCTGGTTCGGCTCGATTGCCTCTTTGATCCGTGCCGCACTATTGGCACGAAGGTCACGCCGCATTGATTTAGAAATATCAGCTGAAGATTGCAGTCTCATCTCGGTCTGGGTTAGATCAACTTGATGGCGCAGGGTCTTAAAGAACTTGGACCGCACAGCTTGGACAGTTTCCACCAACCCATTGTTAATCTCGTCCATAGTTTCGCATTCGGTTAGGCATTGGAAGCGATTGTGTAGTTCCAGTTGGAAGTCTTCGGGGTTCTAGATGTGGGCAGGACCAAATCGTAGCGTGGACTTCACCAGAAGAGACCTTTCAAGCTTCAAATTGAATATTTAATGTGCCTGTGACGATTTGGTGATCGCTACCGGTTTTTACCTTGGCGATCACAGAGATATCACTGAATATTCGCTTCTTGGTCGTCATGATGAAGTCAATTTCATTTCTGGTAGTACCATCGAGGCTTATCCACGTCCACCTCTTTGATGGCCACTTCTGGAAATAGGAGTTCATTAAATGGATTTCTTCTTTTTCCATGAAGGCGACCAGCCGCTGCCTCCTAGGTTTCGCTGCCAATACTTACATGGCTCCACTCTCAACTCATCGCCATTCCGTGCGCCCACCTTCGCGTTGAAGTCCCACCCATAGACCCAAAACAATGGTGAAGTATATTTCGAGGTATGTATGGCCTCGGATATCTCCTCATACAATGCCTCTGCTTCATCATCAGAATGTGTCGAGGTCGGTGCTTAAACCTGTATGACCTTCAGCGAATACCGGATGGTAATTCTGAGTATAAGGTATGCTACCCTACTCGACACACTGTCGACTGTCTTAACGTTGTTGATGAGGGACCTGTGGATGAGATATCCAACACCACCCTGCGATTTACGCTCTCCTTCCCGCTAGAAGAGCATGTTGCCCGAATTTAGAACTATTGTATCCTGACCCTCTCTTCGGAGGTTAGATAATCCCAAGATATTCAAGTGTATTTTGCTCAATTCTTCCTCCAGCTCCATGCATTATAAAGGTAAGTACCCAGACCTTTCGAATTGCTTATGAGACGAGTGCGTGATTACTTCCGTCCAAGTAGATCAAATCGTGAATGGAAAAAAGGCGTAAAAATGATTATTTCGAAAATGTGTGCGAGTGCACCCGTAAATAAGAAAATACGGCTCTTTTTGTTTGATTATTTTTATTTGTGATGGGATGTAATCGGTTTTATTTTAAGAAAATCATTTTTTTATTAGGCATTAAAAAGCATAATATGAGATACAATTATGACATTGTTGCTTTATTTAATGAAACAAAAACTTAAGCAGGATTAGGTGTATTTTAGTGAAATTTTACGTTCTTATGTTGGTTTATCGACTTTATTAATTGACAAAATATTGAACTTAATCGACGCCAAAAAATTTTTTTTTGGGATAGAAGCCTCATTTTGACTCAAAATGTCACGGAAAAAATTGAGCGCATGTATCTTCACTTATACTATCCAAAACTGCAAAAAAAAAAAAATTGACGTAATCGCACTTACGTCTTTGTTGATCTGGGGGTGCGTTTTGCTGTTGCGGTTTGACTCCCGCTGCTCAGCTCTTATTGGCCGTAGCGTGATGATATAGCCTTTCTCGATAAATGGTCTATCCAACACAAACATATTTTCCAATAAGAACATTACGAACAGTAACTTGAGATTAGCGCATTCAAACAAATAACTCTTTAGCGTTAAAGTAGAAATAATAAAGTTAAGGGTATCTATAAAAAGAAAGAAAAAAAGTTTATTTAAGAGCCGGTACACACAACAAACAAGCAAAGAAAAAATTATAAAAAAGAATAATATGATAACAAAAGAATACATTGCAAATTAACAACAACAACGAAAAACCAAAGATAACATTGTGTGTCTCACGGCTACATCAAATAGGTCCAGTTCAGCAAATTGTTGAGCAGCTACCCAGTGCTCGACGCTGGTTTTCAACTGGACCTGGACGGTGACGTGACGGACGCAAAGCAGACTTGAAACATCAAAACGTGATAAGTGTGTGTGTTTGTAAAATACATAAATACTTACATTAACTTGGAAAAGATATAAACATATTAAAATAAGTTAAATATACATGTACCTACACGATAATAAATAAAGGGTAGTAAGTAAAAATAAACTAAAAAAATATAAACGAATAGGACAGACGCAGGACAATAATACTTAAATAGTGATCTAACAAAAACCTGTTTCGCACGTTGCCAATCCCACGAATATGGTTGAAGTGCAGGGTGCAGTTTTTCTTTCTTCAACTACTGTTCTAAATTGGAAAGGTCACGATCTAACGACGACACTCATTTATATGCGCTGATTCATTGTATTATTCATTTCATTTCATCTCGATAGCCGGGTGCATCTCATAATTGGTTTGAATACTTCACTGAGAAAATTACCTGACCTTTGCTTGGATCTTGACTTTACCTGAAGTCTTTGAAAAGTTAGTTATTCCAGGCAGTATTTGCAAGCTGAAGTTGAAATGAAGTTATATATTTTATGGAAGTAGATTAAAAAAACACCATTTACAAGGTCTTTTTTACAAACTAGATGAGATCAATGTTTCATACCTGACTACCTCTGAGAAGGAATAGCTGAAACAAACTCTGACGTCACTGTTTTTTTAAGTACAAAGAATTTGTTTGAACATTTTTTTTTTCAGTTGTTAGTTTAATTCAAAATCTCAGAGAAAAAAGATAACAGATTTATTTGCTTCAGTATGATACAAATTATCATACTGAAGCAATTACAGTGAAATAAAGAAAATGAAGTTTGCTTGAAAAGAAAAGTATTTTTTTGTAATTTTCCGCACAAATTCTATAAGTAGATATTAGATAAGGAAAATACTTCTCCTTATTTCCAGGTGGTCCCATAGTAATCAGATAAGAATATTAACAAAGCAGATTACGAATGGAAACGTGTGTCGCTGGTAGATTTTAATTCAGCAAAAGCATTACAAACATTTGTAATTGCAAAAGACAGTGACGTAGATACATAAGTTAGTACATGCAAATATAAACCGTATTTGCCCTAACTTACGTGGCAACGTGTTATAGTGATTTGCATTTAAAGTGGCTCAATTAAGTCAACTGGACCGTCGAAAGATCTAAGAGAATATTTGAGTGGAGACCTAGATCCTTGCTCTAGCTAGATAAACCTTGATAGGATGTGTACTAGCTTTCAGACAAATCAATGTCTAACAATACTGTTAGACCTAAAGCAATGTTATACTGTATAATATGGCTGTTTGTGTTTGTCTATTTAAACGTTTCACGACACGGTGGAAATTCCTAGCAACTTTTCTTTTGCAGCTACTAAACACCTGATGTTTCGACGCTGCGTCCACGCCGTGTCCTTAGAGAATGCACTGTAGGTACCTACATACAATTTTTTTATTTTTGTAAACCGTTGCCCCACATTAGGAATTTCTCCTGTCGTGGTTGCGTTTACAAAGACAGAAACACACAGACACAAACACCCAAACCCGGAACAACTATTTGTAGGTCATACTAATATTTGTTCCGCGCAGGGATCGAACCTGCGACACGTTGCGTAGCAGTCGATCACTCAACCACTGCGCCAACCGTGCCGTCAAACAATTATTAATTATTGCATTTAGAATTTTGGAAAGACATAGTTCACGTGACTGCACAGGACTTAGGACGATTTCTACGTACTCGTATTTGGCCGTACAGTTTAATACCGACGACCTAAATTTTATGCATCAAATAAACTAATTTTATGCATCAAATTAAATCCAAAGTTTGCGTTTACTTTACCTTTACAAAAACATGAAAACTCGTACTAGGGCCTTAGTTTTGGCAACACTGTTACTTGACGATACAGTTACTTTGATTAAATTGACTACAATATTGTTACTAACGAGATTGTCGACACTCTTCATACACTGTTGTGTTTAATTGGAAAATGGTGGCTCACAACTTTGAGTCTAATGAATTGACTTAAAGAATAAGAAGACGCTCTGGTGATCGCTGCTAGATGTGACATTATCAATAATTTTCCATACAAACTAAGCTCGTTACAGTTTACTGGCATTAAAATACAATTGACGTACAAGGGGTCAAAGAAAATGGCTTATAAATGGCCACGTTGGGTGACAACTGACTATGCTGATTCTTTGCTCAAAAAGGTCAGTCCTCTGGATACGTCAAGAAACAACCAAACATTTGGTACCCTGATTCCTGATAAGAGTAAGGAACTCAAATTCCAAGCAATATACCTAACTGGATAATGAGCGGACATAAAGTTGCTTTCAAAATTGGCAATACGTCACAATTTACTACAATTTTTATTAAATTCTGACGTCACGAGCCCCCTTCCCCCCTCCTTTCTGACAACTCTCGAGTTTTGATGCGTTATAATTATCTTGGTAAATATTAATTAATTTTACAAAAAAAAGTGTCCGTTAATTTTCTTCTCTATATGACAGACTAATTAGAATTGTAATTTATTGATACCATCAAATAGCCAATTTTTGTGGCAAGCCTCCTTTATTTACTTTATCAAATGATGTAACAAAGGTTTTGTAATAATTTTGGCGATCTAAAAAAGTGTCCATGGAGTTTCTTGCCCGTTCTTCTCCATAGAGATCTACTTCTTGGAATGGGCATCTACGGTACTTTCAAAGTTTTTATGTCTTGTGACTGGGACTGTAGCACCATAACTTTGTAGTATTTAATTATATTTCTATGTCTTTGACAATTCAAAAGTGCCTGTAATTGGTCTACTTGAAATAAATGCTTTTGATTTGATTGATTGATTATCTACATAAAATAAATCCGCGGCGAGTAATGAGCGACTCGCTGTTCGACCATGGACCATGCCCGGGTCGACGGCGCGTTGTGTTCTACGCGCGCCTCAAAGAGTGTCAGCAAAATGACGGAGCCCCGTCTAGAGGGCCAAAGCCTGTCGGGATCGCGGGACTTATCTCATTACCGTGACCCTGGAACCTGAAGGGCTATTGAAGGACACCGTGGATTTTAGCCAGTGCGAGTCTGACAGTATCTGGGTGGGACTGTGGGAGGACTCATTTGATGATTTTACCACGCTAAAAATAGCCTCCTTTATTTACTTTATCTACATAAAATAAATCCAAGTTATCTTAGCAAAATTGCTTTATCATGCAAATTCAGAAATAACTAGACTTCTATCTAAATAAAGAGTTAAGAATCACTACAGTATATTCTTAAGGACGCGTTTACAAATCTGACAAAAATAAGCAGTTTTTCGGTGCATTTTGCGGCAAAATGATACAAAACCAAATGTAACTAATAATAACCACAGATAAATTACTCCTTAATCTTCAAATGGTAGCAATTTTTTATTCGAAAATTTTGGTTTATAATATTGTAAAAAGTAATTTCCGTTACCTCTTCACACAAATTTGACGACATCGTACTGACTTTAGGGACATTTTTCTTTTATTTAATAACATAAATTTATGTATTTAAAAATATTTTATGTAAGCAGACATGTTCAACTCAAAAAGGTAGCAAAAAACAACTAACAAAATGTTACAATACGCTCAAAAAACGAAAAAATTGAGTCTTATTTTTTCACATATTTGGCGGTAACATGTGATTCTTATTGGATTGAAATAAGGGTTATTTTACTGGTCACTGTCTTGATTTATTGCACAAAAATTTGTAATGAAATATTAGTCTGCGCTCGGCCGCCGTCGTGAGTGGACACTGTGACGCTTGTAAGAGTTGTAAGCAGCTCCTCGTATAGGAAAAGATCGCTGTACGAATACAAAATATTTGACCTAACAAACTTGATCCTTCACGCATTCTGCACGGACTACGGACAACCAAGGTAAGATTTTATTCACAGTTTCTTATATGTACTTATAAATTTCATATTTAGTTTCGGACTTGATGGAGTGACCTGAAATGTACTTCGAAGACTGCTACTGGAACTAATAGACGAGTAGAGCAAGGTGTGTCGAGTTTGGGCTCGTTTTGTTAGTTATGTTGAGACCTTACCTCCGGACTTGATGGACAGACCTGCAGGTGTACTTCGAAGACTGCTACTAGAACTAATAGACGAGTAGAGCTAGATGTGTCGTGTTTGGGCTCGTTTTGTTAGTTATGATGAGATCTTACCTCCGGACTTGAGGGACTGACCTGAAGGTCTACTTCTGTGACTCCGACTGGAACTCCTCGACGGATCGAACTAGATGTGTCGTGTTTGGGCTCGTTTTGTTAGTTATGATGAGACCTTACCTCCTGTCTTGATGGATTGACCTGAAGGTCTACTTCTGTGACTCCTACTGGAACTCCTCGACGGATCGAACTAGATGTGTCGTGTTTGGGCTCGTTTTGTTAGTTATGATGAGACCTTACCTCCTGTCTTGATGGATTGACCTGAAGGTCTACTTCTGTGACTCCTACTGGAACTCCTCGACGGATCGAACTAGATGTGTCGTGTTTGGGCTCGTTTTGTTAGTTATGATGAGATCTTACCTCCGGACTTGAGGGACTGACCTGAAGGTCTACTTCTGTGACTCCTACTGGAACTCCTCGATGGATCGAAATAGATGTGTCGTGTTTGGGCTCGTTTTGTTAGTTATGATGAGATCTTACCTCCGGACTTGAGGGACTGACCTGAAGGTCTACTTCTGTGACTCCTACTGGAATTCCTCGACGGATCGAACTAGATGTGTCGTGTTTGGGCTCGTTTTGTTAGTTCTGATGAGATCTTACCTCCAGACTTGATGGAGTGACCTGAACGTCTACTTCGGTGATTGTAACTGGAACTCGGCGAAGGATCGAACTAGATGTGTCGTGTTTAGGCTCGTTTTGTTAGTTATGATGAGATCTTACCTCCGGACTTGAGGGACTGACCTGAAGGTCTACTTCTGTGACTCTTACTGGAACTCCTCGATGGATCGAACTACATGTGTCGAGTTTGGGCTCGTTTTGTTAGTTATGTTGAGACCTTACCTCCGGACTTGATCACGTGACCTGAAGGGCTACTTCTGTGACTCCTAGTTCGATCCGTTGAGGAGTTCCAGTAGGAGTCACAGAAGTAGACCTTCAGGTCACTCCATCAAGACAGGAGGTAAGATCTCATCATAACTAACAAAACGAGCCCAAACACGACACATCTAGTTCGATCCGTCGAGGAGTTCCAGTAGGAGTCACAGAAGTAGACCTTCAGGTCAGTCCCTCAAGTCCGGAGGTAAGATCTCATCGTAACTAACAAAACGAGCCCAAACACGACACATCTAGTTCGATCCGTCGCCGAGTTCCAGTAGGAGTCACAGGAGTAGACCTTCAGGTCACTCCATCAAGACAGGAGGTAAGATCTCATCATAACTAACAAAACGAGCCCAAACACGACACATCTAGTTCGCGCCGTCGATGAGTTCCAGTAGGAGTCACAGAAGTAGACCTTCAGGTCAGTCCCTCAAGTCCGGAGGTAAGATCTCATCGTAACTAACAAAACGAGCCCAAACACGACACATCTAGTTCGATCCGTCGCCGAGTTCCAGTTACAATCACCGAAGTAGACGTTCAGGTCACTCCATCAAGTCTGGAGGTAAGATCTCATCATAACTAACAAAACGAGCTCAAACACGACACATCTAGTTCGATCCGTCGAGGAGTTCCAGTAGGAGTCACAGAAGTAGACCTTCAGGTCAGTCCCTCAAGTCCGGAGGTAAGATCTCATCATAACTAACAAAACGAGCCCAAACACGACACATCTATTTCGATCCATCGAGGAGTTCCAGTAGGAGTCACAGGAGTAGACCTTCAGGTCAGTCCTTCAAGTCCGGAGGTAAGATCTCATCATAAATAACAAAACGAGCCCAAACACGACACATCTAGTTCGATCCGTCGAGGAGTTCCAGTAGGAGTCACAGAAGTAGACCTTTAGGTCAGTCCCTCAAGTCCGGAGGTAATATCTCATCGTAACTAACAAAACGAGCCCAAACACGACACATCTAGTTCGATCCGTCGCCGAGTTCCAGTTACAATCACCGAAGTAGACGTTCTGGTCACTCCATCAAGTCTGGAGGTAAGATCTCATCATAACTAACAAAACGAGCCCAAACACGACACATCTAGTTCGATCCGTCGAGGAGTTCCAGTAGGAGTCACAGAAGTAGACCTTCAGGTCAGTCCCTCAAGTCCGGAGGAATGATCTCATCATAACTAACAAAACGAGCCCAAACACGACACATCTAGTTCGATCCGTCGAGGAGTTCCAGTAGGAGTCACAGAAGTAGACCTTCAGGTCAGTCCCTCAAGTCTGGAGGTAAGATCTCATCGTAACTAACAAAACGAGCCCAAACACGACACATCTAGTTCGATCCGTCGCCGAGTTCCAGTTACAATCACCGAAGTAGACGTTCAGGTCACTCCATCAAGTCTGGAGGTAAGATCTCATCATAACTAACAAAACGAGCCCAAACACGACACATCTAGTTCGATCCGTCGAGGAGTTCCAGTAGGAGTCACAGAAGTAGACCTTCAGGTCAGTCCCTCAAGTCCGGAGGTAAGATCTCATCATAACTAACAAAACGAGCCCAAACACGACACATCTATTTCGATCCATCGAGGAGTTCCAGTAGGAGTCACAGGAGTAGACCTTCAGGTCAGTCCCTCAAGTCCGGAGGTAAGATCTCATCATAACTAACAAAACGAGCCCAAACACGACACATCTAGTTCGATCCGTCGAGGAGTTCCAGTAGGAGTCACAGAAGTAGACCTTCAGGTCAGTCCCTCAAGTCCGGAGGTAAGATCTCATCGTAACTAACAAAACGAGCCCAAACACGACACATCTAGTTCGATCCGTCGCCGAGTTCCAGTAGGAGTCACAGGAGTAGACCTTCAGGTCAGTCCCTCAAGTCCGGAGGTAAGATCTCATCATAACTAACAAAACGAGCCCAAACACGACACATCTAGTTCGATCCGTCGAGGAGTTCCAGTAGGAGTCACAGAAGTAGACCTTCAGGTCAGTCCCTCAAGTCCGGAGGTAAGATCTCATCGTAACTAACAAAACGAGCCCAAACACGACACATCTAGTTCGATCCGTCGCTGAGTTCCAGTTACAATCAACGAAGTAGACGTTCAGGTCAGTCCCTCAAGTCCGGAGGAATGATCTCATCATAACTAACAAAACGAGCCCAAACACGACACATCTAGTTCGATCCATCGAGGAGTTCCAGTAGGAGTCACAGAAGTAGCCCTTCAGGTCACGTCATCAAGGCAGGAGGTAAGGTCACCTCATAACTAACAAAACGAGCCCAAACTCGACACATGTAGTTTGATCCGTCGTGGAGTTCCAGTAGGAAGTAGATCTTCAGGTCACTCCATCAAGTTTGCAGGTGAGGTTTCATCTTAGCCAACAAGTACATATTACTTAAAAAAAAAATACAATTTTCATCGTATCAAAATTAGTTCACTTGACTATTTATTCCCGCAGCTAACACGCTAACGCTTGTGTGTGTGACTTGTGTCTATGTAGTAGTTCAATTCTCAACTTGTCATTTTTGCATATACGTCCTTAATACTTTTGTGCTACTACAAAATATAAATAAGAAACTCTTCTTTGTTTACCCTTATAACCTATGTGAGGAAATATTTCGTGGGGATTACACTACGTGCGGGTGTGGTTAATCCCTAGCACGAGTATATTTTACATTTTTGTTTTGTTTTAACACCGTTATTTGCGTAGTGTTAAATCTTAGGGTTAATAGTGAACGTGGGTAGTTTTAATTTCGAACTTGTGTGTACAATTTTTACTTTAATCGATATACTTATTAACAGTGGGAAAATTATGGATGATGATGATGATCTGTTGTTAGAATAGGTTTTAATTAATTAGGACTTAATTTCAGTGTGGACCACTGACACAGGATATAATATAGCACCTTTCACCGCTTGTGTTGGTCAATGCATGCTTCAGGATATAGATGAGGCAAATGACAAAGTTTGCTGTGTATGGCGAGTGGCCCAACACACGTTCCAAACATCATCATTTCATATTTGCGGCCTAAAACATTGACATGCTCATATGCTCATATCCCTGTATCTAAATCTATGGTTCTCGCTCGAGGATGCATTTAAACTACAGACTATAACAGCCACATAAACTCAACAAGTTAATATTCACTTCGACTTACGGAACTCGTAAAACAACAATGTATTGGGCACTGAAGTGTAAACTTAAAACACACGTGTTCTAGCACCACAGTGTAAAGAGAACAGTAAATCAAATGACTTGCTACGACTGAAAGCGTATTTATGAAAATCACATAAGTATCCTTAACTCCTTCTATAGTGACGATATAGAAGGAGTTAAGGATACGTATTACCCTCACTGAATCGTTGCCGAAATGCGGTAGAAGTTTTGGTAAACCAAGAGCCCGGTTGGTGGACGATATCCAAAGGATCGCAAGTAAAACTTGGATTAGACATACGCAGCTCAGAAAAGCATAACACATAAAGGAAAAAACCTATAACAGGGCTACCAATAATGATGATGATGTTCCTTCAAGGGTATAAATAAAGAAAGAGAAGGGTTTATCTACTTTTAGTTAATAAGAGTCTGAGAGGCCTTCCGCTTTTTCGACGCTTTTCTGGTGACCGCCACTATTGGTTCTGACTTTCAGGAGTTGCAGTGGTTTGAGAATAGTGCGGTAGGATTGTCTCAAAAAAAAACCTTTTCCATTTCACCAACGGTGATCATATCAATCATTTAATGATTTTAGAATTGGATTGCTTATTGGCATGCAATCCACTTGCACAAGTTTCTGACAGAGTATTTGTAGTTTTTGTTACCTGTAACTTGCCGATTGCAGTGTCTGCTGTAGTTGAAATACTGAATGTTAAACTTATACTAAGTATAATGACAAATCCCGGGTCGACGGCGCGTTGTGTTCCACGCGCGCCTCAAAGAGCGTCAGCATGATGACGGGGCCCCTTCTCTAGAGGGCCAAAGCCTGCCGGGGTCGCGGGACTTATCTCATTACCGTGACCCCGGAACATAAAGGGCTATTGAAGGACACCGTGGATTTAAGTCAGTACAAGTCTGACAGTCCCTCCCGCCCTGCCCGGGGTGGGAGGACACATTTGATGATTTTACCAAGAAAAAAAAAAAAAAAAGTATAATGACAAATACAAGTCACGTCGTAGATTCACGGCCCGATTACGACTAGTCGGAACTCCTTCAATTTATATCATAGCAATGATGCATAGGGCGCAATTATATCCGTGGGTTATGAAGATGGAATGCGTGAGTTTGGCCTAATTCCTGTTTTTCGGGTACATTAAATGTTATTTATTTTTGTTTGTTGATATTTTTGGAGATACAGCATTTAGTTTGTTGTGAGCTATACTCAGAGCTACGGTGATTATGTTTTATGTTAATGAGGCTAATGCTTCTACTGTTTGCTAACAAGGCTGTAAAGAAAATATAATTTTATTCAAACCTTTTTGAAAAGCACAAACATAGCAATAAGTAGTTTAATTATTAAAATATCTTAAATAATATTAAGAAAATCAAATAAATATTAATTTTGATAACAGGTAAACAGTATGTTTCTTAAAGTCAACGTGGACTGGATGGAGGACATGCGGCTTTGTGAGAAATGGCAGAAGTAGAAGAAACCTTTTCCCCGGCGTGGGACAATGCAGTTTGGGCTGTGCAAGTTACCATTCCTAAACTGTTGCTATTCCATCACGCTAAGCGTTTCCAAACGTCTTTCATTATATTCATAGCAAAGGACTACAACTCTTCCTGCGCGTACCCTAATCTGTTCAAAATTGGAGTGAACAGGGTTTTTCTAGTGCAGCTTACTCCAACGTCGCCTTTATCTCTGTCACCTAAACTAGAGTCAAGAGCGAAACATATTTTTAGTTTTAAAAAAAAGTTCTATCAGACTATAATAAACATTACATTGATAGAAACATTTTATGGCACTCAGCCGTACTTAAATTATCGCTGCATGCCATAGGATTTGCTTCATAATAAAACACGAGACCAACAAATATAACGACAGAACCTGGTTAAAAATATGTGTCATATTTTTGTCGGAACACAACGAGATAATTCAATACAAATTCATCAGACTTTTGTCGGGATCGTCAATTGAGATGAAAACAAGTGCATCGGACTCTACACGGTTTCGTACAAAATAATTCTCCTGTTAAATTGGTGATACACTGGAAATTGCCGTCATTTTTTATTACGAATGTCATGTGTTTCAATAAAATCGTTTGACTTCAATAAAATGGTATTAATTACATGTAATGGTGCAGCAGTTAAAATACTTGAATCGAAAATTCGAAGGTTAAGTGGCGAGCCGAAAATAAATAGTTACGTGTTTCATTATATTTCTTTGTATCGGCAAACAAAGTAAGTATATAAAAGCATGGTCACAGATAAAAATAGCCTCATGATACTGACGCCGCTAGCCTGCATCATTCTACTGCCAGGCAAAGGCTTTTCCCCATGAGTTCCGTTTCTTCGATCTAGGGCCAGAGTCACTGGTCGTTAGTTTCGTCCAGCTCGCCTTGCCGAAAATAGGGGTGTGCCAACGGTTCTCAGAACCAATGCTCAGAACCTGGGGGACAAAGAAATGGCCATACCTGGACCACAATTGGCCAGACCGGGCACAGTTAAAGAAGCTCCCACTGGGCGCATAAAAGACGATAAGGTACTGCCAGCTCGTCCCGCCATCTTGTACGAGGTGTCAGGTTCCACTTAGTAGTTATTTGGAAAACGGTAAAAGTAGTAAGTACAAAAAAAAATATGCAATGGTTTTCACTATATTTGATTAAAAGAATTACTTTTCCTTGTAAAAAGTAATCACAGGCAAAAAATTAACCGCATCATTGTCAACGGAAAAATGATCAGAGGCTGGCAGCATTGTCATGTTGGATGGCGATTATTGGAGATGCTGATTATTTTGCAAAAAAAGACCAACCCTCTGACCACGAGAAAATTTAATAAGAAATAATACAGTAGAAAGAAACAATATTACTATGTATAAACAATGTATATCGATCGGATCCTAACGAGAAAACTTTTAGGATTCAATAATTGTTTCTTAGTGTGTTGTTTTCGGTTCTCTGTTGTTTTTGGCGTTTATTAAGTGCTGCCAATTTTTGTTTAAGTTGCTATGTCTATAAAGTGGGTTTCGACAAGTTTAAAATACTTATTTTAATCAATTTAACAAACTAAAATTATATTACAATAATAATAATGTTTTATTTGTTTACGTATTTCTCGTGATTGTCATTTTAAAAATTTCTACCATTTCATTAAAAGTACATAACTATATTTATTTGTTACAAGTCCGCAAACACTCGTCCGTATCTAATTTGTGCGTTTATTTATTTGTATAGTAGGCTTACTTTTAGGGAGAAAAATAAATATAACGAAAAACACATAATAGACATAACAACCTACTTTACAACCTTTCCTGGCAATGCTAGTTTCCGCTATAAAAGAATGCGCTATGAAGCAAACCGTATGCTAATGCGATGTTATTTCCTTCCACATGTATGGTCCTTATCATGCAAACAAGAATAGCCATATTTTAATGCTGAAGGGGATCAGTGGGCACATCATGAACGCGTGGAATGAACGTGGAACGGATGTGAGGTTCAATGTTTGTTTATGTTCCGGGGTCACGGTAATGAGATAAGTCCCGCGACCCCGGCAGGCTTTGGCCCTCTAGAGGGGGGCCCCGTCATTATGCTGACGCTCTTTGAGGCGCGCGTGGAACACAACGCGCCGTCGACCCGGGCATGTTCCATGGTCGGGCAGCGAGTTGCCCTTTACTCGCCGCCCGCATGCCCGCGCCTACGGTGGCCGGAGATCGTCTTGCGACGTCGGTCGTCGTGGGCGGAGGGAGGACATTGTCCTCTCCCTCACGCGGCCCGCCTCCTCCTTCGCGAGCATGACTGCTTCGCAGAAGGAGTAGTTGTGCCCGTTTAAACAATAACCGGAGTCGCAGCGTAGGCAGGCCTCCCACTAGGTGGACCGACGACATCGTGTGAGTCGCGGGCAACCGATGGATGCAAGTGGCGAATTGTCGTTCGGCGTGGCGGTCTAAGGGGGAGGCCAGTTCTGAAGTGGATGTCTTCCGGCTGATGAAAACAAAGACAGAAGACATAACCAAAAACAGTATCAACTTTTTTTTTGTGGTCTTAAAACCAAATAAAATCTCGCCCACAGAACGTCAACTGCTACGATAGAGACATATACTCCTTTCACCTCTTCCATGATCATCTGTGAGCGTAGCAAGACGGTGAATGTAGAAGGTTTTGTTATGTTTAAAGTGTAGAAAATAAAAGTTTCTTAAAGAAATAAGTTTCTCTGCTCTTGGTAGAATAGAGACGGAATTGGTCATGCTATGCGTGCTATGGGTGCTGAACGTTTAAGTACGGTTGCATTACATAATACTTTTTGTAACAAGTATTTAATTTTTAAGTTCGAAATCGCTTGTTTTTGTGTTTCGTTTACTCCGCGCGGTCATGTTAGGCCCTTAGTTAAATCGACGCCCGGTTTTCCACTTAACTCCACCATTTCATCTTGACCCCTCACATAATCTTACGCTATTCTTTTTCCGTACTCTTCGTAGTTTGTAGAGGAGAGAATGAGATCTTCCTACCCTGGTCCTTTTTGCATTGTAATGCATTGTCAGTAGTTTCATATCAAGATTTTGTTCTTGTGATAAGAAATGTGAGTGGATTTTTACGTACTCATGTGAGTGACAAAATGTATGCTAATTTAACGTTTATTTCGCAGTGTCTCGAATGAAACAGAATCATTTGTCATAATGTTCTGTGAAGATCTCAGGATATGTATATCAATATCATTGTCCTCAGACAAATTAAATAATTGTTTTAAGAAACTGTAAAAGCCCGAAGTACGGTAAATCTTAAGATTTCCTAGTACATCCTAAGATTTACCAATTCTGCCCTGCCCTGTGTGAGAGGACTCCTTTGATGATTTTACCACGATAAATATAAAAAAGTAGCTGAAGAAAAGGCTTCATTTATTATTATAAAAGACTTTAAAAGTAACTGACTGTGATTACTTTGCAAGTATTTCTTTGATAAAAGGCAGCTGGCACTAGAAAAATGATTGAAGTTTCTCAGAAAAAATGTCAAAGAATTAATTACTTTTTAAGAACTATTCAATTCATTTAGAAGGCCAGGTTTTTTTTTAATATTAGTAATCAATCAATCTGCCAATGTAGTTTACTTTCAAAATTATATAAAAATAGTAATTTATTAACCGTATTTGTAACTACAGCTGTTACCAGAACTTCAAAATTATTCCAGAGCAAGATCAAATTGGAATAAAAAGTTATAAACTATCTGTCATACCACAAAAACTTTTAAACGTCTGTTTAACACTTGTCTAAAAAAATGTCAGATTATGGCGTTGAAATAAGGTCCGTTTTGCAGTCACACTTTTTTTAGACAAGTGTTCAACAGATGTTTAAGTTTTTGTAGTAAGGCTATTTATGTATAGGTACTAAACATCCCAATCCATTCAGTTGTGTTTTGCTTGATAGCGTAATAAACATCCATCATACGAACTCATCCATGGTATCCATCATCATATAGGGGTTATATGTCTTAGTGAACACTTTGTTTTAAGAGGGGATGAAAAGTACCTTACAGTAAATAATTTCTATGTTGGTGCTATATACTCGCGGCCTGATCAACGGCGAGGTGGTACATGCATACTGTGTAAAAATTATATCCAAAGTACCGAATTAAAAGAAATAAATGAGTTCTGCATTGAAAAGCATTTTGAGATCTGTGGACTCGAGATTAAATCAGTACAAGTGATCATATTATGTATTTATAGAACACCTTCATCCAACATAGATATATTTTTTGAAAACTTGAACAAGACCCTACGAAAATTGCAATATAAAAAAAGTAAAATAATAATAGCCGGTGATTTTAATATAAACCTTTTATCTAATGATAGTAATAGTACAAAATTCAAAGATCTTCTCTCTAATTATGGTATGCGGTGTCACATCAAAGAACCCACCAGGTTAAACACATGTATTGACAACATCATCAGTAATGTGCCAAATATAGTAGGTTCCACACATAATGTTTATCTATCAGATCATAACACAGCACAGGTTGTGAAATTCGAATACAATCAAAAACCTATATCAAGTTACTACTTTATGACCATGAACGACCTGAGTAAAGATAACATCAACAAATTCATTGAACATATCAGCAACCTATCTTTTTCCGAAGTCTATAATATTTCCGACACAAATAGTGCCTTTAATAACTTTCATGACACTTTAACTTTGTTTTATAAATTGTGTTTCCCTGTCATAAGGGTAAAAAAACAGTTTAAATATGGTACATTAAAATGGATTACAAAAGGAGTTAAAATGAGTAGTCACACTAAACGTACATTAAGATATAAATACTATCTAAACAAAACAAGTGAAAATAAAACTAAATTTAAAGTTTACTCCAATATACTAAGGAAATGTATTCATAACTTACAATCTTTATGTAATCTAAAGCACATTGCTTATTCAAAAAACAAGGGTAAAGCTTCATGGGATATTGTTAAACGTTGTACAGGTAACGAAACATCTCGTGAATATATTAATGACATTATTGACAACAATGTTACAGTAACATCGGGCCCGGATATAGCAAATAAATTTAATAATTTCTTTATTGATATTGTTGAAAATAGCGCTACCTCGCAAAACCCCCCTATTATTCCTAATTCTAATACTAAAAGTAACGATAATAGCATTTTTCTGAATCCTTGTAATCCCTCTGAAATTTTCAGCATATTAAAAACATTAAAAAACACTAAGTCAGCCGGTTATGATGATATAACGACAGACCTTCTAAAACAAATATCTCCTTATATTGCCGAGCCTCTGTCATATATTATCAATTTATCTTTAGAACAAGGCTGTTTTCCGGATAAATTAAAAATGTCTGTTATAAAACCATTGCATAAAAAAGGCTCAAAAACTGACAAAAACAATTACCGTCCCATCGCTCTGGTTCCGATTCTCTCAAAGGTCTTTGAAAGGGTTATGTACAAAAGAATTCTCTCTTTCTTGGAAAAATATAATTTGCTGGCAAAAGAGCAATACGGTTTTAGGAAAAGTAAATCCACGTCATTAGCAGCTTTTCATTTAGTCAAATCTGTTTTAAGTAATATAAACTCCAAAATTACAACTTCAGCTTTGTTCTTAGATCTTAGCAAAGCTTTCGATTTTGTAAATCATTCCATCCTAATCAATAAATTAAGTGCAATTGGTATTCGGGGCCCGGCTTTAGAGTGGTTTAAAACTTATCTTTCTAATAGAACGCAGATAACAAGAATCACTAAATTCGATGACAAAGTCAATTGTATCACGAACTTTGATTCTGTACCTCGATACAATTATTTTGGTGTTCCACAGGGAAGCATTTTGGGGCCGCTGTTATTCCTTATTTATATAAATGATCTTCCGCAAGCTATAGACCAAGACTGTGTTCTCTTTGCTGATGACACAACAGTTATCTTAGATTGTAAAAATGACGAATCACACGAGTCTACAATAAATAACACCTTAAATAGAATAACTACATGGTTAGATACAAACGCTTTAAAAATTAATGTAGAGAAAACCAAAATATTGAACTTTAAAACGCAGAAAAGTAAATATATCCAACTTAACATAGCCCACAAAGATCAAGCAGTTCAACAAATTAATAAAACAAAATTCCTAGGTATTACGATCGATGAACATCTCACCTGGAAGGATCATATTGATGACCTTAGTACAAAGATAAATAGGTTCGTTTTCGCCCTTAAAAAAGTCAAAGATGAGACCACCAGGCAAACTGCTTTGATGGTATACCATGCCTATGTTTGTTCTATCATCAGGTATGGCATCGTTCTCTGGGGGAACTCTTCTGAGGCAACAAGAGTTCTGTTAGCACAAAAAAATGCATCCGTTCAATTTTCAATATGGACTGGACTGATTCTTGCAGACCAGTATTTAAGTCACACAGCCTTCTTACAGTTCCTTGTATGTATATTTATGAAATTGCAAAATTTGTCAAAACTAATTTTTCACTTTTTGAACCCAAAAACAACAAAAATAAACGTACAGTTGCACAGTTTCTATTAAAAATGCCGGTTCCTAGGATTGAATTATTCAGACGTAACTGTATTTATATGGCTCCTCTCATCTTTAACTCTTTACCAAGTGACATTACTGACCTTCCGTATAAAAAATTTTGCATAGTTTTAAAAAAATGGCTAATTTCATACAGTTTTTATTCCATAGCTGAATTTCTCAAAAAATCGAACTGTAAATCATATCACTACCGTAATGTATTATAACAACCTTTATATAACGAATTGTTACTTAGCTACTATTTTGATGTAATGTTTGTGAACTAATTTTTAAATAATATTTTTATTTTATGTTATTACTTAAATTTTAATTTTGTGTTGAGTAATGTTTAACAGCAAAATTATGTTTCTTTTAAATTTAATAAACCTAGAGAAGTTTATTTTATGTATATAGTTACCAAACGATGTGTAACATACTTAGAACTTTAATAATGTTTGCATGCCATTTTTATGGCGAAATGTGTTTGAACTTATATTTATTTTTACCATCTTTGTACATACCACATTTAAAGCAAATAAATAATTTTGACTTTTGACTTTGACTTTTGAACTTTCACGTTTAAACTCATAATATTAGTAGGATAAGTATGAAATAAGACTTGTGGAGCTAGAGCGTGAAGAGCTTGTGGCTAAATAATTACAGCCACACAGGCCGATCTTCCGGGTTAAGCCGCGCTTGCCGAGGTTGGTCTGTGGATGGGTGAGTGATTTTTTTTTTTTTTTTTAGGGTGGCAAAATCATCAAATGAGTCCTCCCGCCCTGGGTGGGGCGGGAGGGACTGTCAGACTCTTACTGACTAAAATCCACCCGTGTTCCGTCGGATGCCCTTTACGTTCCGGGGCCACGGTATCCTGGATTAAGAAAAACCCGCGACCCCGGCAGGCATTTGGCCCCATAAGGGGCCCCGTCGGTGACGCGTGAAACACGACACGCCACCGACCCGGGCTTGGTCCTTGGTCGGACGGCGAGCATACCCATTACTCACCGTCCGCAAGCCCGCTCCGCCGCTGTGCCCTCTGCTGTTCAGAGGGACACGCGTTGGAGCGTCCACCCGACAGGCTATTTGCATACGGGCAAAGAAACCCCTTAGGCACACAGTGCCTAAGGAGAGTTTTTGCCCGCATCCCAGGGTGCACCGGCCCGAAAAACTGGTCTTCCCCACGGACGTATCCGAGAGGGAACTCCAGTCCACGGGCGCACGTGGAGGTTTCCTGTCTTAGCACCCCATGGGTGAGTGATAGCGAGATTCTTCCATGGCTCGGAAAGCTCGTAAAGCCGTTGGTCCCGGCTGTCATTTGTAGATCTTTGACAGTCGTTACTGTTAGAATCTCTCAAGTCTGACAACCAGTCTTACCATGGAGTACCTATCGTATTCCCCAGTTACTGAGTTGTGGAGGTCCGATAGGCAGTCGCTCCATGTAAAATACTGATATTCTGCTGCATCTGGTTCGACTGGAAGCCGACCCCAATATAGTTGGGAAAAGGCTAGGCTAGATGATAGTATGAAATAAGACTAACCTTATTTCAAAACCTGTTATTTGTTTGTTTTGCTTCCTTTTGTGACTTTTTTCTTTATATTATAGACATAACTTCATCCAATCTTACTTATTGCTATCTTAACTCACTTCTCTTACTAGGTAACATTATAAAAATTAAAGTTAGTTAGTATGTTTGTATGTGTGTGTGCTTGTTACTCTTTCACGCAAAAACTACTGATCTAATTTGGGTGGGTAGAAGGAATTTATTGTTGGTTCATTTGATTTATTTATGTACAAAAATCAATCTTTAGTCGATTCTGTAATAATCTAAACATTAGCCCCCTTATTAATAAACGTGGACTAAAGTTACGCCAAAGTTAATCTTCGGATTAACCATACATTTTTTAAGGATTAACCTTGGCGTTACTTTAGTCCACGTTTTTTAAGGGGAATGCTCCAACCAGCCCGCGAAATTCAAAATTTCTTGGGTTTTTTGCAATTTGCAGGCCAGTGCTAGGTTGTATGTTGATTAAAATATTGATCGCGCTTGTAAGACGTATGTAGTTACAGAACTATAATCAACAAAATCATCAATATAACGCTCTAAGTTCATAAAGCTTCAGGAATGACTTTTTATGTTATTTTTTTGTTCCTGAAGCTTTATGAACTTGGAGGGTTGTATTGGTGATTTCGATGATAATAATTCTGTAACTACATACGTCTTACAAGCGCGATCAATATTTTAATCAACATACAACCTAGCACTGGCCTGCAAATTGCAAAAAACCCAAGAAATTTTGAATTTCGCGGGCTACCCTTGAGCATCAACCTTAATAAGGGGGTATAGGTACTATCTAAAACACTGCTTTCCTCGCTACCCAACATTGTTCTTATCTAATTTCTAGTTTGTACTTTGAATAGAACGGACTCTTTTTAAATAATAGGTAATCTATATTTTATGGAAAGCCAGTAACTTGCTTTATTATAGTTGAGAACTTGGATTTCCTATATTTACAACCTGGAGATAGAATAGTTTTATCCCGATTAAGATTTTATGTCCCGTCAGATAATCTTCGAGTTAGTACAAAATAATGCTCTTATGGTGGGACGGGAATTAAATTTACAGCGAGTTACAAATGAGATTTAAATGTCAATTACAAGGAGGGAACAACATGTTTTGTACCGCACTCGTAGGTTGAAAATTAGTTAGATGTTTAATAAGGAGTGACATTTTGTTTTTAGGTTGTTCTGATGCAACGCTTTTCCTGTTTTTATTTTCTTTTTAGTAATGTAATCCTATTTTGATTAAAAGGGCCATGTCTGCCAGGGTTACGGAATGTTTGTAAGAGTTATCGCGACCCTGCAACGCAAAGGACAATATTGAAGTAACGGGTGGGTTTCAGTCAGTATAGTTAAATACTCTTTTCCATTACTCCCAGAGTTAGAGATTCTATGTCAAAATAAAAGCTGCCCAGGCGTGGTAAACCGCTTCACTCTGTTTATGAGGCCTAGCGTCTGGGCCTTTGGGCTTTGTGCTCAATGGTGGCGTCAAAGACAAGACTGGGAGACAGTTCCATGCTAAAGAGCTTGAGCCGAGCATTTAAAGGAACAGTGATGTACTCCGAAAAGCAGAAATTTGATCAGAACGACTACTATTTGCGTTAAAAAGACACGCATAGGTACTGTTACGAGCTGGGTACTGGGATAAACTAATTAACACCAATTAAAACCAAATAAACTTTATTTACACACGAATCACTAATTAAAACAAACACTTAACACTACTCAACAATTAAACACTTATAAACTCACTTAATCACACGTAAAAATCACTTAAAGATCGCTTCCAGTTCACTTCGAGTTGCCTCGATCGTAGTCAAAACCAGACTGACTCAGGTCGGCGATCGGCGCCCCTTTTATACCTCGGCCGGACCCACTAGATGTTTCTAGAAGGTGGTCGAATGTTCTGGAAACATCCATAGACTTCGACATAATCCCATACCTTCTAGAACATTCCAGAACCATCTAGAAACATCTAGAACAGGGTAGAATTTTCTAGAAACTTCCTGATTAATCTTCAGTAGAATTGTCGAGAACCTTGTGGAACTTTCGAGAAGCTTATAGATAGGTCTCGCAATTCGATCGACGTAACACTGCCCCCTCCTTAGACATGCTCGTCCCGAGCATCGTTAGTCCCATTGTATCGCGCCAAACGGTCAACATGGACAATCTTGGGCGCGCCACGTGGGCCCTTTTGTATCCGGTAGGTGACGTCGTTAATTTTGGTCACGACTCGGTATGGTCCATCCCATTTTGCTTGTAATTTAGGGGACTTCCCTTTGCTGCGCACTGGGTTATGCAACCACACAAGTGACCCCTCGTTGAAACCTCTATTGTTTGTCTTCCGGTCGTATCGGGTCTTCATCTTCTCCGACATTTGTTGGCCGGATTGTCTGATATGCTCATACACATCATTCAACTTGTTACGCAAGTCATTTGCGTAATCGGTTACACTGCGTGGAACATCAGGAGGGGTTCCGGTGATTAAATCAGCAGGCAACCGTAATTCCCTTCCGAAATTCGCGAAGGCTGGTGTCACAGCTGTACTTTCGTGAACTGCGCTACGGTATGACAGAAGAAATGGCTGTATGTGCTTATCCCAATCTCTTTGCCTGCTTTCCACAACCTTTGCCAGATATCTCTCCAACGTTTGGTTGAATCGCTCCACCATTCCATCAGATTGTGGATGGTAAGAAGTGGTTCTGGTTTTATGAGTACCCATTAGTCGACAAGTCTCCTGGAATACCTGTGATTCAAAATTTCTTCCTTGGTCGCTGTGTATTTCCAAGGGTACTCCAAAACGACAGAAAACCTCCTGAACCAATTTATCTGCGACTGTTGTAGCTTCTTGGTTAGGAATGGCGAAAACTTCTGGCCACTTCGTGAAGTAATCCATGACAACCATGAAGTACTTATTCCCACTTTCACTTTCCGGAAATGGTCCTGCAACGTCTAGTGCTATCCGTTCCCAAGGAGCTCCAACGTTGTAGATCTGTAAAGCACCTCTGCTGCGCGTCTGGGGTCCTTTCACAGCCGCACAACTAGTACATTTCCGACACCAGTCCTCCACATCCTCTCGACAATGGATCCAGTAAAATCGCTCACGTATTTTCAGTAGAGTCCTTTTTACTCCCATATGTCCGCCTGAACATCCGTCGTGGTAGAGCCGTAATACATCCGGGACTTTGCCTCTAGGAACAACCATTTGTAAGTGGCAGTTGTCTCCTCGAGCGTTTTCCCATTTACGGCACAAGACTCCTTCCTGGATAACCAAGCTGTTCCATTGCGCCCAATAACTCTTAGTGATGGAACTCATTGCAGCTACATCACTCCACTTGGGTTTAGGAGCACCAGCTTTAATCCAATCGAAAATTGGTTTGATGTCTGCGTCATTTTGCTGAGCATGCTGTAGGGTTTCCTTCCATTCGTTACTGAGATCCGTTCGTAGCATTCTTACAGACACAACTTCCTTAGCTTCTTGCCTGATACAGTGCTTACAGTCTTCAGGACAAGGTCTTCTTGACAGTGCATCTGCGTTACCATGTGCCCTCCCACTGCGATGTTCAGTTACAAAGTCGAACTCTTGTAGTAGCTCAATCCACCTCGCCACCTGTCCCTCTGGATTCTTGAATTGCAATAGCCACTTTAATGCGGCATGGTCCGTTCGCAATAGGAATTTTCGTCCCAGCAGATACTTACTGAAGTGCTGCAAAGTCTTTACTACGGCAAGTAATTCCCTTCTCGTAACGCAGTAATTTCTTTCCGGTTTCGATAGAGATTTGCTGTAGTACGCTATAACAACTTCCTGATTTCCTTTCCGTTGAGACAACACGCCACCAATTCCAGTATTACTTGCGTCTGTGTCAACTATGAAGTCATTTTCAGTGTCAGGATAGTCAAGAATAGGTGAATTGCACAGACGTTTCTTTAATTCCTGGAATGCGATGTCACAGTTCTCGTCCCAACAGAATTGTTGCTTCTCCTCAGTAAGTTTGTGCAGGGGTTTTGCAATATCAGCAAAATTCTTGACAAACCGTCGATAGTAGGAGCATAGACCTAAAAATGCTCTGACCTCCGTCTTGTCTTTCGGAACTGGCCATTCCTTGACGGCGACGATTTTCTCCGGGTCTGTTTGAACACCTTCCTCCGAAACTATGTGTCCTAAAAAGTTCACTTGTCTCCTGAAAAATGAACACTTTTCCGGACTTAACTTAAGATTTGCCGTCCGGATTTTCGACAGCACTCTAATTAGGTTTTCAAGGTGATCTTCAAATGTTCGGCCCACGACGATGACGTCGTCCAAATAGACAAGACATGCGTCTCCGATCAATCCGGCAAGTACTTGCTCCATCAACCTTTCAAATGTCGCAGGAGCATTGCACAATCCGAATGGCATGACTTTAAATTGCCATAGTCCCTTTCCTGTTGAAAATGCAGTTTTCTCCTTGTCTTTAGGGTCTATTTCCACTTGCCAGTAGCCGCTTTTCAGGTCTAACGTTGTGAACCACCTCATTCCTGTCAGTGTATCCAATGTGTCATCGATCCTAGGCAGTGGGTAACTGTCTTTTTTCGTGACGTCGTTTAACCGTCGATAGTCCACACAAAACCGCGTATTGCCGTCCTTTTTCTTCACCAGGACCACAGGAGAACACCACGGGCTAGATGAAGGCTCTATAAAACTGTTCTTCACCATGCGCTCAATCATCTCTTTTACTTCCTTTTCGCGTGCAACCGGAACCCTTCTTGGTCGTTGTCGGATTGGTAACTCATTGCCAGTATTAATTTTGTGCTGAACCAGCCCTGTTCTCCCTATGTCAGCATCATCTGTAGAGAACATGTCGGCATACTGGAGTAACATTTTCCTAGCCTTATCCATTTCTACTCCAGTTAGATCGCAGTTTTTCAAAAGTGTTGACACGTCAAATTTCAAGCGAAGCACTTTTTCCGATGGTGCGCTTTCCATTAAGATCTCTACTTTACCACATTTCAACACTCCTCGATCAACATCGATCTCACAACGATATTTCCGCATAAAGTCTAAGCCCAGGATGCAATCGTCTACTATGTCAGCCACGATGACATTATGCCAATACACTTTGTGACCTAGTTTTAGCTTTACCTCCTTCTTGCCTCGGACGGTTATGTGCTGACCGGTAGCTGTCAGTAATTGTATACATCATCATCATCATCATCTCAGCCATAGGACGTCCACTGCTGAACATAGGCCTCCCCTTTAGATCTCCACATATACCGGTTGGAAGCGACCTGCATCCAGCGTCTTCCGGCGACCTTTACAAGGTCGTCTGTCCACCTCGTTGGTGGACGTCCTACGCTGCGCTTGCTAGTCCGTGGTCTCCACTCTAGCACTTTTCGACCCCATCGGCCATCTGCTCTGCGAGCAATATGGCCTGCCCATTGCCACTTCAGCTTGCTAATCCGGTGGGCTATATCGGCGACTTTAGTTCGTCTACGGATCTCCTCATTTCGGATTCGATCACGTAGAGAAACACCGAGCATAGCCCTCTCCATAGCTCGCTGAGCGACTTTGAGCTTTGAGATGAGGCCGATAGTGAAAGACCACGTTTCGGTGCCGTAAGTCATCACTGGTAACACACATTGATTGAAGACTTTCGTCTTGAGGCACTGAGGTATGTCGGACGAAAAGACATTGCGTAGCTTCCCGAACGCTGCCCAACCGAGTTGGATTCGGCGGTTGACCTCTTTCTCGAAGTTGGACCTACCTAATTGGACTACTTGTCCTAAATAGATATATGAGTCAACAACTTCGAGTACCGAGTTTGCAACAGAGACTGGGGTGGGCACAACATTGGAATTTGACATAATTTTCGTCTTGTCCATGTTCATTTTCAAGCCCACCCGTTGTGAAACTCGGTCGAGGCCATCGAGCATCATGCTGAGTTCCTCCATCGACTTTGCCATGACTACGATGTCGTCGGCAAACCGAAGGTGAGTGATGTATTCGCCGTTGATGTTGATGCCAAGTCCTTGCCATTCCAGGAGTTTGAAGGCGTCTTCCATTGCGGCAGTAAACAGTTTAGGGGAGATGACGTCCCCCTGTCTTACGCCTCTTCTCAATGGAATCGCCTTCGTGCTCTGCTCCTGTACTCGGACCGACATGGTGGCGTTATTATACAAACACTTCAACACCTCGATGTACCGATAGTCAATACGGCATCGCTGGAGTGACTCAAGTACCGCCCATGTTTCCACCGAATCGAAGGCTTTCTCATAGTCCACAAACGCTAAGCATAATGGCAAGTTATACTCTTCGGTCTTCTGTATAACTTGCCGCAGCGTATGGATGTGGTCTATGGTACTATAGCCTCTTCGGAAACCGGCTTGTTCGGGAGGCTGGAAGTCATCAAGTCTGTGTTCGAGACGGTTCGTGATAACCCTTGAAAACAGCTTATAAACATGACTCAGAAGCGTGATGGGTCTGTAGTTCTTCAATAGGCTGTTATCACCTTTTTTGAAGAACAACACCACCTCACCCCTGCTCCACGTTTGAGGCGTTTTGCCCTCGGACAGGACGGAATTAAAGAGTTTCTGGAGGACTTTAAGTACCGGTGTTCCACCCGCTCTCAGAAGCTCTGAAGTGATTCCGTCCTCGCCCGGCGCCTTGTTGTTCTTAAGCTGCTTCAGGGCCATCCTAATCTCGTACAGACTGATGTCCGGGATATCTTCGGTATAATGTCGGGACAGCTTGGCTCTTGGATCTCTTACCAAGCTGTCAACGGGCTTTGCGACCGAAGTGTATAACTGTCCATAGAACCTCTCGATCTCGCCTAAAACCTCTGCTTTGGTCGACGCTATGCTGCCATCCTCCCGTTTCAGCTTTGTCATCTGGCTTTGCCCAATAGACTTGTCCTTTGCAAACACTTTGGAGCCTTGGTTTCGCTGTATGGTCTCTTTAACACGATTCGTATTAAAGAGACGCAGATCGTGTCGCAAGGACTTAGATATACGTCTATTGAGCTGCCTATATGACTTCGCGTCATCGGAAGACTGCAGCTGTAGCAAGCGTCGTTCAGCCATGAGGTTTAAGGTTTGCTCGGTCAATTTCTGAGGTCTATCTTTACGGCAGGGTCTAAAAAACTTAGACCCTACCGTGCGGACAGTTTCCACTAGCCCGTCGTTGATCTCGTCCACTGAAACTAAGTTCTCAAGGCAAGCAAAGCGATTAGAGAGTTCGAGTTGAAAGCTTTCGGGGTTTTGAATATGGGACCGAGTAGGTCGGAGCGTAGACTTCATCAGGCTGGACCTTTCAAGTTTAACATTGATATTCAGCGAGCCTCTTACGATTCGGTGATCACTACCGGTTTTTACCCTGTTGATCACAGAGACATCACTGAATATCCGTTTCTTGTCGGTCATGAAGAAGTCTATCTCGTTTCTCGTGAAACCATCGGGACTCAACCAGGTCCATTTCCTGTGAGGCGGCTTCTGGAAGAAAGAGTTCATCATGAAGAGTTCCTCTTTCTCCAGAAAGTCGGCCAGCCTCTGTCCCCTAGGGTTCCGTTGCCCATACCCAAATTGCCCCACTCTCAACTCATCACCGCTTTTCTTGCCCAACTTTGCGTTAAAATCCCCCATAACAACAGTGAAGTGGGTTTTGGTACTATGTATGGCCCTACTGACGTCCTCATACATAGTCTCCACTTCATCATCGGAGTGTGACGAGGTCGGTGCGTATACCTGAATGACTTTCAGCGAATATCTTTTGGATATTCTGAGTATTAGGTATACCACCCTGCTCGACACACTGTCGATGGTTATTATGTTGTTTACGAGGGACTTGTGAACGAGAAACCCGACACCACCTTGGGACTGTTGGTCGCCCTCCCGGTAGTAGAGCAAGTTACCAGACTTCAGGGTTACGGTGTCCTCCCCCTCTCTACGGACTTCGCATAACCCTATAATGTCCCAGTGTAACTTGCTCAGCTCCTCTTCCAGCTCGCAGATCTTTTCGTCAGTCCTCATTGTGCGTATGTTGTGTGTTACCAGGGCCAGTCGTCGTGGGGGTGGGTAGCCGGATCTCTTCCGGAGATTCTTAGCACCCCCTGCTCCGCCGTTACCTTGACCGCTACCCGCGCCAGGGATAGCGGAGCTGCCGGGGACTGGGGGCCTGGTTTCTGTGCTTTCAATCATAATAGGGGGTAATTTGCCATAATCGCCACGCTTGGCAGGCGGGTTGGCGATCGCAGTGAGGATGTGCAGTACACGGAGGACGCTGCTGCCCGACCTCCGGTTTGTCCCTTAGTCGCCTCTTACGACACCCACGGGATGAATTGGGGGAACGCAATTCTAAGCCGGCGCCCCACGGCCTTTGCAATTGGCATTGCCACGGCAATTGTATACGGTCGTGGTTATTGAAGAAGTCCCCAAGGAACCGACTTGCTAGGTTTGAGTTGACGACCGTGTGAGAAGCTCCTGTATCGAGTGTCAATTTGCATGGTTTTCCGTTGACTTCGCCTTTGATGATCAGGCTGTTTCCGTCATGGGCCTGTGAGATCGAGATCCTCGGGGCTCTTTCAATACCAGCCAGCACCCGCCCCTCAGTCCTGGCGTTTACTCGTTTCCCTGCTGTTGCTGGGCAGTCTTATCGGTCCCTCTTCCCTGCTGAGATTGATCTTCTCTAGGTGTATTTCGCTTGGGACAGCTGGACCGAAGATGACCCTTTTCCCCACAAGTGTAGCACCTGGGACTGTATCCTTGTGGCCGGTCGCGTACAGTTGATTCTACAACTTCTCTGACGCGATGTGTGCGATGATCTTGCCTCACTGCCTCTACTTCCAAAGCATGGGCCAAGGCGTCCTTTAATGTTTCGTGATGCCCAAGTCTTACAGCGGCTCTGACTTCCAGGTCACGTATTCCATCGACGAACGCCTGTACGAGATTGACATTGATCAGAGCAGGAGCAGACTGGTATGCCTTCCGGACCAACTTCTCAATTTCCAGGGCCCACTGTTGTAGAGTCTCGGCACTACGTTGAACACGATCCTTTAGCTTTGCGCGAAATACGTGCTCCAGGTGCGCGTCGCCGTACCTGGACTCCAACGCTTCTAGCAGCTGTTCATAAGTCACATCCTTGCCAAGAGCCTCAAGAACGGTCAGGGCTTGGTCTCGTAGGCCTAAGGTGAGCGCGGTCATTGCTTGCTCTTTCGTCCACCCATTCGCCTTCATAACGGCCTCAAACTGCATCCTGTAAGCCGACCATGAAGATGTTCCGTCGAATGGCGGCACCTTAAACCCTCGTGCCGAGGGTGCAGTAACCACTGGACACACAACCCCATCTCCAGTCTTAAGTTCGCCCAAAGCTTTCTTCACCCCGGCAATTTGGATCTCAGCTTCAGAGATGCGATTCTCGTGCTGATTGACTTGGTCTTTCACCACTTTGAGCTCCTTGCCAAACGTCGAGTGCAGGTCCTTTATCAGGAACATCTGCTCTTCTTGGCGGCGGGCCTGCTCCTCTTTATCTTCCTGAAGCTGCTTTTGCAACAGACGGGCCTGTTCTTCTTGGCGGCGGGCCTGTTCTTCCTGGCGGCGGGCCTGCTCCTCCATGTCCTTCTGTAGCTGCTCTTGCAGCAAGCGGACCTGCTCCTCCTTGTCCTTCTGTAGCTGCTCTTGCAACAAGCGGGCCTGTTCCTCTTGACGGCGGGCCTGCTCTTCCTGGCGGCGGGCCTGCTCCTCCTGGCGGCGGGCCTGCTCCTCCTTATCCTTCTGTAGCTGCTCTTGCAGCAAGCGGCCCTGTTCTTCTTGGCGGCGGGCCTGCTCCTCCTGCCGACGGGCCTGCTCCTCCTGCCGGCGGGCCTGCTCCTGCAGCAGCGCCATAAGCGCAGACAGGTCTGGAACCGCTGATGCTGAAGAGACTGCAGACGGACCAGCCACTGGTTCTATCGTAGGCTGAGCACCACCCGGCGTCTGTATCGGGGAACCTCCAAACCGCCTCTGGTCCATGTCTTGTTGACGTTGACTTCTGGTACGAATACCGTCCGTGTCGTCTTTTGGTAAAATTGGCATTTTATCCCTCACTTCTGACACCAAATGTTACGAGCTGGGTACTGGGATAAACTAATTAACACCAATTAAAACCAAATAAACTTTATTTACACACGAATCACTAATTAAAACAAACACTTAACACTACTCAACAATTAAACACTTATAAACTCACTTAATCACACGTAAAAATCACTTAAAGATCGCTTCCAGTTCACTTCGAGTTGCCTCGATCGTAGTCAAAACCAGACTGACTCAGGTCGGCGATCGGCGCCCCTTTTATACCTCGGCCGGACCCACTAGATGTTTCTAGAAGGTGGTCGAATGTTCTGGAAACATCCATAGACTTCGACATAATCCCATACCTTCTAGAACATTCCAGAACCATCTAGAAACATCTAGAACAGGGTAGAATTTTCTAGAAACTTCCTGATTAATCTTCAGTAGAATTGTCGAGAACCTTGTGGAACTTTCGAGAAGCTTATAGATAGGTCTCGCAATTCGATCGACGTAACAGTACACTATTAACTTACCTTGTAATTGTAATTGGCCATTATTTGTCTAAATTGTTATTTACTGTATCTGTTTAGCTGTAAGTTTCCCTTAAATAAATAAAATAAAAATATAAAATAAAAATTATACCAACATTTTGCTATCTAATAAATAATAATGATTTGTGATTTTCAGCCTTTGTAGAACAACATTTAAACAATATCAAAGTCTCAGGAAAGCTCATTTCAAAGTCCCAATTAAAATACTCACCACACAGTAATAATATCCATTTTTTTTCTTATATTAAAAATTTCAGAGGTTTTTCAACTTTGTTAATGAAACCTTATCGGGTCCATGCTTTAAATGGACTGGGTCCATTAAGGGCTTAAGATTTAAGTTCCAAATTTCATTTATATGCGGGATCACACCAGCATATTTGTTCTAGTGAGTGGTACCATATTATGTCCTCAGTAAATGTTGTGAAAAGATACTTTGCGAATCCAAGCCCTGTTGTAAAAATGGGTGAAATGCGAAATGGACCCTATTTGAATTTTATTATGTTGAATCTGTTATTTTATGGCCTTAAACCTAGAACTAAATTGTTGAGGATAAAAAGTATTATAATGAGATTCTTGGGTCACTTATAAATATGCTGAAATAAATTCTAGATACTTCAGACAAAATTACAGTATCCGTTCAAAATATGGAATCGTTTGGAATACGCTAACAAGGTTTCTGATTGGTTGATACATAACGAAAAATTGTAACGAGCAATTTGGATGTTCGGATAGATGGAAGGATGGATGTGTGTGTGGATGTTTGTCACTCAATCACGTGATTGAGTGACAAAAATCCACACACACAGCCATTCTGACGTCAGAATGGCTGAATGGGTCTTGTTAAGTTATCAAATTAGTTACCGCAGCCTCGATAGATGGCGTTGTACTTTCAGGCCGAAATCCTGCATCGCAGTCTTAAGATACCTTCCGCAGATACCTTCTTTGTATGAAAATGATTAAATTCTCTCGTCCTGAGCGTGATGTTTCCTTTGGGCAAACCATAAATATCTCGGCAAGTCTTCGGGACTTTTTGGAGCACAGGTCTTGATATGACTTAAAGTTGGGTTAAAGCCTGGAATAACACGTGTACGATGCCTTTAATTCCGGTAATACCTTCCCGTAGGATACATTTCAACATATACGCGGGCTAAGCCGCTGGCAACAGTAAGTATCTCATAAAGTCGAAAATCATCGGTAATTCTGTCTGGATCTGAAATCAGCAGCGGCGGTAGGCTAATGAGACTAAAAGGCGTAAAAAAATTTTTTGACGGAAATTTTTGGGGAAATAAGTTGATATTTAATTATGTTAGATAAAATATTTTTTATTTTCTTCTTTCCATGAATTTTTCATGAAAATATTACAAAATTTTGAACGTCAACGCTTCTTCTTCTTCAGAACGAAATTCCCTTCATTAAATAACCGTGATTATTAAAGCATAGGTACTTCTTTGTATAAAGACGCTCTTTCCGTGTAGAGAGACAATAATGGTTGTATTCACAAAATTATCTAAACTACTGCTGAAACCCGCGGTATTTCCCGCGTATCACTACATAGTATAAAGCAAAGTCGCTTCCCACTTCCTGTCCCCCTGTATGCTTAGATCTTTAAAACTAAGCAACGGATTTTGATGCGGTTTTTTTTAAAAGATAGAGTGGCTCAAGAAGAAGGTTTTTATGTATAATACATGCATAATATCTTAGAGAAACTCTTATAATTTTAGAGGTTTTGTAAGGACGTAAATAAACTAATTTTTTTGCGCTTGCGCTGGCTGAACCCTACGAGATAGATCAAAATGATGTACTACAGTATTACACACCTTAAAAAGGTCTACAATAAAGTCCGCGATGGTATATGTCTATCTCTTATGGATAACCCACAATAACTATTTTTTATCCTTTACTTTACAAAAATAATGGCTTATTTACAAAAAAGCTATTTTAAGCAATACAATATTAATCCTATATATAATTAAGTACCTTAAATAAATTGTGCATGTAATATAGACCAATATGGCCCTTTATAGCATGTAATTTAAATGAATATTTTCGAAGATATTACAGATTTAAAATGCAGGGACATAGCGGTTGCGGCGGTACACGATTTCATTTATTAAACAGGAATTCGTCTAAGCAAGAGTTGTTCAGTCTGATGAGCACTCTCTGTTGACGTATAAAAATGAAGATCTGGAACAACTGATGTGGAAGCCCAAGCGCCCAGCGACACTATAGAAATTATAGGAATGACGTCTAATTTAAATTGATTTTTTTTAACGTGGTAAATTCATCAAATGAGTCCTCCCACCCACGGCAGGGCGGGAAGGACTGTCAGACTCGTACTGATTAAAATCCACGGTGTCCTTCAATAACCCTTCACGTTCCACGGTCACGGTAATGGGATAAGTCCCGCGACTCCGGCAGGCTTTGGCCCTCTAGAGGGGGGCCCCGTCATAATGCTGACACTCTTTGAGGCGCGCGTGGAACACAACGGGCCTTTGTGACCCTGGCATGGTCCATGGTCGGACAGCGTGTCGCCCATTACTCGCCGCCTGCATGCCCGCGCCTACGGTGGCCGCAGATCGTCTGCCGACGTCCGTAGCCGTGGGCGTCTACCACTGCGGCAAGGGTGGAAGGAGGACGCTGTCCTCTCCCTCACGCGGCCCGCCTCTTCCTTCATGAGCATGACTGCTTCGCAGAAGGAGGCGACAGCTCCCCACTCCGTCTTTCCCCGCAGCATGGCCTCGACCAATGCCGGGCGCGAGAGGTCTCCACCTATCGCCGTCGTGAGGACACGGCGGTGCTCTGCCAAAGCGGGGCAGTCCTGCACTGTTTGCTCCCCCATGTCCTCCGGGCGATCCTCGCAGTGGTGACACCCAGGAGTTTCTTCCCTCCCTATCCGACACCGGTACCTCCCGAAACTTCCGTGTCCGGCGAGGACCTGCGTCATGCGGTAGGCCAGGACACCGTGAAGCCTATCCAGCCACTCCTCAAAAGGGGTCTTACCGCCGCGATTGCGGCGTGCCCGGACCTCGGTTGTGACAGTCGTTCCCTAGCTCCATACTGCCCTGAGATCGCGCCGGAGCTCTTCCTCCGGATTCACCCCGGCGCTGCGCCTCCACGCGCCACTCATAGACGTGCTGGAGGGCAGTCGCCGCCAGAACTTAGGGCAGCAATCCGGAAAGGAGGTTGACCAATTCGCCGGGGATCGTGCGGTATCCTCGGATCATCCCGATAGCCATAATATGACCCTCTGGCATGTGACCAGCTTTAGTGGTCGCGTCCGGATGCTCAGGACCCACACGGGGGCCCCGTAGACGCCTATGGACCGCACGACACCGGCGTACAGCCTCCGGCAGGAGGCATTTGACCCGCTGAGATTGGGCAAGAGTCGTCTGAGGGCTGTTGCCCGGTTCAGCTTTGGGGCCAAACTCAGGAAATGCTCCCTGAAGTTCCACCGGCTCTCGAGGACGAGTCCCAGGTACTTCATCGTCTTCCCGACGCCGATGCGAACCCCTCCCACCGTTATGTGGGACTCTGAACGTGCCGCGTTCAGACGGCCATGAAAACACAAGGCTTCTGTTTTGTGCAGCGCCACGTCGAGTCCCAACTGCCGTATCCTATCAACGACGTCTCGAATCGTCTCGCGCATCCCGTTGTTGTCCCGTCCCCGGGCACTTAGAATTCGATATCAGACGTTTCAGAACTTCGATATTGACGACCCCGTTCCCGCTGGCATAAGCAACAGGATCCGCGTACGAAGTCGCGGGCAGAAGCTAGTAGTTCTATAAATTATCCTACGACAATGTCAGTGGTTTGACATATATGACGAAATGAAATGACAGTGGTTTTGTGAAACACCCATCCTCACAAACTTTCGCATTTCTTTCTTTTTTTGTTACAGAAAGATGCCCCACAATAGGAATTTATCTTGTATCATGGGTGCCATTACAAACGTTTAAATTCACATACACAAAGATCCAGACCCGCAACAACTACTTGTAGATTTCACAAATATTTGTTCCGAGCGGCAATTGAATCCGCGACACCAAGCTCAGCTGTCAACCGCCCAATCACTGTGCTAATCGTGATGTCAATTTATAATTTATTGGCTCAATTTAAAACTCATTTCCAATCCTTTACTTCGTCTAAAGTTCTCATCCGTCACACAACTTTTAATATTTGTTTTCTTTTCCAGAGATTCGGATTGGAAATTCACAGGGTTGTTGGTACAAATTTGTAGCTTGGAGATCGTCGGCGACTTTCGCTTTTATCAATCAACGCGTCAAAGTAAATCCTGGATACCGATTAGGCAATTAAACAAGATTTGCTTGATGTGTTTGAGTTGAAAAATTTCGTTCCGGAAATATAAGGTACGGTCTCACTGTTATAAATCTGTGGATTCAGTGCCTTGCTGTCAGAGATTTCTTAAATCTTACTATGGCAATCAAAACAGATTTCTGTCACTATGCCAATAGTAGAGATAATAGTGTTATGTTTAAAAAATAATATTTTTTAAGGATAATGAAGATTTTACACCTAAATTAAAGAATTTACGTAAGGACCAGATTTTTGTACGGCGTAGTTTGGTCCTTTTAATACGTGACACCAGCACACCGCTCGTGAATACCTAAAAAAACCTATGTACAGACGCCAGCACATCAAGCTACCACAATCTGCGATATTTCTTCAATAGATTTTCAACCTTATCACAATAGTGGAAGAATAATGATCGATTGGTAAAATCTGACAGTTTCGGGTAGGTTGACCTGCTGGCGTCTGTACCTATTAATATTTGGAAAAGAAGAAAAAGAAAAAGATTACCTCTTTATAATACCTGTTAGTATAGATGTAATGATGGATTATAGGGATAAATGCAGCGTTAAAAACGAAAAAAGAATCATCTCATATTATTTATGGTTTTCTTTCAAACGGAGTTATTTTTTTTACTAATGTTACTGCCCCATCTTCTTCGCCTTCTATTGGATTGAAACTTTTCCAGATATTTCCCATGGCGGTGATTTGCGGGTAGCACGTGTTCGTCATGCATTAGAGTTTGGAAGTATAAAATACTTGAGATAAAATGTGTTCGAACTAACGCACGTAGACACTTAAAATCTTTCTCTAATAAATCTTGCGTAAGCGGTTTTGTATAAGTGATAAATTGTATAATGCGACCACGATAGAAACGAAACTGGGATGGCGCTATATGATGACGTCATGTACTTGAACGCTCTTTAATATTAAAAATAATAGTCAAAAAATATGAATTGTCACAAGATTGAGTTTCGAAAAAGGTTAAATTCAAGTTAATTTGCTAATGTATGCAGAATTTTTTAATAAACGTAATTTCCAAATGACAACTGACCGGATGGAGGTCATTGACTGTTTTTATTTTATCCTGGTTGCATAGTAAATCAAACTTAGGGTTGTTTTACTAACTTTAAATAAGGCTACAACGCATGAGTAGATTAGCAATTTACTTTGGTCGAAATACTCATTAAGTGCGAGTGAGTCGTATAAGGTAAGTTGTGTTCATCGGGTCGTACTGGTGCTAATGAGTTTTCTTATGTACCTACTTACTCTCTGTTTATATACATACCTATATACCGTCTTGACTTTACGGGTAGGTAAGAAACAAATATAATTATTGGTTTACGCGGTTACGCCCAGTAATACTTCAATTAATGCTTAGTTAAAGCACCGCTGCGCGCTGTTGACTTTTCTTATGCTAAACCAAGCGTTGAAAATTCACGTTTAAGATTCCATTTTTTTCAATTGAATGGTTTTTTTATAAACCTTTATTTTTTTTTACCCGACTGCGCCAGAAGGGGGGTTATTTTAATATTAGTAGCTTGATGTCCTGGAGACTGTAGGTACATCTAAATGTACAGTCGCCAGGACATCAAGCTACCACAATATAACATAATTTTATTACTGTTATAGATTTTCAACTTTATCACAAAACAAGAAGGGTTAAGTTCGATTGGCATTTGACAGATTCAGGTAGGATGTTATGCTGGCGTTTTTACCACAGATTTTGTTCATGGTTTAGAGTTCCTTCCTTCTCCAGAACCATAGATCTCCATATTCCGCATAATAGGTGACATATTATGCGCGCAACACTTCAATGTATGTTGCCAATACTTCTTGATGTTCGTTCTTGATACCCTCAGTGTTGACCAGATACTAAAGCCAGGGCAACGCTTATATTTCCTATAAATCCTTTTTTTTTACAACTATCACACAACGCCATCTAGTCCCAAGCTAAGCAGAGCTTGTGTTATGGGTACTAGACAACTGATAAACATACTTATATGTATATTTCTAAATACATAAATATTATAGATAAATTACACCCAGACACAGAACAAATGATCCGAGTGCTTATCACACAAACATTTGTCCTGGGTGGGAATCGAACCCACGACCTCCGGCATAGCAGTCAGGGTCACTAACCACTAGACCAACAGGCCTGTCAATCTACTTTAGACTTTAATTTGACTTGAGAATAAATACTTATTTGATACAAATACCGGCACGGTTCTTGAGCGCTTGGCGTAAGAGTGGGGATCGCTTTGCGCATCGTACACTTATCGACAAATGAAATGCACAATAAAACAAATAAAACGCACAAAACAACGAATCCCGAGTGGCGACTATGACGCGATGCGCTACAGCACGCTACGCGGGCCAATCACTACACTTTCCCCGCCCCCTTCCTCACTTCATCTACCAAAGGGACCTAATAACTCACTACTGCGCAGGTGAAGGTCAGCGCTCAAGATCCATGCCGGTATCTGTAGCAGACGTTCTTTAAGTGGACAGCAGTAATAAAAATAAGAAGTGCACTTATGTGTGTGCCTTGTATACAGAATTTAGAAGAGGTTATCTGTGCCTAATAGAGCAACCGGTGTATAAGCATTATGGTGTCAATAATTTCAAGAGCAACTTTACGTCGAGGGTCTCTTGGTTACGTTCTTAGTAAAGTATAGCAAATCTGTGCTACTTAAACAGACATGGAATATTCTTTTTTTGGAATACGAGTGTGGATAATGAAGCGTCGTTGGTCTAGAGGTCTGAAGTGCCACTTTTAATAATTAGGACTTCGGTTCATACTATGTTCGAGATAAGGCCCAAATGTAAAGAGCGAACATAGTCGTAACCTAACCTTAGCTCAGTCACACTTCATCTAAAAATTAACCTTACTCGCCTTCAATTAGTGTTCTTATTTGTATAATAAGCTTGGTCACAGTTGCCTCTACGAAATTAGGCCACTCAACTTCATACTAATAAGGTTTATTTTCGATTAAAGTGTGTGCTAGAGCTAAGACCGAAATCGTTCTGTAGATAAGTGCTATTGGCTTTTGCATTAGGAATTTCTCAATAGCATAGTCGTGCTCTGTTGATGGCCAAGGGCTCGGGCACTGTAGTACGGAACTTGAATGTAACAGGCTAAACATACATGCACACATGGCTTTACATAAAAACCAGTTTACCGTGGTCTGGCTTTGTATGATCTTTCCTAAAATTCAATGTTCAGGTTATACTGGTTTCCTTAGTTTGCTGTGTAGGCGCGTGTAGTAACTTTAGTGCACTTCTGCTAAACCCTTTTGGGGATTCAGGCGTGCTGTTTACGTGAATGTAAATAATTTTCCTAATGGTACAAAAATAATCGTCTTAGAACTTTTGGTAAATACTTAAGCGTTGGTGAAACCGCACCTTAATCCAGAAGCTGTCTCGAGTTCTCTTAAGATTAATGCCCTCATTATACTCATTATTTGTACCTAGTCAGAGAAATAACTGTTTACTTGATATTTTATTTTACTTGAAATAATAACGAAATAAGGCTTCTCTGGTAATAAAAAGATTGCTGCGAAGATAAAATTTATTGAGGCAACCAATATGTTAGATCTGTAAGGTATCTTGAAAATAGGTCTTCAATAAGCTTTATTGAATACTCGACCTAGACTAAAACCACTGTCTGTGAACGACTAGATATCTCGCTCTTATCTACTAGCATTAAAACGAGGCGTTTAGTCACCGTATGATTTTATACGAACAAGTAAATGAAATAAATACCTTATGGTGCTTATGGGTATTTTTTTATCTGTGATAACCCATTGATATTGCGAGCTCACTCAGAAGGAACTAACCCTCTTGCGCACTGACGAAACACAGTAAAAACTGTTTTATTTTCCGACAGGATGGTGATCTAGAGACAGGGCGCCCCAGTGAGCCAGTCAGTAGAAGCGCTCAATTGACTACTGACAACTGGCTACCTGTAGGTAGCCTGTGGTGCCACCCCAAAAAACAGCAAAGAAAGCCAATGCCTGGGGTGTTCTGGAATAAGCCTTTTAAGAGGATCCGGGTCCCGATTTCCATTTGCAATGGTGACTATCGAGGTAGTTTTATAGTGGTAAAAATCTCAGGTTTTCCTCAAAGACCGGACATCTTCTGAACGATTCACCCGATAAAGAAAAAACAACAAGTTTCTCTGAAAAAGTTTTCCCTCTCATGATAATGTGGTAACACCGCGTTTGTATTTGGATATGTATACGTTGCGTTAACAACACTTGAACATTATTAATTTTCCTTAGATAATGTAAACTTTGTATAATTTTTTTTTAGAAACTTTGTGTATAAATTAAAAATAAGTGAGCTATACTTTCTTTTTTGTTCCACCACATAATGTGTTAACTTTTGAGTTTTGTTTGAGTCTGGCCGAGTTAAGCAAAAAGCTTCGAGTCTACAAATATCGATACCATGAGGAAAATGCAAAATGGTCTCCGCACCCACCAGTCGTCTTCATGAGGAGGAACACCTCGTGGTTCTAGTCAGAAGAAGTCTGAGATTCCTCTAACCAGCTACATCGAAAGAGTATATCCTATTTTTTTGCACTTAGTATTAACACATCCTTAAAATAAAAAAGTCTTGGAGCTACAGAGTTACTTACTAACTTTATTTAGTTACATTCACGAACATTACTATTCAATACTTATTCTTTGACAACTGCAAGATTGATACGCACTTAATGGAGTCTGATAAGTACTTGAGCTTCTACAACAGAAACGCATTTACAAAATATTTAATTCAGTCACGTTGACTTTTACTTTTTGAAAAACAAAGTTTCGTTTTAAAACTAAGGCTGTGCTATTAGAAGTAAGTAGCTTGACAATAATAACTTTTTAACAAAAAAATCAAACCGACGAAAGATTGAACTGAAAAGCTAAAAATAAATTTTGAGGCGGCGCCAAACAAACATACAAACATGTACCTAAATTAATTATTTGAAGCGAAGCATAATTTTATTGTAGCTAGGTTGCTTTTCGTTGATTGTTTCTTTGGCGCCGCCTCAAAATTTATTTTTAGCTTTTCAGTTCAATCTTTCGTCGGTTTGATTTTTTTGTTAAAAAGTTATTATTTTTAGCTTTTTAGTTGTATACCATGATTAGAGTGTTTAACACATGGAAAAACCCGTCTTCCCTTTTGTCATTGTCAACGTAACCGTCACAGTAATTAGTATTAACTGTTGAGGACCTGTAACTTGCAACTAAAAACTCCACTCTCAGACTGTCAACGACTGTCAAATCCCAACTATGTTTAAAGTTCTTATCATGATGAATGAAATGAGCCCAAATACGATATAGTTGCTGTTAACTGTTGAGGATCTCTTGCTACTGCCTTCTGTCCTCATCATCAGACCCTCGATGACAAATACTCCAGCTAGGTCTAAAATTTTCATCAAGACTAATGAAATGAGCCCAAACACGATATAGGTGCTGTTAACTGTTGAGGACCTCTTGCCCCTGCTTTCCGTCACCATCCTCAGACCCTCGATGACAATGATACCTCAGCTGGGTCTAAAGTTATCATCAAGCTGAGTGAAATGAGTCCAAACACGATATAGCTGTTGTTAACTGTTGAGGAACTCTTGGGACTGACTTCACAACATAACAGGGATCTGGAGTTGATCTGATGATGGTGACACCATCATGTTATCTTCTCCACATCTCTGCTATATAGTAATGTCCTCAGAACTACATATGTTAACTTTATTTCAAACGAATCGGTTCACAACTGAAAATTCTGTAGGAAAGTTGACAATCAATTCCTTTTTTTCTACCCTTAGAGGCCGATTTTAGTTTTGAAATTAAAATGGGACCAACTTTGAGATATACTCTTTCCAACAAAAAAAGAATTTTTGAAATCGGACCACGCTGGGAAAAGTTATGCGTGGTCATACATAAAAAAAAAAAAAAATATACATGTCGAATTGAGAACCTCCTCCTTTTTTTTTCGTCGGTTAAAAATCATAATGAAATTAATGGAGATGTACCGTAGCCGACTAGTCAGGATACGCCTGATTTAATCGGCCATATTTCATCATCATCATCTCCGCCATAGGACGTCCACTGCTGAACATAGGCCTCCTCTTTAGATCTCCACATATACCAGTTGGAAGCGACCTGCCTCTAGCGTCTTCCGGCGACTTTTATAAGGTCGTCTGCCAATCTTGTTGGCGGACGTCCTACGCTGCGCTTGCTAGTCCGCGGTCTCCACTCTATTACTTTTCGACCCCATCGGCTATCTGCTCTGCGAGCAATACGGCCTGCCCATTGCTACTTCAGCTTGCTAATCCGGTGGGCTATATCGGTGACTTTAGTTCGTCTACAGATCTCCTCATTTCAAATTCGATGTCTCGGCCATATTTATAGTTGAAATAAAAAATTAACAATACAGTTTTTAAAATAAACCTTTCAATGTCAATATTTTTATGGAAAATCATCAAATGAGTTATTCCTGGTCTTTCTGGAGCGGAAAGGACTCTCAGACTCTGACTGACTGAAATCCACTCTGTACCTTTAGTTTCCCTTTGCATTCCAGAGCCACAGTGCCTTTAAGAAATAATCCTGCGACCCCTACAGCTACTGCTGCGTTTATCCGTATAAAGGCCCCGTTCTTGAGACGCGTTGAACACAACGCTCTATTTACCCGGGTCATCCTTAACCGGACGGCGAGCTACCCATACTCGCCATCTGCAAGCCCGCGGTTATGCAGCTCAGAAGTTATCTGAGCTGCATAACCGCACGCAGTGATCTGCTTGGTTCACTAGGTGACTAGTTGGCCAGTCACAGTCGGTCCATCCCTAGAAAATAAAAAGATATCCTAAATTCCCATCCTTAGAAAATAAATTTTAAAAGAATAATAATTTAAATGAACTCCAGTATCAAGTCTCCTTCAAGTCCTCAATTTGAATATTTAAGTTCTTAAGTAAGTACTAAGCCTGTGGCTTTATCAAAGTAACTAAAATGCCTATGTGAAGTCAGCTAAATAATCTTCTTGAAAATGGTGCCCGTTTTCACTAACGATTAAAATAATACCTAAACAAGTGGTTTACTAAAGAATAAGTGCCTTTACAGGTGACTTTTCACCTTGCGGATAATTTTGGCGCACTGTAATTACTGTTATTCATTAAATAACTGTATTGGTGTTGCTTTTAAGACTAAAATTTAATGCAGACATTTAAGCGTGTCCTCAAATCGGTCAAGGATGTAAGTACGAGCCCAATTTAATAACGCACTTGCCGTGGCTCCTTTTGTTTCTGAAGACATGGATGAGAACATTAACCGATTGTATCCAAAACTTCTTCAAGATCCTGTGCTCCTAGTACTTTCTATTCTTATTCCTTTATCGAATTGTTTACATTTCGGCATTAGGTAATCGATAATCTAATATATAAAATTCTCGTGTCACAGTTTTCGTTGCCATACTCCTCCGAAACGGCTTGACCGATTTTGATGAAATTTTTTGTTCTTATACGGTATCTATGAGAATCGGCCAACATCTATTTTTCATCCCCCTAAATGTTAGGGGTAGTACACACCTAAATTTTTTTTTAATTATTTATATGGCAAAACAACGTTTGCCGGGTCAGCTAGTTGTTATATATCTGTGGAGGCTTGTTATTAGCAACTTCATTACATATTTTGTTACTTATTATTGTTATTATTAAAAGGCACTTATTAAAAAAAGTTTCTCATCTCTAGTGTGATAGAGAAAGGCAAAACAACAAACTCAACAACATACTCGTAAATTCCTTTTCACTTTGTGATGAGGTGACTATTACCCGGGGCGAAACAAGATTGAAATGTATGAAGACCAAAATAGTGACAAAAAGGCAAAAAAATTCACTCGTTTTCTACGTCTTTTGTTTAGTTTTCCAGTCGGAAAAGTGATGAAACAGGATGTAGCCAAGCTAAACACATTCCTTTCCCATATAAGGTACATTTTTTTTTTGATACCAAACAATAAACAAAGTGCAAACAAAAATAGACTGAGAGAGTTTGTGGTCGTTTATCCCATAAGGGTCATCATCATCAGCCTATAAATGTTCCCACTGCTGGGACACAGTCCTCCTCTCTGTAAGAGGGAGTGGGCCGTAATCTACCACGCGGGCCCAGTGCGGATTGGTAGATGTCACATGTCTTCGAATTTTTGGTTCTATGACATGCCGGTTTCCTCACGATGTTTTCCTTCACCGTTTTGGGAGCAGTGGTGTTGAAATAAATTACACAAAGTAATGCGCCTGACGGGGTTCGAACCCACGACATCCAACTCGTAAGTCGAGGCCGATACCGCTGGGCCACCACTGCTCTATAAGGGTAAGGACGGACATTTACTACAAGAGCATTCTGATGCGGCTCCAAGGAGCAGAGAAAATGGAAACATCATAATGTCCTTTTGATGTGACACATGCGTTACCTTATTTCTGTTTTGTTACCTTCGTTTATCATCACGCTGCGCTGTCACGGAATGGAACATGTCAGAGTAGTTGGGTAAAAACTGCGTACGTTTCATGAAATTTATGCTTCTTTTAAACGTACCCCTAAAACTTACAGAACTATTCAAAAGTTTTTTCACCATAGATCTGATATTACTTCCACTTTTTATTTTTTTTGGTACATACTTAATTAGGTAATTAAGTATGTACCAGATTGTTCAAAGAGTTGTTTGTTGATTGGAGGTCCAATCACGGTGTTTATTCGTGAATGTTTCTCAAAGTCCTGGCTGTCTAACAACATTGGAAAAGTATGAAAGAAAAAGAAATGTTGCGTGAACCCCAAACCGTCCCCAAGCTAATTGGGATGCGCGGGCATGCGAGCGGCGAGTAAAGGGCAACTAGCCGCCCGACCATGGACCATGCCCGGGTCGACGGCGCGTTGTGTTCCACGCGCGCCTCAAAGAGCGTCAGCACGATGACGGGGCCCCCCTCTAAAAAAAAAAAAGGCTTATTGGGATTAGTGCAAGACATTGATGATGATGAATGTTGCTGTTGGGTAGCTAACTTTCAAAGTTATAAAATGACTAGTATTAAAGACATCAAGCGATTATGAAGATGTCGAAGTACTTTAAATCGGACTGCAAGTTGTAAGCTTCAGAGCGAACTCACCGCCTCTGTTAGTGAAATCACTACCAAAGGGGGTGAGTTTTCTTTGAAGCTAACTGTGCACCCCATCCACTACAAACACATATATAGATAGATATATGCAAACTAGACAAATTCACGTTCACCACAAACCCACCGAACTACAGCAATACAATTAAAATAATTACTCCAAACTACTGGCGGGAACGGCGCGGCGCTATAAACAGACGCTGAAACCAATTAGCTTATAGAGACATATTCAACAGTATCACCGATCGTTATCCGGTAATCGCAATATATGGTAATTGATGGAACGACTCAGGTGAATAATTACGCAATTTGCTGGGACGTTTTTAAATGAGAGTCGTGTATGTCGAAAATTAACGTATTTCAGAGCCGGCAAGGACGCTAACGTAAAGTAAATATAATGTTTTCTTAATTTATTTATTTTATGAATTTATTTATTCTATGATGAATACTGGTGGCCTACCATGAACTCTTAACGCGATCCAGTTTAGGCTGTGGGAAAGAGATGGCGCTAGACGACTTGTATGGCTCTGTCTCTTTTCCACAGCCTAAACTGGATCGCGTTAAGAGCTCGTGGTAAGGCCTTTGATTGCGCTTTTGGCCAAAAATTACCAAGGATGGTATTGCGGATGCCGAGTAATGGGTACCATAATGCATTCGGGCTCATTGTCATAACGTCTGTCACTAGCCGACAGTACGGGTTTCGTGCTTAGAGATTAGACCCCCTGACAGTCCTTTCTGCTCTATCCGGGGGAAGAACTCATTTGATCATATGACTACTTTTGCGTGGTATAATCATCAAATGAGTCCTCCCACCCAGGGCAGGGCGGGAGGGACTGTCAGACTCGGACTGACTAAAATCCACGGTGTCCTTCAACAGCCCTTTATGTTCCGGGGTCATGGCAATAAGATAAGTCCCGCGATCTCGGCAGGCTTTGGCCCTCTAGAGGGGGGCTCCGTCATCATGCTGACACTCTTTGAGGCGCGCGTGGAACACAACGCGCCGTCGACCCGGGCATGGTCCATGGTCGGGCAGCGAGTCGCCAATTACTCGCCGCTTGCATGCCCGCGCCTACGCTGGCCGGAGATCGTCTGCCGACGTCCGACGCCGTGGGCGTCTACCACTGCGGCTGGGGTGGAGGGAGGAAGCTATCCTCTCCCTCACGCGGCCCGCCTCCTCCTTCGCGAGCATTACTGCTTCGCAGAAAGAGGCGACCGCTTCCCACTCCGTCTCGCCCCGTAGCATGGTGGTATCGGCCAATGCCGGGTGCGAGAGGTCTCCGCCTATCGCCGCCGAGAGGACACGGCGGTGCTCTGCCCAAGCGGGGCAGTCCTGCACCGTATGCTCCACCGTGTTCTCCGGGCGATCCTCGTAGTGGTGACACCCAGGCGTTTCTTCCCTCCTTATCAGACACAGGTACCAGTCTATGCAGGTACAGTCAGCATCAAAAGTTGCTGACCACATTCAGATTTTCAAAATCGCTGTATACCGTAATACTCGTAATACATAATAATATACGGTGTACAACGATTTTGAAAATCTAAATGTGGTCAGCAACTCTTGATGCTGATTGTACCTCCCGAAACGTCCGTGTCCGGTCAGGAATGATACGACTACTTAAAAAAAAGTAATTGCCAAAGGATTTTTACTTGTATTTTAGAATAAAAAATCGGCATTTTTACTTTACGTACACTCGTGCTAGCGCCTATATTCTGCTTCAATGCTCCGCACGATAATGTAATTGAAAAGCGAAGGTGTTGTAGTGTGCATATTGTTCATTCAGACGTATTTTTGGTAAAGGTCTTATTGGAATATTATTGTGATTGCTTTTATTAACCTACATCATTTTGCACTTGAAAAGGAGGCGACCAGAAGAATACGTTTGGGCTGAGCAGCACTCGGTAAGCTGTGTGACATCTCTGAATCGTCGATTTCACAACCCCCTAAGACTAGGGTCCCATGATGATTTGCGGAGCCGAAACATGGACACTTTTTTTTTTTTAGTGTGGCAAAATCATCAAATGAGTCCTCCCGCCCTGGGTGGGGTGGAAGGGACTGTCAGACTCTTACTGACTAAAATCCACCCGTGTTCCGTCGGATGCCCTTTACGTTCCGGGGCCACGGTATCCTGGATTAAAAAAAATCCGCGACCCCGGCAGGCATTTGGCCCCATAAGGGGCCCCGTCGGTGACGCGTGAAACACGACGCGTCACCGACCCGGGCTTGGTCCTTGGTCGGACGACGAGCATACCCATTACTCACCGTCCGCAAGCCCGCTCCGCCGCTGTGCCCTCTGCTGTTCAGAGGGACACGCGTTGGAGCGTCCACCCGACAGGTTATTTGCATACGGGCAAAGAAACCCCTTAGGCACACAGTGCCTAAGGAGAGTTTTTGCCCGCATCCCAGGGTGCACCGGCCCGAAAAACTGGTCTTCCCCACGGACGTATCCGAGAGGGAACTCCAGTCCACGGGCGCACGTGGAGGTTTCCTGTCTTAGCACCCCGAAACATGGACACTTACCATAGGTTTGGTCCACAAATTCAAGGTTTCAGCGTGCAGTGTAGAAATGAATGCTCGGGGTTTCTCATGTGGAGAAAATTAAAACCACTGATATCTTGCGTAGGTTGGTTATGACTACATGCTTTCTGAAAGACCTTGTTTAGCACCTAGAACAGATATATTTTAGATTTTTGAGCAAATAGCAAGAGCACTCGTTTTTGAGCAGTTGTCTGCTAACTCTTATGTAGTAGGCGTTCATATTCATCAAATAATGTAGAAGCTCAAATGTTAATCTAAATTAAATAAAGTTAAAACATCACAGCCTCCTATAACACTCTCTTGCAAATTTATTTAAGTTAACCTACTTGGTAAAACACTCCTTGCAGACTATCTGTGTAAATATTTTGTGAAGGTATTTAAAGGGATCCCACAATAGGGTCGATCCATTACCTTTAGATTAAATTCTTCTTACAAAGGGCCTACTACGTGTCGGATCTTAGCCTCCAAAAAATGCGGCAAGTATCTATGGTCGAGAAAAACCTACCTGTGCGGTTGTTTAATAAATAATTACACCAGTAGCATATAGTATGTATACGTATACACGAGACTGAGAATTTGTATTTTGAATTTAGAGTCTAAAAACTGGACGAATTTAATTCAACATTAAAAACACTAGGGCCATGGGGTCCGAGTGCCCACCGAGTCTTCAAAGACATCGCCAAGCGTATAGTCGACGCGACGCCTCTCGTGACCAGAGGGCTGGCCTATTTCTCGGTCAAAGGATCAGCATTGCCATTTAACGTGGCAATGCTGCCAGAGTTCTGGGCACTTGCCCCATTGACAGCGATGTGGATGAATTTTTTGACGCCATGTAAATTTTAAATTTTAGTTTTAATTTAGTTATGTAAATATTTTAGTTTTATTTTTAGTTTTTAAAGATAAACTTTTGTTTGAACCGAGAATTAAATTATTGTTACATTAAAAATAAATCATAGTCTGTGAGTGCTCCACATTTAAAAAAATCAGCTTGTTACTCCAACATGCAAGTCTGGGTGACCTACTGCATTTATTATTCAAAGACACAACAGAAAATGGAGAGCCATTTTATTCTATTTATCTTCTCAAATGACAGTCGCATGTCGTAACAAAAATCTTAAGTGCACGCCGTGCCTTACATTCTGAGTATTTTTACTTTATATATTTTATCTGTGATTTACGAGTAATATAATGAGCGTCATCTAATGAATTTTGGTTGTTATAAATCTGCATTTACTGTTTATTGTATTAAAAATAAAATGAACGCACTCTAACTGTGCAGGAGTAGGTACTACTTGAGTAAGCGTATGTCATAAACTATTTGGTCCTAGCTTTTGGAATAATTTGGTAGTGTAGTTTATTGCTTTCTTAATTACAATAAGTAATTCTAAATTACATGGAATTTTGTCTCTACCCTGTAATGCATCTAAAGTTTTCCATCGCCAAAATAACTCTTGCGGGCTTCGTAAAAACTTATAGTACAGTCAGCTTCAGAGAAAACTGGCCCCCTTTGGTAGTTAAGTCACTAACAAAGGGGGTGAGATTTCTCTGAATCTTACACAATGATGAAATTTCTCAAAGTTAAGTGGATTACAGAAACTTAATACATTTTATTTTATTGAGTTATCACATGGCTCTTTGTATGCATTTTATGGGACCAATATTTCATTTCAATATAAAAATCCTTTTGTATACCAAATACAGTTTTTATCTCTTGTCCCGATGTCAATGGGCTAACTTTGTGTTTTAAATGATAATAAATGTAATTTAGCAATTTAGTTTCATATTTCTCTGATTCTACTATTATATAAGTCTGTAAGCCCTTATAAGTTAAAAAAAATATAATAATATAACAGTGGTGGCGTCTACCTGCTCCCATGGGAGAAAAGTGTAAAGTGTGTAGGAATATAATGCTGTGCCTACATCATGCTCTTAATTACCTAAGTAAATACATATAGGTATAATTGTAAAATCTTTGTTTAATTTCCAGAGGTTGACTTGTAGAAAATGTATACAGCATTAAGTTTGCGTCTGTTAGTTTGTGTACTTAAAGAGTTAGGGCAACACCACGCTTACAACTTCCAAAGAGTTTGGTAGAGGTGTGTCTAAAAACCACATTTCTGTAATTAAGTCCCATGTAATAAGTAGGCGAGCCTATTGTCATCACAAACGATCAGACCTCGTGACGGTTATGACATACCTACCTATTCCTTTTGACATTTTTTTTTTATCGTGGTAAAATCATCAAATGAGTCCTCCAACCCAGGGCAGTGCGGGAGGGACTGTCAGACTTGTACTGACTAAAATCCACAGTGTCCTTCATTAGCCCTTTACCTATGTTCCAGGGTCACGGTAATCGAGTAAGTCCCGCGACCCCTGCAGGCTTTGGCCCTCTAGAGGGGGGCCCCGTCATCTTGCTGACGCTCGTTGAGGAACGCGCGTGGAACACAACGCGCCGCGTCGTCGTCCTGGGCATGGTCAGGCGGCGAGTTGCCCAGTACTTGCTCCCCGCATGCCCGCGCCTACGGTGACAGTTTGTTCCACGGTATTCCTTTTGACACTTCAGTCGACATGGGAACCTTGATTATAATCCTCAGTAGCGGTAACTGCAGCAGTGTCTTATGTAAACATGAAAATCGTTATATCTTATCAAAGTAATACGAGTAGATATACCTATATTTCTACTATATAAAAATAAGTCGGGTTTTCCTTCCTGACGCTATAACTCCAGAACGCACGAACCGATTTCCACGGTTTTGCATTCGTTGGAAAGGTCTCGGGCTCCGTGAGGTTTATAGCAAAGAAAATTCAGAAAAAAAAATTCTGGTGGCGAAACGGAGTTCGCCGGGTTTGCTAGTATAATATAAATGTGAATGTCTGAATGTTTGTTACTCCTTCACGCAAAAATCTTTAAACGGATTGTCATCTTTAGGAATCAGACAGTTTATAACGTGGTAACATAATTATAAAATTATTTTACCCCGGCGGTAGTACGATCTTATGGTAACATTTTCGACTTACACGTGGGGGGATGTCGTGCCGATGATAAAAACTAGATTGTCCATGAAATACAACATGTAAAACATACTTGTAGGAGTATGTTTATGCATAAAGATATAAACCAACAAGAATTATTATGACCTCTTTCATCCTTTATCATGAATAAGATACCATACCGAACAAAGGACAAGAAATCTCATGAAACTAGATGTCTAGCCTACTTTATGACATTTATTGTTGCTGTTAACAAGTCCATAAATTGTCCTAATCTAATTTACAATGTAGACACCGTTGAGACATTGTCTTGATGTAGACATACCAGTTATACGTTGACTTAACATGGACGCATATGTTCCCTGACTTAAAAGTTGGTAGGCACCTATATTTTTTTCATAAAAATGTTGCTGATACAAGAGAATATATCCTAGTGAAATAGGACGTTTTCAAATTGATCCAGAACAACCATCTCTCTTCGAATCTTTGATTAAAATAAAATAGCGGTAGATATGTTACGTTCTTACGTTAAGTATTCAAACAGTGACTCTTATACGTACACCAGACATATTTACTCGCACAAACAATCATTGTTATTACACGCCAACAAAGAAAGAGACAGAATAATGCACAAAGGTGGCGTACGACCAAGACGGAGCATCACCGCTCTTCGTATTAGTTCTTTAGTAGTTGCCACGCCGAGCGGCGCGGCGGGCGGGCGCGGGCGCGGCCTTGTTTTAGCCAAACGTGTCGCACATTATCGCATTGTATGTTTCTATCCCACTCTTCAAAATTGAAATATACACGCACGCACGTCTCAACCGAAATCTACTCGTATTGCGACTGAGGACTGTTAGGCCAATTTAGCCTAATTTATGCGGTCCATGCGCTATCGTGTAGTGACATATCTACCGCTATTTTATTTTAAACAAAGCTTCGAATGGTTAGCGATGGTTAAGCAACTGACTGCTGCGCAGCGTTTCGACAGTACTTTTACTGTGCCTTGTGTGTGAGACTGTTGCTAATTTAATTTTGACATTTCAAAAGTGCCTTTATGGTCAAATTGAAAAAAAATGTTTTGTCAAAAGTTAAGCTACCTGTTACTTAAAATCTTATTCTTTTTTAAATGGTTCGAAATTGTTGCTTTAAATAATACTCCTAATGATTGCAACGTTATTGTCATTGTTTCTAGTATTTTCATTTACAAAGTGCATCAATAGGTATATTACTAAATGGCCATTTCAGACTCGCAAATCAAAGAGGATCAATACGAAATATCCACGAGTCCCAAAATATCGCACAATACAGCCTTTGTTGTTCGTTTATTGATTCTTCAGTTTCCTATTATTCTCTGTCAAACTCCTATTGTATATTTATTTAGACAGATCTCAAGAAGCTCTGTCATTATTACAATTGTAAGCTGTTTTGATATTCATTTCTTTCAGTAGGACTTCATTAGGTGCGTCCACACAGAGCGAGCAGCCCCGCGATGCTGCTTGCTCTGTTTGGACGCGCAATTGTTTCTCGACCGAGGCACGAAACAATATGGGCGAGCAAAACAAAAGCCGATACTGGATGGCTCGGGCGCTCGGTCGATCGACCGCGGCAGCGCGCACGCTTTCCTCGGCCGAGGAAACTGCACACTAACCGAGCTGCTTCGCGCGGCAAATATCTCGCGAGGCTGCTCGTTCTATGTAGACGCACGCTATTGCCTATTCCGTTTGTTTTGTTTTTTTCACGCGATGTTGATGTTTTTTTTTTGTTTTTTATCAAGTTATTGGAAAATGAAAGGCAGGAAATATTGTCAAGTAAGTTTAAGGATTTTCGGGAAACAAACAGCTGGTTGGTATTGTGTGTTTAACGACACTATTGGCGCAGTGGCTGAGCAATTGGACTGCTACGCTGTGTGTCGCGGTTTCGATCCCCGCACGGAACAAATATTTGTGTGATCTGCAAGTATAGTTGTTCCGGGTCTGGGTGTTTGTGTATGTGAGTTTCTATGTTTGTAAACGCACCCACGATACAGGAGAAATTCCTAGTGTGGGGCAAAAAAAAGGTTTTTACTATTTTTGTTTCATTATTATATAAATAATCATTTATTTGGAAACTATATAAAATTAGTTAGTTTTATCAACGGTCAGTCCCACCAGTCACTCAATGTCCTCAAAATGGCGTGGGTGCTACATAATTATATTCTGTGTCATCAGCCTATAAATGTTCCCATGGCTGGGACACAGGTCTTCTCTCTGTGAGAGGGAGTGGGACAAAATCTACCACGCGGGCTAGTGCGGGTCGATAGATGTCACATGTCTTCGAATTTTTAGGGTTCCGTAGCCAAATGGCAAAAACGGAACCCTTATAGATTCGTCATGTCTGTCTGTCTGTCTGTCTGTCTGTCTGTCTGTCTGTCTGTCTGTCTGTCCGTGTATGTCACAGCCACTTTTTGTCGAAAGTATAAGAGCTATCCTGTTGAAACTTGGTAGAAAGATGTATTATGTGAACCGCATTAGGATTTTCACACAAAAATCAAAACAAAACCAATTTTGGGGGTGCCCCCCATACTTAGAATTGAAACTCAAAAAAACATTTTTTCACCAAACCCATACGTGTGGGGTATCTATGAATAGGTCTTTAAAATGATATTGAGGTTACTAGCATCATTTTTTTCTAAACTGAACAGTTTGCGCGAGAGACACTTCCAAAGTGGTAAAAAGTGTGTCCCCCCCCCGTAACTTCTAAAATAAGAGAATGATAAAACTAAAAAAAATATATAATGTAGACCTCAACCAAAACTACCAACGAAAATTGGTTTGGATGAGATACAGTTAGCAGTTTTTGAGATATAGTACATTTTCAAAAACCGCAAATATAACTTTGCCATTCATACAAATACTATGAAAAACAAAGTTATTTTTATTGTTTGTGTATATTACTTACAAATCTCAATATAATTATATCTCTAATCTATGCTTGCTGCTACGGAACCCTTCATGGGCGAGTCCAACTCGCACTTGGCCGGTTTTTTAGTTTTAGGATATGCCGGTTTCGTCACGATGTTTTCCGTCGCTGTTTTTGAGACCTGTACGGAGCACGAGTTTTCAGTATTTGAGACGTAAAGTAAACTGGAACTTTGACAATTTCAAATTGACAATTTTCAAGGAAAAAATTAGTTCCTTCTTCGCACACCAGAGGCGCTGTTCCATTTTTTCACACAAGAAACGCTGTAAATACTGAAAAGACGCTGTAAAGTAAAAGAGTGAAAACTCGTGCTAAGGGTACAGTACCTTGGGCGAGACGGAGTGGGAAGCGGTCGCCTCCTTCTGCGAAGCAGTCATGCTCGCGAAGGAGGAGGGGGGCCGCGTGAGAGAGAGGACAGTGTCCTCCCTCCGCCCCAACCGCAGTGGTGGACGCCCACGGCGACGGACGTCGCAAGACGATCTCCGGCCACCGTAGGCGCGGGCATGCGGGCGGCGAGTAAAGGGCAACTCGCTGCCCGACCATGGACCATGCCCGGGTCGACGGCGCGTTGTGTTCCACGCGCGCCTCAAAGAGCGTCAGCATAATGACGGGGCCCCCTCTCTAGAGGGCCAAAGCCTGCCGGGGTCGCGGGACTTATCTCATTACCGTGACCCCGGAACATAAAGGGCTATCGAAGGACACCGTGGATTTTAGTCAGTACAAGTCTGACAGTCCCTCCCGCCCTGCCCGGGGTGGGAGGATTTTACCAAGATAAAAAAAAAAAGGGTACAGTACCTTGAGCACGAGTTTTCAGTATTTGAGACGTAAAGTAAACTGGAACTTTGACAACTTCAAATTGACAATTTTCAAGGAAAAAATTAGTTCCTTCTTCGCACACCAGAGGCGCTGTTCCATTTTTTCATACAAGAAACGCTGTAAATACTGGAAAGACGCTGTAAAGTAAAAGAGTGAAAACTCGTGCTAAGGGTAGGTACAGTTGTGATGAAATAAATTAATACACAAACTAATACGCCTGGCTTGGTTCGAACTCACGACCTACTCGTAAGTCAAGGTCGATTCCACCACCACTGCTTTCGAATAAATGCTAGAATACATTTATTTTACATTATATAACTCAAAGAAATATATCACAAAGCAGTTAGAACAAAGCACGTATGTACCTAGTCTAAGATATAATTTGAAAACTTTTTTGAGTAGGGTTTAAGAAAATAACTCACACTAACGACGATACTATCAAACGTCTATAATGTCAATTGAAACTTTGTGATAAATGGTCTCGATCCTTGCCTGTTGCGTTAACTTGAATTGAGTACAAAAAGAGATAATAATAGACTAGAGCTTTTTTTTTTATTGTGGTAAAATCATCAAATGAGTCCTCCCACCCCGGGCAGGGCGGGAGGGACTGTCAGACTTGTACTGACTAAAATCCACGGTGTCCTTCGATAGCCCTTTATGTTCCGGGGTCACGGTAATGAGATAAGTCCCGCGACCCCGGCAGGCTTTGGCCCTCTAGAGAGGGGGCCCCGTCATTATGCTGACGCTCTTTGAGGCGCGCGTGGAACACAACGCGCCGTCGACCCGGGCATGGTCCATGGTCGGGCAGCGAGTTGCCCTTTACTCGCCGCCCGCATGCCCGCGCCTACGGTGGCCGGAGATCGTCTTGCGACGTCCGTCGCCGTGAATAGACTAGAGCTAACAAGTATTATCTAGTATTTTTTTAAACGTTGCCCCTCCCTAGGAATTTCCTCCTGTATCGTGGGTGCGTTTACAAATACAGAAACACACATGCACAAACACCCAGACCCGGAACAACTACTTGCAGATCATACAAATATTTGTTCCGTGCGGGGATTGAACCCGTGACACGCTGTGCAGCAGTCGATAGCTCGATCACTGCGCCAACCGTGTCGTTAAATGTTCATAGTTTATCATTCATGCGTAATTAGGTATTTTATACTATTCATTTTTCAAAAATATTGAAACTTTTTCACTTAAATAATGTTGTATATGAATATCTATTTTGTATGGCAAGCCCAAAACGAGACATTAGCGCCCTGGCACACGTAAAGTTCGGACCGCGGGAAACAGCACGCGCCATTCCATCCCTCGCTCCGAACTGTACGTGTAGATGTGCGAGTCTAACAGTCCGATCTGGCAGATCGACGCGAGCGCAAGTCTCACAGTTTTACGCGAGCATCACGTATAAACGTAAATTGAAAAAACTGGCGGTTTGGATCGTCGAACCTATCACAGAGTGCATTTGTTTGTTTCGTGAACATCCGTGTCTCTGGAAGCTAAAAAGTAAGAAGATAGTAAGAGTACTATGAGAAACAAAGCATAATGACGCTTGTTGAATTTTGCAAGTCAGTAGGTTTTTTTCAGCTCATCGCGATTAAGTCAACAAAAAAAAAATAAGAGGTGCATTTCGCAAATATTTGACTTATATACTTATAATACTTTCTATCTTTAAGAATTTACAAAAGAAGAAAACGTGCTACAGTGTTAAAAGTGGGAAGGTGAGCCATTGTCTGTGGGGACACGTCGCATATACATTTGAGGTCTGAGCCGTCAGTGAATCCCCATCTGTGGAGGTTATCTTTGCTGCGGCCGACCTGGGTTCGCAGTCTATTAAGCAACTTCCAAGTCGACCACGACAACGCGTGACCAGGTGGAAGGCTCGATAAAGCCATCAGGTGGTCTGAGCTGTTCCCGCCAAACCTCACACCTTGTTGTAGACGCGTTTCTACCAGCTGGACTAGTTGGACTGACGCATCCAAAGAAGCTGTTACGGCTTTTTAGCCTCGGAGTCACGGAAATGTACCCGTACATTGGGTGGCGTGAGTCAGTTTGCAGCTTTGTCCTCTCAGTGCGGCTGGCTATAAGCCTTCTTACTTTAGGAGGCGCAATCCCAGTTAGTGGATACAACATTCGTACCGGGGTCGGTTTAAGGCAACCACTAACAATCCGGTTCGTCTCATTAAGAGCTGTATCCACTAGGTTGGCGTGGGCAGAACGGTCTCATACTGGACAGGCACATTCACCAGCCGAAAGACAGAGCGCCATTGCAGTTGTTCGCAGGACTTGAGGTGACGCTCCCCACCTTGTGGATGTTAGGCGGCGCAGCAAGTGATTTCTGGCATGAACTTTCATTTTTATTGCTTGGCAGTTGTTTTTATAAGTCCTGTCACCTGTACACTTGACGACCTTATGACTGCATCAGTGAGCGGGGTTCGCGTAGCTGAATTTTGGGCTAAACAAAATATATAAAATAATTTGCCATCGACACGCTAAGAAGAAGTGTTAAAAGTTATCGAACATCAATGAAGAATAAAAACAAAACTAATTAGTAATTTAGTAACAACTTCTCGGCTCGTAAAAGGTTTTATATTACACTTAGAAAAGAGGCTTGTAACGAGGTGCTTCATTTAAAACAAATATCTTGACTAAACCTTCGCTTCGCATTGTTAAATGGGTATTATGTTTCGTTTAATACATTCATAAAACTGACGATGATGGGGAATTATCTATAATAACATGAAACCAGGATAGGTACTTGTTAGTACTTCGCAAAAAGTGTATTTCCTTATGTAAGTACCAAAAATGAAGTGATTACAGAAGCTCCAAGTACTGAGACTGTTTGATTGGTGAAATTATTACGCATTAAGTAACTTCTAAAGTAATCTTAGGCAGTAGGTATCTTCTTAATAAAGTAATCTTAGGCCGTAGGTATCTTTTTTAGGGTTCCGTAGCCAAATGGCAAAAACGGAACCCTTATAGATTCGTCATGTCTGTCTGTCTGTCCGTCCGTATGTCACAGCCACTTTTTGTCGAAAATATAAGAGCTATCCTGTTGAAACTTGGTAAGTAGATGTATAATGTGAACCGCATTAGGATTTTCACACAAAAATAAAAACAAAACAAATTTTGGGGGTGCCCCCCATACTTAGAATTGAAACTCAATTTTTTTTTTCACCAAACCCATAGGTGTGGGGTATCTATGGATAGGTCTTTAAAAATTATATTGAGGTTACTAATATCATTTTTTTCTAAACTGAACAGTTTGCACGAGACACTTCCAAAGTGGTAAAATGTTTGTGTCCCCCCCCCCCCCCCCTGTAACTTCTAAAATAAGAGAATGATAAAACTAAAAAAAATATATAATGTAGACCTCAACAAAAACTTCCAACGAAAATTGGTTTGGATGAGATACAGTTCGCAGTTTTTGATATATAGTACATTTTCAAAAACCGCAAATATAACTTTGCCATTGCCATGCCAAAAAGTTATTTTAATTGTTTTTGTATATTACTTACTAACCTCAATATAATTATAATCCCTAATCTATGCTTGCTACTACGGAACCCTTCATGGGCGAGTCCAACTCGCACTTGGCCGGTTTTTTTTCATTCATAACAATATTCACGACACGACATGGCGCTTGCAACTGCGTCGAAATATCGGGAACTCAAACAAATATGTAATCACGGAAGATTGACATTTTAAATTTAAAGACAAAGCTTAAAACCCATTTATTTAATTCTGTACTTTAGTATTTGTTATTATAACGGCATCAGAAATCATCACATATCTGTGCTAATTTCAACTAACCAACTATCACAGTTCATGAGATACCGCCTAGTGACAGGTGGACAGACACACAGACCAACAGACGGACGTACAGTTCACGCAGTAGTAATAAATAGGGTTTTACTCTTTTGTGTACGGAACCCTAAAAATGTAGGCACAGGTGAATCAAGTATTTCCGGGGTATTATTGACAATCTCCTTTAACCTTGTAAGCTCCTACGAGACCCGAATAATCTATTTCCTGTAACATTGTTTCAGAACCCCTGAAAGGGGTTGCGATGTAAAAATATAGGGATGTATGGAGGCGCGAGCCTTTGGGACAAACCAATTAGATGTGCCCTAAATAAGATGTAAGCAGGCATGATAAACATAACATTAAGTTTTATAATCTTCTTAAATTCATTTTAGTTGATACTGTGCATGTTAAACATTTTTTTGTGTATGTTTGTGTTTTTCTTTGTGTTTTTTAACTTTGATTTGTCTATGTCGAGTATACTGTTTTATGCTATTACATATTTTTGTTGCTTAGAAAACCATTGAATTTTGATACAAAGTGGATTTTTTTTTAAATTAAAATATAACCCTTTATATTCTATTCACTGATCATTAAAATGGATAGGGTATAATATGTAATAATATAATTGCAAAACTGTCAAAAATCAGTAAACAAATGTAACAGTTAATTCCAAAGTTTCTGTCAGTTTTTGAAGTACGTGATAATAATATTTTATACCTCTAATAAATATTTAGTTCTAGTAGACGTTACTAGAATTATTTCAAAGTGTAAGCAATTTAAAATCCTTAGACAGAGTACCTAGCATTCAACTGCAATAAATTCATTAATTTAATGAAACTAGAGATCGGCCTATGTCCGAAATTCGACCATAATTCATTCAAATTTTAAGTTGGAATTTCAAGAAGGTTCCATTGTCAAAGACTATAAAACTCTTTTACTGTCTGTCTATCTTTATTTTCAAGTAAGGATTTCGCCATCCTCTTGTATCAGAGTTAATTAAGCTGCCTAAGAAATCACACAGACTTGTGACCTACGATAGACGACGTAGATTTCACAATTCACAAAATAATTGGAGTGGAAATGTATCTAATATACCTTCTGTGCTGATTTTGGAACACGTTTTCGTTATACGCACCTGTTTACAAACACCTAAGGTACCTCTGAAAGGCTTTTCACACTGTTCAGGTGTAGTAAGCATCATTGTGCGAGTAAGGGTTAATTCACACTGAGACGCGACGCTGCGAGCACATTTCTGTCAAAATCTACCTTTATTTACTACACAGAAGTTACACCATTTCATAATATGATGCGATGCAGTGCGACGCTGCGCGCTTATTTTAATAGCGACTCAAAATCTAACTTTATTAATTTACTATACGAAGAGACAAACGGTGTCCTGCGTGAGCGACAAATACGACGCGACGCGACGCAACACGACGGCGACGTCTATATTATAATAGGTAGTTGAAATAGGTTGAATTGCGTCGCGTCGCGTTGTATTCGTTGCTCACGCAGGACGCCGCTATACACATTTCCAGTATCGTCGCGTCACGTCGCGTGGCGTAGGGTCAGTTCAGACCGAGACGCGAAGCGACGCGACGATGCGCGCACACTTTTAAGAGCCATTCAAAATACGACTTTATTTTCTACACCAAAAGATACACATTTCGTTGTGAGAATTTAGAATACGTTGAGATGCGCAGCGATGCGCCGCGCGACGCCTCGCGGCGCAGCGCGACGCATCTCAAAGCAGCGGTGCTGCGCTGCGCCTCTCAAGGTCTCACGACGCAGCATGGCGTAGCGCGGCGCCGCTGCTCGCGGCCGCTCCACGATGCAAGGTGAAAATCGGGAGCTAGAGGTGACTGAGTATGCATTATTGTGAGTAACGAATTTTGCCAACCGATTTAAGTTAAGAAAAGGTCAAAGAATAACAATGTAGAACTTGCCGGTCAATTTTTTGGTTCATTTTTTTTCGCCCTCTTCTCTTAATCGTAAACGGAATGTATTGAGTACATGATTTAAAATCATTTTAATGATTATTTCCGTAATAATTTATAGAAAAATCAGATCACCTTTTTGCGGGACAGATAAAGCGCATGTTTATGAATTCGGTCATAGTTGCCGTCACTCGGATTTTGCATACTCAACTACCTCTAGCCCCTGGACTATATAATTGAGGCCGCCATTTGCAAATGGGACTGCGGGAGGACGCGGGGCGGGGCGGCAGCACGTGGAAAATCTAGACACGTTCTGCTGCACCGCGCGGCATCTGGATGCGCCCCGCGACGTTGCGATGCGTCTCGCGGCGCAGCGAGGCGCATCGCGGCGCCGCGAGGCGTAGCGCGACGCAGCCTGAAATGACAGGCCTCTTCACGCATCGTCGCGTCGCTTCGCGTCTCGGTCTGAACTGACCCGTAGTGTATCGGTTTGAACTGTGTTTTGTTTTAATGTATATTATACAATTATTATTGTATACTATACTCACGTGTGCTTAACCTTTCATATACATCCTACTTATACAAAACCTTGAACGTCGGGCTTGTAATAAGGAGGTAACAATTCCACGTACGACAAAGCAGAGCCATTAAGGTGTTTATTTACCCTTCTTGGGTGGGGGCCACGAAAATTGTTTGTGCCCTTTGATTAGGCCATTTTACTCATTTTTTTTATTAGTTCGAAATATATTAGACCCATATTTTTATTTTGTTACGTAATAAACCAAAATTGATGAAGATACAATGCTTCAAAAAATCATAAAACGTCACTCTTGTTGGTACAATTTTACAAGCGTTATGACGTCACAAGCCCCCACTCCCGAATTTGGAAGCGTTTTATCTTTGTCAATATACATCGATTAAAAAAAAAAACAAAAAAAGAGTCCATTATTTATTCTAACTAACGAACTAATATTATGATCGATTTAATAGTGGGCAGACGATATCGTATCGTCGCTGTAGGTCGTGGGTTCGAACCCCGTCAGGCGCATTACTTTGTGTAATTTATTTCAACACCACTGCTTTCAAAACGGTGAAGGAAAACATCGTGAGGAAACCGGCATATCCTAGAACCAAAAATTCGAAGACATGTGACATCTACCAATCCGCACTGGACCCGCGTGGTAGATTACGGCCCACTCCCTCTCACACAGAGAGGAGGCCTGTGTCCCAGCAGTGGGAATATTAATAGGCTGATGATGATGATGATGATGAGACGATATCGCTCAAGTGACCGTAAGAAACTGGATAGGTACAGGACACAAAAACTCAGGAGTGGAAAGATTTGGGGAAAGACCGACACTCAGTATTGCGTGATCAAAGTTGAAGAAGACGGAAAAGAACAGAGAGAAGAAAGCATGACAAATAAAAGTGAGATGTCAGTGAGGACGTCATGAATGTTACTGAACTCATAAGGCCAAAGTAATCTATGAGATGATTAAACAAATTTAATTATCAAGTTAATGTTTCATAGAAGAATACAAGAATACGTAACTAGTGACCTAAAAAGTCGATAGGGCTGTGCTATGCAGTTTGTGATATAATAATTATGTATGATGTGTTAATGATTATTATAATATTGTTAGTAAAGTACATATGAATCAAATTAGAATTTCAGTGTTCGCTGCACTGGACATCTAAGACGTCAAATAAAATAGGCTGAGCTAGCAAACCTATTAAATTAATCGCCAATTTAATGGCTACACATTCCGAACAATCAATACCTCAATAACAGTTCACTCTATTTCACAACAAGCTCCATTATTTACTAGGGTTTATAGACTTGTAATGGAATGTGATTTCTTCAAAAAACGATTGTTAACTAATAGAATAAATAGATATTTAGGTAGAATACTCTTTATTATGCACACCTTACAAATTGCGGGTATTTACAGATATATCTTATAATACAACGGACGGTCTTATCGCTAAAAGCGATCGATTCATATTTCATTATGAAAACTACTAAAAACTATAAAAGTGGTAAGCTGAAAAGCATGGATCAACGAAGTTTTCATCTTGTTAAACACCAGAAGTCATCAATTTTAGGCCACGGTTATACAAACGTCTTTTACGATCTAGATATTACATTTTTATAATACAAAAATATTTTTATGTATTTTCTAACTCGCCCTTTGTAATAAATAAAATATTTTCGGGTTATTAAATAAAATATAAAACCCAGTTACAGCTACTTATCTAGGATTAAACAGATGGAGAAAAAATGGATAGTAAAAGTTTTATGGCACAAGTAAGTCCTTGGTTTTAGCATACTACAGAGATAAATTAAGCATTAATTATATCTTTATTGGCAGTTTTAAACTCTGTCCAAGAAATTAGTGTAGTCAAGAATTAGGTAGAGACGGTAGCATATTGAACTGCCCCAATCCGTCAAATCCCAATTGAATAAGAATCTACTATTTTTGTGATTATTTTAAAAATCGATTAACGAAATTTGACAGATTGTGATAGGTTGATGTGCTGTCGTCTGTATTACTAAAAATCTATTTCTAAAATTGCGATCGATCTACGATTTATTTTATGTCGAACTATATACGGTAACGTCATACCATTGCTCTCAAAACAGTGAAAGAAATCATAGTGAGGGAACTGGCATGATCTAAAACAAAAACTGCAAAGATATGCGACATCGATCAACCTCCACTGGGCTCACGTGGTGGATTATAGCCCACACCCTCTTACACAGAGGAAGCCTGTGCCCTAGTAGTGTGAACATTATAGGTTGATTACGCCTATGCTACTCCACATTTTGCTCGGAATCACAACTACTCGCATTTTGCATAGTTTTGCTATACCATTACTTAAAGGCGATTTATCTCCAAAAGGGTACAAATACGTAGCATTAGCATTTACGCATAACAAAATGGTATTTTCAGTATAATACTTCGTTATATATCGCTTATCACGATAGAGCATCACGATCCCATTTCCTTTAAATGACACTCAGGACTAAACCCTCATATAACGAAGGATCTGTCGGCAGATGGGTCGATTTAGAGATAGTGGGATAGAGCCCATTTTTGCTCGTATGTTTACTACCCTACATTAATTTTGATAACTCAAAAATATTTTTATGTATTTTCTAACTCGCCCTTTGTAATAAATTAAATATTTTCGGTTTATTAAATAAAATATAAAACCCAGAAACAGCTGCTTATCTAGGATTAAACAGCTTCTAAGTTTTTTTTGGTATTTTAACCGCCATTTAAAGCAGTGTTTTTTTATTTTATTTTAATAAGTTTTACACTAGAGCATCGTTCAAAGGATTTCTTCAAAAACAAGAAAGTTTATTTACCTTTAAGCTTTGGTAACATTAATATTATTATAAATTAGTTAGACCGGTCACTGAAAGACAAACATTGTTTAAAAAATGAATATCTGATAAAATTAGAATTTAATTTATAGTATTTAGGAGAATCACTTAAAATTTTTATGACAAACTGGAAATAAATTGAGGGGAAGGTAAAACATAACATATCATCTGGCTGAACAACTGTTTTTTATAGACTGAACTTACCTCAGATAGAGTAATGGAGTCAGACCGGAATGACAAAGCTTATCGTGGATCAAACAGAAATTAACACATAACAATTATAGCCAGCAGGCGATCAGACGGTTTAGGCGCAAAATACCAATTTCGCAAAATGGGAATGAGTCGCAAAAAGACAAATTCTCGAAAAACCTAGTTCTCAAAATGGCAAATATGATCATAATGGAAAATTTTCTACGATTACGAGTACAAATTCTTGTAATTACGAGATTTGTTCGCATGAATGAAGCAAATTAGTTAAAATTGAAGAGTAATCTTTTATTTATTACAATACTTATGCTTTGAATTGTTGAAAATTTTCCATTTTACGCATTTGCCATTTTGAGAATTAGGCTTTCCGAGAATTTGGCACTTTGAGAATCTGGCTTTTTGAGAATTGGCCTTATTGAGAATTGCCATTTTGAGAATTTGGCCTTTTGCGACTCGGTTGCCGATCAGTCCCGGGGGTCTGATCGGAATAAATTGACCTGTAAGACGAGACGAGGGCGTAAATTGGCCAGAAAAAAATTGAGACCTTATTAAAGGCTCGAACAGACACACGCGATTAATCGCGCTGCGACAACGAGCCAAGCTAATTTCCACTCTAAATGTACTGTTAGTGATTAATCGTGTGTGTCTGCTCGAGGCTTAAAGTGGAGAAATTGAGAAGAGACCTACACTCAGGCTACAGGTTGAAGAAGAAGAAAGCGTGTCAATGGACAGAGTACGAGAAACACCAGTAGCATAGCTACATGATGTTGATTTGATACAGTTAGCAGTTTATTTCATCAGATTGTTTATTTAATTTCCTATTCACCCTTTAATTCAAAATTGAATTACGAAATCACTGTAATACAATATTCTCTGCCAAGCAAATTATTTCCTAATGGCACACGTAATTGGAATTGTGGTTAAGCAATAACCTCCCTAAATAATGAACAGGTACAACTGTATTACATTAAACGTGTTAACATAGATCGAAAAAGGATTCTTAGAGCTTATAGCTGCGAATTATGTAAATATTGGACAAACGACATACTTGAACTAAAAACGGGATATTTACGTTACCTTCTTATGTTTTATATTGTAGAATAATTGAAAATTTTCGCTTCTAAAATATTAAATATAAAGTTTTAACAACATTTTGAAATGCCTTAAGAACATTTTTTGTGATAACACACAACTGTTCTATGGGTTGAATTCTTGCCGCCTCTCCTCAGCGCGAGTCTGCCATTTTGGGTATTATTAGGAAAGTCTTGGACAAGTTTTTAGCGTGCCTCAAATACCTACCCAAAAGTGTCACTGAATGTTAGCCTACCCAAAAATGTCACTGGATGTTCATTTGATTTGTTATTCACGAACTCCTAATTCGTCAAACACGTGGACCCAAAATGTTATGTTTAAAGGGTGAGAACGTTACCGTAACATAATAAAGTTTTAATTAGTAGATACCTATTAGGCAGGTTGCTATAGGTATATTTTTCCTTCAAAACAAATGACATAAGTGTCTTCTCGGCTTTCTATGACTTATTACGAAAAATCTTTTGGAGAGCATTTTAATACGTAATTAGAATTGTATTTGTGCTTCACCTATATATGAATGAATATTATAAATATTTCATCTCGATTATTCCTTCCCGTGGGAGATTTTCAAGGCAACCGCCAGTATACCTACCAAAAAATATTGCAATTACGAAAAGAATTACGAAAAGAAAACGGACTCTACACCGTGACTTTTTAGTCGTCTTACAAAAGTCGTCCACTTAATGTATCCGACCTAAAATACCTCTAGGCGAGTTTATTTTTTTTTTAATCGTTAATAATAATTTTTATTTTTAATAAATAGGTACATTAGAAATATGAAACACCCTGTTAAAATGTTTACGTATCAATCTGTAGAGTATACCTACCCAGCGCAATAGTCGGGTAGATCATTCAATTTCCATTTTCTATGAGACAAGGGCGTTTCTAACTACGCCTTGTGTCATAATAACCAATTAAAGTTTTATTATTAAATTTTTCAAATCTCTTAAATACATATTTTTTTATTATAAACGTGTTCTAGTCATTGGATACATGAACTGGGCTGCTTTTGTAAGACGACTAAAAAGTCACGGTGTATAGGTCTCCCATCTGCCGCGGGAGACGCCCACGGCAACGGACGTCGCGAGCGGCGATTTCCGGCCACCGTAGGCGTGGGCTTGCGGATGGTGAGTAATGGGTGACTTGCCGTCCGGTCATGGACCATGCCCGTGTCGACGGCGCATCGTGTTCCACGCGCGCCTCAAAGAGCTGTCAACAAACTCACCCTTAGAAGGCCAAAGCCTGCCGGGGTCGTCGGTCCGTAAAGGGCTATTGAAGGATTAACTTGAATATAAGCAATACAAGTCTGACTTCCCGTCCCGCCCTAGGTGAGAGGACTCAATTGATGATTTTACCACGAAAAAAACCTTTAGGCCTTTTCCTTATGAGTCCTGCACCTTTTATTAGTTGGTTGATGTTCCCTTAACTACCTTTGAAACTTCGTCGAAGTTAGAACGTTCCCTTACGTAATTATGGTCGACATACCTGGCATACTTCTCGTGTTCAAGTTTCTCGGTCAAGGCCAACCAAGGTTAACATCGCGAGTGGTGAAATATCGTACCGTTAGGCGCGGTTTATACAGATGAGACGTGGCGAGGGCGTGTGGGGGTGGCGGATATCACAGATACATAAAATTAATCTTACAGTCAGTTCACGACTATGGTTTAAACGGTGCGTGGTGCATGCAGCGTTGTGCATGTACAATACCCACTGTAGCTGCCGAAATCCCCACTCCCAGACTGTTAATCGGCCGCTTCGCGCTACTGTACCGATTCGCTAGGAGAAGACCACGCGCCTTTTCGCAATGAGCGGCGTCTTGTGGCGTGTTTCAAATATTTGGTCATACTGCTCGCCGGTTGCGCCACTCTCTGCGCTAAGGCTCCGCTCAAAGCGGCACGTTTGTGAACCCATAGGAGCCATCTTTTTTCAATTTAATTAAATTTATTGTAAAGAGCGGACGCGCCAAGTGACATTACCGCCACCAGGTGACTCGTCTCCGCACTAATAATAAAAACATAATTATTAAAATATACCATAAATATGCGATATAATTATTTGTTCCTTTGATTATATTCGCCACTGCAACACGCCCGCACCGCGTATTTTCTATACGTGTAAACCGCACCTTACATTTTCATGAAAATAGTTGTAACTTTAATGAGGTTTCTTCTGTAACATTGCTTTTACGTACGCTGTGGTATTATTTAACATGTAATGCGTAGGTTCTGGCGGTATTTAAAGTTAGAATTAGATAAAGTTTTTAGAAATTTTAAGCTTGAATTTTTCATACTTGTAAGTCTACTATACGAATTTGTGCTCGGCTCGTGCTCTGCCTTTGTTCGGCTTATATAGCGTAGATCCACCTTTATAATTGTCGATCTTACCAAGCAGTATAATAGTAGGTAGTCTGTCTTTCTTTTTCCTGGGACTGTGTTGTCACCCTCTAATAAGTTTTAGAGTCGCCTCTGGGAACTACACCGGCTCATGATAATAATATGACTTTGGTCTCGCATTGTTTTATATAAGTCCAGGTTAATAGGCAGTTTCTCTGTACGTTTAACATCTGTTGTTCAGCTGAATCCGATTAGATTAGAGGTCAAACCAAACTCAAAATCCTCCAAATGATAAACGGTACATAAAATATTTATCATAATCAATGCTTAGAAGTTTAAAATTATCAATTCTGTAACGATTGGGGTTAAGCCTTTGAACTTAATTTTAATCAAAATGTTCATTGTTAGTCTTAACATAAGCTTCAGATATTAACCTATCGATTGAAACATTTTGTAAATTACTTTTTTGGAAAAATAAAGCTTCAGTCTCCTTCGAAATTAAGTTTTCAGATCGATGATTAGCATTCAATTAGGCAGAAATGAATCTGAGAGAACACCAATTCTACAATTTTAAAACCCGTGGTTTTAAGCTATTGCATAGCTTTTATCGCAGGCTCTGAGCGCGGCGCGCCGCGTCGACCGAATCAAGAAATTCCCAAAAACCTAAGGAAAAATCCTAAGGAAATTACCTGACACCACGCATCGTCTAACGTCGTTTCAGTTCGGGAGACTTCGGCAATTATAAAGGTACGGACAGACGTGCTCGTAAAGGTATGGACAGACGTGCATACCTTTATAATATGGATTAACACATAGCATAGCTTTTGTCCCGATTTTCAATCAGGATAATTTTCGTGTTTTAGCGGGTGAGTGAGTTTTAGTTTTTGCTGACAACAGCTAGTATTCAGTGTGTGTCAATTTTATTTCAAATTGTAGTTGTATATAGAAAATGCTCTCTTTTTTTTCAACGTTTCACAACCCTAGTCATTTCTCTCGTATCGTGGGTGCATTTTTACAAACATTTAAGCGTACATACACAAACAGCCAGATAAGGAACAAATACTTGTAGATCATTATACACCGTGACTTTTTAATCGTCTTACAAAAGTGGTCCACTTAATGTACCCGATCTAAAATACATCTAGGCGAGTTTTTTTTTTATCTTTAATAATAATTTTTATTATTAATAAATAGGTAGGTACATTAGAAATATGAAAATGTTTACGTATCAAGCTGTAGAGTATACCTACCCAGCGCAATAGTCGGGCAGATCATTACATCTCCATTTTCTATGAGACAAGGGTGTTTTTAACTACGCCTTGCGTCATAATAACGAATTAAAATTTTATTTTAAAATTTTCAAATCTCTTAAATACCGTTTTTATTATTATAAACGTGTTCTAGTCATTGGATACATGAACTGGGCTGCCGTTGTAAGACGATTAAAAAGTCACTGCGTATAAACATTAGTAATGTGCGATAATCGAATCCACGAGTTCCACGACCTCAGTGATTTTGCCAACCGTGCTGTCGGCGTCGTGCCATAAAAAATAGTCATTTTATAATCTTCAACATACGTGATAGGCAAACGTGTTCATTTACATAATTATGCAAACCGGTAGGAAGCACTCCCAAAGGAGCTTGTAAAGTTTGGACCTGTGAGCATGAGTAAGTTATAATGGGACATGAGTAGGTAACGAGGATCCCACTTCTAGTTTTTTAAAACATATATTCCCAGAGGGAAATTTTGGAGGTATTCCCGTTTGAGCAACGATTTTTGAGTACCGAGATTTTAAAAGGGATCTGAAAAGGTTCAAATAGAAATTCGCCTGCCAGTGTCGCTGGGCTGTTTTTAGGTTCAACTGTCCTTTGCGTTCCAGGGTCACGGTTATCTATTTAGACAGTCCCGCTACGCCGACTGGTGAATTTCTGGACGTTTATTAACGGGACTAATATCGGTGAAGGAAAACATCGTGAAGAAACAAGGATTTATCTATATATATAAAAGAACAGGGTTTTTTATTAAGACTCGACTACAGCCGAAACCGCTAAACGCAGTAACTTGAATTTTGGACAGCAGTTGCAGTCTACCGTGTAGGGAAGCAATAAGACGGGATTTTGCGAAAATCCTCCTCTAAGGGGGTGAAAAGGGGTGAAAACGTTTGTATGAAAAATCTTATTCCTTGGGTTTATAAATTTAAAACTTACCACGAATAAGAACACAAGTAAATAAAAAAGATTGGTTCTATTATTTACTTAAAACTACACTCCATTGGTAATCTAGGCGTTGTTAAAGTTTGTATGGGAAAATCATAACGCGTGAGTTGATTAATGTGAAAATCGGTATTTATATACTAGATCAAAAATAATTAAACACGTGTTTTTGGATTTTTCGAAAATCGCCCCCCAAGTTAGTGAAAAGGGGTATTCAAGTTTAAAGGGGAGGATCTTTAATCGCTAAATGTATAACCTGAATTTTGGTCGTTAGTTGCAATTTATTATTTAGGTGAGCACTAAGAAGGGATTTTGCGAAAATCCACCTCTAAGGGGGTGAAAAGGGGTGAAATCCTATGGATGTAAAATTGTATCCCTTATGTTTATAAACTTGAAACTTAGTACGAATATGAGTATAAGTAAATTAAAAGGACGGGCATTATTAGTTTTTTAAAACTATCCTCTATTGGTAATCTAGACGATGTTGAAGTTTGTATGGGAAAATCATAACGCGCTAACCGATAAATTTGAAACTCAGTTTATAGAAATTAGATCAAAAATAATCAAACACGAGTTTTCGGGTTTTTCGAAAATCACCCCCTAAGTTGGTGAAAAGGGGTATTCAAGTTTTAAGAGAAGGGTTTTACTGCTTCCTTCGATAAACTCAACACTGGGCAAAAGGATGCGTAATTATTTATATTTCAAAAATCAACCCCTAGCGGGGTGAACATCGGAAAATCAAAATTTAAAATGTCACTTACGGGATATCTTCCGTGATTACATTTTTGTGACAAAGAAAGAGGGTAGACAGATTTGTCTGCTCCTAACAATTTTATTTTCATCCACCCGCAATCTCCAGTCAACCCGCGATCATGGCGCTTGCAACAGCGTCGAAATATCGGGAACTCAAACAAAAATGTAATCACGGAAGATATCCCGTAATAGCGGCCATACACCATACTGCCTATCGTACAATCGGCATGACGCTGCCGATTTGATCAGTTAGATTTGACCGTGTGTGGGCGTGGAATCCATCAAATTGGCATAACAATAGGCTTGATCATGCCGATTTGATCAAATCGATTTGATCATGCCAATTTGATCAAATCGATTTGATCAAATCGGAATGATCAAACTTCAAATCGGCAGCAGTGATACCAACTTAGCAACTTTATAGCTAGATCTAGCTAATATTCGGTAGCTACTTTTTAACCGACGTAAAAAAAGGAGGAGGTTCTCAATTCGAAACGTATATTTTTTTGGAACGAAGTTCCTTATGGCGCGTTGCGAAAGGGGGCTAGGCGGAAAAAATTGTAACGACACTTTTTACAGACTGCGATGGAGTGGAGTGGAGTGGAGTGGAATGGAATGGAGGGTCGAAAATCGCCTGAACCTTTTTTTAACTTGCTATCGTTAAGCAAGTTAAAAAACAGGTTTAAGCGATTTTCGACCTTATTGACATTCAAAATTTAGTTTGTTTTTTCTCACATTCTCGTTAGCTAACATTGCTCCTTCATTAAAATCCGGTGTTTGCATAAATGTCAATAAAGTCGAAAATCGATTGAACTCACTTTCACTTGTATTACCAACTGATTCCCACTAGTGGGATAAAACAAGTCGGTAAAAAAGTAGCTAAAAAGTTAAGCCACAAGTTTTATAAAATTGTAGCTGTCTGTCACCGAATAATAGCTAGATCTGGCTATTAAGTTGCTAAGTTGGCATCACTGCTGCCGAATTGAAGTTTGATCAAATCGATCGTCATGCCGATTGTACGATAGGCAGTATGGTGTATGGCCGCTATAAGTGACATTTTAAATTTAGAGACAAACCGTGAAAGTTTAAAACAGTGTTTATCGGAAAATCAGTTTGTCTACACTAATATTTGTATTGAATGGGCTCCGAACTACTAGACTATTTTTAGATTTTCCAAAAGTATCCTATAAGGAATGACCGGGTATCAAATTCTCTGAGTTCGAAGTTAGAAACACGCGCAGACGAAGTCGCGGGCGGAGTGCTAGTGTTTGTATAATCCATATAAGTTCAAAGCTATGTCAGAGATCTCTGGGGTTTTCAGAGGCTGGTTAATTAACTCTGACACCAGAGAGTGATCAGAAAGTTTCAAACGCAGATCCATTTCATAATCGTCCTAACCTTTTTCTATGTTAATACAACTTGGTACTAGTCTAACTAAATTTTGAAATTACCCTTACTTTGTAAGTAAGGAAATTATTATAAGGGAACTATACAGCGAAGTAAAAAACAAGTTTCTCCAAAGCTACTCTACAAATATTTAAGTAACACAAACTTTATATTAACAATTCCACTCCACGTCTTCATTATTCGAGCGCGTATCAAAAGACAAACAGTGTTTTAGCGTGGACAAGCGACGGCGGAACAAAAGTTCCATAGAGTTTTCTCGTCAAAGGAAGGCGCTTCTATTCAACACACCTACGTAAAACAATAGGGATGGTGCGAGTGACTTTGAAATCGTTTTTAGGGCATGAGTTTACTGGGTTTGACCTTGGTTATCTAAATGACTGGAATGGGGAACATTGGGTTCTGTACTTAACAAAGAATCCGTAGTTTCGCCATGTCTGTCCGTCCGTCCTCAATTAGGCTCAGAGACGCTAAGAATGCTGTAACTTTGCATGAGTATACAGATTAATTTCGGTGCAAAACGGTGAAATATTTTTTAGGGTATCTCACACTCTGTACAGGTGAATTGGGATATAAACTTTTTTTCACGCGTGGGGTACGTGAGAAAAAAAATGAAATACCTATGCAAGTATTGTGGGATGTCATTGGATAGGTTTTTACAGAACATTGAACTTTGAAGCTAACTGAGCATTACTGAGGCTCTATCATGACTTTCCCCGTTTTTGTGACATCAAGTACCTAAATGGAGACTTTGACGTTGATTTGAACGAAAATTTAGTTCCTCTTTTGTACACTAGAGGTGTTTTTTTCATTTTCCATACAAACGACGCAATACTTCAAGTACGCTGTACGGTCAAATAGGTAAAATTCATGATAGAGCCTCTATTCATGACATTACTGTTCACAGTAATATTCACAGTAACGTTCACAGTAATTTTCACAATAATGTTCACAGTAATGTCGATAAAATAAGCACAAATCCACAAATCCCATACATCAAAGCTGTAGCTTATCGCATTCGAAAGGACCATGCGTCATCTTGGACCATCGCTCAACAGCGATGAAACCTATGCCAAATGAAAGCCTTGAGGATGTTATGCATTTCTTATTATGGCAGCTAAGTCGAATTCGAGCGCGAACAAGATGATTTTGAGCATCGAAAAAACATGCCCTTACCTAACCTAACCTTTGGCAATATCCTCCAACAGTTTCGAAACAGATGTCAGTCGAAGCATGAGGTAGATACGACATACTTTTACTATGGCGACATTCTTCAAATATGTGAGGTTCACCTGGAAAACCTGAATTTGTGAACCTAACCTAACTCTGGCAATATCCTCCAACAGATTCGAAGCAGATCTCATTCGATGCGTGAGGTAGATATGACATACTTTTACTACGGCGACATTCTTCAAATATGTGAGGTTCACCTGGAAAACCTGAATTTGTCAACTTAACCTGACTCTGTCAATATCCTCCAACAGACTCGAAACAGATGTCATTCGATGCGTGAGGTAGATACGACATACTTTTACTATGGCGACATTCTTCAAATATGTGAGGTTTACCTGGAAAACCTGAATTTAGACGGCAGAGAGGGAGAGTCTATCTACCCATCTCAGCACCAATATATAGCAGACAGAGCGCCGATAGCGACGCCAATCATATACAGGCCCATGATGGCGGCGACGCTTCCTGCGTCATCACTCGAAGAGAGGTGTGGCCGTAAGTGAACGTCTACATCGGGGAGAGGGACGCGGCGATGTAGCCGGGTCTAAGCCTGCCGGGATGCGGTGATTGCGCAAGTCAGTCAGTCGAGTCTGACATGCCCTTCCGTCTTCTCCAGGCTGACAAAGTCCATGAGGGTTTCCACACTTTTTTTTTTTAGCGTTGTAAAATCATCAAATGAGTCCTCCCGCCCAGGGCAGGGCGGGAGGGACTGTCAGACTTGTACTGACTAAAATCCACGGTGGCCTTCATTAGCCCTTTACGTTCCAGGGTCACGGTAATGGAATGAGTCCCGTGACCCCGGCAGGCTTTGGCCCTCTAGAGGGGGGCCCCGTCAGATTGCTGACAGCTCTTTGAGGCGCGCGTGGAACACAACGCGCCGTCGACCCGGGCATGGTCCATGGTCGGGCGGCGAGTTGCCCATTACTCGCCGCCCGCATGCCCGCGCCTACGGTGGCCGGAGATCGTCCCGCGACGTGCGACGCCGTGGGCGTCTACCATTGCGGCCGGGGCGGAGGGAGGACGCTGTCCTCTCTCTCTCACGGCCCGCCTCCTCGTTCGCGAGCATGACTGCTTCGCAAAAGGACGTGACCGCTTCCCACTCCGTCTCGCCCCGCAGCATGGCCTCGACCAATGCCGGGCGCGAGAGGTCTCCGCCTATCGCCTCCGTGAGGACACGGCGGTGCTCTGCCCAACTGGGGCAGTCCTGCACCGTATGCTTTACTGTGTCCTCCGGGCGATCTTCGCAGTGGTGACACCCGGGCGTTTCTTCCCTCCCTATCCGACACAGGTACCTTCCGAAACTTCCGTGTCCGTTGAGGACCTGCGTCATCCGATAGGTCAGCCGGCTTATTCGCTAATTTTGACAGATGAAAGTGATCAACACTGAAGCGAGCTCAGTGACCAACCGAACATTCCGGTGTTTTGGTATTCAGTAACGCTTCTATGTCACGTGATCGTTCGTGAACTAAAACTAGCGGTGCTTATCGAGTTGAAATTGTTCTTGCACTAGTTATTACCCGACTTTAGGGAAGTTAGGGAATACGAAATGTCAGTTTTGACAGTTGAAAGTCGGAAACTATACTCGGTGATCATCATTCTCAACTGTCATTAGAGATAGCGAATAAGCCCGCAGGACGCCGTGACGTCTCTCCAGCCACTCCTCAAAGAGGGGTCTTACCGCCGCGATTGCGGCGTGCCCGAACCTCGGTTGCGACAGTCGTTGTCTCCATACCGCCCTGAGATCGCGCCGGACCTCTTCCCGCTGCACCTCGACTTGTCGGGGCAGCGGGAATTCTCCCCGCGCTGCGCCTCCACGCGCCACTCGTAGACGCGCTGGAGGGCAGTCGCCTTCAGATCCCAGGGCAGCAATCCGGCTAGAAGATTGGCCGATTCGCCGGCGATCGTGCGGTATCCTCGGATCATCCGGATAGCCATGACCCTCTGGCATGCGACCAGCTTTGCTGGTCGCGTCCGAATGCTCAGGGCCCACACTGGGGCCCCGTAGAGGGCCATGGACCGCACGACACCGGCGTACAGCCTCCGGCAGGAGGCGTTTGGCTCGCTGAGATTGGGCAGGAGTCGCCTGAGGGCGGCTGCTGTCCGGTTCAGTTTTGAGGCCAAACGCAGGAAGTGCTCCCTGAAGTTCCATCGGCTGTCGAGGACGAGTCCCAGGTACTTCATCGTCGACTCGACGCCGATGCAAACCCCTCCCACCGTTATGTGGGACTCTGTCCGTGGCGCGTTCAGACGACCATGAAAACACATGGCCTCTGTTTTGTAGAGCGCCACTTCGAGTCCCAACTGCCGGATCCTGCCAACGACTGTCGCGACCGCTTGCGTCGCCAGGTCGGCCGCCGCCTGGTGCGACTCTCCCTCTGCCAGGACGAGCGTGTCGTCGGCGTAACATATTACGCCGACGCCGTCAGGGAGGTCGCCGGAGTGCCTCCCTGATGCAACTCCAGGGCAGGGTGTTGAAGGCGTTGGTGATGTCCAAAGACACCGCCACGACGACCCTGCCCCGGGCCACTGCATCCCCCGTCGTTAGGGCTCTCACGCGCATGATGGCATCCACCGACGAGCGCCCCCTTCGGAAGCCAAACTGGCTCTCCGCAAGGTCCGGACCCACCCGATTCAGGTGCCCGGCGAGGCGGTTTGCAATTACTCTTTCAAAGAGCTTGCCCACCTCGTCGAGCAGCACGATGGGCCGGAATGCGGACGGAGAGTCCGCAGGGCGCCCGGGAAGGTTTCCACACTTAAAAAAAGGTGGGTTAGGTTCGTTTAAGAAAGTTCCTAGGCTTTTTTTCCAGGTAAACCGCATCTGAAGAATGTCGCCACAGTAAATGTATATTGTATCTACCACACGCTTCGAATGACACCTGTTTCAAATCAGTTGGAGAATATTGCCACAGGTTAGGTTAGGTTGACATTTTCAGATATTCCAGGTGAACCTTACACATTTGAAGAATGTCGCCGTAGTAAAAGTATATCGTATCTACTACACGCTTCGAATGACACCTGTTTCAAATCAGTTGGAGAATGTTTGCCACAGGTTAGGTTAGGTTGACATTTTCAGATATTCCAGATGAACCTTACACATTTGAAGAATGTCGCCATAGTAAACGTATATCGAATCTACCACACGCTTCGAATGACACCTGTTTCAAATCAGTTAGAGAATATTGCCATTGGTTAGGTTAGGTTGACATTTTCAGATATTCCACGTGAACCTTACACATTTGAAGAATGTCGCCATAGTAAAAGTATATCGTATCTACCACACGCTTCGAATGACACCTGATTCGAATCTTTTAATTGATATCCTCCCAGGTTAGGTTAGGTAAGGGCATATTTTTTCGATGCTCGAAATCACCTTGTTGGCGCTCGAATTCGACTTAGCTGCCATAATAAGAAATGCATAACATCCTCAAAGCTTTTATTTGGCATAGGTTTCATCGCTGTTGAGCGATGGTCCAGTCTCCATATATTGTTGCCCGTGGTCCTTTAACATCCTGCTTCCCGCTAATTGCGTTACATTGACAAACAATGCATTCGATTGCGAAGTAAATACTGAATCAGAGCAATGTTGATGATTTGTGGCGGACGCATCCATGAGTTGGGTATTTAGCGGATGATTCTGGGATTTACTGAGGATTGTTTAATGTCCATATTCAGTTTACATTCAACGTTCATCAAATTCAACTCCGTAAATGAAAATGCCAACCTCTGCCGCAGACCTAGGCGTGGACATGCAGGCGGCGAGTAATGTGTAATTCGCCGTCTGATGATGAACCATGTCCGGATCGACGGCTCAAAGAGCTGTCAGCAATCTGACGAGCCTCCATAAAGTGGGAAACGCCTGCAGGGATCGCGGAAATGCTCACGTAACTGACCCTGAATTGTAAATGGCAATTGAAAGAAAACGGTGATTCGATTTTAGTCAGTAAGTACTAGTAAGACAGTCCTTTTAGTTCCACCCACGGCGGAAGGACTCTTTTGATGATTTTATCTGCTAAAAATATTCTGGACACCTCACCCTAAATGCACTCTGTCCCGTCAGTTGTCCTTAATTTTCAGAGTCATTGCCCTTTTAAGACAGTTCCGCAACATGCCTGACAGTAATTTAAACAACAAATTCTTTATAACACCACTTCCCTTAAAACAGAAAAAAAAAAACAATTCCAATCTCTATCCTTGAAACTTCTCACTGCGCCTAATAGCGGCCATACACCATACTGCCTATCGTACAATCGGCATGACGCTGCCGATTTGATCAGTTAGATTTGACCGTGTGTGGGCGTGGAATCCATCAAATTGGCATGATCATGCCGATTTGATCAAATCGATTTGATCAAATCGGAATGATCAAACTTCAAATCGGCAGCAGTGATACCAACTTAGCAACTTTATAGCTAGATCTAGCTAATATTCGGTAGCTACTTTTTAACCGACGTAAAAAAAAGGAGGAGGTTCTCAATTCGAAACGTTAATTTTTTTTGGAACGAAGTTCCTTATGGCGCGTTGCGAAAGGGGGCTAGGCGGAAAAAATTGTCACGACACTTTTTACAGTGGAGTGGAGTGGAAAAAACTGGTTCAAGCGATTTTCGACCTTATTGACATTTAAAATTTAGTTTGTTTTTTCTCACATTCTCGTTAGCTAACATTGTTCCTTCATTAAAATCCGGTGTTTGCATAAATGTCAATAAGGTCGAAAATCGCTTGAAGGTCGGAAAACATTTGCTTAACGATAAGCAAATGTTTTCCGACCTTCACTTGTATTACCAACTGATTCCCACCAGTGGGATAGACCGGTAAAAAAACAAGTCGGTAAAACAGTAGCTAAAAAGTTAAGCCACAACTTTTATAAAATTGTAGCTGTCGGTCACCGAATAATAGCTAGATCTAGCTATAAAGTTGCTAAGCTGGCATCACTGCTGCCGATTTGAAGTTTGATCAAATCGATCGTCATGCCGATTGGACGATAGGCAGTATGGTGTATGGTGTATATGGACGAACTGCCAATTTGATCAAATCGATCGTCATGCCGATTGTACGATAGGCAGTATGGTGTATGGCCGCTATTACTCCGTTGTTCATAAAACCAACATCGACTAGTCAGTTATTCTCAAAGTGTAAAGTAATAAAAACTACGACGTCATCGAGAGTGTAAGCCAAGCTTTGTTCCATCAGTGAAGAAAATCTCAAAGTTTTCTTAGTAACTTGTTCAAAGCTATGCAGAAACTTAACGCTATGGATGCGTTTGAAAATCTTGCAATTTACATCAACCAACGTTTTCTTAGTAGGTATTGTTGATAAAATTATAGGATTTTGAATTGTAATAGGTATAACAAAAAGTAGCTTTTGAAATTATATCACAGAGCATATTGTACGGGTTCCATACCACAAACAACAGGATCCTTAAAGGATCAATTTGTTGCCTATTAGTCTATCTATCCGTGTCAATTCCTTTTTTCTCAGGAACGTATGGAAGTATCAAGTTAAAATAATATCAAAACAATGCATTATCTACGAGTAGAGAAAAAATCAAACTTCTAAAGTTGGGCGCAAACTTTTGGGCGGCGAGTAATGGGCGACTCGCCGCCCGATCATGGACAATGACCGAGTCGACGGCGCGTTGTGTTCCACGCGCGCCTCAATGAGTGTCAGCAAGATGACGGGGATGATGCCCTCTCTAGAGGGCCAAAGCCTGCCGAGGTCGCGGGACTTATCTCATTACCGTGACCCTGGAACGCAAAGGGCTATTGAAAGACACCGTGGATTTTAGTCAGTACGAGTCCTACAGTCCCTCCCGCCCTGTCCTGGGTGAGAGGACTCATCATCATCTTCCTGCCCTTAGCCCATTTTACTTGGGGTCGGCGCAACACGTTTTTTTCTTCCATTCTCCCCTATCAGACGTCACAGTATCATTTACTCCTTTTTCATTTATATCATTCCTTAGACAATCCATCCATCTTTTCTTTGGCCTTCCTCTTCCTCTCTATCCATCAACATTCATACTCATCACTCTCTTAGTCACCTGGGTGAGAGGACTCGTAATTTGATGATTTTACCACGATAAAAAAAGTCACCACAAATAAAAAGATACAGCTGTTTATGCTCCATGATATCGCATAGTTTGAGTCTCGCAACATAATCAAAACATTTATGGTACTTCTTGATTTGGAATAATTATGAAATATGGCAAGAAATGAGGACTTTTTGTGTGAATAAAAGTTGCATGAACCCTTGAAACGTAATACTCCTTTTTTCGGCAGTCGTGTAAATAATGAAGTTTGATATAATTTACAAGTTACAAAAGAGTTATCGTATTTTACAAGCTTATACTTGGCACAAATAATTTTATTCTTTTTCTACTAATATAGTAACGGTCGCTAATATACATTTCCAAAATATAATTATTTCAGGGAAAGTCAATAATCCGCGTGGACGTAATTGGACCCGAATGTTATACCCGTAGAATAATTCTTGACCACATAAGCGAAGCTAACTAGTTAATTTTACACATCAAAAAACAAATTGGCGTTAAGTTTATCCTAACTAATACTATAATTATATGAAAGTGAGTTTGTTAGCTATGATTTCACGCCTAAATTGCTGAACCGGTATTTGATAAATGACATTTTGGAAGATAAATTGGGTGGAGGCACCTGTAATAGCAAACGAGGAGATGGGATGCGTGAAGGACGGGACAGCGTCCATTTCACGACCCAGACGCCGTGGGTTACGCCCACGGCTTTAGCAATCGTAGGCGCGAGTAAATGAACGATGCGTAATGGGTGACTCGCCGTCCGATCATGGATCATAGCCGGGTCGACCGCGCGTCGTGTTCCACGCGCGCCTCAAAGAGCTGTCAGCAATATGACGGGTTCCATAAAGGGTCAAAGCCTGCCGGGATCGCGGGACTATCTAATTGGGGAACCCTAATTACGAACGTAAAGAGCTATTGAAGCAACACCTTGAATTTTATTCAGTACCAGTCTGACAGTCCCTCCCGTCCCTGGTAGGGAGGACTCATTATATGATTTTAACACGATATGAAAAGAAGAGGGCACCTGGCTAGTTTCGTCATAAACAAGTAGGTAATTTAAGATAGGTATTTGTAGGTGATTGCTGTTTAAATTATTCGCACATACTTAAGTAAATTGTACAGTCCGATCCTCAGTTTAAATTCCTAGGTCGCCTTTATGGCACCCGCGGGAAATCATGACGAGGCCAAGGCCACGTGGCCAAGGCCTTAACCTGTGTTAAGGACTGTTTGTACTACATATTTACTCATAAAAAAGTTACTCTCGCTGTAAATACAAGGTGTAAAAAGTTCGGTAATTACCTCTCCCATGGGAACCTTAAACAAGGATTAAAATTGTACGAGTATTCTATGTGCTAGTCAATTATTAATAAAATAGACAATAAACCATCTGTTCACAAATATCATCCGAATCTGATTAGTATTTTTTTCTAACTTAAAATAAAACATGGTAGATTTTCGATAACTAATATTGAGGTTATGAAAATGTTTCCATAGCTGTGGAGGTCGTTCAATCGCGGAAAACCTTAACACCTCGATTCACCGAGAAGTTAAAAATGCACAACTCTAATCTATAATTTTTAACGCCCTCTAGTTCCAGTTTACGAACTAATATAATATAATTATTATATTGTATAATTTTTCATCTCTATTTAGATGAAAAAGATTGTGAAGCTTTGTCCCTCTTGTTTATAGTTTGTATATTTGTCTATGATTAAAGAGGTATGGTTATTGTCAATGGAACCTCAATAACGTTCAAACTTGAAACTCAAAATTAGTTACTGTTTGGTATTATACTATCGGGGGAGGCCTATGTTCAGCAGTGGACGTCTTCCGGCTGATGATGATGATGATGATGATTATACTATCTAAGAGATAAATCAGATAGTTTATAGTATAAAACAACATAAGTTACTCAGCCTGTCAAACATCACACAGTCCATAAAACTTAGTTACAATATGAGCTTGTATATCTTCACAATGAAATATTTCGCGCCCTAGTACCCTTAAACTTTTCCCACTATAATCCACTAGAAAAATTACAGTAGTCACTCAAGCCACGTCAGAGATAACCTAAGAGGGATAACCTAACATAACCTATTTTCTAACCATTAACTGGTGACATGGAGTCTCACAGGCGTCCCACGTTTTGCAAATTCTTAGGATTGGCCACTTCCCCACTCTTGCTGCTGCTTCGCGTCTTTGTAGCTTCTGATATAAAAGTAAAAAGACCACGGAAGGTGATAAATTCGTTGCCGGTTGTATTATTTGCGAGTAATACGTATCAAAAGATCAAACGTAATCTGTCAGGCTACATGTCCCTATTTGCCATGAAACTATTTGTTCGAACCAGTATAATAAATATTTTTATTTTCGTAATGCCAAAATTTCAGAAAAAGGTAGCAAAAGCAGCCGCAGAGTACACGTGGCTGATTTAGTTGTGTAGAATACACAATCATGTTGTGTTGGTTTTGTGATTCCGTATATGATTGCAATATTCTCGCCTATTGTGCAAAAATTGCCAGTAATTTTATGCCAAATTTTATTGTCAGAATTTTTATTTTGGGATGTAGATGTTATGTTTACTGTATTCTAACATAGTTAGAAAAAGGCTAGGCAGATGATGTCAGGGGCGAATAAATGAATAAAAGTGTAGCCTCTACTCCAACTAAAAAAGAAAGAACAAGGGCAGAAACACGATTTTAATTTTTTAAACCGAAAATTCTGTCAGTTATTAAAACTTTGCCTTCTGTAATTATTGTTTTTTCGCACTATGTACTAAGTTTGTAGGTGCTACAGAGTAGTTCGCGCTTCGTGCCAAAAGTTGCGAACATTACCACGAAAACCCGCTCAATCCTTTTCCACATTACTCATACAAGCGCAAGTGGGACTCTCTTACTGATTCTAAGTATTACTAGCTGTTCACTGCTGTTGAAAATTATTTCTCGGAAATGTAACATACTAGGTTTTATTCAAAAATGTGCATAAATAAGAATTAAAACACAAATTTAATGTTGAATCCATCCATAGCAACGCAGCATAGCACATGGGATGTTCTATGCAGTGGCGCTACAAAACAAAAATTAAAAGCTAAGCTACGAAAACTTTCTACTGATGATAAGCTATGTATATGTAGCGGAGCGAATAAGATGTATGCTATGAATATGCGCCGCATCAAGGCGAGCTGCTATCGCAAGCCTACTGAGCTGGACCACTCGCGACCATCTATAGCACATAGCCACAGCACGCATCTGTGTTTTGCTATACGGACCAAGGAATATCATTCGTGGAATCAAACGCATTATAGTAATGTAGCATAATACATCTTAAGTGGAAAAGTTCCCTTAGGGTATAGCAATTCATCATTTTCTCGCTTTTAAAATAACAAGCGGTAGGTCTTAATCTCGTAAGCGGCGGGTAGGCAGCATGATTACATTTTAACGAACCCCAAAAGGTCACGCTTCCGATTCTTTTCATTTCCCTTTGCATAATAATAGGGAAACACGCCATCTTTGAATCAATTTGAAGAGGCTTTTCTTAGTGCCAACTTTCCGGCCTTCGATTCTGAGAAAAAAAGCTTTTGATTTTCTAATATTTCAAGAGGCTGAGAAAGTGATTGATTGTTGTGACGTCTTTGTTTCGGATAGATTCTATGTTGGTGTATATGAAGGCATCTGTATTTTTTTTTAGCGTGGTAAAATAATCGAATGAGTCTTCCCACCCCTACTGTCAGACTTGTACTGACTAAAATCCACGGTGTCCTTTATGTTCCGGGGTCACGGTAATGAGATAAGTCCCGCAACCCCGGCAGGCTTTGGCCCTCTAGAGGGGGGCCCCGTCATTATGCTGACGTTCTTTGAGGCGCGCGTGGAACATAACGCGCCGTCGACCCTGGCATGGTCCATGGTCGGGCAGCGAGTTGCCCTTTACTCGCCGCCCGCATGCCCGCGCCTACGGTGGCCGGAGATCGTCTTCGTCAGCGTCCACCACCGCGGGTGGGGCGGAGGGAGGACATTGTCCTCTCCCTCACGCGGCCCGCCTCCTCCTTCGCGAGCATGACTGCTTCGCAGAAGGAGGCGACCGTTTCCCACTCCGTCTCGCCCCGCAGCATGGCCTCGACCAATGCCGGGCGCGAGAGGTCTCCGCCTATCGCCGCCGTGAGAACACATCGGTGCTCTGCCCAAGCGGGGCAGTCTTGCATCGTACGCTCTACGGTGTCCTCCGGGCGATCCTCGCAGTGGTGACACCGAGGCGTTTCCTCCTTTCTCATCAGACACAGGTACCTCCCGAAACTTCCGTGTCCGGTGAGGACCTGCGTCATGCGGTAGGTCAGGACGCCGTGACACTTATCCAGCCACTCCTCAAAGAGTGGTCTTACCGCCGCGATTGTGGCGTGCCCGGCCGTCGGTTGCGACAATCGTCCCCTCCATACTGCCCTGAGATTGCGCCGGACCTCTTCCCGCCGCGCCTCGACTTCTCGAGGCAGCGGGGAAAGCATCTGTATTTATTTATCTTTGGAAGAGGAAGACCAGAGAAACAAATGGATGCACTGTTTGAAGGATAATAACTATGGCTGGAAATGAGGTGTCTACTTAGATGTTGAGTACTGTCCTTGCGTGTAGTTAAATTTTTGTTATAGTTGCGACTAATTATTAGATTGTTTTAGTCAAATACGTAATGAACACAACACCTGTATCAAATACATCGTGTTAATGTTCCGGCCTCTGATTGGCCATAACGATTACATTAACAAAATGAACTGAGTGAGTTGCTAATCGCCCTTGGAGTGCGAAGGAATAATTTGTTATCCGTGCCCTTTGAGTTACAAGTTTTCCTTGAGGTAAAAATAGACGTCGCTGTAATGCTCTTGTGACGTGAAAGTCTGTTTTATACGACTAAGATCAAGGTAAAACTTTCAGAAATTGAAATTGACTGTGACTCCTTAAACGAACAAGAAACCTTACCATTATCTATAAAAACGGCAAAAAAATCATGTCTTTTGTATTGCTGTGTATGTGTTTAAGTATTTGTTGAGATTTACCGTTTTACCTTTGGGGTACGGAATCCTAAAAACCGATCAAAAGCGTGTCAGAACGTACAAAGTCAAGAGTTCCGTAAATTGGGATGTTATATTCTCCCATATCTATATTTTTTTCAGCCTGTAACATATCTAGGAGCCTCATCAAGATCTGTTCTAACGTGATTGAGTAATGTACATAATTATATCGATCCATCCATTTAAACTTTCGCATTAAATTAGTCTGATAAATAAAAATTCAGATGTTTTAGTTGATGCTAGTGGTTGTCAAACTTTAAAAGAATTGGTATTTTTTAATAGCAACCGAGTTGCGATTTACGCCCAATGCATGTTAATAGTATTAAATAATTGCAAATATAGTTAGTTAAAAGTTAGAAAAATATTGAAATCATAATTTTTATTTAGTTAAAATAGTGAATGTTCACAGATATATACGTAAAACGCATCAAAGCTCGAGATTGGGGCTTGTGGCGTCAAAAGCAAATAAAAATTGCGATTGCTTTTGATAGATTGCCAATTTAAAAGTGTCGTAACTACATAATAATATGTTCGTCAATTTCAGTTTACGCAGAAAAAGAAAAATAGGAATCAAATATTTTTTAACAATCTGACGGACTTATTATTTTTTTTTCAGTGCTGGTAATATACAACATTATTTTGAGTTATATGCGAAACCTGAATATAGTTTGTTCAGAATCAGTAACTGATTCGATTCCAATATTTTTTACAGCATGGTATATTTTTTTCAAAAATATTTTAATTTTATTTTATTACCAGTTAATTACAATACAATCAACGTACGGTTAGGTACCTATTGCCAAACTATTATCACGAGTATATAACACAGGAGACGCGGTTTACGCGGGTGTACCGCGAAATGAGCATGTTTTTGAACGGACAACCAGGTAATACACAACTTATAACTTTGATTTTTTTATGATACGGTTTTAAAATTTTGTACATGGATTCTTTTCACAAAAATACTAGACAGGTGTATCGGGTTTCGCAAAAACAAGATATAATGTTGTATATTTTTGCTCCTATTATACTATTAACAAAGTTCATTGAACGTGTCACATTGTGTTGATATATTTAGATGAATAAACTTTTTATTATTTTTGAATTAGTATCTATATTTTCTCTAAACTTTTTGATACTTATATAAACGAGCGCATGCAAGCACTTATGAAGCACTTAACAATATGAGCCCTAAACAATTAGTTTCAATTGCTCATTTGAATTTACCCTTGTCTAGACGGGATTAATTAAATATTAGCGAAGCATTTTGCTCATTATATATTATTTGTGAACGAATTAAGCGTTTAAAGTAGAAATAAATTAGGCATTCTTATTATTAAAACATTTGGATTATTTATTCAAATGGAATTTTGGATAAAGGACACGCCGCTATTTCGCTACACCTTTCTTTAATATTTAAATAAAGAATACACAGTGCCTAATATTAAAATAAAGTGCACATAGTAAAGGACGTTGTAATTGTTCTATATATGGTTATAATTTTAATATAAGGTGTGGCAACACTGACACAACAAGAATAAAAGAAGATGTCGGAATGTGAAGATTGTCTTTTATTTCATACTCAAATAGAACATGGTGTCAGGTGTAAAACTAAGTAAAAATAAGTAACTTTAATGTTAGAAAACTATTGTGACGATAACCTTTGTGGAGAACTAGAAATCTTAGTGAAAATCTTGGTGAAAAATCAAAATTCAATATGCCGGACGAAGAAGGGACGCCGCCGGTTCACACAGTGGATGGGCTACGACCACCAAAGGGTCTAAAACTTAGTGGGGCAGACGCAAATTGGAAAAAGTATAAACAACTTTTCGAAATATACATAGAAGCAGCAGGCTTAGAAAAAGTGCGAGAAAACCGCAAGATCGCCATCTTTCTCAATGCAGGAGGTGAAGAAGTTGTGGAAGTTTATAATACGCTTAAGGAGAAAGACAAATTGTCTCTGAAGACCTTATTCACAGCTTTAGACGCGTATGCAGAGCCATTAAAGAGCTTGGTGCTCAAAACATATGAGTTCCTAAACTACAGGCAACAGGATGGCGAAGCAATTGACCACTTTGTGACAAGGTTGAAAAATCAAGGAAAAAAGTGTGAGCTAGGTGAAATGGAAGACAGGCTAGTTGCAATAATGTTGGTTATTGGTATTGCTGATAGTAGTTTAAAGGAAAGATTGCTTCGAGAAGAAAGCTTGGACCTGGACCGTGCAGTAACTATCTGTAGGGCCGCAGAAGCTGGAAGAAAACAACTACAAGGAATAGGTGGTACGGCAAAGGAAAATATAGATGCAGTTAGGAAAACTACAGTGAGGAGCCAACGCAGAGATAAAGAAACAGGCAAAAGCGAAGGGAACAAGTTGTGCAGCAAGTGTGGACTACATCACGAGGCTAAAAAGTGCCCTGCCTTCGGTAGGAGGTGTGCAGTGTGTAGTAAGTACAACCATTATGCAAAGCAGTGCAGGTTTAATAAGAAACAGGACGAGAAGAAGCTTAGTGAAAGAAAGAAAGTACATGCCGTAGAAGAAGAAGAAAGCAGTGACAGTGATAATAACTTCTACATGTCGAGTATCCTTACTAATAACAGTGTCAAACAACAGTGGTTGGTTAAAATAAAGGTGTGTGAAAAAGAGTTAGAATTTAAAATTGACACTGGGGCGGACTGCAACACTTTGTCCTTAAAAACTTATAATAAAATTAAAGATAATAACTGTGTGTTAAAAAGGTCTAAAAATGTAAGTTTAATTGTGTATAATGGAGAGAAAATTAACACTGTAGGACAGGCTGAATTGGATTGTTATTACAAAAATGAAAGTAAATTATTAACATTTAATATTATTGACTTGCCAGTGCAGCCAGTGATAGGCTTGCCTGATTGTATTAAATTAAACTTAGTGAAAAGAATTGAAAGTCTGTCACAGTCCAATACAACCAAAGAAAGTTTTTTAAAACAATATAAGGATGTTTTTAAAGGTCTTGGTGATATAGGTACTTATAAAATAAAGGTAAAGGAAGATGCAGTTCCTGTAATTAAACCAATAAGGCGAGTTCCTCATGCAATTAAAAATAAGTTGAAAGAAACCTTAGATAATTATGAAAAAAGGGGTGTGATTGAAAAAATAGAGGGACCAACTGAATGGTGTAATAACTTAGTGATTGTTGAAAAACCTGATGGGTCGCTTAGGTTATGTTTAGATCCAAAGGAGTTAAATATTAATATCTTGAGAGAGAACTTTTTGATTCCGTCTCCAGAGGAGATTTATAATAATTTACAAGGAAAACAAGTGTTCAGTGTGTTGGACATGAAAGATGGGTTCTTTCAAATAAAATTAGAGGATGAAAAAAATCTTTGTACTTTTGGAACATCTTTTGGTAGATATAAATTTAAAAGAATGCCTTTTGGTATATCGTCAGCACCTGAAGTGATGCAAAAAATGAACACTAAGATATTTGGGGACATAGAAGGAATTATGATCTATTACGATGACTTGATAGTAGCAGGAAAAGACGAAAAGGAACATGATAGGATTCTAACTAAAGTGATGGATAGAGCCAGAAAGTACAATGTTAAGTTTAATAGTACAAAATTACAATATAGACAGAAACATGTAAAGTATGTAGGGTTGATTATAAATAAAGAAGGAATTAGTGTAAATCCAGATCATATAAAAGCAATAGTTAATTTAGAAGAGCCAAAAAATGTAAAACAGCTACAAAAATTTCTAGGTATGTGTAACTACTTAAGCAAGTTCATTCCACAGTATTCAAAAACAACAGATCCACTGAGAGTTTTGTTAAGGAAAGATGTAGAATGGAACTGGGGATCAGCACAAGCACAGGCTTTTAGTGAAATAAAAAAGAAATTAACTTGTGCACCTACATTAGCAATGTTAAGTAGTAAAGGAAATGTAGTTTTACAAACAGACAGCTCAAAAAATGGTATGGGAGCATGTTTAATGCAAGAGGGGAGACCAATATCATTTTATTCAAGGGCATACACTGAGTGTCAGACTAGATGGGCTCCTATAGAAAAAGAGCTCTTTGCAATCTGTGTGGCAGTTGAAAAGTATCATCAGTTTGTGTATGGACGCAAAATATTAATTGAAACTGACCACAAACCGTTAATAGCAATTATGTCAAAAGATATAAGTAAAATTTCAGCCAGGTTGCAAAGAATGGTTCTTAAACTTTTAAATATAATTTTGAGATTAAATATATACCAGGGTCACAGATGTATATTGCTGACTATTTGTCAAGAAACTATTGTAATAACAAGCAGGAAGAGCCTACTTTGCAAGAAATTGTACATACCATTGATACAGAAATAGTGTATGGTTTGGAGAAAGAATTGCCTATTTCTAAAGATAAACTACAAATCTTAAAAAATGAAACTTTGAGAGATGCAAACTTGCAAAGTCTGCTCAGCTGGTATAGTAAGGGATGGCCAAGTAATGACAGAAGTTTTCATAACAAAGAGTTGAAAGTTTTTTATAAATTGAGAAATGACATACATGTTAATAATAATATTATATATTTTAAGGATAGGATAGTTGTTCCTAAGCATTTAAGGCAAGATATGATAAAGTGTATTCATGAAGGTCATGCTGGTGTTGTAAAGTGCAAAAAACGTGCTAGAAGGGTTTTATTTTGGCCAGGTATGTCTGTAGACATAGAAAACTTTGTATTAGGCTGCAAAGCTTGTGAAAAGTTCACCTTTAATGTCTCATGAGGTGCCAGATATCCCATTTCACAAGGTTGGAGTAGATATTTGTACCTTTTCAGGAAAGGATTATTTAGTATTAATTGATTATTACTCTAAGTGGATAGAGGTCAAATATTTAAAAGAGAAAACTGCAAGCAATGTGATTAAACAGTTTAAATTAATTATGTCAATTCATGGTATTCCAAAGTTCTGTGTAAGCGATAATATGCCATTTTCCAGTTTTGAATTTAAAAAGTTTGCTAAAGAGTATGATATTGAGTTGATACACTCCAGTCCCAGATATCCACAATCAAACGGTATGTCTGAAAAAGCAGTAGGAATTGTAAAATCATTGTTAAAAAAATGTAAAGAAGATGGTACAGATTTTGCGATGGGTTTGTTAGCATACAGAACTACACCTGTAGCAGGGTTAGAGTACAGTCCCTCTGAGTTACTCATGTCAAGACTCCTAAGAACTACATTACCATGTGTATTTGATAAATTAAAGCCTAAATTACCTATAGATGTTAAAGAAAAAATGAAAACAATTAAAGAAAAGTATACACAGAATTATAATAAGACAGCTAAATCTAAAAAATTATTTGAAAAAGGGGAGAATGTTGTTATACAAAATTTGCCTAATAAAACATGGTTGCCGGGGAAAGTTCTAGAGAAAGTTAAACCAAGGTCTTATAAAGTAATGAATGAAGAAGGCAATGTAGTTCGAAGGAATGAAAAGCATATTAATCCTAGCAAGAATGAGTTAGTTATTAAGAAAGAAGTACTGGATAGTGATGTGCCTGTTATTGATAATAGTCAGGATGATAATAATGTTGTTCCTAACGTTCAAGAACAAAATGTTACCACGGAAGTTCCTATTTCCACTAAGTCAGGAAGAGTAGTTAGGACACCACAACATTTAAAAGATTATCATGTTTATTAATAAGATGATTACTACAAGTTTGTAACTCATAATCTTTAAAAGTAATTGTGTTAAGTTAAATTATAGTATCTAATAATGTTTATTGCTAGCTATCATAAAAAGGGGGGATGTTCTATATATGGTTATAATTTTAATATAAGGTGTGGCAACACTGACACAACAAGAATAAAAGAAGATGTCGGAATGTGAAGATTGTCTTTTATTTCATACTCAAATAGAACAGTAATCACTACAAGAATGCAATTGTTACACAATTTCAAGACCACTACAACATCATCATCATCAGCCTATACATGTTCCCACTGCTGGGACACAGGCCTCCTCTCTGTGAGAGGGAGTGGGCTATAATCCACCACGCGGGCCCATTGCGTGTTGGTGGATGTCACATGTCTTTGAATTTTTGGTTCTAGGACTTGGTGGTTTCCTCACGATGTTTTCCTTAACCGTTTTGAGGGTCGAGACTGGTAAGTCCGGGCCGATACCACTGGGCCACCACTGCTCTACAACTCTAGAAGTTACATTAGAACATCTTAATTTATAGAATCTTCTGGTCACTTTCCCGGATGACAGTGTTGCGGTGGAGTATTTTGACGCCTAAAGTGTCCCAGTGTCTTTTTATAAAAATATTTATAGTTGTTTGTGATTAAGTTCTGTTAAATTTTAACATAATTGTTACGTACTTACGTACACAAACATACTTTGTTGACATTTTTACCATTGAAACAAAATTCCTTCGCCGTATAATTACATGAGACAGTACTTCAAAAAAGGCAAAAACAGCAACAAAAGCTTAAAGCCATTTCTATTTAAATTATTTTACTCACGTACCTATTTAGAAACACACGAAATGTATCAGAATACAATACGGATGTCGTTTTTCCCCTCGCTTACGTCACAACCGTAACGGCATACTCAAAAATATAGGCCATGAAAATGGGTTAGCGTAACACGAGATAATAATGGGGGAGTACGTAAATAAAGTCATTATTATTGACGCTGGCAACCCCAACGATAAATTTATATCGCCATTGAAGAACATTGTCTGTGGTGTCGGGATGCGAATTTTGTTCGAAGTTCGAAACTGTACTATTAGGGAATAAGGTTCATTCAAAAGTTCCGAGTGTCTTTCCGTATTTTCGTTGACGGACCAAGAGTGTTTGACCCCCTGGAACGAACGTAGCCGAACAGAGTAAATCGGGGTATATATAATACTAGCTGTTGCCAGCGGTTTCACCCGCTACAACTCAAAAATCATCCCGTAGGAACATAAAATAGGGATAAAAACTATCCTATGTGTTAATCCAGGTTATAAACTATCTATGTACCGAATTTCAACCAATTTCATTCAGTAGTTTTTGCGTGAAAGAGGAACAAACATACATCCATCCAAACAAACTTTCACGTTTATAATATTAGTAGGATTATAAAATTGAAAGTTGGTGAGGAGGGATGCATAGATGGATACTCGTATACAAATTACACATTATAGTTTATAACCTGCATTAACAGTTTAACACATAGGATATCAAAGTTAATTTACTTTTTATGTGGATCGATATGATTATTTATGTTTAATAAAATTCAGGTTACGCTCAGGTCATCACCATCATCATCATCATCATTTCAGCCAGGCACTGCGGCAGTGGCGACGTGAGGATATGACGCATTTTCCCAAATGCTGCCCAGCCAAGCTGCACTCTTCTGGCAATTTCTCGCTCGAAGTTGTCTCTACCTAGCTGTAATACCTGTCCGAAGTAGATGTATTCTTGGACAACTTCGAGTGTTATGCCTTCGACGGAAATTGGTTCTGGGATGACATGGTCATTGAACATGACCTGTGTCTTGTCCAGGTTCATCCCAAGACCCACACGTCTCGAGGCAGCATTGAGACTGTTCAGCATTTTTTGCAGGTCTTGCAGCGATTCCGCCATAATAACTATATCGTCGGCAAAACGAAGGTGCGTTAGGTATTCACCGTTGACATTGATGCCCAGTCCGTTCCAGTCCAGCGTCTTGAACAAATCCTCGAGTGCGTTGGTAAACAGTTTAGGGGATATAACATCTCCCTGTCTCACACCTCTTAGCAGCTGGATGGGTTTTGTTCGGTGGTTTTGTTTTATTTTGTTTACGCTCAGGTAAATCCGCTGAACCAGAGTCACCGACATAGCTCATAAAATTTGCAAGTTGAAGTGGCAATGGGCAGGCCACATCGCTCGTAGAACTGACAACCGATGGGGAAGAAAAATTCTCGAGTGGCGACCACCGACCGGAAGACGCAGCGTAGGCAGGCCTCCCACTAGGTGGACCGACGACATTCTGAGAGTCGCGGGTGGATGCAAGTGGCGAATTGTCGTTCGGCGTGGCGGTTTAAGGGGAAGGCCTATGTTCAGCAGTGGACGTCTTCCAGCTGATGATGATGATGATGAAATCCGCTGGCAACAGCTAGTATATTCGTTTCAAACGCAATACTAGCTTCATTATTAAATTTGTTTTTTTATTTATCTTATGGTAATACTAACACTGCCGGGGCCGTGGGACTGTCTCATCAGTTAACCGTGACCCTGGAGCGTAAAGGTCTATTGAAGGATCACCGTGGATTTTAATCAGTACGAATGTAACAGTCCTTCCCTGGACTTATTTGATGATTTTACCACGATAAAAAGAAATGGTAATACTAACAACGTGTTTGTTGCCTATAAACTACAGCTTCGGGAAATCGATGGAATTTACGTCACATTTACGTCGTGTATTCACGTTAATACCTTTGGGAGAGACACGATTGCGTCACAGACTGACTAGGCGTCGTATGCGATCAAGATAATGTGTGTGCATTCAGCACGGCTTTAGGCTATCCGATTTAGTGAGACGCACCGATACCCCCGATTAAGTCAACTGGCAAGGTAAGCTTAAAATCATCAAAGGACGAGAATCATCAAAGGAAGGACTGTCAGATTCGTACAAACTAAAATCTACGGTGATCCTTCAATAATTGCACTTTACGTTTACATTCCCGCGACCCCAGCTGGCAAATTAAAGTAGATGTTTCTTTGACAGTTGTGGTGGCAAAGGTAGGTATAATTCAGCCAATTTATTTCAGCACCACTGCTAGCCCGCGGAGACCGTGGGCCCGCGTGGTGAATTAGGCCCACTCCCTCTCACAGAAATGAGGCCAGTGTCCCAGCAGTGGAGAGATTATAGGCTTATTAAGCTATGTTTTTGTTGTATGTTTACTGTAGATGTCTCTATTTGGCGTGAAGGAAAAGCAATTTATATTTTTCTCCGTCTTCCATCAATTGCTTACCGCAGAGCGTCATGAAATACCATACAATCTTTTTGACAATTCATCCATTTGATTGATCAATATTCGTGACGATCTAAATATTTACATGTTACAGAGTGACAGATAAAGACGGCAGGGACAAAGAACCGGCTGGAAAGTTTCTTATCCACATTGAAAACTTCGGTACGTCCGATCAATGGCGGATGTTGTGTCTGGTGGACTCAATGGTTGTTATCTAGTTTCTGACATCTTGTGGAAAATAAAATATCCCTGTAATCCCTGTCATGTACCTAAGGTTACTTTGAACACTGAATACAGAAACAGACGCTCACTCTGTAAGCTTCATTGACATCGTTTCTTTTCTGTACTTAAGTAACATAATTTTGTGAGCATTGAACCATTTTGGCAGTTATTTCAAATTTATTGGTAGTAACACAGGTATATTATATTGCTGGTAGGCGTTTAAACAGAAGCCTTAAAATAATTAGGTATCTTGATAATAATAAAACCAATGTCAATGAAAGCGATAAAAATAATGTCACAAAGACATCAAACATCCCACATTACTCAACGGGTAACCTGACCCCGCCGCCACTAGGACCACTGATCACTGGTAGGATTAAATCGTCAGCTGCGACTTCTCAGCTTCATTATAGGGTAGTTCTTCGAAATTCGATTCTTTGACTGATTCATATGGTCAAATTTTAATTTCACTTTCAGCTCAGTAACACATGTTCATATGAAAATAGATATTCCAAATAACATATATTTGTATGAGGGACTCGTTTTTACAAAGTAGTTTTTAAGATATCGACGTTTAAAAATTTAGTGCCCAGATGAATCAGAATTTTATACAGATGAATCAGGAACAGAAATAAAAATGGAAAACTTTAAATAAAAGTGGTCTCTGTATTAAAAAAATAATCAAAATATTATAACAACAATAATATTTTTTTTATAAAAACAATTTATTAGTGATCATATCAAGGAAAAAATCTGGTCAATTCAACAATAATATTCTTGTTTTTCAGAATAATATTTATACAGAAATAAATACTTACAGAAAAGCGAGAATTTTGTTATAAATAGGTACCAACCAGATAGTCATTTTAATGCTACATTATAATGTTCTCTCAGTTTACTTTGGTTTTTTCTCCCTTTCTTTTCATATATAATAATTTTAATTTCCACGCAGCATACTCGTCTGGATCTTTCCTTATTTTCCAGTTTCCATCCTAGAAGGATAAAAAATTCGTACGTTCTAAGAGTCTCTTTTTCTCCTTCTTTTCTATTGTTGATAGTGGCTTTGTTGTGAACTGCAATATCAAAATAAAAACAAACAGATAGAGTTTGACTTATGAATAAAAATACCGAAGAATAATGTCAAAATCGTCTCACACACACTCTACTGACTTGGAAAAGTAAAATAACGTAACAAAACTGTTCCTTTCTTGCTGGAAAATGGGAAAACTAATTTATTTTCAGATTCATATGGGCTTTTGAACATATCAATCAGGCACAGATGAATCATGATTTTGCCTAAAATCATGCATAACTCACCATTCATACAGACTTCAGTATTGTCATTTTTCTACACGATTCTATAACCCAAAAGCATCACACGAAACTCAGATTAAAGTCTTAAAACAGCAAAATAAAATTAATAAATTAGGCATTGTAATCAGCAAGGTACCTAAACCAAGCACAGATGAATCAGATATTTACCTTTGTTTCACCGGGTTCTAAGCCAACCAGCCTCACGTCCGCTTTCTAGCATGTCCGTTGTACTACAGGCTTCCCCCCATGCGGGATCCCAGACTCTCATTATCATTCCTCGACCAAGTACGGTCAAGCAAAGCTTACTCCATATTAATCAGTATTTTACGCCGGACACTTCTTATTTACTTAATTATAAACACACTAACGTAGTTACAACTATTACATATTTTTTTTGTAAGAGGTCAATTCATTACCTTTCGATATAACTTTAATTTATATTGATGAATCAAAGGGAAAATGCGACATCGACCATTTTGTTCCGGAAAATGGGAAACGGACGCCCCATATGAATCAGGAGAACAGACTTCAATTTTTTTTATTTTGTATCTAGATAGCTACTATTAAAAAAATATAATTTGTCCTAGTTAGATCTAAAGCTAAAGTATACAGAAAAAATATTACATGCCGTTTTGTTAGTTCGTTACGGAAATATACCCACAGACATCGAAAATTTTGTCTCTGAAGAACTACCCTATAACTTTCTGTTAGGCCGACGACGGCGACGTGGCCACCGTGTGACGTCCAACTAATCGTCGGAATCTCAATTCTCTCTCACGAAGTTTTTTATATTAAAAATTTGAGACATTTACACAAACGGCCGATGTTAGGTGTTCACTGTCGACTCTCGTCCAATGTTTTAATGATAAAACTTTTTTATTGAGATGTTCGAGTGGTGCTTGTGAAACAGAAGTTACTTTTCGAGTTGTTTCGTTGTCACGTCTTAGTAAAAGGTCTTTTGTAATTCGAAGTTTTGTTTTGTTCACAGATTTTATTTTGAAATTTCACGTGACTTGAAATTTAACAAAAAATAATGAGGGCTTTTGTTTTCCGAACGGTTTAAATAAAACACCCAAAAATGGTTAGTTGATGCACACCGCGTTTATATCAAACAGAGCAGTTTGTCGTTTGTGTCGGTCAAACACGCAGCACCACCGGCGCGTCTGTATCGATACAAACGCGCGGCACCAACGCGTCTGTATCGATACAAACGCGCGTCGACGGCGCCCTTTTATCAAAGAGAGCAGTTTGTTGTCGTTTGTATCGCATCAAACGTGAGGCACCGGCGCGTCTGTATCGATACAAACGCGCCGGTGCCGCGTCAGCCGCGTCTACAGGCTGCGCCTGACTTGCGTGCGTATCGCGTCTGTATTGCTAAAAACGTTCGTCAACGGCGCGTTTAAAAAACGTGGTGTGCATAGGCTCTAAAATGTTCTGTCTCTAATGTGGTTTATCAACCAAATGATGATAAAAAGGACAAGCGACCGTCCTGAATTCCACACAGTGACAATCCTATTTTAAGGTTTGTTTAACATTTACGGCTGAATCATGGGTTACCTATACGAGTAAACTCACTTGAAAATCCAAATCTAGAATTTACATTCACAACCTAATTCCGTACTTTCTTAGGTACACGAAATTATGTGACCAATAAAAAATTTACGTGCCGGCCAAAATGTTATGAAAGGACATCACAAACTTTAAACATGAAATAAGGGAAGATACGTATCCGTCAAATTTTCTCGACTGTTTAATAATTTAGATTAGGATATTTCGTTGTGTAAATGACAGAAAGATGGATTGCGTACCATCAAAACTTGCCTTATAATTTAAATTTTTCAAGATATAAAGCTGTGTCTACACTGGGCGAAACGAGCCAGAGCAGAGTTCTAATTCTAATGACATGATCGCTCATTCGAGCTTTAAACTACTTGAAGTTCATCTACTTTGTTCGTGCTCAGCTATTGTAGTCGCGGCTTTATCTACCGAAGTCTGAGATAGTAAATGTTACCTTGAATAACACAGACTAATAGAAATCTATAAATTATTCGTCGTTTTCACGATGTAAAAGGAAAGTTTTGAAAATAGATTCTGTGTTTTAGTAACATTATAAAGTTGATTTTTACTTTCTAAAATGATTTCAAACTAACAGTGTGTTAAGGGACAATTTTTCTGAAAAAAAAAATCTGAGGTAAAATACGATAAGTTTATTTAAAGTCTACCTGTACAAAATCAAATAGCTTAGAACCTTTCCAAAATACCGGGTTACTCAAATGAAACCAGACCCTTTTATTTAATGTTTTCTCAAGAACATTTTCTGACTTAGACTGTTCAAAAATGCGTGTAACGTATCACGTATTTTTAGAAAGTCGAATCTACCAGTTTATAATACTTAATCACCCACAAACTGTCAGGCAGGTGACTAGTATCCAGGAATCAAACACGACCTTAAAATAATCAGCTCAAGAACCACTACGACCAATCCATACACATAAATCATAGTTTTAATCGTATTCGCTGAAACCACAACCACTAATTCATCCACAAAACTGCCTAGACGAATATTTGCTGTTGGTCCTATGAAAACTTTCGATCCATAAATAAATCGAGAGAACAAACATGACTTGGTGGCATCGGATGATAGATTTCAATTGTTTTTTGCTATCCGAGACCGGAGGCTCTAGCACGAATTTTCATTTTTTTGTGACGTAAAATTAAATGGGAACTATGAAGTTAATTTTACGGAAAAAATACTTATTCGTTCGTACACCAGAGGTGCTTTTTCATATAAACGCTGTTAATACTTTAAGTAGCTGTAAATAAAATACGGAAATCTTGTGTTAATGGCTTGGTTGTTTTCCTAGTAGACAAATATTATTTATTAATACGGAATTAAAGTAGATTCAGACAAGTTGACAACAAATTTCTCTTGCTTTTTGGAGATGGCATAATATGATTAATCCTAAAAAAAAATACTTTGCCCCACATGAGGAACCAATGACTTCTGTGTCGTAAGTGCGTTCATAAACATTTAAACAGGCTGACCTGGAACAACTACTTGTAGGCCAAGCACATATTTTTCAAAAATCGAATCCGCGATATGTAACGCACAGTCTACCGCTTACTCACTTAAAAAAAAAAAGCAAACATTGCCCACACTAGCAATTTCACCTTTATTACAAACATAGAAACTCACATACCACGCTAATTGTAATTACAGATCATGCGAATATTTGTAATATTTGTTTTATCGCTCAGCCACTAAATAAATAATAAATAAATAAATTTTATTTTTTTACAAAGATGGAATAAGCCATAAAAAATGTACATAGTAAAATTCTTATATAATGGTTTAAATTAGTGCCTAAATATAAATAGTAGTACTAGAGTGTATAACTAAAGTACATTCATTACAGGTACCTACTCGATACTAGGGATTTAAGTAATATGTAGCGACCTGCCTGAACTATGTTTATTTAAACCTGTGTTTCAGGCCATCACTTCACTCATCACTGTACCAACCCTGCCGTCAACAACATGTATTTTGATTCTCATATACACCGTGACTTTTTAGTCGTCTTACAACGGCAGCCCAGTTCATGTATCCAATGACTAGAACATGTTTATAATAAAAAAATAGGTATTTAAGAGATTTGAAAAATTTATAAATAAAATTTTAATTCGTTATTACCTATGACGCAAAGAGTAGTTAAAAACACCCTTGTCTCATAGAAAATGGAGATGGAATGATCTACCCGACTATTGCGCTGGGTAGGTATAGGTACTCTACAGCTTGATACGTAAACATTTTCATATTTCTAATGTACCTATTCATTAATAATAAAAAAATAATTTTAACGATTAAAAAAAAAATAAACTCGCTTAGATGTATTTTAGGTCGGGTACATTAAGTGGACCACTATTGTAAGACGACTAAAAAGTCACGGTGTATAAAAATAACCTGAACCAGATAAAGTCAAAAAATAACTATATTTCTCAATAGTTGGTTTGTAGGGGGACCAGATAACAGATTAACATAGATAAGTAAATCTGCCGTGTTTGATTCGACTGGAAGCCGATCCCAACTTAATTGGGAAAAGGGTAGATGGATGAAAACAAGTATATAATAAAAACTATTTCAATCATCAACTCGAACTGTGCTTCACTGAATTCTAAAACTTCTACCGAAATAATTGAATCAAGCTAAAATAACATTTTTGTTCAATGAAATAGAAATCAGTAATTCAATTAGCCGACATTATACTCAAAGCAACGGCGTCTATTCATGAAGCTGAAATCGCTGAAATCTAATCGCTATCTTTTATTTCTATTACACGAAGTAACCACCAATTTAGAAATGGGTAAATGCTAAAGTTAGCACATTTATTACTAGTTTATTTTACTATACATCAAGCTATACAAATCCAATTCATCGTGGTCTCGGCTTGTAAAATGTTTTTTTTTGCAGTAAGCCATAATTTAGGAAATGTGTTCCGGAACTACGAAAAGTTTAAGTGGTTATTTTATTTCATTTGTATAGCATTGATTTCCAAGAATTATTCCAATTTACAAGGAAAAACAACCAGACTCTAAATAATAATTAGTACATGTTGACCCCATACAAACATTTATTCCGTACGGGAAACGAACACGCAACACACAGCGTAGCCAATGGCTCAGCCACGGTGTGAGCCGTGCTGTCAAATTTTAAACTTCAATAAACATTTTCGAGTGTTACCAATATAAATAAACAAGTAAAATACAGAAATGTTGTAAGTAAAGACGCCAGCACATCAAGCTACCACAATATGCCAAATTTCTTCAATAGATTTTCAACCTTATCACAATTATAGTGGAAGGTTAATGTTCGATTGGTAAATTCTGACAGTTTCGGGTAGGTTGACCTGCTGGCGTCTGTACATTATGTAGCCGTAAAGAATAAATTTTGCTAACAAAATTAGAACTTTATCATACAAACCGTGCAAAAGAAAGACAAGTCTTAAATAATGCAGTAATAATAGGTATTATGTTTTCGGCATTTTTTCTTTTTTTAGCGTGTTAAAATCATCTCTCCCACCCAGGGCAGGGCGGGAGGGACTGCCAGACTCGTACTGACTAAATTCCATGGTGTCCTTCAATAGCCCTTTACGTTCCAGGGTCACGGTAATGAGATAAGTTCCGCGACCCCGGCAGGCTTTGGCCCTCAGAGGAACCGCCCCGTCATCTTGCTGACATCTTTGAGGCGCGCGTGGAACACAACGCGCCGTCGACCTGGGCATGGTCCATTGCATGGTCGGGCGGCACCTACGGTGGCCGGAGATCGTCTTGCGACGTCTGTCGCCGTGGACGTCTACCACTGCGTCTAGGGCGGAGGGAGGACGCTTTCCTTCCCCTCACGCAGCCCGCCTCCTTCGCGAGCATGACTGCTTCGCAGAAGAAGAGGCGAAATAAATAATTCAGTTATATGTAGTTACAGTCGACAAAGTGGAATCATGACCCATTTTGACAATAAATCACACAATTAATCCGTCAAATTGACAAACTAAAGATCAAAGTCTTTACCAATGGATAAGTATGTTTAAGCGAATGTGGACCTAATTGTATTTGAATGTCTGTAGGAAAATAAGCTTATGGTGGGTCATAATTTCAGTTTGTCGATTGTACATAGGTACTTAAATGTTTTTCAATGATATTTTAAATGGGGTAGACGAGGCAAAGTCTAGTTATACAATCCTATTTATGGTTCAATATGACCTTTTATGACTGTACTACATTATATTTAAACTATATACCCACACACGAATGTCACTTCTTACTGTATGATTTTTTATGGTTCTTGTTGAAATTATATGTTTGTGGCAAGAGCCAGACAAAGGTTGCCCTTTGTATTACACCCACGTCTTACGAAAATCGTATTAAGTCATAATTATTAAATTGTTGAGAAATAACAGTCGACCATTTAACTGCTTTATAACTTCAAGTTTAATTTTTTATAGAATAAAATTTATTTTCCATGATATATTTTGAAAATGAATGAATAATTTACAAATTAACGAGAAAAAACGGTCAACCACCTATTTATGGTAGGTATGACACTAAGTTTTATTTTGCATAAAAGATAAAATTTATTAGAATTTTGCCTCATTCATAAAATACAACGAGTCTTTACGAAATTCTTAGTTTCAATTTTCTAGGTCTTTTGAACATTAAAAATGAAAGTAACAACATAATTTTATTGTGACCTTGTATACAATTTTTCACTTTCGAATGAACATTTTTCAGTACTTTTCCTTGCGACTTTCCAGTGGATTTTTTTTGACATTTCAAAACTGCCTGTAATTTTTAAATTGAAATAAATTGTTTGAGTTTTCACTAAGTTTCCGTAAAACCTTTTATGCTAGTTTCAAAGTCGCATTCTGCATCCTTTTTTTCTAAAGCAAAAGTTTTGCAGCTAATGAGTCCGCCATTGCATTAGTTTATTAAAGTCTCGCATTAAATGTGGAAATGTATCTTTGAGAATGAAAACTTTAAAGGTCAAGTACAGATTTCTTCTAAAGATAGCACAATTTTTCTCTGAAAAATATGAAAAATAAAGTGTCTGTGTTAGTTTCTACCTAAAATACATACACATATTTTTTTTTCGTAGGTAAGTGAGTATGTATGTTTTCAAACGAGGCGTGGGAAAAGCTTAATAACTAAAATAAATTTCACCGCTTATTTGATTTGCCCAACTCCAATTTTATTTTTTACTCGTATTTATACCAAAATATTTCAGTAAAACTATTTGAATCACACACTTAAAAGTACTGCCATAATTTTGAAAAGACCTTTTCACTAACTAAGCACTTGTGACTTCACGAAAAACTAATAACGCCAAAATCACAGCTACATAATATGGACACGCCTTCAATATTTTTGTAGTAAATAGTGGATACAGCAGTAAAAACACTTGAAATGAAAATCCAAATATGACTTAAATTATTTTAGGAATACTGCTAAGCATCAGGTCCTGATTTTGAGTCACAGGCTAGGCAAAATGGTTTTTCCATAGGTACAGACGCCAGCACTGCACATCAGGCTACTACAATCTGTCAAATTTCTGTAATAGATTTTCAACTTTATCAGGAAACTAGAAGGTTCACGTTTGATTGGCAAAATTTGACAGATGCGGGTAGGTTGATGTGCTGGCTTCTGTACATTATTCGGCTTTAATCCGTGGCTTATCATAAACCTTACAGAGGCTATCGATAGGTGGAAGTATGTCACGCTCCCGCTAAGGTACCTACTAGGTATGCTACTTACTTGCGGATACCTGTGGACCCCACCCATGACTTTACGTTGCATAAATTTTCAATTTATGTATTTTTATTTTTCCAAATTTCTTAAGCTATTGTCAAACAGACAGGCCAAGCGAATGCGATCCGAATCCTATAATATAGAAAAGCGAAAGCGGTCCGATAGTCTACACTCGACAGGCTTTAACCCTAGAGTACTAATCATCGCCTGGGAGGCCGCACTCAACCAGTTTTTTCGCTATAATTTCAAATTGTGCGACCGTTGCTACTTGTGCACTCATCTCAACTCTGTGCACCCCAAAACGCGTTAGTTGGCGATCGCTCGTCCTGCGAGCTCTTTTCATTGCAGAGTTACAGAGTGTTGGATCGCCTGGGAGGCGATCCTTAGTATTAAAGGTAAATTATTTTTACATGATCATAATTATAGTTTTTGGAGTTTTAGACATGACATGCTATTTCTATCTATTGAAATAAAATATTTTGTTTAAAGTTAAACCCATTCAACAATCAGATATAAAAATTGTTGATGAAAGAAGACTGCCAATGAGATTGTAAAAAATTTAGAAGTCGAAGACTGTGATTCTGATGACAGAACGAACTTGGATGGAAATGTCATAAAAAAGCAAAAACAAGCAACAGAAAAAAAGGCGCATGAGTGTGTACTACTATGGAAAATGCAATAAACCGTATCATCTGCAATATCAAACACCTAATTGCTTCTCTAGCGATAGGAAATATTGAGAAAATTTCAAACTTATGTACCATAAAAATTATAATGCTTACTATCCGTTTTTTATAATGAAATCAATAGTTTGTTAATAAACTTTTAGATAAGTAAATGACTTTTTTAATGTTTAAAAGCAAAAACAAAAATTATGATTTATTTCTGTTTCACCAAAAAAGTTTAGCAAGTGTTAAGTTAAAGCACCATATAAGATCGTATCGATACGAAAAATATATTTTTGTTATTACATTTAAAAACGCAGAAGTTGGCCTTTTGTATAAACAATATTTGTCTTTTAGATTCATAAGTAGTCTTTATAAAAATTGTGGTCTTTCAAGAAGTAGCCTCTTAGGCGATGATTAGTATTAAACAGTAAAAAATTTATATTAGTATTCTAGGGTTAAACAATTCCATACATTACAAACAAAAACGCTTCGCTTCGCGTTCGCTTCACGTTCGCTTCACCTGTCTGTTTGACAGTATCAATAGAGTTAGCGTTGTATAACAGCAGCAGCAGCAAATATTAGTTGCCATCTCTCATAAAACACCATTGTATAAATCTCTTAGGATTTTATTGACTCTATTAGCAAAATTTTATAAGACAAGACACAAACTCAGTAGGTACTGAAAAATAGTAATATTGAGGCGTTGTCATTTTTTAAGTTTTACTAATAATTTTAGAATAGGCAAACGTAGTGTAGGACGCCCTGCGGCAAAATGGGTCGATGATTTGAAGAATGTGGCTGGCAGCGGATGGATGCGGGCTGCCCAGGACCGGGAGGGTTGGCGCTCTTTGGGGGAGGCTTACGTTCAGCAGTGGACAGTAATAGGCTGATAATATAATATAAACAATTTTCTGTCGTTCTTTTAATTTTAAGTTTTTAGTTCCAATTTTGTAAGAAAAAAAAAAATTACTCGGAAGCAAATTATTTTAATAAATTTTAGGTCATTGGTTTAGGGTTTCAAAAACCCTCTGTGTGCGAGATGTTATTTTTGTAAAATGTTTCTCACTACCAAAATAAAATAACCGACTGAATTGAGAACCTCCTCCTTTTTGAAGTCTGTTAAAGATTGACTTTTTTTAAGGAATAATAAATTAATTTTTTTTTCCCCTGTGGCAACACTACAGCTAACAGCTGATTTTAAATTGTCCTCTACTTTTTTATTTTAAAAATTGCTTTTATTAGTTTTCTTAGGGATTTTTTCAATTTCTCATGAAGTATATTGCTTAATAATGTATTTTCTGTGTTAGATTTACATATTGATCGTAAATTTTGTGTATAATTTCAATGTGAAGTAAGTGACAGTTACCGGCCTAAGGGAAACTTGCATTGTCATCTTAATCCAGGTACTATACTTCTTAATTATTTGCTATAACATTGTTTACGTGCCGTAATTACGTTTGCTATTACTTAATGTACATTTTCATATGGTTATTTAGTGATACTCATGACCTTTTTAAACGTAAACATAACCTTGCTTAGCTAGGTGTAGGGTTGCCAGATAGGAACTTATCAAATCCGGGACAGTTCTAAAAAAAAAAAAAACAATGTCGGGTCGTGGCCATAATAGAAAATATCATATATTTTTTTTATTTTCAAAGGATTCATATTTATATTTAAAAGATGAAATGCCATTTTTTCAAAAAACATACTTTTATTAGCTGTAGGTATGTAATTAGCTTAAATTGGTAAATTAAAACTTTGGTAGACAATTACTAAATTACAAATTAAATAGTAATAAACTGAAGAAAAATAAACAATAATAATAAGATACTATGTACCTTAAATAAATCTTATATCAATAAATTCCTAACTTAAAAAACAATCGGTACCTTGCTTTTTGGTACATAATGTTTCTGTATAAAGCTTTGGTAGGAAATCAGTACAAACAAATTATGTATCTTCTAATAAAAATAAAACTTCTGATGGAACGTAAATAATAATGTTAAATAAAACGGGATCAAATCATTTATTGAAATATTTTTCACTGGATTTTGCCATTTTTATTAGTTTTTTAAGCAAAACACAACTGAAAGAGTGACAGCGGACGCGGGCGAGAGAGAGGGGGCGGCGGACGCGGGCGAGTGAAGTAAAACTATTGCACGCACTCCCGTCCCGCGCGCCTCCCGCACTCGCTCACCGGCAGCCATGTCATTCCATTCGTTGCTAGTTTATTGTGTTAAAAAATAATAACTTTTCAAAATCCGGGACAATGAGCGCTAATTCCTGGACACGGGACAAGAGGCAAGATTCCGGGACAATCCCGGATTTCCCGGCGGTCTGGCAAGCCTAGCTAGGTGACAGAACTCGGTTTTGATCTTAATTTCGTGTTTTCCCTATATTCCATTCTCTTTTATCTTGCCACTATAGCTACCTACTCTCGCTCAATTTCTTTCTTTTCGATTTCCTTACTGTAATCATGAATATGACACGTAGTGCCCGCGCTCGCCAAGAAGAACTCACTCTGGCTTTGAGCGAATTGAAGGCATCAAGGCAGTCCTGTGACCAGCTAAGTAGGGAAATAGATGAGAATGAAAGGGTTCTCTTGGAGGTCCATGAAAGAATAGAGCATTAAAAAGGGAAATGGCTCAGTTATACACTCAATACACTGATGTCATTGAAGACCGGGATAGGCTCCAACTCATTGTGGACGGATTCAGCCAATGTAGCACAGAGTATGAACAAGCTCTTAATGACAAACACTTTTTACAACAGCAGCTACATGAGGCTAAAAGTCAAATAACAGATCTCGAGACTACAAATATTAACATCACTGCCTCGCTGAATCAAAGTCTTTTCAGTGAATTGGTGCCTATTGCCCCGTCAATGGTTTCTGCCCATAATCCTATTTGCACCATAGATTTGACAAGTGAGGATGACTCAAAATCATGTAATTTAATGAGGGTAGTCACCAGTAGAAATAAATTAAAAAAATATATTAAAATCAATAGATACATTGTAAAAACGCAAAAACTAGTTAAAAGGCAAAAGTTTTTCATTAAAAATGTGAAATTAAATAGAGAAAGACTAAACTTACTCAAACAGTTGGATTTATATTCATTTAATTTGGAACGGAGCACCGAGAAGTACAAAATTGACACAGAAGAACTGCAATCTAAACTAGTCTACCTACAAGACAAACTAAGTTCAATGACTAGTAAATACAATACCTCTGAACAACTTATGAGGGAATATGTGTTGGCGATGAATGATCTGGTTAACTCTCAAACAAACAACTGTGAGCACTGTCAAGAAACTTCCAATGTGCATACACCGGACCATTCATTGACAGCATGTAATACCACCTTACCGCAGCCATGTGTTGATTTACATACACCGGTGAACCGTTCCATTGAAAAATGCAAACAAAGTTGTAAGGATATAGTCATTTTCTGTGATGAGATTGGAAATAATCTAGGTCCTTTAATAACACATGAATATCCAGGAAATAAAATAATAAACCACTGTATGCCTGGATGTTCTTTAAATCATATTATGAAAAAAAATGTTAAATTTAATTTTAAGCAGGACACTATGTTACTAATTTTAATAGGGAATAGAGGAAACTTAAATAAAGGGGAATTGCTCCATTACTATAGAACATTGAATAACTTAAAATTAAGAAAGATTGTGTTGTTTACTTTCCCCTACAGTAACAGTTTGCCACAGGAGGAAAATAACTTTAGATTTAATATTAATATGACATTGCACAACTTGACATGTAATAATGATGTATTTCAGCTAATTGACATTAATAATTATGTGGGTAAAAACTTTTATTTGACAGAAGATAGATATTTTGTAGAAAAGTACTATCTTACAAATTATTGTAAAAGACAGATAGCTGTGTCTTTAGCCTATTTTTTTTCTATCACAGCTCAGAACTTATATAAACAAGATGCTTCTATTGAGCAATGCAATATTGAATTAAATAACTCTTACAATAATTTGATTACATTGACCGAACCTGATCATCATTTAAATTACATCTTGAGACAATAGAGGCAATCTCTTGCAATTATGTAACAATGTCAGATGTTTCAAATCAGAGTGTTGGAAATTTTAATAGTATCAACCTGGTGCATCAAAACATTCAAGGATTTTTAAACAAGGAATTAGAAGTAGAACTTTTTTTGAATTGTAATAAAATAGATATTCTTTGTATAACGGAGCACTGGCTCAAAAGTCACCAGTTCATGTTTAATTTTAGCAATCACCAGGTTGGTAGTTCATTCAGCAGAGTGAATGCTATACATGGCGGCGCATTAATCCTAGTAAATAATCAGCTCAAATTTAAAGACCGTAAGGATATTGTTAGCCTCTCCGTTGAACGGACAGTTGAAATAGCCTGTATAGAATTGGAGCAGTTTATTATATTAAGCGTGTACAGACCTCCCTCAGGGTTGTATGACTGTTTTGAGAGGGTCATGGATGAAGTGCTGCACAGAATTAGTAATTCAAAAAAGGCTATTATAACTTGTGGTGATTTTAATATTAATTTGTTAGAAAATTCTGTGCTAAGTACTAAAATCTTAAGCCTGTTCCGGTCATACAATCTTGAAAATAAATTTTTGGAGCCCACTAGAATAACCCCTACTAGTTCAACTTGCCTAGATAATATATATACTGATGTCAAAGAAATTCATAAAGCAATTATTAACCTAATAGATTCTGATCATTGCGGGCAACTTATTACTATTGAAAATGTTAACAAAAAAGTAATTAAACAAGATATCATAGTTAACCCAAAAACCAAAAGTAGATTGGAAACTTTTAAAAATAAACTTTTGCATAAATTATCTCTTTTGTCAACTAATGATGACCCGAATCAACATTTTAACGATTTTTTCAGTATGTACTGCAAACAATTTGATACTACATTTGTTCCCAAAACAATCTCTGTTAATAGTAAAGCTTCGTTTAATGACTGGGCAACCATTGGTATTCATAGAAGTAGAAAACGACTTTATGAGCTGTATGAAGAGAGGGCCCATATTAATACTGTGGAATTTAATTCATATGTTAAAAAATATTCTAAATTGTTTAAAAAAGTATGTTGTGTAGCAAAGGCTCGATACCTGAGTTCTAAAATTAAAAACAGTAGTAATGTAATTAGAACGACATGGAAAATTATAAATAGCGAAACGGGAAAGTCGTGCAGGACAGATAGTGAGTTCAGCCTTGCCATTGGTGATAGTATTTTAAATTCAGACACTCAAGTTGCCACAGCCTTTGAGAGATTTTTCGCCGACATTCCTGTATCGACTACTAAATCATTAAACTCGTCACCTGCTGCTGCAGAGTCTTTACTAAAGGATAATGTTCCTGCTTGCGATTCCGATTTTCATTTTCAATATGTTACTTGTAAAGATGTAATCAAAATTTTTCACACCTTAAATATTAAGAAGACCGCTGACCTATGGGGTCACTCAGTAGACGTTGCTAAGTCAATTATACATATTGTAGCTCCTACCCTCGCTTCTATTTTTAATGATTGTATTGACAGTGGAGAGTTTCCTGATCTAATGAAATATAGTAAAATAATACCACTATTCAAATCTGGTAGTACATCAGACCCTACTAATTACAGACCCATTTCAGTACTACCTACTTTTAGTAAAATTTTTGAAAAGCTTATTTTAGTTCAACTGCAGAGTTTTTTTGACAAACATAAATTATTGCATAATAAACAGTTCGGTTTTACAAGGGGTCGTTCAACAACTGATGCCGGTGTTGAACTTTTAGGACACATTTACGATGCATGGGAAGACAAATGCGATGCTTTGGGTATTTTTTGCGATTTGTCCAAGGCTTTCGATTGCGTTCTTCACGAAACATTGATCAGGAAACTGCACCACTACGGTATCCGGAACGCCTCTTTGGATCTTCTTACCTCTTATTTGAGTGATAGGATTCAAAGAGTGGACGTCAACGGAAAAAGATCCCCCGGATCTGTTGTAAAAATGGGGGTACCCCAGGGCTCAATTCTTGGCCCATTTTTGTTTCTCATTTATATAAATGATTTGCCTTACTTAATAAAAGACAATCATAACATAGTGTTGTTTGCAGACGATACTTCACTTTTATTTAAACTCAAACGTCAGCAGATCGTTACTGATGATGTTAATAGAGCTCTTGCAAAAATAGTGAATTGGTTCGAATGTAATAATCTTCTTCTAAATGAGAAAAAAACGAAATGTATTAAATTTACGATACCTCATGTTAAACAAGTAGAAACTGTTATACGGATAAAGGATCAAGAAGTTAAACCGGAAGATACCTCAGTCTTTTTAGGCATAACTTTAGATAATAAACTTCAGTGGGGCCCCCATATAGAAAAATTGGCAAAAAAACTTAGTTCTGCAGCTTTCGCCGTTAGAAAAATCCGCGACTTAACTGATTTAGAGACAGCGCGTTTAGTTTACTTTAGTTACTTCCACAGTGTGATGTCGTATGGTATTCTTTTATGGGGAACTGCCGCCGATATTCAAACAGTTTTTGTATTTCAAAAAAGGGCTATTCGTTCTATTTATAAATTGAGTCCCAGAAGCTCCCTCAGAGAAAAGTTTAAGGAGATTAATATATTGACTGTGCCGTCTCAATTTATTTATGAAAATCTTTTGTACGCACATAAAAATATTAATCTTTTTAAAAAATATAGCGATATTCATAGTATTAATACGAGGAATAAAGATAAATTTAATGTACCAGCAACTAGGCTCAAAAAAATAGGGATTTCGTTTAGATGTCAATGTATACGTTTCTATAATAAGCTTCCCGGCCCTATTCAAATGCTAAGTATTAATAAGTTCAAATCGTATATAAAACGTAATTTGTCCAAGAAAGCTTACTATCATATTAATCATTATTTAGAGGATAAAAAGGCATGGGAATAAGCTGCTCCAATTAAATTAAATTCCCTCAATATTTTCTTTTATATTTTTTTTATTATTATTATTATTTACTTATTTTTGACATATTTTTTTTTGGTTTATTATACACACTGACATTTTATTTTTACTCATTTTATTTTTATTTTGACATGTTTTGTTTTTATTTGACATTTTATATTTACTTCTCTTTTTTTTGTCTTGACATGATTACTTTGTAATTTATTTATATTTTTACACATTTTGACATTTTCTATGTCATTTGTTTTTTTTATGTTTTTATTTTATTTATTTTGTTGATATGAATTACTTTGTAATTTTAATTTTGTCTTTTTTTTATTTGTGTTTTTTCTAACTTGTGAATATGAGAACATATGTGGGTTACATTTTATTCTACTTTTTTATTATTTCCTTGCAGTTAATTTTATTGTCTGACAGTTTGAGTTATTGATGCGGCCTACCCAAATCTCCTTTCTTTGGTACTGTTCGTCGTTTCGTTGAGCTCCTTGTGATATGAGTTGAGCTACACGGTAACTGACACATGCTTGCACTGACTGGACAGGTCCACTCAAATCTGTGTGGTTCTTTCTTCAAAAGGCCACCTCAGACACCTGCATGGTTCTCATATAATTTGATAAATACAAAATTGTCTGGACTTTAAAAGAGACTGTGACCTCTGAGTTTGTTTCGGATGTTTCTTCTCAGGGTAGTCAGTTACGAAACACCGGCCTCATCTAGTGTAAAATAGTGTCTTTTTGACGTGTAAAAGAGTTTGCCAAAACCAATTTACTGAATAAATATCATTTATCATTTATAACAAATTATTTTAATAGACTTTAGTAATACCTATATCATCCCTTATTATGTTAATTGTTTTTTTTTTATTCAGACAATTTAAAAATACGGGTCAAATATTTATTGGAATGCTACGCGTCCGTCATGCGTGGCCCCACGCGTCACTGGACGTTATCAAAAAGAACGCGTGTACTTGGCTAGGTTAAGAATTATAAAAAACCGGCCAAGTGCGAGTCGGACTCGTACCCCATAAAGGGTCCCGTAGCAGCAAGTAACACAATATAAAAGTTCTTGTAGTTGGTTTTAACTTTGAAAGGTAAATTGTGGTTTACGATATACGACGTAAAAAAAAATTACTTGATATAGTTCAAACCAATTCTCGCTGGAAGTTTGCATGTACATCAAATATTATTATATTTTTTTAGTTTTATCGTTCTCTTATTTTAGAAGTTACAAGGGCGGGAGACACGCATTATGCGGTGCAGCGGTTCACATAATACATCTACTTACCAAGTTTCAACAGGATAGCTCTTATACTTTCGAAAAAAGTGGCTGTGACATACGGACGAACAGACAGATTTGGCGAATCTATGACGGTTCCATTTTTTGCCACCTGACTACGGAACCCTAAAAATGATACCATTTTAAAAGTTTACCTATAACTTTAAATTGATACCGAATTAATTCAAATCACGACATTATTTAAGGCGATATCCTGAAGCTAGTAAGTGATTCCACACTTTGACTCGAGTGTGTATAAAAACATCCGCATTTAAAATATTAGTTTGCAATTAAAACGGTTTTAGCTTACCATCAGTGTTGTACGCAACTCTATTAAATCTGAACTTACTCGTATATTCCTCTATAGAACACAACTCAAACGATGTAGTATTCTTTATAATTTAAAGTTCACAAACAACAGCTCGGCTTTGCTCGGCTCTGTACTTGAAAGTTGATATTTCTTTGATATTATTGCAATCGTACTTGTGTGTGATCCTGTCTTTAATTATTTCACTTTATCATCTGAGAAACTTGTAGAGTTTTAAACAAAGGATACACCTGTTTGTGTAAGTTTTCAAGTATGGCTTCTTTTAATTTCCCATGTGGTTTCTTTGCACATCACTGCATGTTTCAGCTGATTCAAAACTTTGTTTTGCTCTTTGCAATTTTAACATCTTTGCTACTCGAAATTTAAAATATTGGATGTATTAGTTCATAAAACAATTTATTAACTAACTTCGAAAAAAGGAGGAGGTTTTCAATTCTTCGGTTTTTTTTAATAAATATAATTATTTTTCCCGATTTCTCGATGTCGCCTGGAGCTATTTGGAAAATTCTTTTTTTGTTTGAAAGGGTATACCTTACAAATGGTCCTATGTTAATTAGGTCAGGATCTGATGGCAGGATCTTGGAGGAACCGAGGAAACTTTTCATTAAATTACAGAAATTCAACGGCGATTGCTGGTATCGCATTATATGAACGCATTCGATCATACAACAAAATATTATGCCTGCATCTATTGGAAACAAAGTTAAGAAGAAAGTTTGGAAAAAAAAAGAAACAAAGAAACCGACTTCCAATATTAACGTTTCATTCCTAATTTATTTTACACATTTTCGTGTTTTTTTAGAAGACAGTTTCATTAATTTAAAAGTTTTTTTTTTTAGTTTTTGTCACAAATCAAAATAAAAAATACATTTTTCACGTTTAACGAATCCCTCTAAAATTGAACTGCAACAAAATTATCCCACATTTTAATGAAAATTCTAAACTGTATGAAATGAAACTGATCATTAAATTAAATTGATCAATTTGTCCATCCAATTAGGGGCACAGCAACGATCGCCATTCCTATTTGATATCACGTTTTAATTGGCAAATAACGTTATTTGGATTTACCATTTTTGTTAAAAAAAAAATGTATCGCCTGTGTTATCTTAATTGCCCTGATTAAAAATCTTTCTATGTACAGACGCCAGCACATCAACCTACCACAATCTGCCAAATTTCTTCAATAGATTTTCAACCTTATCACAATACAGTAAGGTTAATGTTCGATTGGTAAAATCTAACAGTTTCGGGTAGGTTGACCTGCTGGCGTCTGTACCTACTAACTTTGTTTATTCCGATTTATTTTTATAATATTACAGAGTGTAAGAAGACACATCACAAAGCCGTTAACTAGCTACGCATACTGTACATCTAACTAAGTAGCTTTACGCTAAAATTATCGCTGGGAACCGACTTTTATTTTTATGTATCAAAAAAAATAATAAGTTGAAAATCCCAGTCTAGAGAAGAGGGTCATCGACCGTCGAAAGTAAATCAAACGCACACTAACATAAGCTGTGCGTTTCTGCATTTAGTTCTTACGTACATTACTGTTCGTAACTTCAAATGCGTAATTTATTTAGAAAAATCGAAAATTCAGGTAATGCTTGTTTAGAAAAAAAAATTGTAATAGGTACTACTTAGAATTCGATTTCGTAAAAAAAAGTTAAAAAAAATGCAACTTTGACCTTCAATATCTCGAGAACCCGTGGAGTCCCAGGTATGGTCTAAAGGAAAAAAAATGATCCAAATAATGGGTAGAATACGTGGCTTTCGGCTTCGTTAAGTGTCTTCTTACACCCTGAGTAAAGAGCTAAGCGGAAGTAATTCGTTCTCTATTATACCAGGTTGATGAAGATCATAATTAATATACCATTTTTTTTGTCTTTTGACAGTTCAAAAGTGCCTGTAACTTGAAATAAATAATTTGTTTTCATTTATGATAGAGAAAATATTGCGCAGTGGTTGAGTGATCGACTGTTGCGCAGCGTGTCGCGGGTTCGATCCCCGCACGGAACAAATATTTGTATGACCTGCAGGTAGTTTTTCCGGGTCTAGGTGTTTGTGTATGTGAGTTTCTATGTTTGTAAACGCACCCACGATACAGGAGAAATTCCTGGTGTGGGGCAATGTTTTTTTTTTTAAAGGGCATTTTTACACGGAGGTTCATACAACTCATTCATTGTATGGATTTTATGCTTACACATAAGTTAATAAGTTCGTAGTTCTACAGGTCGATCAAAATATTTTCTTTTCTATTTGAACGGATGACAGTTTTTAGAATTTGTTTTAATTTATTTATGAACATTTTGTTTTTAGTTTAACCTATTTTTACGCCTATTTTTATCAACCATGACGTAGACAATCCCTCTATCAATCATACTTCTAACACAAATATCCCCACAACATTTCAAATGAAACGGATTACTTTCCTGCTCCCCGTGACAGAGGCATGTCTGTTCTTTTCTCACGGGCAGAGTCGACCTACATGTGACGTCATCACGGGAAAAATCACAACCAGGTCACACCAAACAGCCCTGAGCTAGACGTATGCTCACAAAACTATGTACAAACAAACTAACGAGGTAAACATAGAGTAATAACTAAATCAAGGCATAAAAAATTATAGATAGTAAATAGAGGGTAGTGGCCTTGAGACGTAAAAGGCAATTGGAGGAACACGCGGTGGATTTTAGTCAGTATGAATCTGACAGTCCCTACCGCTACACACAGGGCGGAAGGACTCATTTGATAATTTTACCACAAAAAAGGTTCAATTAAAATAATCAGAGTAGGATGAAGATGCCTTAAAAATTAGTTACAACGGTGGGCAACCGAAAGCTACTGATTTTCAAAGCTTTTGGCTATTAAGAGGAAACACAAGGGCCGTTTTTCCATACAAACGTAGTCCCCTGTTTCCTCCCTGAATAATGCCAGTAGAGCAATATTTTTTTTTACAAAAAATCTGTGGCCACTATTGGAAAAACCCTATTAAAAATACGAAAATACATTTTAAATGAGCACAAAATCAACGATTCGTAGTCCCCTGATTACTACTCCAAAACTTAACCTATTTAACTACTTTTTTCTTTAAGAAGTAAAGAAAGGCTTTGGCCGTGTTCCTATGTTTTCCTTTTTTCCATAAATTTATTATTAAAAGAGATATGAACATTCAAAACCCTAAAAAATTGGCCAGATTTTCCGCTGTGTTCATATATACAGAAAACAAATTTGACAAGATTATATAAAAAAGGAAAATATAGGAACACGGACAAAGCTTTTCTTTACTTTTTAAAGAAAAAAGTAGTTAAATCGGTTAAGTTTTGGAGTAGTAATCAGGAGACTACGAATCGTTGATTTTGTGCTCATTTAATAGGTATTTTCGTATTTTTAATAGGGTTTTTCCACAAGTGGCCACAGATTTTTGTAAAAAAATACTCATCAAATGAGTCCTCCCACCCAGGGCAGGGCAGGGGGGACTGTCAGACTCGTACTGACTAAAATCCATGGTGTCCTTCAATAGCCCTTTACGTTCCAGTGTCACGGTAATTTGATAAGTCCCGCAACCCCGGCAGGCATTGGCCCTCTAAAGGGGGCCTCCGTCATCATGCTCTTTGAGGCGCGCGTAGAACACGACGCGCTGTCGACCCGGGCATAGTCCGTGGTCGGACAGCGAGTCGCGGTGGCCGGAGATCGTCTGCCGACGTCTGTCGCCATGGGCGTCTATCACTGCAGCTGGGGTGGAGGGAGGACGCTGTCCTCTCCCTCACGCGGCCCACCTCCTCCATCGCGAGCATGACTGCTTCGCAGAAGGAGGCGACCGCTTTCCACTCCGTCTCGCCCTGCAGCATGGCCTCGACCAATGCCGGGCGCGAGAGGTCTTCGCCTATCTTCGGCCTGAGGACACGGCGGCGGTCAAGCGGCGGTGCTCTGCCCAAGCGTGGCAGTCCGGCATGCACCGTATGCTCCACCGTGTGCTCAGGGCGATCCTCCCAGGCATTTCTTCCCTCTTTATCAGACACAGGTACCTTCCGAAATTTCCGTGTCCGGTGAGGAACGAAAGAACGCCTGCCAAAATATGTGGTATTGCATATTTTTAGTGCAATTTGATGTAATATTATACACCGTGACATTTTAGTCGTCTTACAAAAGTGGCCCACTTAATGTCCCCGACCTAAAATACATCTAGGCGAGTTTAGTTTTTCTTTTAATCGTTAATAATAATTTTTATTATTAATAAATAGGTACATTAGAAATATGAAAATGTTTACATATCAAGCTGTAGAGTATACCTACCCAGCGCAATAGTCGGGCAGATCATTACATCTCCATTTTCTATGAGACAAGGGTGTTTTTAACTACGCCTTGCGTCATAATAACGAATTAAAATTTTATTTTAAAATTTTCAAATCTCTTAAATACCATTTTTATTATTATAAACGTGTTCTAGTCATTGGATACATGAACTGGGCTGCCGTTGTAAGACGACTAAAAAGTCACGGTGTATAATAGATGGCGCCGTCACGAAAAGACTTAGTCGTGACGCGAACTCAAGATCAATCATACGATTGAAAGTTATCTTGGACTTGAAAGTTACCAAATCCACAACTTATTGCCTAAGCGTGAGCTTTAAACTACTAAGCTTTAAGTGGATAACCGACAAAGCCTCACAGATAAAATTAAATCCTTCAATCAATATGGATTTCTAAAGCCAATATTATTAATAAACCGTTCTAACCACGAGATGTGGATGTGTGTGTGAAGTGCATTTTTTAAATAATTTTAGAAGGTGAATAATTAATTTTCGTCACTTTTTTAGCTGCAGTAGTGGCAGCATGGGGACGCTTAAAACTGCTAATATGCGATAATATAAAAAGACTCAAGAAGCTGACAGATAATGTGATAATAATAATATCATATTTAAATCCAAAAATAGAGGTTGAGAAAAATGCAAATCAAAATAAAAATCTTATGTTTTTAATATTTATTTTCGAACGTGGCACTTGACACTATCCAGATAGAAGTTTATAAATAAGTGATTAAAATGTATACTTAACTGAAACTAAAAATGTACAAATATTAATATGAACTTTAAAACAAGATACATAATAAAAACTAAAAATATTATTTAAAAAAAAGAAAACACATAAAGGCACTAAAGGCAGAGACACTTAGGCGTCAAAGCACTCCCCGCATCTAGATTTTTAGATCATTTCTAGATATATATAACTAACGTTTTCATGTGATCAACAAAAGATGATGAGAGGTTGAAACAGTGGTTGACGAATACCGCAATACTAAATAGTATTTATCTCCAAACCAGCCCAAAGCTACAATCAATCATATTAATATTTACCAAGCAAATACATGACGCGTCGTTCTACAAACGAAGCCTCTTATTAATAAAAACAATAACCGTTCTTATTTTCGCTGAGAAAAATATTTCGGGGACCGTTTTCTCGCTAAAACAGACTTTATTAATTAAATAATTAAATCTTGTTAGTCAAGAGGCGTTTTTTCTTCGTATCCGCCATTTTGTCTCTCGTGAATGGCGGTAATAATCACGTGATTTCCCGAAAGACTGGGTTCATTAATTCATTATTCAACAAAGTATAAAAAGCATCTTAGGTTGTTGTTTATTATTCAGGTAAAACCTCTACAGCTGATTAAAAACTGCCATGGGAAATAATATTGCCTGGCAGTATTTAAACAACTATATAGGTTTTTCTTGAATGGCCAAGTCTTGAATGGCCTTCCTTTGTTTTATTGATAGGCCTGTGTGTCTAAGGGTGCTCCCACATTTATCGACGCGGAATCGGCTTAAGCCGGTCGAAAAAACCTTTATGTCAACGTAATAAGGGTGTTACTATTACCATTCGGCTCGGCTTGGACGACGCGAGCCGATGCGAATGATATTAGTAACACCCTTATTACGTTGACATAAAGGTTTTTTCGACCGGCTTAAGAGCGCTTATTCTGAAAGCTGGCAACGTCGCAAATAGTTGTCAAATATTAATAAGTTTTAATTAATTTAGCAATGTTACTGTATGGAAATAAGAAATATCTCTCTGTAGTGCACTAGAACATTGATACAGAAATGGAATTAAAACACTGAATTTGATGTTGTAACCGTTTCAGGTGTAAAAAAAGCATTTGGAAAGTTTACAAATACTTTTTTTACATCTAAAACTATATATTCGGTGTTACGATATTAATTATTGCATTCCCTAATCAATTTTTGAGTGCACTACAGAGCCATATTTCTTATTTTCATACAGTAAATTTACCAAATTAATTTAAACTTGTAAATATTTGACAGTTATTTGCGACGTTGCCAACTTTCTGGTTATGCGCCCTTAAGCCGATTCCGCGTCGATAAATGTGGGAGCACCCTATTGGTTAGTGACCCTGACTGCTATGCCGGAGGTCGTGGGTTCGATTCCCACCCAGGACAAATGTTTGTGTGATGAGCACGAACATTTGTTCTGTGTCTGGGTGTAATTTATCTATAATATTTATGTATTTAGAAATATATTAAGTATGTTTATCAGTTGTCTAGTACCCATAACACAAGCTCTGCTTAGCTTGGGACTAGATGGCGTTGTGTGATAGTTGTGGAATATTATTATTATGTCGTTTATTCATGTTTCACCATATCATTACATTTTTAAATATTTCTTTAAAAACTACAAAACAATAACAAAACATTTAAAAATATAAAAATAGTAGTCCTCCGGCGTGGGACCAGGGTCCAAGCTACCGGTGGTTAGGGCTCCAGAGACAGGAACCTCCTCACAATACGAGCCGTATCAAGGAGTACTGCCTTCTAAATCAGGCCCTTGATCCAACCCCCTAGGGAGATTATTATTATTATCACAGATGTTATTTTGAAGTAGTCCAGCTACTAAATATTCAAGTCGCTCTTTACCAATCTATTGATGAATAATATAACCACGAAAAATTGGAATTCCCATTGTGCATTTTGAAACACACGCTATAACAAAATTACAATCAAAAGCGATTTGTATTAATATTCACAATCAACGTTGACAATGTTAAAACAAATACTGTAGTACAGCATGGAATTGTACTAAGTTAATTTATGTACAGTGCACTGGATATCAGCAAATACCTCGAGTAATTATGCAGTTAATTAATCAACCGCTATGTTGAGAATAACAAGCATGTATCTACATATATCTTTGTTTATGTGACTGCTAGCTTGTTACTATGTGTGTGTTATATGTGGAGTTACTAATTAAATGAGGACAGCAGCAGCAGGACAGATAGTGAGTTCAGCCTTGCCATTGGTGATAGTATTTTAAATTCAGACACTCAAGTTGCCACAGCCTTTGAGAGATTTTTCGCCGACATTCCTGTATCGACTACTAAATCGTTAAACTCGTCACCTGCTGTTGCAGAGTCTTTACTAAAGGATAATGTTCCTGCTTGCGATTCCGATTTTCATTTTCAATATGTTACTTGTAAAGATGTAATCAAAATTTTTCACACCTTAAATATTAAGAAGACCGCTGATCTATGGGGTCACTCAGTAGAAGTTGCTAAGTCAATTATAAATATTGTAGCTCCTACCCTCGCTTCTATTTTTAACGATTGTATTGACAGTGGAGAGTTTCCTGATCTAATGAAAAATAGTAAAATAATACCACTATTCAAATCTGGTAGTAGATCAGACCCTACTAACTACAGACCTATTTCAGTACTACCTACTTTTAGTAAAATTTTTGAAAAGCTTATTTTAGTTCAACTGCAGAGTTTTTTTGACAAACATAAATTATTGCATAATAAACAGTTCGGTTTTACAAGGGGTCGTTCAACAACTGATGCCGGTGTTGAACTTTTAGGACACATTTATGATGCATGGGAAGACAAATGCGATGCTTTGGGCATTTTTTGCGATTTGTCCAAGGCTTTCGATTGCGTTCTTCACGAAACATTGATCAGGAAACTGCGCCACTACGGTATCCGGAACGCCTCTTTGGATCTTCTTACCTCTTATTTGAGTGATAGGATTCAAAGAGTGGACGTCAACGGAAAAAGATCCCCCGGATCTGTTGTAAAAATGGGGGTACCCCAGGGCTCAATTCTTGGCCCATTTTTGTTTCTCATTTATATAAATGATTTGCCTTACTTAATAAAAGACAATCATAACATAGTGTTGTTTGCAGACGATACTTCACTTTTATTTAAACTCAAACGTCAGCAGACCGTTACTGATGATGTTAATAGAGCTCTTGCAAAAATAGTAAATTGGTTCGAATGTAATAATCTTCTTCTAAATGAGAAAAAAACAAAATGTATTAAATTTACGATACCCCATGTTAAACAAGTAGAAACTGATATACGGATAAAGGATCAAGAATTAAAACCAGAAGATACCTCAGTCTTTTTAGGCATAACTTTAGACAATAAACTTCAGTGGGGCCCCCATATAGAAAAATTGGCAAAAAAACTTAGTTCTGCAGCATTCGCCGTTAGAAAAATCCGCGACTTAACTGATTTAGAGACAGCGCGTTTAGTTTACTTTAGTTACTTCCACAGTGTGATGTCGTATGGTATTCTTTTATGGGGAAATGCCGCCGATATTCAAACAGTTTTTGTATTGCAAAAAAGGGCAATTCCTTCTATTTATAAATTGAGTCCCAGAAGCTCCCTCAGAGAAAAGTTTAAGGAGATTAATATATTGACTGTGCCGTCTCAATTTATTTATGAAAATCTTTTGTACGCACATAAAAATATTAATCTTTTTAAAAATATAGTGATATGCATAGTATTAACACGAGGAATAAAGATAAATTTATTGTTCCAGCAACTCGGCTCAAAAAAATAGGGATTTCGTTTAGATGTCAATGTATACGTTTCTATAATAAGCTTCCCGGCCCTATTCAAATGCTAAGTATTAATAAATTCAAATCGTATATAAAACGTAATTTGTCCAAGAAAGCTTACTATCATATTAATCATTATTTAGAGGATAAAAAGGCATGGGAATAAGCTGCTCCAATTAAATTCACTCAATATTTTCTTTTATACATTTTTTTTTATATTATTATTTACTTATTTTGACATTTTTTGGTTTTTTGTTTATACACCCTGACATTTTATTTTATTTTGACATAATTTATTTATATTTTTACACATTTTGACATTTTCTATGTCATTTGTTTTTTTATGTTTTTATTTTATTTATTTTGTTGACATGAATTACCTTGTAATTTTAATTTTGTCTTTTTTTTTTTATTTGTGTTTTTACTAGCGTGTGAATATGAGAACATATGTGGGTTACATTTTTATTCTACTTTTTTATTATTTTCTTTGAGTTAATTTTATTGTCTGACAGTTTGAGTTATTTATGCGGCCTACCCAAATGTCCTTTCTTTGGTATTGTTCGTCGTTTCGTTGAGCTCCTTGTGTTATGAGTTGAGCTACACGGTAACTGACACATGCTTGCACTGACTGGACAGGTCCACTCAAATCTGTGTGGTTCTTTCTTCAAAAGACCACCTCAGACACCTGCATGGTTCTCATATAATTTGATCAATACAAAATTGTCTGGACTTTAAAAGAGACTGTGACCTCTGAGTTTGTTTCGGATGTTTCTTCTCAGAGTAGTCAGGTACGAAACACCGGCCTCATCTAGTGTAAAAAAGTGTTTTTTGACGTGTAAAAGAGTTTGCCAAAACCAATTTACTGAATAAATATCATTTATCATTTATCATTTATCATTTATCAATGATGCAGATCTATAAAAATCGAAATAAATGCACTGGCTAAAATTAAATTAAATCTAAGTAGGAAGAATGAAAAATATTTAATAAACGCAGGACACAGGAAAACAACCTAGTGCCCTAAAAAAACATTAGCATAAGAACACACATTAATTATTATGTGTATAAGCAGCAAAAATATGTCTGATGAGAAAAAGATAAAAAGAAATGCAGTAACAGTGAGTTAGAGGGAAAAAATGAAAATGTAATAGAATGCAATGAAATGAATGAATAACAGCATGATACAAAAAAATTGTTCTTAAGAATGAAACGCTTTTGAATGAAATAAATGCCATCCCGAATATTTATTGTGATGTAAAAAAATCATGTAAATAAAATAAAATTGAAGAACTTTGTGTTTTCTTGAATTATGACGAATGATGCTATTAATTTAATATATTGCATTATCGTTGTACGTACTTAAATTATTATTTTTATCTACTCTCATATCGTTAAATTCAAAATACAAAACTCAAAACGAGTTTATAATGACGTACTTTACACACAGTATATCGAAATGAAATTAGAAAATTAAATAATGACACTATTTCTGTAACAAAATAATGTTATAATAATTTTTTTTTTCATTACTATACAGATTACAGATCATAGATACATCCATTTGATTTTTTATCTGTGGCTGCGCGCGCTGTGGCCCATGCGCGGTGGTAACGAGAATTATGGCGCCATAATACTGTGTCAATCTTTATCTTTTATTTGATAAATTCGTGTTCAATGAAAGTAGATAAAGTAGTGTATGAAACTGTACATAACTAGGTATTATACACTCGTGTGATACTTTTAAAAAACTCGCTTCGCTCGTTTTTTAAACTCACACTCGTGTATAATACCCCTCATTATGTACCTACCAGTTTCATAAACTACTATTATAATACAAACAAAAAAATACGAAAGACATCGGACAATGATCTCATGATTTCCATAATAGCGCCGCCATTCAATGTTTATATTCAACAGTTCAATAAAAGGCTAGATTTAATTTATTTTACAGTTCAATAAATCTGAAGCGAAATAGCAGTCTTCTATCTTGATTGCAGCGGACGGGAGGTGGTCGCATCTATAATTGTGCTGTTAACTCTGTTGCATAACAGATTAGTACAGAAGCTTGGTTATTTGAGGGATTACACAGTTAATGAAAGACATAGTTTTATGAAAGGAACTACATACTTTTAGTAAGGGACTTTTAGTAAGTGTGTTTCCCCACTTACTGGCGATCGGTCTAAGGAGCGATTGAAACTGTGGTGAGAGAGTGTGTCATTACCAAATTCATTCGTGCCGCCTGCTGAAGATCTTCTTCCTGGAAATGAGCTGCCTTGGCCGACCTGGAAATCTATAAACAGACTAGGTACTAGATACTAGGTAGGCCGAAGCAAAGAATATTTGCTCAGTTGGAAATTTACTGATGAATCTTTTCTGGAGTGTAGATGTGGTGCTGCTCCACAAACGATGAGGCACTTAATATCGTGCCCTGCGTGCCCTGCCGACTGTTCGTTGCAGGAGTTGATGGACATTTCTGAGAGCGCTAAACTCGTGGCTACCGGGCCGATTCAATATAGATTGTCATTGACACGATAAGAAGGAGACGAAAGGGACCGCTAACCACTTTAAAAAAATACAGGTTTGGGTACTGTTTTTAATATGGGACGAATTACTAGTTCAGATGAGATTCTCGCTGCTGCGACATAGGCGTCTTCATTAAGCGAGGGAGGCTTTGGCACGCGGGTCCAGTATGCGGTCACATATCTTCGAATTTTTGATTATAAGACATATCGGTCTTCACAATGTTTTCCTTCACTGTTTTGAGAGCAGAGATTATGAAAAGCAAAGTTATGTACGACCTACATACATACTCGGTAAGTCGGTCATATTCACTTTAAGTGGTTTACATTTGAAGAGGCTGAAGCTGGAATGATGACGCGTCTGAAAACGTGTGCCTATTTCTGCCCATTGTATGAAGTTACCCTTCTCTACATATCTTCATTGTGTCACAATCACCCGGTCAGCGGTATTGGAGTTAATGGAAAAGCCAGCGGAAGCTTTTTTATCCCCCCAGCTTCTGTTACCTGTTGACTGCGATAGGGGTATAGTGTTACTTTGAATTAATATTTTGAGGTGTCAATTTGAACAATAACGGAGCCTGTTTTTGCTATTATTATTATTTGCCTATTATTATTAAGGGCGAGTTGGGTTGCTATGAAACAGGATAACCCGAAATCCAAGAGCTGCTCGTGATAAATAGGACTAAAAGACTTGAAAGGTACTTCATTCATTTACTATTCGACAAAAGACTAACTTACTGAGTTGTGGAGATACTATGGTTTCTTACAACGAGAATAATACCACTGCGGGGGGAACAAGGTTACGTTAGAGGACTTGTATAGTTCTGTCCCACACTGGAATTACTCTCGCTTTATGCTGGCCACACACGTTACAGTATACGAGTACTTGCACAAATCCAGACTTCCGCAAGTATACTATTACGTCTCTCGCACCCGGCATTGGTCGCGGCCATGCTGCGGGGCGAGACGGAGTGGGAAGCGGTCGCCTCCTTCTGCGAAGCAGTCATGCTCGCGAAGGAGGAGGCGGGCCGCGTGAGGGAGAGGACAATGTCCTCCCTCCGCCCCACCCGCGTTGGTGGACGCCCACGGCAACGGACGTTGCAAGACGATCTCCGGCCACCGTAGGCGCGGGCATGCGAGCGGCGAGTAAAGGGCAACTCGCTGCCCGATCATGCCCGGGTCGACGGCGCGTTGTGTTCCACGCGCGCCTCAAAGAACGTCAGCATAATGACGGGGCCCCCTCTCTAGAGGGCCAAAGCCTGCCGGGGACGCGGGACTTATCTCATTACTGTGACCCCGGAACATAAAGGGCTATTGAAGGACACCGTGGATTGTAGCCAGTACAAGTCTGACAGTCCCTCCCGCCCTGCCCGGGGTGGGAGGACTCATTTGATGATTTTACCACGATAAAAAAAAAAAAAAACATTGTCACTGTCCTGTGTTTGTGCAAGTCTAGATTTGCGCAAGTCTATTGGTACGTGTATTGCCGGCTTTAAGACGTCATGGTAGGCGAGCAGGAGCAGGTGCTCAGTCGTTCCACGTATACCTACCTAATCTGTATTATAAATGTTAATGACGTGTGAAATTGCGATTTTCTTCTAAAATTATAATATTATTAAAGTAGTGAAAGAAACAGTAGGTATGCTTTGTCGGCCTACTAGAACCTCATCCTTTATAATAAAGTCAGATTAAAAGTAAACAAATAAATTGATGTTCGTGAGATCGTTGATCTCGTGAGTTTTTTAAAATTTGAATAATTTTTAAATTCCGAAAAGCGATTACACATTACTATATGCATCATTTGTTTTTTTAAAGGTAGACATTTTCTTTTGTTCGTTCAATGAACTCTGTAATCCCAGTAAGTTTTCTTCTGTAATCTGCCCGAATTAAGACTAATGAGTTTTTCTAAGATCGCAATTTAAAATCAGTCTGATAAAACGAAACTTTGATTAAGCGAATAGCTTTTTGGATGCTAATTTATTTTTAATTGCAATCCCACGAAAGGATCAATTCAACAGTTTAAGAACATTTTATTATTTTATAATGGTTTGGTTTTATTTATGATCTCTTGTGTTTTAATGGCAGGGTACTACGACCTCTAATTTTGATACTTAAAAATTGTAACAAACCCTTATTATGCTTTAGTGCTTGTAAATAATGTAACATCCATATTTTATGACATCCAAATGGGCTTAATGGATTTAAGACTAAAAGGATAATTTAGCTAAAGAGCCCTATGTATAATTTTAGTATTTTGTTTAATTTATTATTTATGACTGCCTTGTTCATCAGTGTTCGCAAGCTCGACTGCTGAATTAGAGGTTCCAGGTTTAATTCCCAGGTCGGTCAGGGTGATTGGGTTTTTCATTAGAAATTTCTCAATAGCAACCACATGGGACTTTCACGTAACGGGCGAAATATGGGTGTACCTTTGGTAGAAAAGAAATACAATTCAGCCGAACCTTTCGGGGTAGCCGAGGTAGACTGTCCCACTGCCGGGTAAAGGCCTCCCCCAATTCCTTCCAGGAACTCTTTTCCCAGGCCGCGTCGAACCAGTCCCCATGGTAAGCATGGGCGTGTCCTTCATAGAGGCATTTAGGCACGGCCTACCTTAACATAACAACGCACAAATAAAACAAATTCATTTATTGGAACCATGTACTAAAAAAAAAAAAAAAACATTAATAAAGTGAAAACTCCTTATAAAAAGTTTATAGCAACTTTCACAGCCGCCGCCGCCGCTTGACGAGAATTTTACTCTCTACTCCAGTCATAGTACGATTGCCTCAATTTCATTGATAAATCACGTGACTTTTGGTGCGCGGCCGTGTATATGAAATGCACACATATAAAGATGAGCGTAAAATATGGGCGGGGTTTAGGCCAGGCCTAAAACTTGCCCAAACGTGCCATTGGCTGGCTAAAAAAGTATGAATGAATGCCAGGGTGGCAATTTGTTGAAAATTCCCTTTCTTTTATTTTAATGGTAAAAAAAACCAGGGTGATATTGTAATTTTTGCACCAGCAAAAAAAGTTTAATTAACCAAAAATTTAAATAAAAACTGCATGTCTTTTTACTTTATTGTTTACCCAAGGATTTATTTCTATTTGAATTATTTGAAAGTTCGCTCTTATTTTTTGGGAATTAAGAAAATATGTCCTGGCAACCCAAAACCGTACTGTCATGTCACTTGTCAGTAATAACCCGGCAGATTATAGATATTTTATTTTGGAAGCCCTTATGTTTGTTTACAATACAAGTCGTACGAAAAGATCGCTAAAAGTTTTTGCAACTAAAGTAGTGTGAATATATCAGCTAATGGTTTGTGTTTGCACGAGTGTTTAAGTTTACTTTCAAAATTAGTGAGGTTAAGAGTTTGTTTATGTATGTGTTCAAACGGTGGTAATAATGTCTGTGTTCGAAGATATATGCAGTAAATATTCGAGATTTTCGTTTTTGTGATAAGATTGGAGCTAGAATAACCCGGAAATATGACAACTCAACTTATAAAAACATGCGGATCGTCTGAAATAGTCGTCGAATCTTTGTTGAATTAACAATGAAAATCGTGTTACGCTTAGATGATAAGTTTGTTTGGTGAGTTCTTGCATTTATATTTTTGTTTTCTGTCTTATAATATTCTTTTACTTACTTTTTTTAACATTAAACGAACAATACCTATATGTGTAAATATAGTTTAATGTAAATTTTCGTGTTCTCGAAAACTGCTCAAAGAGTTCATTTGAATTTGCTGTATGGACTTAATGCATAAAGATTTACAACAATACAAGCGTCAAACGTCGCCGAAACTCCGACCTGCGTGGCCCGTTATTTCAAGCGCTGATAGCTGCTATACGCCGCGGGAGGGATCAATTCCAAACTTCTTTTTATTTTATTTTATTCTTAATTCCATTTTGTAATCAGATGCGAGACCCAAACATACAAGACATATCCCAAACTTAATAATAAAATGTTTTTTTTGGTTGTTTTTAGGATTCCTAATTTTTTTCGTTTTTTTTTTATTTGCCATTTTGTTTCGCGTTGTTTTGTTTTCGTATGTTAGGTTAGTGTTAGGGCACGCTACTGAGTGTTCTTATGGTCGTCGTGTGAATTTTCAAAGTCTAAACAATGCTTGCCGAGGTTATATAGTTCGCAGATGGGTGGCCATCATTACATAACTGTACCTTTTATGCTATGAAAATCAGGTTAAGCCGTTTGCCCCATTGTTATTTGGAGATCTGATCAGTCAGCAGTCGTTATGAGTAGCCAGAGGCCCGAAATGTTGACAACCAGTCTTCACAGGTTGATGAGCGTAATGTAATGTTTTATGTCAGTCTGTCTTTTACATTTTTTACCGATAATTTTTTATTTCATATGTTGCTCGCCTACATTAATCATGTAGACCGTCTGAAGGAATTCCCTCAAAGACTCTATTTACAGTGGATATTAGACAAGCGAATATATTATCTTAGCCATCTCACTCACACTAAAAATTAAATATAACCAATCCGAGCTGTCGATAGGCTCAGCTCAGCACTGAACTTTCATCAACTATCACAGAAGCAGCATGTCCATTATAGTTAGCTAGCTAAGGATTGAATAGATATCTATTGAAGAACTGCTTCAATAATGGCTTACATACAAAAATATCCGCTCCAACTGTTGTCACAAACTTTGTGAACTATTGTGTTTGACTACGGTCGAACAAGCCACTACATCTATAATCTACGCTCTCCGGAACTGCAAATGAGGAACTGGCCCATACATCGAGTTTGGGCCCAATCTATGTTTAACTTTTACTAATTGTTTACCCTCGGGTCGACTTCAATCACCAGTGGAACTTGACCTCTGCGACTGAAAACATTTCCTGTTCGATGTTTCGAATTTCTAAAGGATGGGACAGGAGGGGCAGGCCAACCTAAACTGGGCAATCCAACAATGCAATCTCGTGAAAACCGATGTAACATGGAAAACTTTTAATATGATTAATATTTAATTTGTTTATTGGCTGTTGAACCGTAAATCAAGGCGGATTTTTTGTGAATATTTTATGCCGTTGTTGAAAGAGAAATTATTAATTTGAGAAATTCTTAAAAGAATTTTTTTCGTTATGTAATTATAAGATGAAGGTCGGTTTTTTAAATGGAATAATTTATATTCTCTATGTGAGATAACTTTACTTTACATACTTTATTAATGGCTAACAAGTATTACACGAAGGCTGAATTTATTGAAGAGGCGGTGGGCAGGCCACATCGCTCATAGAACTGATTAACCGATGGTAAAGAGGAGTTCTCGATTGCTGATTTTGACCAAGAATTGGAAGACGCTACATGGGGAGGCCAGGTTGACCGACAATATCGTGGGAATCGCGGATAACCGATGGATGCAAACATGGGCGTGTCCTTCATAGAGGCATTTAGGCACGGCCTACCTTAACATAACAACGCACAAATAAAACAAATTCATTTATTGGAACCATGTACTAAAAAAAAAAAAAAAACATTAATAAAGTGAAAACTCCTTATAAAAAGTTTATAGCAACTTTCACAGCCGCCGCCGCCGCTTGACGAGAATTTTACTCTCTACTCCAGTCATAGTACGATTGCCTCAATTTCATTGATAAATCACGTGACTTTTGGTGCGCGGCCGTGTATATGAAATGCACACATATAAAGATGAGCGTAAAATATGGGCGGGGTTTAGGCCAGGCCTAAAACTTGCCCAAACGTGCCATTGGCTGGCTAAAAAAGTATGAATGAATGCCAGGGTGGCAATTTGTTGAAAATTCCCTTTCTTTTATTTTAATGGTAAAAAAAACCAGGGTGATATTGTAATTTTTGCACCAGCAAAAAAAGTTTAATTAACCAAAAATTTAAATAAAAACTGCATGTCTTTTTACTTTATTGTTTACCCAAGGATTTATTTCTATTTGAATTATTTGAAAGTTCGCTCTTATTTTTTGGGAATTAAGAAAATATGTCCTGGCAACCCAAAACCGTACTGTCATGTCACTTGTCAGTAATAACCCGGCAGATTATAGATATTTTATTTTGGAAGCCCTTATGTTTGTTTACAATACAAGTCGTACGAAAAGATCGCTAAAAGTTTTTGCAACTAAAGTAGTGTGAATATATCAGCTAATGGTTTGTGTTTGCACGAGTGTTTAAGTTTACTTTCAAAATTAGTGAGGTTAAGAGTTTGTTTATGTATGTGTTCAAACGGTGGTAATAATGTCTGTGTTCGAAGATATATGCAGTAAATATTCGAGATTTTCGTTTTTGTGATAAGATTGGAGCTAGAATAACCCGGAAATATGACAACTCAACTTATAAAAACATGCGGATCGTCTGAAATAGTCGTCGAATCTTTGTTGAATTAACAATGAAAATCGTGTTACGCTTAGATGATAAGTTTGTTTGGTGAGTTCTTGCATTTATATTTTTGTTTTCTGTCTTATAATATTCTTTTACTTACTTTTTTTAACATTAAACGAACAATACCTATATGTGTAAATATAGTTTAATGTAAATTTTCGTGTTCTCGAAAACTGCTCAAAGAGTTCATTTGAATTTGCTGTATGGACTTAATGCATAAAGATTTACAACAATACAAGCGTCAAACGTCGCCGAAACTCCGACCTGCGTGGCCCGTTATTTCAAGCGCTGATAGCTGCTATACGCCGCGGGAGGGATCAATTCCAAACTTCTTTTTATTTTATTTTATTCTTAATTCCATTTTGTAATCAGATGCGAGACCCAAACATACAAGACATATCCCAAACTTAATAATAAAATGTTTTTTTTGGTTGTTTTTAGGATTCCTAATTTTTTTCGTTTTTTTTTTATTTGCCATTTTGTTTCGCGTTGTTTTGTTTTCGTATGTTAGTGGCCTACCTTGTGCTGTAATTCAGGGCACGCTACTGATGGTAAGCGTCTAGGTCATCTTGCCACCTTTTTTTGGGCCGGCCTCGGCTGCGTCGTTCATCTCCGGCACCCATTGTGTGGAGATCTTTGCCTAGCGGTCCTCCTGCATGAGACAGACGTGACCCGTCCAATCCCGCTTCAGCCTAGCAGCTTTCCTGCCAACATCTATTATGCCAGTTTTGGAACGCAGCAGTAGTGTTTTGCACCCTGCTTTCAATATTATACAGGGTGTTAGGGACATCGACGCACAAACGGATACCATGGGTCCACAACATGATTCTGGACCCCCCACCCCGTGTTGTAATTTTTCGTCGGATTTTTCCTAAGAGATTTTTAAGTTCGAAAATTATTAGGCCCATCCTAATAATTTTCGAACTTAAAAATCTTCCGAAACTTTAGAGGATTGTGTAGCATATTAAGCATTTAGTCTATAAATTTCACATTGCTTGGAAATAGCCTTCTTTGTGAAAAGGTACGGGCTATCTATCAGCCACCACACGAGTACCAGACGCCAGCACATCAACCTAAAACAATTTATCAAATTTCTTTAATAGATTTTCAACCATATCACAATAGTGGAAGGTTAATGTTCGATTGATTAAATTTGACAGATTAGGGTAGGTTGACCTGCTGGCGTTTGTTTAAGCCGGTTTCCTCACGACGTTTTCGTCACCGTTTTGTGATTATAGTAATGATGGAATGATCTTAACAAAATAATGCGCCTGACAGTGACTACTACTCGTAAGTTGAGGCTGTAACTCCTGAGCCACAACAACTACACTTTTACTACTGTCATTTTAAAGTCAGTTTTGTTTTGATTATCAACTATGAACTGTTCTCCGTAGTTTCACCCCTTTTCGGCTCTTATAGGTCGTAGCTTGATGTTACCATTTATTGAAGAACTAGCTTCCGCCCGCGACTCCGTCCGCGCGGATGTCGGTCTTCACGTGGATGGTTTATTTCTCCATTTTGAGTAACTCTGACAATGACATCTTATAAATATCTATTGGACCCAAATACGGCTAAGCCTATAATAATTAAGGAGATCCCTCTATTGAGCTACTGCTGTTGAGCTCGCGTTCTGTAGTAAGTATTTTTTTCATAGTAATTCCGACCTTGTATTTACAAATAACTGATCGGAACAGTAATCAAAAAGGTCGCGCTGAAAAGCACGGTTTAAAATGACACGCATACAATATTAATTCCACGGACGACCGCTCGCCACACTGGACACGTCCGCTCGCATCAAAATTCAGAATTTATATGCATCGCGCGGCGCGGAACGCGGCTCCTTATATAGGAGCCGGGGAGGCGTGGCCCGCGTGTGCCGCAAACTGTTCAAGCCAAATCCGACTTTCGGCACTACAGGTTACGGCGCTGAATCCACTGCGGGTAATGCAACGTGTGTTCGCGGTTCTACAGAACAACGTCTATGAATAAAACTGAAAAATTAGATTTTTTTTCTACGTATTTTTCCAGGATAAAAAGTATCCTATTTTATGCCCAGGATAATAAGGTATAATTATACCAAGTTTCATCGAAATCGAACCGTTAGTTTTCACGTGATGCCTGCACATACAGACAGACAGACAGACAGACAAAAATTTTTTTAACCACATATTTGGGTTTGGTATCGATCCAGCAACACCCCCCGCTATTTATTTTTTCAATATTTTCAATGTACAGAATTGACCCTTCTACAGATTTATTATATGTATAGATGGGCTATAAATGGGCTATATAATATAATATAATATAATATTCCACAACTATCACACAACGCCATCTAGTCCCAAGCTAAGCAGAGCTTGTGTTATGGGTACTAGACAACTGATAAACATACTTACATATTTCTAAATACATACATATTATAGATAAATTACATCTGACTCATTTTTTTTTCTATTCTCATCAACAGTTCCTGAGATAAGCTCGTTCTCTCAAACAGCAGCTCCGTTTTATAATATCAGTATAGATATTTTCTTTGTTTCAGTATACAACAACCATTACCATTCTGCTGATACTGCTTCAACCTATAAAACACAAAATTGCAATACAAAAGGATCTCTTTTGGATGCGATAATAAGAGATTTTGTTTTATGTCGCTATAAAATCAACAACATGCGATACGGCTTGGACCGTCGTAAAATCAGAATGGTACTTTATTTCCTATTCTTTCAACGTTGTTTGTGGTTTACGGAGCAATCGCGCCATTGGTCAGATGGATACAATGTCAACATGGACACACAGTTACCAGCAAAAAGAAATCAGTTCATTAGAATGTTTTTACTTTCAGGCAAGACCAAAAAACCGGCCAAGTGCGAGTTGGACTCGCCCATGAAAGGTTCCGTAGTAGCAAGCATACATTAGGGATATAATTATATTGAGATTAGTAAGTATAAGTAACATACACAAACAATAAAAATAACTTTGTTTTTCATAGTGTTTGTATGAATGGCAAAGTTATATTTGCGGTTTTTTAAAATGTACTATATCCTAAAAGCTGCTAACTGTATCTCATCCGAACTAATTTTCTTTGGAAGTTTTTGTTGAGGTCTACATTATATTTTTTTTTTAGTTTTATCATTTTCTTATTTTAGAAGTTACAGGGGGGGACACACATTTTACCACTTTGGAAGTGTCTCTCGTGCAAACTGTTCAGTTTAGAAAAAAATTATATCAGTAACCTCAATATAATTTTAAAGACCTATTCATAGATAACTCACACGTATGGGTTTGGTGAAAAAAAAAATTTGAGTTTCAATTCTAAGTATGGAGGGGCCCCCCAAAATTTGTTTTATTTTTTTTTTAGTGACTATCCTAATGCGGTTCACATAATACATCTACCTACCAAGTTTCAACGGGATAGCTCTTATACTTTCGACAAAAAGTGGCTGTGACATACGGACGGACAGACAGACAGACAGACATGACGAATCTATAAGGGTTCCGTTTTTGCCATTTGGCTACGGAACCCTAAAAACCAAATTAGATCTATTCCATAATGGTAGGTAAGTTTCTCATCAGCAACATGTTGCGTTTATGCAGGATAAGTATGTAACTTATTATGATTATGTATACAGAACAGCAGGAATCACATCTTCAAAACTTATCCTATCTAAACATGAGCAACTTACTTCAAGAAGATCATGTAAATGTATGAAAATCCTTATAACAACATGAAATAGTTCTTGAAGGAAATGAGACCATTTCTCAGCGAATATATCTATATGCGATGTACTTACATTCGCGTAATCTTTACGAGTCGACTGAAATATATTTTCATGCATCCTAATGCTGAGACACAATAAAGATTGGTATACATCGTACCGTAGAAACGCGAATAGACGCGCGGGTAAATAACGCACGTTTTTTTATCATTCAGAGCGAGTTATTAAAACGTGGCGAGGACTGTCAGACTCATACCGACTAAAATCCACAATGTTCCAGGGTTACGGTTTTCTATTTAGACAGACCCCCAATTTCGGTCTTATATCCTTACCTTTCTTTTTCTTTTCTTCTTTTTTAAACCGACCATCATGAAATCTTGCATATAAGTTATGCCGAAACAAAACAAAGTTCCAGAGGAAGAAAACAATAATGTTGTTATGACGCTACGTTAATTGTCAAATTCTAAATTAAAGCTAACGAAGCCGCGGACAAAGTCTAAAGCCATGTCAGAGGGCTGTGAAATTAACTAACTCTGATATAACTCTCTGACTTTTAAATCTCATTCATACAAGAGACGCGTTCACAAAACAAAAGACGAGTGTCTCGTCGCGTCATCGTGGATCTCCCGAAGGATTCACCTCAGTGTGGTCATAGCTTTACGATGCACAGACGTCTTAAAAGCTCTCGCGCTGCACACCACCACATGTTGAAAGGTATTTGCATGTACTTATACCCATCTGTTCATTCAGGACTGGCGTTAAGCGTCATGATACTCGTATGCATGCATATAGTTGCCACAAACTTGCCATTGCGGGTTTTTATGAGCGGATGAAGATGTGAAAATAATGTTATGTTTTGCTGTAAGATCTCGTCTTAAATACAAACGTTCTACTGCTGCAGTAAAATAATTACGATAAACTAAATATTTATCTATGGTCATACATAGAGTGTGATCATAGATAAATATTTGGCTTATCGGCAATCATTTACCAACCTTTTTTTTGGGTACAAGAATCATCAAGTCCTCCCCGCCCTGTGTGGAGGAGAAGATATGGCCAGTCTGACAGTTCCTTTCACTCAGAAAGACTGCTTGCTTACTGACTAAAACCTCCCTATTCATGCCCTTTTCGTTCCAGGGCTGCGGTATCCTGATTAGTACCGCAATCATATTCCAACTTGGAACTCAATAGAAAACCTATTGACACCATCATCATCAATTTATTGATATAAACTCTTAAACTGGCATAAAACTTCGTAAGTTGTTCATAAAATCCCCTTCTATCGTTACAACGTTCAGAAATCAGTACCTCGAGCACGAATCACTTTCGAAAAAATATTCGTATCGTCTCCGAAAGCATTTTGTATGGGAACTTGAACAGCGCCTCTGGTGAGCGTAAATTGAACTAATTTTGAGAGCACGAACAAATACGTGTAAGTTTCGTATCGTCTTCATACTTCATTCGAAACGTAATTTGAGCCATTTGTATGAAGATAGCAAGCACGAACACAAAATATGACGGATAGTTTCGTAACTGTCGAAGGCTGGCTTACGAGTTTTACGAATATTTATTCACTTCAAATTTGACAGTTAGAAAACATTCGTCGGGGTTTATTGTATGGATAAAATTATAATTAAAGTGATTGTGTTGTAGTATTTTGTTAGAAAATGAATGTGTGCTCCAATATTTATTATAATATGAATGTGTGCTGAAACTTGGACGCTCACCAAGCATATTATAATTCACCGCATGCAAGTTACTCAGAGAGCTATGGAAAGAGCCATGTTGGGCATCTCTCTCTACGACCGGGTGAGAAACACAGAAATTCGTAGAAGAACGAGACTTTTAGACATAGCATGGGTGATAGCAAAAAGAAAGTGGAAGTGGGCGGGCCATATATGCCGTAGGGGAACAGTGTATAAGACGGGGACACGAGGTATGATGGGAAATCACACACATAAGGCAAACTTAACACAAAACTAACGTAGCACAAGCGCCAACAGGACGCCATTTGCATCTGACCGCTTGCAAATGAAGTCCTGATGGCGCTTGCTTTACATTAGTGTTGTGTTAAGTATGCCTAAAGAGTGTATGTCCCCATTATACCTCGCGATTATTAACGTCCCCGTCTTATACACTGTTCCCCTAGACCGGATGGAAGATGGGGAAGGAAAGTGTTGGAGTGGAGACCACGAACGGGAAAGAGGAATGTAGGGAGACAACCGACTAGGTTGACAGACGATCTTGTTAAAGTGGCCGGAAGAAACTGGATAGCCATAACACAAAACCGCCAGCAGTGGAAAGATTTGGAAGAGACCTACACTCAGCATTGGGTGACTAAAGGTTGAAGAAGAAGAAGAAGAAGAATGTGTGCTCCAATATTTATTATAATAATATGATATTTTTCTATTTATGCTGCCATAATTCACAAAAAATAAGCACTTGACATGACAGGATTACATAGATCTTTTAGCAACCGTACCTATCATGTTGCTTCTCAATCATTGCTCGATTCATTGATTGATATTATTGTCATTATTAATAAAATAAATAAAATCATCAAACACAGAACATTCGTAAAGTTTTTCTTTATTTTTACAATACATTTTTCATTAAATACCATGACAAAATATGCTCCTTAGCCTATTATCGTCTCATGGCCGCACTAAGGTACTCTGTGTTATTCAATATCGGTCTAGCGATATAACGTGAAAGAACAAACAAACTCATATTTGAATTGACTACTATGGATTTAAAACATTCACACTTAAAAATACAAAATAAACATTTTATTATGGACCACAGTTCAATGTATTAGTTAGTTATTTAGGACCTCAAAGATAGGAATTTCTTCATAATGCAAGCCTTATGGAGAAGTACTGTCTTCTCATTCAAGCTCTTCGCCGAATTTCCAAACGAGAGCCTCGTCTCATCATTGAATATCGTGGGAGATCCTTCTGTTCAACCGGTTAACAGACCTTCTTGATCAGGGTGTCAATTACTTATTTACTCCAGTAAGAATACTTCCGTTTAGTTAACTCAGTTTACTGGAATAGCTTACAGAAAAATAACGAACTGTAACAACAAAATCATTGAATATTGATTTGAAACCTCTTGACAGCGGACAGATTTGACAATATAGACATTAGGTATGACATAAGCTTTTTTTCTAAATCAAATTTTTTTCATGGCTTTTTATTTGTGCCAGTATGACAGACGTTCGTTTAGGAACGCAGTCAAATCAAACACAACGTTTTAGTAATTATTTTAATTATTATCTAACGGAATATTAACTGTTTCTGCAGTTCCTTTGTATTGCGTCATAAATTGAACAGTATTACAATTTTAAATGCCCTAAAATCACTAATTTTCTAACAAAAATTCAGTTTCTGAACGAAACATTTATCCTTATTTACGTTAGTATGACGTCACCAACGTTTTCGTATCGCGCCCTCGGTACTAATTCGAAAGTGCTTCGTGCTTCCGACTTTCGTTGTATGCCGTTATTGTATCGACGGTACGATACGGTGGCGAGACGAAACCTTCAAATATTCGTGCTAGGGGTACTGTATTCAAAGTTTTGACAGCACGTCGGGAGTAAGAAAACTATTCAATCATGGTGTCACCAATGTTTAGTTTGTATCAATAACTAATGTAATATCCATAATTGATAAGAATATGAAATTCCCGAAACTAGGTTCGTAGTTACGGGTTTCGTGCTTATTTTGTAGTATCCCAGGTGCACAGAAAGCATTTTTCGGTCATTGCACCGCGCTCGAGGCTCTGTCCGTAGCCTAGAATTTAACAATGTCTCCGCTATATAAGTTTACTGGTAGTAAACTCTAGAATAAAGCATTGTTCTAGAATATTTTGACGATATTTATACAGATGATAAAATTCGATGTTACACGCAAAGTTATGATACCTTTACTATAATGTCAAGTGGTTGCCTATGAATCTATGCTTTTCACGTAGATTTACAAGTTTTATTATACTCGTAGTTTCGAGTACATTTTCCGAGATGCCTATACATTTTTTTTTTTATTAAAAACATTGCTTCAATTTCTCCTGTGCTATGACTGGATTTATTTAAACTCACACAAACAACCAGACCGAGAACTAATACTTGTAAATTATACAAATATTTAATTTATGATTTTGTTCTTTGCGGGAATCATACCTGCAACACACAGCGATCATCGTTCGGTTACTGCGTCAATCATTACAGTTTTATCTTTGGTCGGATAATGATTAATAAATTCCATAGTTCACGAAAGCGAGTTCGCTGTATATAAGATAAATATTCTTTGGCACTTTACTACAAGTGGGTGTGTTGATAAATATTTAATGGTTTCCAAAAATAAATCAAATTAATTCGCATGCATTATTAATGGAGCCATAATTTAAACCACGCTTAGATTTAAAACATTAATTAATAATGCATGAATTTTGATAGCATTTGAATGCCCATCTGGATACCTGCTAAATAGAACTTTAAAAATTTGTTTTTCAATTTAAAATATTTATCTAGAAATGCAGCCTTGGTTGTACATGTACAGCGTAGTGCTTGTTATTCATAAAAAAATAAATGTGGCACTTGGAGACTGCCACGGTGAAGCTATTGCATAACATTTTATTTTATTTTAAAGGAATAAAATCGCCTACCGCGTATATTTAACGAGAATATAATTTATATAAAATGTTTGTGGTGCACTACTGTAATAAAAAACTTGTTGTAGGAGAATTTTATAAGTAGGTTTCCTTTTGAAAACTCCTGTTGTAGCTGGCCGTTTAGAATCAGTAATAAAAAAAAAGTAAATTGTTTTATGACGGATATTTTTATGATTGCCGAAGTCTCCCGAACTGAAAAGATGTTAGACGATGCGTGGTGTCAGGTTTTTTCCTTAGATTTTTTCGTTAGGTTTTTGGAATTTTTTTGAACCGGTCGCCGCGCCGCGCCGCGCTCAGATCCCGCGATAAAAGCTATGCAATAGCTTAATAATTGGTTAAATTCCCAGAACGGGAATAATTTGAATAGATTTTTCCATAACGAATTTCTCTGTGTCAATCCGCAATTTGGATTTACGACTTGTAACTTGCTTTTGCCTGCAGCTTCGCTTGCTTTTCTTCAGGATTTGACAGTCAATTCGAATTGTACATGTGGCGCCATCCATTATCATATCTACGTTATTGGTGGTTTTTATAAAACAGTGCCTACCTTTTTACCACGTTTTTATACACTCACTTTTCTTGTTTGTTTGTTTGTATGTTTGTTTGTTTGTTTGTCGTTCCGGTTGGACTTTTGCAACTCAATTTTGAGGCACTTTCCGATAAGCTAGCAGGCTGAAATTTTGTACCCGCTTTGAGTTCTGATGACAATACATGACTAGCTAAGAAACGTCATAACAAATCCAATATGGCGGCCTCCCCAAGATGGCGGACTGGCTGTTTGAAACCCACCCCCATGATATGGGTATCAAATGAAAGGGTATGCTGTCAGGAATACGAAAAAAATAGTCACGGGACTTAAATCCAATATGGCGGACGTCCAAGATGGCAGACAGGCTATTTGAAATGCACACCTGTGATATGGATATCAAATGAAAGGGTTTGCTATCAGGAGTACGAAAAAAATAGTCACGTGACTTAAATCCAATATGGCGGACGTCCAAGATGGTAGACTGGCTGTTCGAAATCCACCCCCGTGATATGGGTATCAAATGAAAGGGTTTGCTGTCAGGAATACGAAAAAAATTGTCATGTGGCTTATGCTAGGCTAGGCTATTAATCCAATATGGCGGACGTCCAAGATGGTGGACAGATTTGAGGCACTTCCTGATAAGCTAGCAGGCTGAAATTTTCAGGGTAGCTTCAAACCCGATGAACAATGATAAAAATAATAAAATAATTAATAGATTTGAAAAATCTAAAAACCCACTTTTTTAAATGTCCTAAAAAGAAGAAAATAACCCTACGGGGCTGAGAGAGGGGCCACTCAAAACGTGGGGGCGTATCTTTGCAAGTTACACCTACGATCTCACGTCATGTAAATATATCCCATAAATAATCCCTTATATAATATACGCCCCCACGTTTTGAGTGGCCCCTCTCTCAGCCCCGTAGGGTTATTTTCTTCTTTTTAGGACATTTAAAAACGTGGGTTTTTAGATTTTTCAAATCTATTAATTATTTTTTGGGATTAAACTTTGTACATTATCGTGCACAATGTCTATGAAAGTTTCAGGATGATCGGTTCAGTGGTTTGGGCGTGAAAAGGTAACAAAAAAAATATTAGTTTGGATTTGACAATGAATTCGGGTTGAACCTAGTTGTAATAATATAATTTAATCGTGAAACTTTTTCATCATATAACAACGTTATTTTAATTTTCCTTGGGAACACAGCTCTCTCACGAGTTTTCACGTTTTTCGATAAAATTTGTTAATCGTTAATGCACAAGATTCACTTTTTTATTTTCCATACAACTAACGTCGTCATACTCCAAGTACGCTGTACGGCCAGATACGTAGAATTCATGCTAGGGCCACAGAACTTTTCAGAATAAACGTACAAAACTCAAACCCGCAGATCATTTAAATATTTTTACGCAGCGTAGCTCGCCTAGCATGTCGTCAAGGTCGGCTTTAAAGAATTAGCCAAAAATAAAAGATTAAAATCTTTTTTCCGCTAACGATGAAACTTCCATCCATCTGAAACGGAAAGCCTCTTTTTTCCTTCTTGTTGACATTTAAGAATGTTTCATTCTGCTGTTTCATGATTTAAATTATTTCGCCTTCCTTAAAAGTTTTAACTGTAATAAGGTATTTACTTAAAATAGGGTTTTCTTTCGCTTGGTTCGCACTTCAATTGGTCCTTTCAATGATTTTTTTTTGTCTTTAGTGGAAAGATCATTATTTGTTTCTTAATAAAATGTTTTTAGTTTTTTTATGCTCTAATTAAGAAGCTATATTAAATTCAAAATCATTAGTTGAACTATGAGCCGAAAACAAAGTCAAAACTGTAAAACACAGGGCAGACAGTGCCCGACGGGGTGGTGGGACGTCACTATATCAATTTCTATACATCGTTATTACGTGTTCCAACTTTGAAATTGTTATTGTAGAAGCCAGTTGACACAGTGCTAAGGAAATTCTTTGTCATCGTGACGTCACAACCGATATGTATAATTTTGTTCGAATTTTATCATTTTTAAATTGGTCATAATTAATTATTAAAAAACAATTTTTTCTCTTCCATAAATGTTCTTATTTGTGGTGGATTTAATAATTATCAAATACCTAATTGTGAGATTAGCGCTTTCAAACAAGGAAACTCTACAGTTTTATAATATTAGTAAGATAACTTTTCAAGTTCCCCAGTGACACATAATAGATATCAAAAGGCATCAGAAAGTTTAACGACATATTATTATTTGTATTTTACAGCAGAAGCAGTATGGCTATGGAATGCCTTGCCCCTATCAATAAGGCTCGCTAAAAATGTATTTACGTTTAAAAATCTGGTAAAAAACATCACCTCTCTCCTTAAACATGTGATTAAAATGTTTCTTCGCTTTGTTTCATGAATATTATACATATGTATTTATAATTATGTATGTATGTATGTATGTATTGTATGCGCAAATTGTACACCAAAAAATTCATACCTACAGTATTGTTACTCCCTCTTCTTCACTTGAAATCGCTTTTAGCTATGAGACCGCCCAATGTGTCACCCTTTTAATAAAATCTATTTTGTAAATACCTGTACTTTGTGTGGTGTGCATAATAAATTGTTTTCTATCTATCTACTTTGACAAGGCGATAACAGATAAGGACGACTTTTATATATTACGATATTTCATGATAAGTAGATTGATTAAATTAATGAATAAATACGTAGTCTGGGCATACGGGCGGCGAGTAAAGGGCAACTCGCTGCCCGACCATGGACCATGCCCGGGTCTACGGCGCGTTGTGTTCCACGCGCGCCTCAAAGAGCGTCAGCAAGATGACGGGCCCCCCCTCTAGAGGGCCAAAGCCTGCCGGGGTCGCGGGACTTATCTCATTACCGTGACCCCGGAACATAAAGGGCTATTGAAGGACACCGTGGATTTTAGTCAGTACAAATCTGACAGTCCCTCCCGCCCTGCCCGGGGTGGGAGGACTCATTTGATGATTTTACCACAATAAAAAAAAAGAAAACGTAGTCTGTATAGAATAAAAAAAATTACATAAGAATTAATAAATCCCTATGAAAAAACCAAAAAAGAAATTGTCAGTCAACGCTCCCGCCTAGTGTACTACGGCGTAGACAGCTCGTAGCTCGGCAGTTGAGAGTCGGTCGCTACGGAGTACGCCCGCCACGGCCGCTGACGTATGTGCTACGCGGGAGTGCTACGAAACTATATCTTTAGAACTTTGAACTAAGTTGGATAGAAGTGAATGTGAAAATAATAGTAGAACTATTAGTAATACTTTCTGAGTGAGAAAAATAATAGTACTGTAATTTTCAACTCTTTGATGTTTTAAACTTTTGTTGTTAAACTATGGTTGTAATGTAGTGGTTTGTGATTTGAATGAAAGATTTATTAGAGGAAGAAATGAACATATTTTCAACAGAACCGAATATTAAATAGGTAAGTTAAACTTACTATTATTTTATCTATAAACTGGTCGTTGGGTGAAAAAGTTTCATCCAAATAAACATTTTATTTACATATTATTATGGATGTATTCAATCCTTCCTCCATCTTTTTCTTTAATTCTTTAAAAAAACAGAAATATTAAATGAGAAGAGTTTTCAAACTGAAATGTGGATCAATTCTTCGAATAATCTTCACACATTTTTGAAAATGTTTCCGACATATTTTTCAGCACATCTTCAAAATCGCTTCACGAATAAAACGATCTTATCGCGATACCTTGCAATCCTCAGAATCATACAGTCACTGAGCATTCCGTATTACATTTTTAAGGGACCTACACACTTTAGAAAAAGTAAAAAAAATATTTCATTTTGGAAATTTATGAATAAATTTGTGGTAAATTAACTGAGACTACGGTAAACATCCGTACGCAGTCAAATTACGCTTTCGGTAAAATTACGCTCGCGGTAAAATTACGCTTGCGGTAAAGTTACGCTTGTGGTAAGCTTAAGCCGTGTTTTAGGCGTAGGTACGTCTTTGAGGAAGTTATCTTGCTGGATCGCGCTTGAACTGTTTAATGATTCGACATGCGTTTTATTCAACTCTTGTACAAGATATGAACGTATGTTATATTACCTAATATAAAGATTTTGTGTATTTTTGCCTTTTCTTTTTTATTTACGTAGGTACTTTGATCTTTAAATTTTGTGTTTTCTTTTAGGATTAGTATGTTTGTTCCAGCTTAGACTTAGCTTACGGGTTTTTTTTTTTGTTATCTTGCATAGATAGGCAGCTGGGTTTTAAAGCTGCTGTTACCAAAATATCTTTTATATAGGTACCTTTAACTACTTGGATACAATTATAGTATATAAAAATATATTCAATATACAGGGTGGTCCAGGCCAAATGGATAAAAAAATTTTTAGGTAGTCCGTTTAGGGGCCTATTTGCACCCGCCAGGAAAAAAATCGCTTGTCACCCGCTTACATTTACTCTCCGATTTTTTTTTTTAATTTTTGAAATATCACCACTTTTAATGTTTTCATGATTTTTATTTACTTTTAGAATGAATAATATTATATTTTTATTTTAGGTGCTTACTTATACATTGCACTCTCTCAGAAAGAAAAAAAACAGACTGATCTGCAAATTTGAAGTGCACTTAATTTCATATCAATGCAAGAATAATTACTTTCCTTGAAATCGACAGATTTTTCGTAAACTCTAATTAAAAATTAAAAAAAAAATCTTAAAACAAAAAACTTAAATTTTCCTAGCGGGTACAAATAGGTCCCTAAACATTATCAATTTGGCCTGGACCACCCTACCTGTATGTATAATTGGTCCTTTAAATTGTTATTCAAACGAAATAATATATATCATTCATATATACTACCTACTACTGTATTAAATTAGAATGTTTATTGGCATTGACAGATAATCACTTTTCGACGTTTTACGAGTATCTATATAAGATCGGCATTTTGTTCCTTGTTTACGAATTTGTATTTTAAAAAGGTTTCGACATTATGAAAGACAGTTTATATTGTTTATTTAAAGTACAACACTATAATATTATAAAATAAAAATAAAATAACGCCTAAAACCAGTTTGCACCATAAGGTATGCCATCTAGTATTGTCTAAACATGATAATGCGGTACTGGATCACAAAGGGAATCTGATATGATGGGAAGGACGCTCTTCAGCTCTACGCAGAGTGGGTGGACTCATTGAAATGATTTTTAACCGACTTCAAAAAAGGAGTAGGTTCTCAATTCGGTCGGTACGTTTTCTTGACACAAAAAAAATAGGTATGCTACCAGAGTATACCCACAGGTGCCATAATTATGCTCGAATATTTAAACACACTAGCTGTTTTCAGCGGCTTCGCCCTCTACAACTTGGAAATTATATCACGGGAATATAAAATTAATAGATTTGAAAAATCTAAAAACCCACGTTTTTAAATGTCCTAAAAAGAAGAAAATAACCCTACGGGGCTGAGAGAGGGGCCACTCAAAACGTGGGGGCGTATATTATATAAGGGATTATTTATGGGATATATTTACATGACGTGAGATCGTAGGTGTAACTTGCAAAGATACGCCCCCACGTTTTGAGTGGCCCCTCTCTCAGCCCCGTAGGGTTATTTTCTTCTTTTTAGGACATTTAAAAACGTGGGTTTTTAGATTTTTCAAATCTATTAATTATTTTATTATTTTTATCATTGTTCATCGGGTTTGAAGCTACCCTGAAAATTTCAGCCTGCTAGCTTATCAGGAAGTGCCTCAAATCTGTCCACCATCTTGGACGTCCGCCATATTGGATTAATAGCCTAGCCTAGCATAAGCCACATGACAATTTTTTTCGTATTCCTGACAGCAAACCCTTTCATTTGATACCCATATCACGGGGGTGGATTTCAAACAGCCAGTCTACCATCTTGGACGTCCGCCATATTGGATTTAAGTCACGTGACTATTTTTTTCGTACTCCTGATAGCAAACCCTTTCATTTGATATCCATATCACAGGTGTGCATTTCAAATAGCCTGTCTGCCATCTTGGACGTCCGCAATATTGGATTTAAGTCCCGTGACTATTTTTTTCGTATTCCTGACAGCATACCCTTTCATTTGATACCCATATCATGGGGGTGGGTTTCAAACAGCCAGTCCGCCATCTTGGGGAGGCCGCCATATTGGATTTGTTATGACGTTTCTTAGCTAGTCATGTATTGTCATCAGAACTCAAAGCGGGTACAAAATTTCAGCCTGCTAGCTTATCGGGAAGTGCCTCAAAATTGAGTTGCAAAAGTCCAACCGGAACGACAAACAAACAAACAAACATACAAACAAACAAGAAAAGTGAGTGTATAAAAACGTGGTAAAAAAGTGAGTGTATAAAAACGTGGTAAAATAATAGCTGTTTTCGAAAAGTTGAAGACCCAAAAGATTTCGGTATCACTTTATATATGAGATTTCAAATTCTTTTCGTTTTGTCTTTTAATATACACACGCTAGCTGGTCCCCTCGGCTTTACCATCGCTGCTACGCTGCCTTTAAGTTACAGCGTGATGTGATTTTTGGGTTCTGAGTATGCACAAAAGCTTTCCTCGGTAAATGGACCTTTATTTATTTATTTAATTATTACCTTTCAAAAAAAATATTTTTTCAACTAAACAAACAAGCTCTTCAGCTTTTTAAATACTTACATATTTTTTCGATTGCGAAGCAACTACAGAAAACCACTGACTTCAATATTTTTAATAAATATTTTTTTGTTTTGCGACGTTCATTGAATATGGGTGAAGATTTATATTTGGACGTGACCTTAAAAGTGTTGATGTGGATATTTCAGATATATAGCGTAAAACTACGCAAAATCTCATCAAACGTAACATAACATTACGTCTATGAATCACGAAGGGTTAGGCATTTGTATCTAATAGTACGTTTACATTTCGCTAGCCATGTTTTTATTTCCCATGGGGTTAACCCCCTTGGGAATTAAAAACATCAGCGAGCGTACTGCCATCAACCGGGCACAAAAATCAAGACTCCGTGACTGCTACTGAGAAATTCCAATTAAAAAAACCCAACAGATGTTTTTCTTTAAGTCGACACTGGGACCTCATGTTCAGCTATCAATCTTGCGACCGCTTGACTTATAAGGTAGGTATTCACAAAGCATACAGAAAAAAAAATAAGGTTTCTATAAACCCCCATAGGAAAAACGCATGTGTAGCAGATGAAAGCAGTAACTTTAGAACAGCACCATTACCTTCGTTCACCAACATCATAAATTATTTTAGTTGCTGCACCGAACAACCAAGAATTACGCAAACAAATCATAAAAAAACGTATCCAAAAAAATCTAAACAAAAAAAATAAAAGAAACCCCGTGAACAAAACCAAACGATGCAAGATTTTACTGCTTAAACATCTACACCAAAATAACGTGGCTGCCTGTAAAAATGCCAGCATCAGTTTATTGGGCATCTATAAAGAAGTATTAGGGTCGTCACTCACTAACTGACGAACAAATTGCTGGTGTAAATGGTAAGACCCGTCTCTTCCTGCTTCTATCACATTCTAAAACTTTCAAACGAGGAAGATACAGCTTCTGAATGTGAGTTGCGATAGCCTAGATGGTAAAGGGTCTGTAGTGTTTATGCAGAAAACGCAGGTTCAAATCCTATTCGCAGCTGATTTTATTTCCTCAAAAATTGTCTTTACGATACGCGTCGCATTTAAAAATAAATTAATACAGTTGTTTTTAACCATTTAAAACAATGGGTTATCGTAATTAATCTAATTTATTACAATTATAATAAACGCAAAAAAGATTGGATACATAAGCCACATGCGAGAACATGAACGGCAAATACAACGGAGCTGAAGCAATCGCCCTGGACGAAATCGGTCGGATCGCATCATCATCATCAAACGCGTATGGCTTTTGAAATTAATTAAGTATAATCCAATTTTTTTTTTTTATTATATCTTGCGATCAGTCTTTAGACTATAAGCAGATGAGATGGCTCTATAGTACGTGTAGGGCGCTACTCCCATTGGAGTCTGCCCTTTCTTTTAGTAGTCATTCTTGACTATTTTGGTCGAAAATATCTCGCCGCTTTTTTAGTCGGCGAATGCTTTCTGGAATGGTCAACTGGCCCGCCAGCTGGTTGGGATGTTTATGTAGTCGGGATTTGTAGTTGTCTCCATGTAAACTTATTTCCTCCTTGACCATAATCCAAAATTAATCAGCACAATAGTTATTCCATAAATCAATCAACTTATCGTTACCCTACTTTGGTTATTCCTGTTTTGAATTCTAAATAGCTCAATAACTTTCAAATCAATTGAAAAACATTGAGCTCACGAAATTATTCAGAATCCAATGAAAATCCATTACTTACCCCCTTTTACTCTTGGTCTAACTCAAAATATATCGTCCAGCAAATAGAAAAGCGAAATCTATTTACAGTTTCAGCTACTTTTCATCTATAAAATGGAGGGAATAATCTGTTTTAGACGGAAATTGCCAGGAAAAAAATGAAATTACTGGGGAAATCACTGCAGGACCTCGGAAACATTGCTGGTGAAAAACGCGGTACTAGAAAACGAATATTTTATGTATTCGTTTAATAGTAAAGCTTTCAAAATGAATGTGTATATTTTTTCTAATAATGTTTTTTTTTTCTTTTTTCCTGCTTGAATCCAACGATTTGGTCAAGTCGGATAGAACTACGTTACTTGTTTAGTTTAATGTTAAGATGATCTCAAAAATGTTGCGAGTCTATAATGGAACAAAACTACAAGAGGCGAGGCGGCCAGGAAGCCTATGTCGTAGGAAAAGTTGATAAGACATGCGTAATGCGCTAATGTTATAAAACCTAATGGAATATTTTTTTCGTTGACAATGTATGAAACACCTGATATTTTTTTATGTTTTAGTAATTTTTTTAATAAATTCATAATAAGTACTTTTCGCCTATGAAAGGTTGATAATCTTTTACAAATAACCCTGCATAGTATTGTAAATTATGTTAGCAACAATAAAAGGTTTTTTCATTAGTTCTGCTAGTTCGAGGAAAATTGTTCAATTATTTATTATGAAATTCAATAACTCAAAAGTTACAAAATTACTTCTTTGATCGCTGAAATTGAAATAATAACACATCAAGACCGTGTTGAGAAAATTGCCTATTTGTGAAATGGTCTGGTAATATTATTGTCCGAATAATAATATATTGGTAAGGTCTGAAATTATTTATTGAGACTGAAATAAAATGTCGGTCGTAGATCATAGAAAGTGTAATACCTAATATTAGATAATGTATTAATGATAATAAATTCGAATAACATTTTGAGCAGAAGCAAATATTAAACGTTAAAGTCGAAAACAGTTATTTTATCTTTAAACGACTCGTTGGGTAACATAAAAAGTGTCATGGTAAAAAGTATTTTACGACAGAATTTAATTCACCATCACTTTTCCATCACTAATAACTTTTCTTCTCTCTCTAATCACTCTTAAAACGCAACAACCCTTCTATCCAAACATGGATAATAATCTCGTAATTAACATCAAAATCAAGTTTGATAATACCACCACGAGTGAAATTCTTTTTAAGCAGCACTAGTGTCTATGTCATTACATCAAAATTACACTTAAAAAAAGTAATAGGTATAATACCACGAGTTTTCTGCAGATCATGAGTGGCGCGTTCTCTAATCTAATCTCATTCTGTTCGGGCTCGATGTCACTGGGCGTAGAAAAAGTCCGTAACTAAGGCCGGAACCATGGGTTTCGTGCTTAGAGATTAGAACCGACTTTCGCCTTTTCCACACAAGCACGCAGATGCAATTAAATCTAGATTCCTGTCCACAACTTCCCGTTCACTATTATTTTATGTACTAGCGACGCGTCCTAGCTTTGCGCGGGTGTTTCTAGATGTAGTTACGAATAGCTCTGTCTATTGATGAATACCGCATAAAATCCGTTGCGCAGTTAAAAAGAAATAAAGGCGGGTAGCGACAACCCAAAATGGTATCCGCGTACTCACATTTACACACAATTAGGTATTAGTTTAAATAGCAAAATAATAAAAAAAAACAAAACAGGTAATATCTGTGAGTTTTCCTATGTAAAAATAAAAAGGAGTTCATTACAAATCGGGACAATTGGTATCCTATGAGGAGGTTTTTTGCAAGTAGGTCTTGAATCTGCCTGCTACCCATTTCAGTCTTTCATCAAGATACGTTCATACGCTCTGAAGTGATTGAGGTTACCTACTCAATCAAAAAGATTTGCAATTATAATACCTCCTTTGTACCTGTAGATACTTATTTCCCAAAGGGTACTTTTACATCATAATAAGTCATGCCTCATGTAAAAGGACGCGAGTAAAAAACCTATTAATAAAGCTCAAACCGTATTATGGATGATAATCGTTACCGAGTGCGAAACTGTGAGATATACGTACTTGTTACCGTTAATTAACATACCTAATGAAGCAGATTAGGGCCCTGTCAAACGGGGATTTTGATGTTCAACTGATGGATAAAACTAGTTCCTCCTTCGTACTCTAGAAGGGTTTTGTCATCTATAATGTAAAAATGTATCACTGAATGTGTTGCTAAGCGTAAATACCACTCCTTCTGCGAAGCAGTCATGCTCGCGAAGGAGGAGGCGGGCCGCGTGAGGGAGGGGACAGCGTCCTCCCTCCACCCTAGCCGCAGTGGTAGACGGTCATCGTAGGCGCGGGCGGCGAGTAAAGGGCGACTCGCCGCCATGGACCATGCCTGGGTCGACGGCGCGTTGTTATCCACGCGCGCCTGAGCAACTCAAGAGTGTCAGCATGATGACGGGCCCCCTTTTAGAAGGCCAAAGCCTGCCGGGGTCGCGGGACTTACCAAATTACCGTGACCCTGGAACGTAAAGGGCTATTGAAGAACACCGTGGATTTTAGTCAGTACGAGTCTGACAGTCCCTCCCGCCCTGCTCCGGATGGGAGGACTCATTTGATGATTTTGCCACGATGAAAAAAAAAATTAGTTCCTTTGTTTGAAGTACACTTAGAATTTAATTTCTAATACGCTGTACGGACGATGTACGGCGTACAAAAATTCATGCTAGAGCCTCTGCAGTTGTAATCTGGCCCGTTCTATTAAACTGCTCCGGGCGAATCTACCCATGCACATTTTAAAAAGTGGACATCTGGCCCACAGGCCAGTTTTTGGGTGGGCGTGATGTCCCCTAACCTACACATTGTGGCCCCTGTAGCTTTAGTTCAGGATGAATGTAGCTTCCTACATTCGAATTTGATCATAACTTCTGGAGATTAGTCCCTAGATACAAACTTTCAAACTTTACCTTTTTATACCTAATATTAATGTTAATTAACACAGCTGTTTTTTTTTTGAATGGCGAAAAGTAGTACTCAAGTTTTATTTCATTTCATGAAACCAAGTTTGTAATAATAACATTAACAATGTTGTCCCAAAGCCTTAAAGATAAACAAGTAATCGAATATACGAAAATTAAAAAACCGCGTCTCAAAGGACCTGTGGTCACAACCAGAACAACATCTGTACATTTTTTACGTAGACAACATACGGGACAAACTCCACGGTTCGTCGCCTACCCTATTTGGTGACGTCATCAACCCCTCATGTACTCGTAGAAGCTTAAATTATTGGCGCTCAAAATTGGTAACCCAAGCTATGGCAGTGACAAATGGAGGGGAAAAACGGGTTCAATATAATGTATTGTGAACCGAGTAATGAAGATATAGTTTCAACTGGTATTCGTTGAAAGTTCTGCCGTTTTTGAAATGGGGAATTTAAACGGGGGTTTACTGTTTTCGGGAACGGCATGGTGTAAGAAAATAATTTTATTACATGGGTCCGTTTTGAATGAGGGTGGAATAAAGTCAAGTTTTAATGGTAAATTGGGAAATTGTGTCGAATAATTTTATTGAAATTATCCATCGCCTTACGACTTGTAACTTTAATTGTGTTCAGTCGAGTTGCTAACTCAACATTGTCATATTATTATTCACATTTCCCTACTTGATTAAATTTCATAGGTCATATTTTCCGAAACAATGAGTATTTTTTATGTTCCCGTTTTTCTGTTCGTTTTTTTTTTCAGAATTCTGAATCATTTGTTCTCAGATTATTAATTTAATGTGGGCACGAATAAAGCAAGCTTTAAAAACATGATGACGATTTTTGAATGTATGTAACAAAATAAAATATATTTTTTTTTCCAATACCGTAGGTTTTTGGAACTGCCCAGAATTTCAATGTAACGAAACAAGTCGCATAAGAGTTTTTCATTTTTATTTCTATGTCATTTTAGTGAAAATGGTCGACAATTAGTAAATACATTAAATTCTAGCGCACCCTGAATATCCAGTCAGCCTGCTATCATTACTCACCAACTGGTTTATCTTTTCACCGCAGACAGGCTTCAACCATTTTCACAAACAACAAGCCGACACGAAAGGCTAGTAATGGAAGCGACATTCAATTAAACAGACATAGCTTTCCTATTGTGAGAATATCACAAAACCTAGCAATTTGTACTTGACTCAGTAACCTCAATTCCATAGGGACCCGAAACGAAAAATTGTACAAAATGAAGATTAACCTCCATGCCTTCCTATCTTTTTCTCTTTTTATTCGAATAAATAAAGGGATAGAGACAGTACAGTGTTTCACCGACTTAGAGAATAAAGGGCTTTTGCCTACCGCGTTCATGCACGTAGTTGATAAGGAAAATGGACGGATACAGTGCGTTTTATTTTCCAAGATACATCATTTGGCAATATTGAACCTTCGAAATAACTATAAAACTATTGGATGGTGTCGGTAAAACGTGAAAGTATTCCTTATTTCAAAGTTGGACATCGTTAAAAAAGAATTGAAGGGAACGAGGAATTTTAAACCTTATTCTTCCACAACATAAGGTCACCTATCCGCTGGATAGGAAAGGAAAGGAGAAATGCAAATGTTGAAGAATAAAATGAGTTCATCGGGGATTAATTTAAGATTTAATGCAATTTTTGTTAAAATTTGCACAGCGTCACTTTTGTGCAATCTAGTGGAAGGCAGCCTTATACTGTTGACCCCGATGTGATAACCGCTACAGTAATAAATCTCTATAAGAGGGAGTAAATCATAATATTATACCGTGCGTGTCGGCTTATGTCATATTTTTTATAAGCCTGTACTGTTCTACTTTTGGACAACGGCCTGCTACATTCCTTTTTTTAACTCACTGTATGTTTTGCTTAAATTGGCGAATATACAGGAACCAGTTATAGTCCACCGTTTCTTAGAATTCTCTTAGTGACCATCTTTAAACACCTAACGTGTGACGTTTCTAGTTCGACTGTCCTTATTTATCAAAAAATGTAATGTCACATGATTGAATTATTTTTAGGACATTCCAATTTCATCACGATATTTTTCTTTACCCGTTTTGAGCGCAGTTTTGAAACTAACGTAAAAGCGAGATTGCATTACACAAAACAAAAATCGAGCAACTGCTTCGAAGCGCTGAAGCGATCAGAAGTCAAACGGTTAAGTTTGAAGCGCTACAAACACTTGTATCCGATTACACTAAGGTTTTACTGTGAAGCTTTTAAGCTCCGAATAAGTGTGCTTACAACGCTTCGATTCTGAAAAGACAAACATATCAAAGTTATTTTGTTTGAGTTAGGAACAGCTGATGTGATAGTGCTTCTAAGTACTACATATTTTTAAAGCTATAAAAACTTGTACTATTTCTCCTTCGCGCTTCTTTCGCTTTCAAATAAAGAATTCTTTATTTTTTTTCATTGCTAGATGCAAGATAGTAAAATTGTTACCTACTTTCTTCAGAGTTCGTCAAGCTTCATACCCTCGCAATCTCGTGACTTCCAAGAGTTGCAATTTTTTGAGGATAGTGAGAGTAAAATAAAGTGTTTAAAGATTCTACATAATTATTATTTATTTTGGTTAGTTGGTAGTTTTTGCAATGTATTCAGGTACTATTTTATCGCGCTTGTGATGAATTTATCTTTATACGTCCTTTTTTAGGGTTCCGTAGTCAACAAGGAACCCTTATAGTTTCGCCATGTCCGTCCGTCCGTCCGTCCGTCTGTCCGCAGCTTAGCTCAGAGACGCCCAGCACTAGAAAGCTGTAATTTGGTGTAAATATACGGATTTGTTGCGTCAAAAAAGTGGTAAAATAAAATCTCGTAAAATATTTTTTTTTAGGGTACCTCCTGTTCACGTAAAGCGGGGATGTTTTTTTTTTCTCGCGTACCCCTTAGTGTGGGGTATCATTAAATAGGCCTTTAAAAAATATTGGTAGTTTCCATCAACAATTTTTTGATAAAAAGATTCGTTTGTGAAATATTAAGCTTTAAAGTGCTAATTTTTGCCCTACTCGAGTGTCCCCCCCCTCTACCAGCTAAACGGTTATGTTTGGGGGTGTGAAAAAATTTACAATAGTAGTATATATAACGAAGTTTAAAAGAAAATTATCATGACTAAGTGGGCTTTACAAGTTTACGAGTAATAGTTGACCAACTTATAAAACGTACTGGGATAACATTTTCCTAAACAAAATGTATCGGAGAACTACTGCAAATGTAAGTTTGTCAACTTCATTTTTACAGCTATAATAGGTAGTGGAGTGGAGTGGAGTGCAGTGGAGTGGAGTGCAGTGCAGTGCAGTGGAGTGGAGTGCAGTGCAGTGCAGTGGAGTGGAGTGGAGTGGAGTGGAGCGGAGTGGAGTGGAGTGGAGTGGAGTGGAGCGGAGCGGAGTGGAGTGGAAGGGAGTGGAGCGGAGCGGAGTGGAGTAGAGCGGAGTGGAGCGGAGTGGAGCGGAGTGGAGCGAAGTGGAGCGGAGTGGAGTGGGGTAGTGTGGGGTGGAGGGTCGAAAATCGCTTGAACCTTTTTAACAGGTTCATAGCGATTTTCGACGTGGCTTGACACCTCTCAAGTTTTTTTTTTTAATACGTCATAAATCGTAAACCTTTCAAAGTTGGAACCAACTACAAGAACTTTTATAGTATGTTATTACTTGCTGCTACGGAACCCTTTATGGGCGAGTCCGACTCGCTCTTGGCCGGTTTTTTAATCTAAAAAATATTGTTATCTATCTGATAACAACGTGTTATGTATCAAAACAAGTTACAAACTAGGAGGTTTATTCATTTGCTTATATTAATGGGACGATAAGATTTTTAATCTCATACGTATGTTTAATTAGATAGACTAGAGCCCCCTAGGGGTTGAATTAATCTTGGTACAGTTAGCAACGCAAGTTTGTCGATGATGTTACTTGTTCATAACATCATTTAAATATTTACACAATAAATCTGTAAATATGTGCAAATATGATTTTTGCTTTTTAATTTTAACCTTCGAAAAAAGGAGGAGTTTCCATGATCATCTCTTCAGGATCTGATGATGGAATCCCAGAGAAATAGAGGGTACTACAAAAATAAATGAGAGCGCGTCATCCGTGGTTGCTGCTATCGCGTACTTACGAGTTTCTATTGCATTGCATACACGATCACAAAATAATATCGTGCCTGTTCACAATGACAAAAATATTTTGAAAAAAGAATAACGTATCGTACTTCTAAAACTCAACTTCAAGTACCTATAGTCTTTGCAAAGCTGTACCCTGTAGAAACGATGGTTATAAGAAACAAAAACCACCTGTGGCCACCCGAAAAGATAAACCCACTTCTCTACTTAGCTGTACCATCACACCCACCGCAAACTGTCGCAGCTCTAATGGCATCGCAATTACTTTAAGATTGGATGTGCTACGGTGGCTGTCTTACCGATGAGATTGTCACTTAGTAGTGATACAGTGTAGTGTCGTAGTAGACCGCACAGGAAATGGAGGGATGGCTTGTTTTAGAGACTGAACGCTGTTCGGAATTTCATGAAGATTTTTAAGTCAATAGTTTTCAAAATGGCAACCGATTATAATAATAATAAATAATAATAATATAACTATCACACAACGCCATCTAGTCCCAAGCTAAGCAGAGCTTGTGTTATGGGTACTAGACAACTGATAAACATACTTATATATTTCTAAATACATACATATTATAGATAATGTACACCCAGACACAGAACAAATGATCGTGCTCATCACACAAACATTTGTCCTGGGTGGGAATCGAACCCACAACCTCCGGCATAGCAGTCAGGGTCACTAACCACTAGACCAACAGGCCTGTGAAACTTCTTACAAATAAGCAGGATACATAGATCTAAAAAGTTAGATAAAAACGTTTCCGAAAAATATAATGTGAAATCTCTATTTGTAGGTATGGATTTAATATCAATTTATTTTTATTTAATTATGGATAAATATGCTCGGATATCTAAATTTGTATGGAAAATTAAAAATCGATTTTAAAAACTGAACATCAAAAATATTCACCTACATGGTAATGCCCATTCATTCAAGGAATAGAGATCTGATACCTATTGTGTTGCTATGTTCCATTATAAAAACAAAATTAAATTACTCCTACAAAATAAACCATCAAACAGAAATATTTATTCAATCCGCCATATTGCTTTTGCTAACCGTCTGATCCAATTACGACACCCGAAAACAAAATTCGAATACCCATCGAAAATAAACAATTCAATATTCTATCAAAGGAATATGATTAATTAATCGGTGACGAACCGAATATTCGCGCGAGTGGATTTCAAAGGATGCCCGTATTTTGCCGTTTGCTCCTTGTTAGAAAACAAATGATCGGGAAAATGTGGGTGTCCTCTGGATGTCTAGTGGTTAAAGGTATCGACACATTTATTATTAGTTGATGGTTTAATGTTTTTCGCATACAAATGCAAACTAATATTATAAATGCGAAAGTAAAGTTTGTTTGTTTTTTACCTTTTGCACGCCCAAGCCACTGGATCGAACTTTCCAAAATTTTGTATGTATACTGCACATCAACCTACCTCAATCTGTCAAATTTCTTCAATAGATTTTCAACCTTATAACAATATTGGAAGGTATTAATGATTGATTGGTAAAATTTGACAGATTCGGATAGATTGACCTGCTGGCGTCTGTACCTTTAATCTTGAAAAAGGACCATTCCAGAGAAAAACAACTATAAAGTTCATAATGATAAAAGGTTTTAGGTACTGTTGAATTCTAAATTAACGCGAGCGAAATCACGGTCAAAAGCTTAGTGTGTTAATATTGCGTGTGTTGTAAGATCTGACCCACACCACCACATTCAACTACATCCAATAAAAAAAAACTTGCCCTTAATTCACTCAGATAAATGTATACGAGAACTTCTGGTTGCAACCGTGACAGCAAGACTCATAGTTGACTTTACAACATTTCTAGTAATAAATAGGTACTAAGTCCTTGTTATCTCTACTACTTACTTAGTATTTATTACTAGAAATGTTGTAAAGTCAACTAGTGAGTCTTGCTGTCATAGTTGCAACCAGAAGTTCTCGTATAGGTAGCCAGACTTTTTCCCTGCGTGTTGTATTGTATTGTATCGTCCGCAACTCCACGTCATATGCGCGTATTTTGCGTGCGGGTGGGAAAGAAATCATTCGATCCACCCCAGCTCCCTGAAAACCGTGTTGACGACGATCTCGTGGAGAGTACCTGGGTTACCGAAGTACTTTGCCCTGTATGAAGCAATCTCAGGGCAGTGTAGGAAAACATGAGCTGCTGTCTCGTCCGCCACCATACAGACTCTGCACATGGGGCTGTCTGTGATACTTAGGACAAAGGGGTGTTTATTAAAAGAGCCATGTCCCGTCAGGGTGGCTGTAATTGTACGTAGCTGCTGTTTGGTTAACCTGAGCATGAGTTTGGTGAAGCGGGTATTGATGGCGGGTAACGCCTCCTTTCCTTGTCTACACTCACCCTGATCCTGCCACAGGCAATGGTGTAAATTACCTGTGCGTTCCTTGACTAGACTACGTATGTAACCGAAGGGGAGTGGCACTATGGGTTCGGGTCCCACCGCCGCGCGCCGCCAAGCTGGATCCCCTTCGAGCGAGTTCATCCGCTGCATCGTTGCCTCGGGAGTCGCTGTGTCCTTTGATCCACTGAATGGCTATGTTGTTGTGCTAACCTACCTGGTTTAGGCTCTGGTGGCACTCGTATATTAGTCCAGAGTTGACCGTGTGGCTATCAAGCGCCAGCAGAACGGCCATGCTGTTCTTGCCCTTAATTTAGAACAACCTTAGGACCATTCACAAAAAAACAGGTTTCAAATCTATCATGACCACTATTAGTTCACACAAGTTATGTAACTCAGAATATTATAATTAATTTAATAAAAAATGTTAAAAACTTGTAATGTAAAAAGTCGATGCAAGACTTTATGACGAGTCAAACAGTATAAGTAAAACATATTCAACATAACAAAATCAGTAAGTTTTACTGACTTTTAAGTTGTTGCCTAGCTAGTTGCACTTACATTGCAGAAGCTACTTGACTTACAAATACCTGTATCCATTTATGTATGAAAATATCTTTGACGTGGTTTCGGGAACCGGTGGAAATTAGTTCTAAAGGAGCTATTAGCATAGCAATTTGTCGTATTAATATAGTTTTCAAGAGAGGTAGTTTTTAGTCAGTAAGAGGTAGTTTTTAGTCAGTAATAGGGCAGTTTTTAGTCAGTAAGAGTTCATTCCACTCCACTAGGTGGGACGACTGATTTGGTGATTTTTATACCCAAAAAGGCAAGATGGGTCGATGATTTGAAGAATGTGGCTGACAGCGGATGGATGCGGGCTGCCCAGGACCGGGAGGGTTGGCGCTCTTTGGGGGAGGCTTACGTTCAGCAGTGGACGGCAATAGGCTGATAATATATACCCCAAAAGGATTACATTAACAGTAACTGACCGTAACTTGTTAGGTTTATTTTCCCTAAATTGTCGTACTTTCCTTCCTTAAATGAAGCGCTGTACGACGAATATTTCGTTGAAATAAAATGGGAGAACATCGATCGTTGATCCTTGAGCTTCAAGGAAATTAGTCCTTTAGATAAACGATGGTTCGTCCACACAATAAACTCTTTGGCTGTGGTACAAGGGACAAGAGTCAGCGGTAATTAATATGGAAAATAAACCACACGATGGTTATTCATAAACGGTCAAACTATGATGATAGTGTTTTGTATAAGCTATTGAAAAAAAGGCATCGGCAAGGTCCGATCCTTGGGGCATGCGGGCGGCGAGTAAAGGGCAACTCGCTGCCCGACCATGGACCATGCCCGGGTCGACGGCGCGTTGTGTTCCACGCGCGACTCAAAGAGCGTCAGCAAGATGACGGGCCCCCCCTCTAGAGGGCCGAAGCCTGCCGGGGTCGCGAGACTTATCTCATTACCGTGACCCCGGAATATAAAGGGCTATTGAAGGACACCGTGGATTTTAGTCAGTACAAGTCTGACAGTCTCTCCCGCCCTGCCCGGGGTGGGAGGACTCATTTGATGATTTTACCATGATAAAAAAAAAGGTCCGATCCTTGAAAATATCAAATACTAGCTGACCCCGGCGAACTTTGTTCCGCCTTAGAGGCAATAAATGAGCAGATTTTCGATTTTTTATTAAGATATCAAAAATAATTTTAATAAATCTAGTCAAACATTATTGATTCTTTATTAGCCATGTATTTTGGTGCATGGGTTGCAGTGAAGCACGTTGTGATAGACGACATTTTTTTGTTTTATTATCACGCGAAAGAACAAATAACGCAGATGGTCATCTGACCCGTGAACATGCCACATATAGAAAAACATGGATTTTCTATATTCAGACCACAAACTTTCAAGCATTGGCCTTGTGATTTGTTAATGGTCATGGCGAATGCAAGACGGATCGCACAGAGGCGTCTCTAGCCCTTGTTGCGCCCGTGTGCAACCAGTACCCTGGCGCCCTCTAGTCTAGTAGGAGCGGGGTCAAAATGGAATACTAACAGTTATATTTTCAAACGGAAATTCGGATGCAAATGGTGCAATTTTAAATGGCTCAGGCGCAAAATGTCGCTTTCGCAAAATGTCTTCTGGTAGTAAAATGTCTCTTTCGCAAAATGTCGCTTTCTCATAATGTCGCTTTCACAGAATGACTCTTTCTTAAAAGGTCGCTTTCTGACAATGCCTCTTTCGTGGCGGCGCGGCAGCGGTGCGGTGGCGGCGCGGTAGCGACCGTATACACAGTCTAGAGGCGCGGTGGCGGCGCGGCGGCGGCGTCGTGTACATGAGCGCTAAGATACTAACGCGACATTTTGCGAAAGAGACATTTTACTACCAGGTGACATTTTGCGAAAGCGACATTTAACGCCTGAGCCCTTTTAAGAAGGAGTCATTTTGGGAAAGCGACATTATGAGAAAGCGACACTTCGCGAAAGAGACATTTTACTACCAGAAGACAGTTTTCGAAAGCGACATTTTGCGCCTGAGCCATCGATCGACGCATCTTTGGAGGTGTCGCATTAGAGGGCGCTCGGCGCCCCCTTAGACCCGGCGCCCGTGTGCGCCGCACACCCTGCACTATAGGTAAAGACGCCTCTGGGATCGCAAATTGAGGTCCTAAAACTAAAACGGCATATCGTTTGGGATCCTCGAAATGAGAACTTCCTCACCCTCGAATTTTCTTTTGAGTATCGTCGCGTAAATCACATTGTTCATCAATTTACTTATCACCAAACGCGTTCTGTTGCACAGCTTTGGTTTGTTTATGTTTCGAAGCATGATTACTACGAAGCCAACCTTCATTCGTAAATTGTGCGGTGGTAAGCCAGGCATATCCAAGGAGTTTTAATTCAATTGTTGGTGGCTAAACGCAACTGTTATTTTTTTATCATGGTAAAATCATCATGTGAGTCCTCGAACCCAGGGCAGAGCTCCCGGGACTGTCAGACTCGTACTGACTAAAATCCACGGTGTCCTTCAATAGCCTCGACCAATCGACACGGCGCTGTTCTGCCCAAGCGGGGCAGTCCTGCACCGTATGCTCCACCGTGTCCTCCGGACGATCCTCGCAGTGGTGACACCCAGGCGTTTTTTCGTCGTATGGTTGTATTGAATTTATGCAGTTCTAGTAGATTTTTTTGGGTATTCAGTATTCACCGAAATACTTTTTTAGCATTGAAAACCGGTGGGCGCTGGGTGGCATGAACATTCTTCTTCTTCATGTTTTCCTAGTACTTTTTCAGATCCCTTATTCAATTTCGGCACCAACACCTTCTTCGTGATCTTGTTACTACGTTTTATGTCATGTCTCACGGAAACAGGATAAAAATTTGATCGTCTTGGTGGCTGCATGGCATTGATAATTATGATAATATCGGCACAATAAGCTTAGAAACTCAATACAAACACATCGATTGGTCAATTGATGTTTTGATTTTAGTTTTTTTGGCATTCCATGTCAGGTGCGTTTTATTATACCACGTTTAATGTCACGTCTCACGGAAACGGGATAAAATAAAACAAAATAAAAAAAAGGTAAAAAGTATCCTATATGTTTCTCCTGGTTCTAAGCTACCTCCCCACCAATTTTCAGCCAAATCGGTTCAGCCGTTCTTGAGTTATAAATAGTGTAACTAACACGACTTTCTTTTATATATATAGATGAATATGCTATACAATTAGTTGTTCAAAGTCTGGCTATATGTGAATGTTACGTTATATCAGCGGTTTTCAAACTTTTTTGGTGGCGGAACTCTTTTGACATGCAAAATTTTTGACGGAACCCCAAAATAAGAGAAAAAATTTGCAAGTGTACCTATACTAAGCTAGAAGAAAAAAAATCGGATGTATGAAACTGTTTCTTATTTTACACCAATCGTTTGATATTAGGTTTAATCGAAGTTAATTAGTCTAGGGTTGGGAGGTGTTTTTTTGTCAAAATGACAAAAAACACCTCTTCTATTTATCAGTCTATTTATTTAGGATTTTCGCGGAGCCCCACAAAGGCTTTACGGTGTCCCAGGGCTCCGCGGAGCACACTTTGAGTATGGTTGCGTTATATTATTGAAAACGCACCCACAATGAATTTCTGGTATGAAGCAAAATGACAAAAACCTACATTTCAAATAGGATTTGTTTGCTAGGATCAATAATTATAATATAAATTTACTATCTCAGTTTAGACATTAGATCTCAGGCTAAAAACCAAATAATACAACATCTCCAGCCGTAATATACTTCTGTTTCAATCAGTGAGCATAACTGAGCCTAAAAATAACTTGAGAACAAGATACCTACATTATGGACATTTTGGTAGGCCTTTTTTTTTTTTTATTGGGGTGCTAAGACAGGAAACCTCCACGTGCGCCCGTGGACTGGAGTTCCCTCTCGGATACATCCGGGGGGAAGACCAGTTTTTCGGGCCGGTGCGCCCTGGGATGCGGGCAAAAACTCTCCCTTGGCACTGTGTGCCTAAGGGGTTTCTTTGCCCGTATGCAAATAGCCTGTCGGGTGGACGCTCCAACGCGTGTCCCTCTGAACAGCAGAGGGCACAGCGGCGGAGCGGGCTTGCGGACGGTGAGTAATGGGTATGCTCGCCGTCCGACCAGGTACCAAGCCAAGGTCGGTGGCGCGTCGTGTTTCACGCGCCACCGACGGGGCCCCTTATGGGGCCAAATGCCTGCCGGGGTCGCGGATTTTTTCTTAATCCAGGATACCGTGGCCCCGGAACGTAAAGGGCATCCGACGGAACACGGGTGGATTTTAGTCAGTAAGAGTCTGACAGTCCCTCCCGCCCCACCCAGAGCGGGAGGACTCATTTGATGATTTTGCCACCCTAAAAAAAAAAAAAAAAAAAAAAAAAAAAAAAAAAAAAAAAAAAAAAAAAAAGGCCTTTTTTATTGGACCGCTAGCCACTGGCAAATTTTCTTGTTACAATCTTTGTCAGAACTGAGATAAAAGGATTTCCAAATATTTGTAGGTAGGTACTTAAGCTTACCGTAAGCTTTTAACTTGTGCCGCTACGAAAAAAAACTCGGTCATGATGGCCAACTTGTGTGATAATTTATTTAGTAACAACTTGCTCTTGACACGACTTACCGACGTTGTTTTTATGCATTTTATCTTTTTTGTGCATTATTAAATTGGGATAAAGCTCAAAAAAGCCTGGCAGCTACTTGACGTCCTCCCCTTATCTTTATCTAAATTGCTTGGAAACGGAATATTTCCTCCGTAAGGGTGACTCGACAAATATCATACCTACCGAATGTATTATACGAACTAAAGAACGACAATCAAATTAAACCATTCATATTTATTGTAAAAATTATGAGTTCAAGGAAAGATATTTATGTTAATTACAATAAAATACATTATTTATACTAATTAAAAATATCAGTAATTTCGTAAAATAATAGAGTGGCGTGTGCCATCAAAGAAGTAAAAACTATCTATTTTATTGTAAACGGCGTTTTAGTATAGGACGTTACAAAGTAATCATGCCGTACCTATTTTATGATTTTGACTTTTTGTCTTTATCGTTTATTTTTGGGGTGGCAGATCGGCTATGAACTTTAGATTTTTTTAGGTCTGCATTCGCTTAGGGATCACATAAACTTTCTTCGTTCTTTCAAAGCACCGAATAAATTGCCTAAAATAAACTCTAAAATTATATCGTTGGTTGATTAATCGATAGATCTTGACAAAGTAATTATTATAAATAGTTAAAGTTTAGTTAATTTGTTTGAATCAGTTCAAGACGTACGTTTTAAGAATTTTTATCAGCGAGGAATCTCGTCGCATTAGAATGCAGAATATATAAAACTTCTGAATATTACCAATGCTTGCATCGGAAGCCAACAGCTGCAAACTTCACCCGAAGTTCTCAAGCACTTGGATATACCTATCTTCTACCGTAATCTATTGATTCTATTGTGAGTTAAATTCCCAGGAACTAACTTTTATATTTCTTTCTTCGATTCTTGGGATACTTCAGGCGCTTTCAGAACTCTGGAGTTGAAGTAAATTAATTACCTATAACATTTTTCTTTCATATTCCTGTGGGATCGCAGACTTCTATTTTAATCGATTCTATAACTAAGAAAGTTCGCGACAAGAAACTTAATTATAATAAACTTTTGTTCCTTTCATTTCATTCTACATTAATAATGAGTGAAAGTATGAATGAACATAAGAACGCTAAAATTATAATAATATCAAGTTCTTATTTACTTGCTACAACAAATCGTGAAGTGAGCCAGGCATAAAGCCTGGCTCACTTCACGATTTGTTGTAGCAATTGATTTTTTACTAATTCTGAATTACTAGACCGTCTTTATTTGGATTAATTGAGTAAACTCTCGCGTTTCCAATGCTAAATAATTTTGACAATTTGATGACAGTAACATCTTACTGCTATAAATTAAATGTAATATTATTATCTTTATTGAAACCATTTCAACGTAGCGAGAGTACAATGAACATAGGGACGATGCGGGTCCATTATGGGACGATTGTAAATCGAAGACCCTGCTTGCAAGTGTGGACAAAGAACTCAGTGAATGATTTTTAATGATTTGAGTGGTTACTACGAGAAAAGATGGCCACATTTTTAAACCTCGAAGCAAAAAGACGTTTGCTGCCAAGCGTGTGTGTGTCTATCTGTCGCACCGTAATTCTTAAACGGGTGAATCGATTTTAATGCTGTTTATTTTTTATTTGAAAGTAGGTTTTTAATGATTATCCCGATAATTCTTTTTTATCATCGGTTCAGCTGTTTTGATATAATTATGCGTTGATTATTTGATAGCCTGATCTAAAAATGTTCCGCAACAAAATTGTACAGAAAAAAAATCACTTACGAAACATTAACTTATAGGCAACCCTAGTCGTGTAGGTAGTAGGTACCTACCTATTGTACAAGAAACCCTTCGATGCGGTCGTTTGATAGCGAAGGGTCGAAAACAGTTCACAGTCCACAGGTTGTCTATTCAATTAACAAATGCGAACATTCGATTAGAATTAGAACCGCCAATTCTATTTTCATTTAAATCTTTCGATTGGAAATACCCAAAGCGGTGAACATACCCAAATTGTGATTCCTATACCTTTCACGTTTAGGGATATATGTATACTATATACCATTCGATCACAATAAAGGTGAATACATCAATGATCTCATTATGTCTAATGCCACTTGAAAATTACGTTTAACAAAAAACACTTTGCGCAAGCTGTTTTTTCAATAATTTTATCATCGTTAGTAACTTTGTAATGTTATTTTCATATCTAAATATTTATAAAAATCAATTGCTGTTCGTTAGTCTCGCTAAAACTCGAGAACGGCTGGACCGATTTGGTTATTTTTGGTCCAGGGAATGCTTCAAAGTTGAGTAAATATGATAAAAAAATGATTCTGAGGCCGTACGAAGTTTGCCTCGTCAGTTATGTATAAATAAGAGCGTGTAAGTGTTACAAAAGCGTCATCATCATCATCAGCCTGTAATTTTTTCCACTGCTGGTTCTCAAGCATCGTCTCTGTGAGAGGGAGTGGGCCGTAATCTACCACGCGGGCCCAGTGCGGATTGGTAGATGTCACATGTCTTCGAATTTTTGGTTCTAGGACATACCAGTTTCCTCACGATGTTTTCCTTCACTGTTTTAAGAGCAATAAGTGATTAAATAAATTACACAAAGTAATGAGTCTGTTTGGGTTCGAACCTGTGACCTACAATTTGTAAGTCGAGCCCGATATCAAGGGGCTACCACTTCTATCTACAAATGTGCATTTTGCCACAATATGTCGCCGTCACAACTTCCCCCTAATCGTAGTAACAATAGTAGGTACATCTCTTTCAGATTTCCAGTTAAAAGATTTCATCTGATTACAATTCGATTACTAGTAATCAACTAACAATTTCAATACAAAGTAGATTACTGGCCAAATCTAATACCCTTGTGAGGGGAAGTCATTCATTTTACTCAATCCCTAATGAGCTCATTAAGTTAGGGATATACAGGTAGTAAGCGAATTAATTAATTTATCTTTCGTTTTTCACTGAATATTAGAGGGTTTCTAAGGGGTCTTTGGATTTAATAATTATAATGTTAGCATGTTGAATCTCTGGTGGATATTAATTCAATTAGATTTTGTTGAAATAGAATGGGACTGTATGACTTGTTACGGTTGTTTAGGTCTAAAAATCGCCGAACGTCGTGAGTTCGATCCCAGCAAAGTTCCGTAAAAAAAATGTTTAATAATAGTTATTTTAATCTTTTTGACATATTCTAAGTACTAAAGTGTAAAAACAAGTGCAAACTATAAGTGAACATATTGTAAAACCAAAACAAGTGAAGACATATAACTTTATTATCAATGACAACAAAAGAATAATAAACAAATGACAAATGTGAATAAAGTGAATATCTACAATAAAAACGTTACGAATAAATGATAAACTATTAAAACACCATTAAAAAGTGACAAAAAATACTAAAAACGAACGTTAAGTGTTTTTTTTTTTTATTCAAGAGAACAAAGAAACAGTGGAAAAAATTCCTTAACATGATTCATATTAACGGTCACTAATTAATTCAAAATCTGTTATCTACATTGAAGTGCACTATTTCGTAGGCATTCACTACGGTGCGAATAGCTCCGTCAGCTAAGCGTCTACACTGTAATGATCGATGTGGCTTGAGTTCGATCCCCACAACAGGAGATTCTTTTTGTAAGTTGTCTGGTGTTATTTCCTAATAATGTCTATGGAAATAAATCACAACGTAACATTGCGACGTAAACAACTGTTAAGATCTAAGTCAATAGATTCATTGAATATTGACTCGTCGTTGGACAACACAAATTCAAGCATAAACACAAGAAGTCTGGATCTATCAACGGGTATAAGCAAAAATGAATTAGAACAAATGAGGATTGAAATACAACGATTAAAGGAACAATTTGAACAAACACAAAATGAATTGGACATGGTGATACGTGATAACAATGAACTCAAAGAAACAGTATTACGACAGCAAACTTATATTAACACATTGAAAGACATAGCTACCAGTCCTTCCAAGTCTCAAAGACTAAAATTATTGTCTGCGAGAAAAAAAAATAGACGTTCTATTACAGATAGCCTACGTGCTGAATCCCTAGGCCAAGAACAGTCCTCCAACAATTCTAAAACAGACTGCATTGAGAGCTCAAATACATTGTTAGAGTCATCTAACTCCGAAAAATCACCTAGAACAGTGTCTGAACCAGTATACGAGGATAGGCAAACTCAGACCGAAGCATCTGAATCTACGGAGCACAGCAGTAATATCGAAAACGAAAAAGAAATGGATAAACACAGGAAGATACCACAACATCGACGAGCAACAACAAAATACAGTAGACAAAAAAGAAATCTATGCGTTGTCAGTAACTGCAACCACAACGGTACTCTGGAAATATTGGAAGACACTTTTGGTCGACACTTCGAGTTCTGCCATTGTTTGTCACGTAATAGTGGTATAAAAGACATTCTATGTAATATAGCTAATAAGATACAGCATTATAGCTTAGACGACTACTGTATTATTATGATTGGTGAGCAAGATTTTAAAGGCACTGTGGAACCAATTGAAATGGTCAGGTTAATTAGAGATTCTCTTAAAAATGTAACTAATACGAATGTTATTGTATGCTGCCCTACATATGTACAAGGGGCTCTGATACACAATTACAAAATAGAAATGTTTAATAGATTACTTTACTTGGACATAGAAAACCATAATTATGCTTATTTTTTTGACAGTAATTTTGACCTATCTGATGAAACATTCTCATATAACACGGGCAAACTGAACAAACTCGGTCAAAAACGTATTTATGAAAATATATTTCGTCGCCTTCTTGTTGATATTGAGACTTATCCATCTGAGTATGACTACTACTGCAATTCTCCAAAATCGCCAAAAAATGCCACATCTCTTTTTCGTCCCTTTATTTAAAAAAGTTACTGGTAGTAGTGATAGTTTTAAAGCAAAAAAAAAGTGTATACTATTACACCAAAACATAGCTGGAATCTTAAATAAAATTGACTTTTTTGAAATCACAATTTCTAACTTGGCAAATCAAATTGGCAACATAGATTTTATTTGTCTGAGTGAAACTTTTATAAAATCAGGGCATGAAAGTAATCTGGTACTCACGCACTATAACTTAGCTGCCAGTTACACAAGACGCGGAAAGAAACGCGGTGGGACATGCATTTTAGTAAAAAAAGGTCTAGTCTTTAATCCGTTACCGATAACCGACGAACTAGCCATCGAATTTTGCTTCGAAAGCTGTGGCATAGAAATATTGAGCTATAATTTGTTAATTGTATGCATTTATAGAATTCCAGATTCGGATGTAAATATATTTCTTAAAAATCTTGAATCGTTGTTGCGTAATCTAACCCGCAAAGTAAAAAAAAATATTATTATCTGCGGAGATTGGAACATTGATATATTAAAAGATAACAAATATTCAAAAGAATTGACATCTATACTGAACAATTTTAATATCACATTACACGTTAGGATGCCTACTAGGAAAAATACTAGCATAGATCAAATAGCAAGTAATATTCCCGCACACGATATGAAATGCAATATACATAATTTGGCTCTCTCCGATCACGATACTGGACAATCGTTAACTTTTTACCTTGATGAGATGCATAATAATAAGTCAAAAACTGTACAGTTCTGGTATGAGACGAAGAGAGAATACAATAAGAGCAACATAAAAAAATTTTTAAACTGCTTAGCAGCCTTAAGTTTTAGTGAAGTATACGAAGAGACAGACTGTAATATCGCATTTAATATATTCCACGACATATTTACGCTCTTCTATAAATTGTGTTTTCCCGAAATACTCGTCAAAAAGACCAATAAACCAATAAAAAACCAATGGCTTAGTAGGGGTTTAAAAATATCATGCGTTAAGAAGAGAGCTTTATACTACGCATATCAACACGATGCTATAAGTAAAAGTTACCACAAGAAAAAATACCGGAATTACAGTAACATCTTAAAAAAATGCATATCAAAATCACAACAGATAAACAACAACAATTTTTTAAATAAATCTAAGAATAAATGCAAAGCGACATGGTCAATTATAAAAAATAACTTGAATAACTCTAATAACAAAAACTACATAAATGAATTAATAATCCATGATAAAAAAATTGATAATCCGAATGACATATGTGATCAATTTAATAATTATTTCATTGAGCTGACACAAAACTCTAATAATAATAATAATCATGACTTAAGCAACATTGACATTGACAATAACATAAATACATTATTTTTGACTCCTGTAAATGAAGTTGATGTCTTTAAATTAATTAATTCATTAAATAACACGAATTCGACCGGATATGATGAAGTAACCACTAAAATTATTAAATTAAGCGCGAAAATTATAGCACCCCCACTTAGCTACCTTATAAACCTCTCATTTGAACAAGGTGTTTTCCCATCTAAACTAAAAGAGTCTATTATTAAACCACTTTTCAAAAAGGGCAACTGTTCTGACATGGGTAATTATAGGCCCATTACGCTGATCCCAATCTTTGCAAAAATTTTTGAAAAAGCAATGCATGACAAAATAAATCTATTTATAACCAAATATAACATCATTGTGGAGAGTCAGTTTGGTTTCAGGAAAAACTGTTCAACAAGTCTAGCCTGTTTTTCCCTAGTAAAACTAATTACCGAAGCTCTTAACAATAAAATGTCTGCTCTGTCTGTTTTTTTGGATATGAGCAAAGCATTTGACTTTGTCTCACATGAAAGACTACTGTACAAATTAGAGAGGTACGGCATAAGAGGCAAGGCGCATGAATGGCTTAAAAGCTACCTGTCTGATCGCCAACAGAGAACTGTTATCTCTAAAATTGTAAAAAATAAAAGGACGACATATTGCTCAGAATTAAAAACTAATAGTTCTGGCGTTCCACAGGGAAGCATACTGGGCCCGCCACTATTCACATTATATATAAATGACCTCAGAAAATGTTTAAAATATGAATGTATACAATTTGCAGACGACACTACTTTGACGATTAAATGCTTCAATAAAACTGACATAGAAAATAATACTAACACTGAATTAATAAATGTAATAAAATGGCTGGAAGACAATAATCTCCATGTTAATATTAATAAAACCAAAATAGTTCAATTTCAAACATGCAACTCGTCATTAACACCAACAACAATTCGATATGATAATACGATTTTGCAACCAGAAACATCTGCTTTATTTTTAGGTATAATAATTGACAGCAAACTGAACTGGAAGGAGCATGTAGAAAGAGTATGCAGCAAGCTTGATAAGTTTGTATATGCTCTTCGCAAGTTAAGATTAGTGTCTAGTAAAAAAACAGTTCTAAATGCTTATCATGGGTATGTTTCATCGGTATTGCGTTACGGTTTAGTGATATGGGGTAATTCAGTGGATATAGACAGGGCATTCAAAGTACAAAAGAAATGTATCAGAGCCATGAGCGGCGCAGAATATTTAGTCCATTGCAGGCCGTTATTTAAAGAATTAAAAATTCTCCCACTCCCGTGTTTGTACATTCTTGAAGTTTGTTTATTTGTTAAAAAATATCCTCATTTATTTAAATTAAACGAACAAGTCTCAGAAAGATTAAATAAAAAAAATGCCGGGAAATTATTAGTACCTCCTCAGAGATTGCAACTTTATAGCAGAAATGCTAGTTGTATGACAATTAAAATTTATAATAAATTACCACCTGCCCTGAGAACATTACCAATTAACAAATTCAAATCTAAAATGTTTGCTTGGCTCTTAGACATGTGTTTTTACTCGGTAAATGAATTTTTAAATCATACTTTCTGACATTATTCTATTCTATTTTGCAATTATAATTTATATTTTGACATAAAAACTTATATTTTTGACATAACATTATTTTTTGGGCATAGTGATAGTAATTTTCTTTTTTTTATATAATAATTACTATTTTTGCATTAATGATAATCATAACCAATTAATCTAAATCAATGTTATTGCACAATTTTCTTTAGTTATTAAAATTCTTGTAGTGACTATTATTTGCATGTACTCAGTTAATTTAATATTTCTACACCAGCTATGGTAGTATATGTGAAACAATGTATAATGTAAGATCTCAATGTACCATATACTTAGAAATAAATATATCTTTATCTTTATCTTTATCTTTACTTTAAGCTTAAATAATCGGTTTACATTCCCAATTCTGGGACGCAGGCTTCCTCAGAATGGAATTATAAGAGTTGTTACATTTGTGTGCTGGCATTGTCGTCCTAAGCAATAACTAAACTTGTTCGGCTTTCATCGGCTTGTACTGAATCGGTTAGTTCATTCAGAATAGCACATTATTAGATTCGACAGTATTTGTGGAATGAATAAGTCGATCGGCTGAGTCCGAGTCTATTTCTTTCTTTCTTTCAATAATGAACCCGAGTTATAGTTATTATGCAGGGCAGCCGAACGGTTAGTGATTCCCGAACATTTATCTATATATTCGGTTTTACAGTAACCTTTACTTATATTATGATTAACCTTCAAGCGGGCGCGCGGTCGTTTGTAACGGGAGCGGGCGCGCGTAACTGAAACGAGCTGTGCGATGAATAAGAGAAATAAAACACTAATTATCCAGTAATTATTTATTTTTATGTACGCAGATATATTGTGATTGTCTTTAAAATCTAACTTGTCAGAATAAGTCATTAAAATTGTGAGAAATGATAATATATGAACAAAAATGTATTGAACGTGGTCGATTTGACTACGCGCGCCCGCTTGAAGGTTAAAGGTCGTAATTTTAAGCCTTGCATTTACACGTGGTAACCATTTCAAACTAAAACAGTTCTTATTTGCGCCAAACTATGTCATAAAATTGCAAGTTAATGTCGTATAAATTGCTTGAAAAATGATTTTTGTGAAACTATTTATGTCAATCATTATTTTCTTTGGAAAAGAAAAGGGGCGAGGTTTAATTTGGGCTTGACATTAATTTATTAATGTTCCTATTTGACAACTTTCTAAACTTCAATGCTTTTAACTAGAAAAACCGTTCTAAACACGAACACTAATAAACTTTTGTTTGGAACTTCTTAATCTATTTTTACTATTCAACTGAGGAAGTATAATATCACCCTTTATTTACCTGAGGGGCTAGCTTCGTGCCTTTATTTACCAAAGGTGCTGGCAAAGTTGTAATTAATAGTAAGTAAACTCAAATATGGATGGCTATTTTATAATTTACTTGTTATAGGGGTGATCCTTTTGTTTTTAACAGCCACAAACTATATAGTCCTTCTAAAAATTGCTGTTAAAATTGCTTCTTTGTTCAATCTGATGGTGCAAGTAATTGTGCGACAACGTTTTATAAAAAAAAAAAAATTACTCGTACATAACATCACTTTAGCGTGATTCTACAAACGTGCCAGATTCTAGAAATATCTGATTCTATAAATACCATTTTCTAATAATGCTTGACATGATTCCACAAATGCTCCGCCGTGATTCTGCAAATGCTTTGTGAGCCATTCGCGAAAAGCTATTATATATAAACTTTTTGGGGTCCATATACAACTGTCAAAATCCAAAACATCGCGGCTGTCAAACATCCGTGACGCTATAGATTTAAAACAACAATAACTTTACAAGGACTTTGGAAAAGCGTGGGTTACTTATTTAACTTTGGTAATTACTTCTTTCTAATTGATGTTTTAATCATTGTTGGCTGTTTGACAAGTCAAAATGAAAACGTATTTGAAATAAAATAAGTTTTCGCGAGATGGAAGTTCAGTTTAGTTTAATGAAACATAGGTACTCTATTGGCACTTGGTTATAATTACGTAGCATTTCAAGAGTGATAATATTACTCGTATGTTGCATTTAGATGAGCAGTTTTGGAGATAGCTCTAGATCTTAACTTCACAAATTGTAGTGTAGATTTCGAAAATTAAGTTTCTTAATTAAAAAGATAAGTTCGTAAGCGACGTTGATGCGTAAAAATGTTTAAAATTAAACGTATGTTCTTGATTTTCACTGTATAATTATGTAGCATTTACAACGCTAAATTCGAACTGTGCCCAAAAACAGACGTTCTTAACGTTAACTTCGTCTTTAATTACATTCTTATCTCTAATTATCCAAAACGCTTACTAAAGCGTAATTTAAATCCTGTTAAAGATCCCCAAATTGCTCCGAACTCCTTTAAATATAAGCGAAAAGGGACGATATGCATATCAAAAGGGACCAACTCATCATAATCCCCGTAACTGGCGCGTTCTTGCATAAAACCGGACCTTTATTAAGCTGTTAATACTCGAAGAATATACATGAAGAATAATTTCCATTTGGAGTAGTATAGGGGTCGTTGTAATATGTATACTTATTTCTCTTTTTTCATGTTTTAATTTTATAAAGTCCTTTCTTTTCGTATTGTAGAACACGTAGGTATATGATATCCGAAATAAGATATAACGTTCGAACTACGAGATGACGTTTTTCCGCGTACCGCGACCAGTCTGTAGAAATAATATTTACCCACACAATACATTTTCGCCGCGGTTTTTGTTGTTGAACAGATCAGCGGTCTTCGAATTCCAGGGATGAACAGGTCGTTATGTGTATGTTCCTTTTTGGTTTTATTTAAATTTATTTTTACTGAGTTTCTCTCAATTAAAACACGCGTAAAAATCGATTGAACAGTTATACTGCTTTTCCGCTCCATCTAATGAGTTGTCATTTGGTGATTTTACCACTTAAAAAAAGTCTGTAATTTACCTTTATGCTATGCCTTGGAACCATGAAACGATTATTGTTTAATGTGCTTTTACGTACAATACTTGCAAAAACTCACGGCTTTTTTCCACGGGGGTAGGCAGTAACTGCAGAACACCAATTTCTGTGATCCTTACATACATAAATTTTGTCTCCTCCACGTTCATACATGTGGTCATACAAGTAGGCCAGTTACGAGTAGGTACTACACACCCAAAATTTTTGAAGAATCTCAAAAATAAAGTTAGTGTAGGTTTTACTAGCGGACGCTACTACTCACAGCTGCCTTGTAATAATGCTTGTGCTGTTACGCTGTTAGAGCAGTGGTGGCCCAGTGGTATCGGTCCCGACTTACGAGTTGTAGGTCGTGGGTTCGAACCCCGCCAGGCGCATATTACTTTGTCTAATTTATTTCATCACCACTGCTCTCAAAACGGTGAAGGAAAACATCGTGAGGAAACCGGCATGTCCTAGAACCAAAAATTCGAAGACATGTGACATCTACCAACACGCACTGGGCCCGCGTGGTGGATTATGGCCCACTCCCTCTCACAGAGAGGAGGCCTGTGTCCCAGCAGTGGGGACATTATAGGCAGATGATGTTACGCTTCTTATTATAGTGTAGACTGCGCCTAATGTGGGTTAGAATGAGCTACAGGAATGAGTATTAGGTTCTTAAAAGACATTTATATTTATTTCTTTTTCATGAAATTTGTTTAAATAAATTACATTACTCGGTACTTAACAACGCCTACAGAGAGTGCTAGAATCTTAGAAAATATTAAAACAATAAAGTAAAAATAAATTAGTATGTAAATAGGTTTTATTACGTCTACGCAGAACTAAAAACTATTTGATAAAAATCCTAGAATAAACAGATCCCTAGCCGTGACCCAGTCCTTGAGTTTAAGATAAAAATCTGTGTCAAATAGGTTGGGAACCGAAGATTGGTTCCCAAGATTTGAATTGTTCGATGTGCCCTCACCGTACCTACTTACTGAAAGGGTGCCATTCGGCGCTACTGGTTTTTGATTAGTACATTTCTATGCATTAGGTTCAAAATACAGGGTGTAAGAAGACACTTAACGAAGCCGAAAGCCACGTATTCTACCCATTATTTGGATCATTTTTTTCCTTTAGACCGTACCTGGGACTTCAAGGGTTCTCGAGATATTGAAGGTCAAAGTTGCATTTTTTTTTAAACTTTTTTTTACGAAATCGAATTCTAAGTATTATTACAAAACTTTTTTCCAAACAAACATTACCTGAATTTTCGATTTTTATAAAAAAATTACGCACGCACGTTGATACGTTCTTATCACAGCGTTTTCCAGCATAGGCGCGTTGTGAGCGTCAAGCCGCCCGCCTACGCACACAACGACACGAAACCTGTTTGCTTTACATTGCGCGCAATAAAATTATTTTTTTTTTGATACCTACCTAAAAATAAAAGTCGGTTCCCAGCGATAATTTTAGCGTAAAGCTACTTAGTTAGATGTACAGTATGCGTAGTTAACGGCTATGTGATGTGTCTAATTACAGCCTGTATACGTCCAGAAAATAATAAATGAACAAATTAATTAGCAACAAGTTATGGCCCATTCTATATCTTTTAGGAGCAAAATATTCATGTTGTTCATGCTACATTAATGTAAAGCTAGCATTGTTATCAATTTTACACACAAATTTACCACATTTTACAAGGGCAAAAAATACAGTTTTTTTTTTTGTCAATTTTAAAAATGTTATTTGTATTACAAACATTTTTAAAATTTCCCTTGGCTACGGCTGTACTAAGAAAATTAAGGTCACCCGACCTGATCCTTGAAGATAGGATACAATTTTCAGCATGAGTGAGCGAAACGCTACTATCTGAATGACATCGTTAACAAAACAAACACAGAACATCTTTGATATATTAGAGCTAATCTAAAGATTTAAATCTTCGGTAGTTTCAGTGTAAATAATATTAGGCCCGCATAATATCACTATTTGTTGCTCTGATACGTATTTTTAGATAAAAAGAAACCTCAATTTGCCGCTCTCTTGGGCTTTTAAGATAATGCTAGGAATCTAAATAGGTTACAAAATCACAAGACATTTTTTTTTTCTGTTTGTTTTTAAGTCGTCTGGCAGTTTCTACAAAAAAAGACTAATTAGATTCATGTTACTGAAAAAAATATTACCGTAATTTTATTTTGCCTTCCACAAAACTTGTTTCTATTTCAGTCTTTTCTGAGTTAATTTTCTTTTACATGGTGTAATGATTTCTTTGTCAGTTTCATCAACTCAAATAGAAGGAGTTTGATTAATCAAACAAAAAAGGACAATCCTAGTGACAAAAGAGCTACCTATTAAAAGGTAAGGAAACACTTCGAGATCCCATTTTCGTGCCTATTTATCTAGATTCCAATAAGCCGCAGACATTTCGGATACGCAGGATTTCCCAATGAGCTCTTATAGGTATTCGTTTCAATGATTACGGCCTATACAGCCTAATCTGATGTGCGGCTATCTCTTTCAATCTTCGTACAATGAGAGGCAGTGAATCAAAGCTACCTCGTGGCTCAATTTTATGCCATCTCATTTATTTTCGTTTGAAAGGAAGAAATTGTGTCCTTGGATAAAGTTTGGGAGCAAAGCTTTTATAAAGTACTAGATGAATCATTCTAGTTCACACTTTTTTTGACTTGGGAAAACGACAAGATTTTTTCCTTTACTTCTCGCTTTTGTTTTCATCTCGCCTATTACTTTTTGTTCAGATTCTAAATTGAGTTCTCATTTTAGCTTGATAGAGATAGACAAAAAAGTCACAATTTCTACAAGGTAGCTTTTTGACTTTGGGCACCAACTGTATCCGTCAAAAAACAAATAAATGATGTCGAAATGGGACCGATATAATAAATCTCTGAAGATGAAAATACTGATGAATCCGGGAAACGAGATGTACCCAATTAGACTGGAATGGAAACTTCAAACACATTTTTTAGAAAATTGATTGATGGATTTGGTTAATGTTTATCTGGAGAAGGAGTGCAGAAATATAGTATTTTGTATAATATAACTTGAAATAAAATAAATAAATTGAATTAAATTTGAAGTTATCGGAAAACACAATTATAATACCTCTAGACAACACTAATTGTTGTCAAGCTTTTAAATACTGTCAAATATCTAGTAATAAAATTCCTTCGACAAATTCGTTTCTCATCATTAAGTAGACCTTGACAAAAGTTGCATAACCTGCTATTATTTAGTTACAAAACGTTTTACTCCATTTTGAACAGTTTAAAAATCCATTTAAACTTAATTATTTCCTAAAGTGATGATAATTCCTCGCAATTGATATTTCTCGTCTGTAATTTATGGGTAGAACCTGAAAGTGTCGCTGAATTAGGCAGTTTTAGTGAATTGAAATAGTTCTAAGCGAGCACTTTGAATAAGGCATGAGATTGGCTTGCTGGCACCGGGATTTTACTTTATAACAAGCTCATGCCAGCGGCTTCATCCGCACGTGCTTCGGAAATGTAATATTTAACTGCAAAGATTCTTACTAGTCCGTCACATATTATTTTATTGTGGATATCACTTTATTAGATTACAAATTATTATCATCATCATCATCAGCCGGAAGACGTCCACTGCTGAACATAGGCCTCCCCCTTAGACCGCCACGCCGAACAAATTATACAAAACTAAAACTAGAAATATACAAGTGTTATACTAACTAAATATTTACAAAAGATAGTCCGTCACATAGATTTTCAAAACATATTTTATACGTATTTTTATTTTGTTTCGTAAACCAAAATTGACGAAGATACGACACTTTTAAAACTGCCAATACGTCACAAGCAAGTACAGGTTTACTTGCTTCTGACGTCACGAGGCCCCACTCTTGAATTTTGATGCGTTATATCTTTGTAAATATGCGTTGATTTAACAAGCAAAAAAATACGTATCCATTATTTTTCAAAACACACACTAACAAGCAGACCCGAAACAAAAACCTGTAGGCCATACAAATATTTTTGACACGTAGCGAAAAAGAAAGGCAAGTCTCCACAATAATCTTCCATCTCTTTTCGTTGTGCTCTTCTCTACGACCAATCTTTCATATAGGTACTTGTCTAAGTCATCAACATTTTCTAGGCTTCCCTCGGCTTTGTGGATTTATAGTCCATCCAACAAAGAGATTGTAGAGTGCGTGAGCAAGGCCCTAAGCAATTACTTCGGAAAATTGTTCAGGGTGCTTAGAGAGTTAACATACTAAAAGTCCTGACATCTAGGGGGTGAGGCGGGGTGAGGGGAGGGTGTTAAAGTTCCCATTTTTCAGTTTTTCGCTAATATCTTTTAAACGGTGCGTCATGGACATAAGAAGTCTTCTACGCAATGAAAGCTTATAAAATTATGTACAACTTTTATCTTATACACTTTTTCACATTCCTACCTATTTTTGAACTACACATTCCGGAAAAGTGAAAATTGAAAAAAAAAAACTACTTGAATTGAACACTACCTTTTGTATACTACTTCCTTCACGTTATTTGGGGATAAAAAGTATCTTATATCTTAAATCAACTCCTACTATATCAATTTACTAAATTTTATCCAAATCTGTACAGCCGCCGTTGGGATATCAAAACTTTCATCTAATCTTGTCTTATACACTTTTTCCAAATTTTCACCAGTGTTCGAGTATCTTGCTCCGAAGAAAGTGAAATGGAGTTCATTTAGTGTGATGTAACAAGCATTACCGAATGTTAAATATGAGCTAGTATATAAATTAGGTATTTTATTGGTAACATAAGCTGGGAGTACCTCCAAGCGGCGAAGGCGGTAACAGTTTGAGATCTCGTTTTCCAGCAGTGGTAATGGAGCAGAAGCAGGTCGTCACATTTTATTCCATATTTCCTGTCGTAGAAAACGAGATCTCACTGGCTAAAACTCCCATAATCATCCATGCCTTCGGGCTTATGTTACTTATTGTTGTCGTTTATGATTTCAACTTCTTTGGCACGGTAGGCTACCCGGTAACGCAGGGGAGCAGCCAGAACAGTTCTTTGCTTTGTAATCGTCATTAGTTACGCAATTGGATTATCCATCATGAGTGCTAATAATTATAAGTGTCCTATATGTCTATAAGGACATCGTTAAAGGGAGTAAGGATGTTTCTGAGGTGAAACAAAAAGGAATACTCGGCCTTATCAAAGCTAGTAATGATCGGAACGATGATAAGCACCAAATTTTCCGCGCCTTGACATCCGTTTTAATTCACACTAATTGTCGTAAAAACTACACTCGAGCCAATACAATTAAAAAAGATGTAAGTGTTGCATCTACATCTCAAGAAGAGGCAGGCCCGTCTCAGCTCAGGTCTTCAGCTCCCCAATTCGACTTCATGACTAATTATTTATTATGCGCACATAATGTAAAAGAAGAAACCAGAACGCCTTTGAGCAGAAGAAGAATAGTGCGTCCAGTTGAAACTCTTTCTATTCAGTATCGTATCAGGGAAGCATGTTCTATGAGGAAGGATTCTTGGGGTGACGCAGTTTTTGGTCGCTTGGCGTCCATTAACGATCTTGTTGCTGAGGGGGCAGTATATCACAAAGACTGCTACCACACTTTTGTAAAGCCCATCGATTTTCCAAGTCCGAAAGCTGAAATCCCTAGAGACAGCCATATCACAGAAGCTATGGAGGAGATTTTTAACTACATGGAGGGAAGCACCGATTGTCAGTTAAATTATTGGCAAATATTAAGCCTGATTTCAGCTCCCTCCCACCAACTGAAAACGCAGCTAAACAGCATTCGCGGCACACTTACCACCAAGTGCAGCTGTGGCTCGGAAATGAGCTGCCTCCTCAAGAAAAGGAAACATGAAGGGGACAGCCTGGTGCCAATAACAACCGAAGATTCGCCAGCACCAGAGATACTACTAAAAACAATATTTTGCCGCTGCACGAAGGATTGTGGTAGTAGAAAATGTGGATGTCGGAAAGCAATGTTGAACTGTTCCGCGGCCTGCCTCCACTGCCAAGGGAATTGCCTCAACGGCGTGTCTGTTGACGTTAACGATGATGATGACGACGTAGAGCCTCTTCAGCAAGTATCATTTACTGAGGATGAGGGAGCCTTGGAAAAAGAACCATTGTCAGGACCCTCACAGCCTAAACGAATTAAAAGATAACATATATCAAAGATACAAGTTTTCATTACTCAACGGCTGAACCGATTTGGATGAAATTCGTTATGATTAAAGATTTGGATTTTTAGGCTACTTTTATCCCGAAATAACGCAAACAAAGTAGCAGGCAACAGGTAGAGATTCATAAAAGTAGTTTTTTCGAAAATTTTCACTTTTCCGGAATGTGTGGTTCGAAAATAGGTGGGAATGTGAAAAAGTGTATAAGATAAAAGTTGTACATAATTTTATAAGCTTTCATTGCGTAGAAGACTTCTTATGTCCATGACGCACCGTTTAAAAGATATTAGCGAAAAACTGAAAAATGGGAACTTTAACACCCTCCCCTCACCCCGCCTCACCCCCTAGATGTCAGGACTTTTAGTATGTTAACTCTCTAAGCACCCTGAACAATTTTCTGAAGAAATCACTTAGGGCCTAACTCACGCACTCTACAACTCCTTATGGGTGATTTATTGGATGAACTATTAAGTGTTTTTAATTTCCGGAATAAAGTTATGTCACTTCATCTAGAAAATATGAAGGCATAGTACATAATATTTAAGTAGAAAGTAAAATGAAGACTAGGCAGTCTTCTTCAGTTCTTCTTCAGTTTCGATTGCAAAAATATATATATTTTAATATTTTTGGTTATAGCGTATGTTTTTTGAAATCTCATAGTCAAACTTTGAAAAAATGATTAATTGAAACCAAATGTGTGAATGACTAGATTTTGCACGCGACTTCGTTCCCCCCTTCAATTCGTTGTATGCAATAATAAGTCAATAACCATCTCGAGTGGCCCATCTATCTCCATACCTAAAAAAAAAAACAAAAACCATTCAGTGTTTTAAACGTGAAAGCGTAAGATTCTAATTTTTAATACTACTTTTTACTGTTTTAATAATGTCATTACAATGGAGCAGGTCACTAGCAATTTTTTTAAATATTAAAAAAAAATGCCAGTCGAATAGCCAGTATTAAGCCCGGTTTCCACTGCAAGCGGAGCGGACACATTAATGACTCAGCGGGTGAAAAGAGTAAAAATGAGCTCGCTCTGGGAACGCAAAAACGATTTGTTGGTGGAAATACAAGTATGCAGTTTGCGCTTGCGAGTTTTACGAAGTCATTAATGGGTCCGTTCCGCTCGCAGTGGAAACCGGGCTTTAGGCTGCGTTTCCACCAGAGAAGTGCGATGGAAATGTGTCGTGCGAGGATGTCTAGCTGTGCTGTGAAAATGTGTGGGCGTTTCCACCAAAGCTGTGCGATGAAAATGTGCCTACGAGGATGTGTAGCGGAGCGGTGAAAATGCGCATTAAAGTGTGGTGCGAGGATGCGTTGCGAAGCTGTGAAATGTGTCGACGGGGTTGCGGTGACAAACTCCGTCTATGGACTGGCTGGTACAGTATGCGCAAACCTCGCAACACATCCTTCTCAACACATATTCCTCGCAACACATCCCTCTGTACGAGGGATGTGTTGCGAGGAATATGTGTTGTTGTGAACATCCCTCGTACACATCCCTCGTACACATCCCTCGCAACACATCCCTCGCACACATTCCTCGTACACATCCCTCGCACACATCCTTCACTTGTTTTGTATGTTCAAAGATCTAGCTCCGCTGAGCCGTTTCCACCAGACCTGTGCTGACCGAGGCGAGGTAAAGAAAGCGATTCTATTGGTTCTTTAAAAACACATTCCTCGCTACATATCCTCGCACATCTCTGGTGGAAACGCAGCCTTGGGAAGGTCACATTTCTTTGTATGGGATTGGGTATCTGTACGTAGTATTATATTGTCTGTGCTCTAGCTCATCTTCCTTCTTTGTTTTAAAACTTGAGCTAGGTGTTACCGCTAAGCCTTTGTAACTTAGTAAAAACCTCTCCCTTTTGAATATCAATTTCGTATTGACGGACGGATTCGATTTCAATTAGTACGAAAGCCTTCAAAACTTTGTGTGCGAGTTGAATCATTCGATCAATCGATTCGATGTATTCCAATTATAAAATTGGTAATCGTCTGACAACATTGGTTTGGCATTATATTGTATTGCCTTTGTGTATACGATATTTGATTGGATTTGGTTAGAATATTTTTAAATTTATTAAAAAAAAAAACGTTGCCTCACACTAGAAATTTCTTCCTGTATCGTGGGTGTATTTACAAACATGTTTCAAATGAAAATGTATGTGAGTTTCTTCACATATACACATTTTGGTTTAAAACGTTTTAGGTTTGTTTTTCTTACCAGGATCAGATATTTTGTTACAGTAATTTCGTCATGATATTTAATCCCTGCCTGTAGCAACATACAGTGAATGTACGTCCCAATTTGCGAATCATATGAACCAAAAACGCAATTTAAAATAACGAGATCATTTCACAATTTCAGATTAAAATATCGAGCTCATAAATATGTACACGATACGGCCATATAAATTACCTTGTGTGACCTTATACCTATGTATAATATATAAAAAAATATCTGACACATCACACGTGCGAAAAGGAATGTATTTTTTTTTATCTATTTGAATATTGCTCAACGCTAGGAATTTCTCCTGTATCGTCGTGGGTACAGATACCGGCACGGTTCTTGAGCGCTCGGCCTAAGAGTGGGGATGGCTTTGCGCATATATCGACAAATGAAACACACAATAAAACAAATAAAACGCACAAAACAACGAATCCCGAGTGGCGGCTATGACGCGATGCGCTACGACACGCTACGCGGGCCAATCACTACACTTTCCCCGCCCCCTTCCTCACTTCATCTACCAAAGGGACCTAATAACTCACTTCTGCGCAGGTGAAGGTCAGCGCTCAAGATCCATGCCGGTATTTGTAAAAGAGTCGTCTGACATTTTAATATTATAATGCTCAGGACTATTCAAAGATATTTAATAGACTGATAAAAGAATAATCACCGAATAACTCTCATGTCTTGAAGAGTAATACTTAACTCGAAGTCGTCGTTCCTATTCCAAGTTTTGCCTTGTCTATTCCAATGATTTTGTCAATTGCTTAGCTCAGCTAGACTCAGTTGTCATAACAACATAATATATCATAATGTCCGAAAAATTATCGTTATATGTATTACTTGGTGGATCCTCAAATACTTATCTCAAATTACGGTTTCGCGGGACTGTCTCATCAGGAAAGCGTGACCCTGGAACGTAACGGCTACCTATTGAAGGAACACCGAAGATTTTCTCTGTCCCTCCCCTCCCAACCTGCGTGGGAGGACTCATTGATGATTGTAAAACGATAAAAAAACGACGGGTTGCACTCCGGTAGTGCCGGTAGAAGTGTAAACTTTTTTATTACTGTTTTATATTTTAAAACTAGAGTGGTACAGATATGAAATCAACGAATTTTGTTACATCTTGTTAGTGTCGTACAGGTGTCAAATCACAACTGTTTTCACGTATGCTCGATAGCTGGCATTGCACGATTAAAATGCAAGGTATCGTTTGCCTCTTCGTTTTACGAATTTTCATTCTACGTGGTTCTCGCTAAGAGCGATAGATGGCGCTTATTTAAATTACGTCTTACGCTTTTTCGGTCAGTGAGGGTCACGTGACCCTGACGCTAGTTTTACATTTTTTAATTATAAAAAAACAAGAAGTTTTTACTTCAAAAATTTTAGAAAAGTGGAATAGACTAACACGACCTTAGAATTATCGTTGTACCAGTTGGGTTACAGGACAGCTCTCAGTGAGACAAACTGGGTAATTCACGCGGTCATTTTATCGTAATCGTGATAAAATACACTTACTTTATAGTGCATTTGAATATTAAAACACTTTTCATAAATCTGTTGGCAGTTCTAGATGATCGTTTCGCACTCAGCTCCCTTTTATCGTTGGAGCGTAAAATAAATTGGTAGGTTGGGAGTTAGGGACCCGTCCATAGTCCCCACTTTATTTGTACGACTTTACCGAGACACAAATCAATCGCGTCCCGCAGGCAATATCTATATTTTGACGCAGTAGCTTTAGGCAATCCAATTTCTCTTACGTAAATATAAGCGGTGCCGATTCTCATTTTTATTTGTAAGCAAAAACAATACGAAGATTCTATGGTTGGTAGGCGAACTGAAGTCAATGTTTATGACTGAGCGCTCGTAAAAGTTTTTATACTCGGCATAGCAGCTGTAAGCAGCTAAGTAGCCTAAATGTTTGTTTTATATTTATGAACATAAACGTAAAGATTACCAAAACTTGATTTTATCAATAATACGATCCATAAAAACAATAGTAGGTACAGAGACCGCCAACGGATCTGTTCCGATGACGATTGATGGCATTTAAGCGTTGATATTTTCAAATTAGCGGCTGTAGTTCTAATTTTGCCTATCGATACAGCTAAGTTGGTGTTACGTCCGCGACATTTTGACAGACTTAACTTGACTTACCAACTTGACGGGCAGGTTTGACCCACGGTACCTAAAGGGTTCTAAGGGAGGAGTTAAAAGGCTTTTCTTCCTTTCCTCGACTGTGGTCTGGGCTGTACATATACCTATATAAAAATTAATTAATTAATCAGCCAGCGACTGGGGTTGGTGAGAACAGCCCTACCCGATAAAAAGCACCACCAGTATTTATCCACACTATTGCTGCCAGAGTCGCGAGTACTCACGACCACCATCTTATTAGAGACCGTAGACAAACCGTTTTAATTGTGTTTTATAGGAGTTCTAGTTCCTACTGAGGAAAATCGCTCTATCTTAGTTCCCATCTCTGCTTTTATAAAATCAACAGCAAACAGAAACTTCATCATTGTCGTCACAAATTAAACAATATCTAAACGAAGCGCAATATCTATATCCCTGAATAATCCATGAAAAGATGTCATAAACGTTCATGAACGGATATTACATACTTATGAACATGATGAAGCAACGATAAAGACGCTTTTCCGCCTTTAGCCTATCGTCTACGTGAATGCAGCTTTATGTGGTCGACGATCGTGAATGGCCTGATTGCCCGATTTGTAACACGTTGACGGCCCTCCTATTAGCCAGCCGATGAGGGGAGATTCGCTTTACGTCATAGAATTCGTGTATTAATATTTAATGTCAACGTTAACTTAATTTTTGTGAGGTTACACTTTCATCGTCATGATAATTCTCTTATTTTGGGTAACCGTGTCAAAATGTTGCAAGATTCATATTTGGAAAATTGAAGTCACTTTATTGTAATAATATCTTCTGTTACTAGTTGCCAATATTATTATTGCATGCGAAGCTGTTTTGTAAGTGGCAATATGTGAAAATAATTTATCTTTTCCCTTAGGTATATTAGGCACTTGTACAAAATTGCCTTATCAAAACGGTCTAAAGATAATTGCCAAGCCAAACGAAGATCTTGTTAAAATCTAGATGCGACTTGGTCGTTATCCCAAGCAAAGCATATTTGTCTATATTCAACACCCAGCCAAGTTTTCCACGCCAAAATCTGGATCTAAGTCAAAGAGCGTAAAGGATTTGGATCTTTAAGTGGTAAGCCGGGTACAAAGTACTAACATATTGGACCGGAGCCTAGCGTATGTCGGAACGAATTGATTTAGTGGTTGCCAGAAATTTTTCGAGGCATAGCTGAGGTTTTGGGTAACCTGACGGGGCCCGATAGAGCCTAATGTCTGCCAAGGTAACAGGAATGTTTAAGGGTGCCCTGTCGGCGGGACGAACTCGTTGGCGGGCGGGATTAAAATGCATGCTATTTCATCCAACATCACGTATCAATGAGATGGATGAGCAGTAAGAAGCTAGGGCGCCTACGCACACATACTCCAACCTTCGACTGACTCATACATGCGTGATTTCATTGAAGAATGGACTACTGCAACTTTTCAAGAGACCTTCGGGAATTTGGATATTATAATAAAACTACTGAATGTATCTGTTCCAAATAAAATAATTTACATATTGAAAAAATTATCTGTCCCTGTATGGTAATTATTTTACAATTTATCGTCTTCGTTTGTTATTTATTTCCCCCCGAAGATGTGTTAAAATTAGTCTTAAAATTAGGAAGTTTCGACACCCATAACTCATAATATATGTTGATTTTTTGTTTCCTTAGGTCTAGATAACGATGAGATGAATGTGAATTATTGTTTATTCCGAATGTATACCGTCAAATGTTGGAGTAACCGCCAAACTACGTTTGTATGGAAGAATGACCGACTAGCGTACCCTTAAAAGAGTTACTTGGCTGTGGAATGCAAAGTTTAATATTGACGGAACAGGGTAGATTTTTAGTCAGTATGAATCTGAAACTTCTTTCCACCCAACCAAAGCGGGGAGGAGGCATTTTATGATTTGAGGAGGCCTTAGATGTTTTTTCACCCCAAAAAATAATGGTTTTGTGTAACTGGTGGTGATAAAGTAATAAATAGCATTGCAGTTTTTCAAAGGAGTCTTGTTTTTTTTTGATCTTGTTATATTAATTAATATTTTTTTAAGTTTCTGGGACTTTTTACGTGATTTTCTGTTTTTTTTTTATTGTAAACAATGACGATGTTAATACTCCGTCTTAAAACAGTAAGGGCAATTTTCCGAACTGATTTTATTTTTCTTTAAACATTTCAGTGACGGTACAAATCATTGTAATCATTAGGCTAAAAGGCAGCGCGTTGTTTTGAAACCCCTTCTCTTCTCTTCTCTTAATCATCTAGCAAGATTAAATTTACATTATTCCAGAGTTTCTCATGCTATACAATATTATTTTAAAAATCGCACCTTTGCGTGGGAGGAAACTAAGGTTGGTCGCTACTTAATAAAATAAATTACTTTGATAAACTTTCAAACCGATAGTTTCGCTACGCTTTAACTCGACATCATAATTATCAAGGTAATTATGGCAAGTTTAATTAAACTGAAACTGATATTAAAATCTAGGTTCAATCAATTATTTTTCGACTAGCCGTTACCCGCGACTTCGTTCTATTTTGTTTCTGAAATTCTTCAGTTAAGAATGGTCATGATTCTTATATAAACATTAAGTAGGTACTGAAGTCATGAAATACTTTGTGAATTATACATAATGTATAATGCAAAAATCTATTTTAGAACTACATTAAAAACCTAGTAAAATACTTTATTTACAAACTATAAATATGAAATAAATAAATTCTATTATTATATTAGCTAAAAAAACTCCTGGAATAACGTCGACAAAATTTTGTGATAAAACCTGAATTACGAGGAAAGTACACGTAAAAATATTTTCCAAATGATTATGTTTGTATTTGCTTATACCATCCCATTGTAATTTATATACAGGTATAAATCCAATATTCAACTGAGCAGTATTATAATCATTATTTTTACTTATCCTATGAGATATAGGATTTCCATTCATCAATCTTCTTTGTGTACTCTGTCTTGTAGATTTAGGTACACTGACTCGTTATTTTTAGCTTCCAACCCAAAGGATATTTTAATATTCTTTTTGTGATATTACAAAGACGGAACGTTAAGCATTTTCTTCTGTGAGAGATAACCTATCTTATAAAGCTTCGGTCACACTAATGCCCGCGGCGAGTATTTGCTATGTAACAGGTTATTCACAGCGAATAGTCGCCGCGTTTTAAAATAAGTATGTTCAATTTTACTCGCAGCGAATGCAATCGCAGTGCAGCGAGTGTTCGCTGTATGTGACCGAATCTTAAGGCCGTTGCGTTGGTCTCGGATACCATTTATGTAGGTATCTTTAACAGTTGTAGTATGAAGTGTTATGTCGAGTTTTATTACTCAGCATCTGTGGCCGTACTCAATACAACTATCACGGATCACGCCATGGTTGTTCTTAATATAACTAGCAACCCAACAAATGTAAACCAAACTAGACCTAAGAATATAAGTACTACCGACTACGCTAAAGCGTATAAAAGCCTTATCAAGGTAGATAGCGCAATTTTCACCACGTGCACACACCCGGATCTCTACGCTACCAAATTGGTAGAAGCTGTCAGGACGGCCCTTCACTCAAACTCGAAATTAAGGTCTGTTCCATCTTGTAAAAAAACTCTAAAGCCTTGGATCACTACAGGTGCTTTAAAATGCATTAGATTTCGAAACAAAATGCAACAGCAGTCTAGAATCGATCCTTTTAACTTAATTTTAATAATAACGTTCAAACGCTATCGCAACTTCTGTTCAAACTTAATAAAGAAATTAAAGAGAGAATACTACAGAAAACAAATACTAGATACAAGTAAGAACCCTAAGACTCTTTGGTCAACGGTAAATGAAATAACTCAGTTTAAAGGCCCTCAAACGTCAAATAGTCATCTACTAAAGATTACTCCGCAGCCTTTAGACTCACTGAACCGTGTTAATTCTTTCTTTATAACAATAGGTAAGTCTTTAGCTGAAAATATTGTAGCTCAATCAGGTTTACCAGCCACCAACAGCTGTTCCTAACCGAGACTGATCCACATGAAGTAGACAGTATCCTCTTAAGTCTTGACTCTGAAAGCGCACCTGGTTGGGATGGTATACCTACAAAATTTCTCAAACTAGCAAGAGACTTTATGGTTCCACTTATTTGCCAACTAGCTAACCTGTGTTTTAAAACTGGAGTTTTCCCCAAGGTATTCAAACGTTCAGTGATAACTCCTGTGCACAAGGGTGGGGACGTAAACGATGTCAACAATTATCGACCCATATCTGTCCTACCTTCCATTTCAAAAATTTTAGAAAAGATTATAAACAATAAATTAATAAGTTACTTAGATAAATACAAAATCCTATCAAATTCACAATTTGGGTTTAGAAGAGGTCTCTCAACTCAGGACGCTGTTACGGCGTTGACATCTGATATCGTGGAAAGGGTGGATAAGGGTCAAAAGTGCCTAACAGTGTTCCTAGACCTCAAAAAAGCATTTGACACCGTTTCCGTCCCAATCCTTCTGCACAGGCTTGAGAACATAGGGGTAAGAGGTACAGCACTCTCTCTGTTCGAGAGCTACTTAAAAGATAGGAAACAAAAGGTTACAATTGATCATATGTATAGCAACGAAGATGAAGTCTTTTATGGGGTTCCGCAGGGCAGTGTGTTGGGCCCAACACTCTTCTTAGTCTATATAAATAATTTATGTAATTTGCAAAGCAGTGGTGGTGGCAGAATTTTCTGCTATGCGGATGATACTGCAGTTGTTTATTCGGGAGAGACGTGGAAGGACGTGAAAACAGTCGCGGAACTAGGCCTCAGGGAAATAGCTAGCCGGCTTAAAAATAGTCTCCTAACATTGAATACCACAAAGTGCAACTTTATCTGCTTCTCTCCAAATCAGAGGTCCCAGCCGGGAATAGACTTCGGAGACAGGATACATGTGAGCAATAACAGTTGTCCTGTAGATTGTGATTGTCAGTATATGCAACAAGTAAGCTCTACAAAATACCTAGGATTGGTCGTTGACCAGAGATTGTCTTGGCACCCTCATATTGAAATACTTATGAAAAGAGTCAGGAAATTTATATGGATTTTTAAAACCTTACGTCATGTGATGTCCTCGCTACTACTAAATAAGATTTATGTTGCCCTGGCACAATCCGTAATAACGTACTGTATTTCGGTATGGGGGGGAGCCTCAAAGACAAAATATCTCGAAATAGAAAGAGCCCAACGATCGCTCATCAAAGTGATGTATTTCAAACCTTTCAGGTATTCAACAACCAATCTGTACAGGGACAGTAACTTGCTCTCAGTTCGCAAATTATATATTTTAAATGTGACCTTAAAATTACATAAATCTATTACTTTTGACCCAACTACCCAAAATAGAAGACGAAAAGACATAGTAGCCCACTCCCCAGGAATTCGTACAGTGTTTGCTAGACGTCAATACGTAACTCAGTCCGCTTATATTTACAACAAATTAAACCTCAATTTAAACATTTATCCCCTATCGTCCTACGAGTGCAAAAAGGCTATAACGAATTGGCTAAACTCTAAAACCTATGACGAAATTGAAAATATTTTAGTTAGAGTTTCATAAACATTTACACACACACACCACATACATACATACACACACACACACACACACACACACACACACACACACACACACATTATTTTATTTAGGTATTTTTAATCATTCTAATTGTAAAACGGTCTGAATATTGTTTTCTTAGATTTGTAAGGGAAATAGCGAGGTAGCTCCAACACAAGTGCTCTTGTAACTTACCGGAGCTGTCTCAATTTTATGTATGTTTAAGCAATGTTTAGATAAATAAAAAACATTTTTTTTTTTTTTTTAGTTTTCTCCGTTCTTTCGAAAGCACGTTTCAATTGGTCAAAGCCCGAAAAGACTGATAACCAGTCTTATCAATGGTTAAGGTTATAAAAGTCTGACAACCAGTCTTAACAAAGGTTAGATAGGTAGTCCAGATGGGCTACATAGATACATAAAATACTAAGGTAATCCAGATGGACTACTAACCCTTGAATCGACTATATTCAGCTCTTTTCAGCAAGACTGGAAAATTTTATCCTTCAAGTAGCGATGAAAACAAAAAAGTATTTCCGTACAATTACATAAACATTTATACAATTCGAAATAAGTTCAATGCCGTAAAAACTAAGCCTTCTAATAACTCAAAGTACGAGTATGATCCCGAACAACTGTAGTTCTTTGAAGCCCTAGTTTTCTAAGTAAACAACGTAGTGCATGTCTATTTATGCAGTACAGTCAGCAACACGAAGATGAATTTCCGTCACACAATTCGCATATTCAAAGAGCTCATCTTGTGTTGTACGCTGTACAATGCTTAAGCTGAGGGAATGTTGGCTGTCTCCGCATGATAATGCTGCGTCACGCCACAGAATAGATAGATGCAGAAGGCTTGTTCTATACATATCCAAAAACACACGCACACTAGACACACTAAAGGGTATTTAATATTCAAGAATGGAATTCGACCGAGATTGGGCTCTTTCATGATAGACAATAACGACACGATATCTGAGGCACAGGTAGTTTCATATATTTCAAGGGAAAATGAGCGAGAGCCGACGACATGTCAGTGTTGTGTCGTTACCGATCACCTAATTTGATCATGCTACATAAAGTGTTCTTACTACTGGAACCCAGACCTATTCTCTGTGAAAAGAGAGTGCCGTAATCCACCATGCGAGCCCACGTGTGACGTGATGGATCTCATATTATTATTAGGTTTGTTGTTTCATCACGATGATTTTCTTCATCGCCTTGATCAAGACCAGTAGTCATTTCTTTGAGAAATAGAATGACTACTTAATTTTCCGGTGACTATACGGTTTCTTAGCTTCACTTTTCGCTTATACCTATTATAGAGCTAATCTTCTGTGAGTAGTGTATTCTGTGATCACAGTCATGTTCTCATGTAAACTGTATTACCAGCTTTTCGTTCTTTTAAATTGAGAAATTCTCGTTTCGTATGTATGGGGTGTTTAGACGTTTAAAATGAACGCTTTGACGATTGTTGGTATGAACACTAAATGGGTCTTTATATCAGAAAATGAGCTTATAAGTGACCTTATAAGTATGACGTGTTCTGTAAAAAAACTGTTTGAAATGGAACTCTTTGCCAGGTACATAAGTCTCGTGCATTAATAAAACAGGTACACAGATGTTCCTTCGAGTCCATCGCTTTAATTATAAAACTGACGTTTTTGCAGGCATCTTTCAGCTTATGGACAATTTGTGCAGTGCACTCACAAAGTTTTTTTTTCATTTAAACTGATTTTAGTTTTTTTTATTTAATAAATTGTTTGATAAAAAAAGTATCGGAGTACACTTATACAATGTTATTATCTATATAATTATATATTTCATTAATTAATATTAGGTATTTATCTGTACAATTTCATTCAAATCGCAAAAATCTGTTGTTGCATTCAAAAACGGTTTGAAAATGTCTTCAAATTCTTGCCAAGAACATATTCCATTATTACATAGATCTAATAACGGTTTTTCATTCCAATAAAATGCAACTTTATAGTTATCATTGCTCTCTCCATGTTTACTGCATCTGTAAACAAAAATAATCTTATTTTGTAAACATAACAAAAACATTACACTGTTACATACTACACCCAATGCCATCTAACGAATTGTTACAATCAATTCATCGATCGGTCAATTTAAAAACGTCATCGTTTCACAGTTCAGAAATTCATCAAAGTTTGTCGTGTTTAAGTCTATTTTTTTCATGTGTTTTCTTTTCAATGGGAGTAAAAAGGTTGTTGAAAGGACCTCTTGTTATTTTTTATTTCAAAATCCCAGTAAGAAGCCCTAACAGTATTATCATACACCAAACGGGGTTTGTTATCCCAACAAAAATGTTGATTATGGTAAAAATGTGTTTTACAGTGAAAGCATAGCTTAGGTTCGCATTCTGAGATGTCGTGGTATTACGAGTAACATACTTAACTTAACTTTTAACAGCATACCTGTATAAAACAGCAATCATGTTAGTGGCAAACGTAGATACAAACGAAGTCCTCCATTTTCTATTTATGTCTCTGTAAACACCCACAAGTGGGTTCACGTCCTTATAAAGATTGAGCACGACCAATATCATGTCCATCATTGTTGCATGAGTAAAGTATGATACGATTTTCCCGCCTTTACCCTTTTTCACTTGTTCGAAGGTCCTCAACAAATCGGCTAAAGGCATCTGGCCAAAAATTTTGCTAAACTGCGGCACTCCATAACTATTTCTATAGTAATGTCTTAGGTCTTCAATGTATTCCAGAACTTGCAGATCTTCAGCTGAGAAAAGAGCACACCACGGACTTGGTGTATTGGTGAACCCGTTCCAAATATAACGACATAAGTCGTACATAGCTATCGAATTCTCGTTCGAGAGAGTAAACTTGAGACCCAATTTTCTCTCGACTCGTTCTTTCATCTAAAAATTTACTAATATAATTATTATGATATCGATATCATATCCTTTGTAAATAAAAGAAGAATATTTTTGAAAGTCTTTTTACACGCTGTAAAAGGATATCAGGATATTCAAATCTGAAATTATGAATGTGTAGGTAAAGCAAGCTAGGTCATCAGCCTTAACACCGCCGTGTCCTCACGCAGGCGATAGGTGACGACCTCTCGCGTCCGTCATTGGTTGCGGCCATGCTGCGGGGCGAGACGGAGTGGGAAGCGGTCGCCTCCTTCTGCGAAACAGTCATGCTCGCGAAGGAGGAGGCAGGACGCGCGAGGGAGAGGACAGCGTCCACCCCTCACCCACGCTGCAGTGGTAGACGCCCACGGCGACGGACGTCGCAAGGCGATCTCCGGTCACCGTAGGCGAGGGCATGCGGGCGGCGAGTAATGGGCGACTCTCTGTGCGACCTCAAAGAGCGTCAGCATAATGACGGGGCCCCCTGTAGAGGTCCAAAGCCTGCCGGGGTCGCGGGTCACACGTATACCGCGACTACGGTACACAAAGGGCTACTGAAGGACACCGTGGATTTTAGTCAGTACAAGTCTGACAGTCCCTCCCGCCCTGCCCTGGGTGGGAGGACTCATTTGATGATTTTATCACAATAAAAAAAAAGGTCATCAGCCTTCTTTACATGGAGTAATATAACTAGCTCATTTACGGTCATCACGGATTACATTAGTTCTAAACCAGAACGCTATCAGTTACTTACTTCATTATGAAAAGTTAAACCACTCACGTTTAAGTAATCCACGGTTTTCTTATACTCCTCTTCTTCGTGGTAAATATTTGGGTTTTGTCTCACTTCAACTTGGTATTTATCACATGTTGAATATGGCTGAAAATATAAAAGTATAACTACATGCGAAATATTGTAATAAATTTATGAGGATTGCTTTAAATCCAGGATTCGATTTGTAAAGAAACAAAATATAATATATCTGTGCTATATAAGGCTCAGTTCTCATTCTCCATTCATGCAATGCTCGCAACTGGCCTATTATATAGAGCAGCTGATAGACTTAAGCATTCACTTGTTATGAGCATTCTATCGAGCGTTCTGGCGAGCATACCAGTGAAAGGCCCCACTATATATATATCTAAGACGAAACAGATTAGTTTGCCACCACCTTTTTCTTTTTAATATTACCCATATACCTACATAAATGCAGCAAACGCGACCGTCAAGTTTCAACTTTTCGTTAAGAATATTTTCTTGGCAAACATCGACTAAACTATTTGCTAGAAAGATCATGAAACTGTTCGAAGTGATGTTTGGCTCTATGCTTGGCTCTGTTCGTTTTTCCGTTTGACAAATTTAAAAAACAACAAAAGCTCAATGTTGTGTTACAATTAAATGCTCAAGTCCATCCGCACCTTTAGAGGCGAAAATTTCAGACAAGGGATCATTTTTACATTAACTTTAACTTACTGCGACAATCCGATTACTATTTGAATTATATTCTATAGCCCAATCACTGTGGTTAAGACCTTCGACAAAAGCTTTAGCACTGTCTACTAAACGATTGTCAAACCCGGGAAGGAACAAGTAATCTTTCTCTTGAAGATTTTTGAGCAACTCTGGAAATGTGTCTTTAATTCTGCTGCCAATGCGTAACACCTCTTCATACCCTTCACTAGAGATCCTGTTTGGGCTATTCAGCATGTCTTTATCAATTTCCCAATTTTTGATATTTTCAATATCTTGCGCACACAACGAACTGTTTCCAATTTCATAACTTGACACAATGAAGTCTTTATATTGAATGATTTCGCTTATACTCTGTCCGTACTTCTGACTGGGATTCCTTTTTCCATGTCTCATGATGACCCAGACACTGACTATTTCGCAATCTGTTTAAGAATTAATTAGTTTAAAAGAATTTACAAAAAAAGATCCACAACAAAGTTATAGGGGGTCGAAAATGACCAGAGATGCTTTGAGAAAAGGATAGTACGGACGAACCCCGGTTTGCTCAATTTGGCGGAGCCACTTACAGTTGCAGATAATTATAATAATTTAGAAAATGCAGTCTGTGAGTTCAAATAAATTCTGAACTGCCCATATTTTAACATTTCTCTCAAATAACAATTTAAACGAGTTCATAACCCAACTCAAAAAAATTATGTAGTTGAAATCGCTATACCTTTAGATAATTATATTCTGAAGGAATGAAGGTGGCAAAATAATTATGTTGGAACAATCTTCGAAAGAAAACCAACTTACCTTTCGGTTTTACGATTGAATCCCTTATATCGCCTCTCACATTTTCATATGGAGTTTTACTTGAAAAATATTTGTACTTGCACTCTGTATTCCAGTAGCAGTCTAAACTGAGCACGTTTTTTACGTAAAACATCATTATTAGTATTAAACACTTCATGCTCATAGTCACAAAAAATATGTACACCACCCGTATATTTGTCCTCGTTTGATACGATACGATTGGAAGCTCATCGTGGACTCGCTATTCTCCGATTGGTTTACATTAGGGTTACTTGTTTCTTGAATTTTTTTATTGTTGAGTTTCTTAAAACTCTTGAGGTCAATTTCTCCGATCTCCGAGACTTCTCCGGTCTCGCGTCTTTTAATAAAAACTAATTTTTTTTTCAGAATTAATTTATATTTTTTTTGTTCTTTCTAACTATTGCACATACTATAATTATAACCATACATTTATTGTTTGTCAAATTATTAAACTGATCTTAATGGTGAGGTTTTTTAGGGTCAATTGTTTAGTACTCGCATCCGCCATGTTTGTAGATATAACCACAAAAGAGGCGAATGGAGTATGTAAGGATTTCTTTCAGGTATCTACTAGTTTTCCTATAAACAAAATGCAGTTTAATGCATTAAAAAGTGTGACAATTAATGATTTTACGTTGATTAAAGAAACAATGCACAATTAGCGTATTGTTTGTTAAATAGTTGTAATCCAATTCAAAATTATGTATGGATTTTAATATGATTAAAAAGTAGATATTGTAATCGATATTAGTGATGTAACGAATATTCGTATTCGCTTTCGCGAATATTGCCATTTTTTTAAATATTCGCTTTACATTTTTAGGTATATGTACCTACTTGTAATTACAGCAGCATCTATTTCAATTTATGTTTGATTTGATTAATTTCTAAATTGTATTCTTAACAAACAGACAATTCAGCAGTTCTAGCGAACTTTCCACAAGCGCGATGCCAAGACTTCAATAACAGTGCTTTAGTCTTAAACAATTTCACCGCTTCGCCATTTTCATAAAGTGCTTGCAGTAGCAGCACTTTACCAAGACGTCTGCTCCAAGACTCATACGAGAACCTATTTAGTTAAAATTCAGACTTCGCAATATTTCAACGTAGCTGCGATCCAGTGGTTATCGATGACTTAACTCGTAAAATACTGGGAGGAACCCAGAATGCTGTTGTTTAGAACCCATTTGGGATGATACTGTATTTACTTTTGGTTCGGCCAAATATTGGAGAGGAGGTAAATGCAGAAAAATCAGTACAGTGTCAGGTAAAATAAATGATAACTTATTGTCGATAATTTAATCGAACATTTTAGTGTTTATGGACTTGAAGTAAAATTAATGACTGGAAATAGTTACTCGAAAGAAAAATCTAAAAAAATTCGGAATATTTCTGTCCATGGATAGAGAATTTCATTATAACTTCGTTGGTTTGAAAACTGACTTACATGATATTAATTTTAAAGCAGCCTTTGCGTTTAACAGAATTTTAAAAACGTGTGTGTTCATTTTTCGATAAAACGTTAATAGACTTAGCATTCTTGGTCGTTGCTAACATTTTAATATTAACTGAAACCACCACATATGAGAAAAATTGAATTAACATAGTACACATTCTTGCCTGATCTTCTCAAGAAATTCTGATGAAAAAATTCCATGTTTTATTAAAAACTCCTTCGTATAGAAGAGCTATGATTAATTGATTCGGGCCGTGTCCTAACCAAACTATTAATCGCCATGTGAATATTATCTTTTAATTTTCTTCGGAGTATGAACGTGCTCGCATCTACCAAACGCCAGTCTTTTAATGAAAAAGAGTGTCCATGGAGTTTCTTGCCTATTCTTCTCCATAAAGATCTACTCATGGGAATGGGGTCTTGTGACTGTAGCATCGTAACTATTTTTAAAAGGTTTTAATTTTTGTCTTTTAGCATTTCAAAAGTGCCTGTAACTGGCCTAATTGAAATAAATGCTTTGATTTTGAATAAAAACACGAATCGTATGTTGGCTTGTCCAGTCGCTTTAGGAAGGACAAGTGGTTAAAATGTACCTCCTCTTCACCTCTTAAAGCAACTTTGCGTTCTAGTTTGCAAAAAGTAGCGGGGCAGCCGTTTGTTCGTGGAATTCATGCGACGATCGCTTTGATTAGAACGTAGCCTTATAATATTGTGTACCAAAGCTGGAAAATTGAGACTGTCTGCTAAAAGGAAAATTGTTGAAAGGGAATATCTGTTGTCAAACTAAATATAAACAATATTGTCTACTGGCGACTACCTGAGAGTTGAGTAGATTATCTTGTTGGAGTTTGAAAACCTTGTCACTATGTTGTAGGGAGTTTGTGATGTTGGTAGCGTCTTTGTTTTATTTTTGTTAGCAGAAAGTATTTAAAAGTCTCGACTGTTATTTAAACAGAGATAGATGGGACAACCCGTAAAAATTGTAAAATCATAAATTATACAGCCTTTTTTAATTTACAAAGGATTTGCTGGGGGTTTATTTCATAGTCATTCGATTTGGCTTTTTGTTTCTTTTTCTATTAAACCTGGCATCACTCACTGTTGTGTTTTGACCTCACCATCTGTTTCCTGTATTTTTCAATTTTCGATTATGCAGACCTATTGCCAAGAAACAAGGAATTATTACTTGGCCCGCAGTGGGATTTCCAAGACCTGATAGAAGGCACAGCGCAAAGCCAGTGCGCCCGTAAATTTAATATTATGAACACTTCGTCAATATTGAACGTTGGCCGGACTCCACAGGGTAGATACAATGTTTAGACGAGATACGGTTTTATCCTATCTAAGCCTAGTTTTAGTAGCAATATTCCGACCGAAGCGTTATGAATATCTTCGTAAAGGGGTCACAAAGAAGCGTTTTTGGTATCATGAACATGCTTGTGGCTTGTAGCTAGATAAAATAACTGTGTAACTTTGTTAGAAATTTAGCCGTTGTCATTTTGCTATCTTTATTTTTTTCGTTTTTATTTTCTCGATCCATTGACGCAACTTGTTTCTTGCGTCATCAATCAGTTCTTCTCTTTTTTTTGTGAATTTCAGACCGTACATTCCTAGCATGAATTCTACGTATTTGGCCGTAGAAGAACCCTGTACTTCAAGTGTTATGATGTAAATTATTATAATATAGCAAATAAAAAAACGCCTGTAGTGTACAACCGAGAAAGGGAATCGTCTATCTTGGTATGGACATGTGATGAGGAGGGATGACACCCATGTGACTAAGAAAGTGATGAGTATTAATGTTGATGGATGGCGAGGAAGAGGAAGGCCAAAGAAAAGATGGATGGATTGTCTAAGGAATGATATGAAAGAAAAAGGAGTAAATGATACTGTGACGTCTGATAGGGGAGAATGGAAGAAGAAAACGTGTTGCGCCGACCCCAAGTAGAATGGGATAAGGGCAGGAAGAAGAAGAAGAAGTGTACAACCGAGAAACTAATTTCATCCATCGAATTAACGTCTAAGTTCTCGTCACAAAAACATAAAACGTCGTGATATGGCCTCAGAGTTAACACCTCGTCCCCATGCATGAGGATGTGAATTCAAATCTTGTAGTTACCATTGTGTCTTTCATAGTGCATATACTTTCTTAGTTTATCATGAAAATCACTGATATCGGTAAAGGAATAACAATATGTGGACTTATATAAATGTATAATCAATATAAGTCAGAAACTATGTCAGAGACATGTAGGTAGGGTCCTACAGGAGGCCTAATTAACCAGAGGGTACGTGAAAGTGAAGATCAAATACCGAAATACCCTCTGTATAAAAATAGAACTTTAAAGACAATCCAACAAACAAAAACCGTAAGAACCTCCCTACAATAAATAGACAAACCCCAATTCTCCAGAATCAACGAACAATTCAAATATTCTCAAAGGCCCTTTACCACTAAACTTCAAAGCAACACAATACAAACACGCATTCGTACGAAACGTAAAAGTAGCTTCCATTTCGTACAACACTTGAAACTCAATAGACTAGTTCTAACAATCATTGAAGTAAACAGTCTGCGCCCGACGCCGTTCGTTTTCAACCATCTTTCCGGGCCGAGGGCCTATTCTCCCATCTTATTTGTTCTTTTGAAAGGAATCGCAATTATCGACTGCGTTGACGTAAGCCTCTCTATAGAACATTCATTTATTATAGAAGAGAGATAATGTTTTGTTAAAATCTATGGATACTATTTCACCCATTGTGACAGTTGGGTTTGAGAGTGTAATGAATTGAGAAATCGTTGTCCAATTTCGCTTTTCGAAGAGATGTATTATCAAATTGATTTTCATCGGTGAATGAGTTAGTGAAAGGACTGATTTGGAGGCATTCAATTTGTACAATAAGTGACCTTTATTAATGGTGGTGTAATTCCTGTTTTTGAAGAAATGAAAAGATTGGATCTTAGAATACACGTTTCCTAAACCGAACCGTGTTAAAAAAATTAAGTGACTGAAAAAGGATTTATTGAAGAATCAACACAAAAGAGTTTTGAGCCCAGTATAATGTCATTAGCACACCGGTAGAACCTGCCACCTTCGCAAGATCCCTTGCTTCCCTCACCTTTTTATGACAGGAGCGAAATTCACAAATTGATACGTACGGGCAAAATATGCAATGTCATACATGTAGGGAAGCGATTGAGAAGGGTTATATTAATGGAGTTTATGGTCTATGGGTCGGCACTTTCCTCTGATTTGACCTACAACCTCCTTTTCTTTACCTCGTATTTCTTTTTTTTTGAGCATCATCATCCTACTCGTCGACTTTGATTGATTGCGTTACAAAATTTATGTTTCCGTTTCAAGTTGGATGTTACTGTTTTATTTTGCGTGAGGCACTGCATACTTGCATTTCTAACGAGCACAAGATTGCTTGGCTTTTGAAAATTGTTTTTTTTTTAAATCTGGCTTTTTAAGGAGGTTCATTGTACTACTGAACAACTAATTTTGCTTATCACAAACGAATTGATATTCCTTGTACATATAGGTACTTCAGCAATTATTCATATGACAACAAAATATTTTACTTAATCACTTCATATAGGTACAAACGCCTACACATCAATCTATACAAAACACGTTTTGTCTAGGCTTCTCTTTCAATGATCTTTTACTACGAAGCACCGTCAGCTTATACAGGTTTTTTAAAGCTTGATGTACTTGATAAGAAAAAACTTACTTTTGACACATGTTATGGCCACTATAGTCCGATCAATGAGGATGTTTGTTGTATGAAGACTTCCGAAAAATTCCTCCGGCACTGAAATTTGGCATGTGATGAAAGTAGGTGATACAGTTTTTTTTAAAACTATCACGGTTTGCTTCTAAACTTAAAATGTCACTTACGGGATATCTTCCGTTATTAACTATATGTTTATTGTTGTATGTGCGCTTGCAACAGCGTCGAAATATCGGGAACTCAAACATATAGTTGTTTTATTTGGATTTAAGTTATTTTTTATTGTGCATCTGTGTAATGTGTATCACCTTCTTTCATCATATTCCAAATTTCAGTACCGGAGGAATTTTTCGCATCACATAAGCCGCGTTGATTGGACTACTAACAATTACTTACAAGCAGCTCTTATATTTGATATTGTTCTTTAAACAAGTTCATCATCATCAGCCTATAAATGTTCACACTGCTGGGACAAGTTTTAAACAAGTTACAATAGAAAAAACATGAGCGGATGTCAACCGACAGATTGTTACTAATTGGACTAGAAACAAAATTGTTCTTCAAGGAAATATTATTTCTTTAAAAAAATGGAAAAGATGATTGCGTCGTCGACAGTTCTTTTCCTAACCAGGTAAATCGAAAAAAAAATGTTGGAAAATAAATTAGAACTTGCTTTTTTCTTTTCACAATAAAAACATGTCTATGAAAGGTGTGGTCATATTGAAGGGTGTGTTAGAAACCATAAAATGGGACAACTTCCTTCAAGGAACGGCGATCTATTAAAAGTAGGTCCTTGTGCTAAGCTATCTGCCATCGTTATTGCATTACATACAAAACTTCGTCCCATTCGCACTTGGTCCCATTCGTGATTTCATACTATAAGTACTATCCTAAAATTTTGCTGAGCATCATGTAGAAGTCGAAGGTGAGAAACTCCCAAGTTATATCTAATACCCATCGCTTAAATAGTGGATCAAAGTTTATTTTTTAACAAAAAAAAACCAAGATTTTTTTAAGTTATGTTTGCATTTCATTCTTTACTCTAACATTTCCGTTTTCTTTTGTTTAATAACACAACCATTGTTAACCAGGTGTGCCAAAGATGCGCTCAAAAGGAAAGCATAAGAAAACCGACCTACCGACCTATAAAATACTGGTTGTGTACTACATCCTACAAAATACAGTTGATATTGTTCACACACTGTGTCAGTCGCTAGTCGTTAAAATCGTCACAAAATGGGGTCAGTGTGAAATGTGTGAGCACAGCACTACGCGTTCATTTGTTTTTCTCTTTCTCTCAGGAAGTCTTCACAATATAACGTTGTTATTTTAAATTCTATTGTGGGGCGTTCTTATCACTTTTCACGATCTTAGACATACATTTTGTATTTCCATCGGCAAACACGACACCAAAAATGTCTCCGAGAATGCCTTCAGAAATCATAACTCGCAACAAATAAAGTTATCAGTTTTATCGACAGCTAACTCATGAAAGGCGAAGTTGAAGACAAAAACTTTCCCAGAAAATACAGAGAGCGTCGCAATATGGTTACTCCCCTTGAAAGCGTAGATACTTTAAAGGTTAAATACTTTACACATCGTGTGATAAGTCAAAGATAAATAATATTTTGGTTGAATTAATTGCTTAGCGCCTCAGACTAAATATTACAAATTAATTGTAAGTTCGTTTTTTAGTTTAGTAATATATTAGTCTAATAGGTAAAATCAAACTAATTAACCAAATAAAAAAAAAAACTAACCAGTAATAATAACACTATTTACTGGACACGGCATTTTTTAACCAACTCTAATGAAGTATTTTCTGAGAACCTTAAAATTTATGAATTTTTAAAACGTTATACTTACCGTAACCTAAATCCTGTCACGAAAAATGAGGCTAACAAAAAATCCACTATCCCAACTCCTCCTACATTAAAAACCATCATGGAAATGTAATGTTTAAAAACAGACATAAAACTTACCACAAAGCAGTGGAAAGCAAATGAGACGAATTAAAATTGAGGCTTCTCTCTCATGCGGCAAATATACGTCCAGACTTTTTTATTTTATTTTACAGCAATTATGCAAAATTTTTAGCTTCGCGTAACACCTTTGGGCGGTTTCCCAACTTAATTATTTTTTTGTACAGTCATAACCGTCCCTCAAGAGATTATTTAAATTGTAATTAGGAAGAGTTTTCTTCAAAATTATGTACATTTAGTTAAGTTTGTATTTTTTGTTTGAATGAGCTTAATTCTAGGCCTGGTGGGCGACGAAAATGTAATATTATGTTATACAAAAATAAGTAGGCTGAGTCAACTTTTACATTATTTTTAATGTGCCCTACAGACTTTACCGCTGGCCGGCAAGGCGCGCCTTTTCCGGCGGTCATGATCAAAGCTTTCACAAAAGGGTGTCACGCCGCCGGCATAGTGTTTAAGGACTGTAAAGAGTCGATTATTTTAATTCCAGTTTTTAAAACTTATGTTTTGAAAGATTCAGATTTTCTGTATTTTAAAACTATGTAATAACCAGCAACTCATTTATGACTTTTTACAAACAGCATATTCAAAACAGGAAACTTTGATACCTTAAAATTACCACTCATTTCAAACAGGATCAAAGAGTATAATATCGTAATCAAGAAAGGAGTTCAAAGAAGGAAGGTAAATGTCAAAATTTTACGTCACGCTTACTTAATGTTTAATAGCAAAGGGAAAACCGCAAGCGCCCTTGTTGCGAACATCAAACCAAGCCGATGATTAAAATATTGATTTCCCAAGGTTGGGTTATTAAAACACAATGTCTTTATGATTTTCGTCAGAAACCTTGAACTTTTCGACAGAAAATTAGTTAGATAACTGGTGTAGAATAATGTATAATAATGGTGATAAGTGCTAAATTAATGGGTCGCGGGGCTGTATAAGCAAGTCAACGTGATCCTACAACGTAAAGAGAAATTAAAGGATTACAGTAGATTTTTAGTCAGAGCACTTATCACGAGTTTTCACTATTTAACTTTACAGCGTCTTTCCAGTATTTACAGCGTTTCTTGTATGGAAAAATGGAACAGCGCCTCTGGTGTACGAAGAAGGAACTAATTTTTTCCTTGAAATTAAATGTCAAAGTTCCAGTTTACTTTACGTCACAATAAGTGAAAACTCATGATAAGGCCTCAGTACAAGTCTGGCAGTTTCTTAACCCAGATTATGCGACCAGGTGTTATAACGCCGCCAAAAAATATTTTAAAATACCCGCGTAAAAAAGTTATTATAACAGAATAATCCCCATTTTTGTTACTGTCATATAATTGTTTGCTAAGTTTGGCTCGATACAGTACAGAATTTGTTTCGAATTTCTTGTTATTTTAGTATTTTTGCATAATTTGAAGTCAACAGTGTTTATATTTTGGAGAATGACTTCCGAAAGGTAAGGTTTTAAGATATAATTATTTATTTTTACGTACCATTTTTGTTCGAATTTAAAACTAAGGACATTAAATAATAAAAATAGTAATTTTGATTCTAATGCTTAGTAATATTACGTGGTGTTTTCCGTGTTCGAATGTCACAGGCGTTATAACGCCTGGTCGCATAATCGGTGTCCAACTCATCTATTTCTTTATTTTTAGACTAAGACATGGAAAAACACTTAGACTTTATGAAATATTAGAGGAACTGGAACAATCGGATGATAACGATGACACACCCTACTCTGTGGCTATTTTACCACCCGAAAACGCTAATGCCGAAGTGACTGACGAAGACTCAGGCGACGAAGAAGTTGTAAACTTGCATAATCTACCAGGTATATAGACTCATTTTATTTTATGCATCTTGTTAATTTTGTTATTTATTTAAAAGTTACATATTTATAATAATGTGTATTTGACTACGTTAGGTTCACAGCTGAGAGCTAATGCCGAGGTGGAGTTCATCAATGATGAGTCATCCGATGAAGAAGATAACATTCCCCTGATAAATTTGGCTAAAAGATTACGCAACGAGGAAGCACTGGAGGCTAGCAACTTATCTGATGTATCTGAAACTAATATGCCGACTGTGCCTAAAAATCAACAATATACTTGGAGGAACCGTCATAATCCTAAAAGCTTTCCCAAATGGCAAGATGTTCAAAATCCTAATAACTTACAATCTCCTTTATATTACTTTGATACAATGTTTGATGATAATATCATTCAATTACTAGTCCAGTATACAAATACATATGCAAGTCAAAAAAATAAAATAGGTAATGTTTCTACAAGCGAAATGAAATGTTTTCTAGCCATTTTATTATACAGTGGATATGTTGTTGTCCCTCGAAGAAGTATGTACTGGGAGAAATCTTCTGATACTAATTTTGACTTGGTACATAATGCTATGTCTCGTGATAGGTTCAACTTTATAATGGCACACGTGCACTGCTGTGATAACACAATGATACAACAAAGCAGTGACAAATTTTCAAAGTTGAGACCTTTATATGATTTACTGAACAAAAACTTTATAGATATGGCTCCTCTCGAAGAAAAATACAGCGTTGATGAGGCCATGGTGCCGTACTATGGCGGTCACAGCTGTAAGCAGTTTATCAGAGGTAAACCTATACGATGGGGGTATAAATTTTGGGTAGGCGCAACAAGGCTAGGATATATTTTGTGGTTTGATCCCTACCAAGGCCAGTCTGCAATGATACCCTCAGCGTATAAGCAGTTTGGTCTGGGTGGAAGTGTAATTCTACGGTTCGCCGACATCATACAGAAACGTGAACCGACACTGCATTTTCACCTATTTTTTGATAATTTTTTCACCTCTGTCCCTCTCATCCACGAACTAAGTAATCGTGGGTTGAAAGCGACAGGGACTATTCGAGAAAATCGTACAAGTAAATGACCTCTGCCAACTAATAATGATTTCAAAAAGACTGAAAGGGGGACATATAAGAGCAAATCAAGTCGACCAGAAAATATCCTTGTTTGCAAATGGAATGACAACAGTGTTGTCACCGTTGCCTCAAACATTGATAAAGTCGAGCCAGTGCAAACTGCAAGGCGCTTTTCACAGCAACTCAAGAGATACGTCCAAATCAATCAACCGAACGTGATAAAGAATTATAATGCGAACATGGGCGGAGTGGATCGAGTTGATCAAAATATTGGATTGTATCGAACATCCGTAAGAGGGAAAAAATGGTATTTCCCTCTGATTGCTCACTCCCTAGATATGGCAACTCAAAACGCGTGGCAATTATATCGATCTAATGGAGGTGACCTGGACCATCTTAATTTTCGAAGAGCTGTGGTAAGGAGCTTACTAGAAACTTTTAAGAGGACCGAAACCCGTGGACCGTGCCCAACTCCCAGGACCCACAGAGAAACATCACGTTTTGACAGGATCGACCATATTGTCGTATATAAAGATGCCCAACTTATATGCAAAGTTTGTAAGAAGAAAACAAAGAACAATGAGCATTTTGGTACTTGATCCAATAGCAATCATTGTGGTGTCATTGGATAGATCTTTTAGTCAGGAAAAATATTTACTATGACGACTTGTCCCAAATCCTAGTCCGAAAACCATGGGAAGCCCTCAAAGTTAGTTTTTGGTACTTGATCCAATAGCAATCATTGTGGTGTCATTGGATAGATCTTTTAATCAGGAAAAATATTTACTATGACGACTTGTCCCAAATCCTTGTCCGAAAACCACGGGAAGCCCTCAAAGTTAGTTGATATCATAATAATGCATTAGTACCCATCATGGTCGAAAATACGAAAAATAACAATGTAAAATAACATTATTTAAATCGAGAAATATATTGTGTAACTATTCATATATAACGACTAACGAATTACCGAGACCCCGGAACGTAAAGGGCTACTGAAGGACACCGTGGATTTTAGTCAGTACGAGTCTGACAGTCCCTCCCGCGCTGGCCTGGGTGCAGGGAGGCCTCATTTGATGATTTTAACACGATAAAAAAAGGCAATGCACTCCGCTGGCAAAATGTTCAAAATACCTAGCCGTTCCAATTCGTTCTTTTCCGTTGTGTGTTACAATGGCTATATAATCGATGTTTTGTGACCATACGCTGCCACTAAGACCGATTAAAACATCATGAGCGACATAATGAATGATGGAGAAGAGAAAAGGAACCGACTTCAAAAACAAACACGAAAAAGCATTAAATAACTTTTCTTTCTACTTCCGAAAGAAAAGCTATTTTGACGCCTTTTCGTGTTTACCCATATGTAATACCTTTTTTAGTTCAAATATTCATCAAAAATCTTCGTTTAACGGCGTCTTTGAAAATCTACAATCCAAGTAAGTACTTGCGTACTTGGATTGTAGATTTTCAAAGACGCCGGGTCCGACATGGGTCCATGCGGGCAACGTCACGGGATATCTATTATTATTAAATACTAAAACCTTCTCCGGAATGTAACAAACACTTTTCTGAAAACTACATCAAAATCGGTTCTGCTAAACACGAGATAATCAAATGAGAGATCGAAATGGACAAACATACATACATACAGGTCGACATGAGAACCTACTTGTTTTTTTGAAGACGGTTAATATTAATGTTTAAAAAAAAATAACGTTTATTACTTTTCTTTTTCTTTATTCCAGAGTGTTTATTCATTTTTAACCGACTTCAAAAAAAAGTAGCTTCTCAGTTCGACCTGTATGTTTTTATGTATGTATGATTGTCCGCGATTATCTCGCGTTTAGCTGAACCAATTTTGATGCGGTTATTAGCCGACTTTTTTTTTTTAGCGTGGTAAAATCATCAAATGAGTCCTCCCACCCCTTACTGTCAGACTTGTACTTACGGTGGCCGGAAATCGTCTTGCGACGTCCGTCGCCGTGGGCGTCCACCACCGCGGGTGGGGCGGAGGGAGGACATTGTCCTCTCCCTCACGCGGCCCGCCTCCTCCTTCGCGAGCATGACTGCTTCGCAGAAGGAGGCGACCGCTTCCCACTCCGTCTCGCCCCGCAGCATGGCCGCAATCAATGCCGGGCGCGAGAGGTCTCCGCCTATCGCCGCCGTGAGGACACGTCGGTGCTCTGCCCAAGCGGAGCAGTCTTGCACCGTATGCTCTACTGTGTCCTCCGGGCGATCTTCGCAGTTATTAGCCGACTTAAAAAAAAAGTAGGTTCTCAGTTCGACCTGTATGTATGTTTGTCGGCGATTATCTCGCGCGTGGCTGAACGGATTTTGATGCGGTTTTCAGGAAAGTGTTCATCACATTCTGGAGAACGTTTAAGTACTTATATAACAATAATGGATATTTTGTGTAGTTGCCCGCATAGATCCGTTTTTGTTGCTTACTAGGATTGTAGATTTTCAAAGACGCCGATTATTATGAAGATTTTTGTTGAATATCTAAACTAAAAAGGGAAAAAATAAAAAAACTTTTTGAAAAAAAGGGAACCGACTTCGAAACTAAACACAAAAAAAACGTAAAATAACTTTTCTTTCGGAAGTCGGTGGCTTTGTTTTTTTATTTCATTGATTATTATGGTTTTGAAGTCGGTTCCCGTTTTTTAAACAGATTTTTTTCAGAAAAGTGTTTGTTACATTCTGGAGAAGATTTTAGTATTTAACCTTCTATTGGTGACGTGACGTCAATTTGACACCTTTTAACTAAAACCACTGAATATGTCTCGAACGACTGTTTCTCTTTTCCCGCACTTCTCAGTAGCTGCATTTAGCTCAGTTTGGCCTCCGATTTCACACAAATTGATCGACGCAAACGCATAGATGATGAGATATAGGATACCCGACGTCAATTTGACGTCACGTCACCAATAGTGTCCGTAATTTATACTATTATCATGTTGTAGTTTTTCATTAAAAATTAATCCAAATGACGAAGATTACGAGTATTAACACTGAGATTTTAAAACAAAGTAGCAGTGATGAGTTGGAACTGAATAACTGAGTGGAATCTGATCGCAATACAGAAAGTGAGTAGAAACTCCAGAATCTGACATGGACTCCAAGGATGAGCCTCTTAAAGTAGTTTGGAAAGCAATAGGCTTTTGTTGCTCTATAAATCTCGCAAAAAAGAAAAAAAGAACATCACATCTATACAAGTATCTCAGGAAGCCCGTCTTTATTGCCTTAAAAAAAAGTGCTAATTCCCAAGATGAATCTTAATTTTTTTTCTATTGTAGTAGTATGTTAAAACGTTTTTTTTCGTTAATCATTCAAGTATCAATAAGAATAGAACGTTGGATTTCATTTTGTTTCATTTTCTAAAATTTTATGTTGATTTATTTCAATATCTACGAAAATAGTAGCTGAATATTAATACTAAATTTGTGTGAATAATATACGTAAACTTTTCTATTATAATAAATAAAAAGTGTTTAATTTATGAAAGTAAGATATCTACTTGTAAATAAAGCCATTTGTTTCATCTCCATGCAATTAGTTGTCCTGAAATTCGGCATTGAAGAAGTACGTCAAAATGACGGCACGTCACCAATACTGTTACTCAATTTCACATCACCAGTAGAAGGTTAACACTAATGGATATCCCGTGACGTTGTTGCCCGCATGGATGTTTTTTAATTAAACAACTTAAAAAAATAGGTTTTCATTTCGACCTGTATCTTTGTATGTATGTATGTTTGTCCGCGATTATCTCGCGTTTGGCTGAACCGATTTTGATTCGGTTGTCATAAAAATGTTCATTACATTCCGGAGAAGGTTTTAGTATAATAACACTAATGGATATCCCGTGACATTGCTCGCATGGATCCGTGTTTACTTACTTGGATTGTAGATTTTCAAAGGCACCGATTATACGAATATTCTTGTTGAATATCTGAACTAAAAAAGAGTAAAATAAAACTATTTGTAAAATAAGGAAACGACTTCAAAACCAAACACGAAAAAGCGTTAAATAACTTTTCTTTCGGAAGTCGGTGGCAAAAGCCGATAAAATGAAAAACAAAGCAACCGACTTCCGAAAGAAAAGTTATTTTACGCTTTTCCGTGTATGGTTTTGAAGTCGGTTCCTTTTTTCAAAAAGTTTTAGTACCTATTAATCAACACATATGATTTTATGCAAGACAACGATATAATATGACCATTATCTTAACTAAATCAAACAGAAACGAAAAATAATCAAAAAACATGTATTAAATACTTAACACAAAATAACTCCGTTCCGACAACAAATGAAGACAAGCGACTCTGTTATCATTAATCCTTGTAAAAAGACCTTTCCAATGATATATTTATTATGGCTATTGGGTCGAGTACCAGGCTTCATACATTTTTGCCCATTCTCCTTTCATTTGCCAGAAATGTGGGCTACATTTACATCCTAAATTCTGTTTTGCCGCCTTCCATAGTCCTGGTAATTGAAAAATATTTTATAATACGCTTTAAATGCTGATATTATGCTCTTGGTCTTTACAGTAAATTAAAAAATATAAATCAATCATTTGTTTTTATTATTATACATTACTCCTAACTACCTATAGTTTTCTTCATTACATAATTATGATAGTACATTATGTACCATCATAATTATGTAATGTACGAATGAATATAAAATAATATGTAAGGTCACTCGTGACAGTAGTAGATTATCCGACCAGGCGTTATAACGCCACCCGTTTTCCGAGTTTTCCTTAGCTCTGGTATTTTTTAAAATATTTTTCCAGGACTTTAGGGGGGGTAAGTAGCAACATATAAAAAAATCACAAAGATCTGATATGTAAAAAAGTTTCAGGATAATCTGGGTTAAAGCGCCATTCAAAGCGGGAGGACTCATTTGATGATTGCACCTACACAAGAAGGTGCCAAAATTAGTATAGCTAGTTAAAGAGATTAAAGCCAAAGCGAAACGGTTCAATAGGCTAGTTGCCCTAAAAAATGTAATGAGTCCGTCTTTTAGATTATTCAAAAATAAGGGACACGTATTTTTAATTTGTAAATTAGACTAAAAATGACAAAGATATAGCCTGTTAAAGTTACGTGTGACGTCACGCCACGTGGCATTTTTTCGCGCGGGGTGTCCAATATTTTTTTATAATCTAAAATACTGACTAAATAGAATGTAATTATTTTGACCCTGGAAACTACCCTATTATCACATTAAAACATTAATATTCCTGAAGAGATCAGCAGTTTTCGACAACTAAAACATTTACATAAACAGCGGGTGATTGGTTACTATGCTCTTAAGATCGGTGATAGGTGAATTAGAAAAAAAAAACAATTTTGATCGTTTGCCATTTTGCGAATTAGACTTTCAGAGAATTGGCCATTTTGAGAATTAGGCGTTTAGAGAATTGGCCATTTTGAGAACTTGTCCTTTTGCGACTAGGTTGCCATTTTGCGAATTGGTTGCCATTTTGCGAATTGGTTGCCATTTTGCGAGGTCGGAACAGTGGTTGAGAAATTCACTGCTGCGCTGCGTGTCGCAGGTTCGATTACCACATAGAACAAATATTTGTATGATCTAAGAGTACTTGTTCCAGATTTGGGTGTTAATAAATAAATAATAAATTCTTCATTTTGTTTCTATGTCAGTTTTTTTTTTGTTGATACATGAGAAATTTTTAAAATGATGAAAAGGTATTGTAAAATAAAAATAATACATACATAAACTCAATTCTTTTTCATTCTTCAGGATCCATAGAACGCCACGTGCAAATAAAACGCTTAGAATAAAGCCGTGAACGGGCATTAATACCTTTTGTGGGAGAGTAGGAGCCAATATAAACGCTGTATTAACTTTAACACTTTAATCAACCCATTAATTACGTGGATAATATGTGACTATACAATAACTGTACCTACTAAATAAGGAATTTCAACACCTCTTTAGAACTTTTAGAAATTAAAAAAAAAACAAACAACTGTCAAAAAGCTTCCACATACAATGTTCCATATTCCGACGTTTACATTCCATTTAGGTAGTGCTATTACAAATGCTCAGAAACATCAAAGGAACGACCTTTGCCGCTCACACTCATACAAAATTCATATAAGTGTATCTACTCATCCTTCAAAAAGGTCGCAAAGATAACTAACTAAAAGTGGTTAGAAAAATACCCTTGCCTAAGGCTGCGTTTTCAACAGACGCTAGAATATTTTAGGGAAAGGATTTTTGAAACTAACCAATAGTATCGCTGCGTGGACTAAGCTAGGAATTGTGATTAGTTGGTTTTATGTTCAGTCCTTACTGGTTTTTTTTTTAACGAAAATCGTCAAATGAGTCCTCTCACTCTGGGTGGTACAGAAGGGTCTATCAGACGACTGACTTCAGACTATATCATTCCTTCAGTTGTCCTTTTTTGAGTTCAATTCTCTAGGTAGAACATTGTTGTTACAAAGTATTTAGTTGTCTACCTACTCGGTTGAAGGCAATAAGGGGGATAGGAGGCACCCTATGACATAAAGTTATATGCGTGGATTATTAGGTAGACCTCAGAGAAACTCTTCGGTGATACTAGATTTAATAGGAAACACTATTTAAAGAAAAAAAGTGTGTGAATTTGTGAGTTTATTTGCAGGAAGTAATCTCTGAAACTTCTAAACTGATTTTGAAATTTTTTTCCAAACCAGCAGAAAGTTTTACTTAGCAATAAAAAATTTCAGATACGTTATTCCTGAATGACCTTTACCTGACGGGCAAAGACTAAAAAAAAACAAAACAAACGTTCCGGGGTCACGGTAATTCGTTAGTCCTGCGACCCGACGTAATATTAGTGTTATTATATTATTTTGTTATTTCATTAAGTCAGAATTCATGCTTCACGAAACCTGTCGTCATACTTTATGTTTTTGCAGTATCAGCTAAAACAATAACTCATCATTACGTGAACATTCGCAAAAGTTCTGAAAGGCTTGTGGAAGTCTAGAACTTCTAGATTTATTGCAAACAGAGTTAGAGAAAAGACGAAGTGCTCTGATTACTAAGAATTGTTAAGACGTTTGTTATAATTTTACTGTTTTGAATTATGTTCTTCGAATTAAATAAGTATGTATACCAATTATTTTCATTTTTTTTATTTAATATAGTATTCCAAAAGGTGTTTCATCATTATGTCAGTTTGGAGGCAAATGTAAAACTTTTTTTTTTGTAACATTTACAGTTTTTCGTTTCGGTAACAATACCGTTATCGGTTAGACCTCTGTGATGTATCCGATTTCGGCCAAGTTGAAAGCTTCGGTTTTGCTATGGTTGTCGTTCGTGTGCTCGCAAATGGCTTATTTGACAAATCTTCTTTTTGAAGATGCTCGTATTTTTCCTCTCAAAAAGACTCGTATTTCTCTTTCTAAAATACTGAAAGCCAACCAGTTTGTTCCACATAAGGCTAAAGCCTCCTGCAGACACACGCGATTAATCGCGCGAGGCGACATGTCGCGGTCCATTCGCAGTATTTTTAGAGTGGAAATTAGCTTGGCTCGTTGTCCCAGCGCGATTAATCGCGTGTGTCTGCAGGAGGCTTAAAACAATTTCCCCTGAAATTATTTTATGATAACTGGTTTGCCTGAAAACTATGACAGTTTAATTTCGAAATTTCCACGTACGATGAAGTGTACAGATAGTGAAAATTTGTCTTTTTATTGCTATACCGTGACCACTATATCTTGATAGTTTATGATAGTTTTACTGCCCAAGGCCGATGTAAAATACAGTACAATTTCGTTTTTATTTCATTTTAGTGGGTCAGGTTAAATTGGATGGATTTCAGTTAAATAACACGCTAGCGTACTGTTAGTTTTACTGTTTTTAGGTGTGTTCCAATTAGGAGTAGTTTTGGGTTATTATGAATGCAAGAGTTATTAAAGTGTTAGAGCTTGTCACGATACAAAGTGGTAAGTAAGTACTGTAATTTTGCCATGGCAATTCCGAGTTTTAGAGAAAAAGGGGTTATTTATAATGTTAATTCCATTTATGTAATCTAAAAAGGAAGACGCATAGGGTAAACTACCAGTCATTGGACACTTAAGGGCCATACATTGACGAAAAATAATTCTTGGACACATTTATGAATCTACGTGCTAGAATTGTTATTATTTTGCTTATTCAATATGTATGTGAACATAATTTCATTTTAAAAATTATACTTTACAGCATTAACATTAAAAAAAATCCTGTTAAAAAAAAAGTACCCAAATATATAGTCATTGGACAGAATTTCTATTGTTGGACAGTCTATACTAGTTAATGGACAGCACAATTTAGCTCATTAATGTTCTTTTATAAATCGTTAAAATAGCAAAAAATAGGTAATAAAAAACAACATTTTAGTAATGTTTATTATGATATTATTAAAATTGCTTTTACCTACATATCTCTTAGAAGAAACATTAATTGCTTTGAAAACTACTCCGTCTTAGCAACTCTTATGTACCTAATACAACAAAAACTTTCGTAGTCTTTCTCTTTCCCCTTGTTCATCTTTGGTTTACTTCTAAACACCGTTATCAGACTGTACCATTAGTTAGGTAGGTTTTAGTTTGGACAGGGTGTCCAATGACTAATTTTAATCTTAAAATTAGTCATTGGTCTTTGGACAGGGTGTCCAATGACTAATTTGAATCTCAAAATTAGTCATTGGACATCCTGTCCAAAGACTAGTAGAAGTTGCTTAAGAGCAACACGATTAAAAATGGTTCCTTTGGCCTAAATTTATAGGCAGTAGAGTCCAAAATATTTGCAATTATTTTTAATTTAAAAAATGCAGTTATTGGACACTTGTCCAATAATTAGATTTTAAACAAAAAAGTTTTCAGTTATTGGACACTACATAATAACTTAAAAAATCTATTTGACTGTATGTTATCATATTAAAATCAGTACATAATATCATAATACATTACTGTGCAAACTACTAAGAACATAGGATGATCAGGTAGAATTTAAATCGTTAAATAATGTATAGATAAACTTACCAAATTCTTTATTTCTCACTAGAATGACCGCTAACCATCCGGACGCCGAGAAAAGTAAATAATTTTGACCAATTACTGCCGTCTATTAGAAATGTTTTGAACTTTTAAGTATTACCAATAAACAGAGTGCAGAAAGAGTCAGTTGCATTGTTAGACTCTTGAATCATAACCTTAATAAAAACGATCAAAGGGAGTTCTGTCCAATAACTGATAGCGTCCAATAACTGGTAGTTTACCCTATAACCTGAATCTCTACAAAGTTACAGTTAACAGTGTGTAAGTACAGTGGGGCTCTACCAGGCACTCCTGTTGTAGTACATTCGCAGATACCTCTCGTTCAGTAAGCATCTGGCCATCACGACTTCACGACTATGATTTAGAACCTAATGCTATCGTATCTGTCTCTTGTCGCGGTCTAGCGAGACAGCGACAGGAGACAGATAGGGTAGCAATCTTCGGTCGCGGTCTCCTGTCGCGGTCTCCTGTCTCGGTCTCCTGTCGCAGTCTTCAACGCGAACCGGCACCTTTAGGCAATGTATGAGCGGCAGTTCTCGAGCTAGACAGCGACAGGAGACAGATACGGTAGCAATCTCCGGTCGCGGTCTCCTGTCGCGGTCTCCGGCGCGAACGCCACCTTAAATACGAGATATTTACCATGTTTATTATTTATTTTGAGTTTGTTATATATCTGTTTTTGCTTCATTACTATTTAAGTTTGAGTTTCCCATTGTAAGAATACCTATGTGTCCTCCCCCAGGGATGCCCTAAGCCGAGGTTCATACCCTGTGGGGTGTGGGGGCCACCAGGGGGTGGCTTTAGCGTGTGGTCGCTAAGGGCCTTATCATACTAGCGGTTTGGAAGCGGCTGCAAGGCGGAGCGGCCGCACAGTGAATGCGTCGCGAACACGCCGCGGCTGTGCAGCGTGGACGTCGCGGACGCGTAGCAAATACGTAACGTTTTCGTAGCAAATTATCGCCGTACAATACACTCAAAGCCATGTTGATACGTACGTCCTGTCACATTCGTGTTTCATTACGGTCAGGTGTGAGGTGGGGCGGACGGGCTGGCGTTTGTTCGAGGCAGTATAAAATGGCGTCCACTGCTGTTCGCGGCGACCCCATTGCGCGTCCGCAACGAATTCGCTGCGCATGCGTGGCGTGTTCGCTATGTATCCGTAACGAATTCGTTGCGGGCCCGCTCCGCTTTGTCGACGTTTGTAATCCGCTAGTATGATAAGGCCCTTAGTTTTTGATCTAGTTTAGTAAGCCCAAGGCCTTAAAATCAAGGCAACCACAGGATTGTCTAGTTAAGCAGAATACAACCTCCTTTAGGTTGACACGAGAGATTAAAAAAAAAGTATAAGTTCATTTATTGTTCATCTAGACATTCAACAGGAAAATGGGTCGAGTGCGTCTTGCCTCGCACCGCATCTCGTTTCATAATGAATCCTGTCATTTCTTCGTGTCTGCCTTGACTCGTAACAAGTGCAAACTAAGTGATGCTTTTACTCGCATTTTAATCGAATTAAAAAGCCATTAGTTTGTCGTTAAGTAAAAGAAATGCTATAGATTATACTGAGGTTTTTTAATCGACATGTTTGTTAACTATGCCGTAATTACGGATAAACGGGGTCTTGCAACAGTGTCTGTTTACGTATTCACTCTATCTTTGAATAGATTGGAGTTGGATGCGATCCGGAAACCACTCTTTTCCTGTGCGTATTAGGATAGATTTTTGGAAGAGCTCAGTACGCAATGGAATGGAATAGCAACTTGGTCTAGACGCACAAGTTAATTGCTATTCTACCAATTCGATTATCTAGATATCAGATGGAAGAAAAGGAGTATTGGATCGAGGTTGTGGAGTTCTTTAGCAGCTTTAACGAAGCACAATCTATAGAAGACCGACAAGCAAGCAACTTTGCAGCAATAAGCCAAGCTCAAACTACTTCGGTGAAATCAGGAGGGAGTCAGTTCCAAATAATAAAGAAATACTTTCCCCAGTGTACGCGACACCTTTCCATAATCATCCTATTTTTTTCCTGAATTTGAATATAATTCCTATGTTAAAGTTCTGATAGAGTTTAAATAAATAGAGATTTAAACCAGAACACAAAATGCCATCAAATTAAAAACAATATTTGCAGCAGTTGTCTGCTTATACAGCCACATTTTAGCCACTAATTAACACAAAGGATAGAAATATGAAGTTCTCTAATTAACGTAGAACGAATACAAACAAGATGAGCAAAAGTAAAGCTCTGAATAATTGCAAATATTAATTAATATAAAAAGTTACGCTTGTGAAAAGCAAATAGAAAAGGCAAACTAAAACGTAGCACATATTTTCTTTTTCTGATTCAGATAGTTTATGCGTGTTTTTTTTTCAAGATTCCTTAATTAATTTAGTTAGAATAGAAGCATATTTATTTATAAGAATACAAGTAGATACTATTATGTTGTAAGTTAGCTTCAACCCGCGATATCGTTCGTGTGAAGTTTTGACTCCTAAAATTGCCCGCCCGCCCTTTTATGGACTTTAAGTTGTTTTTCTGGGTGTGGCTATTTGCGTATGTCAATTAAAAAACTGTTAATTTCTTAACCAATCAATCAAGTTGATAATGAGAGCCTCATTGGAAGCAAAAAAAAACCTGTTTGATAAACACACCCAGAATTCAAGAGGAATTCCTCGGTGTGCAAATTTCAAATGCTCACGCAATTATAATGTTTTTTTTTAGCGTGGTAAAATCATCAAATGAGTCCTCCCATCCATCAGACTTGTACTGACTAAAATCCACGGTGTCTTTCATTAGCCCTTTACGTTCCAGGGTCACGGTAATGAGATAAGTTCCGCGACCCCGGCAGGCTTTGGCCCTCTAGAGGCACCGTCATCTTGCTGACGCTCTTTGAGGCGCTCGTGGAACACAACGCGCCGTCGACCCATGTTCCATGGTCGGGCGGCGAGTTGCCCATTACTTGCCGCCCGCATGTCCGATGCACTTATGATGCTAGCGATTATTATGAAACTATCTGTTCCCCGTGATTTCACCCCCGCTGCTCAGTTCCTATTTGTCGTAGCGCGATGTTTTATAGCTTCCTTGATAAATGAACTTTCCAACACAAAATTAAACAACAATTATTCAATTCGCATAAGTAGTTTCTGAGATCAGCGCCTTCAACCAAACTCTTCAGCTTTTATAATATATGTACCTAAGTATAGATTAAAGACGCTTGAAATTATAGGCCACATCGCTCGCACTCGTAGAACTGAGAACCAATGGGATGGAAAAGTTATCGAACGAACCGAAAAACGCCGTTCGTATTGGACGTCTTCTGGCTGATGATGATAATGAATAGAGGCTCATAATCGAAGATGAGTGAAGACAATAATTGTTTTATTAGTTCATCTCCCTACAATATTGATGTGTGGTCAAAATTGCGGGCAATAAACCCATTTTGTGTGACATAGTCATTTATTACGGCATTCCTGTGCTGTCATACTGTACGGTCGATAAAATATTTGGTTTGCAAAGAAATGTAAATTAATGCTAAATGTAAATTGTAATCAAAGTCAAGTCAAAATATCAGTATAATGTCGGTATTAAAAAGTTTTCTATGAAAAGAGGAATAACGTATATTTTTGTAACCTCTTTCTTCTTTCTAAATATATAATATAAAACTCAAAGGTGACTGATATAGTGATCTATCAACGCACAGCCCAAACCACTGGACGGATCGGGCTGAAATTTGGCATGCAGGTAGATGTTATGACGTAGGCATCCGCTAAGAAAGGATTTTGATCAATTCTACCCCCAAGGGGTAAAATAGGGGATGAAAGTTTGTATGAAACTTTGTCAATTTTAAACCGATCGGACTGAGACTTTGCATGCATAAAGTAACTATGACGTAGGCAAACCCTAAGAAAGGATTTCGATGAATTCTACCCCCAAGGGGATAAAATAGGGGATGAAAGTTTGTATGAAACTTAGTCAATTTTAAACCGATAGGGCTGAGACTTTACATGCATAAAGCTACTATGACGTAGGCATCCCCTAAGAAAGAATTTTGATAAACTCCACCCCTAAGGGTATAAAATAGGGGATGAAAGTTTGTATAAATCTTCTTAGATTTGAACGGATCGGGCTGAAATTTGGCATGCAGGTAGTTGTTATGACGTAGGCATCCCCTAAGAAAGGATTATGATAAATTCTACCCCTAAGGGGATAAATTAGGGGATGAAAGTTTGTATGAATCTTCTTAGATTTTCGACTGATTACGCGAGCGAAGCCGCGGGCAAAAGCTAGTTACGTATATAGGTACCTTTTATATTATTAAATACATTTTTATTGCCTTTTCGCTTTGAAAAAAAAGTCCAGGCTCTTTTTAGCTATAAACCAATAAAAACTTTTTTTTAGAAAAGTACCGACTTCAAAACAAATACAAAAAAGTTTAAAATAACTTTTCTTTCGGAAGTCGGTGGCAATAGTCAATGACACAACAAAACAAAGCCACCGACTTCCGAAAGAAAAGTTATTTTAAACTTTTTTGTATTTGTTTTGAAGTCGGTACTTTTTTTTAAAAAAGTTTTTATTTTACCCTTTTTAGTTTATTTATTACATATTCAACCCAAAAACTTGTAAAATACAAAATTTTCTTCACTAATCTTGTAATCCGTCACAACATAAAAAATCCATATCTCTAAAACTACTGAACCGATTTTGATGAAACTTGCAGTGTACCCTAAGTTGAACAATACCTAGTACAACAAAAAAAGAATCACTTAAATCGAACTTATAGTTCCAGAGATATGCGTGCACAAACATAAAAACATACATACATACATACATACATACATACTTACATACATACATACATACATACATACATACGCTTATGAAATTTGGCACATTTGTTCAGACGCTAATATAGACTAACATATATGAAAACTGGGCAGTTCTGATAATATTACATACATACGGGTCGAATTGATAACCTCCTTTTTTTTGAAGTCGGTAAAAATGACTTCTTCTTCCAAAATTTTCCTTATGAGAAAATAACTATGTAATTTTATATGACATCATTACCATCAGTGTTTCTTGCCCAAATGATCCCAGTTTAGTTTGAACCCAACTTTAGCACTGAATAACTTATGAAGGTGTTGTAATATGCTCTAGTTCAAGGACTAACGTTCCCCGGTGTACTGGGTACCTGATACCCCAGATAACGGAAACTGACCATATATCGCCCCCAAACAATAGATTCCTTTTATATTGCCCGTTTTATAACAACAGTTATGGCGAAGATAAAATTATTTATTATAGCACCATTCACGATTATTTCACAAAGTGATTCCAACTCTATATTCGAAGCATAAAGTTGGTTTTAAATTAAATCGTCGGTGGGAAGCAATTTGATTATTTTACACAGCCACTGACCATGGTTGTGATGCCTTATTGGAATTTTGCGAGGCGACAAATGCTGTTTTAAAATTCTATCTAGGTACGTTTTAAATGTAAATTTCATAATAAACCTGGTTTTCGGTGGAATATTGAAATTAAATCAAACCGAGTAGGTACCTAATACCTATATATCTGAACTCGGTATTAATGATGATAAATTCAGGCATCCTGAATTCGTTATTCAGTTATTATCTGTCTTGATTACAGGTTTCATTACGGGTAAATTAAATCCATTGAAATATTATGTTTAAAAAGAGTCGCTACATTTTCTGTTTTAACTTCTTATAGTCACGAAATTCAACAATTAATATAGCAAAAAGTCAAGGTAGCATAGTGCACCATAACCACTTAAGTTCTAATGTATATTGCAACTTCAAACGATATTTTTTCACGGCAAATTGCCTCTAAATACAGGTGCAGACGAAATCAATACTGGTCAATATTGCTTGCATTTTTTATGCTTAAACGTTGCGGTAAATATTACTAGTCTCAGCCATGGCCGTAGCCTCTACTCCCAATCGATACCGCTTCACTTTTATTAGTACGTGCAACGATAAGCCATAAAATAAAACGAAAAGATAAGTGCCAATTTGCACCATGTTGCCCTGGGATTTAGGGGGAAGTTACCTTGTAAAGGGTTGTGTAAAATTGCGATCAGATTTAACCATGTAGGTTGGGATTGGTTTGAAAGTACCGCGTATTCAGGATGTTGAGGCTACTTGTTGATAAAGGATCTTTATGCTTCAAATCTGTTGATATAAAACCGTGTAGGTACATTTTTTTTACGTTGCCTCACACTAGGAATATCTCTTGTATTGCGGATGCATTTGCAAACATTTACACTGAGCCCTTATCACGAGTTTTCACTAGTTTCCTTTACAGCGTATTCTCAGTATTTACAGCGTTTCTTGTATGGAAAAATGAAACAGCGCCTCTGGTGTGCGAAGAAGGAACTAATTTTTTCCTTGAAATTTGTCAGTTGACATTGTCAAGGTTCCAGTACCCTTAGCACGAGTTTTCAGTATTTGAGACGTAAAGTAAACTGGAACTTTCACAATTTCAAATTGACAATTTTCAAGGTAAAAATTAATTCCTTCTTCGCACACCAGAGGCGCTGTTCCATTTTTTCATACAAGAAACGCTGTAAATACTGGAAAGACGCTGTAAAGTAAAAGAGTGAAAACTCGTGCTAAGGGTACAGTTTACTTACTTTACAGCAGAATAACTGAAAACTCATGATAAGGCCTCTGAAAATAAATAGAGTGAACAAACAGCCAGACTTGGTACATGTACTAGCACATGATACAAATTAATGTTTGTTCCGTTAATCGAACTCACGACATACAGCGCAGCAGTTGATTGCTCGGCCACTGCACCGATTGTGCTGTCAAATAAAAGTAAGTAGATAATGTACCTACACCAAATTAATCACAACTATTCTGAAAATATTCAATAAAGAAATCTTTCCTTCCCGTGTCCTCGCTTCTATCCGAGGAGTCATTTCATGATCAGTGACATTATCATGAGTTTTCACTTATTGTGACGTAAAGCAAACTGGAACTTTGACATTTAATTTCAAGGAAAAAAATAATTCCGTCTTCGTACACCAGAGGCGCTGTTTCATTTTTCCATACAACAAACGCTGTAAATACTGGAAAGACGCTTTAAAGTAAAGAAAACTGGTGATAAGGGCTCTGACAAGACAAGAGAAGATCAGGTCAGGTCTGTCATACAAAGGAAGCTTGAAAAAGAAAATTATTTTGGGTTTTTGTGTAAAACTCCTATTTTATTCTAAAGACTCCCAAAAATTTCCGATGACACAATTTAAAACAATTGCCTACGATGAATTTAGAAACCGGATCTTAACAGATCGTTGCTCGGAAATGTTCGTGAAAATTCCTATTTTGTCGACATTTAATGTCAAAACTTTCAAATATTGTCGATGTTTGAAAGACTGACAGTATGATTTTGATGATTGTTTAATTTGTTATAGAGAAAGTTTAAGTAATCAATCTTCAAAGTGTTTTTCTCAAACAATTGTTCTCGAGCAAAACTTTCGTATAATAAATCAGATTCTTACTCTGACCTCTTTTTTATACGATACTCATAAAAGTTTAAGAAACCCTTTATGTGGAGCTTTTAAAAGCTTTCAGTTTTGTTTCGGTCAAATTTCTTCGATGAAACAGGTCGAGTTTGAAAACAATAGCTCAATAACATCGTTCTCATCTTCATTAATCATATTAACTAACTGTACCCACGGTTTCACTCGATGTTTTGCTCCTATTGGTCAAAGCGTGGTGTTAAATAGCCTACCTTCTTGTCTTTCTCGATTAATTGACTATTCAACACAAAAATAAAAATTTAAAAAGTCAAATTGGTATTTGCTTGAACTTGAAAGCCACAACTTCGTACATTAGAGACGAGACCTTATTATACTCGTATCATGGACTATTATGACTTATGTCACTGCAAATGTCCCTCTGAGACTTCGAAGTAATCCACATAGGGCACCCGCTCAAATGCCATGTGAAAAAGATATCCAGATCTCATGTAGAGCCGAGCTTCTGAATCTACACGGCCTAACTACTGACCCTAACTTTACAAATTCTACATATCAGTAAAAATGTATGGCTTGGCTGTTTCGTTACTTACTTCAGAAACTAAATATTCGCATCACCTCCACGAACGGCACCTATCAAAATATTTTGCAGGTGCCCTTATAGCGGCCATACACCATACTGCCTATCGTACAATCGGCATGACGCTGCCGATTTGATCAGTTAGATTTGACCGTCTGTGGGCGTGGAATCCATCAAATTGGCATGACAATAGGCTTGATCATGCCGATTTGATCATGCCGATTTGATCATGCCAATTTGATCAAATCGATTTGATCAAATCGGAATGATCAAACTTCAAATCGGCAGCAGTGATACCAACTTAGCAACTTTATAGCTAGATCTAGCTAATATTCGGTAGCTACTTTTTAACCGACTTAAAAAAAGGAGGAGGTTCTCAATTCGAAACGTATATTTTTTTGGAACGAAGTTCCTTATGGCGCGTTGCGAAAGGGGGCTAGGCGGAAAAAATTGTAACGACACTTTTTACAGACTGCGCGACGCAAAGAAGGGTAATGTGTGTATTACCATGGAATGGAATGGAATGGACTGGACTGTAATGGAGTGGAATGGAGTAGAGTGGAGTGGAATGGAATGGAGGGTCGAAAATCGCCTGAACCTTTTTTTAACTTGCTATCGTCAAGCAAATGTTTTCCGACCTTCAAGCGATTTTCGACCTTATTGACATTCAAAATTTAGTTTGTTTTTTCTCGCATTCTCGTTAGCTAACATTGCTCCTTCATTAAAATCCGGTGTTGGCATAAATGTCAATAAAGTCGAAAATCGCTTGAAGGTCGGAAAACATTTGCTTAACGATAAGCAAATGTTTTCCGACCTTCACTTGTATTACCAACTGATTCCCACTAGTGGGATACTTAAATCGGTAAAAAAACAAGTCGGTAAAAAGTAGCTAAAAAGTTAAGCCACAAGTTTTATAAAATTGTAGCTGTCGGTCACCGAATAACAGCTAGATCTGGCTATAAAGTTGCTAAGTTGGCATCACTGCTGCCGATTTGAAGTTTGATCAAATCGATCGTCATGCTGATTGGACGATAGGCAGTATGGTGTATGGTGTATATGGACGAACTGCCAATTTGATCAAATCGATCGTCATGCCGATTGTACGATAGGCAGTATGGTGTATGGCCGCTATTAGTGGAATATCTAGAAAATTCAATGAACAAATTCAGCACACACACATTCGAAATTGACTTCATTTGGTTTTCGAACGAATATTCCAATTTCAAATGCCTACTTAATTTCATACTTGGAATTATCCAGGATCATTACCCTATTCATTTCCATTCCTACGACTTATGCAAGGCTTCAGTCATTTGTTAGACTCAACTGATAAAGTCGGCTGGAGCTAACGCAGTGAAACTTAGTAAGTTACTAATGAGCAATATTGAGTTTAACTTAGTTATTCACTGCGTCCAACTTATAATTCTGCCAGTCTCGGTTATGGTTCGCGGTGCTTTGTTAATTAAACTTTTTAGTTTTCTAAGGAATGGTAGATGTTTTAAAATGTTTCTTTTTTTCTTTTACACAAGAAATACTGTGACCTTAATGCTTTTGATGAGATCGGTTGTCTGTTAAGTCGGTTTACTGACGATAGTTGAACGTGACAACGTCATAAGAAAATACTGCATGTACGTTGCTATAAACAATTGAAAATTGGAACGCCTTAGAGCGAGGTAACGCCGCATGACGTCATGTTTTTTCGTGCGCGCAGCCGGCTCCATCGAATTATAAGACGTTGTCACGTCAAAAATTCCTCAGTTAAGATCAAAATTACGTCTTAGAGATTACATCTATCCACCCTTCACTGATAGCTAATGTCCTGCAAACTAAATTAATTTAATAATGAAAGTTACTGTTACAATAATATAAAGACGGAGATGTAAAGATGTGAAAATCTTTGCCGAGTGTACGTATGTAATTTAAGATACTATACTTAATTTACTATAAAAAAACAAAAGAAGACTTCTAAGATGGATAAACTGTCCATCGTTGAACCTAACAATCTTCGAACACATTTAAATTAAAAAAATAAATAAAATACGTGGATTGGTAATGAAACCGATTTTCTTCTAGGTCATAAAAACAGTTAAACCTTTTCAAAAATAAGCCTAAATAAACACATCGACCCAGTCTTATAATAATACCATTCCATTTTTACTTCAGCTTTAAATCTGGCTTCAAGCCATAAGCCCCTTTACAATCTTCTACAATTAAGTCTTTGCCAAATAGCGACCATGGCGTGGCGCGACGCTAGCGTGGCGTGTCCTTAGCACGCGTCGTCGTCCTGCTAAACAGTACGCTAGATGTTTGACAAAGCCTTTAATTCTAACTTTGACTGCTGACAAATTAATTCCCACGGAATCGGATAAAATTAATCCCTTCAATTTATTTTCCCGGATATGATAATAATCCCGATATTCCCTGATGTACGTTAATGAGATCCTGGTGTATGCTTTGCGATAAAGTTAGTAATTAATTTCATTTTATTATATGCGCAAATTGGTTGGCGTAAGTAAATATTATATGGAACACGTTGTTAATTATATGCATAGATTAAAATATTAAAATTAATGATTCTCTTAATGAGGTATTGTGTTCATAATGAGCTGTTATTGAACGACATTAATTAAAATTATTATCGCCTATCTTTTCCCCGCTGTTTTATTCTCTGCTCAGCTCCTTTTGATCGAAGCGTGATGATCTATAATTGTATAACCTATAGCCTTCCTCGATAAATGGAGTATCCAACCTAAAATATTTTTTTCAATTTGTAGCAGTTAGTTCCTGAGATTACAAAACAAACTTGTCTGCTTTATAAAATTAGTTTAGAATTATTTTGTTATTTTCGATAATAAGAAAATATTTTTAACTGACTTCAAAACAGGAGGAGGTTCTCAATTCGGTCGGTTTGTTTTTTTTTTAACCGACTTCAAAAAAAGGAGGAGGTTCTCAATTCGTCGGAATCTTTTTTTTTTTTTTTTTTTTTTTTTTTTTTTATGTATGTTCCCCGATTTCTCGAAGACGCCTGGACCGATTTGGAATTTTTTTCTTTTGTTTGAAAGGGTATACTTTCCAATTGGTCCCATGATCATCAGGTCAGGATCTGATGATGGAATCCCAGGGAAATCGAGGGCAACCTTCAAATTTTATAGGCACATAGTACCATTTTCATATATTTTCTAAAGCTGTTCAAGTATTTGCATCTGATAATCATCATCTCAGGTGGATGAGCTGATGATGGAAGGTACAACTCTTCAACGGCTTGGAGTGGGCATCGACTGATTTACTTTGTGTTCGCATATCTCTGGAACTACAAGTCCGATTTAAGTAATTCTTTTTTTGTTGTACTAAGTATTGTTCAACTTACGGAATACTGTAAGTTTCATCAAAATCGGTTCAGTAGTTTTTGAGATAGGGAATTTTATTAGCTTATTGTGCACTTGAGAGAGAATGATTTATCTGACAAGAATTTGAGTTGAATATTTAAACTAAAAAGAGTAAAATAAAAAACTTTTTCAAAAAAAAATGTAACCGCCTTCAAAAACAACCACAAAAAAGGGTAAAATAACCTACAAAATAACTTTTCTTTCAGAAGTCGGTGGCAAAAAACAACGAAATTAAAAAAAAAACAAAGGCACCGACTTCTGAAAGAAAAGTTATTTTGTAGGTTATTTTACCCTTTTTTGTGGTTGTTTTTGAAGGCGGTTACATTTTTTATGTATGTACACCGATTACTCCGAGATTTCTAGTCCGATTAGTGTAATTCTTTTTTTTTTGTTCGATCCAGTGCCTATACTTTCCCATTGATCTCATAAAAATTTCATCCAATTTGGTTCAGTAATTTTTATTTTGTGAGCATTTTTATTGATGGATGATATGATGATCTTTACTTTTTTTGAGTGTATGTTACGCGATTACTCCGCCAATTGTGGACCGGTTTTCAAAATTCTTTATTTGTTGTACGAGGAATAGTTCACTATAAGGAACACTGCAAGTTTCATCAAAATCGGTTCAGCAGTTTTTGATAGGGAATTTTATAAGCTTATTGTGTACATGAGCGATGTTAATACCGGTCCTAAGGATTACCAAATTCTAGTGCACATGTAAGAAAATGATGTATTTGACAAGAATTTCGGTTGAATATTTAAACTAAAAAGACTATAATAAAAAACTTAAAAAAAAAATAACCACCTTCAAAATCAACCACTAAAAAGGGTAAAAATAACCTACAAAATAACTTTTCTTTCGGAAGACGGTGGCATAAAAAAACAACGAAATAAAAAAAACAAAGCCACCGACTTCCGAAAGAAAAGTTATTTTGTAGGTTATTTAACCCTTTTTAGTGATTGTTATTTTTATATCTTAGAAGCGTGACCAAGTCTCCTAGCAGGAAATTACAATGAAAATAACCATGCTAATCTTTTCACGCACTAGTCACGCAATGTGTCACCTCTGATAACTACAATTTCAGCGTAGTTATAACTTTATTTTGAGATTCTTTCTAATTCATTATTTTTATTAATTCTACAATTCAGCTTCAGTTTACATCCATAAAAATATGCACTACACTACAGTTATAATTGGAAATTGAAAGCTGACAATAAAACCGCTCTGTAGTTGTATTCGGAATCATGATTACAGCACATTGACGCTGCAACGTATAACTGCAAACTGTCGCAACATAACGTCAGAATCTGCTGCTGTCTGCAATCAACTACAATCCTCTACCATAAATTGTAGTTTTTTTTAGGGTTCCGTACGTCCGAATACAAAAACGGAACCCTTATAGGATCACTCGTGTGTCCGTCTGTCTGTCGCTTACAGTCAATTATCTCCGAATCTACTAAACCGATTGGGTTGAAATTTGGTACACATATCAATTCCTGTGACCCAAGCACAGAGGTGTGACGTGAATGGATGAAATCTGTATGTGGGAGGTAATTTTTGGGGGGGAAGGGGAAAATGAAAAAAAAAGTTTTGAAAACTGCATCGTGTGACATATCAAATGAAATGTCTTGTTGAGACAATCTTAAGTGTATTTTTTTTATAATTTTAAAATAAATAGTTTCCAAGTTATTCAAGAAAATAGACGAAATTTGACCATTCCCCCTCCCCCCTTATCTCCGAAACCACTGAACCTAAAATTTTGAAAAAAATACAGTAATTAGTTTTCTACTTATAGATTATAGGAAAATGTATAAGAAGTCCATATCTGTATATAGGAGGTAATTTTTGGGGGGGAAGGGGAAAATTAAAAAAAAATATTTGAAAACTGCATCGTGTGACATACCAAATGAAAGGTCTTGTTGAGACAATCTTAAATATATTTTTATTGTAATTTTAAAATAAATAGTTTCCAAGTTATTCAAGAAAATAGACGAAATTTGACCATTCCCCCCCCCTTATCTCCGAAACTACTGAACCTAAAATTTTGAAAAAAATACAGGAGTTAGTTTTCTACTTATAGATTATAGGATAACCTATAAGAAGTCCATATCTGTATATGGGAGGTAATTTTTGGGGGGGGGGGGAAGGGGAAAATTAAAAAAAAATAATTGAAAACTGCATCGTGTGACATATCAAATGAAAGGTATTGTTGAGACAAACTTAATTGTATTTTTTTGTAATTTTAAAATAAATGGTTTCCAAGTTATTCAAAAAAAATAGACGAAGCTTGACCATTCCCCCCCCCCTTATCTCCGAAACTACTGAACCTAAAATTTTGAAAAAAATACAGGAGTTAGTTTTCTACTTATAGATTATAGGATAACCTATAAGAAGTCCATATCTGTATATGGGAGGTAATTTTTGGGAGGGAAGGGGAAAATTAAAAAAAATAATTGAAAACTGCATCGTGTGACATATCAAATGAAAGGTCTTGTTGAGACAATCTTAAATATGTATTTTTTGTAATTTTAAAATAAATAGATTCCAAGTTATTCAAGAAAATAGACGAAATTTGACCATTCCCCCCCTTATCTCCGAAACTACTGAACCTAAATTTAAAAAAAAAATACAGAAATTAGTTTTCTACTTATAGATTATAGGAAACCCTATAAGAAGTCCATGATATTAAAATAATATGGTAAATCACTCTATTGTGCGTACCAATTTGGGTCAGATTTAAAAAAAAACGTGATAGGTAACATCGTACGGAACCCTCTTCACGCGAGTCCAACTCGCACTTGGCCGGTTTTTTTTCTTTAATGAACATTGGTACAATACAAAGTTCAACTACCTATAAAGTACGCAAAAGCGTGTCTTACCTTCATAACTCAACCATGACAAAACGAAATTCGTAACCCACTACATTTACTCTATCCTCCGCTAATAAAAACAAAACCAAAAGTCGTGACTTACGCAACAATTAATCAAAGAGATCGGCCATTTTGTCAGTGAGGCCAAGGAATGTTTATTAAATGCCTAAAGCCCCGTCAACTAAGGAGAATTAAGTATGAATTTGGTACAAACTGTCGAGACGACACTCCATTAGTAGAAGCGACTAATAAATAAGCAAAATGTCTCAGTTTTCACTTAAAATAGTAAGTTATTTATTTCTAAAATATTGAAAAAGGGTTTTCCCTTGAGCTGCCTATTTAAAGCTCTTTACGTTGACATGAAAGGGACCTTAGGCGACAGGCGGTATCTTTCGATGTTGACGTTTATAATTATGATAAAATATTCAGAGTCGTGACATCCTTAAGCCCATCATGGCGACAAGGCAAGGTTCAAATTATGTCGACAAGTGACTGAAATTACAGTAATTTGAGCGGATTCAGTAAAGTTCTCTTGCTAACTACTATGAATTCAGTAAGTAATCAGTTTTGTAACGGTGTAATATTATGTACATTAATTTTGAGACAAGTTGGAGACATTTTCAGGACAAACACAAAATTAGAGTAGATGCATTAGTATTTTAGTTCTCAGAAACGGTGGAAGAAAACAAAGTGAGGAAGACAGACATGTCCTAGAACAAAAAAATTGGAGACTTGACATGTACATACCAAACCGCACTAGACCACGTGGTCGCCCTCGCTGAGAGGACACCTATATCCCAGCAGTGGGAAAATATATTATAGGATGATTGTGATGATAAATATGTTTTTTTTTTACTATTCTATAACTATTTTATTAAACCAACCTTTTTTCTACTGATACAAAAAGATCTCTTATTAAACAGAGAAAACATAATCATTGATATCCACTCTTGTTAAAGGTGTTTCACGATTTCAGACTATAAATAAAGATTATATAAATCGCAGTTTCCTCATGATGTTTTCCTTCACTAATAGGTAATGTCCAACAAACAAAATTAATTTATAAAAACATCCAACCGTTTACTTAAGAAATGGATTTAATTTTCCCAACAGATAACATAGAAACGTTTGCCAATGGCGAGACGTTGCCTCTCATTAGTTGGAACGAAGAATTATTCCTTTTCCCTTAGCAGACCATTTGTTAGGTCAGATTCTAAAGGATGTTTGATGTTGATGCCCGCTTGGGGACCAATTAACAGGGATACTCCTCGTTTACATTGGGTAGGTAAATAATTCTAAAGTATCTTTTTCTGCCTCTCTAAATACGCTTTTGAAAGTGTGTTTTTGAATAAACTGCCAGCGGCTTTACCCGCTACAACTCGAAAATTAATTCCACAGTAACATAAAATCTATCTTATATATTAATTCAGGTTATTAACTATCTGTGTACTAAATTTCATACAAATCTGTTCAGTAGTTTATGCGTCTAAAAGTAACAAACACATAAATAAATACTTATTTTAATTTATATTTTGTTTACTTTATTTTTAAAGTACCTTACTACACTCTCAGCAGTACGATATTAACTACATTATTACATATATTACGCTCATTAATTGTTTCTAGCTTAATCGATCCATAGCTAAATAGCTATTCAATTTTCAACCTTATTGACTTTGTAAAAAACGATCAGGGGCGTAGCTACCGCCGTATCTGCCGTATCAATTATACGGGGCCCCCGGGCCACAGGGGCCCCCAACGTGCGTAAACAAAAATTAATAAAAACTTAATGATTTATTAAATAAAAAAAGAAATAACTTTTACACAATTTATTTTTTGTCTTTTCTATCTCTGGTGTTTTTGTTATTATTATTATTTTTTTAGATTGAAATAACTTTTAACTTATTCAACTCTTTACGTAATGATCTAAACTATAAATAAAAACTAACTAGTAATATGTACAAAAAGTGAAAAGAAAAACATTTAAAGGGCGTCAAAGAATTCGTCCACATCGCTGTCAACGGGAACAGTGCCCAGTATTATTATTTATATGTAATACTGTTTTAAGCACGATATTGTCTATTTGAAAATTGAAATCCCGGGAAGATCCATAATAATATCAACATTTCGATGCAAGTATTAAAATAACTCTACCTAATTCCGACCTCTGGAGTCTGGACTGATCAGTCGCATCTTGAATATTTCGGCGTAGATACAGAGAAATGCATTTTTTTTCTTGAGTGATAAATTTTTACCCTACTTAAGGGGCCCCCAAACAAATTTTTATACGGGGCCCCGCCAAGGCACGCTACGCCACTGAAAACGATCGTACTGGGTTCTACAATTTGCATAACAATGTTTAGATGAAAAATGCAGAGAATGTATTTTTGATCAAATTAGAAAGTTCTAATCGAATTCATGCTTTTGTTGATACAGCTGCATTTTAAGGGATATTTAATTACTCTATGTAAGTGAAAGTGCTTGTTGTTTAATCCAAAAAATGATTTTCAGACAACACGTTCCTTTCTGAACAAAATTTAGATCCCCGCACGAAACAAATATTTGTATGACCTACAAGTAGTTTTTACGGGTCTAGGTGTTTGTATTTTAGTTTTTGTAAACGCAGCCACAATATAGAAGAACTTCCTGATGAGGGACAAAGTTTTTTTCAAAAACAAAAGTAAACCTACTTCCTTCCCAAACCAATCGCTTGTACTCTTCCTTGTAGAAAAAGCCCCAAGGACCCTACATTAAGCAATTGGCATGCGACATCTACACAACTTACAAAGTAATTCATGTGCACTAGACCCCAAAAACGTTTTCTGTATCGGAAGTAAACACAACATTTCTTCGAAAGTAATTACTAACACAGCTATTTCGTAAAGTTGGCAACGTTGCCAGAAGTAATAATTTCCTTTACATTAGTGCCGTATTTCAACAATTTTCAATGCTACTTGCATTTTATTCCAAGTGAGTGTGTTTATTACTTGTTTTTCTTTATTTGTTGGTGACTTGCTCTAACGTTCATTCTCCCAATATTTGTGTTTTTGTTTAGGGACGTTTAGCTAACGAGTGGTATTTCCTGCCGGAGTATGTCTTTCCTTGTATCTACAACCTTGGAGTTTGTCAAGAATTGCTTTCTAGGCAAGCGTGCACACCATTGCTTACCATCAGACGAGATAGTGGTTAAACGCGTACTTAAAACTAATAAAAAAAACCAGCCAAGTGCGAGTCGGACTCGCCCATAAAGGGTTTCGTAGCAAAGAGTAACGTAATATGAAACTTCTTGTTGTTAGTTGTAACTTTGAAAGGTAAATTGTGGTTTACGATTTATGCAGCATTAAAAAAAAATATTACTTGATCTCGTTCAAACCAATTTTCAATTGAAGTTTGCATGGTAAACTCATATTTTTTTTTTAGTTTTATCATTCTCATATTTTAGCAGTTACAGGGGGGGACACACACACATTTACCTCTTTGGAAGTGTCTCTCGCGCAAGTATGTTTAGCTTTTAGCCGAATTACGGGTTTAATTTCAGACTATTAATATTTTTACTACGCTTAAAACTAACTTGTTGAAAAGTGAAAGTCACCTATGGTTATCATGTCATAAGATTGTTTATCCTCTTATACGGCTTGATTAGGTTTTTCTTCCTTAGGTCCGGCTGCCTCCCGATATACGTATGTGAGGACACGGAGTGGTTTTACTCAGTCGATTCTGATTTACCCTTTCTGCCTTTCCAAAAGCCCATGAAAACTTTCAAAAAAAAACTGTCAGCATGTGAGTCCGTGACCTTGTAGTTTAGATTAAATGTTAGTCACGTAAGAAGGTTTATGTAATGAAAAAATTATGTGTGTATGTTCATCTGTTACCATATTCTCTTTAACATTCTTATCATCATTAGACATGTTAAATATGTGGTTAAAGAATCGTATGATCATCTAATATTATGTGATGTATTAACTTCAATATGGCGCCCTCAAGATGACAAAAAATGTTTCAAAAATTAGGTAGATTTGAAATAAAAGGGTTTAATCACATTTAAAATTGGATTTGAAACCTTGTTCAGTTAATGTAATTTTGTTGTTTCATAGCACGATATTGACGCAGGTATTCCAGTTTTAGTTTTAGCGTCACGGTTAGTGCACCGCGTGAAGAGTGCGCTGCGTGTCACGGGTTCGATACCAGCACGAAAAAAACATTTGTTTGACCAATGAGTCGTTGTTACGGGTCTGTAATTATTTGCTTTTATGTTACTTTAAATGTTTGTACAAATGTACAGGCATCCACGATACAGGAATTCTTAGAGTGGAGCAACGTTTAAAAAAATCCTTATAGTTATTTCTTTTGTGATTACGAGTTTTACCCAGTTTGAATTTGTGCCTGATTACGCGTATTATTCTTACAATCGCTAGTACTTAGTAATAACACTGGCATTAACGTATTCAAGAAACACAGTAATGTTTTTGTTCCGTCCTTGATCATTTAATTTTTCTTTATTTTTAAATTATAGATTTCCTAGAGAACTAGTCCATATGGTAGTTTTAATGCGTTTATTCTATTCACAAATAACATAATATAATGCGCTAAAACTATAGGTACCGTTCGTTCGTACAACCGTGAGTAGTACATAATTTATAAAGCGATTTTCACCTACTGAATTGTTTGTGATTTCATGTTGTTATGTCCTACATATTTCGAAACCGATTTCATTACGCAATAGGTGGTCTAAAAAGGCCACTTTATCAAAATCATAATAATATGAGTTGCCTTATGATTCGCAAAATTGAATTATTCTATTATTCTTCTCAAGATATAGTAGAATTGTTTACTTAAAATAATTGTAATTATGCTATTTGATTGAAAATATCTCCTGTCGCAGTCGGGTAACTAGTTCGACAGTTAGATTGTCAAAATTATGTCGTACTTTTTCTTTTGACATGTACACCAAAATTGACGAAGTTATGACACTTAAAAATTGGCCATCACAAGCAAGAACAATTTGTACAGATACCATCAACCTACCTCAATCCGTCAAATTTCTTCAATAGATTTTCAACCTTATCACAATAGTGGAAGGTTAATGTTCGATTGGTAAAATCTGACAGATTCGTGCAGGTTGACCTGCTGGATGGCGGCTGTACTTGCTTATGAAGTCAATAGCCCTCCCCAGCCTCGAATTTTGATGTATTTTTTCTATGTAAAATTCGTCAATATACCTATAAAAAATGTGTCTATTAGTTTTCAAAATGTTAAGTAACTAACGGACTCATTAGGTTTGCAATTTATTGAGGACTGGCGGCCCGTCCCGGCTTCACATGGGTGGACATGATATATGAATAATGTTACTCAGGGTAAATGTAGCATTCTAATGGTGATAAAGAAAATAGAATCGGCACGGTAGTTTTTGAGTTTAGTTATAAGAAACAAACGCACACACAAAAATACTAATCTTTCCTCTTTACAATACTAGTGTAGATGACCAACATGCCTATTCATATTATTCTCATCTCAAAGTTTCAATCGTTATTACACGAGGGAATTGAGTTGTTGTACCTATGTATCATCATCATCATCATCAGCCGGAAAACGTCCACTGCTGAACATAGGCCTCCCCCTTAGACCGCCACGCCGAACGACAATTCGCCACTTGCATCCATCGGTTGCCCGCGACCTAGGTATCCGTATTTATAAATATACTAGCTTCTGCCCGCGACTTCGTACGCGGATCCTGTTGCTTATGCCAGCGGGAACGGGGTCGTCAATATCGAAGTTCTGAAACGTCTGATATCGAATTCTAAGTGCCCGGGGACGGGACAACAACGGGATGCGCGAGACGATTCGAGACGTCGTTGATAGGATACGGCAGTTGGGACTCGACGTGGCGCTGCACAAAACAGAAGCCTTGTGTTTTCATGGCCGTCTGAACGCGGCACGTTCAGAGTCCCACATAACGGTGGGAGGGGTTCGCATCGGCGTCGGGAAGACGATGAAGTACCTGGGACTCGTCCTCGAGAGCCGGTGGAACTTCAGGGAGCATTTCCTGAGTTTGGCCCCAAAGCTGAACCGGGCAACAGCCCTCAGACGACTCTTGCCCAATCTCAGCGGGTCAAATGCCTCCTGCCGGAGGCTGTACGCCGGTGTCGTGCGGTCCATAGGCGTCTACGGGGCCCCCGTGTGGGTCCTGAGCATCCGGACGCGACCACTAAAGCTGGTCACATGCCAGAGGGTCATATTATGGCTATCGGGATGATCCGAGGATACCGCACGATCCCCGGCGAATTGGTCAACCTCCTTTCCGGATTGCTGCCCTAAGTTCTGGCGGCGACTGCCCTCCAGCACGTCTATGAGTGGCGCGTGGAGGCGCAGCGCCGGGGTGAATCCGGAGGAAGAGCTCCGGCGCGATCTCAGGGCAGTATGGAGCTAGGGAACGACTGTCACAACCGAGGTCCGGGCACGCCGCAATCGCGGCGGTAAGACCCCTTTTGAGGAGTGGCTGGATAGGCTTCACGGTGTCCTGGCCTACCGCATGACGCAGGTCCTCGCCGGACACGGAAGTTTCGGGAGGTACCGGTGTCGGATAGGGAGGGAAGAAACTCCTGGGTGTCACCACTGCGAGGATCGCCCGGAGGACATGGGGGAGCAAACAGTGCAGGACTGCCCCGCTTTGGCAGAGCACCGCCGTGTCCTCACGACGGCGATAGGTGGAGACCTCTCGCGCCCGGCATTGGTCGAGGCCATGCTGCGGGGAAAGACGGAGTGGGGAGCTGTCGCCTCCTTCTGCGAAGCAGTCATGCTCATGAAGGAAGAGGCGGGCCGCGTGAGGGAGAGGACAGCGTCCTCCTTCCACCCTTGCCGCAGTGGTAGACGCCCACGGCTACGGACGTCGGCAGACGATCTGCGGCCACCGTAGGCGCGGGCATGCAGGCGGCGAGTAATGGGCGACACGCTGTCCGACCATGGACCATGCCAGGGTCACAAAGGCCCGTTGTGTTCCACGCGCGCCTCAAAGAGTGTCAGCATTATGACGGGGCCCCCCTCTAGAGGGCCAAAGCCTGCCGGAGTCGCGGGACTTATCCCATTACCGTGACCGTGGAACGTGAAGGGTTATTGAAGGACACCGTGGATTTTAATCAGTACGAGTCTGACAGTCCTTCCCGCCCTGCCGTGGGTGGGAGGACTCATTTGATGAATTTACCACGTTAAAAAAAATCAATTTAAATTAGACGTCATTCCTATAATTTCTATAGTGTCGCTGGGCGCTTGGGCTTCCACATCAGTTGTTCCAGATCTTCATTTTTATACGTCAACAGAGAGTGCTCATCAGACTGAACAACTCTTGCTTAGACGAATTCCTGTTTAATAAATGAAATCGTGTACCGCCGCAACCGCTATGTCCCTGCATTTTAAATCTGTAATATCTTCGAAAATATTCATTTAAATTACATGCTATAAAGGGCCATATTGGTCTATATTACATGCACAATTTATTTAAGGTACTTAATTATATATAGGATTAATATTGTATTGCTTAAAATAGCTTTTTTGTAAATAAGCCATTATTTTTGTAAAGTAAAGGATAAAAAATAGTTATTGTGGGTTATCCATAAGAGATAGACATATACCATCGCGGACTTTATTGTAGACCTTTTTAAGGTGTGTAATACTGTAGTACATCATTTTGATCTATCTCGTAGGGTTCAGCCAGCGCAAGCGCAAAAAAATTAGTTTATTTACGTCCTTACAAAACCTCTAAAATTATAAGAGTTTCTCTAAGATATTATGCATGTATTATACATAAAAACCTTCTTCTTGAGCCACTCTATCTTTTAAAAAAAACCGCATCAAAATCCGTTGCTTAGTTTTAAAGATCTAAGCATACAGGGGGACAGGAAGTGGGAAGCGACTTTGCTTTATACTATGTAGTGAAGATTTTGTTCATATTTTACAAATACATTTTATGTCCAAAATAACATCGCCCTATAATAAATATCAAAGCATAACTTGAAAATGACATGTCCGCGTTGTTATTCGAATAGGATGTCATTTTGCGGGCACGAAATAGGGTATTAATTTTGAATGAAATTGTATTTGACATCATTATTTCTATCTGATGTCGTTTGTAAGCTGCGTTTCATCAAATGGCATAAATGTTTTATCACTTTGGTAAAGCTACGCTGCCAATTTAATGCATGAATAGAGCTTTATTTAAATTAACTATCGCGTGGTATTTATTGGACGGCACTGTGACGCAGAGGTTAAGCGATTGGCTCCTGCACACGTAGCATGGCGCCGTAGTAACCGGTTCTGTCCACAGAAGAAAAGACAAAATAACAGAACGAAGAAAGATTTTTACCGTTTGATGCATGGAAATTTATAAAATATAGAAAAAAAAGACGGGTTGCAATCCGGGAGTGCCGGTAGAAGTGAAAACTTTTTATTACTGTGTTATATTTTAAAACTGGAGTGGTACAGATATGAAATTAACGAATTTTGTTACATCTTCTTAGTGTCGTACAGGGGGGGTATTACAACTTTTTTTAATTCCGGGCAGTTTTCGAGCAGTTGAATTTACGGCGATAAGCAGGCTTGTTCTATTTCGTATTATGGCGCACGTAATTCTGCAAGGAATCATCCAGGATTATTTGTCTCTGGATGATTAAGACGGGCTAGCGAATTCGTTCAAAAATCGAATCGACAAGTTACCGATGATTACCGGTTTTATAATTGTGGGTGAAAAACTTCTTTTTCATTGTAAATTTAGGAGATATTTGAGTTAAACTGTATTTTAATAACAATTTAAATATTTATAATCAACTTGAGCAATATTTATTGTTATTTTATGCAAAAACTTAATACTAAATATTCAACTCTCGCAAAGGGGTTTGTTTCTGAACGATCGTGTTGCAATATTTTTTTAGTCTGTGACGGTTTTGATTGCCAAAAAAAACAAGAATAATAATATCGTATTCTATTTATTTATCATGCCACTATGTTGTGCTTTTTAGTGCAATAATAAAGGAGTACAGTCTTTTCCTGCCGCAGAGAAAGTAAGAAAACAATGGACTAAGTCACGAGCGGAAAAAATTGAAAAACGGAGCTGTACCAACGTTGTTATTATTTTTAAAGCAAGAGGCTCCAAAATCAAATAGGCGCCTAAGATATGAAGCTAGAAAATGTTTCAGCAAGAGAAGGAATGATAAAACCTAGGACGTTTATTCAAACCGAAAGACAGTGTACCTAGTTCTTACCATGTTAGTGCTCCTGAAATTGGCTGTGAAATTGTGGTACCAGAAGCAATCGAGGAAGTGAACTTAAAATGTCTGTTAATACATCAAAGACTGCCCAATGTACCCAAATAAAAATTGAACACAAGTTTCGGCTCCATTGGACTGTACCGTTTCAGGAATAATGCTGAGGCTATTAATTTTAACACAGGGTTTGAGTCCTGTCATACATTTTGTTTGGTTTATTCAACCCTAAGTCCATTGGTACGAATGATTACTTATTTCAGTCACCATGTCTCAAATCTAAGCTCTTGATAAGTTTTTGTTACACTGATGGAACTACGACAGAATAAAACATTTTTTTCAGGAGAAACATGTTTTTTATTTAGAACAATTTATTATTATATGAGTAAATGTTTACGAATATGAATCTATTTATTGCTTATCGTTCAGCAAATGAGTGTAGGAATATGTGTCGTAAAATGTAATAACTTTGTCGTCTTTATATAGCTCATCAGCTGACATTATATCGTGTATTCAATCTCCAGATATTCGGTAGTGCCTCCATTATTAATTCTAAAGCTTAATTTAGGTAGTTTAAACTGTTTAAAGACAAATTAAAAGAAACAAGCGAGTAAAAGTTACTAAAAGGTGGCGTAAACTGAATGATTTTGGAGATACCAATTTTGACAGTTAATCCGGCCTTGAAATGTCATTATGTACCTTGTAATACGAAGTTTCCAGGCACAAGCACAGGCAGAAGTTGGTAAGAGGTCACGTGACCTTTTTGCCGTCCGTCAATCTGTGTTCATAATACGACTAAGCAAGGCAGCTCACTTTAAGGCGTAAACTGACAGGAATTAAGAGGTTGTAATACGCCCCCAGGTGTCAAATCAGAATGTTTTCATATATGTTAGATAGATGGCGATAAAACGATAGCTTGCATTTTAAACGTGCAAGTTTAAAATACAAGCTATCGTTTGCCTCTTCATTTTTACATTTCTACGTGGTTCACGCTAATAGCGATAGATGGCGCTTATTTTAATTACGCCTTACGCTTCCTCGATCAGTGTCACGTGACAATGACGCGAGTTTTTCATTTTTTACTCATTACAAAAAAAAGTGTACAAAGCCGCTAAAGAAGTTTTCACTTCAAAATGTAACTATTCTTCAATGGTGTACAATCGTGTCATAAACTTGCACAAGAACAGTCGATTTGTATACAAATAACGATAAAATGACTTTGTCTGTTCTTGGTAGAATAGAGATAGAAATTGGTCATGCTACGCGTGCTGCTCTGCGTGTCGGTTCGATTCCCGATGATTTTAAATGTCTGTAAACGCACCCACGACAAAAGAGAAATTCTTAGTGTGGGGCAAAGTTAGAGAATAAAACTAAGCTATTTAAACTTATAATTGTATCCTGCCTATAGGTATAAAGTTTCATTAAAATCGTTTCAGTCTTTTCGAAAAAATAAGTAGGTATTTGAAACTTTGTATAAAATGTTTTTCTTTGTCCAACACTGAACAAGACACTATCTCTAAAACTCACAAAATATTCTAATTTCATCACCAACATAACACGTGTTAAACTTCTGGAAACACACAGCTAATGACTACATTAAACAATCAAGCCGCTTTACAATAGTCGGCGTTACAAAGCGCCAAAGTTGCCAACACAAAGCCACTAAGCTCTTAGAAGCTAAACCCCGTGCCTTAATGTAATAATTATCATTTATATCCTTATGAGATGTTGCTGGAAGCTTCGCTAGCGTGTAACTCGGAAATTATCTCGCGGGTATGTGTATGCATAGGTACTGGTATAAGTCCCTTCGTATACCTACATCGCGACGCAAGTCTCCGATACCTATGACTTTGGTCGTTTATGCGTGCCTGTTTACGAACCTCTAAAAATAAAATTAAAAAATTAAAAATGTTTTTATTGCAACTCTTACACTATACAGCATTACAAATGAAGAGTTAACCCCAGAAAGTTATAAAATAATACTTGTATTGGGGCTACCTCGCTACCTCGTAGTTTCTTATGCATTTTTAGGGTTATGTTTAGTATATATAGCTTTCTGACTGTCAAGAGATTGCTAATCTTGTAGAGACTTTCCGTGGGGTATCGATAAGGCTTGAAGTACATAACCTTTATGAGTGCTCTCTGGGCTCTCTCTAGGTCCAGAAATTTGGTCTTGGTGGCACCTCCCCAAACAGAGATACAGTAAATTATTACAGATTGTGCTAGGGCCACATATACCTTATTTAATAGCTGCGCTGTCATTACATGGCGCAAACTTTTAAACACCCAAATAAGTTTTCTAACCCTAGACATAATAACTTCAATGTGGGAGTGCCACGACAATCTTTGGTCCATAGTTATCCCCAAGTATTTCGTAGTTCGAACTTGCACAATTTTCTGGCAATTGCAGTCTAGCGTGTTGGCACACCCATGTATGACGATTCCGAAGTCATCTCCTGGTTGGGACCTTTGATTCGGCGTGAAACAAATGAAATTACTTTTGGAGATGTTTAGCGTTAGCAAATTATTGTTTAGCCAGCTAGCTATTATAGCTAGACTTCTCTCTGCGTTAGCCTTAACAGCAGCCCATGACAACCCCGAAAAAACAATTGCGGTATCATCCGCATAAGAAACAACTCGCCCGCCACTGATCCCAATGTTACACAGATCATTTATGTATATTAAGAACAGTGTCGGGCCGAGTACACTTCCCTGCGGGACTCCATATACTACATTTACTTCTTCGCTTACGAGGTTATTTATTTTTACTTGTTGTCTTCGATTTTGTAGGTAACTTTCCAGGATTGAGAGAGCCATACCTCTTATGCCGATAGCTTCAAGCCTGTGCAGAAGGATGGGAACAGAAACGGTGTCAAATGCCTTTTTTAAGTCTAAAAACACTGCTAAGCATTTATCTCCTCTATCAACGTTAACCACTATTTCAGAAGTTAGTGCCAACACAGCGTCCTGAGTGGAGCGACCCTGTCTAAACCCGTATTGTGAGTTGGATAAAATATTATTTTTATTTAAATAAGAAACAAGTCTATTGTTTAATAATTTTTCTATTATTTTTGACATACTGGACAAGACGGATATGGGTCTGTAGTTGTTAACGTCGCTTGTATCCCCACCCTTGTGCACAGGGGTTACCACTGATCGTTTAAAAGCAGCAGGAAAAACTCCCTTAGCAAAGCACAAATTAGCTAGCCGACTTATTAGTGGAACGACAAAGTCTCTGGACAATTTGAGGAATCCGGTAGGAATACCATCCCAACCAGGAGCGCTCGTGGAATCTAGACTCATGAGTATACCATCCACTTCCTGTGGGTCAGTATCAAGCAACACGAACGAGGAGACCTGAGAATGTGACCCAGATATATTATTGGTAACAACACTACTAGCAACAATTTCCTCAGCTAAGGTTTTGCCAATTTCAACGAAAAACTGATTGACACGATTAAGTGAGTCTAAAGGATGTGGCATGATATTTAAGAGACAACTATTTGAGGATCTGGGTGCTTTAAATTGAGAGATTTCATTAATTTTTAGCCATAGTTGCTTTGGGTTATTTATTGAATCAGCAATTTGATTTCTCTGGAATTGTCTCTTAAGTTTCTTAATGAGATTCGAACAAAAATTGCGGAAACGTTTAAATGTAATTTTAAGTATGATATTGAATGGTTCTTTCTTTGACTGTAACTGCATTTTGTTTCGCAGTCTAATACATCGAAGTGCACCCACATTAATCCATGGTTTCAGGATTCGCCTATTTCCTGAGACTAATTTAACCTTAGTATTTGAAAGTAAAGAAGTCCTGATCACGTCCGTCAATTTATCCGCCATGATTTCTGGGTTTTCCAAAGTATCACTAAATGCTATGTCCGTATTTATGAGGTCATTGTAAGCGCTTTTAAAGTCTATAACTGTTTTATATTTATCGCAACTTTTGATATTCACTGTGTGGGTTAAGTTTAACAGTACCATAGCATGATCTGTGACAGAAGTGTTCAAAACAGCTACGAAGGCAGAGTTACAACATTTTTCAATCTTCAGTATGACATGATCGAGGCAGCTGAGCTGCCTGGTAGGTAGACAATGCCCCGGAAGGAGGCCATGCCCTGCCAGCATCTATACATATAATAAAATGGTAGGAAAGTCAAAACTGTACATTGAATATTTTTTTAAAAGAATACTTGGGGTGTGATCTACAATCGATACCGAAGCCAAAAATATAGTTTTTAGAATTTTTGTCTGTTTGTCTGTTTATCTGTTTGTCTGTTTGTCTGTATGTATGTCCGGGATAAACTTAAAAAGTACTGGACGGATTTGAATGATTCTTTTTTTGTTGTATAGGTATTAAGTCTGGCCAACATATAGGCTATAATTTATCTTAAAAACTTGAACACCTGGTCCAGAACTGCAACAGACCAGCTAAACTATAAGAGATACAAAAATGGTGCCAAAACAAAAATTGTTCCACATGATGAGCATTTTCTGCTGAGATAATAAATTTGAAGATCTGGAACACCTGATGTGGAACTCCAAGAGCCCAGCTACACTATAACATATACAGTAATGACGCCTTAGCAAGAGTTGTTCAGCCTGATAAGCTCTCTCTATTGCCGTATAAAAATTGAAGATCTGGAACATCTGATGTGGAACACCAAGAGCCCAGCTACTCTATAACATATACAGTAATGACGTCTTAGCAAGAGTTGTTCAGCCTGATAAGCACTCTCTATTGCCGTATAAAAATTGAAGATCTGGAACATCTGATGTGGAACTCCAAAAGCCCAGCTACACTATAACATATACAGTAATGACGTCTTAGCAAGAGTTGTTTAGCCTGATAAGCACTCTCTATTGCCGTATAAAAATTGAAGAACTGGAACATCTGATGTGGAACACAAAGAGCCCAGCTACACTATAACATATACCTACAGGAATGACGTCTTAGCAAGAGTTGTTCAACCTGATAAGCACTCTCTGTTTCCGTATAAAAATTGAAGATCTGGAACACCTGATGTAGAACACCAAGAGCCCAGCTACACCATAACATATATAGGAATTACGTCTTAGCAAACTTGTTCAGCCTGATGAGCACTCTCTGTTGATGTATAAAAATTGAAGATCTGGAACATCTGATGTGGAACTCCTACAGACCAGCTACACTATAAAATAATATAGGAATGACGTCTTAGCAAAGTTGTTCAGCCTGATGAGCACTCTCTGTTGACGTATAAAATTGAAGTACTGGAACACCTGATGTGGGACACCAAGAGCCCAGCTACATATAAGTATAGGAATGACATCTTAGCAAGAGTTGTTCTGCGTGGTGAGAAAATTGAAGATCTGGAACACCTGATGTGGAAATCAAAGCTATAAATAATTTCACTGTAGGTATAATTTTAAAATAACATAAGCTGGGAGTACCTCCACGCAGTAAAGGCGGTAACAGTTTAGAACTAATTTTAGACGATGAATAAAAATTTGACTCTACAGGCCAAAACTCCCATTTATTTTTTTACCCGGGCTCTTGAAATTGGACATCAGACTTATCAGATGTTCGATTTTTACGACCCCGTGCCGCTGGCATAAGCAACAGAATCCGCGTACGAAGTCGCGGGCAGCAGCTAGTATTCAAATAATTCAACCTATTACTGCGTTGCTGAGATATCTCCGTGTCCTTTGGTAAAAGATTAATGTTTATATCGCCTACAATTACAATGTTTTTGTGTGTTTTAATAGAGTCAAGATGAAGGTTTAAGGAGTCAATAAAATTATTTGCGCAAGCATTTGAAGGTGAACGGTATATGCCAATAATGGTGTGGTCCGAAACAGACACCTGTATTGCAGATGCATGAGTTAATTTCACTTCGGTTACTCTTGGGACCTGATTATTTTTAATATAAGCAACCACGCCATCATTTTGATTAAGCTGATTTACTGTATAATAAGAGTTATAATTATTTAACAACGGCAGTTGTCTCTTGTAATTAAGTCTGCATTCTGTTAGGATTAATACATCTGGGTCATGGGTCAATCGCGACAAGTTTACCTGTAAGTCATCAATGTTGCTATAAATGCTCCTAATATTTTGTGTCAAAACAGTAAAATTCGAGTTATCTTGTTGTATGTAGTTACTTATTTGTTCAATATCAATACCAACTGAATTTGCTATTTCAATATTGTCCAATTCTCTTAGTGTAGTAAGATTATTATCCATATTCGGTAATGAATAACAAAAGTTGTTGCATATAATTAGGTCTCGAGTATAACTTATTAAAAACGTTTGTACAATATCGTATTAAGATTGCAAATATAAGTAAAATTAAGAGTAATAACTTAGCTAAATAAGGTTTTTGTGAGGCTGGTGAGTGTAAGCTTTGAGTAAGTTGAATAGAGTAATGTTTGTGTGGAGTGTTAGATGTTAATGTTGTTGTGTTATGGTTCAGCTGATCATTCTTACATAATATAAGTATTTTACACGTTAAACTAAAGCTGTTACTAAGTGCTATCATAGCAAAAATATAAAACAATATGTTAATAGTAGTACATGCAAAAAATAAAAGTTTTAAACAATAAATACTAGTATAAGGCTTTTTGACCGTATTTAGTCACATGGCTTGCTGCAGGTGATGAACCTGTGCTTCATTATTTATCAAAATACCCTGCGTGTTTTCATCTTGCTTTACATAGACTTGTCCAAATTTAGTCCAGCAGTATTTGTATTTCTTCATTTTTACTAAATCCCGGGCCAAGAAGTGAAGTCGGGCTCCCTTGGCCGTTAGTTGTTCTGATATAAACACAGGAGTATCCCCATTACTGGTGCATCCAAGATGCTTTGCTTGCAGTTTAGTTTTATTTTTAATATTGTACAACTTTGTTTTTTGTAGTAAATCAGATTTTAGAATTGATGAGGCCAGTTCAATAATGATGGGGGTATTTTTTACCCCTACTTTCCTTCCCTGGATCCTATGTATATCTTTAATATCACGCGGAACCAAATCGAGGTTTATATTCTTTGCGAGGCATAAAACCATGTTGATGAGGTCATCTTGAGTTTCCCTGGCAGTTTTTGGAACATTTTTTATTTCGATACACGATTTCCGATTGTCTCTTTGTAAGTCCTCTATTTTTCCCTCAAGCACATTTATATAGTCCCTGTCCTTTTTGACTTGTAATTCAAGTGACTCGATCCTTTTTTGGAATTCATCATGCTGAGTAGATAGTCGCTGGATAGATGTTTCTATATTATTATTTGTCAGCTGAAGTTCCTTCAGGTTATTACTGATTTCTTTGAGCTCCTTTTGCTGTGTAGCCATGAAAGAATTGAATAACTCCTTCATATATTCCTTGAACTCGCAGAATTCTGTAGGCAAGTCCTCTTCCCTCCTTCTTTTATTTCGTAAAGCTGTAAAATTAGGCGGCGTACATTCCATGTCTCTATCGTCGATGTTTGGGTCTGACATTGATTTATTCAATTTAACTGCAGACATGGTATTAGGTATAGGTATACGATATTATGAATATCAAGGAGGTATACTGCTAATTGAAGTCTCCCAATTTATGCGCACCCGCTAGTCGCTAGCGCTTTTGAATTGAGGCAAACACACGTGATCTCCGATCCTTACAAGCTTAGCCAGTAATTATATACACTATTAATTTGCGTAGGAGCCTGTTTTTATTCGTTAGAAAATGTTATACAAAATTTTCTAAAATCCAAAAAGTGCTTCGTCCTGAGCAGATTTGAACTCGAGACACCGTGAACGTAAGTCGGCGTAGTTCGCACACGGGCTACCACTGTACAATATCGAGTCTCCAAATTATCGTATGGTATGTGAATCTCTTCGTAATTTTGACAAAAAAGATTGATAGCAAATTGTTTTTGAAGGTAGACACAGTCACTCTAAACAAAAGTTATCACTTTGCAAATTCGTTACGATTTTTACCAAACGAATAATGTTCACTTGCACTGTTTTTTCACGTAATATTTTGCTAAAGTTCGGTTCAGTTTCTGTTTTGTTCACTCTAAAGCAATAATTTGTGATGAAAACTATATTATAAACACTTATAAAAAAAAATATTTTGTCAGAGGTAACAAAAACACGTCCGTTCGCTACTAAGTCAGCGGGGAGGGGGAAAACCTCTATGGATTCGTTTTGCGATAGTCGCCTGGATACCAAAGTCGTAAGGTATTGGAGACTTGGTGTGCTAAGGAAACCTCCACGTGCGTCCGTGGACTGGAGTCCGCTCTCGGATACGTCCGTGGGGAAGACCAGTTTTTCGGGCCGGTGCACCCTGGGATGCGGTCAAAAACTCTTCCTTAGGCACTGTGTACCTAAGGGGTCTCTTTGCCCGTATGCGAATAGCCTGTCGTGTGGACGCTTCAACGCGTGTCCCTCTGATTAGCAGAGGGCACAGCGGCGGAGCGGGCTTGCGGACGGTGAGTAATGGGTAGCTCGCCGTCCGACCAAGGACCAACCCCGGGTCGGTGGCGCGTCGTGTCGTGTTTCGCGCGTGCCTTCGCGGAGTTGTCAGCAAACTGACGGGGCCCCTTATGTAGCCAAATGCCTGCTGGGGTCGCGGGTTTTTCTTAACACAGGATACCGTGGCCACGGAACGTAAAGGGCATCCGAAGGAACACGGATGGATTTTGGTCAGTAAGAGTCTGACAGTCCCTTCCGACTGACTGAAATGACTCCTCCCGCCCTGGGTGGGGCCCAGGGCGGGAGGAGTCATTTGATGATTTTACCACCTAAAAAAAAAAAGGTATTGGAGACTTGCGTCGCTTTGTGTACGAAGGGATTAATAGGTACTGGTATAATTCCCTTCGTGCACTGCGCGACGCAAGTCTCCGCTATTTATGTACGACTTTGATATCAATAGACGCGTGCCTGTGTACGAAAAGGATTCGTATTGCGATAGTCGTCTGGATACCAGAGGGCTAAACGGTATTCTATGTGTTATTTCAGACTACAATATATTTCGGAGCGAATTTTTATCAAGATCCGTTTAGCTGTTCTGTCGGAATTATGTAACAAACATCCACCCATGCATACATTCAAGAAAGCAGAACATTCGCATTTTTAGGTATTAATATCCCGCCTTCGGTAGAGCGGAAGGCACGTCAGACTCGTACTGATTAAAATCCACTGTGTTCTTTCAACCGGCTTAGACAGTCTGAAGATTCCAAAAGTTTTGCATTATAATACTAGTAAGGATAAGGTTGCTAGAAGATCAACGTTACTGAAACTACTGATGAAGAAAATTACAACTATGGAAGAAAATCAGAGTTCATTTTGACATCGTTTTTGTTATTATCCGACCAAGACACAGAACCAGTAGACAGGTTTCATTGTGTATATAAAATAAAAAATTTAATGTTAATTTCATCTTTTTAGGGATAAAAATTAGCGTTCAAGCTTTGATAGACATCAGGTAAAAACAATTTAAAACCTTAGTCACTGACTGCTAAAGACAAGTGGATTAATTAAAAAAGGTAAAAGCAATTGAAAAGGTTTACGGTTGCTAAATTTGGGTAAATTGGGTATACCTACATTATTATTTCTATTTCGTCGTCGTATTGCCCGATAGCAGTGGTGGCCCAGTGGTATCGGCCTCGACTTACGAGTTGTAGATCGTGGGTTCGAACCCCATCAGGCGCATTACTTTGTGTAATTTATTTCAACACCACTGCTCTCAAAACGGTGAAGGAAAACATCGTGAGGAAACCGGCATGTCCTAGAACCAAAAATTCGGAGACATGTGACATCTACCAATCCGCACTGGGCCCGCGTGGTACATTACGGCCCACTCCCTTTCACAGAGAGGAGGCCTGTGCCCCAGCAGTGGGAACATTTATAGGCTGATGATGATTTCCCGATAGATAGATAGCCGTGTCGTTCCAGACGATGGGCACCCTTACTGTTGCTTCCCAGGTGGGGGGGTTCTTTCTCAGTATTGTGACCAGGTGCTGAGACAGCACTGCTTCTTGCAGCAGATTTTTCAATCATACCTTTAAGGCAAGCGACAATGTTAAACTTGGGAATTATCTATTTTGAACATTCTTAATTCGTTCTAGCTTACAGAGTGCGTACATTTTTTTATTGAGTGCCATTCATATTTATTTATTTTGTCCTCCACATATGATTAAGACCTCGTAGAAGAAAGCGAGATAACCTGGATCACTAGTATATCCATTTTCATAACAATTCGATCTTAATCTATGCATAACGACACATGAAAAAGTTAACATCAATATTGATGAAAACCAATTACAAAATGGTCCCACATTTAGGTCCACCAGTAATTGGTCCAAGGGTTGAACCAATTGAGACTGTAATCACAGAGATTAGCAAAACAAATTGAATGTTTGACATGAGTTTGTAGATAAGATAATAGCGGCCATACACCATACTGCCTATCGTACAATCGGCATGACGCTGCCGATTTGATCAGTTAGATTTGACCGTGTGTGGGCGTGGAATCCATCAAATTGGCATGACAACAGGCTTGATCATGCCGATTTGACCATGCCGATTTGATCATGCCAATTTGATCAAACCGATTTGATCAAATCGGAATGATCAAACTTCAAATCGGCAGCAGTGATACCAACTTAGCAACTTTATAGCTAGATCTAGCTAATATTCGGTAGCTACTTTTTAACCGACGTAAAAAAAAGGAGGAGGTTCTCAATTCGAAACGTATATTTTTTTGGAACGAAGTTCCTTATGGCGCGTTGCGAATGGGGGCTAGCCGGAAAAAATTGTAACGACACTTCACAGACTGCGCGACGCAAAGGAAGGTAATGTGTGTATTACCATGGAATGGAATGGACTGGGGGGGTATTACAACGTCTTAAAACCAGGCTTGTTACAGTGAGTGAACGAGATGGCGCCAGACGACTTGTATAGCTCTGTCACTTTCACTGGCCGGAACAAGCCTGGTTTTCGAAAATCGCCTGAACCTTTTTTTAACTTGCTATCGTTAAGCAAGTTTAAAAAACAGGTTCAAGCGATTTTCGACCTTATTGACATTCAAAATTTAGTTTGTTTTTTCTCACATTCTCGTTAGCAAACATTGCTCCTTCATTAAAATCCGGTGTTTGCATAAATGTCAATAAAGTCGAAAATCGCTTGAAGGTCGGAAAACATTTGCTTAACGATAAGCAAATGTTTCCGACCTTCACTTGTATTACCAACTGATTCCCACTAGTGGGATTAAATCGGTAAAAAAACAAGTCGGTAAAAAAGTAGGTAAAAAGTTAAGCCACAAGGTTTATAAAATTGTAGCTGTCGGTCACCGAATAATAGCTAGATCTAGCTATAAAGTTGCTAAGTTGGCATCACTGCTGCCGATTTGAAGTTTGATCAAATCGATCGTCATGCCGATTGGACGATAGGCAGTATGGTGTATGGTGTATATGGATGAACTGCCAATTTGATCAAATCGATCGTCATGCCGATTGTACGATAGGCAGTATGGTGTATGGCCGATAACGTCATTAATGCTAGAGGGAGATAGAAAGTAGTAATTTTAACAAAAAGGCTTCTTCTGACTTTTGCCGATTATATCTGTAAAAAACCGACCAAATGCTAGTCGAAAAAACGTCGCGCACAGAATGTTTCGTATTCCTAAATAATTGTTTTATTTTCTTTAATACTTATACTACATACTATTTAAGACCTTATTCATTGGTCACGCTGATGACCACCAAATCACACAATATAATCTACCTACATTAGCATTTAGCAGTCGTGCCAAAGGCGCATAGGTAACCCAGAAACTGGGTCTTGGAAGTCAAATAAGCAGTCACTCCATATTAAATACTGGTAATCAGCTGTATAAAGTTGAACGGCCGACCTATTCTGTAATAAACCAGGCACAAACTAACAAAAAACTTTCTTAATTTTACGTCAGTCAGCAATAATTGAAATAATAGAATTTCTGGCTCCGTCAGTTGCTCCACATTTAGCTATGTCACAGGGAATTTTTAATTTTCTCTGACTGCTAAGTTCATGAGAGCATATTACTAGAGGGACGTCTGACTTTATTTGTAATCAAAACACTACCTAGATAATTTTAAGAATAGCGTTGAATTAAATCGAAAGTCTTTTCGTCAGAGAGCAGTTAAAGCCTAATGGTAACGGCTCCGACTTACGACTTGTAAGTCGTGGTTTCGAACGTAGCCAAGAGTATGTCTATATACTTTCTGTTATTTATTTCATCATCACTGCTCTACCAAACCGAAACCGGCTTGTACTAGAACCAAAAATATGAGACATATGACATCTACCTACCCGCACTGGGTCTAATCCAAGGTGTTGGTTTACAACCCTCACCCTCTCAGGAGTGAGACGAGGCTTGCTTCCTCAAAGGGGGAGGCCTGTGTCCTAGCAGTGCGAACATTTTAGACTCATTTTAGTGACAAATTCTTTAGCATTTGTTAGGCAGAAGTTTGCTTCTTCTAGTGTACTTATTATAAGGGCCTAATGAAGTTTCCCATTGGTAAATTTACGAACAAACGTTACGTACTCTCTGCAAAAAAGGGAATGTAGTAAAAGTTTTGCAACTTTCTTGACCTATTTTAGCCCCGACTACAACAATTTTGTTAAATAGCTTTTTCTTGTGAATTTCTCAGTCCTTTCTAGGCCTAGTAGCTAAAGTTATGTTTTGATTACTTAATTAAGTAGATTTAGAGCAACAAAGTCTGTGACCTCTTTTCAAATTTGTTTCAATTCCGTTTTAATTCTACCACAAGCCTCATCTGGGGTACAATGCATCACTGATTGCCACACAAAATTCACTCCAATATACGAGAGCGAGGTCCCATGCAAATAAGTCGTGACAATCCACTCTAACAAAGCAGGCTTCATTACATCTATTTACCATCCCATTCTCCTGTTCAAATAAACTCATTCTTCGTTCATTCATTCGTTCCGTTCAATATCCATGATGGCACCCGTCTAAACCGCGCTTTAGAAGTACATTTCTATTATGTTGGTAGCTACACGCTGTAATCACACGTGTCAGTGCGTCTAGTTGCCTACCACTGTGTAATAAAGGTTTGCTGGTAGGGGATTAACTGGGTATTGTGTCTTTCCGTGTTTGTTAAGTATATTACATGTCAAATGTCAGTTTTGATGCAAACTATATTTTTACTCTTTTAGGCCATGTTACATTGCTTACTTTTCCGGTGGAATCACTCACTCCGTATAGAAATGAGTATAGATTTATCAGCATACGAAATGCCAAAAAATAAAATATCCACGCGTAAAACATCAATGTTCGAAACATCGAAAACCAAAAAATGGATCGGACCGAAAATTAAAGAATAAAAGTTTACCTACCTATAAGGATTTGTCACACTGGATGCGTTCTGCGGGCTCCGGTCAGGTCAAAGCGAACGCAGCCCGCATGATGTATGAACAACATTGTCGGTATCAATATATTTTGTATAGAATGCAATCTGACCGTGCGAGCACAACCAAAGAACGCATGTTGGCCCGACAGGGTGGTGGGGAGGGAAGGACGCGTCCGGACCGGTTGGCTGCGGGCACGCGGGCTGCGGGCGTCGGGCTGCGGGCTGCGGGCAACGGTCAGTTTGTTGATGTTCGTCAGCGTGTTTTCTTCTTCCTCGGTAATCATTTTCCTCGATCAAAACCCAATAATAAAAGAACTGATTACCAGCACTACTGATACACGCACTCAAATAACTGAAATAAGATGGCCGCTGTTTGGCCTGCCCGCATCGCCCGGACCGCTGACCGGTTGCCCTGCCCGGATCGCTGACCGATTGCTCTTCCCTGCTCGCAGATCGATTGTCCCGACCGACAGCGTTGTTCATACATGATGCGGGCTGCGTTCACTTTGACCTGACCGGAGCCCGCAGAACGCATCCAGTGTGACAAATCCCATAGTGTTGTTTATGGTTAAATAATGTTCGCTCAATATTTATCTCTACTCGAATTATCTAGGTACAAAAAAATATACCTAAATGTCGAAGAACTGATTATCGTCGAATTTTTTTCACAATTTTCTTGAAAAAATAACCGCGAGACCCACGTATAAAATATTCACCTGATTAGGAAATGTGACCCGTGTTGTTAGGTCATCAACGCGGGATGGGAAGCACTTTGTACTTCTGACATCACCAGTGATGTTGACATAGTGATGTGATACGTATCAGTATTCCTCAGTGACATACAAAGGGCATCAATTGGATACAGGATACATAAGACCACGTGATTAATGTCAGATCAGATAAGGTCAGCTGACTATGGGTGAGAATAGGTATGGGCAATCGGAAGCCCGACAAGACACCTATTGACTAAAAATATAACCGGTTCCTTCGGTTTCCAGTTGCGTTCTAAAGCTATTGTGCCCTGTTAAGGCAGTCATACCGTGACAGTCGTTTGACCCTATCAGTTTACTGACAGCTCCAACGACATGAAACATGATGCGCTGTCGTCTCTGGTTTGATCCTTGATCGGACGGCAAGCTACCAATTAATCGCCGTCCGCAAGCCCGCGGCTACGGTTAAGGTATTACTATGTTGAAAGTCGGCGTATAAACCCTCATTCCACCAAGTGAACAAGAACTATGCTGGAATTAATTCATTCAGTCAAATGTCCCGAAGAATCTCATAGTTCAAAGTTCCGAACTTTGTTTATTAGTTTCAAAGTCGAAGTTTATATTATCAGCCTATTGCCGTCTACTGCTGAACGTAAGCCTCCCCCAAAGAGCGCCAACCCTCCCGGTCCTGGGCAGTCCGCATCCATCCGCTGCCAGCCACATTCTTCAAATCATCGACCCATCTTATCGCAGGGCGTCCTACACTATGTTTTCCCATTCGCGGTCTCCACTCTAGCACATGTTTGCTCCATCTGCCGTCTGTCCGTCTACAGACTTGGCCGGCCCACTTCCACTTCGACGTGCTTATTCTACGCACAATGTCGATTACTTTGGTTCTCTGGCGAATGACTTCGTTGTAGTGAGTCAAAGTTTAGTATAATCGAATATATTTGTATGATCGGCTTCGAGAATTAAACAGGTCAGTATGTATTGATCCCGGGGCCATGGAAGTTAAGAATTGTTTTCCATCAAACAATTGTTTTCCGTAAAACAATTCTTAACTTCCATGGCCTTGGGGTGAGGCCGTGAGGTTTGGGTCATCATGACCCGATTATTTTGCAGGCGATGATACCTGTGTGATGTTATCAAGCGCGCATATATTTTGTATAACTGTATTTTTCTTCTATTTTGTGCACTTGTGGCGTGTGCCAATAAACATTTTTCTTTCTTTTTATAGCCTACCCAGACCGCTTTACATAAGGCGGGATTTAGGCTTGTGTGTCCCCTAAATGGTATAAAAAAATTGCAGGGTCGGCAATGCGTAGGCGATATTTCTGATGTTGCAAGCGTCCAAGGGCCACCCTGACCGGTTTCCATCAAGCGGGATTTAATATTGTTTATCAGAAAAGTGGATGACAAATAAATATATGAAAATTATGATTGACATAAAAAAAATATACAAACTCGACAGCGGATGGGTACTACAACACAGGTTATAAGTTATATTATACCTGTATTCATATGAAATGTATTGGAATATCTTTTAAATATTAAACTGTTATCTAAAAGTACTCTTGTCTTGTTTATATTATGTTCATGAATTATACTGTGTATATTTTACTATGTATCGGAAAAATGGTCATAAATATACGACATTGGCACTCGCTTTTATTGAGCTATATGTAAATTTATAAATTCTGTTTGTTTATAAGATTCTCCATAGAGAACTTCGCTTTGGAATAACCTACATTACTTTCACAGTTTTTATGTTTCGTGACTGGGACTGTAGCACCGTAAATATTTTTAAACTATTTAATTTTACTTTTGTTTTTTAACAATTCAAAAGTGACTGTACTTAAAATAAATGATTTGATTTTGCTTTTGATAAGGTATTTTGTTTGAGCTTATACCATTTTAAATTGCACTAGGTATTCCCTGCCGTTTTACCCCCGCTGCTCATCTCAATACTCAATTTTTTATTGCATTCCATATTATGTTACATAGATGGTTTAAACAAATTAAAGATCAATATGGACCCTTTTAATCACCTATTGGTCATAACGTGATGTTATATAACCTGTAGTCGTCCTTGATAAATATACTAACCAACAGAAAAAGATCTTTGATCCAGTAGTTCCTAGAATCAGCGCCAAACAAACAAATCAACAAACAAACTTCAGCTTTATAATAATAGTATAGAATACAATGTACTGAAAATCACATTTAGTCATCAGCACAAAGTCACACCTTCTTCATTATCTTTAATAACATAACCTACCCCGGTCCTTTTTTTTTTTGTGTTCCGGGGTCATGGTAATGAGATAAGTCCCGCAACCCCGGCAGGCTTTGGCCCTCTAGAGGGGGGCCCCGTCATCATGCTGACTCTCTTTGAGGCGCGCGTGGAACACAACGCGCCGTCGACCTGGGCATGGTCCATGGTCGGGTGGCGAGTTGCCCATTACTCGCCGCCCGCATACCCGACCCCGGTCCTTACTACTCGTATAACGGTAGCATAATAAAGCTACGCGCTACGCCGTAGCACAGCTACGAATGTTCTCATTACATATCCGGGCTGACCATGTAATGTCATGCATCCGGCGTAGCACTGCGTAGCGCACATTTCATTGCTCTAAAAACTCTTGTTACGACGTACCTAACCACGGATGTAATGCTCAACGTCGTCTAGGGATTATGTTGAGCGCTTAAAGCATTTACATGAAATTTTGTTTATACGTACTCGTACTAATTTAATGTGTTTTATTCTGATAGATTGGTTCTTATGAGCAATGTCAATAGGTACAAAATTGTGACATTTTGACCCATTTACAATACCCAGTGAAATGTGTCCCCAGTCGAATTAATTTCAAAAATAATGAACACGTATTTTATTGTATCAGTTTATATTGTCATAAATAAAACACATCAAAACTATGCAAAAAACATTCCTATTGTATTCTGAATTTTAAAAGCGTCAGATATTCGTGTGGTATGTTTACCTTACGTACTTAACAAATTAAAAAATATTAACCGAACAATTTAATGATCTAACTTTAATGACGGACTTATTCGATTTTTTCAGTCATCTTGCCAATTGACGTTGAATACAATTAGGTGCGTCCCCACGTAGCGCGCAGCCTCGCGAGGCATTTTCCGCGCGAAGCAGGTCGGTTGGTGTGGACGTGTCTCGGGCGAGGCAAGTGACAGCGCCGGCGCGGTCGAGCGACCGAGCGCCCGAGCCATCCAGTGTCGGCTTTTGTTTTGCTCGCGTATATTGTTTCGTGCCTCGGTCGAAAAACAATAGACGCGTCCCCGCAGAGTGAGCAGCCTCGTTTGTCAGTTTCCTAGCGCAGCAAATGCCTCGAGAGGCTGCCCGCTCTGTGTGGACGCACCTATTGAATACTTTCCCAAAGAACACACTGAAGACGTTTCAGAGAACAAAGATATTGGCTGAAGATACATACTAATTAATACATAATCATCTGAATGGTCGTTACTCAAACTTTACGACCCAATTTACTTGAGAGCATTTTTCATAATTACCACCAAACCGCTATTTAAAGCCCCTTTTTCATGATTATGGTGTTTTCATGGACGCACGTATGGTAATTTTAAACACGTTTTTGTGATTACATAGCCGACGATTCGCGGCTAATGTGTGTTTAAAAATAGAAATGCGCTGAGCTTTGGGTAAATAGAAAACCGCAAAACTCGTATGAATTAATTTGTAATGTGTATTAACTGCGTATTTGTGGTTAATCGGTAATTTAACAATTTCCAATGTTTTTCAAGCTATTGTTTACGTTCATTAGGTGCGTCCACATAGAGCGAGCAGCCTCGGGAGGCATTTGGCATCTGCTTGCTCTGTTTGGACGCGCAATTGTTTCTCGATACAATAACCCAACGCGAGCAAAACAAAAGCCAACAATGGATGGCTCGGGCGCTCGGTCGATCGCCCACGCCAGCGTGCGCACTTTCCTCGGCCGAAACACGTCCACACTAACCGAGCTGCTTCACGCGGCAAATGCCTCGCGAGACTGCTCGTTCTGTGTGGACGCACCTATTAGCTATCGTGTGGTTACCTCAGTTTTCAAATGTGGATGATAATAAATAACTTGTTCTTGTATAGCTAATTCGCTAACGTTGAATACATTAGAAATGGCATCTAATCATATACGCCGTATGGTCATAAAAATTAAATTTAAATTACAAAATATTTAAAAATAAATCAAGTTAAGCTGTTATTCAATACCAAAGGAGAATCTAAAACATCTAAATATTTTAACTGAAAATTATGATTGTAAATTTAAAAATATAAAGAAAAAAATATCAAGAAAGGTTACATTCAAAATATTCATCCCAGTCTGCTGAGTCGGCACAAATATCTATTGCCAACCAAATATATAAATACCTATAATTAAATTCATGCGTCTATTCTATTAAATTATAGCTCAGTGAGCCGTGAGTACGGATTATTGTAATAAAATGGTGAATTTAATGAATTGAAAGTGTCAGTTCATTAATCATTTTAATATATTATGACTGAATGAAGGTCTCAATTTCATTTGAATGTAACATATTAATATATTTCTGAATTTGGTATATAAAAGGTGATTTGTAAATGATACAACAAAGAGTAAATTAATGTTAAGTTATAAAATTTTGAGAAAATTAAGTTTGAGTTTTTATAGCAGTTGGATCGCGTAAACGTTTTATTATGTACTAAAACCGGTGTCAAATAATTAGGTATTATAAATGTCAAATTATTTAACAATCACGTTAGGTTTACTAGATTCAGGCTTGCAGACGGCAAGTAATAACTATCTAGCCTTCCAATTAAGGACAAGGTTCATTGCGGATCTCAAGGAGCTTTCAAAGGCCAAATGTCTGCTGGGGTCGCGAGATTATCTTAAAAGGACATCGTAGCCCTGGAATGCTTAGGGCAACAGATGGAACAGGGTGGTTTTTTAGTCAGTACGAGCCTAACAGCTCCTTCAGGTCTATCCACAGTGGGAAGGCTCGTTTTAATTATTTTTACGGTAACCGGTTTCACCTTAACAGCCACTTTAAAATCTCAGCTTGAAAAATATGTCCGATATAATAAATGTGTTCAATTCCAGAACAATTATTGAATTTGAATGAAAAATTATTTTCTGTTTGTTTCAATTCATTAAGTAATTAATTTATTAACTTAATACATTTCAGCTTTTTTTACTTTTAAATATGATTCTATTGGAAACGAGGATGTGCTATTAAAAGGAAACGAGAAAGCGGTTGCCTCACTTGTCTTTTACAAGAAAAGAATCTTCACTTTAAAGTTATTAGAATTTTCTGATTAAGACTTTTTACAGCATTAAGATTCAATATGGTTTTCATTAAGCATCATCTGCCAGGTCTTGTTTCAACCAACTTGAATGGTTCATTTAAGTTTAAAATCTATAGTAATATTACACATAGGGACCGGTAAGTCAATCGGTTTTCATATAAAATAACTTTTCTTTCGAAAGTCGGTGATTTTGTTTTTTATTTCATTGATATTTTCGCCACCGACTTTCGAAAGAAAAGTTATTTTATAGGTTATTTTAAACTTTTTTGTGGTTGTTTTTGAAGTCGGTTTTTTTTTTTGAAAAAGTTTTTATTTTATCCTTTTTAGTTTCAATATGTAATCCAAATCCTTGTCAAATAGATAATTTTCTTACATGTGCACTAGAATTTTGCAATCCGTAGCACCGGTAATAACATCGCCCATGTACACAATGAGCTAAAAATAAAAACTACTGAACCAAACTAAATGAAAATTTTATGGGACGAAATGGGAAGTATACTGCATCGAACAAAAAAGAATCATCGAAATCGGACCAGAAACCTGGAGTAATCGGTGTACACTGTTAATACATTTTTAGTTTTTTGTTGATTTTTCAAAAACCTCTAGTCCGATTTCGATAAAATTCATGGCACCATTTGGAAAGTATATCCTTTCCAAAAAAAAAAAGAATGTTTCAAATCGGTTGGCAAGCGACGGAGTTATGCCCGAACAAACATTAAATAAAAAAGTTTTTTTTTAATGTAATCGAGTTCTTTTGGAAGCCGGTAGCTTTGCTTTTTTATTTCATTGATTTTTTTGCCACCGACTTCCGAAATAAAAGTTATTTGGTAGGTTATTTTACCCTTTTTAGCGGTAGTTTTTTTTAGAAGTCGGTTGCATTAAAAAATAGACTTTTTTGTTTTACCCTTTTTAGTTTAAATATTCAACCCAAATTCTTGTCAAATACATACATAATTTTCTTACATATGCACTAGAATTTTATTATCCTTAGCACCGGTTATAACATCGCCCATGTACACAATAAGCAAGAACACCAAAATAAATGATTTTTTTATGGGATCAAAGGGCAGGTATACTGCATCAAACAATAACTCATATGGGTCATTAGTATAAATGAATTAACTCCAAATACAAGATAGCTGCTATAAACCGTTGAAGAGTTCCCTGAACTGTCCTTCATCTTCGTCATCAGACCCCTAATAACAGTTACAACTCATCTAGGTGTACAGTTCTTATCAATACAAATTAATCAAGCTCAAACACAAGATAGCTGCTGTGAATCGTTGAGGAGTTCCCTCGACTGTCTCTTGGCTCCATCATCAGATATACTCCAGACTTTTAATAAATTGTAGTGCTTAGAAATACTTAATGAAAAAAAAAAATTACTAAATCAGTCGACGCCTACTCCTTACTGTTAAGGAGTTGTACCTTCTATCATCAGCTCAGCTACATGAGATGATGATTACTATACGCAAATACTTAAATTACTTCATAATATTTGCGAAAAACGATGTGTGGGCCTATAAAATTTGAGGGTTGCCTTCGATTTCTCCAGAATCCAATCATCAGATATTGAAATGGTGACAATGTTACCACACGGGAAGCACCAGCTTTCAAATAAAAAAGAATCATGAAAATCGGTTCACCCAGTCGCAAATTATGAGGTAACAAACATAAAAAAAAAGAAAAAAATACAGTCGAATTGATAACCTCCTCCTTTTTTGAAGTCGGTTAATAAATATATAAAAATCCGAATTGAGAACCTCCTTCTTTTTTAGAAGTCGGTTAAAAAAAGACGATCACGCATACATATAATTATAATAAATTGGAACAAAAGAAGTCAGCCAGACACAGTACACTTACATTTTAGTCCAATAACTGTGAAGCGAGAATAATTCTATATCGTTACGTAGAAAGAATGACGTACGATACCAGACTGAGAAGCTTACGAGATAACGTTTTATTTAACTTCGTTTTGTAAGTACCTACCTCCTTCCTTGTAGTCATTTTAAAAGAGAATTTACTGGTAGATGTCTTTGTGATAATATAATTTTAGCCTGTGTTATGCCATTGTGGAGGAATGGCTTCCCTTTCCGTTTTCCCTTGAACATGGCCAAATCTCGTCTTTCTACGTTGAACTCGTTTCACCATAGACGCCTGGGTCTGCCGCTATGTCAATGAGACTTTTTATGTCCGTAATATTGTTCTATTCTATTTTTATTATGGCAACCATGGGCTGGGTCGGCCATATGCCAATAACTAATAAAGGTGAACTGGACAAACAGTGAGTGAAAAAAATCACAAATTTAGAACGGTGAAAGTGACTGTTCGATGATACTGTTACCCTTAATTCTTCTGGTGTTAATATGGGACTGAAACAAACAAAGAAATAAAGTTACTTAAATAATAATGTAATGGTTAAAACATAAAAAAATAACCTATTATGTATACCACATCAACACAGATGGAGAATTTGGGGAGAGGGTCAGAGTTTGATGTTATTGTGACGGATGAAAATCATCAGCGTCACAAGCAGATCTGGGGAGGAATGGTAGCTTATCATGTGATATAGTTATTTTGTTGTGAAAAAAAAAACATTAGAATTAACAACCGTAGTTGGACAAGACAAAGACATTTCTGCTGCGTGCCAGATAAACTGTTTACCAAAATAACCCAAAACTGGTGATCTGGGACTGAGGCAAGGGGGCAGACCTGAGGCTCACGGGACTGTATTAAAAGAACACCTAGGCCTAGAACGAAAAAAGCAATTTGAAGGAACAGGTTGGTTTTTAGTCAGTCAAGTCTGATAGTTGTATTCGCTTCACCCAGGGCGGGAGGTACTTATTTATTTTTATAATAATTTAGGCGATCTAAAAAGAGTCCATGGATTTTCTTGGAGCTCCTTGGAATGGGGCATCTATGATAGATACTTTCACTGTTATTATGTCTTGTGGCTGGGACTGTAGCACCATAATTTTGTAGTATTTAATAAAAAAAATGACAGTTCAGAAGTGACTGTAAAAAACAAGGGAACCGATCCCTTTTCCTGGTAACTGGAAGAAAAACGCGAGGATTCGTAGAAGTGTTAGGAGTGGAGAGAGGCTTTTGTCCAAAACTGAAACAAAGCAGGTTAGGAAAAACAATCCTCACATTTGATTAAAGAAATGAAAGCGTCTGAATAAATGTCTTTGTTATTGTTCGGCCCCTTTGTTCCGTATGAAGGATTCACTTACGCGCACGCGTAGCATAAATTGACCAATTCTTTTCTATTCTACCAAGAATAGCAAAGTTCAACGTCATTATCATTTTTAAATAATTCGACATAAAAGACCTAGTATTTTTCTTTACGTGATAAAATCAACAAATGAGTCCCCACCCAGGACAGGATGGGAGGGACTGTCAGACTTGTACTGACTAAATTCCACGGTGTCCTTCAATAGCCCCTTGCTTTCTGGGGCCACAGTTACCTTATAAGACAATCCTGCGACCAAAAGCTAGTATGACACGACCCATTGACGATGGAAGAATAGAAATATTTATTTTACCCAAGATGTTTAAAATGTAGTTTAATCATCTTGGGTTTATTTTGTCTATTCTTCCGTCGAAAAAACCCGATTTTACGGTACCATGTAATAGGTGCACGAGGCCTATCACGACGTCCTAAAGCGAGAGTAATTCGAGTGTCGGAAAGAGATAGAGCTATACAAATCGTCTAGCGCCACCTCGTTCCCACAGTGGAAGTAGGCCACCAGGTTACTTTAATCAACTCTCTGCTTATGCACACTGTGTTATAATAATATGAAGAGCTCTCTATGTTGGCGTGGCATACATTCCCCGGTGGACATCACTAATAGGTGTGACCACGTCTTGTGGTTACCCGACACTGTTATTGACTGAGGTTCTAACTACTCATGTTCTGATTTCAGTTCAGGTTAGTTGAGTAGTTATGTAGTACTTAGGTCTTATAGTAAAAAAAATGCATTAATCGGTTTCGTATTTGATCTCAAGATAAATTCTGTCTATTGCTAGGTATGAACTCTCATTTAAATTTGAATTAAAACGTTACAAATATTTTTGAAAATATTTGTAAGAAAACAAAAGAACGTCGCCGACGCGACATTCGAAAAATTACATTATTATGTCAATGATAATTCCAAAGAAATGAAAGGTTTCATAATTGTAGGGGAATTCTGTCCGAGTGTTTATTACTATGGAACTAAAACCCTAAAAACATTACTTCAACTAATTTGAACCCCTCTGCTTTACAAGAGTATATGAGCCATAATGCAAATCTCAATGCTTCCCCTTTAAGATTACGTATATCATAATACACAGTTATATTAATATACCACAGACACTAACAAAAGCAAGATACAAGTAACCCTTCAAAGTCTCAAGTGGTCCAACTTACACCGTACACACGAGTGTTCACAAGACGCGTCGAGTGTTCCTGCGTTGGGTACTTATGACTTCGCAACATCCCCGAGGCAAAAGAGGGTTAACATTTAAGGATGACTTCACGTTTTCTTACAGTGTTTCTAATACCCTAAAGGATGAGGTTAAATTAATAACGTCATACTTCAGAAATAATAGTAGGTATATTTATTATGCAACAGGTGAACAAAGAGCGGATTTAAAGCGAGGGCCATTTATGAACCACGAGCAAGCAAAGGATTCTCACGACTGAATCACGACCGTAGGGAGTGATTCATGATGATTGAAAATGACGAGCGTAGCAAGTGATTCAAGTATTTGAATCCTAAGGGACGCGAG